>JAKEPQ010000735.1:1425932-2846864 GCA_024500445.1 Entomyzon cyanotis
TGGGTTTTTTTGCACAGATTTGTCTTGGAAAATAAGCTGGGTACAGTCAAAAACGGATTGCCAGTCGGTTATGTATCTCAAATCTGATTGCAGTAAATGGGAGTAGGGTTGTGATGGCAATGCAATAAATGCTCTTAAACTGCTTTGTGATGGATTGTTCCACACTATGGGAAGTGGTTGTACAAAATCTGTAAATCTCTATGCCTGCCTGGAGTGCCCTCCTTGCTTGGTGTGTACCTTACAGAGGTCACATATTGCCTATTCATTTTGGAGAGTGACAGATTTTTTTCACTTTTCTCAGCAAGGCAGTCCTTGTCTTCATTTTCATTGCCTCTTTGTTAGATTTAAGAGGTAGCTTTAAAATTATGATGCTGCTAATAACAACTGTAGTTGTTCCTCTTTTTATAAACTAACTGCTTGTGCTGGACTCAGAAGCTTTATCTGATCATGGTGCTTCTGTTCCAAAACAGAGGTGATGGTGCTTTAGAGAATTACAGCACAGAGTGTTTGGGAAAAGACTGATCACTTGCTCACTAATCTTGAATTAGTGGTAATTACAGTCATTGGATTAATTTTGTCTCATTGGAGGTGAACAAGAAGTTGAATGAGATGATATATTTGTTCTTCTGAAATTAAGTACCTGAGTCTCTTGAGGAGAGTAAATGCCATCTTCTAGGTGTGATTAAAGAAAACATTCTGGTTGTGAGTCTGGGAGTTTAAATTAAAGATGATCTTGCTTCTTATCTGCAAATGCAAGACAGGACAGCTTTCGAAATGTGGGTCCTCTGCTGCAGAGGAATGAAAATCCAATGTCAGATTTTGAATTGTGGTGTTGAGAATTGCCCTGCAGTGTTGTTGTTTTTCTACTTTATGAAGCTGTCGTGTTCTGCAATTAGTTGAGCCCTTAAGGATAGGAACACTCAGTCAGCAGACAAATTTGAGCAGATTTGAGGCAAAGAACCTGCCTGTCCTTTGAAGATGCAGAGAGACAGTGTGTGGATGTTGAATGTGGGGAACGCTCTCAAATGCTTTTTTCCCCCCTTTAATTTTCCTGACAGGAATTGAAAGATGTGGGTCACCGCGATCAGATGGCAGCAGCCAGAGGAATCCTGCAGAAGAACGTGCCCATCCTGTACACAGCATCCCAGGCCTGCCTGCAGCACCCTGACGTTGCTGCCTACAAAGCCAACAGGGACCTGATCTACAAACAGCTGCAGCAGGCGGTCAGCGGCATCTCCAACGCCGCCCAGGCCACCGCCTCGGATGATGCTGCCCAGCAGCAGGGCGGGGGTGGAGAGCTGGCCTATGCCCTCAACAACTTCGATGTGAGTTTGAACCTTTCTGCAAAAAACCTCCCCTCTAGCCCTGCTGTTTGTTCACCTGGTTTGTTAGCCACGGCTTGCTTTTATTGATATTGCCTGGAAGATCATTCTCTATTGAAGTACAGCAAGTTGTAGGCAAAGTAGACTTTTTTTAAAAAAGTCGTTTTCCAAATGAGGATTGATGGAATATAGAAAGTTATATATGTGGTTCTTGGTGATGGAAGGCTGTCAAGTTAAACTAGCTCTGAAATAGCAGTTAGCCTACTGCTACATTAGATGGTTTGTTTGAAATTGATTATTTCATAATATATTTATGTAATGTATTCTTGGAGGTGACAGAAGTGATTTATTAAAAGTGAATAATGTATTTGGAATTGCTGAAACTACCTATTGAGAGGAACATGAAGTGGGAAGTTTTAATATGATCTTTGGTTGGAAATGAAGTCATTTCACACTGATATGTTGTACTGATCTGTCATGTTCTTTATCTTGCATTCAGCACGTTGCTGAGGACAGCCATGCATTTTTACTGAGATCGCTTTCCTTTTGAAGCCAGGATTCGGTGTCTACCTGATTCAGCCTCTGAATTTTAAACACTGTAGCACTAACTTACTCTAGAACTTCATTTCATAATACAAAGCCATCACTCAAAAGGCATTTAATAGTTGTGGTTTTGCCAGATTTTGCTCACCCTCTCCTTTAGCTCTTACCACTCTTGTTCCTCCCTTTCTGCCGTGGTTCTTTTACCAGGATAAAGTTCTGTTTGAGTTCTCCCTATGCCTGGTGAAAAGCCTTTCCCTGTGATCTCTTGGGTAACAAGAGGATGTCATGGCTGTCTTGATCTTTGTGACTGATTTCAGTTTAGAGTGTGCCTTTCTGAAATTTCATCAGATGCTCAGTAAGGCTTAGGAGTGTGCCTCAGGTTAGCCCCGAGGGGCTGCAACTTCTCACAGGTGTCTGTGGGAGGGGAAGGCAGCCCTGCAGCAACAGCACTGTGTCAGGGGCTGGAAATGAAGCAATTCAGTTCAGGTTTGTGAATTGGCTTGTATGGCTCAAACCAGCTAATGGGATTTCCAATATATCACCCTATTTGACTGTACATACTCTTCAATATATGGCTGCAGACTGCTTTTTGAGTGTTGCAGTTCACATGCAGCTACTTAAGCTTTTAATTCCACTTGGTGAGGCTCTCTAATAGCAGCAGTGCCTGATCAGCAGGCCAGCTTCATGATAGCTTTGTCGTCTCATCCCTGCCAAAGGAGGCTGACAAAACAAATGTGTTGAGGTTCTTGGCAGATGTTATCCCTGCACTTCATTTCCTGCTGCTGCTTGAGTGTTATTACGCTCCTGTAATAGAGGCTTTGAGCACACATGCCCCCAGATACTCCAGTGATGGTAAAATATTAAATGGCTACCAGAAGATAACAAGCTGATTGTTATCTCTCTTTTTTGACGGTGCAGTTCTGGAGTGGTAGCACCCTGCCATTGTATTAGCCAATGGCTAAAAGTTTCAGGAAAAATGAGGAGAGAATGTCTTGGAGAGCACATGCCATGTTCCCACCCTGCTGTGATGGCTGCATCCTGTAGGGATATGGAATGTGCTGGCTGGCAGGAGGAGGTGGTGGTGGTGCCCTGGCTGCTGAGGTTAGCTCGAGTGCAAACTAACTCAGAAAATTCCCATTTCAAAAAGCTTTGGGGCTTCTTTTAAAATGAACAAATTCTGCCCCTGAAATAATCCAACCAAACCCTAAACAAGCCACCAGACCTTGAAATGGCCAAGTAATTTTTCTTTAATAAATTACAGACCTGTTTAGACAAATCACCTGAAAGTACTCAAAGGCAATAAATAATGTGCAGCTTCTTCCTGGGGAGCTTCCATGGGTGCTGGTGTTGGCCCCTTGAGAGCAGATAGATCAGTGCTGCTGTTTCAGCCTTGAGTCTCTCGGTATGAGCTGTGCTTACTAACATTCTGGCAAGAGAAACCTGTGATCATTTTCTGCCATGAAGAAATTGATTTCTGTGCTGTGTGAAACCTTCGTGTTGATTTTTCACTTGGAGGATTTTTGAGAGTGCAGTTGTGTTTACCTGCCTAACATAAAAGAGAAAAAAGACTGTACAAAGTAGGGCAACAGAGCACAATACATAGAGCTAATTTTGGATGTTTGTTTTCTTGTTCATGATGGGATAATTACATCTGACAAGTTAACTAGTGAAGGCATGTCCAGATTGACATGTAGTTAGGAGGAGTTCTGTACTTTGAACCTTATTTTTGCTGGCACATTTGATTTTTGCCATTCATGTAACGAGGCTTCCTGTGGCCAAGTTTGGTTTAGCTGTCAAAGCAGCACAAGAAATGAGTAGCAATATAATCTGCTGGGAAACCTCTTAGTAATTTTACAAAACTACTCGTGAAAATCCTCCTCAGTGCCAAAATGGTGTCATTTGCCTCTTAATGCCTGATCAGGGGATTGCTCCAGGTGCTGGTTGTGCAAATGACTTAATGGTAACATGCTGCTTGGGCCGGTGACTGATTTGCAGAACTTTTTCTTTTGCTAGAAACAAATTATCGTGGATCCCTCGACGTTCAGCGAGGAGCGATTCCGGCCATCCCTGGAGGAGCGGCTGGAGAGCATCATTAGCGGAGCAGCCCTGATGGCAGACTCGTCCTGCACGCGCGACGACCGCCGCGAGCGCATCGTGGCCGAGTGTAACGCGGTGCGACAGGCCCTGCAGGACCTGCTCTCCGAGTACATGGGCAACGTGAGTACCCCTGCTCTGCCTGCTCACCTGGGGGGGATTTAGCTACATTGATCATCTAAAATACAGAACTGAAACTCTTCCTCTGGTTGGTTCTGTTCCAAACAGAATCTGAGCAGTAACAAGAGGTCCTAAAAGGTTTGTCATGTCATACTTAAATCATCAATGATACTTACCTTAAAATTGATCTGCAGTCTTCCAAACAAGTGTTGTCATCATAGTATTAACCCTTTGGCACTGCTTTTGTTTTATGACTGTTAATATTGGTTTGCGTAGAAATTCAAATCTGAGTTTATATAAGGTAACTGGGTTTATGCAAAAAGTTCTGCTTCACTTCTGTTGACTCGTGGAAACTTTAACTGTGTCATCTTTATAGCTGAAAGCATAAATTGTCAGAATCAAGTTGATTATTGTTGCTAGTCAGTTTAAGTAGACGTGATGTCTGAAGTTAAATATGGAGTAAAATATCCTGAGAGCAGTTTGGTCTAAATATTGGGCTCTGAGCAGTTCTTTTCCAGTGTTTAGGCACTGAATGTGCACACAGTATTTGAAGCCTTGAGAGTGTTTCTGCAGTTGGAATAAGTGTCATGTCATGCGGATGAGCTTCTGCATTTGAGACCATCATGAGGCAATATTGGACTTCCTTCCCCTCCATTGCCCCTTTGCTCTTGTTTCAGTGGGTTTTAATCTGAGGAACTTCCTGTGTTGAGAGGTGAGATCAGGATATCGTAAGATTATAGACTAGACTATATATAATTATTAAACTTCAATACTGTTAAAGCTGATTTTGATAATAAAGTTGCAGAAATAGCAACAACTTCAGCAAACTATGGTTTGTAGCACTGTGGCAAGTAAAATCATCTGAAGAAGTCTTAATGGGAGAAGGTGAAGTCTTATTTATGCTTTTGAACTTGTTTGAGGTGCAGCTGAGTTCAGAGATACCTTTTTTAGACAGTAACATTTATTTAGGAACCTTGCTGCATTAGGTACGTTACCTTCAAATCTTTTGGTCAAAGTGACTTCAACATAGAGTAAAACTGGTCCAAAGACTGCCACGTGTAGGTTGGGGTGGTGGAATTTGGAGAACAGATGCAGTGTGTGATAGAGAGAAAGGAAAACAAGGATTTCTGTTTACCAAAGAGGAGGGCAACGTACTTGAACAAAACTGAAAAATGAGTTTGATGTAGCCTGCAGGCTGAGCTAGGTATTCATGTAGTCTGTCTTAATTGCTTGTGAAAGTAACTTGTGCTCAGCATTGACATTTTGTAGAACTTCAGACTGCAGCTGGGAAGCAAAGCACAGAGTTGTGCCACTCAAAACTCCTTTGAGCAGGGTGTTCTATAAGTCTATGAAGCATCAGCAATAATCCCTCAAATGTGCTGCTGGATTGGATGGAGCAGTGTCAGCATGATTCTGAATGGAACAGCCACCAAAGGGTAATTAAATATGTGCAAGAGGTAAATGCTCGGTCTTGCATGTAGGAGTTGGTGGAATTTGTCTCATTGAAAGTTGGTCAATACCCGTGTGAGAGTGCAGAGCTTTGGCTTCCACTCACAGAAATGCCTGTCCTCCTCAGCCACGTGCTTTTGTCTCTGATAGGCAAGTTAAAGTAATCATGCTGAGATGGAGAGAATGTATTCCCTCTGTTATCTCCTTTAACACATTGTGAAATTAGTGGAGCATACTGAATTTTTTAAAGTCACTGCTATGTTATGATTGTAGACAGTGTAGTTGGGGAAATGAGATTAGAAATTCAGTGAAATGGAGTGGAAGAAGCAATTGATAAATTATGGTGAAAATGTGGGTTGGTGTGTAAAAATCCATACTGTAAACCCCTCTGTGATTAAGCTAAAGAATGACTAATAGTTGGGAATCTAAACAGTGAAAATGGTTTGATACATCTGCAGGAAGAGTAGGGATGTGCTGACTTAGAGTAGTGGCAGAGGAAATGTCATTTCATGTATATGTATGATATACCCACAGCCGCAGCTCCTGGGATGCTTTCCTCCAGCCTCCCTTTGAAGGAGGAAGTGAATTGGGCATTAAATCTGTTAATTGCACAGCACTTGCAGTGCATCATAAATCCTATCCAAGTGCTAGAGTAAAAGGTATTTATTGGCCAAGTATAAAAATTCAGAGAAGATTGGATGAGGAATACACTGGAAGGGCTGAAGCACAGGACTGTCTTGGGGCAGATTCCCTTTTAGCTTTAAATGCCTTCTCTTCAGTGACTTCCTCCAGCTTTTGGGCTTTCTCTCTGATCTCTGGCAATAACAAGACTGTTTCTAGGTGGTTATAACTCAGGGTTTAGTGCTTTGGACCAAGGGTTGAACTGCTTCTCTGTGCCTGTCCTTGAGGGTCTGTAGGTCTGCAAACATCGGTGGCTATGTGCTAAGAGAGAAGTTTCAAAAGTGAGCCCAAATGCAGGTGTGGTCATGTTCCCCCATCCCCTCCTGCATCCTGTCTGGATCCTCACATTCCCACTGAGCTTCAGGGACCACAACTGCACTGGCTGGTCAGGATTCAGGCAGTGTCACCGTATCTTCTGCTTTTGTTTTGCTGCCAGCACCTCACACTTGATGTGCTCTCTGACATCTGCTGAGCATGAAGGGGGCCTCAGGAACAGCTACCCTCAGGATTTGGCTTCCAAGCCACAGTGGCAGGAGTCTGTTTCTGTGGATGTTAAGTGATATGGGCTTTCATTACCTGTGTCCACTGAACTTCATTAACCACTTTATGACCTAGCCTCTTGGTTCATAAGCTACATTCTTTGAAATCCCAGCTGTTCGTCCATTAATTGTAGCGTCTGATTCTGTAGCTTTTCCCCCTCCTCTTCCACTTTGCCTGGGGAGAGCTGTTTTCCATTATGCCTTTTGCTCTCTTCTCACAATTCCAGCAGAAAATAGTTTTCCTTTTAAAACTTGCATTGCAGATCCCTCCTGGATTGAAATGGCACGGATGCCTATTTGCATCTGGGTTTTATTACTTGGAGTAAGCTTGAATCTTGCTGCTAGTGCTGAATGGCAGAGCTAGAAGGGGAAGGCTAAATTCATTATTGATTCTGAGTAGCTTTGTAAAAGCAGAGTAGTCCGAGGTCTTGGTTCTGGGATCAACTGTTTGGAATGCAGTAAATTGACCACATCAGTTGTAGCTAAGTTTGTAAAATAACCCACAGATAGCAAGACCCAGATCTTTGTGTGATCTGTGGCAGTCAGGCATTCTTGGTGTGTATTTTATTAATTAAATGAAGAAATTTCAAAGCATATTTGAGTTTAGTTGAACATCAATGCCAGACTTAGGCAGGGCAAGAGGGCAGAGCAAAGCATTGAACTGAATTATGCCAAGATTAACAGTGCAATCAATGAAAATGTTAGTAGGAAATATAAGAAAATACAATGGAAACAGTCTTTTGGGTCTAACTGCATGATCTTGTGTGGGTGCATGTTGACCTGTTGCAGTTTGCTCCAGTAAAAAGGATGAAGCTGTATATTTTTTGACACTGCTGCCGATTTCTCCTGGCCTTGCCTTTGCACTGGCAGCTGGTGAGATTCCTCTCCCACTGTGGGTACAGCCAACATCTCTGCTTTTCTGTACCGTGCTACTTAGCTCTGCCTCAAAGTTAACATAACTGCAATGAAAACTACATGGATATCTAAACTACTGAAAGCAAATGCATTAAAAAATCCCTAGTGGGCTGACAGCTGAAATATTTCTGTGTTTGAGATGCTGGTATGTAGAATGGAGAAGTAAGAAAATGTGTCACTGACACAGGAATCCACAAACTTGGTGATGACAGGTACGTGCTCTGTGCTGTAACCCTCTGGGTGTTGTTAGCACAGGCCTTGGGCAGATTGCCTTGCTGTCAGCTCTGTGTTACACGTGGCAAACCCTGGCGAAGGTGGGTGTGAGGCTGGGCTTTGAAGTTGGGGTTTGGGGTTTAGCAGGGGAGAACGCGCAGGCTGTGCCCTGGAAATGTAACCAGCACTTCCCAGCGTGCTCTCAGTGTGGCTGGAACTTGCAGAAGACATCAGTTATCTGACTGACGTGTAAGACTGGAAATAAAGGCTTCCTTAAGCTTTTGACAGTCAATTTTTTATTGCCTGGTGCAGGAGCCCTTGAGGGATGGGGACAGTTGGGCTCCTTTCCATGAGCCAGCAGTGGTCAGAGGTGTCTGGCTCTATTTGGTATGCCAGGGAAGTGCAGAGAGCTCTGGTTTTCAGTCTATTCTGTACCCCATCAATTTCTAATGCATGCAGCTCCCCTTTCATGCACACACCAGTAACTCAGCCATGTACCAGCAGAAACATTGTCAGGAATTGTAGTTTGGCGAGTGCGGAATGCGGACCTGGAGCCCCATTGTGTACCACATGCTCTTGTACAATGAAATCCCTTGTTACTACATTTGGAAACGATAAATCATGTTACATAAAGTAGCTTGACAGGTCCCATTTCAATGGGAATTTTAATGCTTTCATATTAACATTCTGACTGTGTCCTTGACTGTCTGGATTGCATTAGAGGTGCTTGGCAGCAAATGGAGAAAAGCCATTGGGAGCTGGTTCAGAGCAGGCATTCCAGGCACACAGCACTTCAGGATGGCTTTTTACTTTCCCTGGTTTCCATCTTCTCTTTGGCCTCAAGTGCTTAAGTACCACAGCAGGGTCTGTTTGGGGATGGGGGCTGTGTTTCTTTTTGTGTTAGATTTTAACCTAACTTACACTGGTGTGGCACAGGTGGAAGGAGAGGGAGGTGGCTGAGCCCAGGCTCAGCACTGCCTCGGGGAAGTCCTGCAGGCCTCCATGGTTTGGATCTTGGGGTATCCAGAGAAGGCCACAGTAGTTCTGGATTTGGACCTGCTGGTCCCATCACTTGCTAAATGCTTGGTTTGGACTCTTGTGTCTGTGTTCAGTGAAGTTAGGGGAATGTACTACTCCAAACAAGTGCTCTTTCCTCAACCTTAATTGCACTATTTTGCTTTTCTTTCCTAAGCTTCTTTGAGCATCTCTGATGCTTGGATGTGATTGGGCAGGAAAGTGCCTGGCTTATCTATTCAATATCTGCTGGGAGAAATCATTTGTCTTCAGAACTACCAGCAAAGGATATTTCTACTCCTGACACAGTTGCAATTTGCAGAATGGAGATGTGTTTTCATGATGAATTTGCCTATTAATAATGTTGATCCACAGCTTTGTATTCCCATCAAGGATCCAAGCTTGGAAAGGAACACGTGAATTTTCACATGACTGTAAAATTCATTTATAGCAAGTATCTGTATACTGAAAGGGCTCTTGCATGGCCCTTTTAATGAAAGCATCTGTTTCTGTGGAAATAGATGTGAATTAAAATGGCACATTGATCTGTGTTGATGATAAAGATGCTGATAAAAATTCTGCCTTGAGATAATCTATACTTTCTTTTTTAATATTGTTTGTCAGTTTAAGATGCCTGAATGCTGACGTGATGGATGTGGTTTGAAAGCCTGGATGGGTTTTCCTGTCATGGACTTTGCTGCTCAGTAGAGAGCTGTGCTTTTATGCTGGGCCCTAATTTCCATAGACATTATTGGTTTGACAAAGATGCTGCTTTTAAAAACAGAACATTTCTGAAGTGATAAGAGTTTTGAGTTTAATGCTTACAGGCTGGCATAGAGTAAATATTTCAGCATCATTGGAGTGAAGCCAGATGCAGATGATGAGAACTTCACACTCTGTCAGTCAGGCATTTTTGGGCTGCAGAATCAAGCTTCCAGGTGTTCACCCAACACCATCCTGGTTTGGAACTTAGCGTGGAGCTTTCAGGAGATTGTTCTGGCACCTTCTATGTCTTAGGGAGTAATGCAAGGAATTACAGAATTTAAGAGAAGCCAGCTCATACAAAGTTTTGTAAGCCTTGTGATCTTTGCTTTTTGAAGCTCTTCTGAGTCTTCCCTGTCACACCAGTGGTTTCCCTGAGCTTGTCCCACTGTTGATGTGGAGTTGCTGATTTAGAGATCCCAAACAGCTCGGGGTGCCCAGCCCCAGAGGGGAGAGAGGGCAGCACATCTGGGCTCCAGCTGTGTGCCCTGGGTGGGGACACACACCAGTGCAGCCAGACTCTGCTGAGGCCATTGATGCCAGTGGCACAACTTGAAAGTCCTGGATGCTTTTCCAGACCCAAGACAGTTTTTGTGCCGTGCAGATGCATTTCTTCAAGAAGCATGTGGCTGGCTTAGTGCCTCCTGAGAGAATTGCCGCAAAGCCCAGCACTCACACCTCAGGTCTGGTTGCAATAGACTTCAGCCTAGAAGTCTATTGCAATCTTAAATCACTGCTGCTCTCCATCCACTGCCTTCAGCCTTTGCTGCTTGTTTGGTGCAAAGCTGCCAACGAGAACTCTTAAATTGAATAGATTTGACAGCAGCTGGGACTTGTTCTGAACTGCCTTGTACAGCAGAACTCACCCTTGCAGCCTTTCCACACTTTGCAGCGCTTCTGTTACAGACTCTTAATGTGTGTAAAAGAAGGAAGGTGGTTGCCCTCACTGCCAGTGCTCACTGCAGCCAGCTGTGCAGCAGAGCTGAGCTCTGGTGCTGTCTCTAAGCGGGAGTTGAGTCCTGTGGATACTCTGAGTGGCAGTGAAGGCTCCCCTCCTACCTGGTCTCTCCTTTGCTCTCTCACCCTTTGGTTTTGTATTGGTGAAACACTTGGTTTTTCCTTTCTTGTCAGGCATATGTCCATCTCCAATGTTAACACATTCTAATATTTTAATAATACATTATAAATGTAGATATTTCGTAATCTCATGTTAATCAAATAACATTTAAGAGTGGTGCAAGGAAGACCTGCAGTAATAACATGTACACCCTTGTTTGTGATATGGGGGTTGGCATTGTGGTTTACTTTTGTTGAGCTGTAAGGGGTTTTACATAAATATTCTCTAATGCTGTGCCTGGATTCTGCTTTAACACTGTGGTTTAGGACTTAATTTCTTCGAATTTACTGGTTTTTGTAGGAAAATGTTTGAACTTTATCTGCCTGCATAAGATCAAATATGTAGTCACCCCTAATGAAGCTCCATTTGGTGTTACTTGAGTAATCTCTCAAAGTCAAAATCGAGGAGTATGGATGGAATGGAGCATGTAAGTTTGCACAGTGACTGCTGATCTGTGGATAAACAGTCTTTTAGCCTCCAGCAGGATCATGCTCTCAGTGTGCAGAAGTATTACACACACAACTGGGCTTTCCAATTCCTCTTGTTGGAGGAAAGGGATGATGGAATTGTTACAAAGCTGGAACACCACAGTTCTTGTATTGCAACAAAATACTTGCATCTCAAGTCCTTGACTTCTCCTTATTATTTTGCCTTGATCTAAAAGAAACTATGGATTAAGTTTTGTCTGCAGGATTCAGAAGATAATGAAGGGATTCAGGGATTCAGAAGATAATGAAGGGAATGGGAGCAGCCACTGTCCATGTACACACATGTCCCTGTGGCTGTCTAGTACCACTTGTCTTCTCTCCAGTGCTCCCGTGACATGCAAAATCTTTCGTGCTCTTTCATTTTTCTCCTTTCCAATACCTCTCCATCTTTTTTACAGCTCCTGCTGCAAGCATTAGAGGTCTTGATGGAAACCTGGATATTCTCTTCTGGATGTGGTGTTTATTATCCACACTCTGCTCTTGCTTAACCTGTTTTATCCTGTGTAAGAAAGCTGATGTTCTGTAATGCTCTTAATGTGTCCTGGAGCTTTAGACCTCCTTTGTCCCAGAAAGTCAACGGAATCAATACAGAATAATTAGCATTTGTGGCTTATCCAAATAGTGGCAGCCCTCTGGAATTTAAATAGAGGCAGAAGAGTGACTTAATCCTTCTCATGTCTGAGAAAAGGATGAGGCTTAAGCTGTATCTTGGAAAGCTGTTGAAATAGAGGAGAGAACTTTGGCTTCTTTCTGGCCTGCACAGGGACACGTTCCTTTAGCAGAAGGGCTGGGAGTTAGAAGGGAAACAGCAGAGCCAGCTTGTGTATGGCAGGGTTAAAAACCCTCTCGGCTATCTGAAAACGCTCACTTCATGACTTTGGAGACTGGAGACTCCAAAATTATTCTTGCTGAACAGGCATTCTAGAAGAGTGGTTTCCTTACAATAGCAGCAGCAAAGGCAGAGGCTGTCAGGCCAGGAGCTGCCTTGCAAAGGTGGGCTAAAAGGTACATTTTTCTCAGCACCAATTAAAAAAAGTTTTCTCTTGGCATCATGCCACAGGGGGAAAACCAGGGCATGTGCAAAATTAGCAGTAGGCAGTGAAGAAACAAACCCAGATGGTTCTGGGCTGTCTTTCACATATACCTGTGCCTTCCACAAATGGAGGGTGTTTTTCTTTATTGTGTGTGTCAGAGAGAACACAAATATTGTGGGATGTGCAGCCACTTGTGGAGTATCGACTCCACTGCATTCCTGTAAACCTCTGCCTGTCACTAAACAAGGCTTTTGCCATTCATTGGGGGCTCCACTGCTGCCATATGTGGCCAGAAAAAAAAATTGCTTCTCAGCTCAGAATCTCTTTGATATGCCTGAGGTGCTGTCAGCTGTGGTTTGCTGAATATGATAACGTGAATTGACGTTATCAGTTACTCTATGAAACCTGGGGAATGATGTGGGGAAATGAAGCCTGCTCCTTCTCTGGGGGGAAAAGGCTCTGAAAACAGAAGGTTCGTGGTTTAGAATCGGTTCAGCTTTGTAGGTGTGGTATCTTGAGAGTGAAGTATCTGTGGGGCACAGGAAATGTGGGTGACATGGAGTGTGTGGTGGAGTGACTGGGCAGAGATGAGGAGTTGTTCTTGGGGGTGCAGGTGGCTCAGTCTGGGTGCCATGGCTGCTCCAGAGCATCCTTCTAGCTTGCCTTTCATCTGCTGGGTTTTAGGGAATTTATTTTGACCTTGTGTTTAAAGGATGAATTCCTTAAACAAAAAAAGTACTTTTTGTTGCCTTTGATGGAATGTTGGAGTAAGGTTCCCACCTACAAATGTGGCAGGCAGCTTTTTTTTATATGATGACAGATGAAGATTTGGCCATGATGAGCAGTTTGGGAGAGTGGGAACACTGACTATCCTTAATTCAAGAGTTCAAATAATTCTGATACTGTTAAATTTCTTTTCATGTTGTCTTGATATATAAATGTAGTTACATCATTTCTCCCAAAATTAAAATTCATACAGAGATATTAAGGAATTCTGGAGATACTGCAGTATCTTCAGCGATTTGAGACACAAATCTCATTATGTGCTTGAGACTTTACCTGTTTATTTTCTTTTCTGATACTAACTTATGATCTGCAACGTTGGTATATGATGCTTTTAAAAGCCCCTGTTTGCTGAGTAGGAAGATAACCCTGGGAGTTGTTTGTAGCACACATACTTTGTCCTGTATCTGGTGTTGAAAGTTGATGGATGTTTTTCCTTTCAGGCTTCCCAGCAGATGAATTGCAGCTGTGAATGTCAGTGGTGCCCAAGTCAGATCCCTCCATTTATATGCTGTCCCCATGTGTTTTAACCCAATACTGTGCACTGCTTTTAAGTATGCATTATTTTTATTCAACTCCTCTTGACTAAACCCCAGAATGAATGCAATTAATTCTGCTTGTGTAGAGGTTGAGCAACATGATATTGCCCAGGTGGCTTCTGCATCTGTGCCTTCAGTCTCATTTTCCTGTTTACAAAGGGTTTGTGTGTGTATCACCCCCTCAGTCTCCTGGATTGTGTTAGGGAGAAATGTGGGATGTAGGGCTGGCTTCCTTTTCCCTACTGTGCCTTTGAACCTCTCCTTTGAGGACTCTTTATTGAGTCATTTTGGGGGAAGAAGGTGACTTGAGAGCTCTGATGTCAAGTACAAAATAAGGCTGCAGCCATATCACTTGATACTGTTCCCCTTAAATGCCAAATTGTGAATTTCCTTAGAGGCAGAATGAGTTTTTTGGGCATCTCTCCAGAAGTCAAAGAATCCCAATTCTAGAGGTCATTGGACTGAAAAAAGCCAAGAAAAAGAGAAGTTAATGCAGAAATAACTGAAGAGAAAGAACTTGAAAGCCCTTCTGCCTAGTCCCTGAGCAGCTGATCCCTTTGGGGCTAATGGCCTACAAGATGGGTGTGTTCCTTCCTGCAGGACCTTTTCATTGAGGACTGCAGGGTCTTCACCAGTCAATAGAGAAGCTGAAGTTCTTGGGTTGGGAGGGTGGTTTGCAGGTTTGGCTGTCTGCTAGCCACAGCTGAAGTTGCTGCCCAGGCTCACCTGGGTGGGGTGGGCTGGGCTAGTGCTCCTCTCCTCTGCTGTCATTCCCAGCTTTGCTCACCCTGAGGGGCTCCTGCCATTGTGCACCTGCTCAGGGATCCACTGGGGGAGCTGAGGAGTGAGGAGATCCTGTCAGCAGTGTGTATGTGTGTAGAGAAAAAGATGGCAATAATGCAAATCTTCCAGTCTTGGTACTCCCCCACATGCTCTCATGAAGGCTTATTCACAGAGTGTGTAAAACTGGCTTTTTGGTGACAGGTACTGAATTCTCCCAACTTCCTCTAAATTTTTATCCCAAATCAGTTTTGTAATGCTGTGGAAACCTATTCTCCTCCATCCCCCAAATTATGGGTATCCTCAGCTGGGCTTGAGGAACTCTTTTTGAAAGAGCATGACTACATCAAGTACACAGGGCACTTGAATCCCCTGGGAGTATTCCTGGTGTCATTTCTGGTGGACTGATTATTTTATGCCTTTTGTAAACTTGCTCTGTGACTTTGATTATATTACCTACTCCTGGAGCAGTGCCTGTGTGAAGGGAAGGGTGCTTTCAGTGCTAGACTGCAGTGAAGTGTATATTCAGTTACAACTTATTTCTTGGTGTAAAACTGAATTTACCAGCTGGGTTTTTCAGATTACTGTCAACTTAAGCACCTTCAATCTCCCTGTTTTTCTGTGCCAGTTTTTGCAGTCCTGTATATTAATTCTGTTTGTTTTGAATAGCTGTTACTTTGTCATCTATCTAATGCTAATTTAAATCATGTATCTAATGATCTCTTTAGAAGTAGAGGCTGATAAAATAAAAATGTGAAATGCCTCGGCATCCCCATAGCACTCTGCTTTGTTTTCCTTTCTTTTCCTGGATGCTGAGGTGATGCCACCTTTCCCCTGCACCTCAGATGTGCTGACTGTTTGTAAATGGTTTATTTCCTTTGACATTCATTTGCTTTTGAAGAAGGGCAGCCACTTCGTATGTGTCAAGCTTGTGCTGGAATTTTAAATACTTTAATGCATTCTTATTATCTGCAAGGGTGGCTGGCTAATTAGTTAGCTTAGTAAATAATGGCTTGGTGGTGCCTCTGTGAGAAATGAAGGTATGCACACCACGTTTTAGTGCTTTTCAATCCCACACAGTGCCCTGGTGAGTCACTGGCTCTGGGTAAATGGAGGGGATGTGGATGAGGTTGACTTGCTCTGAGTGCACTCACTGGGATTCCCCTCCTGGGCAGCCAGGGCTGGGGCTCAGCACAGGAAGGAGCTGGAGCTGCTGGAGAGAGTCCAGAGGAGGCAGCAGGATGAGCAGAGGGATGGAGCAGCTCTGCTGGAAAGGCTGGGAGAGTTGGGATTGTTCAGCCTGGAGAGGAGAAGCTTTGGGGTGACCTCAGTGTGGCCTTGCAGAGCCTGGAGGAGCTGCAGGAAAGATGGAGAGAGACTGGGGACAAGGGATGGAGGGACAGGACACAGGGAATGGCTTCAAACTGGCAGAGTAGGTTCAGATCAGATATTGGGAAGAAATTCCTCCCTGTGAGGATAGGGAGGCCCTGGCACAGAGTGCCCAGAGAAGCTGTGCTGCCCCTGGATCCCTGGCAGTGTCCAAGGCCAGGCTGGACAGGGCTTGGAGGAGCCTGGGACAGTGGAAGGTGTCCCTGCCATGGCAGGAGGTGGAATGGGATGAGCTTTGAGGTCTGTTCCCACCCAAACCATTCTGGGATTATGTGATGGAGAGGAGATTCTGCTGGTTTTGGTGCTGGTGAGGCTTTGAGGTTCTTTACAATTAGTCACCCTTCCCTGCTGTTCCTGGTTTTTAATGCCCATTGCTTCCTGTCAAAGGCAACTTCATACCCACTTTTTCTGTTGCTGTATTGCAGGTTAAGGCTGAATCCCTTCCTACAGGAAAGACTTTAAAATCTGTTGCAAATTAAACCTATTTATATTTCTAATAATGAATAAAGGATACATTAATTCTAAGTTTGAATGTCTTGTGACCATATTGGTAGGATTGCTTTATTATCTGTTTCTCCAAGCTGTCTTGCCAGGAGTTAGGTGGCTTTATTCCCAGATTTATAATGCATTCTCTTCCTCTTGGAAAGGGCATATGCTGCCTTGGCTCACTCCTTTTAATTTGAGTTTTGCAGGGGTCTGTGTTGCTCCAATTTTAGTTCTATTTCTAAAGCCTTTTCCACACTTGTAAAATTTGATAAAAATTACAATATCTCAAGGCTTTTACAATTACTGCAGGTGTAAACTTCGTGCTTCTGGATATATCTATTAGTTCATGTAATCTGCAAAGGAAAAACTTGAGATATTCCGTAGATGAGGTTGCTAATCGACATAAAAAGAAAAAACAGGTCTGTAAAAAAGCAACTCCAGTAGTAGATTACTCGCCAGTCCCAGCAGCTCTGTGGGGGCTCTTGCAGGAGGGGTTTGTCCCCTGATTTGGTATTCTGAGACATTCTCCCATCCATCCCTCTTCTCCCATCTAACCAGGCATGCTGAAAGTGAGATGAATTGACCTGTAGCCAAGCTTAACTAGTCGTCGCTCAGCAAAATCACTTGGGAGGAAACAGCTGGAAGTGTTGACAAAATACTGGGCAGCCCCCCTGAGGTGCTGGTTGTCAGTCACAGCAGCCTGGATCAGATCTCACCTGGCTGCACAGCACTTGGGGGATCCTGCATCATTTTGATCTGGGTGCTGCGTGAAGAGACACTGTAGGCTTAAAACAGAGCTTTTATCAGCAGTTCTGATCCTTTCTAGTGTCTGTGGGGGCTGCTGTGACATGGTGCTGTCCTGCTACTCTTCCAGCACAGGTTTTTTGCTGCTGTCTGGGCTGGGTGGCAGCTGGGGGCTTTGGTCCAGGGGGAGGCACAGCTTGGCACAGCCTGGAGCAGCCTGGCAGGGTGTGCTGGAGTCCTGAGCCCTGGCACCTGTCACGGTCCACTCATAAGCAGACGCGTGATGGTTTGTACCAGCTACGATCTCAGAGTGCAAAAAAGAAAAGAAAACACAAAATGCAACAAGTCAAGGGAGTTAAGTTTCAATCCAAGGGGGAGCTTTATTAATTTGGCCCATAAAGCGGCCTGCGATAGAGAGAGAGAAAGAGAGAAAATTGGGAAAAGATGGGGAGGAAAGGGAAGGAAAGGGACTATAGCTACCACCCCGGGTCCACAGACGTCCGGCGTCCCTGGGGTCCCATCCAGTTGGCGTTCCTTTGCCTCTGCAAAGATCGGTGTGATCTTTCGGTGGGGAAGATCTTCGGAGTTCAGCCACTCCAGAGCTGTCTTTTATGCTAGTCCATACACCTGGTCCCTCCTTGCCACCCACCTCTGCTCCCCCTTAATTCTTGTGGAGATATGCCAAACTCCACTTGACAGGGTCAAGGGAGGAGTGTCCGAGGCATGCTCGGCAGCTTTTTCACAATGGGTGTCAGGGCAACGGGTGCAAAGCCTTCGTCATGTACCAGCTTTGGCAGCACAAGGCCTTTGCTCTGTATCAACTCAGGCAGGTGCAAAGTCTTCGTTCTGTACCACCTTAGGCAGGTACAAAGCATTTGCTCCGTATCAGCTTTGGATAGGCACAAAGCATTCTCTGAGTAAGTCCTGCACCTGTAGTTTCTGATGAGAAATGTTGAGACAGAACTCGATTCTTGGATCGACCCTTACAGCACCTCACAGCAGGCAGGAGTAAGAGCATGGGATTCCAAACTGCAGAAGAAGTAGGATGCCAGACCTGCTTCAAAATAACCTCTGTGCATCTGGAGATGTGTGGGATAGAGCCATAACAGTGCTCTGCCTCTGTCTGCTGGGGAGGCAGGAATGCCCTGGCATGAAGGGGGTGACCCTGAGATAGGTTCAGGGGGTCAGAGTGTGGTGTTAACAATATCAAGGTTTTTGGTTCCATCCCTGTGTGGGCCATTCACTTGAGAGCTGGGCTCTGATCCTGGTGGGTCCTTCCAGCTCAGAATACTCTGTGATGTGAGTGTGCTGCTGGAAGGGGCCTGGCACACTGAGCACGTTAGAGCCCTTCAGCTGGCTCTGGGCTCAGCTAACAAACATCAGGGTAACAAGAAATAGAAAGCTGTGCCATTTTGCAAAAGGTTCCAGGTACATTTGGTTAGTGCTGGGTCTGGTCTGGCTTGTAGAGCTGCAGCATCATGATTTAATGGAAATGGGGGAACTCAGTTCTGTGAAAAGTCAGGTTTAGCATCTGATGTATTATTGCCAGTTTGGGTTTTCTTTGGAGCTTTTAGGGAAAAGATGTATGTTGTTACAGGATGACTTTCTTGGCACCCTGGCACTCTGCTACCATTACTTATCTGTATGAATAGATATTTTTGCTTCAGTGGTAGAAATGTGTTGCAGAGGTATAGAACCTTTGTGCCATATATCATAAACCCTATGCTATTAAATTCTTTTAGATATGAGAATAAGCCTTAAGAGAACACTGGTAGGTAGCTCTGTTACCTGGTACTGGTACAAAAGTAGTACAAAATGTGTGAGAATCTGTTGTTTTTCAGACCTGACAAACACCTCTCTTCGTCCCTTCCCTTCCTCCCCCACACCACAGGTGCAAATAATAGTAAGAAAAAATTACTTTCTGCTGTTGCAATAATGCTTTTTTCCCCTCAAGAAAGAATACATTGATAGCACTAGACAGTAATTTTAAAGGTTTGATTTCACCATCACTTAAAAGAGGACTTACAGAATCATAGAATATTCTGAGTTGGAAAAATCTGCAAGGATCATCCAGTCCAGCCCCTGTCCCTGCACAGGCACCCCAACAATCCCACCCTGTGCATCCCTGGCAGTGCTGTCCAAATGCTCCTGGAGCTCTGGCAGCCTCAGGCTGTGCCCATTCCCTGGGCAGCCTGGGCAGTGCCAGCACCCTCTGGGGGAAGAACCTTTCCTGATATCCAACCTAAACCTTCCCCTCTAGCCATTCCCTCCTTCCCTGAGCTCTGCCCTCTGCTCTGTGCTGTGCTGAACCAGCCCAGGGCCCTCAGCTGCTCCTCGGTGTCCCTGCAGACCTTCCCAGCCCCGGGTCCCTCCTCTGGACACTCTGGAACAGCTTTGGATCTCTGATATTGTGGCACCCAAACTGCCCCAGGTCTGGAGGTGAAGCCACCCCAGTGCAGGGCAGAGTGGGACAATCCCTCTCTGGGCCCAATCCCTCAGGACAGTGATGTCCCTCCTGGCTGCAGGGCACTGCTGACTCACGTTTATCTGGCCATCAACCAGGACCCCTGATCCCTTCTGCAGCTGCTCTCCAGCCTCTCATTCCTGAGTCCATACACACAGCCAGGGTTGCCCCAGCCTGGATGTAGAATCCAGCACTTGCCCTTGTTAAACTCCATGTGGATGGTGATTGCCCAGCCCTCTAATTGAGGTCTTTCTGCAGGGCCTCCCTGCCCTCAGGGGAGTCCCAGTTGTTGGCAAACTGCCTTAGTCTTCCTTTGAGTTCCCTTGTCCAGCTCATTAATGAAGGTGTTAAAGAGCACCGGGCCAAGTATGGAGCCTTGTGGAACCCCACTAATGACTGGTACCAGCCTCATGTCACCCAGTCCCTGTCACCCTTTGTGCCTGACCCATGAGCCAGTTGTTCACTCATCACATAATTCAGTTACCCAGCTGTGGGTTGGACAGGTTGTCCAGAAGGACCCTGTAAGAGACAGTATCAAAAGCTTTGCTGAAGTCCGAAAAGATCACATCAACTGGCTTCCCTTGATCAGCCAGGTGGGTTACCCTCTTGTAGAAGGAAATCAGGTTTGACAAGCTGGACTTTCCCCTCCTGAAGCTGTGCTGGTTGTGACTGGTGCCTGTGTTGTCCTCCAGGTGTTTTTCAACACCTCCCAGAATAATCTTCTCCATAACTTTACCAGGCACTGAAGTGAGACTTGACAGGCCTGTGGTTTCCGGGGTCCTCCTTCTTGCCCTTCTTGAAAATCAGGACAATGTTCCCCAGCTTCCAGTCAGCTGGGACCTCTCCAGATTCCCAACACCACTCAAAAATCATCGAGAGAGGCTTTGTGATGATATCAGCAGCTCTTTGAGGATTCTTGGATGAATCCCATCAGGCCCCATAGGTTTGTAGGGATCCAGCTGGAGCAGCAGATCCTGCACAATTTCTGGGTCAGCTGGGAGCTGATCATTGTCACAGTCATGGTCCTCCAGCTCAGGGCACTGAGACTCCCGTGGTCTGTCCTACATGTTGAAGACAGAGGCAAAGAATGCATTACATACCTCTGCCTTGTCCCTATCCCTGTTTGTGAGGTGATCATCCTCATTCTGGAACATGTTTATGTTGTTTCTACAGTGCCTTTTACCATTAATATATTTGAAAATTTTTATTATGCCCCACAGTTCTGGCAGCTCCAACTGAGCTTTGGCTGCATGGATTTTCTGCCTACAGTGGGGAGCAGCCTCTCTGTGTTCTTCCCATGTCACCTGACCTTGCTTTCACTAGGCACACACCTTCCTTTTTTTCCTTATATCCGAGAGGAGATCCCTGTTCAGCCAAGCCGGCTTTCTGCCTCTCCTGCTTGAATTCCAACATTTGGGAATTGCTGCTCCTGTACGCTTAGGAGGGGATGTTTAAAAAGTGACCAGCACTGATGGACCCCAGCACCTACAAAAAACACTTTCCCACGGGCCAAGACAGCCCCAATCTCCACTTCACTCGCAAGAGCCTCTCTGTTGACCAGTCAATCAATTAATAATCGATCTCCTGCTCATTAGCTCAAATACTGCACAGTCTATTCCCTTCCTCCTGTAGCTCTTTCACCTGGCCCACAGCTCCTCAACCACAGCACAGCTTTGCAGAAGAACTGTTTGTCCTCCCCAGCCTCAGGGGGAGGCATCTGACACTCCTGGCAACGTGGAGAGCTCCCTCTGCCATCAGCAGGTCTGGCTGGCTGTGGCACGGCTGGGTCAGTGACTCCAGCAGCCCCTGGATGTGTCAACACCGGAGCTGGAGAGGCTTTAGCAGTGCATGCTGGGGCTGGAAGGGCTGGCTGTGCTCTTCGCCAGATCCCGAGCACGTTTGTCTGCCTCTGTTGGCTGTCCCGGATGGCTGGAGGGGAGCCCTGCCTCCAGGAGTGAGAGGGCAAACTGCTGTGCCATGCCCTGCAAACTGCCCTGCCGAGCCCTCAGTGCCCTGCCACAGCCTCAGCACCGTGACACACCCCTGTTTTCACACTCGGCTTGCTCACACTCCTCAGAGCTGTTTCAATCTCCAGCAGTGCCCCTGGTTGGCTGCCAAGGGCTCCTGAGTCTGGTGGGGGCTCAGGGCTGCTGCTCTGGGCTCAGGAACTCCATCCAAGCCCCACCCTGGACTTACCTCAGTCACTGCTGCTGCTGCTGTGGATGCCTCATGGACTGGCAGTGACTTGCCCAGTTACTGTGACCTGTGAAGATGCTGGGATTAAATTACTGTTATTCCTGCAGCAGGAGCACATGGAGGGGAGGGTGGGTGGATAGGTGGATATACAGGTTGGTAACTGGATTCCTGTAGGGGCTGGGGGTGAAATTTGTAACTTCATGTGGTGGAGAT
The DNA here is from genome assembly GCA_024500445.1 of Entomyzon cyanotis. NCBI lineage: Eukaryota > Metazoa > Chordata > Aves > Passeriformes > Meliphagidae > Entomyzon > Entomyzon cyanotis. The sequence goes on from JAKEPQ010000735.1 coordinate 1,447,818, forward strand.
CGAGGGAACCACAAACTGGTTTGGGTTGGGCTGGAAGGAACCTCAAAGCTCATCTCATTATACCCACTGTCATGGGCAGAGACATCTTCCACTGTCCCAGGGTGCTCCAAGCCCCATCCAGCCTGGCCTTGGACACTGCCAGGGATCCAGGGGCAGCTCCTTTTGCTTGTTCTTAAGGTGCGAATTCTTACAAACCAGTCCCAGTGTTTTCTGTTGCTCCCAGCATTGCCCTAGACTGCAAATTCCAGACTGAGTTACAGGGATTAGGTATTGGTTTTAGCCTGGAGCAGAGCTGAAGCTTTTGGTCAGCTGCCATTAAAGTTAAAAGATGCTATGAAATGTGGAGGAAGACTTGTGTGCTCTCCTGCTTTTTCTTTTTCATTAGGGAACAGACTGCAAGACTGAAGTTGCAAATTACAGCTCTCTTACAAGGAAATAAGATTTTTGGAGGGTTTTTTTTAATATTAGTGACTGGAAATATGTTACTAACTTAAAATACTTGGTTTGAAGGCAGAGGAATGGTTTTGATAACAGAGGTAAAACAGACCTCTCTTGATTATAACTGCATTACATAAAAAGTGACCAAACCACTTGTCAGAGTAGAAATCAGGCTGTGTACTTGCCTTGATAGAAACTGTTTTAATAATCACCAAAAAAGTCCTATTTTCTGCTCAGAATGGGTGTGGGTTTGATTTTTTTTTTCCCTGGCTCAGCTCACTAAAACCTGTTCATGTTCTTTAACATATTTTTCACCTAGTGCCTGTGAACAATCTGCATCAAGTATGTGGACTTGTCATTTAATCCTAGTCCTGTCAGTAGTTAAAAACACTTCCCTTGCATAAGCAATGTAGCAAACAGGATAGAGTAATTATAAAAAAAATCTTTTTAGAACTCCTTCCATAAGTAAACTTCCCAACAGTAGTTTTTTTGAGATTTACTTTTGATTTTTAAATATTTTTTGATTGATTTCAGTTAGTTCCTTGGGATCACTGATTGCATATATTTCATATTGTGACACAATAAATCTACCTGAAATGTCTCTATTATAAATAGATATATAAAATTAATTGCTTATGTGTGCATAATGAATGTTTCAGAGACATGGGGTGGCTGGGTTGTTTTGTTTTTTGCAGTGGAGTGGTTTCCTGGTATTTTCCTGCTTCCCATGGGTATCTGATGGCCAGGCAGGGTGGACTGGGTTTTGTTGGTGTCTGTCCCAGCACAGGCTGAGTGGGCTGTGTTCCACAGTGGATCTATGGATGAATAATTGAAATTGGTTTCTAAAGCTGATGATCACTTATTAATTTGCCTGATGAAGACTAAGTTTTTGAATAAATGGACAGTATAAAAGTAGGCGTTAGAAAGTTCCTCTCTTGATGGTGCAGCTTTATTGGGGCTTATTCAAATGACAGAGTGCCCACTAAGAAGAAAGAAGCAGTCTGCATACTGGTGGCATCAGCTCATTTGAATGTGGCATAAACCTTTTTCATGTGTCTCTGGACACCCTCCCTGGCACCCTTTGTCAAGTTAATTGTTGTCCCTAGACAGCTGTAGGTATGAAGGGACAATATCCCTGGGATTTATCTGCTGGGTGCGCTGGAGTCTGCCTCCACCTTGTCCATGTTTCCATCTGTCCTGTGTTTTTGGGTGTGCTGTCACACAGGGAGGGGCTGAGGATGTTGTGGAGCACTCACATCCCACAGCTATCCCACTGCTGTGCCAGTGCTGTTAGCACAGTGACCTCCTGCTGCTGTCCTGGGCCCTGCTGGGAAGGGACAGCTCTGCAGCATGGGGGCACGAGCCTTGAATTCATTCTAGAAACACCTCTTGGATGTGGAACAAAGTGGTGGTTTTATCCGAGTTTCAGATTTGTCAATAAATATTTACACCGCTGACAAATCCAAAACTTGGAGTGGAAGAGGCACTGCAGCTTGTTCAGCAGTTCCAGCACTGAGGGTATTTTGAGTGGTCTGTAAATAACTGAAATTCCTTAGTCCTGATGTCATTGTGTTGTTTCTAAGTGGGCTCTGTGGGTGTTTGGTGACTTTAACTATGGGTGGTATTTTAGCTGGTCCAGAGACTTGCTCTGCACTCACTGGCAGGGAGTAATACCTGGCAAGAGCTCATTACACCTGAGACCTTAAGGTACTTTGTACTTTCAGCAAAGGGTGAACAGGCATCTCCTAGAAGTTCCTTGTCACCATAGACTCTGGGAATTTGTCAGAAGTACCTGATTTTTGTTCTGTTCAGGAGTGTAATGTTGCATTAGAGATGTAGTATCTGCCAAGCTCACTACAAGCTCACTGTATTTTTGGGTTTTTATTTCTCTGTTTTGCAGGTTTTTGGTGGTTCAGCCTAATCAGGTGTCAAACCTTAGCCTTTTTGGAAGTTTCTGGATGTTAATTGCAGGCAAAAAGCATCTGTCTTGTAGTCATTTGCTCTCTTATTTCCAAGCTCCATAGCTGCCGTGGTGCTAGTGGATGTCCCAGAGCTAAACTGGTCGTCCATAGAGAAGAATATAAACTGAAGATGGTTTTCTCTGCCTGCCTGGCCTGTGGCTGTGAAATTCTTGAAGGCCTGAACCCTGAAGATACACACTTGATACCCAGAGAGCTTCCAGCTGTCATTAGGAGTTTCCCAGCTCGGCTGCCTGTGCTCAGGTCAGCCTGCTGCTCCTGTGCATGCTGAGCTCGGTGTTTGTCCTACCTGCAAGCAATTCCATCTATTTCCAGCTGTTTCCATCTGCAGGACTATCTGGAAAGCTTGAGGAGGAGTTCTTTAACCTTTGAATTATTCAGCCAGAATTTCAAGCAGACGTTGCTGCTTGTTTGGGTATGTCGTGCTTCAGGGCGAGACAGGATCAATAAGTAGTTCCACGTCTTTACTGGAGCGTGTTGTCTTCTCCTGAGGACAACAGAGATGGTGCTTTAATATCTCCTGCTCTTTAAATCAGAGCTGTGTGGTTAGACCTGGGGGTTTGCAGAATGGCCCTGCTGTGTGGTTTTCCCAACTTAGTGGTTTGTTCCTGGCTGGCATCCTTTGATAGGTGTATGCTGAGGATGCTCAGTGCACAACTCACAGCTCCCCTCTGAAGCAGCTGGGCTGCTTGGGTAGTTAAAATTTGCCTCCCTCAAAACAGAGGTTGTTAACAAAACTGCTGATAGTGGCTGCAGTGCAGGGGAATATGTTTTTTCCCCTGTTAAGTGCTATGTAGTGCCTTCAGAGATGGAAACTCCCTTGTAGTCTTATGTCCCTGTCCCCTTTCCCATGTTCTGCCTCCTAGCAGACTGTGTCAGTATTAGCTTTACTAAGAGCTCTATTAATTTTACAGGTTTTTTATCTAAAAGAATTAAAACTTAAAGTGGTGTCAGGGTTGGAGCAATCCATCTGAGGGTAGAAATTGGTAGTCCTAGCTAACAGCACATGGCTTTTGAGGCAGAGATTCTGGATATGCGTGATGGATTATTTAGGAGTTAGTGGGAAAGAGAGCAAATGCATCCTAATAGGCATAGTTGCTGTAGGGTTGAGCTGGATTCCACATCAACACGCTTCTCAATATTTTTAGCTCTTTGCAAACGTATAAGTAAAACTACTTCTTGCAGTAAGCTTTTCAGAGTATTTTGTACATTTCATAAAGGATATTTCAAGTGTTTTAGTGGCTATACAGTTAAGACATATCTTGGAAGGACCTTTCTACTTAAAATGCGTTTCCTGTATCTAGTGCTGTCTTTAATCTCATGCGGTCTCACAAAACCCGTTCTACCTATTAAATATGCAGTAAAGCTGTTCTGTTTGGTAGAAGATTGTATGTTTAAACAGCAGAAGTCCTCACTGCTCCTGTATTTTAAGATTAAAAATTCAGCTGCAACACTACCTTCAGATTCAGAGCCATTAGAATGGATTTTTCAGATTTATTCTCCTGATTACAATACAGAAAATTAATTGCTTTTGACTGTAAAGAATTATGACTCATTCATTATTTAAGAACCTTCTTGATGGATGAACCTTTTCCACTTACTCCAAGACTTCTCATGAAATATAGCTGGTTTTTTTAACTGGTATAAAGCATGATGCACCTATATCAAACATGCAGTGCCCACCCTTTGGGGTAGGGAGGCGTGGAAAGGAAAATCAGCAACTCCTCTGGATCCAGTTTCCTCTAGTATCCAGGTAGTAGAGTCAGCCAGGAGAGAATGGGGAAGTTACTTCTATGGCAGTTAAAATAAATACTTTGGGTTTATAAAAGAAAGATTTATTCCTTCATTTAAGCATCCAGGTAGTAGAGAATACCCTTTAGTTTTGCTTGTGTGTGCATACAGGTGTTTGTGTTACATACTGGGGAGAAGAGCTTGGGTTTAACCCAAGGGATGTTCCCCTCTGGCCATGGTTCAGCTTTGTGCTCCTGGTTCTTATGCTGCTTGTTCACAAGGTCTCAAACGATTTTTTTTTTGTGTGTGTTTAACTTTTGCCCTTTTAGCAGGCTTAGAAGAAAAATTCAAATTATAGACCTTGTGGATTAAAACCAGCTGAAGAGCTGAGATCAGGATTTGGTTACCTGTCAGCCCAGGAAGGTTTGCTCAGTGCCCTTGGCAGCCAAACCTCTGGAGCTGTGCATCACAGAAATAAACATGGAATTCTGTTAATGAGACACTTGTAATTTTTTTGTTTCACAGAATGGTTTGGGTGGGAAGGGACCTTTAAAAACCACCTTAGTCCAGTCCTTCTGCAATGAACAGGAGCAGCTTCAACTAGATCAGGTCACCCAAAGCCTGTCCAACTTGGCCTTGAATGTTCCCAGTGAAGGGACATCCACCACCTCTCTGGGTAACCTATCCCCGGGCCTTACCACCCTTTCTGTAAAAACATTTCTTCCAAAAGAAGATCCAGAGCATGTGAATCCCATGTCAAATAAGACAAATAGAGCTTTAACTCATTTTAGTAAAATTTCCTAAAATCTTCAAGGTAATGAAATTGTTGATTAGGTAGCAATGATTTTGTAAAGCTTTTCCTTAAGAACAGATTACAGAAAATATTGGCATCAGGGTTTTGTGGTGGGTGAGCACTGTCACTGAATCCTGTCCCTTAGCCTGAACATTCACTGGAGGAGGGAGTCAGGGTTTCCCAGTGCTGCAGTTTTCAGTTCATTTGTACAGTCCTCTCCAGTCAAATTCTTGAATCTCAATTATTTTGCAGTTGTCTTACCAGAGCCTACATTTAAAAGAAAGTTGCTAGTGATGTTGACATTTCCTTGTTACTAATTGGATTTAAAGGTTTTGCATAATGTATTCAGAATACTGGGTTTTCTCTTAGGTGTGGTACTTTTGCTTGTGAGAACAACTGGGTTTGTAGTTGAGAGATGCTTTTGCTTGTAAAATTAGTCTCTGAGAGTTTAAGAAAATAGGTATATCATGTGCTGCTTTGAAGTATTAGAAGGATTTGAGAGGCAGTTTGCCAACTGACATTTGAAACCCTTGAGAACTTGTTCCAGCCAAATGCTTTTGATAAAAAATACTTTTGATAAAAAAGTAAATGCAGCTAAGACTTAGTTACTAAAATGTTTTTAGCTGGCAGTTTGGTGCATGTAATCATCTTGGTACATCCTGAAACTTGTTCCTTTGTTCAGCCCTGTATCAAGCTTTTTGGGTTGTGCCTGTGAACTTGTCGCTTCTCAAACCCAGAAATCCTTCGCGTGATATTGAGGCACAGTGGCTCTGAACGCTGTGTTCACTGTGGTGGCTCATGGAAAGAACACTTCTTGTACCAGGACTGTTTTTGTGATACTTCCTGGAGGTTGTGATTCAGAGCTGGTGGGATGTCTCGCTCTGTGACATCTCTAAACCCTACAGACTGTTGATCCTTGCTAAACTGTTGGCAGGGTGGTCCCGTTGGGAATGCCACGCTGCTGGCTGGCACAGTGACCCTCCAGTGGTCGTGGTGGTGTGCCTGGGACTCGGGGAGCACCCAGGGACAGAGCCAGGCAGCTTGGCTGGGCTGTGCCTGTGCTGATCCTGATCCAGCTACTCAAGAGCCAAGAGCTTGGGTTGGTTTTGACTCTCATCCTACTCATTCAGACAGATTTTGCTCGTCAGGAGTCACCTTGTTTGGGAAGAGCCCATGCAGCCCAGCTCCCTATAGTTCAACAGAAGGTGCTGGATTTGGTGTGACTCCAGTAAATGGCCCAAACCTGACTCGTCTGCTTGGGACAGTGGGTGCAGACTGGTTTTAACATATTGTGAAAGAGTGAGCTTTTGACACCTCTGCTTGAAAAGCGAGGAAGAAAGAGGCAAATTCAGTTTTACAGTATACACAATTTTAATAACAAAATGCTTCTGTACACTGCACTTGTTTTACTCCATTACTCACACCCCCTCCCACCAGAAGTTGGCTCTTGAAACATAATTTAAACACAACGCATCTAGGACTCTCTGTAATCTTGGGTTGCTAAACTGGTAGAATAGTTCACTTACTAGTGTTTTCATTAGTAAAAAGAAAAATGAGGTGGGTTTTGTTTGGCTTTTTACAAAGGATTGGTTGGGGGATGGCAGGTGTAGTTTCTCAGTGCTTGCACAGTGGTGTACAACCTGCTTACGCAGTGGTGTACAACAGTGTTTCACCCCATCTAAGGCTTGATTATACCCCTCAGAGCTTCTGGTACCTTTCCCTAGATGCCTCTCAAAAGATTTTTACACAAGATGTGAAATGCTGAATTTCCAGCTGATTCTGAAATTATCTCTGAGCATCCTGCTAACATGGTGCCTTAAAAAGCAAAGCCCAGCACCAATTTTAGCATCTGGGACATTTGCAGTGGAGGAAGGTGTGGGGAGGGAGGAGCTGCTGCCTTTGGTTACTGTTGTTTCCTTGCTTGTTCCTTTTTCAGGGGGAGGAGAAGTACTGTATCCCCCTCTGAACTTGTTTAATTTTTATGGAAAACTTCATAAGAAAGATGAAATTCAGCTTCTGGGTAAGTTTCATAGGTCTGAACAGATGGATTTTGATAGCTACACAGATCCCAAAATTAAATCAACTTTATTTCCATTAAAGTAGTACAGAAATTATCTTAGACACATTAAAAATAAGTGTGTAGTGCAGATTTCTGATTTAAAGCCACGGGATGTTTCTGATTTTACATGTTAGCAATTGGCCCCTGTCTTTTAAGGGGGTAATGGGACAGAAGCTCAGATGCTCAGATTTGCATGTGGCTGATCGCTGAAAAATCGGATCATTTCTGCTTGGGGGAGAAGCAAACAAAACCAAACACTGATCAAGCAGCATTCAGTATGTTTCCATCTGATAGGGAATGGGAGCTCAGTGCAGAGGAACACTTCAGCTGGAGTCTGAACACCCATTTTACCCTTCATCGAGTAATTCTTACTTGTGTGCATTTAAACACTGATCTAATGCAGAGCGACTAACTGGGAGCATTAATTCAGCCTGTTCCAGGAGGATGACTCAAAACCTGAACTTGTGCTGCTGGGTTTCCATTTCAGTGACATGAGAGTGGGGAACAGGGGAAGCTGGCTGGAGATCAGCAGGGCTGGAGGAGGTCTTTGGATGGGACAAGGACCTCGAGAGCAGTACAAGAAATTTAGTTTCTAAAGGACCCAAACACCTGAGGCTGTGCCTGGAGGTGTTGAAGTACCTGTAAGCAATGTAGTATCTGTACAAAGCAAGGCTGTGTAGCAGAGATGGTATTTGGGGAGGGCAAGTTAACAAGCTCTTGTCATCAGCCAGTGCTCGTTCTGAAATATGATTAATTTAAACCAAATCATCGTGGTTCTTGTTCCGTCAACAAAATAAATCAGAGGCTGCTGAGTAGCACAATTATTCCAATCCCCTCATTGCCTGGAAGAGGCGCAAGCAATTGCGAATGGAAGACAGTAACTTTAAAATAAAAAATATTAACAGCCTCTGGCCGTGTCCTTGTGCAGAGCGATGGCTCTGCCTGGCGCTCGCTGTCCCTCCGCAGGGAATTCAAGTTGACTTCACTGCTACGGTTTGACATCCTGCGAGTTTTATGATACCTGTTACCCTAAATGTAATGTTTGCAGAATTGCTTTGCTTATGCCTGGAACCTGGCAACAAATGGGTTTGGAAATAGCAGACATAAACCATGGCATTTGGGAGATTGGCTGTGGATCAGTGTGGAGTACAGAGAGGGAGTGGTGCCGTGCTGGGCTGTACCTGCTGCCCTCCTGTTTGCTGTCTGCAAGCCAAGCACTGCAGGACCAGTGGAAACTGGGAATGCTGGTGGGAAGGAAAAGTTGGGTGCCTGGGTGGGTTTGCTTGGAGAGGCACTGGAACAGTGCTTTAATGCTTGGAAAATCGCCATGAGTGGCAGGGGTGGAGAAGAGGGTTAAATCCAGCATTTGCTGGAACATCTGTCTTTGCTCTTCTTGGGTGTAATTAAAGGCTAATAAAGATGGAGTGTGACCATCTCCCACTCCAAGAGCTGGGGCGTTGGGAAAGCACCTCCTACAGAGGAACCTCAGCTCTTCATCAAGCAGCCACTTCTTGTTTCCAAGTGGAAGACTGATGTGGTACCCCTTGAACTGTCTTACAGCAAGGGTTTCTGCAAGGCCTGCAGGGAAGAGGTGGGATTGCTTCCTGCAAATGCAGCTGAGGCCATCAGAGTTCAGTGTTGACATCTGATGGAGGATGGCAGTGTAGCCAGATCATTTGGCTGCCAGGATAATTAACGAGCTCAGTGATAGCTTTGTCTGTGCTGGTACCCTGCAGCTGTAGGTAGAAGTCATCCCTAAGTGCCTCCTCCCCAGGCTCCCAGAGCCAACCTGTGCCTGCCAGTGCCAGGTGAGGGAGGGGCACAGGCAGGGACAGTGATGCCTGCTCAGTGCCCACTCACTGCTCACTCACCTGCCCCTAGAGCATCCTCCTGGGCCTGGGGAGAGCTGTGAGCACTTAGGTATGAGAAGGAGCAAGACAAGTCTTCCTGCAGTCAGCTAAATACCCCTGGGGACCAATGTGGGTTTGTATTTCTCAGCTTAGCTCTCCCCTTCTGCCTCACATGGGATTTAATCATACAGAATATTTGCTCTTTGTCCACCTACACCACAGGATTTTTTGTAGTCAGTTAAAAGCAGTAATTAATTTCACAGAATAGGTGTAAATGGATTCATCTTAGTATTAACAGTAACAAGAGTTCAAAGGTATCTCTATGGAAATCCATTAGGCTTCACTGGATCTCTTCCATTAAAGTACAGAGTCAAGGGAAGTAAACAAAATATTGGTTTTATAATAAGGACACTGTATGTAAAAGTAAAATGATGCAAATTAATATCTTCGAAGCCAGCAGTTGAAAGACCTTTATGTAAAATCTTAACAGAAGTTACTTATCTTGCTGTAATTGCCTTGGACGAATTCATCTCACAAGAAAACATCAAACTGTTGTATAATTGCACCCTAAATACCTCACTAAGTGGTAATACAGAGAGAAAAGCAGAGTGAAATAGCAAAGAGATTTTTATGCAGTGGTTTTTCTGTTTAAAAAGTTTGCAGGATAGTTTAGTGCATCACAGTTAGCATACTGTAATTATGGATTTGGTCAAGGTATGGCAACACTGTGAGGAATTTCGTTTCTTCATCGGGGTGTGCTGGTAATTGTTTAACACTGCAGCATTGGACACAACACATTTTTTAGTTATACATACATGTATATTTATATAAAATAATTCTCCATCCCTCTGAATCTTTTAGCTTTGGTTAGAATGTTTACAATATTTGAGTAATTGACTTAAAAATAATGTAATCCTTTGCAGACCCCCCACCCCCCCACCCTCGTGGCATCTGAGTACCACCATCACTGCATAGATCTGCAAATATTTACATATAATTTCATAATAGAGTATAAATAGCAATATGGTACTTTTGGCTAAAGAAACCAAATTACCCCTTAGAATGAGGGGGGGTGTATGTGTGTATATATATTTATATATGATTTTTTTTTTAAGTCATACTAGTTTAGATTCTGTCCCATATCAAGTAAAAGACAAAAACATTTTTCAGTGAACTATTCTATAAACTAATTATATTATCCTAACTTATCAGAAGGGGTCTTTTTTTATCTTGAATTTTGGAAGAGGAGGACAAGTGAGAGCTTATATTACAGGGGCTAATTCTGTCTCCAGAGAAACCAGTGGAGTTAGTGCATGAAAATAGCTTCCCAGCGAGAGGAAGCCTCAGATGGGGGGGGGCAGCAGGGGGACAAAGAGAGGCTTCTTCCTTCCTTCCTTTCTTCCTTCCCTCTTCTCCTTAACCTCGCTGTTGATATTTGCTTTTAATTAAGAGAACCTTACATTAAGGGTATTTACACATGAAAAGGTGTTGAAATGCTGTTTGTTCATCGTCATTAAGTAATTAGCCTGAATTCATGAAAAGCATCATCAAGTGAAACCAGGGAGCCGGTACTGAATGTACTTAATATTTCCAATCGATCCCAGTGTTCTGAGCCTCCCTAAAGAAGCTACACTGCCAGTTTGGGGACACACGGAGGGAGGGCTGTCCTGCTCCTCTGTGTGTGTGTGTGTGTGTGTGTGTGTGTGTGTGCCCATCCTGCTCCTGTGTGTGCCCATCCTGCCAGGGGCTGTATGTGTGTGTGTGCCCATCCTGCCTGGGGCTCTGTGTGTGTGTGTGCCCATCCTGCCTGGGGCTCTGTGTGTGTGTGTGCCCATCCTCCCTGGGGCTGTATGTGTGTGTGCCCATCCTGCCTGGGGCTCTGTGTGTGTGTGTGCCCATCCTCCCTGGGGCTGTATGTGTGTGTGCCCATCCTGCCTGGGGCTCTGTGTGTGTGTGTGTGCCCATCCTGCCTGGGGCTCTGTGTGTGTGTGTGCCCCATCCCTCCCTGGGGGTCTTGTGTGTGTGTGTGCCCATCCTGCCTGGGGCTCTGTGTGTGTGTGCCCATCCTCCCTGGGGCTTGTATGTGTGTGTGCCCATCCTGCCTGGGGCTCTGTGTGTGTGTGTGTGTGTGCCCATCCTCCCTGGGGCTGTATGTCTGTGTGTGTGTGTGTGCCCATCCTGCCTGGGGCTGTGGCTCCTGTGTGTGTGTGTGCCCATCCTGCCTGGGGCTGTGGCTCCTGTGTGTGTGTGTGTGCCCATCCTGCCTGGGGCTGTATGTGTGTGTGTGTGCCCATCCTGCCTGGAGCTCTCTGTGTGTGTGTGTGTGCCCATCCTGCCTGGGGCTCTGTGCCCATGTGTGTGTGCCCGTGTGAGCTGCTCCTTTCTGTGCCTGCTGTCCCTTTCAGCAAGCCAGGCTATGAATATGCACAGAGCCAAACTGTATTTCAAATAAATTTCATCCCAATGCACAGAAATTCCCACCTGGACCTTTGTTGCTCTATTTTTTTGTTTGTTTTGTTTTCCCTCCCTTCCTTTACTGGAGTGAAAGGATCAGAAGAGGAAAATCTTCCTCCGTGCTGCCCTTAAAGTGCCCAGAGCCAGCTGCAGTGTTTGGGATCCTCCAGCTGCAGTGGAACAAACAGAGCGCACGTCCCCCACAGATCCCTGTACAGAGATCCAGTATCCTTCCCCTTGGACTGTTTTCAGTAGAAAAAGTAGAATATGGAGACTCAGGTATAAATGTTTACACACAGTCATATAATTACATAACATGAAACATTTTACATAGTTTGAGGTGAGCATCTCTTCAGACTTTTAAACATTAGGAGTGCAAGTTTAATGTAGTCATTGCTTCTTTAACACTGAAAATATTATGGATTTATTTTTTAAAAAACTTAAAAATACTGCACCACTCCATAAACAATGTTTCCATTAAGTAGCTTGGAAAATTAGGCTTTATGTCAACATTTGTAAAAATTAGAATCTGATGTAGGTCCCTACAATTTTAAAATAGGTTACTTATCTGATTTACTTTGTGATGGGCTGTAGGTATTATACTTCACATTCTTTATAGGGCAGCTGCTGGCACTTGCACTGTCCATAGCCATTGATGATGATGAAGGGTCCTTCGTGGGTGGGTTCGTACTCGTTATAGGGTCCTTGGTCTGACATATTGGCCATATGCAGCCGCGTTTGGGATCGGAGCTGCCTGTGGTTTTGAATCATTGAGCACTGCCTAATTCTTCTTAGTGTGGGAGGGCAGCACTTCCTGGAGATGAACACTATAAAAATGATAAAAAAGAAAGAAAACAATAAAGCCATTGTTCCTGTAATTACCCTCTGAGTGAAGATGGCATTGTTTGGCTCAGGGAACTGTTCTTCGGTGGTAACGACCATGCCTGCCGTAGTTGGAATCTCTTTGTCTCCCACATGGAAATAAGAAGAGCTTATTCTTTTCGTGTACTCGGTAGTTGGAGCTGTGTACGACGTCGTAGCCACGGGGGTAACAACAGTCGATAAATTCCAGCAAAGCTGAAAACCATACACTGCATCCAGAATATCCTCTCCCTGGGTGTGGTCGGGGCTGTGGCAGACGATGGCGTGCTCCCACCGACCTTGGAAGCCACTCAGCCATGTGGCCAAGGCGCAGATCTTTGGGCTGCATTCCCACAGATTGCCGGAGAGGCCCACGGTGGTGAGGGATCTCAAGGAGCTCAGGATCTTGGAATCCAGAGTGGTGAGCTTGTTGTTATCCATGAGGAGGGTTTTAAGGTTAGGCATAGTTTCAAAGACGGTGAGGTCGATGGCTTTGATTTCGTTTCCAGTCAAATCGAGCTTTGCTAAGGTGCCCCAGGTCCACTCCATCCCACATGTCAAGTTGCTAATTTTGTTCCACTGCAAGAAGAGCGTGTGCAGGCTGCTCAGCCGGAGGAAGTGAGCAAAATTAATCTTTGTCAGCTGGTTGTGCTCTAGGTGAAGCTCCCTCAGCTTGATTAATCCCGCAAATCCGTTGCGAGCCAAACTTCGCAAGCGGTTTGTGCTCAAATCCAGGAATTCCAGGCTACGACAGTCCCAGAACAGGCGGACTGGGATGGTCCGCAGGGAGTTGGATCGCAAGTGCAAGGTCTGTAGCTTGCGAAGGCCGTAGAAGAGCTCGGGGTGCAGAGAGGATAACTGATTAAAAGAGAGGTCCAAATTCTGCAGGTTAAGCAGCTGGCTAAAAGTTGTGTTTGGCAAATGAAAGATTTTGTTGGAACTTAAGACTAATTCCTTAAGTTTATACAGTCCTTGAAAAGAATCTTCTCTGACTGTTGCAATTTGATTATGATCTAAGTGAAGCCAAGTAAGTTGACTGAAGCTTGCAAATTGATCCCTTTCAAGTTCAGTAATATAATTGTGCCTCAGTGACAAACCTAGCGAGCCCTTTTCAGTGGTGTTTGGCACTGAGTGATACCCCTGAGAGTCACAGTAAAAGAGCAGCTTCTCACAGCGACATTTTGGTGGACAAGCCATGCCCAAGGCAGGCAGCATTTTTAAAACCATACTCATTGCATATAGTGCTGCCAGCATACGAGCCCCTAATGGCCACTTGAAATGTAAGCCTGCAGAATATAATTTAGGAAAACAACAAGATAGGATAGCCTTATCAGTACACTTGGAACATCACGGTGGAAGATTTCACTGCAGATAACATTGCCATGCATTTCCAACAAGCTAATTCTAAATGCAAGAAACAACTTACTACGACAAACCGAATACTTGGACATTACACTTAGTAGGAGGCTCTATCTCGATTACGGAGGGTTACAGTGGCACTATCAGAAAACATTTTTTTCATAAGGTTCAGTGCAGAGCAATCAGCTTTAGCATCTTAACTGCTCCTTTAAAGCAGAGCCGTCATTCATTATACAAGGAACAGAGAAACGCAGGAACTTACCCATTCTTTTGAGTACATTGGAGGGTGCATTCAGTCGTAGTTTGAGACTCAACGCCGTGAGTCTGTGAAAGGCTCTAATGTAAGACAGCCTTGAATAATTGACTGGGTTTAGTGTCCTTTGATATTAGTGCAAAATCCACGATGCTCTCTTGGAATATTCCTTTTGAAATTGCTGCCTTGATCTCCTCTGACAGGTCTGCAATTTTTAAATCTTAATACAAGTTTCCATCCTCCGTGGCTGCTCAGCTGGTTAATTGAAGCTCACGTTTTCCTTTTCCGCAGCTGTGGCTTCCTTTAGTCCTAACTTGTTGATGGCAGATGGGTGGCTTATTGCTGAGAGAAGCTCCTGTAGTAGCATGAGTGCATTTACTGAAAAGCTTTTCAGGGAAGCGGTACAAGAATGGATTTGCTTATGCGCTGCGACCACACAGGGCTCTATATAGGCTGACGTCACCTGGTGACGTTCCTTTTGTTTGGGTTTTCCAGAAGCTTTGCTGTTTTAAAGCATTGTGCTGCATACTGTGATCCTGTTAAAGACCACTGATAGAGGGGGAAAAATCCAAAGGCAGGAGTCCTTCGTCCCTGCGGAAGAAGGAGCAGCAGAGACTTGCAGCACCCTGCTCCCCCCACATCTGCGCCGGCTCTGCTCAGCCGGGGTTAAAAGCAGCGCAGAGCCGCGGGTGGAAGAGCCTGCGTGCTGCCTGCTCCCACTTCTCTGCTGAATCTCCCTGCATGAAAGGAACTTTTAGACGCAAAATGCGCAGAGTTTGAACAGAGAATGCTGGTCAGCACCAGCTTTCATGAAGGTGAGAGGGATTGGGCAGCTCAGAGCTCCGTGTGACAACTGTGCGACTGTGGTCCTTGCAGAAGTGCAGAACAGTGGTGGAGCTGGAGCTGGTGTGTCAGAAGTACAGCCCGAGAGCAGGGCACAGGAGCGAGCACTTCAAGCCAGGAGAAATTTCTGGAAAAAGCCAAGCTTGCGTTAGGGCACAGGAAAAATTTAATTGGAATCCGGCTTGACAGTGTGCAGTTATGAAACTAGAAAATCTATTTTCTCCTCCCAAACGGTGGCTTTTGTACTTGCTTTTTCCTGGGCACCGGAGTGCAGGGAGGAAACGGTGAGGTTGACATTCACAGTCAGGGCTCGGAGCGGTGAGATGTCACTCGCTGTGTCCTGCTGCTGAGTGTCCCCTCAGAAAGGGGGACTCGGCCTCCCTGAGCCCCTGGCTGTAGCAGTTATCCTGTGGGGCTGCAGAGCTGTGCCCCTGCAGAGCTGCGTCTGCTGCTCCAGCCCTGCCGGGCTCTGGCCAGAGTGTGCACACACAGCAAGAAGGACAGTGGGCTCTTAGGGATGTTTATTTGCTTGAAAGGTTCACTACCCCGTTATTCAGAGCAATCTCTCCTCCAAGACAGCTGGTCCTGAAAGGTAAATGACCAGGCTTGATTGCCATTTTTATAGGTTTTTAGGATGCATGTGCAAGTACAGCCTTCGGAGCCACTGCTCTAGTCGTGGCTCAGTGTGGGTGCGGCAGGGGAATGTTGGTTTCCCACTCTGGGCAACTTGGATAAGCTTTTTTAAATTTTCACCTTGAGATATAAAGCAATAATGTAGTAGGAGGCACTTGAAAATGTTTGCTGTGTAGCAGCGAGGTATCACCTCCAACCTTCAAGATCTGGAATGAGCCGAGAATAACAAACTTCATGCAGATGGAGCAAGATGAACTGTGCCAAAAGGTTTTAAAATAAAATGGACGTTTACCTTTGTTATTAAGTGTTGGTTCCTTGCTTTGGGTCCGTGGAGGTACTTGCTTAAACTAAGACCTGCTGCTTTCTGCCTGCATCTCCCTTGGCTGTCCTGTGGTGGAATGGTAACACTGCCTCTGGTGCTCCCTTTCTGGGATGGGCAGACTTAAGGGGAAAATAAAGGGAAGGAGAAAGTGAACTCTTTAAAAACACACAAGAACAAAACCTCAAAAACCCCAAAGAAAGCTAAAGCAAAACAAATAAACCCTACCCTAAACCAATCAGGAGCGTAACTGTCTTTAATGATTAAGCAAATTAGGAAATGTTAGATAAATTTCTTAAATTGCTCTGCCATTGTAAATGTTTTCACATTTGCTCCAGGGTGAAAGAAATACATGCAAAGAAATTACATAAGCCTATTTAAAGAGTTTCTTCTTCTTTAATGCTCAGTATACAAAGAGCTCAGGCTCAGCTGCCAGCTGTCGGACAGAACCGCAGCTCTGCAGCACCTGTGGACAGTTCTTGGAGCTGCTCTGTGCAACACCCTGATCTGAAGTGTTGTTTTGAATTCTAATAACATTTCAATATGTTACCATAACATTTAACAACAACATTCCAAAGAGTATAATTTGAGGTCAACTGTTAGCCCTCCCCAGTGCTGCCTCTTCCGCTCCTACCAGGAGACTGAAATTAGGTGTCGTTGGAAACATTTTGCTTTTTTGCATCAATATCTGCTGGTAGGTACCTCCCACGTTAAGATTGTGTAATTTGGCACAGAGTTAAGAGTTAATGTTCAAACATGGTGAGTTGCTCCTTTTCTGAAGCTCTCCATTCTTTGGCCCTTAACCAAACAAGGGCTATTTAGCACCTTGCCAGCGAGTTTCCTGTTTAGGAAACTGTTAACGCGAACTTTATGGGAGCTTTTCTTAGCAAAACATGTTTTTATGTGCACTTGCTGTGAAATAACAGTTATTGCCACAAGTGTGCATCTGAGTCTCCTAAGTCTAGAACACTGCAGTGACATTCACATTGTTCCTTGGGAGCTTCCTGGGGTGTCAAGGTGAAACAGGCTGGGAATAAGCCCCCAGAAAACTCATCCAGATGTATTTCTTCTAAGAGTGAAAACTCATTGCCTGGCAATGAAACTATGTCTGATGCCATCTGGGCACTTCTGCCACAGTGGAGCTTTATGGCAGCCTGGACTCTCACATGTAATGTGGACAGGGAAATTGGCAGGAGAAAGCTTGCTAGGGCCAGAAGTGGGGCTTCTCACTTACCCCACTCCTGGAGCAGCACCACAACTGGTTTTCCTGCTTAACCCATGTGCTGGGGAAGTAGCATTGCACCCTGAGGCGAGCGTTGTCATTTAGTTAGGCTGACATCTTGTGGAAGCCTTCCTAGTATATTAAGAACAACATACAAGCTAATTTTACTTGATGCAGATATGGGGGCTGCGTGACTTTGCTGTGCTGGGGGCCTGGAGGGTGCAAGCCCTGGAGCTGCAGGTGGGACTGCAGCACTTGGGACACGCAGCTGCCTGTGTGGCACTGCACGGGCAGCCAGCTCACCCCTCTGCCTGCAGGAATGGCTGTGGGAGTTATTGCTGGGTGTAAGCACCTCGGGGACCACGGGAGTATTTGCTGCTTTTTGGCCAGAAGGTTGTCTTTGTGCTGTGTCACGGGGCGGTGAGGCAGGAGGTGAGCAGGGACGTGTGGCTGGAGCGTCACCGTGCGCTCTGTCACTCGGATGCACTGCCATGAGCCCCTGGGAGGGGGGACACATGAGACCAAGGCATGTCTGAGGTGATGCAGCAGTAGCAGCAGATGTGCCCAGTGCTTCAGGCCAGCTGTAGAGTCCTTTGGGGGAGGGCAGTGGGAGGGATGGGACAAGGCTCTGTAGGTCGGGTGTCCTTGTCTTTCTGGGAGCAAAGGGCATGTGTGGTGGCATGGTGTGGTGGCTGTCACCTCCCTGTCTGGCAGCTCTCTGCACCTGGTTGCACATTCTAATTCTTCCTTGTACCAGGGTGAATGCAGGAGCCACCCTTCCTCTCTCTGTGGTGCAGCCTGGCCGTGGGGAGGGATGTCGGTGTGGGACTGCAGTGGCATTGCCAGCGGGGCAGGAGGGACAGTGCAGGCAGCTTTATTGTCATTGAGGTTCTTGCTGAACCCTGGACGATGCCGTGCAGCCCCTTGTTCTTTGCTGAGCTGTGGGCTGGCTGTGGGAGATTCCTTCCTGCACCAAACCAGGGCACAGTCCTGCTTCCTCCACCGACAGGCCTGGGATGTGAAAACAGGAGTGGAGTTCATGTGGCTCACACTTCACTGCTCACACTGCCTGGCCTTGAATGAGCACTGTTCTATCTGGAATTTGTTGGCAGCCCTGCTGTCACAGTGATGGAGGGCTATGTATGGTTATCCCTGTGGAATTAGGCTGGGTGGCAAGGCAAAATGAAGCCTGGCACAAACTTGAGTCCTGTTTCCCCTGGAAGCAGAGCTCAGAGGGGCACAGCGACACACCGCTCACTGCCTGCCCACAGGAAGGTGTGCCAGGCACTCATTTGTCACTTACTCAGTTCCCATCATTAACCAGGATGCTGCCCAGAAGGCAATTCTCAGATTACCTGAAGCAGAAACCTCTCTGCCAACCATCCTTTTTTGGTAGTTGTGTGGTGGGTGGCAGGTGGGGCAGTGGTGGCTCTCAGCAGTGGTACATCTGGCTCACATCTGGATGCTGATTTGGGGAGGAGGGGTGCTGGGCTCTGCAGGGAATGGTGTGAGGTGGTGCTGAGCAGGAGGCACTCTCTCCCTCAATATCTCTGTGGGCTCAGCTTAACCCAAACTGATGATGAACCTTTAAGATTAACAGCAGGTATCTGTGATTTAGCTACAAAAACATACCTTGGAGTAGCTGGTTAGAGCACATGCTCTGCTGATCGTGTGGAATGCACCACCACCACCATGCTCCTGTACCTCTGTAAATCAGTTGGGATTAGATTTTAACCTCCATAGCTATAGGAAGAGCTTGGGTCTGTCTTTGGCTGTCAGGGTTCAGATGGCACACCTACAGCAGGAATGCTTTGTGACAGAAATGGTGATTTACTCCCCTCCCTGTATACAAATCCCCTTTCTTTGCTTTGAGCATTAAAACAAGCCCTGCTGGGGATGGTAGTGTGATCTGGGACTGCAGGGATGCAACAGGGAATGTTTGTGTTGCTCTCCAAGCAGGGCAGCAATGGTGGGGGAAGAGCAGAGATTAAGGGGGTGGGGGAAACGAGCAATTTTTAACATCAATTCTATCCTCTTTGATAAAGATCTGATTTAATTTAAAGTAAATTTGCACCGTGGCTAAATTCATTATCCATGAGACTGGACAGAGTTGGGATATCATACTACAGAATGATTGACATGGTCATCATGACCCTATTAAATCTACTGAATCTATTAGCTGCTCACTGACTGCAGGGCTTGTGATTCCCTCAGCAGAGTTTTGTGCTGAATATCTAAAATTCCTATTAGAAATCTGAATATTTGGGCTTCACTCTTGTGAGTCCTCCTAATTCCGTGGATAGCAGGAGCTGATGGCTGGGCTGCCTTGTGCTGCTGGGTCATTAGCTGGCTCCTCAATGAAGGTTCACACTAGACATGAGGACCAGTTTTTAATGGTAAGGCTAATTGGTTAGTGGAACAAATTACCCAGAAGTGCTAAACTGGCACTTGGAGCTTTTAAAACATGATTTATTACTTGAGAGAGGGAGACCAGCTCAAACAGGACTTTTGAGCTGTAGGGTGGAACCAATGGGTAAAATTCCTGAGGTGTGTGGGAGCCTGGACAAAGTGAGAGTGTTGTAGTCAGGGATGATCTTCAGTGTGTTTCTGTTCCTAGGAGGGTTTCTGCTGCCACAGGCTATTCAGGTCTTCATGTGTTCCACCAGCTCCTAATGGGGTTTGATTGGCCCCACAGTGTGTTTCATTTTATGTGGGAAAAAAATAAGCCAAGAAACTTCAGTTGGGCGAAACTCAATATTTTTGTCTCCAGGACTTTGGTTAGAATTGGCTGTGATGGTTTTAGATATCCATGGCAGCAAGGTGTCTGTAGCCCTCGAGGTGTCCTGGGTCTGTCCTGTTCTTCCCCCTCTCAGTGCTAATGAAGGCACCCAATTAGTAGCTCCATGTGCTAAATCACCACAGCTAGATTAGCAGGGTGCTTTATCCTGCAATCTTCCGGAAGAAATTCTGGTCATGTGTGGCTAGCACAGGTTTTTCCCGTGGGAACATTTTGCTGTATTTCATAAACAAAGATAAGGTTTGGATGTTTTGCAAACAACGTCTCCATTTAGGTCAGTTCGGGCTTGGCCAATTGGGCCTAGGGGGAGGTCTCGAGCTGACCAATCTGAGTGATCTCTGTAAACTCTATATATATAGAAATCAAAACAATAAAGCTCTTCTCTCTTTCCTTGTCTGAGAACTTGGGTCATTCCTCAGCTAGCGGCTCAACAGCGACAGTCATGCTTTTGACAAGCTTCTGTACTAAAACTTCTGAATGCCAAGAGTGTGGAAATAAACTGGAGCTGCCATCCTAAAATCTAGTGGGGTTGGATTGTGCAGCTCTTTCTTTGCTAATACATGATGTAGTTTCAGAGGAACAGAACAGCAGTGAGAAATCAGTGCTGCTCAGGCTGTAATGTGCTTTGGGGTGTTTTACATAGTGGTCTCATGAACTGAATGTCCATTAGTGGAAGCCATCTCTTGGTTTTCCTCTCCTCCAGAAGGCATCTGGTGCTGTGCACCGAGACTGTTGTGGGCTGTGAAGCCAGGGACAGCAAAATGGAATTGATGGGTGGCATCACCTCAAATGCCTGCTCCTGCTTCTTGTTAAAATGGTAATGTGGGAGCACCCAGGGAGAAGTAAAATGGCACTTCTTGGAACAGCTGAATGTTTGGCTTTCTGCATAATAGATGAGCATATATCTTAGATCCAAACATCTTCCTGGGAAGAAACCCCACGTGTGTGGGGAGGGGTGCTGTGGGGTCAGTGAAATGGTCACGTTGCTGTGGGTAAATGGGTGTGGAACATCAGCAGGACAAGCAGCTGCTGCTGCAGGTTGGTGTCTCGGAGCAGCTTGGAGCTGGGGCACTGCCTGGTGGCAGCTTCTGGGGTCGGTGTTCCCCTGTCCCCCCAGGGTGCCAGCACTGCCCACAGCCACCAGCATGCCAGGGACAAAGCCATCGATCGGGGAGTCTTGTCTGCCATATCCCCTGAGCAGGGGATCAGCAGAGTGTTGGGTAAATCAGTGCATTAATCTTCACTTTATTTAGAGCCTTCAGCTTTGATTTTTGAATGTAGAACAAAGAACGGTCCAGCGCCGGGGCTGCCGAAGGCAGTGGTGGCGTCACAGTGAGCTCCTGGGTTTAGCCTCAGTCGCTTTTCAGTTACCTTTTGTGATGAGAATCAAATAACTTGATCATGGTGGTGACAAATCTTCAATAATTCATTACTCTATAATGACATTACAACATCCTAATTCCCTCTGCCCCATTTTTTATTTCTGCTGTAGAGTGGACTTGATGTTTTAGATACAAGGCTGTTCATTCAGATATTTCACAGCAGCTTGTCACCTGGAGAATTGATACCTGGCATACCCTCACTGCAGCACTGCTAAATGCTTTTTCTTCTCAACTGGATAATTATATTGATTGTGGCTTAGGACATCAGAAATTGGATTGTGGTTGCATAAAGTGTGTTTTGAAACCTTAATATAAACTATGTTGTACAGAAAAAACTCCCAGCAAAACCAGACCACCACCATTGTCTTATCTAACTCTTAATTTGATACAAATGAGGCTATTTTTGACCCAGTGTCTGATGGAAAAGAGAAGTTGCCCCTGCTGCCTGGCCCTTTGCTCTCTCTAACAACAGGGCTCACACAAATGTGCTGGATCAAACCTTGGCAGCTCCCCATGGGTTGGCCTGGAGACTCACTTGAAATGTTGAATTTCTTACCCAACAAATGGTTTATAAGGATTTGACTTTTGATTTTGTCTTTCGGCTGCCTGCTCACAGGCAGTGGTGTGTGATTCCTGGGGATGTGGTGTGGAGGGAGCACTGACTGCCTTATCAGGGAGGTGGAGACTCTGCTGCCAGTGTGCATAATCACTTCACTTACCTAAAAAATAGCAAAAGAAGCTGACAAAATACTTGAAATTAATAATACTGGTTGTACTTTGAGACCCTGAATACGTGTTTACCTCTCTGTCTGCTGTTTTTCAGGCTGGACGCAAGGAGAGAAGCGATGCCCTGAACTCTGCCATTGATAAAATGACCAAAAAGACCAGAGACTTGCGCAGACAGGTAATGAATGTGTCACAGGTGGGACTGGCTGGCACAAATGAGTGCATTGCTGCATGGTTGCCCTCGTGGAAATGTTGTCTGGGGATTTGTTTCTCATGGGCAGTGGGTTTGCTGGCCTGTTTGCAGTGAATTAAAAGCTGTAAGCTTCCAGTGTGGGGCTCAGAGGAAAGCATGGGGTGGGAATGTAATTCCCTGTTAACTGTGTGATAAAGATGTTGGATTCTTGATCATCTTCATGCCAAGAGAGATAAAAAAGCCCAACCAAAACCCCAAAAAAACCAACTTTCACTTTATGGATTTTGAAGATAATCTGTGATGCTTTATAATGCTGGTTGTGTTCATCAGTTTTTTTATTTCAGAACTATATTTATGTAGTATCAGCCTTTTGTCTGTTTGGTTGTAGAGCAATATATTCCCATTTTCAAGTAAGTGAGAATATGGATCAGGTTTGTTGAAAAACGTTTTTATTCTAGCAGAAAAATAAAAAAGTTAAATCAGTGTGTTGTTTAATCAGCTGAGGGAAAGCAGCAAATTTACTCAGACAAAACCAATATGAGCTGCTAAATCAATATTTGTGGCCAAACTGGTGACTTGCACTTCTATAACGAATCCATTTTTAAAGGAGATTTAATTTAAATTGAAGCAAAAAGTGTGTAGACAAGACTTAGTGCGGAGAAAGCCTTGGTCACACAAAGGAAAAAGGATCAATGACAAAAGTAGTTTAAGCTTTACGTATTAATACAGTAGGAGGGAAACAGCAATGGAACACTACTGAAGAATAACTCATTCTTTTATTTTATTTTAGCTCCGCAAAGCTGTTATGGACCATGTTTCAGACTCTTTTCTGGAAACAAATGTTCCTCTTTTAGTATTGATTGAAGCTGCCAAGAATGGGAATGAAAAAGAAGTTAAAGAATATGCCCAGGTTTTCCGTGAACATGCCAACAAATTGATTGAGGTAAGATGGTACAAATTAAAATTTAATTATTGCTAGTTAAATTAAGGCAGGACTAGGCAAAACAGGTTTTTCACTTCTGTTGAAGCACATAGCAAATTCTGTAATAAATTTCCTTTGAAAATTTTATTTGAATGAATTTAAACGCAATTTAATATTTAAATAATTTAAAATGTAAGCTTATCAAAAGGAGCTGTTAAATAATCCATGTACTTGTGGATATTACAATCTGAGTATATGATAAAGGTTTTGTTACTTGGAAGGGGTCATTTGGAGTAAGGGAGACCATGGCAAGATTGTCCTGTTGGACAGTTTGACCCAGTGCTTTGAAGCATGGAGGTTTTTTCTTTCCAGTAAAATCCCACTGAATATAAACAGGCTTTTTATGTGAAGGCTTTTAGAATGAAAACCTGCTTGTGTGTGTGCAAAGAGCAAACAAAACACTTGGAATGACAGCACAACTGATCCCTGTCACCCCTTTGCAATGAAACCCCAACGGCTCTCCAGCTGGTGGAACTGCAGACCAGAGCTCTTACTGGGGGGAAGACCAGGTTAGATGGGACCAACCTGTCTTAACTGGAATCCCAGAATAGCTGGGGTTGGAAAAGCCCTCCAGGATCATCAAGTCCAAGCTGTGGCCAGTCCCCACCTTGTGGGGCCCAGAGCACTGAGTGCCACCTCCAGGCCTTCCTTGGACACCTCCTGGGATGGTGGGAGGCCCCTGCCAGTGCCTGACCATCCTTTCCATGGAAAAATTCCTCCTGATGTCCTGAATCTCCCCAGACACAGCTTGAGGTTGTTTCCTCCTGTCCTCTCCCTCAATACCTGGGAGAAGAGACTGCCCCTCACATGGCTGTCCCCTCCTGTCAGGGAGTTGCATGAAGGGTCATCAGTGCACTGTTGAAGGGAGCAGGTTTCCAAAGGGGGTGTTTGCAGAGAGCAGCAGCAGTCCGTGCCCTGAGTTCATGGATACACCTCGGCATCCTCGGCCTCTTGCCACCGCCTTCGCGTGAGAGTTCTGTGCCAGCTGATGCTAAATGGCAAGGAACAAACAGCTATAGGTATTGTTGAGGAAACATGCCACTAGGAATAAGCTTCAAAAGCTCCTCCTGTGCTCTTCCGTGCTTTTTGAAGCACTGGCTGGTTGTGCTTAACCTCAGCAGCTCCCCGGGAACAGTCCCAGGCCGCTTCGTGTGGTTTTGCTCTCTCGGTGTCTCTGTGTTTGATAATGGAACCCATGTGTCTCCAAGGCTCGTGGGGAATACTCTCATACAGCTGGGCAGATTTAAACTGCTCAAATATAAGACGTACCAGACATCAATAAAAGTAGTTTCTGACTTGCATAATATATTTTTCATTGGGTTCTGAGAGCACTTTGAAACTGCCCCATAGTCTGGGGTGCATGAAGCTTGTCCAGCTCTTCAGAGCTGCTGTCTAACCAATGAAAATACTTAATTCTTTGAAGGCATCCGTTTTTCACTTCTGGCTTGTCATGCTTCAGCATCAATCCCCATCCTCCTGGAGTTGCAAAGTTATTCTAATCTAAATTTTAAGTAACTGACGTTGTTCCGCAAAGCAGCATGTGGAAGGAAGGCAGTGCTGCTGTGCCCTGCCTTGGCAGCAGGATACAGCCTTGGGAACACTTTGAAGTGGGTTTGGTCTAAAGCCTCCCTTCTTCATGTTGCAAGCCTGATTTATCTAGAATATTATTTTTAGGGCTTGTTTACAGGAGATGTTGAATGGTGTAACAATAGCAGTGCCTGTTCTGCCAGAGTTCTGCTACCTCCTCAGCAGATGTGTGGTGTCCACACAGAGTTTATTGGCATAATTACAGAGGCATAATTGTGCTGCTCTGTCCCTGAGCTTCTCCCCAGCCCTTGCCAGGTGAGCCCTTTCTCCCTGTCCCCTCAAGAGCTGTGTCCCACTGGAGCAGCCGCAGCTCCATCCTCTCTGACACTGGCCCTACCTGGTGTGAAAATGCCAAGCTGCAAAGGACTTTCCCAGAGCCTCTCTACAGCCAGACACTCTAGTCTTCCAAGGACTATTCCCCTGAAAGTAGACATTCAGCACTATTTTTGACTGACATCAAAAGGTTCTGCTAAAATGATATGCTGCTGCAACAGCTTTTTGAAGGCTTGGTTATTGCTTTTGCTGTCTGAAATGTAACTGTAGTTGTAGAGTAGCATGATCTAGATGGTTTATGAACCTCTTCCCTGAATGGAGATGGATTAATAGATACACTTAGTTTTGACAGAAGGGAATAGTGCTCCTGCAGAGCCCTTGTCCCAAGGGGCATCAGAGCCACTGGAGTGGTATGAGCTGTCAGATTCACTGTGCGGGAAGATGGGTCGGGGTGGGTTGCACTTAAAATGTCTTGGTGTTTCTGTGCCAGAATGGAGAAGGATGTTTGCAAGCTCCCATATGATTCTGCTCTTGGGCAGGAAACTCAGGAGAAACAATAAAAGGCTGTGTAAGAGCAGAGCAGGAGATGTTTTGCCTGTTGAGATGGGAAGTGATTGCTTCCACCTGCTTTCAGGGGAGATAAGTGTGCAGGGAGCTTATCAGGACTACCCTCACAAGTGCTGCTGAGCGACTCAAGCCATCAAATGTGCCAAAACAGCTGCAGCAAGGAATGGAGCTGTGGTGTATCATGCCCTGACTGACAGGCTCCTGGGGTGTGGTGTAGAGGGGAGCATGTCCTCCCTTTGATGCTGAGCGAGAGCAGGAAACATGCAGGAGATTCTGCTCTGCCCTGGGGAGCTCAGCACATCCCCACTGGATTGGTGAGAGGGTTTGCAAGTATCCCCTTGTCTGTGAGCTGGAGGAGTCTGTGAACCAGCCCCTGAGAGATATATAACAAGATAGATTTACTTTATTTTATTTTTTTGTACTAAACTGTTGCAGGTGTTGGCCAGACAGGAGGAGTGGCAGTGCTGGTTCTGCCCTGGGTTGGAACAGGGAGTTCTTGCTCCTGCAGTGCAGAGCTGTTTATGGGCCCTCCAAGTGCCCATAAAGAGATGCAAGCACATGATTTGGGTAATTTCGTTTTGAAATGTTCCCTTCTTGGCAGCAGAGCTCAGTCTGCTTTTGTGGTTCCTAACGTCCAGGCAGCCAAATTTGACCAAAAGGTGCAATAACCACAAAAATCTGATCTGCCTGCTGGGTCTCTGTCTTCTAGAGAACCCATAACAAGAGCATCCCAGAGGGCTCCCACCTAATTTGTTTCCCACATAGTAAAATCCTAACCCTTTTATCCTGCCTTTTGAAAACTGAGCAACGGTAAAAGTTGAATGAGCCTTGTCTCAGTTGAATAATATGTTTCAAAGATAGCTTTCAAAATTGCTCTGTGCTAACAGACCATTAACTCTGTCTGGATTTGGTTAAAGGAGTTTAATTCAGGAATTGAGGAGCCAATTTAAATGTAACACACAAGAATAACAGAAAAGACAGCATTTTGGGAAGCAGCATAACAAAAAGTTAAATTCACTTGTAAACTGTGAAAGTCTTCCCAATTTGCAGATTGTGAGCTGCTTTCTCCATTCCAATGGCTTTTCCCACTGGGTGAGGTAGCCTTGGCTCTCCAGCCTGTGACTTAGCTCTTGAGGAAGGACAGTTTGGCACTGGAATCCTTGGAGTGACTGTTGCTCCCAGCAGAGACAGGGCTGTCCTGCAGCTTGGTGCTCAAACCCAGTGATGTCACTGAGCACCACGCTGGCTCTTTGTCCCTCGCAGGCTTTGAAGATGTTTGTGCTGAGCTGCCTTTATGCTGCTCCCCGGGGATGCTCCGGGCTGCTCTTGCAAAGGGAAAAACCAGACTTGTTAAGAAGAAACCTTTGCTATGCTGTTGAATGCTTTTGAAAAATAAAAATTAGCTTGTCAATTTGTCACTGTTTACACTGTGACACAATGTAACACTGTGTAGTTTTAATGGAAAAGTTTTTCAGACGTTAAGGAATTAGGAAGTAAAAGGTAAATAAGGACAGAGTCCAGGTTAAAATCCTCCAGTTTGCTTGCTGAAGAATATTTTGGAGAATATTTTTGGAGTTTGTAATTCCTTAAAAAGAACAAATAAGCTCCTCTTTCTCTGGAACCCACTACCCCTGTGTCAAATATTTTTCTCAACTTAAATTTTATTTATAAGTCCTTTTCTCAGAGAAATAGTGGTAAGACCAAGGAGGCAAAAGCTCTCAATGGTGTTTCATAAGCATTGATTTTTTTTTCTAATTGCTTTAATTTATCTGAAAAGACTGCTCTGTGCCTTTTTTTAATGCACTGGGTTGCATCTTGCATATGGAGTGATGATTTTCTCATTTTCAGTGAAACCCATGAACAGATGCAGACGGCAAATTTATTTGCTTGGAAAGAATCACATTTGGGCACTTGCAGCTCCATAAGCTTTCTGTAGCCTCTTGCTCTGACATTTCCCCCTTCTGTTGCCCTCACTGTCTAGCCCGAAGTCCTGGAGTCATTCTTCAGATCTCAGTCTAAAAATACCCCTCTCCCAAAGCCTGAAGCCTTGCACACTTGCTACATTTTTCTTGCAATTATCCTGATTTGCTCAGACTTGCAGCCTGTATGTTCTTCGGAGAGTCTTAACAGCTGCAGGTTTTTTACATGTGAAAGGCTTTTAAAAAACACGAAGTGGGTAAAACATAGCTTGGATTTAAAATAAAAACTGGCTTTTGGACTGGAGGCATGGTGAAGGTTTTGGAAAGCTGAGGTTCAGCTGTCCCCTGTTCATGAGGTGTAACTTACCTGGGCATGGCCAGTTACTGTTAATTGCAAACAAAGCATGGAATGGAAGAATCCAGCAGATCCAGAAGCTAATCTGCTCTGACAAGATTATCCTTTGTGTCTATCAGCCACCTGATTTCCAGAGTTTCTACAGGATTTTTCAAACCATCTTAGGAGGTGGGAGTGGACTGGCTGTGCTGCTGCTTTAGATGCTCTCCCTCCTGCCTGCCAGCACAGGGATGCTGACGATCAGTCAGTGTTGCCAGGCAGGGATGAACTTCTTGGGGAGCAGTGCAGACAAGCTCTTGGCATCCAGCTCAGGTATTGACTTGGAGTGTTTTTCTGAATTGTATTAATATCTCAAAACCCAGCATTTTCCTGACTAGGGTTATTACTGGGGTACCTCAGCACCTATTTTTCCAGTATTCTCATTTACAGAGGAAAAAAACCTGCCAACTCAGGTTTGTCTTTTATTGCTTTTATTTTTAATGCAATTTTGTATTACAAGGGAAATGTCCTTGCACTGTGGTCTGGAGAAGAGAGACAGAGTTATTTCCCATTTAAAATGGAGACCAAAATGAGGAAAATGTCTTTTCCAAAGCACAAGCACGTTTTCTGTAATTTGTCTATAGATAGCCTTGGCAGCAATTTAAAACTAATGTCTTCAATAAATGACCAGTGTAACTCTAATGTGCCCTCTAAAGTCTGACACTCTTCAACAGCCGATGCACTTTCCTTGTAAGTTCATTTTATTAGTCAACTAATTCATAAATAAATTAAATTCTACTCATAGAACATGCTTTCCTTACATTCATAATCAGGAAAGCAGGAAAGCCTCAGCAGAAAAATGTTCCTACATTTTTCAACAAAACTGGATATACAAATTTAATATATCATACATAAGTAAAGGCAAGTGACCTTTTAATAGGATAACTTCTGTTCTTGTAAGGTTATTTTTTGAGGCCAATCCTCTAATGCTACACCAAATAATGTATGAAAGGGTCTGTTGAATTCTGGCAGAGTTTAAAAATCATGTTGGAAGAGGAATAAGACACTTCAGGATAATCTTTCTGTCCAGATTTCATTGTAAGTGCACATGGGGAAGCAGAGAGATGAAGGGATTGTTGAATCCTCACAAATCTGGGCAGCAATTGGGCTGTTCGAAGACAATTTCTCTCCTTGGAAATCCTCTTGGTTTGCTGCTGCTACATGGAGGAGAGGCATTTCTGCCACACCTCAGCCACAGGGACAGTCACCTTGCTGTGGGACTGCTGAGAGGGAAGGGCTTGCTCTGTACATATCTGGGCCAAGGGAGATGTAGAGAGTGTAGAATTAGGAGGTGAATGAGTTCAGGGTTTGCAAAATACTAATGTGCTTTTATTCCACTAGAAACAGCCCTGTGTTTACTCTGTTCCTTTTTCCTTTGGAAACAGAAGCTTTTGCGGAAAGGGAAATGTGTAAAAGAGGTCAGGAAGTGTGAGAACAGTTGGGTTGAGGTGGTGTTGACATGATGTCTTCAGAGGCAGCTGAAAAACAATAGAGTCCTTTTATTTTCCAGATATTTGAGTCTTAATTCCAACAGCATTTTAAAGTAGCTTTTTGGGTAAAGTTTTTATAGATGTGGCATAAACGTTTTAATTCTTGATATTTAACTAAGCCTTGATGCATGTCTGAATTTTTATCATCTTAGTCATTAGCAATATTGGATTATTAGTCATGTCATGTCATCAAGGAGTTGCCTGAAATCTGTGTGGAGCTCATTACTGACACTGTTTTGTCGTCTTCTTCAAGAGCACAGTGTACTGACAATTACAGTTACACTGCCATGAACAGTTGTCTGAATCACCAAAAACTGGTTTAAGCAGCTAATAATAGGCAGCAAGTTGGAAGCCTGTAGTCAGATCAGAAGGCAGCATGTTCTGAGTGATGAGCAAACTGAGATGGGAAAGAAGTACAATTTCACAGAATTTCAGACTGGTTTGGGCTGGGAGGAACCTCAAAGCTCATCCCATTCCACCCCTTCCAGGGCAGGGACACCCTGCACCATCCCAGGTTGCTCCAAACCCTGTCCAGCCTGGCCTTGGACACTGCCAGGGATCCAGGGGCACCACAGCTTCTCTGGGCACCCTGTGCCAGGGCCTGCCCACCCTCACAGCCCCCCACAGATGGGACAGGATCCCACTAACCCTGGCCTCTGGCACTGGGAAGCCATTCCCCTTGTCCTGTCCCTCCATCCCTTGTCCCCAGTCCCTCTCCAGCTCTCCTGGAGCCTCTTTAGGCACTGGCAGGAGCTCTGAGGTCTCCAGAGCCTTCTCATCTCCAGGCTGAACACCCCCAGCTTGCCCAGCCTGTCTTCATTTCCACTTTGATAAACACAGAGACATTTTTGGATAAGGATAATTATTTGGTTACTGTCCAAGTATCACTACTAGAAACACTTTTATTTTAAGGAAAGGTATTTGTGTTGCTAAGAAGCATCTCAGATGAGGGTTTGCTTTGAACATTTCAGCTGAAGCTGAGCTCTCCATCACACACCAGTGGTGTCATTGCTGTCGTGGTGGCTCAGATAGACTTGTGTAACTAATGTGGTTTGTGATTATAACAACATTTTAACACTTTAGCTTGTTTGTCTGAGGGAGGAACAGTTCCTGTGCCAACAGTTACATCTGCTGCCACAGCTGCATGGACGAGGGGCACAGTGCCCACGTCGCACACTGGTGTTCCTGTAGCAGCCCTGCTTTCCCTCAGGTCTGGACAGAGGATAATCCACCAGTCTGAAAATAAAGATATTTCTGCACTTTCCTGCTGTGGACATGGTTTATGCTATAGATGTATTAATTCCCTTCGAACAGCTCTTCTCTCTCTTTAATTGAAAAGCTATCCTGATGGCACAAGAGAAGTTCTCTCCCTGCTGCCCTTGCTGCACAGCAAATGGATCCTGGTTTGGTTTGTCCTGGTGCACAGATTCTGGGATTGCCCAGCTGTGTGAAAAATTTCCCTTCTCTGTGCAACCTTGGCAACACATGGGTTGCTCTCTGTTGGGGAAGAACATTTCCTCAGGGCATGGAAGGAGTTCACCAGTGTGGAGCAGAGCTTTGGCAGGACAGCTGTACCAGGAATGACACCAGGGAACTGGAGAGGTATTGGAAACAGCTCTGGGCAGGATGAGAGGCAAGAGCAAAGCTGTATTCCTTAACTAGAATTTTAGACACATGGATACAGCTAGAAATGTGGAAGTATTAAGATTTAATCCCAAACAAAAGATGGTTATTCATGAAAATATTAAGTGATTGCCTCCACATAACAGGGAGCAGAAGGTACACAATATATTTGTTTTTATACTATTTTATTGCTTACAAGAGCATGGAGAGACAGAACAAGGGGGAATGGCTTCCCTCTGCCAGAGGGCAGGGTTAGATGGGATACTGGGAAGGAATTCCTGGCTGTGAGGGTGGGCAGGCCCTGGCACAGGGTGCCAAAGAGAAGCTGTGGCTGTCCCTGGATCCCTGGCAGTGTCCAAGGCCACTTAGACCTTGGGATGGTGGAAGGTGTCCCTGCCCATGGCAGGGGGTGGCACTGGATGGACTGGATGAGCTTTAAGGTTCCTTCCAGCCCAAACCATTGTGTGATTCTGGGATACTGTCTCTGATCCCTTTTATCTTGCCTGTTGAAATAAAAACATTGTAACA
Organism: Entomyzon cyanotis; assembly: GCA_024500445.1. Taxonomy (NCBI): domain Eukaryota; kingdom Metazoa; phylum Chordata; class Aves; order Passeriformes; family Meliphagidae; genus Entomyzon; species Entomyzon cyanotis. Next base: position 1,479,073 of record JAKEPQ010000735.1, read on the forward strand.
TCCATTTCTCATTGTCCAAAACTTTGGAATCAGAAATGCCAACCCTTTGCTTTCCAGTTTTGTTCCACCCAGCTGAAATTTCCCCTCCTGGTGTTTACAACCAGGCTTGGAATTAAAACTGTTCTCATCTTCGTGTGAGGCTGCAGAGCTCTGGAAATAGCAGTTTCCTCATGTTAGTCCTTCGTTCCCCCCAGTGCTTTATGTCTGGAGTTTGTCTCTGTGTGCCTTGTTTTATTTAAACACTTTTACTATTTTCAGTTAATACACTGGGATTCTGTTGCCCACAACAAGCTCTTGCAAGGTACCTGCTGTGGAGCTGCAGCCACATACAGCTAGTTCAGTCGTATAAAATCACAAAGCAGTTGACAGCATGACTCCAGTAACTCTCTGCACACTCCCAGTGGATTTGGTCCCAGGTCCTCCTGCATTAAAGAAGTGGAAGTGTTTTGTGTAATTCCTAGTTAGCTATGCCTCTGCAAAATGAGGGGTTTTGGAGCTGGAACATGTCTATAGCTGTAACACTTCTCCCTCATGCAGCACCTGTTAAGGCTGGATATTAAAATGCTCAGATTTGTCTTGAATATTGAGTGCAGTGTACAGGTGAATAAATAAATGTATGGACTTAGTGAATAATGAAAGCCTTTCTGGAGAGGGATGGAGATTACATAATCGACACATCTTTTCTGAGAGTCCTCAGTTGCTATTAGTTTTGCCAGAACAGTTGTTTCTGCAGATAAATTAATTTCCTGAGCTTTGACCAGCGTGAAGGGTTTTTGTAATGTGGAGGGGGAAGAAATTAGCTGTGCTGTATTTGAATTTTGTGAGAATATCAGGTATACTTTTCTTCAGCAAATCCCTCGGAGGAAAATGTTCAATGACTGTCTGTCCATTCTTTCTGGTTTTGCTTTTAAAATGGATGATTTTTTAAAGCTGCTTAAAAGTCGGAATTTGCATTTTTAGAGAAATCGTAAAATGTAAAGCAAAAAAAAAATAGAACAAGCAGCTGAAGTTTTGAAGTTTAATCAGAAATGAAAATGCCAGGAACACCTTTGAAAAGCTTGGTTTCCGTGGTGTTGAAATTCCCAAGGTGTCTGTGTACACATGGATGTGGGTTTGTTATTTTTGTGTAAGAGTTTTTGAGCACTGGTTACGAGAAGATTCTGCTTAATGTTAAACTGAAAAGTTTTTCAGTGTAAGACAGTCATAAAACTTCTTTCTGCAATGCTATTTTTACAACTGCAGGTTCAGATGAGAGTGCTCAGACTCTCAGAATTCAATTAGTGTGTGTTTGGCTCCTGCATAGCGATGTGTAATGCTGGATTGTGGCAATGCTGGGTGGCAGGGCCAGCTCTGACAACGTTCAATTATGCAACAATAAACACATTACAGAGCCTTCTTTGGGCTGCACCAGCACGGGATGGTTGCAGCAGCACCCACTTAGGAGACTTTGCCTTCTTGACTGCCTGAAGGAGCTGTCCTCAAAACCTGACCTGTAAACAAGGAGGAAAACCTGGGCGCTGTTTCTCTGAAGTCAATCAAGTTGCACAACTCAGAGGCGTTAATATATAATTTTATTGTCAGCCTTAGAAATCATTGAAAAGGGAGATTTAAAGTGTTAGAGATGATAGTTCTTTTTTTTTTCTATTGCATTTTTTGTCTCTCATTGAAAAAGCAATTTGCTTCAAGAAAGAGGTCCCAGTAAAGTAACCCCTGTGCTTAAGCCAGAGAGTCTATGCAGAGAGAAGGTGGAGCAAGTTCAGAGCTGGAGCATTGTCACACAGAATCACAGAATGTTCTGAGTTGGAAGGACCCACAATGATCATCAAGTCCAGCTTTTATGTGAATGGGGGTCAAACCCACAGCCTTGGTGTTATTATTAGCATTGCTGGGTTGTGTTCAGTAGTGTAATTTATATGTTAAATGACCCCAAACTTGTGTAGTTGAGACTGCTGCCATTTTTTAATTGCTGGAAGACTTAACTTCTTAGTCACGATCTGAACAAATTTTGAGTTAAAAAAAAAACAAACCCAAAAAATGTGTTTCATGTGGAAAAGGTACAAGCTGCGTCTTGTCAGGGAAGGCGGTTCTCTGCCACAAATTGTTACTAATGGTAGAAAGAGCAGCTTTAGAAATGTCAGGTTTTTCCTGATTTAAAAAGTAGTAAATTCTGAAGAGTCAAAGTTAACTAGAATTTGAGATGGAATCACTCTGTGACAGATGGTACAGTATTTTTTTTTTTATATTTGAGTTACACCTTCTTATTAATAACATATTCTCAACTGACCCTTTGCCCTGAGATAGCATCTGCCTCTCTCAAAAGGAACCAGTTAAGCTATGCCTCCTCCAAAGGCACAAAACCATAGAATCATTTAAGTGGAAAAACCCTCTGAGATCCTTGAGTCCAGCTGTTCCCCCAGCACTGCCAAGGCCACCACTAAACCCTGTCACCAAGTGCCACATCTCCAGGGATGGTGACTCCACCACTGCCCTGAGCAGCTGTGCCAGGGTTTGACACTTTCAGTGAAGAAACTTCCTCCAGTATCCAACCTGAGCCTCCCCTGGCCCAGCCTGAGGCTGTTCCCTCTCCTCCTGTCCCTGTTTCCTGGAGCACAGCCTGACCCCCCAGCTGTCCCCTCCTGTCAGGAGCTGTGCAGAGCCACAAGGTCCCCCTGAGCCTCCTTTGCTCCAGGCTGAGCTCCTTTCCCAGCTCCCTCAGCTGCTCCTGCTGCTCCAGCCCCTTCCCAGCTCCATTCCCTTCCCTGGACACACTCCAGCCCCTCCAGGTCTCTCTGGCAGGAGGGCCCAGAACTGGACACAGCCCTCGAGGTGCCTCAGCAGGGCCAGCACAGGGGACAGGCACTGCCCTGGTCCTGCTGCCACAGCCCAGGGCCATTGGCCTCGTGTCCCCTGGGCACCCCTGGGCTCATGTCCAGCCACTGGCACCAGCACCCCCAGAGCCTTTCCCACTGGACACTTCCCAGTCACTGCCCCAGCCTGGAGCATTCCCGGGGTTGTTGTGATCCAAGGGCAGCACCCAGCACAGGGCCTGGCTGAACCCCATGGAATTGGCCTCAGCCCATGGATCCAGCCTGTCCAGATCCCTCTGCAGAGCCTTCTGCCCTGCAGCAGACCCACACTGCCACCCAACTTGGTGCTGCCTGTGAACTTACTGAGGGTACCCTGGATCCCCTCGTGCAGGTCACCAATAAAGACATCAAACAGGACATCCCCAGTACTGAGCCCAGGAACCACACTGTGACCAGCCTAGAGTTAGGGCCATTCAGTGCTGTTTCCTGCCCTCCCAAGTTGTGCTGCCACCAGAGCCACTCAGACCAAATCATCTCGCAGTGTGCTGATGTCATCATTAAAAACAATGAGATCTGAGTTTCAAAAACTGATCAGTGCCTGAAAAGCCCCTTTCCAGATGAGCCTGTCCAGCTGTTCCACTTGGCACTGTGAGTTCCGTGGCAGGAATGGCTGGCTGTGCACTGCATTTGTCACTGGAGGGATATTTAAGCTCATTCCTCTAAATACCAGCAGCTGCTTGGGGTCTGTCGTGCCTTTGGGGATCTGAGAAGCTGTCTCTGGGCTGTGCCTGGAGACTCTGAACTGACAGAGCCTTGATGCTGCAGCAGGAAGCTGCTTTTAAATTGGTCTGTCAGCAGCAAGAGGTGTCTGAACCGCGCCGGGCTGCGGTCTGTGGCTGTCTTCATTCCCAATGTATTTTTAACTGTTTTCAAGAGACTGCTCGTTATGCTGATTACATTATTTGCGATGGTTTTGTCTCCTTTGATGCCTGTGCCAGTAGTGCTTATGTAAAGGGACTTGATGATATTGAATGGTAAGAATGAACAAATGCAGCGGGAATTCAATTGCTATTTTGCTCTCAAGCACAAGTGTTCTTCTTTCTAAATCAAGTCTGACCACTTACTATGTCAGTCAGCTGCTTTGTTGGAGACATGGAGAAACTATTTAATTTACATTTGATTTAAAGGAAATTTTTGTTCGCTTGAGGTGCACTATTTAATTTAGAAGTTTTGGAAATGTATGATTTCCAAGTGCTCTGTGGGCTTTAAAGAGTTGATCTTCATCTCAGCTACAAAACCCAATGTATTATGTGTACATGCCAAACAACTGGCCAGCAGTAGCCTATCCTCTGAAGAGAGAAGGAGTTGGAAGTTATTTGTCAGATCACCCAGGAATTATTGAAGATGAGTCCCTTCAGGTACTCCTAAAATTAAATTTCTTTATCCCACAGGCATGTACCTCAGCTGGTACATGCAATTTCAGAAATCATGTTATAGAGCACCTGATAATTACTGACAGTTTACAATACCTCATTGTAATGTCATTTACTACTTGATTAATTAGTTGACATAGCTCTTCTCAAATTCCAAATTTTAAGATATTTGTGTTTTCCAGTAGTTTGATGGAGAATTCCCCTGGGTGCAGTAAACGTTGCACTGCTGTGAATTTACAGCCCTGTCTGCAGCACTCTGAAGTCATCTCAGTTGCTGCCACGTCTGCTTCGCTCTGATGTTCAGCAGAGTTTGCTGGGAAGTTTGTGTGCTGCTCTGGCAGAGAAGCCAAGCCGCCAGAGCAAAGAGCTGGCTTTTGGCTGAGCGTGCTGAAATGAAGTGTTGAGCTTTGGAATCGCAGCACTGGGATGGGATGTGGCAGCCAACAGTTGGATTGTCTTAAACTGCCAAAGACCCTCAGTCAGGGAAGCACACACGCTCCTTTCATGAGGGTTGGCAGTGCCAGTCGGGTGCTTTCTAAAGAAGAATTGCCATCAGTTGGGTATTCAGAAGAAAAATGACTGTTCAAAAATGACTGTGCAAAAAAGCAAATTTTCATTATACCACGGTGGGGACACTCCATTATGAACTTCTTTGCCTCTCTGTGTTCAGACAGAGCAGGGTTTCTGTGCGCTTGATTCATCACACTTGGCTTGAGAGACAGCACAACATCTCCAGATATCGGAGAGGCTGATTTTGTGGTGCTTCAATGTCGCTTTTATTCTGCCCCTACTCAATAGAGCTTTGTGTTCTCCTCGCTCCTAGAGATTGTAACTGCTGCTGTGGAGGCAGGAATGATGGGGAAATATGGACCATAAAAAATATTGGCAAACTGGTGTTTCTCAAAAATATGACCTGTGCTTAAACCAGCAGCAAAATCTTTATTTGACTTTTAAATCATGGCATCTGATTGTCTTTTGATTCTTGTGAGCCTCTAAACAAAAGCATGATGTATTGCAGCTCACTGCAAACGAGGGATTTAAGGCATGGCAAATGTAGAGGAAAAGTCCCTGATGTTCAAACACAATCCCTGTGTGAGAGGCTGTTCCAGGGCCAGCTTTTTGCTGGGGTGCTGCAGAGAGGGACTGGGCTGGAGCTTCCTCACGTGGGGAGGCAGAGAGGAGCAGCAGAGCCCTGCCTCAGCTGGGCTGTGCCTGCAGGACCCTGCCAAGAACTGGAGAGTTCTGTAATTCACCCCTACGTGTGTAGGGCTAGAATAGAAACACAAGTGGAAGAGAAACTTCAGGAGCAGGACACAAATACTGCTGAGAGCTGGCAGAGTTTTCCCTGTGTTGTTGATGCTGCACAGTCTTTCTCTCAACCTCAGTTTGTTTTCCTCCAAATATGTACTGTCCCATCTGTTTGCTTGCTTGTTCTGTGCTGGAAACACCTCTCCTCTTGACACCCTTGCTTTCCATCTTCCGCAACTTGGTGTGGAGCTGGAGGAAGGAAGAGACTGTGTGCTTTGCAGAGGGAACTTGCATTTTGCTCCCCAGATTGATCATGGGATTGATGAAAAATGCTGTTCAAGTGTAATGGCACATGATTGATGATTTGCAGGACAGTAATGTATTCTGTGTGGGAACATCTGTCGTGAGGGAAGGGCTTGGGGAGGGGGAAAGGCATGTGGTAGAGCTGCAGATACTACTTCAAAATTACTTATATGAATTCAAAGAGTAGTTTAATTAAAGGCAGAATGGAAATTCCCAGCTTATGGAGAAAAGTATCTGGAGAAATCTGGTTCAGTGGTGTTACTGAGCATCTGCTGGCTCCTGGTGATGCTTTTATGGCACATTTGCAGGGGGCTTTGCAGATTGCTCTGCCTCTGGAAGGACAGTACTCCGTGTTCATCTCAGTTCACTTGCTGCTATTTTTACAGCTTTCTGTGTTCAAATGGCTCAGAATAACATGCTTGTCATTCACCTGTCAGCTGAGAAATGTAACTTATTTCAGACTTCCTTCCCCTGAGAGTAGCTCCGGTATGAGGAATATCTTCAATTACCAAAAAATTCTGTGCTGTCCCCATCCATGCTCTAAAAAGGCAGGTGTTTACAGAGGTCTTGTTTCAGGCTGACCTAGTTAAGGGTGATGCTGAGCAGCAGGTCAAGGTTGTGGAGTAAAGTTTTTAGCATCACAAGAGATCCTATTCAAATGTGGAGGCCTGTGGATGCATCTTGAGAACTCCACTTCTGGTTTTATTTGATGAATTGCAGCACAGATGGAGGGCTGGAGGGACACCTGCCAGGCTTTAGCTGCATCATACCTGTGTCCTGTCACAGAGGGGCCCTCGTGGAACAGCAGCAAACCAGCTTGAGCTCTGTGTGCTTGCTGTGTCTCACCTCAGTGGAATGGGCTGTTAAACTGCAACTGCACGTGCTGCCAGTGCTGCTCTTGTGCATTTTACTGGAGAGAGCTTACCCTGATCAGTGCTAGCAGTGATGTCTGTCCTGTTTGACTGGCTGGGGCTGAGAGTTGGACATGTCCCAGCTCAGATCCCCCCGAGCCCTGGGCTGAGCCCCCAGTGTGGGCAGCAGGGGAGGGACGGATTCTGCTCTTCTGCCCCTCAGGTGAGACCTGCAGAGCTGCCCCAGCCCTGGGCCAGCACAGGAGGGACCTGGAGCCGCTGGAGAGAGTCCAGAGGAGGCACCAGGATGAGCAGAGGGATGGAGCAGCTCTGCTGGGAGGAAAGGCTGGGAGAGCTGGGATTGTTCAGCCTGGAGAGGAGAAGCTTTGGGGTGACCTCAGTGTGGCCTTGCAGAGCCTGGAGGAGCTACAGGAAAGATGGAGAGAGACGATTTACAAGGGCACAGGGGGAATGGCTTTGCACTGCCAGAGGGCAGGGGTAGATAGGATATTGGGAAAGAATTGTTCCCTGTGAGGGTGGGCAGGCCCTGGCACAGGGTGCCCAGAGAAGCTGTGGCTGCCCCTGGATCCCTGGCAGTGTCCAAGGCCAGGTTGGACACTGGGGCTTGGAGCAGCCTGGGATAGTGGAAGGTGTCTCTGTGCATGGCAGGGGTGGCACTGAATGGGCTTTAAAGTCTCTTCTAACCCAAACCATTCTGGGATTCCGTGATCTGATGTGTTAGGATTTTATGTCTACAGAAGGAACAGGTGCCATTAGTGGTTGCAAAACTGGTTAGAACAGAATGCAGATGCTTTATGTTCCATGATGTGTTACTGGTCACTGTTGGGATTAGACAAAAGTTTTTCCTTAGAAGGAAATTACCCCCAATTCTAACAGCTGTGTTTTGTTTTCTCCCACCTCTGACACAGGTTGCCAACTTGGCCTGTTCCATCTCAAACAACGAGGAAGGTGTGAAATTGGTTCGCATGTCAGCCAGCCAGCTGGAGGCCCTGTGTCCCCAGGTAAGGAAGGACATCACAACAGAGCACAAACCCTAACAAGCTGGGCAACTGGTGCTGCTTAGGACATGCTCTGGTCTCTTAGTGGCTGTCTGTGACTTGCTGCAGAACTTGTTTTTTCCATTAGTATATGTAGGGAATGAAATGCAGCATAGGCATCAAGACTAACAAACTTTAAAATCCATGGCAAAGGAATCACTGATGTGAAAGGGTCATTTTTATGTCATAGCTCTAATTTCATTTGGCCAGGATATTCCAGTAACCTGCAGTTAGTAAATGTGGGAAGCTTCAGTGGTTACTGTGCACATCCGTGCTGCAGGAAGGTGCCTTGTGAAGGTGCTACCACTGCTCCTGGGCATGCTGTAAGATGAATTATAAAATACTATTTTTGCCTGAGTAGAATATAAATATGCTGAAAAGTCTTCCCGATGGAGTAGGATGAGAGGAAGTTGGCTGAGTGAAGAGTGTGAACCTGGCTGAGACTACCTTTTAATTAATAACTTTTTAATGGAAACAAGGAAATTAAGTTTATATAAGCACTAGACCATCCTCTCCCTTTTTGACAGCCTGATATTTTAAATGTCAACAGCTAGATACTTGGATGAACCCCTGAAGACTACAGTGTGCTGTTGATTTTTATAATTTACATTTTTTAAAGCAACAGGAGATTCAGATCTAAAGCATCCCAATAAGCTGTTGTTGGTAAGGAGGAACTAATAGAAAATATGTGCTCAGAAAAATGTACTCAGAAATATGTACTCAGAAAAATATGTACTCAGGCAAAATGGCCTTTTATGAAAATAAAGTGTATTGTCTCAGGACTACTTGGAATTTCTCCAGGTTTTCCCATATATATTGGTCTTTCTAAAAACCAGTCGAAAGGAAGAGAGATGCTCACCTGTACCCACCTCAGCAGGAGGGGAATTTTGAGGGAATAGGTGAAGGCAGTGTGAAGAGCAGGACTGTTTCACCTTTTGTATTACCTCCAGGTAACAGAGCTGTTAAACAGGTGAAGATAGACCCCTGAGCATAAAGCATCCAGTCCTGCCCAGGAGGGCTTTTGGCCTCCCAGGTGGCTCTCTGTGCTCCCCACTCCTGCACGTGGCTGAGCAGTTGTGTGCCTCACTCTGGGCTGAGGGCTGTGTGTGTGGCTGCCTTCAAAACCAAAGGTCAACTTTTACACTTGGAACAAAGCATGTGGAAGAAAAAGCTTTTAGAAATCCATCTTCACTGATACAAGGGCTTGCTCTTTCCTGAAGGAGCCAACTAGGCTGATGTAAGTTTTTTTTAGTTATCTCCCAGAATAGGGGTGTCTAACGCAGGGTGTTCCAAACAAATGCTGCTGCTTTTGAAAATAATCATCTGAAGAAAGTTAGGTTCTCTTTGAATCTAAATGTTTCTGGTGGTTGTCCAAGTCTGTGGGGGTGTTTTCCTCTCCCCACTGCTGAAATTGTGTGTATTTCTATCTTGTGTGACTCGTCTATCTTTGCTTTTCCAACAACCCCCTATGTAAATAAATCTACTCCTGTATAAAATAAGCACCATGATAGTCAGCATGAAATAATGACCCAGCTGTAGTCACCAGTGTAGCCACATCTCCTGAAGTGCAGCTGTTAACCTTTGACTTTGGGGATTATGGACAATATATTTAACACACATTGGAAGCTCTGAGTATCTATAAACGCACAAGGGCTTTAACTGATGGATTGTGGCTTTCCAAAGGTCACATCCCTGAACTTCATAGCCTACAGTTTAGATGCTCCACTTCACAGTCTTGCCTTAATTTCAGGGTCGTCACCAAGAGATTAGTAAATGACACTATAGATGTTCATAGCAGTTGAAAGAGTGCTTTTATATTACATTACATGCTCTCGGGTTGATTCTTTAATGCTCTAAGAGTATTTAAACATGTTGTGAATCCTGAGAGATAATTAGGGGCACTTGTCTAAGCTGTTTTACAAATGGCATCTGTGTTTTCTGGTAACAATAGCTTGTCTTATGCCAGTGCAAGCAGCACAGCTCTCCATCATCCTCCTCCTCCTCAGCTGCCTTCCCCAACTTGTCCCCAAACCTCGGGTATTCTCTGTAATCTCTAAAAGATTTTCAGTTTCAAGAACAGCAAAGTAGGGGTTTATTTCCTTTTTTAGACAATTGCCTATTTATTTTGCAGTTTATTCCTGCTGAGATTTGCAGCTGCTTGTTGAATCCTCTTAGGTGGCTGTGCTGTGAATTAGGCACAAGATACAGGTTAAACACAACTTTTTTTTTCCCTTTTTTTTCCTTTTCTTTTTTTTTTTTTATGGCTCAGATGGTATTCAGTATGAGTCAAGTCAATCAGTAATTACAATAGTCTCAGAAATGTCAAGATATCAATATCACACAGAAATACAACATAGGAAATATAATTCAAAGTATTGCTGTGCTTGAAAGATGAAACTGAAATTAAATGCACTTGAGTCCCAGGTGACCTATTAAGTAGTTTATCTGAGTGGAGGCCATTCTGGGAGTAGGGAATTCCTGGTTAAAGAATGATTTCTGCAGAAATCAATCTGTGGAGTTAATTATAAAAGGTGTATCTCAAGTAGAGCTGTAATTCGCTCCCTTGCCATCAGGAGCCATTGAACTGGCAGCAGGAGGAAGGAAGATGCAACTCTTCTAGCTGTCTTGGGAAAACTTCGACGTTTTCTTGGTATTGACAAGCAGTCAGTCCTTGCCAGTGTCACCCTTGGGTTCAGACGTTCTCAGGTTTGAAATTTTCTTGGAGGAAAAAGAAAATGCAGAAAATTTTTCATCAGAAGGTCTCTACAGAAACAAGCAGTCAATTTATTTAGCATGGTTTCATTACTGGAAATCAGCTCTTCCTCAGGAGTAACATCATCCTTCCTGTTCGTGGGTCCCCAGCCAATTAGCACAGAAATGAATGTGAAGTTGAAGACTTAATGGGATATTTAGAGCTCCCTTTTGAGGGTGCTCTGATGGGAAGAGCTGTGCATGCTCTGGAGTAGCCAGCTGGGAGATTTGTGTTAGTCTGGGCTTACAGCAGAGAAATAAGACAGCTTCTTGGGGTCACTGATGTTTTCTGCCTCAAACCTGCCTTACAAGACTGCCTGAATTCTCTCTTTTGAGAGCATGCATTGCTGGAAGTGTGTGTGTGGAAGGGAAACAGCTTTGTCCAGCACTACACAGGAGTTCAGCCCTGCCTCACTGGGCAGATACAGGCCAGGCTGCAGGGGGCTAAGATGAAGGAGCAAAGTTCTCCATCACTACAGTTAAATTTAAAAAAAAACGCTTAAGCTGTCTTTCTTAATGGAAATGGAAAATTACTGCTGTGAAATGCTTGCAATAGCTGCCTGTGCCTGCCTTTGCCTCGCAGAGCGCTGGGGGAAGTTTTCTTTGCCTTCCTGCTAAACACACTGCTTGCCAATGGTGAATTAGGGAAAGATTTTGTTTATCTCAACTCAGAAACCTGGATCCTTGCTCACAGCTGTGGCTTCTGCGCTCTGTTTCCAAGAAGTTCTTGCTTTGGGAGCCTGCAAAGGTTGTTTTGTAACAGCATTTTGCATTAGAGATGCCTGGGAAGAGAGCTTAAACCATCGGAGTGTTTCTGATCATACAAGCTGCAGGTGTTAGAAACCAACAGCGAGAATGCCCCAGCACAGCTCTTGAGAGGAAGGAGAATTGCTCCAGCCCTTTTATGTGACAGTCTGCTGTCACTTGAGCTCCTTTCACCAGCTCCACGTTGACTTTCTCCATTTTTACACCCTGCATGCAGTTCATCTATAGACTCCTACCCAAACTGCAGTCACACTGAGAGTTGTCAAAAATAACTGTGGAGTAGAGTTTCCATCAGGTTGGGTGTTTGCTTGTGCCAGCAAAAGCTGGAGCCCATTGCCCTGGAGAGTGGGTATCTCCTGGGCAGTGGCTGCAGCACAGACCTGCCCCAGCACATGCAGGACCTGTTCTCCCATCTAAGGCAGGGCTGGTTGCCTTTACCTCCACAGCCCAAAGAGCTTGTCCTCCAAAGAAACTTTGGGAGGCCACCAGGCAGCACCTGGAAGCACAGGTCCTTCCCAAGCCCCTCCAAACCTGCTGGAGTGCGCTTGGAATTGCTCACCACGCACACGCGAGCGAGCATCACCCATCAAACTGACTCCAGAGAATTCTTGGATTAAATTACATTTTTAATAAAAATAAATTGGCTCTTCTCGTATTAACATCTTGTTTTAATAACTGCTTGTTCACATCCTTCTATTCCAATTTTGAACTGCTTGAAAAGCCATTTGCTGCTTATAGATTTCTGATGAGGCAGATGGCTCATATGTGATCACACCTACTGACACAGAGACAAAATATCAAAGCATAAGGAATCTCATGGAGACTTCCAGAAACTTTTGTTTAAAAGTTGGAGTATTTTAGAGAAACAAAAAAAGCCCCTCCAGACCACCTCTCAAATGAACCAAACCCAAATGTGACCATCAGACTTTGTTCTCCTTGAGTCCCCAGTCACTGCCAGCTCCCTGGTGGCTGCTGGAGAAGGAGAGAACTTCATTTTTCTTGCAGTAAAGACTTAACATCAAACAATTGTCCCTTTTTTCATCACTTTGAAAGACTGTCAGATTTTTTGAATGTTCTAACAAGCAGATCTGTCTCCAGACTGTTTAATTACAGGTGCTTGAAACATTTTATTGGCATTGAGTAGAAATGCTTCTATTAAAAACTTAACACTTGGGTTGCAAATTTGTATCACCCAGGCTCGCTGGGAAGAACTGCCAGCACAGGCCAAGGCTGACCATAAAAGCAACATTTTTAGAAATTCAAACACTTACTGGTGCATAAAAATAGGCAGAACATGGGAAAAGGCTTCAGTTCTGTAGAAGGAGGTGTGTTAGTGAGTGAGGGCCCTGTGTTTCATCACAGGCACAAGATCTGGGGGTGCAGTGGTGAAACAGCCTCCAGAAAAGACACAGAGTCCCTGAGACCCCAAAGCTTCAGCACTTGAAGTCAGTAAAATGCAAAATGGAGCAAGATAAACAGACACCAAAATTCTTGCAGCTTCTACGTGGACTGGTACTGCAAAATCAGTCCTCAGCTCCAAATGAAAATGCTTTTTCCACGGATGGGGAAGTTGATAGGATAATTATCTATGCACAGTATGTAAATAGTCTTTATAGCAATTAGCAAGTACTACTGTGACAGTACATGCTGAACTGGAGAAAGGCTTTTTGCTGAGGGGACTGGAGCACCTTCCCTGTGGAGCCAGGCTGGGAGAACTGGGATTGTTCAGCCTGGAGAAGGGAAGGGTGTGTGGAGACCTCAGAGACCCTTCCAGTGTCTGAAGGGGCTGCAAGGAATCTGGAGAGGGACAATTCATCAGGAACTGGACCTCCACTGCCAGAGGGCAGGGAGAGATGGGATATTGGGAAGGAATTCCTCCCTGGGAGGGTGGGCAGGCCCTGGCACAGGGTGCCCAGAGAAGCTGTGGCTGCCCCTGGATCTCTGGGAATGTCCAAGGACAGGCTGGACAGGGCTTGGAGCAACCTGGGATAGTGGAAGGTGTCCCTGCCATTGGAATGAGATGAGCTTTAAGGTCCTTTCCATTCCAAACCATTGTGGGATTCTAAGTTACTCTAGTAAAAGTGTGCATCTGTGGGTTGTTATAGCACAGGCACAAGACATGTAAATATCTCTGCAGAGATCCCTGCAGTCACTCTGTGCATAACTTGCAGAAAAGGAAAGTGCTCAAAGTGCCTTTTATACATGGGAACAAAGTATTGGAAATCAAAGGAAACTTTTCCTTCCTCTTTCAGTGCATCAGCCTCTGCTCATCGCTGGTCACTGCCATTAGAGCTTCTGAGAGTGTAAAACAATCTGCTGTGTGTTTTGCTCCCAGGCATTTCAGCTCATCAGAGCCTGCAGAGTGCTTTTTGCTGTATTTGAGTACATGGAGGGTTGGCACACACAGATGTGGGCATGCAAACCTGGCCTTGGATGTAACTGGAAGCGACTTGAATGTCCTGCTTATAAAGCATTTTTAACACTCGGAGCAAAATGCAGTGAGGAGCAGGGAAGGGACGCGAGGAGGGTGAGCACTGAAAGTAACTCTGGCATCTTGTGTATGAGAAGTTAAATTTTGAGGAGATTCTTATGAACTGCCAGTAAGCAAGCCATGCTTTCCTTATTACAGAAAAATATGGGATTAAAATCCACCTGGACAAGGGCAGAGAGGCTTGGGGGCTCCTTTTGATGTACTCTGGAGTAAAAATGATTTCACATCCCCACTGGGGCACTGTCTGTGTGTGTCACTTGTTCCTCTGCCCCTGAGGTGAGAGCTGATGGGAGTGGACTTCTTTTATAGCTTTTTCTTTTTCACAAATGCAAAGTATCCCAGATTTGTAGGCCACGGAGCTACTTTCCAACTCATTTTCCAATTGCCACAAGGAATCTGGTGAGTCAAGATGTAAACCCCAAACCTAAGTGAGTTCTTTAGAAACCTCAGGTGTTTTGGTTGTGAAGAAATGGTGTGTAGTGAGGGAAGAGGACTGGAGGTTCACTCTAGAGCTTCTGAAACTGAGGCACAGTAACATCCTAAAACCAATCCTACAGGAATCAGAGCAAAGCTAAAGCAACTGCAGACAGAACAGTCTCCTGGAAGGAGCAAAAGGTCCCTATCAAAAGGACTGAGGCAAAAATCAAAAAGTGCTTAAATCCACTGAAGTGGGTGTGGGTCAGAAATGGTTTGCACTGAACCTGGAGTAAAAAGATACAACAGGTTGGGATTGCAGTGCAAATAGATGGTGATAGTTTTCCTCTCCCAAGTGATGTTTCTTCCTTTGGCCATTCCAGTCAAATACTCAAAATTGTTCTTTGTAAGAACACCACCACCACGTGTAAGAGCTTTCTTCTGGCCTCTCTGACTTCCAGATGGGGTGCTATAAAGCTGAGGCTGGAAGCCATCCTAAATTTAGCCTAAAAGAATGACTTCTGGCTGACCCAGTGGCTCTGATTTATCCACCAGTTTATCGAGGTTCAGGTGTTTTGTGGGCAGAACAGCTGAGCTTTTTGAGAGAGCTTCTGGGCAAAGCAGCTGCAGTGTTGTATCCCAGGCAGGAATCACTGCTCAGGGAGCCTTGGAGAGTCCTGCCCTGCAGAGGGGTAAGGACACAACCACTGCCTGCCATCTCCAGTTTCAACAGGGAAGATAAAAACGGGAGAAAAGCAGCAGCTTCTTCCCATGGAACGGATGAGAAGAGGACTTGAGGTGCAGATTGAGACATCCATTGCAAGTCTTTGGACTGCTGAACCTCCCCAGTGCCAGGGTGTTGCCAAGCCCTGGCTGCTGCCACAGGAAGCTGTGAGGTGCAGCAGAGACTCCAAGGAACTCGCTGGAAGCGCGTTATGGAGCGTGGAGCTGTCTGACTTGAACATTGCAATTGCTACATGAAACAAAGCACCGATAAAAATAGTGTGTTTTCTTGCCATGCTTCATTTCCTTCTGGATAGGCTCAAAATGTCCCTGTTTGATTCTTTTCTTTGTACAACTTCAGTGAGTCATTGTGATCACAGTGCTCTGGCAGCATCTTGAAAAGCTCTGAGATACAAAATATTCCCTGAAATTGCCAAATGTTTTACATGGAAGTGGCTACATTTCAGATAGTCTGGTTATGATCTTCCTGGGGTTTTTTTTTGTATACCTCCTTCCTGTAAGAGTTACTGATATTTTAAAGTAATTGCCCAATGCTTTATGTTTTTTGGAGAAGAAATAGTGTACTGTGGTCCGTCTCTTCCTCCAAAAAAGTGTTTCCTCCTCCGCCTGAAAGTGTTCATTTTTAGATAATAAAGGGATCGTAGTCCTGCTGCATACATAGTCTATTTAAGATCCAGCATCCCTGTCATTTCCCCATGTCTCTCTAAGCATCTGTTGGAAAATAAATCAATCACTCTGTGCTGGATACCAGAGTATATTCCCTGGAACAGATCACATGCAGGATGTTGTCAGCGGTTCCTGGGACATTTCCTCAAGCAAAAGTGTGAGACAAGTCCAGGATGATTTGCCCACTTGAATGCTAAACTCTGCAGAGTGAAGGCTTTTATCACCCTTGCTGAAGCTGGGTGTTGTGGCCACTTTGCACATGGAGATAGGGAGTATGTGCTATAAAAAGGGACTGCTGAGCTGTGTCTGCTGCCCCAAATTTCCCCCTGAGCACACACACCTGTATGGCTTTCCTGAGCTGTAGGTTTTTTAAAGGAGTCTTTACCTCCATGGTGACCATGGATAACCTTTGATATCCCCACCAGGTTTCCTCAGCTCCAGCAGTGCTGGCTGCATTCCCTAATGCAGGAATGTCTGTCTGTAAGGGAGATCATACACACTGGTTTTGCTGGGCATTTTTATACAATGCATTCACCTTGGCCATACATTTTTGCTGTAATGTCTCAAAAAAAAATACACTTTTCCCAGTTGAACAAGCTGTCTGTCAAGAGGAGGATGATGCAGCCTGTGCCTCCTGTGTTTGGATTTGGTGAGGACACACAGTTTGAATTTGTGGAGCAGTTGCAGAGCCCTGTATCTGTGACAGCTCTGCCATTACCTGTGACGAGGTGCTTAACGTGGGCATCTGGGCTTGACATGCGCTGTTGGCAAAGATTAATTGTCCAGACAGATGCTGCTGTCCAGATAAACATCTCGCAGGTACCCAGGCCATATGTTCCTTCAGCATTAATGCTGCCCTGTCTCAGTGCTTAGAGGATATTTTATATCTGATATGGGCCAAGGCAGGTTGAGAAAAGCAGACACAATGTCCTGACCCTTGGTATCACCACCATCTCTGTCTCTGTAGTGACAGTTTCTAGCAGGATCAAAGCTGAGAGAAGATTTCTAAAGCATTGTCTGGTTTATCTCTTCTGTTTCCAGGACACTTGTTTAGATTCATCTTCATGAAACGTTGGATACCTAGATTTTGATTGATAGGTGGTTAATTCATTACATCTATCAGTCTGGGGTAGGAGGTAGCAGTGACTGGACTGCAAATCAGGGCTCTCAAGCAGAGGATAGGTTTGCCATTCTAAAACCTCTATTTCTGTTTGATTTTCAAATTTCAAACATAATTTTCTTGGGTGTTGCAAGGCTTTTGGGGGGCTTTCAGGACTTGAGACCCAAGAGTGAGGGTGGCAGAGCAGCAGGGACCGTGGCTGGCAGCCAGTCTTTTCCAAAGGGACATCCTGACTCCTGCAGGTGCCTCACAGGTGTGACCTCGGGCTGGCTGGAAGAAGGGGAGCAGCAGAGGAGCCCTTGGTGGCAGGGGGGACAGGGACAGTGCTGTTCCTGCTGGGGATCAGAGGTGTGTTCATCCCCACAGGCCCTGAGCAGATGCTGCTCAGGCTCAGGTGCTGCTTCTTGTGTTTGTCATTGTCACCAAAGCCACCGAGCTGGACTTGATTTGTGACCCAGACCTGCAGCCTCCAGCTCCAGAGGCAGGATGGCAGCGTGGGGAGAGTCCAGCTTTTCTGTGCATTTTCCTCAGTCACTGCTAATTCCTGGCATCTCTCAGGTGAAGCAGCCTCCTTCTTCTGTCTGCTCCATTCAGTGCCATCCCAGCACATTTGACATCACCATCATTTCCATGTTTAGTGAGTTATATATTTTTTTAAATGCTTTGTGACACTTGTAAATGAAGCAGGTAGAGAAAGTAGATTTTGGAAAAGCGGGAACATCTGGTGCTTGCATGTTTTGGTCGACAACTTTGTGAAATTAATACAGACCTAAAGTAGAGAAGAAAAATTACACCTTGAAGTTGTGAGTTAATTAGCTCTGACTCTCAGGGGCTTGGGAACAAGGCTGGGATTGTCACGTCGCTGTGACTGTGGATGGTTTCTCACACCTGGCACGTTTCCATTTCATTGTGCTGCAGCAGGAGCAGGAGCAGGACCAGGCTGTTGAGATTGGTTTCTTCTCACACCTAAAAAGGTTTTTGTGGTTGTTTAAATGACACAGCCTAAGCTTTGTTACCCAGCAGTATGTGTAGCATTTGTTCTGCTAAGAAAAACTAGGATCTGGTGTAAATTGTGGTCTTTGGGTTTGAAGAAAATTAGTAGGGGGTATTCAGAAGGAGCATCTCCTCCTGTTCCGTAGCTGATCTGGCTTGTCCACAGCCACAGGAGAAATCTGAAGTTATTACAACAATACTGGCAAGATCCAGAGGAAAGCTTTATGGAAAAGTGATAAATCAAAATTTGTCTTTAATTTTATATCTGTATATTGTTTCTACTTCAGTCTGTATAGCATTAAATCCTTTTCTTGACCTTTTTACTGAGGTTTTGGCAAGTAGCAAATGCAGTCTCCAGTGTATTAAATGTCATCCTGTCCAAAATACTTAAAACAGCCTGCACTCAGAAAGCAACACCTTGTTACCATGAGCTGCTAAACACAGGTGAAACCAGCTCTTGTGAAAACTTGCCAAGTGATTTTGCTCCTAATAACTATCCATAATAAATGTGGAAGCAGGTATGAGCTGGATGTGAGAGCAACAAAATTAAACACTTCTGTATTGAAATATCAAGTTCATCAAAACTTATTAAGCTTGCTTTGTCTGCTGCTGAGTTCATTGGATAAACACACAGAAGGTAATTGTTTTGTTGGGATATGTTTTAAAAATCCAGAGGTGTTTTACAGGTCATTAATGCTGCACTGGCTCTGGCTGCTAAACCCCAAAGCAAACTGGCACAAGAAAACATGGATCTCTTCAAGGAGCAGTGGGAGAGGCAAGTCCGTGTGCTGACAGATGCTGTGGATGATATCACTTCCATTGATGACTTCCTGGCTGTATCAGGTAATCAGGGGTACAGTCTCTGAAATAATCCTCCTCCTAAGAGCTTAGTTCTGGAAATGGGTGGTTAGGACATGTGTTCTGGAGTTTGTGAGGTTTTTGGAAGGGATGGTGTTGTTACACCTCACCTGGTGTCACCTTCTGCCCAGCGAGGTGTGAAAGTGCAGCAGGAGGTCTGGGCTCAAGAAGACACTTTATGTCTCAAGATTTGGAATTGCTGGCCGAACTAAGGGTGACTTAATTACCAGTTAGCTGCTATAGACAAGCCTCACCAATAACTCTGGGGGAAATAGAATGTGTTTGTGTCCAAGGTAGGAACTAGCAGAAAAAATGATTCCTCAGTTCACTTTAGACTCTGCCATGTAAACAAAACTGAATATTAAACTATGGTTGTACAAGTTAATTAAAATAAAACTGTTCATACTATGTCAGCTTTAGTAAAGTTTTAAGAGTTTTTAAAAGAGATTGGATCGTTATAATAGATTAATAATTACATTTGGCAAAGTGCTTGCCAAGATAATCCGTTTTATCAGCATCTTGATAAAGACCCACTATCAGCTGCAGTGACCTAAAAATAATGGGGGCATTTTTATTTCCACATCCTTTAATTGTGCTCTAGTCAGAGGACATGGAGATGTAACCACGTGAATTGTGTCTGCAGTAGTGTTCACAAATCACTGCTGCAAGCTGAGATTCTAATTTCCTGGTGAAAGCAGCTTTGGGCATCTCAAGTGACCTAAAGCCTCCAGTTGTAAAGAGAGATTTCACAGGAGGATGTGTGGAGTCAGAAGTACCAGGTGAACACAGTTAGAAAATGTAGATAAAAGATTAATTCCTGAATTAAGAGACTGTATTTTTTTTTAATTATTAAAAAAATCAAACAAAAAAAGCAAACAAAAGCCTAAGTGGTGTTTCTGTGATGAGTCACCTGCATTATCATACTTGTTGTATTGTGGTTCCCTGGGTTCTGATTAAAAATCATCTTTGCAAGGAGAGAGCATAAACTTCTTGGGTAATTGAACATCCAAGCTCTTCGTATCCATCAGTGCTCACTGGGGCAGCAGCAGCTGGAATTGCACAGCTGGGAGGAGCCTGGCTTTGGGGAAGTCTGTTCAGAGGGAATTGTGTGCTGAAGTCTGAGGCTCCACTTGGAGCTTGCCCACAAGTGCCCAAGCATTTGAGAGAGGACAAGCTGTGAGTCCATGCAAACACAGCCTGCGTGGAGCTGCCATGGGGCATCTCCCTGGCAGCTGAGCCCCCAGAGGGGTCAACCACTGACCTGAGGGCTCTGAATTCATGCAGGGCATTTGAGGAATGGGAGCTCTGCTGTGGGAGCTCTGCTCCTCAGCTCAGTGCTGGGCTGCTCTGAAGAGCTCCAAGCTGTTTTTTAACACTGAAGTCACCACAAGCAGGAAGTTGTATCACTCAGTAAAATCACTTTCCTTCCCCTTGTAGTCCAGGTTTAGCACCACAAGACTCAAGTGAGGACAGGACAGCCCCATCTTCTGCAGGGATACAAGTCAGAACAGAACTGGGTGTTTTGGTTAAATCACCAAATCTACTGTGTGGCTGTACTCTCAAGAGCTTGGCAGTAAGCAGAGGTTTCTTTCCTGGGGTGGTGGCAGGTTGACTCAGGAGTGCTCACCACTCAAAATAGAGCTAAGGAAATGTAGTTTGAGTCAACTCCAGACATTCAAGTGCATTCAGTAATTATTTATATGTGTGTGTTATTGAAGAGATGGTAGAAAAATATTAAAGCAATAAATACTCTTCTAAATATTATTTGTTTGAACATTGATAAATGTTTTCCATATAAATGCCACAACTCCAATTCATCTGCTAAAAGTCTGAACTTCTCTTTGGATAAAGTCGTGGCAGATATGATTTATATCAAGTGTTGTTTGGGGTTATTAGGATGTTTGTATCAGTTACTAAAGGGGATGTAAGCAGAATTTAAAGGAGTTCTTGTGAGTGCATGAGTGTGTGTGTATATAAATATGTATATAAGCCATCCCACATTGTGGTGTGCTGTCCTTCATGAAGTAAAGGCTTCCCTGTTCAGCTTACACTACAGGATTGTATCAATTACCCACAAGTAAAGGCTTCATGAAAGAGATGCTGGGTTTAGGTTTAGCAGAACATCATAGAACAAGGATCCTTCAGTGAAGAAGGATCCACCAGTGTTGCAGGTGAGCTTGCAGGTTCCAGCATCTTTGTAGGTAAAGCAGCAGCAGGGCCCTGCTGTGTTAAGGCAGGGTCTGGGGGAGGCTCACTGTCAGGACAGGAGATGGATAGATGTCAGCACAGGATGGATGGCACAGGAGCCCTGTAGCCTAGAGATATTTTCTGTGTGCTCCCAGCCATGAGTGATGTGCAGCTCAGGGAGCTCCCCCATCAGAGGTGCTATCTCCTGAACAGTCCTTGACAGATTTTTCTCATTTAAGCTGGTGTTAGTTGTTCTTTCGACCATTATAAACTTCTGGCACCTCCATCATCCTGGGCAAAATTCACAGCTGAAGTGTGCCCTGTGTGAGGAACCTCCTTGTTTCTGCACTGTCGCCTGCTTGCTTCATTTGATGCCCCTGCTTGTACTAGAGGATGGTGAAGAGGTTTATTCTCCCCTCTCTTTCTTCATGCTATTTGCAAACATACACAGTTCTGCCATACACTTTGTCAGTCATCGCTTTCCTGACTGCAGACTCTTTGCCTGTTTCATTATTCCTCATTTCAAAGCTCTCCTGTACCTTCTGTAATTCCTATCCCTTTTATCAGTGCCTTCCCAGAGCACTCTGGGTGTGTTGGTGTGCCCATATCTCTGTTCTTTAGAGCAGTTGCTGATAGCACCGTGTAATTGTCAAATTCAATGTTCTGAAATTACCTGAATCTCCTTTGAAACCCGCTTAAAAAACCATTCCATTTGCTGCCTTCTGTTCCTCTGCTGCTGACAGAGGTTTATTCCAGAGATTGCCCATCTCAGTGGAACTATTTTTTCTGAAGAGGCTCCCGATGAATATTGCCAGGATGAACACTGTATTTACAAGTGTGTGAACACTCAGAGTTTGCTCTGTGTGCCAACACTGCTGCTTGACCTGACTCCTCCAGTGCCCCTTGGCAGCAGAGGTTCAGCATGGAAATGGTTCTGAGACCTTCCACAGGAGATGCAGCAGAAAAGCACAGTTGTATTTATGCACCTGGGGCTTCATCTCCCGACTGTTGATCTTTGCTTTTGATCTCCTGGAGCCCTCAGACTCCCTCACAGACTGCTGGGCTTGTTTGGAAAAGGATTGCTTAATCCCTTTAATGTGGAGGTGGGTGGAGGTGGAAGGTGTTTGGTGGGGGTGGATTGAGAATTGACAGTCGTGGGTGACTTTTTATTCTGTAGCTTTTCACAGTTTAATGTATTTCCTTGTTTGGTCTAAAAATCATTTCTATGGAATAAATACCTTTCGTCTTACCTTATTGCCCAACCCCACCATTTTCCCTGTAGCTATTTCGGTGGGACAGGATGCCTTTGCTGTTGCCTGTGCTGTGTTCTGTTGCTGTGGGATGTTTCTCCTGCTCAGCAGGAGAACAGTTGTGGGTTTTGATGTGGGACAGCATTCTCCCAGCCCAGAAATGCTGGTGGGGAGCCTGTGCTGCATGTGCCAGGAGCATAGGCAGCACTGGGTGTATTTACAAGAGCCCAGCACAGTGTCAGATCTTACCTGTTATCATCCAGCTGGAGTGTATCACCAGAGCAGATAGACCTGACAGTCCTGCACTTCCCTGGGTCCTTTGCAAGCTGCCCTCTGGGTTATCTTCCTCTAGAAGGGTCTTGCTGGCTACTTCTCATCTGCAAAAGGCATCAGATGATCAGCAGAAATTTAAATATCCACCTTCATTCTGTCCGTGCCTTTTATTAAAGTTTGCATAATCCAAAGAGGCTTTTAAATGGTCTGTAGCTTAATTTATTCATTTAGGAATTGAAGCAATAAACAGTCTGTGTTTTGGCCTGGTGCCGAAGCTTTTTCTTTGGGCTCTTGCAGCTCCCAGGGCTGTCTCTTCTTCAAATCCCCGCTGTGCTTGCTGTGGCTCCTGTGCCTGCTCACTGACTTGTCAAATCACTAATGAACCTGCTCTTCCCTCTCTCAGGGCCACATTCTGCCCTCAGCTGAACCTGTTCAGGCTGAGTTGCTTCAGAGGGATTTCACAAGTGTAATTTTTGTCCAGGTTACTTACAGAAGTCTCGCAATATTGCACCTGGCCCTGTTAATTTTATGTAAATCAGGCGTAACTTCCCGCAGCAATCCTTTCAGGCAGTTCTTCCAGATCCTCTCCCAGCCAACTCTGTGAGCTTCTTGTCTCTACAAACTTGCAAAATGGCTCTTTCACTACCTGCAGAGGGAATAAAAGCCACTTGCACGGCTTGGCAGAGTAGAATGATTAAGTCAATGGTAATTAACACTGGAAACTATTTTAAGTGACAGAGCAGAAATGTTTCCAAGTTGGTTTCTCACCAAGCAGCCCAAATGCTGGTGTTGGATGATGATAATGAAGCATTGGTACTGATGCATTACAGAGATCTCTAACAGAGTTTGGAAGTCTCTAATAGCAGTTTGGGAGATCATTAGGGTAGGTTTCCCCAAATAAGGATCCCAACTTCTTTAGGCATCTTCGGAAATGTCTTGGAGGGTATTACCCATTTTAGGCTTCTTGGACCTGATAAATGGGGAGAATATCTCTGTACAATACCAGAAAATGCAAAAAAAAAAAAAAAATCAAATTGCAAACAGAGGTCTTGCCTTTATTTTTTTGTTTGTTTTCTGAAGAGGCAGTGAGTACTGCCTGACTGGAATGCTTTCCACATTATTCACTGCATACATTATGTGTCTCAGATGGGAATGGGCGACTGACAGTGTAATGTGCTCTGCTGGAATGTGTGTGGCTGTAGGAAAACACTCTGGAGGAAGCTGGAAACATGCAGCAAGTGTCTGTTGGAGTGTTGAGTGGAGTAGGTGTGGTGCTGGGGAGGTGCCCATCGCCCCACGTGCAATGACAGGGGAGTGGTTTGCAGGTATTTGGAATAAGTGCTGGGGTGGCCCAGGGGAGGAATATAGAAAGAAACACATCAGGGTAGAACTCAGCGGAGCTCAGCTTTCCTGTTGGTAAAATCGAGTACAAACAGGGCCAGGACGAGGGGAGGCCAGTCAGTGGATGGACTGATGGCTTTTTGACACCTCCTGTGGAAAGACAGCTCTTTGCTGGTTGTAGTGACCTTCAGAATTAATGCTTGACAGCATCTCCATGGAGCTTTTCTAGAGCAGATCCCACCCTGAGCAATTGCAGTGCTGATGACTGCAGCAGAAAAGAAGACATTACCATCTAAATCTTCCTTCTTTTACCGCCAGAGAATCACATTTTAGAAGATGTAAACAAATGTGTCATTGCCCTGCAAGAAAAGGATGTGGATGGCTTAGACCGCACAGCCGGTGCGATCCGGGGGCCGTGCCGCTCGGGTCATTCATGTGGTCACCTCGGAGATGGACAACTACGAACCTGGAGTCTACACCGAGAAGGTGCTGGAAGCCACCAAGTTACTGTCCAACACAGGTAAGGGTCACTTTCTCCCAGGAGCGCTGAATTCCTGTCGTTTGAAAGCACGTGGGCAGCTGGGTACCAGTGTACCTGTGAAATCTGTTAAAGACTCAATTTGCTGTAATGCACATTAGTGGGGGTTGTTTGCAAAGCTGTTTCAAAGTGAGAAGTGTGATCTTGCTGTGTTGACTGGCTTAAAGCTCAGCGGTGCTCAAGGTGTCCCTGAATGAGCTCGCTGTGGTGGACTGGGCTGTGGGAAGCAAAAACTCTGGGAATGAGTCCCAGACGTGAGTGAAGGCTTGAAAGTTGTGCTGTGCTCATCGTGGAGTATTGCACCAGGCTCTGCAGCTGCTCAGGATGCAGAAGGAAGATCCCATTCCCCCAGCAGAATAAATTTGGGGTAATAATTAGGGTAAATTTTGTAAAGTATCTTTACAACTGTTGAAAGAGCATTGTAGGTTGTAGTGCCTCATACACACTAAATCAGAATGTTCCCTGTGAACTACCTGGTGACATCCATACAGGGTAAAGGATTATTCTGGCTGCTTCAGTGTCATCCACTAGTTGTTGGTTTTGCTTTAATTACTTTGATGAAGAATCACGGGTGACACTGAAGAAACAGCAGACTGTAACTGGTTCTGGCATGTTCTTCCTGGGGCACCGTGAGTCACTGAAATGCAGCAGTGCAACCTGCCCCTCTCCAGTGCTTCTCAAACTTGAGCTTCCTGATGGTAGTGTTACTTTTTTCACCCCCCAAAAATGATGTACATCTGCAGGCAACATCAAACAAACAATTAATAGTTTATCCCGTAGTTTCTAAGGGCTTTCCTAGGTGTTTTCTCCTTGTCCACTAGAAGGGTGTGGACAAGGAGAAAAACTTTCTAAGGGGAAAACACCAAATAGCAGCAGCGTAAGCAGAAATGGAAGTGGATTAAGACTTTAGCTCGTGTACCAAAAGTTGTGAATTTCAATGGAAGGACCGTACAGCCTGCAGGATAGTTAAGAGCAAGACACTCGTGGCTGTTCCAGGAGTGGGAAGCAGAGTGGCTCTGGGGTGGTGGGACTGATTACTTTGTGCTCTGAGTTCAGTCATGCCGCGCTTCACGGAGCAAGTGGAAGCTGCAGTGGAAGCGCTGAGCTCCGACCCTGCCCAGCCCATGGATGAGAACGAGTTCATCGACGCCTCGCGGCTGGTGTACGACGGGATCCGGGACATCAGGAAAGCCGTGCTCATGATCCGGGTGAGCAGAACTTCCCTCCGCAGCTCCGCTTTGCCTTTCGCTTTCCCTGCCGCTGGTGAACTGACAGCCGTCAGCATCACTGAGAGCAGACAGCAGAAGATTCTCATTTAGCTCCTATTAACATTCAGAGTCTTAAAGTGTGCTAATCACTGTGGAGCACTTGAGCAGGACGTTTGGATTCAGATTCATTAAACAGATCTGAGCATCGATGATGGCCCGAGTTGTGATGCTAAATACCCTTCACGCATCTTTTGTAATCTCATGGTAATGTCTGGCTCGTTAATGTGCTAAAATCAGTGACCTTTGAGTTAACAACAGCAAATTAATTCAGAACTATAGATGCTTGTTGATGGTTTGAGAGCTTAGAAATAAAACCTAATGGCTCTTCATTAAGTAAATTTTGAGAATTAATGTTAGTTAGTCAAAAGGAAGCTGAGATGCATTTGGTCTGTAGTTCCTAGAGCGTGTAATTTGTTAATTGGCTAACCTGAGTAAACAGGGGCAGCTCACAGAGGCCTTGTCTCCTGTGTGCTTACGTGTTTCAGGTGCTGTGGGTGTGACTTGGAAGCCCTAATTTCTGGTAGGTCAGACACAGAAGGGTTCCTGCAGTTGATTGAAGGGATGCAGAAAAGAAAGTTCAGGTGGAAGTTGATCCATGGACCTATTTCTTGGATCTTAGTGGGGCAACAATGGGCAGGAGCCAGACACAGCAAAGACAGATATAGGGGGTTTATTAATTTTTTCTTCTTTTCCTTGTATTCCTTTGACTCTGAGAAACTGCCCTCCTGTTGCAGAGTGGTGATCATGGCAATGCAATTTGGTGATCAGTAAATAGGGATGTACAGCCTTAGAAGAGACATGATTACAGTAACCATTGCAGTAGCATCTTCCATATTTGCTGCTTAAAGCAAAGGATCAGCTGAAAAACCAGGAGAAAAGCTGACAACCACATCTCTGCTCCCCATGGAATTTTTTTCAGACAAGCTCAGGATTTATAGACAGCCAATGTTAAATGAAGATATCAATGCTTTCCTGCTCTGCAGACAAATGGATGTGATTCCCCCCTGCTGCAGTCCTTGTTATTCAGGACAGGGAGCACGGCTGCCAATCCCATGTCAGCAGTAATTATGTGGGCTGGCAGTGCCAGGAACGCTGATGTTTCCCCTGTGCCACGCTCCAGTGTCAGGGAGCCACAGCTCCACTGCCAGCAGCCAGCAGCAGCTCCCTGGTGACACAGCAGCCACCTAGAAAGAAGTTTAAATGTTAGCATTTGTCGTCCAGAGGGTTTATTTTGGAATAAAAGAGCCATCCAAATGGAGATTCCAGGGCACTGCTTCTCCAGGGCTTGGTGTAACCCATTCACAGGGGCTCATTCACTCCAGCTTTGTCCAGTGGCTCCTGTTCTTTACAGGGACCAGCAGGAGAAGCCACTGCAACACCTCATTTTTGTGTTTTTGCAGAGTATTTTCAAAACTACAACCTCACTCTATCAGTATTTATTGAAGAGAAGCTCTTTCCCCCCTCTCTGCTGCCCAGGCTCATCACCCCAGAGGAGTTTCTGCCCTTGGTGGCACTTGAAAGGCAGAGTTACACTTTGTGTGTCCCTGGGCTTTGGGAGGGATGGGCAGAGGAGAATCACAGACAGTTTGTAAACAGACAGCAGAACTGCTTTCTTTATGTTTTTTCATTTTTTAAAATATTGATGCACTGAGCTAATTCTTAGTGTGTCCCTCTGCTGATGTTGTGGATATACCCTGTTCTCCAGAGCCTGGAGAGGAGGCTGGAAAACCCAAAGCCTTGATTGTCACCCTACTCACCCTTGTTTTTTGGCAACTATTTTGCATGTCCATCCCTGTTTTCACTGTATCACAAAGTGTCTGTATTGGAAGACAAGTCTGTGAAAATTCAAGTCATAGCAAAGAAATCTAAAGAGCAGGGACTTTATTTGCATCTTATCTGTTAATCACAATTTATTGCATTTATCAGTGAAGTTCTTTGTTGATACAACTCTGGAGAATTGTCATGAAGTGCCACTTTAGCAAAGATGTAGTATTTTGACAAACATGCTGTTTAAACTTGATAAGCCTTATAAAAAGTTTGCCAGCTACAGACTGGCAGTAGCAAAAATAAATCCTAGGCAAGCAGGAACTAGGTCAGATGTGTTTCGCCTACAGCATAAAAGCTGGCCCTTACTAACTAAAATTTTTCAGTTTTTCCTGAGGGATAAGGATAAATTTTGAGATATTTTATCTGTTGTTAATTTAGTCAATGCTTTGATTCATAATTGTGCTGAAGACACAATTCTCTGTCTGTGCTTCTGAACCAGCCCTTAGAGCTGTGTGTAATTCCAGCTTCAGAATCTCCAGTGAAGCTTTTACATTTAATCAAGTTGCAAAAACACTGTTCATTTTGCAAGAACTTTTTTCCTGTCTTTCAGATGCTGAGTGCATTAATGTCCTGACAAATCTCAGCTGTTTAGTTACTGCTGTGTGATTCTGGGGATCCCTATGGTGTTCACCAGGAGCAGTCAAGCACATAAAATCACACGTGTTCAAAGCTGGATACAGTCCCTATATTTACCTTTTTGTTGAAAACATGGAATAATTTTTACCTCCACTGATTTCCATTCTCTCTGCTTGAAAAACAATATTCTTGTTGATTTTCAGAGCCATGAAATCTGTAGTTTGACTCTGACTGAATGGTTTTTCCTCAGACTCCTGAAGAGCTGGATGATTCTGACTTTGAGACGGAGGATTTCGATGTCCGAAGCAGAACCAGTATCCAGACTGAGGATGATCAGCTCATTGCTGGACAGAGTGCAAGGGTAAGGCAGAGACCTGAGCATTATAAAAGTGTGACCTGCCTTCAAGAAACAGCTCAGCTTGCTTTGAAAACCCAGGTTAAATTCTGGGGGGATGGTGATAAAAATGTTGGATCAGAAAACTGGCATTCTCTGTTTCCAGTATTCTTCTGAAATGGGATTTGAGTGAAATGCAGTTGGTCTGATGGATGTGAGAAACATTTGTGTTTTATTTTGGGTGTTCTGAAAGATCAAAATCCTTTTAATACCAACAAACTACTTCACATTTTGATATCACAGACATTGTAGTCGGGTGAGCTTCCTCCAGGGAGGTTCAGGGCAGATCATTCCATTGGATTAATGTTATTTTCAACAGACAAATACTAACTTTATGAGCAAAAAATCTTCACAAAATGTCTCCTCACACACGTGCTGGTGTGTGTTTGGTCACTGAGCATTTATCAAGACAACGTTGAGAGGAGCTCAGAAATGAAATCATTTCAACTAACTGCATTTCCTATGACTTAAAAATGAAAGCATTGATAGGCAATATATAATCATTAAGAGGTGAAACCCTAAAATCAGTACATTGAAGGAAAACCAGGCCTTCCCTATCGCTTTTACTTGACACAGCCCCTCTGGATCGATAACAATTTACACTCTTGGGCAAGTGCCATGGCACATTTTTTGTGGAGGCTCTTCCTGCCAGGCAAGAAGTAGCCAGACCTTATTTATCAAACTTCTGCCACGTTGGCTTGGGAATTACACTAACTGAGAGCATTTTCATGCTCCCCTCCCTTGTACAAGCACTTTCTATGTTTGGACCCTCTGCCCCTTGTATTTAAATGCAGACATTGCTCATTTACCTTTTAATACAGCTGCTGCCACAGGATTTTTAGTACCAAAGGCTCCTTTTTGCCTGCTCCTGGAGGCATCTGTGCTCCCAGTATTTATGAAGGCAAGGGCATGGAGTCTTACACAGGCTGTAAACCCAGCCTGAGAGATTTTATTTGGGAGTAAGCACATACTCTTTATTTTCACTTACTCTTTCCTCAGCAGACATGTTTCAAAAGAGAACAGCTAGCTTTTTGCAGGGAAGAGACTGGTAATATTTCTTATTATCCCCAATACCCAAGTGGAACTTAATTCTAAAACGTTGAAATTTTCCATAAAAGACAAGTCCTCCTTCTTCATGCAGTTTTATTTTGAGGGATGGTAATATGTGGCAAATTTGTTTGGAGTTTTAACAGCTTTATCATGCAAAGGCTCATATTTTAAGTGTCAACTTGTCTTTCTGGGCACTTTTTCTTAAAAAAGAGTATAAACTTTGATTCAAAATGGAAGCAAATGGCTCTGCAAAGCCTCTAGGTAGAGGATTGCTATTAAAGTTTTATCCCCCATCTACATGACTGAAATTGGTTATTAGTGAAATGTTCCAAAAAGCCTCTGCTAGGCAGCAGGAGGCCATGTGAGAAAACTCTTCTCTTCCAGGCTATCATGGCTCAGCTCCCTCAAGAGCAGAAAGCCAAGATTGCTGAGCAGGTCGCCAGCTTCCAGGAGGAAAAGAGTAAATTGGATGCTGAAGTGTCAAAATGGGATGACAGTGGCAATGACATCATTGTCCTGGCCAAACAGATGTGTATGATTATGATGGAAATGACAGACTTCACCAGGTGAGGCTTTTTTATTTGTGCACACTGAGCTGGCTGGGCTGCTGGGCTTTCAGTGAGACACAGTGCAAGTTCTCCTAAGAGTCTTACTTCTTATAATTTCCTTTAAATGGTGCCCTGTTAAAGCCTGCATATTAACTGGGGAGATGCATTATTGTGCAGTGGCTGGGTGGTAATAACTGTTTAAATTGATCTACAGATACACAGCAGTTATTGCCTGTCTTTCTTTCTTTCTTAAGGGTGATTCTTGTCCCCAGGAATATATATATATTTGCTCAGTTCTTTACAACATTAAATTCTATGGGCTTCTCGATATTGCCACACTGCAGAAATAGTTCCTAGTACAGTTATTTGCAGAGGAAAGAGAGGGGGTTTGATGCCTTTTGAAATTAATTTACCAGATTTTATATAATGCTATTTTTTAAACTTCATGTTCCATTCCATAAAAATTGCAAATCCGTCTTCTAAAATGTTATCTCTTATCATCATTAGGTTGCTCAAAGCAGTAAAATTTAAGATGTTTTTACTCCTAGATTTAAGCTAAATGTGGGGAGGAGCTGGAAGGGGGTAACTCTTGAAAATGAAGGTGCTGTAATGGCTGCTCCTGCCTATTCCTGCCCTTTGGGTGAGGAGTCACTGCCAGCACTGTGTGGAGCAGAATGAGAAAAGGATACAGAGATCACTGCTGTGGTTTTCTGGTGCTAGGAGGGAGCCTCTGCTCTGTTTTTCAGGGGCAAAGGTCCACTGAAGAACACGTCAGATGTGATTAGTGCAGCCAAGAAGATCGCAGAGGCTGGGTCAAGGATGGACAAGCTGGGCCGGACCATTGCTGACCATGTAAGTCACAGTCCCGTAAGCCTCCAGCAGCAGTGAGCAATAGCAGATCTTTTAGTACTGCAGGCCTGATAAATAGATGAAAATGTGTTTGGGTTTGGGGTGTTTTAACTGCTTTTCCAGATTTGCTGCTAGAAAATTCTAGCCTGTTCTTTCCAGCTGCTCTCCTGCCTCCCTGAGCAGTGTAGGCAGCTGAGTGTGGCCAGCAGTGACACAGCAGCTCCTTGGCTGAAACAGGCACCAGGCACTTGGTGCCAGCCCTGCTCCAGGTCACACAGAGCCAGGGCAGTGCCTGTGCTGAGCAGAGCCCAGGCTGGGCTCATGTCACACCCAGGACACTCCTGGTGCTTCCCAAAGCACAGGCTGCAGGGACAGCACCTGCACAATTACACCTGCTCAATTGCACCTGGCCAATTGCACAACCTTTCATATTGTTTCTGAGGCAGCTTCTTAATATTAACAATTTCCACATGCCCCACGGACTGAGTGGTGAGCTTGTCAAAGCTCTCTGGTGTTTTCTTCACTGTCTAGTCAGAGCTGATGAAGACTTGGAGCAAGGCCTGCAGTGACCCAAGTGTGGCTGTGCTGTCCCAGGATTTGGAAGGAATTCTTACAGGACTGAATGAGCATGGCCAGCTCAGGGCTCTATTTATGCAATGTCTGTCCTGAGCCACTTAGAAACTGGGCCAAGCAAGAGCACCTTTGGCCTCAGCCCACACCCAGACAGCAGAGAAACATCAACGTTGGTAATAATATTCCACCTTCAAGAGAGACTCTGAAATGCAGGGAGGTTAAGTCTGAGATCATGGACTAAACTTTGTTTTCTCCAGTTGTTAGTTGCCTGCCAGGCCTTTCCAGGATGGAAATTTGTAATGCAAGGTTTTAACTGAACCTGTGTCACTTTGGAAGTAAATCATTGCAATGCAGATCTCTCTCTTAATGTTGCATCCAGGGGTGCTTGTCTACACCCTCCTTTATTAATGATGCAGTGAGAAATGTTCAATGGGGAGATAAATTTGAAAAGTGTTTTTTCAAATGGCTCTCCTTCCTCTAGCACTGAGACAGCCTTGTTTCTGCAAGAACCAGGTGTGCTGCTGATGTGGGTAAATGAAGCAAGGAGCAGTTTGTGTTTGAGGTCTCAGGGGATCTTGGGCTGAAGGTTTACAATGCTTTTTTTAAAATTTGTTAATTAGAATGTTTTATGCGAAGTTGGTATATGGTTTTCTGTACCAAGCCATTTCAAAATATAAAAGAAAACTAAATGGCTCCTTTTAGTAGCAGTAAGGTCCTTAAAAATGTAACAGATTAAGCACATGTTTGAAGATAAATATGAGTAGCACTGTACAGTTAGTCATTTTGACAAGAATATAGCTTTTTCCTGACTCCATACTATGCTAATACTTTGAGCCTGCATATTTCATTAGATGTGCTTACATACTCTTTAGAAACATGTTAATGTGGAGCAGTGTGAGAGCTGCAGAGGAGAGCAGCTCCGAGCAGCAATTCCTCCTGTGCCTGATCCTGGCTGGGAGCACACGGCTGGGGCTGTGTCCTGTGTGCTGGGTGACACCACAGAGCTGTGACCCCTCGTGTCATTGTGTCAGGAGCTCCCAGCTCTGCCATCAGGCACTTCTGCAGCACATTCCTTTGCAATTCCAAGAGCTGCTATCCCAGGAATTCCATGTCTGTTGGGAGGAGTCCTGCCCTGAGCCGCAGGTTCTCCCCAAGGTTTCCATCCCTCACTCCAAGCAGCTGCTGCTTGCTGGGAATAGGGGAATACAAAGCAGTCATGAGCAGAGCACAAATGACAATGATTTGCAGCAAGACAAGGGTTCTCTCTATTATTTATTTTTCCAATGTCGAAACACCTACAAAGCCAAAGAAAATTTCTGTTGCTTTTTTCATTTCATAGCGGTGGGAAGCTGAGGTTACCTCAGTTCTGATCCTTCAGTGAAAAGTAGCTGGGGGTGAGGGTAGGGGTTGCCCCACTTCCCAGTAAAAGGTTCCAGCAGCCTCTTGCTGGGGACACTGGTCCCTGGCTGTGGGGGCTGGGGTGAGGCCCTTGGGCACAGGCTGGTGGCTCTTGGTGGCACCCATGGCCATTACCTGTCCTGCCAGGGAGATGCCTCCCCAGAACAGCTGCTGGCAGCTCCTGCTGGGCCCAGCTGGCACCCAGGGCTGAGGGGCATTTATTGGGAATTCCTGGAGCAGCAGGGTCCATTCCCCAAACAGGAAATGGAGGGAGAAAGAAACTCAACAGTTGCTGGCTCTGTCCTACAGCCACTGGGGATGTGCTATCTGCTTGTCTCCATCAACACACTACCCCAGGGCTCTGCTGTCTTCCCCTCCCCTTCTTCTGTGCAAAGAGAGGGAAAAAGGTGATCCTGCTTGTCTGCAGGCTCAGCTGGGATGGCAGGAATCAAATGTGGGGGGTGTTTGCTCTGCCCAGGATGGAGCCTGGATTTGGCCTGGAGCAGCCAGCTTAGCTTTTGCCAAGAGCCTCCATCGAGTCTGTGGCAGCATCTCAGCTTGGGGGCTTTGGGAAGGTGAGGTGTCCCCCAACATGTTCCTTTCCATCTGCACTGTACTCCCTGCTGGGCTGGGCTGTGGGAATCCTCCCATGGCAGCTCTGCAGGTGGGGGTTGTGGATTAATACAATAATGTCATCATTCTTGATCAGTGTTGAAATCGTTGACTTTCAGGGTTTTTGATTTTTATCCGAATGCTCCTGCCTAGCAGAGAACAGGGCTCCTGCAGGCACCCACAGTGCCTTTTGTTGATGCTCTTTTTTATCTTGTGTTACATCTCCATTTAAACCTCATCTGTCTTTGAGCTGAGTCCTCGATTCTGCCCGCAGAAATAGCACACACAGGAGAGGCTGTGGGTTTCTAACTCACATCACACTGATGAGCACAAACCAGTGATGATTCCTGTTCCACGAAGGTTTTGCTGCCTTCCTCAGCCATTGGTGAACGTGCAGCAGCCTCCTGCCTTGAGAGTCTTTCCTTAAACTGCTTCCACAGCCCCACAGAGTAGCTGGAAATGTTGAGCCATGCCTCTGACATGCTGCACTGGGCATTTTTCAGCCCTCAAGCCCCTCCACTGCTGCGCTGCTCACTCACTGTGTTAGATGAGCTCTCTGGGAGATGGAGAGCAGTTTCCAAAATGGTAATTTGAGCTTTTCATTAACTCTTTGGCCAGGGCTATTCGTGGACTTGCTCTAAAACATCTTGTACCACTGACTAATATTGATTAGCTTAAAAAATTAACCTGCAGGCTTTGCTGCTTCGTTAGGCAGGGTTTCACTGCACTGATGGAAGCCACGGGCCCACGTTGAGAGTTGCAATTACTTTGGGTGTTCCATCATTTTCCTTGGGACTAAGAAGGTGGTTTCTGTCAGTTGCTGGGGTCAGATGCCCATAAAGCCATGCAGATCTCCACAGCCTGATGTGCTAATCCCAGCGTGCCAGCAGTCCCCCTGCAGAGCCCCTGTGTGTGTGAGCTGTGTGAGCACATCCCTGCAGCACCTGAGTTACCTCTGCTGAGCACAGAGGCCACTTGGGCTTAGAAAAACCACTTGTTCTGGCCCTGGAAAAAACCAAAATGTATGTATTAGCTACACTAACCTTCACTGCAGAGGGAAATGCCTGTTCTGGCAGATCAGGAGCTGCTCTGGGAAGCAAATGTGAGCATGTGAGCAGGACCCCTGTTTGCACATGCCTGTGTGTGCACCACAATCTCCTCTGGTGCCTCTTTTATACAGGGAAAAGGCAATTCCTGCTTCCATCTCATAGCTAAGGAGAGAAGGGAGAATTAAGGCTCAGACCCCACTGCTGACAGCCAGGGGGATATTTTGACCTTGCCCTGAAAGGGGAGGAGAAGCTGCATGGTCAAAGCAACAAACCTCAGCTTGAGTGAAGCATTAAGAAATGAAGTGGTGCCACATTTAAGATTAATCATCCAGTCATGCCATGTCCATTAGGAGTCTTCATCAGATGGTCCATTGCACAGGATCAGGGTCTTAGGTGAAATGGGATTTTGCTGTGAACAGGGGTGTGTGAAAAAGAGCTCTTAAATCACTCTGGATGGGGTGCAGCTGTCTGGAAGGCTGGAGATCACTGCAGGGTGTGCTTGTAGTCCTGTCCCTGGGTAATGCCAGGTGAATTCCACTGCTACAGCTGAAATCAGGCTGGGTACAGGGCAGCCTCTGCCTGAGCAGAAAGTAAGGATCAGTGTGAGTCTGATGGTGGTTTTGTCCAGGAGGTCTGTGGATGCTGGATGGGAAGATGAGATGATGAGCAGCCATTTGAGTGGGAGAAAGAGCTCTTTGTGGGGTACAATAAGCAATGCTTCTCTGGGGTTCAGAGCAGGGTTTAAGCAACAGGGGCTGTGACACAATGTGATGTAAATCCCCCTGTGAAGCTGCAGGTGTTGTGTGTGTGATCACCCAGCTCTCAGCCCCCTGCTCTGGCCAGAAATGCTCCTGTAGCAAGGGCTCCTCACCTGCAGGCCCCAGAGCATGGCCTGTAGGACTGGGATGTCCCCACAGCCCTGCTGCAGTCCTGCCCTCAGGAATACGTCCCAACCAGGGTCTCTTGGACACTGCTTGCAGCACCACCAGCATTGTCTGGAGGTCAGAGCTTGCCCTGGTGTTGCCCAGCCAGGAGCTGTTTGGTGCCCATGCTGGCTGTGGCAGCCACAGCATGGCACTGGGTGCAGGGACAGGAGTGTGGCACAGGTGCCACTGGGGTCATCCAGCAGCAGCACCAGAGTCTGGTGGGCAGAGGGCCTGTGGAGGTGAGTGTGTGCCAGCTGCTTTAGTCACTCGTCCCCAGGCAGCCTTGGGGTGCCCCTGGGGCTGAGGTGGCCCATGGGGGACCTGCTGCTGGCACCACGTTGCTGCTGCTCCTAAAGGGGCTGCAGGGCTGGTGTGGGCAGCAAAACCCTTCCCACAGCCCTTTGCTCTTACAGAGCCTCTTCTGGACTGTGGCTGCCCCTCAGCAGGGCTCCCCTCTGGTGTGGAGATCCAGCCTGAGCCTGG
This sequence comes from Entomyzon cyanotis, assembly GCA_024500445.1. Classification (NCBI taxonomy): domain Eukaryota; kingdom Metazoa; phylum Chordata; class Aves; order Passeriformes; family Meliphagidae; genus Entomyzon; species Entomyzon cyanotis. The sequence continues at coordinate 1,514,717 of JAKEPQ010000735.1, forward strand.
CTCATCCATGCTCATCCATCATCTCACCTCTGGGCAAAGCCAGGGATGGCCCTTTGGTTCTGTCCTGGAAAAGGACACCTTCCCAAACTGCACAGCAGCCCCACAGAGGGACTCCTGCAGAGTCTTCCGTTCCAAGCTGGAAAAGTTCCTTTATCTTACGGATGAGTGCTGCAGCAAGCACTTTAAAAATGTCATTTTGTGCCTGGTGAGGAACCTGGTTTCCCCACTGCTACAAATGGGAGCAGCAGTCAGGAAAATCTCTGCTGCATGTAATGGAGTAGCTGTCGGGTTCATCATTTCTGAGCGTGGAACACTTAAGATTGAGGATTGAGGGAGGAATTGGTAACATCTGCTCGTTGCAGCTTGAGATCTTGGGTGTCAAACCATTGCTGCTGTGTCCTGCACAGTACAGGAAGGACCTTTTACAGCTGACAAGCCTGCTCTGGGGAGGGTAAATAGCCCTCCTCCTTCTCCTCCTCCCCCTTTTCCTTCTCTTCCTCCCTGGGAGGGCTGCTGCAGGGCAGCTGAAGGGAGCCCAGCAGCCTGTCCAGTGCCACCTCTGCTTATGCCTGCTGGGTTTTAGGTGCATTTCATGCTGCTCAGTTGTCCCAAAGCCCCACTCTCCGCAGGGAGGGCAGTGCTCTCCCAGCCCCTTCCCTGCTCCAGGGGGAGGTGTGTGCTTTGTCCCTCTGGTCCTGTCCCAGCTGTGCTGCTGCAGAGCCAAACGTGCCCTGTGTTGTCCCGCAGTGCCCAGACTCGGCGTGCAAGCAGGACCTGCTGGCCTACCTGCAGCGCATCGCTCTCTACTGCCACCAGCTCAACATCTGCAGCAAGGTCAAGGCCGAGGTGCAGAACCTGGGCGGGGAGCTCGTCGTCTCCGGGGTACGTATGGCACACCTCTGCCTCAGGCAGCTTTGCTTCCACAGGAACAGTTCTTCCAAGCTGAGCTTTTCTGTTCAACACCACAGAATATAGAGCAGAGATGCTGGAGCGTTCAGAGTTTTAATGTATGCAGAGTTTGTGTTGCTGCCTCGTTGTTCTGGGAAGGAACGCTTGCTGTGAAAATACAGACTTCACATTTCCTTACTCAACAGTGTTTGCAGACAGATTCACTTCACCTCTGTGTAATCTGTTTTTCAGACTGCTTTTCACTCTTAGTGAGGTTAAATCACTTTTATCAGCACAGCTAAGCCTACCCCAGGTCTCTGCACAGCCTTGGAACACACTGGGGTCCTGCAATGCTCTAGAGATGTTAATATTTCAGGATAGCTGTGCCCTGAAGAGTGCAGGGATTTTTAGTGGCTGCTCTGGTTTCTGACAGCTGGAAGCTGCCCCAGGCCAGCCTGCTTCCTTATTCCAGCCATTACTTTGCAAATAATTTTTTCACTGTAGTTCATGAAATGCTTCCTCCTAAGACGATTGTGTATGACAGATATTTGGGGGGAGGGAAGTGGAGCTAAATTCTTAATTTCTTCTGGCATACTCTTCTTTTGCCCTGCACCGGCATGTTTGGTCACTGGTGCTTTTGCCCAGCCATGTCAGGACTGAGGCAGGAGGTTTGAAGAAGGGACAGAATTGGCTGATGTTGCAGTATTGCTCCCTGAATCCTTAACAGCAAATGGAAAAAACTTAACACATTCTGCCATTTTGATATCAGAGAATCATGGAACACTTTGGGTTGGAAGGGACCTTAAAGCCCATCCAGTCCCACCCCCTGTCATGGGCAGGGACATCTTCCACTGTCCCAGTGCTCTAAGCTCTGTCAGCCTGACCTTGGACACTGGCAGGGATCCAGGGGCAGCCACAGCTTCTCTGGGCACCCTGTGCTGTCCTGTTTGATATTTCAGTTGCTTAAACTTATTAGCACAGATTCCCTCCCAAAAACCAGGGAGAGCTGTAGATGGAGAGCTTTGGGTCATCAGCAGCAGCTCAGCAATAGACACCCTGCACAAGCTGAGCCCATCTGGGGCTGATGGGGCTGTACTGCCCTTCCTGCTGCTGCCAGCCCCGCCTTCTGCCTTCCAGCCCCCCCTGCTGCCTTTCTAGCCCCTCCTGCTCCATTTCTAGCCCCCCAGAGCTGTTCCAGGGGCTGTGGTGGAATATGCTGCTGTGTGCTGCTGCTCCATGTCCTGGGAGCTGGGAGGCTGAAGGCATCGTGCTGTCAAAGCAGGAGATGTGTTATTATGCAGCAATACATACTCCAGGGTTTCACTGCAGTTACTCAGTGTCTCCAGGATTTACATCCCCTCTGCCATAAATTAGTTAGAGAACAGCCTGGCATGTGTAGTCTGATCTCCTGGTTTTATCCCTTCTCCTCAAGCCTGGCCACTGGGGCTGAGTGTTGCCAGCAGCAGTGTTGAGCTCCATGGGATAATCAGATGAAGACCTCAGCCAGTCCAGAGACATCACCTGCCTGAAAGGAAGATTCTGTCCAGTGCTAACACCCTGCCCGTGGAGCAGAGTGCTGTGAGAGCAGAGCCACAGCCTGGGCAGGCAGAGCTGGCACCTTCAGCCTGACTTCATTCAGAAAAGCAGCTCCCTGCTCTCCTGGCACTAATGGTTTTTCCTGCTGTGAACATTCATGGAAACGTTCCAGGGCAGTGGCAGTGGTTTCCAGGCTGCTGACTGGAGAGGAGGGCAGAGCACAGGGGTTTGACAGAGGATCTGAGGTGCTGCAGTGGCACTCGGGGCACAGTGGGGGGGAAAGGAGGGGACAGTGTCCCAGAAAAGCCACCAGGCCCTGCCTGGCTGCATTTGCTGCTGGACGAGCCATGGCTGCAAGCTTTTCCCCCAGAGCCTTCCTCAGAGATCTCTAACAGCAGGGTTTAAGTTTGTAGAGGCAGCTGAGTTCTTGTGGAAGCTCAGCAGAGGTGCTGAACCCCTGCCCCCGGACCAAGCCCTGCCCCAGGCCAAGCCCTGCCCCGGACCCAGCCCTGCCCCAGGCCATTAGGCCTTCACAAGTGAGGGGTCCCACCCAGAGCAGGACTCTGGCCCCTGGAGAAGGGGGTCCCAGCTGAGGTCACCACAGTGCTCCTCCCTCTCTCTCCCCCTCTCTCTTCCACCCAGCTCTTCCACTCAGCTCTTAGTCCCAGCTGTTCCCTACAGCTTTGACAAATTCATGTTTTTCCTTGTTTTGATGCTCTTGTAAATCAGGAAGCAGCTGGGAAAGGGCTCCAGGCCTGGCTGGTGATCCAGTTGTGTTTCTTCCTTCCCAATACAACTTAGTATTCTAGGGCAATTTAAATATTTATTATCAGCGATTAAGATATTACTACAGCTTTATTAATTTCATTAGAGAATAAGCTACTGTTAAAAGCTTAATCACAAAAGCAAAAGGCAGAATACAAATTATTCCCATTGCCATTAATATGGAAAATGCAGACAGGGGGGCAAACTCTGCTTTTGTGTTGGTGGCACAAGTCAGGTTTGTAACCACTGAGTGTCCAAAGGAAAATCCTGCCTCAAACTGGGAGCCTCAGGTTTCAAAGGAAAAACAGAAATCAGTTCCATAAACCAATTTTCCAGTGGTTTTTCCCCCCAGGGCTGTGGTGTTTTCAGTGGAATGCTGTGTTTGGAGGTTCCATGGTGTGTGACTGTGTGTCCCTCTGGCAGGTGGACAGTGCCATGTCCCTGATCCAGGCAGCCAAGAACCTGATGAACGCCGTGGTGCAGACGGTCAAGGCGTCCTACGTTGCCTCCACCAAGTACCAGAAGTCCCAGGGCATGGCTTCCCTCAACCTGCCAGCTGTCTCCTGGAAGATGAAGGCTCCAGAGAAGAAACCCCTGGTCAAGAGGGAGAAACAGGACGAGACCCAGACTAAAATCAAGAGGGCATCCCAGAAGAAGCATGTGAACCCTGTGCAGGCTCTCAGCGAGTTCAAGGCCATGGAGAGTATCTAGAGGAGGGCTTTGGCTCGGGGGTGTTCTTCTCTAGACCACTACTGCTACTTCCAGAACTCTACTTTTAATATCCTAAGGATTTTTCAAAAATTTACTATTCCTCCAAATGTATTTACTTAATATAATTTTGATAACTTTGTTTAGATTACATGGGGAGATACTCAAATTTCTAAGTCCTATCAGTGTATCTTCAGCCTGCAGAAGTGTGGTAATTTAGATGGCTTTTAGATTACAGGGGTGGATTTCTAGCTGGAAACTGTTTTTTATAATCTTGCTTTAAATGAAATATTCTATAACCAAAGAGGATTTTACAGTAACGCTAACGGTTAACACTAATACTGGATCATGCTACTCAGAGACTCAGTTTATCATGGTGATCAAGAGAGAAAAATTAGATTTTTTACTCAGAAAAGTAATTAATGGAATTACTGTGTGTGTTAGTGTATCTCTGCTGTGGGGGTGGAGAGGGAGCAAGCTCAGAGGAGTTTGAAAATGCAGCAGGCAGTGGCTGTGTGACCACAGCTGCAAAACAGCTGGAAAATCGATACACCTGTGCCTGGGCTGAGCTTTGCTAAGGACCCTGTGTGGAGCTGGGCTTGTGGTGCCTCGGGGCTGTGATGCTGCTTTCCCTGGGCTGCCCGGAGCCCTCTGGGTGGTTCCATGTGCTCCTGGCACTGGGGCACTTCTCCTTCCCAAGGGGTTTCTCTGCCAGGGGAGCTCCCGGGCCAATCCCTGCGGAAACATCCCCTGGTGTGGGCGGCCGAGCTCTCCTGTGTGACACGGACGGGAATTTTAATGCCTGGTTACAAATTACTAATGTATTTTGCTGCGGGACACTAATAAAGTTGCTTTTCCCAGATGGTGCATTGTGGTGCTGTGAATGGAGCGAGCCCAGCCCGCCCCTCGGCCCCCCTCGCCATTCAGATGCAAATCAGCTTTGTGCTCATTCCTCATAATTGCTCTGCATCCCGCCTTGGGCTTCCAGAGGTACCCAGGAAATCGTGTTTGCTCAGGCTGCAATTTAGACTGTACATTATTTGTGATAACTATAGCTACAAGGTATAATTTCGCTGTCTTATTTAAATTTTGTGAATTTCTGTGTGTTCTACACATCCCAGTCGGGTGCTGGGAAGCAGGGCCTGCACAGGGTGCCTGTTCCTGTAGAGCTCCCTTGAACTGGGAAAGCCTGGGCTGTGCTCAGTGCCTAAACTGCAGCTCCATTTTAGAGCTCAGCCTTGGCACTGAAATGTTATAATTTTATTTATCTCAATCAGCTTATAATATATTAAGGTTATTGCTGTCATGTTACTGTAATGTTGATTGGAATTAAGCTAAATAGTTTTTGGGATATTTTTGCCAAATGTATTATGTTTTCAAGCATTTTAGCCTCTTGAGTACAGCTATTAAACAGTGGAATTATAGCCTATTTTCATACACCCTTAACATGTAAACAGGCTGGGAGGGGGAGCTCTGCTCCTCCATCGACATTTGGGGGTTGACAGAACAGAGAGGCTGTAGATCTTCTTTTACAGATAATTATTAACTGATTTTATACAATATGGGTTTTTTTTTCTCCTGGTGTGAAAGTCTTAAACGTGAAAGTCTTAAAGGTGACTTTCCCTGGGCTGTTCAGGGAGTACATCCAGTGCATCTGTCCATCCCACTCCCCCCCATACAATCTATTAATGATGTACAGACAAATTTAAATGTATTTAGCTTTTAAATACTTTAATTTAATTTGTACTACAAACACTGAGCATCAAGTCTGCAAGACATTACAATGTATTTCCCCTGGTGAGAGGTACAAGCCCAGGGGGTGCAGGAGCAGCAGAACAGGATGGGGACAGGAGGCCAAAAACCTCAACTCACATTTCTTTTGTACGCAAGAACTGCTCCTCTGGGAATTGTGCTTGGGTTTGGAGAGGAGAAGGGCATCGAGGTGAATCATTATTGGTGTAGCTTAATTGCTCTGTTAGGAGTGCAGCAGCAGCGGCTGGCGGGAGCGAATGCCTCTCCCCACAGCAGAGGGGGATTAGTGTCATTAACCCCCAGTTTGAGTAGCTGGGGACGCGGTGGTGACACAAGCACACTCTGCAGCCCGAGGGACTCTGCAGCCCCTCGGTGCCAAAGGGCCCCGGACGGGGAGAGGCTGCGGAGACACCTCAGGGAACATTCGGGGCAATGCCCTGGGAGCGGCGGATCCTTGGGCTGGAACCGGGCAGGGAGCTCTGAAACGGGGCTGGAGCAGGGCAGGGAGCTCTGAGCCCGGGCTGGAGCAGGGCAGGGAGCTCTGAAACGGGGCTGGAGCAGGGCAGGGAGCTCTGAAACGGGGCTGGAGCAGGGCAGGGAGCTCTGAGCCCGGGCTGGAACCGGGCAGGGAGCTCTGAAACGGGGCTGGAGCAGGGCAGGGAAGGAAGGGCAGTTCCTCATCCCAGAGCTCCGCGGAGCAGCGCCGCTCCAGCCCCGGCTCGTGGTGGCCAAGCGGCGCCTCCGGGTTGCTCAGCAGCACCCCACGCCCCAGGTGGGTCAGGAGTCCCAAAACCCAAGAGCACCAATCCCGCTGTGCCAGGGAATTCCAGCCCTGCGTGTGACAGCGGCAGCGGCGCTGGGGCAGCGGCTCAGCGAGGGGGTCCGGCCGCCAGTGAAGCTGTGACTTTATTAGGGAGCCAATTGAAGAGAATTACAGTAATTACTGCTCCATGTAATTAAGCGCTGGGGAAGGGCTCGTGCAGTCGCTCCCGCTGCGGCTGCTGGAGGACGATGCTTGGCTCGGGAGGGAGCAAACGCGGGGCGCTTCAGCCGCCTGCCCCCGACAGTGAGCCAGACCCCAATTCCCAATTCCCAACCCTCCGTGGACAGGGGATGGGGGACCCACCGTGGCTTTGGGCAGGGAAGGGCTGTGGGATTTCCCTGCCTGCCAGCTCCCCACGGCAGCTCCCCAGGCACTGCCTGAAACACAGCAGAGTACTTGCTGGAGAGGTTTCTTTGGGGGGGGGGTTGGCAATGATTTGAAGAGATTTGGGGTTTTTTGCAGTGCGTTGGGACAGCAGCTCTGCTGAGGCCGTGCCAAAGCCCGGCAGACCTGGCTGTGCAGGGATATCCAGAAGATGAACCCACATTATCTTCTAAAGTGTATTAGTGAAACCACATTAAATCCTCAGGAGATAGCCTTATTCCACATTTCAAGTGCTCTTAATTCAATTCCGCGGTGAATGGAGCCACGTTGAATTTATGCCACTTTAATTGTGTGTGAAGTTTCCATGCCACGATTTAATGCCCGTTAATGAACGCCTTTCCCACTCCGAGCTCTCCCCGCGCTCTGAGCGCCTTTGGGATGTGTCAGAGAGCAGCGGCGGGCAGGGGGACACGGGGGGCACGGGGGACATGGGGGACACGGGGGACATGGGGGACACGGGGGACATGGGGGGCACGGGGGCGGGACAGGAGAGGGCAGGGGACACCCCAAGCTGTGCTTTCTAACACACGTGCTGGGTCCAAAACACACCAGGGCAGCCAAACCTCAAACAGACAATTTGAGGAGAGAGGAGAGAGGGTGGGGAGGGGCGAGTGCGTTCCAAACCCCAACAAATGGGTGAGAAAAGGAAAAATCCATTAAGGCACATCAGCTGCTCCGGTGCTGAAGGCTCAGGCCCTGCCTGTGCTGCGAATGTTGGAGGCTGGAGAGTGTCCCAGGGAGACACAGCCCCTGGGCTCTGCTCCCAGCCCCTCCCTGCCCAGCGAGTGCCAGGGTCTGGGGAGCTCAGGCTGAGCCAATACGACCCTCCTGATGCTCTTGTGGGTGCAAGGGGAAGGAGCTGGAACTGTTCCTGGCCTTGGCCACGTGTGTGATTCCAGCACTTAATGCTTGACCCCCTCTTGGAGCTGGAGGGATGGGAGGACCCTGCCAGCTCCAAAACTGAGGATGGAAGTGCTTATCCCACATCCTAGACCTGTAGAGGGAGAAGGTCTGCTGAGCCCCACCCTGCCCCGGGACCCCCCAGCCCCGAGACCTCTCCAGCTCTGCCTGCTCCGTGCCTGGGGGAGGCTGCAGGAATTTGGGGGCTGTGACACCCACCCTGTGCCTCGGCAGCACCGCTGGGCTGGCTCTGCACAGCGGCTGGGGCGGGACTGGCCCTGCTCCTGTCACTGGCCCTGGTCCTGTCACTGGCCCTGCTGGCCCTGTCACTCGGCCCTGTCGCTGGCCCTCTCCTGTCACTGGCCCTGCTCGCTAGCCCCGGCCCTGTCACTGGCCCCGGCCCTGTCACTGGCCCTGCCCTCAGTGCCGAGGAGGGACAAGTAGCCTCAGCACCGCCGTCATTGCCCCGGGCTGTGGACCAGCAGCGCCGTTTGGGGAACAAACCTGTCATTAGTGGGGACACCCGCCTGGGCTGGCGTTTATGGCCAGGCAAAGCAGCACAGGGCTCGCTCTGCTCGCTCTGCTCTGTCATGCTGGGGGGACACACGGCCATGCACACGGAGGAGGGGTGCCTGTCTTTGGGCTGCAGCCCCCTAGGCTGAGCCTTGGCCCCAAGCTGCCCATGGCACAGCTCCTGGTGCCCTCCAGGTTCCGTGGCTGTCACCACCTCCCCCTGCCATGGCCTCGGCTGCACTGCCAGCGCTCGGACATGGCAGAGACCTGCAGGAGCTGCAGAGAGGGGGTGGCTACAGCCCAGGGGTCCCCCCGGTCACCCTTCCTTGGAGCAGGGCCGCCCTCAGTGCCCAGCATCTCTGGCTCTGCTGCTCCACCCACATCGTGCTCACCCCCGAGGCCTCCGGGGCTTTCCCTGCTTTGCCTTTAGAGCAGGAAGGCTGTTTTGGTTCGGGGAGTGCTCAGCACATCTGTCCCATGAGGGTCTGGCTGCTGCACAGGGTGGGGGCCCTGCCTTGACTCCTTGTCTGCATTTGTTAGAACAGCCACAGTGCTCAGCATTTCCAGGTAATTTGTTTTTTATTCAGCCGCCAAAGGCAGCAGCCCTGGCTGTGCTGAGTGCAGCTCTGGGGGGCTGTGGTGGCACAGCCAGGTGGGGAAGAGTGTCACTGACACAGGAAGAGCTGGGCCAGGGGTGTCCTGTGCCCTGAGCCCCCCAGCCACAAGCAGCTGCTCTGGGCAAAAGCAGAAATGGCCTTGGCAGCCACAGCCTGAGGTCCTGTCCCACCCACAGCACAGGAGAGGAGCCAGCAGCACACCCCATGGGGGCAAGGGCTGAACCCCTGCAAACCCCCAAACCACCTCAGCCCAGGGCCAAGGGGCTGCTGAGCTCCCTGGGGGTTGGGGGTGACTCCAGCAGCCCCCAGCAGGTTACAGGGTTGCCCCAGACAAGGGGCTCCTGGTGCCCCTGTGCAGAGCCCAGAGCCTTTTGGGCAGGGGACACAGGGGGTGGGTGTGGCGGTCCCTGAGCATCAGTGCTGCCCCAGGTCACACAGCCTCTGTCCCACAAGTGCCTCAGGAGCAGCACAGGCAGGAAGCTGTGATTTGTTATCATTTTTTGGCCTCCTTTCAGTGCTCCATGTCCTTGGCTGTGTCACCTGCCTGTGCAGGAAACAGCCCAGGGGTGTCACTGGGACCCTCCTAGGGGCACAGGCACTTCCTGCTGCCATCCCAGGCCACAGGGGCCATCCCAGGGCTGGGCAGAGTGTCACTGACCAGCAGCCACCACCTGCTCCCTCCTGAGCTGCCCTGGAGGCCCACGGGCACCTCTCCATCCCCAGGGCCAGTGCAGGCATCCCCAGTGAGCCCCTGCTCAAAAACTTGTCAGGTTTAAGACTTTTAGGAAGAGTGAGTGGAGTTTTGGCTTTGAGGGTTGGACGGGGGGGCTGCTGGTGGTTTTCTCCCTGGCTCAGCCCTTGAAGAGGTGTTAGACAATCCCTGTGGCTAGCACAGGTTCTTCCCGTGGGAACATTTTGCTATATTTCATAAACAAGATAAAGTTTGGATGTTTTGCAAACAGTTTCTCCAGATTGAGTGAGTTCGGGCTTGGCCAATTGTGCCCAGGGGGAGGTCTCGGGCTGACCAATCTGGGGCACTTCTGTAAACTCTATATATATGGAATTCAAAACAATAAAGTCCCTTTTCTCCTCTCTTCGCTTGTCTGAGAACTTGGGTCAGTCCTCAGCTAGCCGCTCAACAGCGACAAATCCCCACCTTGTTAAATCCACCTGTGAGACAGTGACAAGGCCAGGCAGGGCCCCTGTGCTGATCCCCTCCACTTCTGCTGGATCCCTGCTCCACCTGGCTTTTCCAGCAGAAAAGCCCCTTCCTGTGCTTTTCCTGGCTGTTGCCATCAGATATATGTATTTTTTTTTTTTAAACCTTCAAAGCAAAGCTCTGGCAGGGCTGGGTGGGAAATGCATTACACATAAAAATAGAAAAAAAATTTGAATGCCAGCAAAACAGCCTGAACAAACCCCAAAAAGAGAAAGATAAAAAAAGAATCAATAGTTATAATTAGTCCTGCTACTTAACCGTGACAAGTGACATGCTGTACATGGGAGCCACAAATCTTTGAGCATGAAGGGCTCACTTTTGGGGTGGTCATGGCCAGGGGATGGTCCTGCTGCGAGCCAAGGCTGGGTCAGAGCCCTCCAGAGAGTTCCTCCAACCAGCACAGCCACCCCTCATGGGGACATCTGGAGCCCTTGCCACCCAAACCATCCTGGAACCAACCGAGGACACAGCAGGTGCCATGGCTGGGGCAGTGTCAGTGGAGGCCTTGTTCCCTCCACAGTGCACACCTCCATTTCTCCAGCAGTATCCCATGAAAACAAGACATGTCCCCTGCCCCAAGGTATTTTAATAACGAAGTTGTTGGCACACAGTGCTGGGATCTTGTTTAGTCCAGCAGTTTATTCCAAAATGCATCTAGACTGGTGCCATCCAAACTCACACTGTCACCCTGAATTCCTTGGAACTGGTCTGAACCTGCAGTTTCACCTCAGTTCCTGGATGATGGTGTTTATAGAGCCCAGGAGCTCCCTGAAGTAGCCATCCTTGTCCCCTTCCCTCTGCTCCTCGGCCGCCAGCTCCTCGTACTCGCTGCGCAGGAGGCTGAGGGTGCTGCCCAGGGCAGGGTCCCCCCGGTAGTGCTCCCTGCAGAAAGCCATCAGCACTCCCACCAGCTTGAGGACCTTCTCACGGGTGTCGTGCTCGGGCATGGCCAGCAGATTGGGCACCACAGCACACCAGTCCTGCTCCACCACTGCTGGCACCAGCCTGACCTGCTGGTACTGCTGGATTTTCTCCTCCATCTGCTCTCCGTGCTGTGAGCCCTCAAGCAGCATCTGTGGGAATTGGTGGAACACAGATGAATACCCCTGTCAGACAGGAACTGCTCCCAGGAGGTGACACTAGAGGAGGATGCACATCCCGTGCCACCTGTCTTGGATGGGGGCTTGCCATGGAAGACCAGACTGTGGTTGTGTCCTGGCTCCCTGGCCACAGGGGCTAGTTGTCCATCCTGGAAAATTCCGAGTGATTGGGGATTCTCTGTCACACAGCCTGGGAGGAGATTCAAGGGGCAGGAAGCTCAGCAGGACTTGTAAAGTCTCTGGTCTGGAGCTTTTTGCTGCTGGACAGGTGCCTGCAGCACCTACTGAACATCATACCAGAGATGGGGATCTCAGTCTCCTCCAGCCACAGCCAGACCTTCCCCTCCCAGCCTGGTCCAGAAAACCCCAGTGCTGAAATTCTGCAGGAGCTGCATTCCTTCCAGCAAGAGAGACCAGCCCAGAGCAGCACCCGGGCCAGGGGGAGGAAGGGAACCCCCAAAACACATCACCCCACACCCTTTGGGGCTCGGGTGGTGGAGAGGTTGTTGATAGAATGAAATTCCCAAACGGGCTGCATTCCCTGAGGGCTCCTCCTGCCTTGGTGCTGACCCCTGTGATAATTCCAGTGTCTGTAAGGCAGGGCTCCATGCCATGGGCTGCCAGGGCAAGGTGAGGGTTCTGTGGGACTGCTGGGCAGAAATCCAGCCCTGGGGCAGCCAGCAGGCACAGGAGCTGCCAGGAGAAGCCTTGGGACAATCCTGAGGTGGTCAATATCGTGTTCCCTGGTCACCAGTGACAATGGGCTCTGCCAGACCCTGGGCACTGCTGTGAGAGCCTGGTCACACGGATTGACAGGAATGACACAGTGGGGACATGGAAGGACAACACCAAGGAGACATCCCCTCTCCTGCTGGAGTGCAGGTAGGATTTGGGGTGAAAAGGAAGGAATGTTCAGGAGGAGCCGTTCAGAGCCCCAGGGACTCCTGTTTTGCACTGAGAGCTGCCAAGGTGGTTTGTGATTCCAAACTAACCCATCTGACAGTCACCCAGCCCATTCCAAACCTGCCACCCCAGCTCAGAACAGCCCCCCAGCACCCAGGGTACAGCATTCCCAATCCAAAGATCAGCTAAAAATCACTTTTTTACCATAAAACCCAGAATCTGCTGGGCTGTGCCTGCCCCAGACCCTCGGAGCTGGAAACAGATGGGGCTGCCAGAGGGGGCAGCTGGAAAATGGGCAGCAGGATCAAATGGCAATGGTTTGAGTCAAAATGCCCATATCTGCTCCTTCCCCATGGAGCTGACAGGATCATGTTAGAGTCAGCACCTGATATGATTTCAGGCCTGCTAAAATAATTTGCACCTTTACAAAGTCTCCTGGAAAATAAGTGATTTAACAGAGAGGTGCTGCTCTGCCGTGCCTGCAACCCAGGTATTAGAGCAGCCATAATCCGCAGGGCAAATTGGCCATAAACTGAGCCAGAGTGGATTTAATTCCCATTCTCTGGAGTCAGGCAAACGCACAGACTGAACAACAAGCTATGGTGAGGAAAGACAGGCTTTAAACTGACATTTACAGCAGTAATCCAGGGTATTTGAAAATAAAACACGGAACGTGGCAGGCTGGGCTCCAGCGAGGGATGTGCAGCAGGCAGAGGCTCTCTGGCAGGCAGGGACGTGAGAGTGCTGGCCTGTCCCCTGGCAGTTGGCTGGACACCACAGCCCAGGGCCTGCATTCCCTGCTGTGTCCTTGGTGTTCTGCTGTTTAAACACCCTCGGGAGGAAATGGTGGCTTGAAGGCACACAAAGCTTCCAGCTCCTCTGGGCTCCCCCAGGCACCCATGTGGTGATGGCCAAGGGGCTGGAGGAGACTCTTCCCCTGTGATGCTGGGTTGGCTCCTCCTCATCCCTGTCCTGTGAGGATATTCAGCCCTGCCTGGGTTTGGGAATGAAAGTAGGGAGTGCCAGGCCAGGTCCCACCCCAGCTGCTCACCTTCTCCATGATGAGGTCATAGAGCAGTGTCACCACACGGACGTGGAGTGTCTCCATCCCCTTCTGCCGGAAGAGACTCCTGAGCACCTGGAGGCCTCCCAGCTTGAGGAACTGCTGCTGGGCATAGGGAAAGTGCCTCAGCATGGAGGACAGGGCAAAGAGAGCCTGGTGGAGAGAGAGAGGGCCATCAGCGCAATGGCCATGGTCACCACATGTGGCACAGCCCCTCTTCATGGCACCACATGGCGGCAGGAGAAACACGCTCCAGCCCATCTGTGTAGAGCTCTCTGGAAAATGCATCCCACCCTCTCCTTGTGAGGAGCATCTCCAACAGTCCCCCTTGCTCCTGATCCCACTCCTCCCCAACGCTGTGAGGCTGCCCAAACTTGGCTATTTCCATCCAAGCCCCAACCCATGCTGTCACTGAGAGACCCATGGCCAGCCCCTGACAGACCCAAAGCCAGCACTTCTCCTCACTGCTCACCCCCACACAGGCACAGAGCCTGGCCACGGGATGGGGTGAGGGGGTCTAGCATTGCTCAGCAGAGCCCAATCCCTGCCAGGTGATTTGGATGCCTGGGCTGATGTCCCTACACTTGAAGGACAAGGCCATGATGCTCCCCGGCCCAGGGCCCGTCCAGGTGAAGCACCACACAGCAACAGCCAGAGCCCAGCACCCACCTGTGCCCCCAGGCCTTGGCTCAGAGCCGAGGAGGCAATTAGGGGCCACCCCAGCCCCGCTGTCTGGCTCTGACAGCCGAGGTGGCACAGGGATGGCTGTGCCCGCCCGGGGCAGGGCACACTGCTCATCTGGGCGCCTGCCAGAGCCGAGGCTGGGCGCACACGGGGCTGGACCTGCGTCCCGCTCTGCGCCGACAGATCCGAGCTGACAGCCATGGCTTCCCCGCTCCCATTTGTTTCTATTTTCCATTTTCCGAGTTGCCGCTGGTGCATTTGAGATGCTGCTGTCTCCCTTTTAATCCCGGGCCAGAGGACGGCAGAGGGAAGAAATGCACTTTTGGCCTCGCTGCCGTGCACGGCTGTGAGCAGCGGGGCGGAAAAACCAGCGGAGCGGGAGCCCAGGGCTGCTGCCCTGTGCAGGAAGGGCTGGGGCACCAGCCTGTCCTTGGGATCCAGGCTGGACACACAGGACACTCTACACAGCGTGAGAACTGGAAATTAAAAGCCTCTGTCCTCCTGGAAAAGGGGGTTTAACTCTCGGAGGGTTATGTGTGAATGTGGACAATACTGAGCCCATCCCTCTCACTTCTCCAGGGGCTGCCAGGGGGATGCACTCAGGCTCACTGGAAAGAATTATTCTGGGCCCAGCACACAGTGGGTCACAGCAATGCTGGTCAGAGCCCCTGCATGCCCAGCCATCCCTCCCCACCCCAAAAGGAGCTCTGGGTTGAGCCACAGGCACTCCTGGGAGGAGTTTCTGAGCATGGAGCATCCCATGGTGTGCTCTAGATGGGATCTCCTCACATCCATGACCAAATGCAATGGGGTTCCACAGCTTGTCCTGTGCCTTTCACTCACTGGAGGACTCCTGCCAGGGACTAAAGGGGAACACATTTTAAGGAGCTCGTTACAGGTGAGTGGAAGAGCCAGTGGTTCCCTGCCCTGCTGGAGCCCCTCATGCAGGAGGCTCCTGTGGCAAACAGGGCTGGGGGTTTGGGAGCAGCCAGGTGGTGTTACAGAGGTGGCATCACAAGCTAAAGCAAGAGTAATGGGATCTCATGCTCCAGGGAATACAGCAGGGAGGGAGGGGGAGAGGGAGGAGGGGGGAGGAAGCCCCCAGCCCGATGGACAGTGCTGCACATTTGGCTGGGGGCTCTCCGTGCTGCTCCTTGCTCCAAAGACTCTGCCAAAGGCAGGACACAGGGCTGGCTGCAGCAATTAGCTCCCTCCAAACGTCAGCTCCCGTGTCTGTCAGCCTGTGATGGCTGTGCTGCCATGGGGACCCTCAGCTGTGCCCCGAGGAGCTGTGGCACCACGCCCTGTCCCCACAGGCTGGCAGAGCCACTGCTGGCACTGGGGGGAGACCCACAGAGCCAGGGACTGCAGGCACCAGCCTGTGCTGCTGGCAGGGACTGGCACCCAGGGCCACCCTCCTGCACCCCTGGGAGTGAAGCCCACCCAGCATGGGGAGCAGTGAGGGTCCCACACTTTCCGGATGTCAGAGATGTTCTGAGGGGTGTTTACATGGAGCTCAGCACAAAACCAGATTTGCCCAGAGGTGCAGCCCCACTCCTCACCTTCTTCCTGACAGCCAGGGGCTGTTCTGTGGCCAGAATAACCAGGAGCTTCTGCAGGGCACCTCCTTCAATGGCTTCGATCTGCACTTTGGGGTTGCTGCAGGGACAAAAGCAGAGGGCAGGTCACCAACAGAGTGGGGCATGGCAGCGTGGGAGGGACCCTGGTCTGGCTTGAACCAGCACGGATGTGCCAGCAGGACCAGGGCAGTGATTGTCCCCTCTGCTGGGAACTGCTGAGGGACCTCGAGGGCTGTGTCCAGTTCTGGGCCCTCCTGGCAAGTGTGTCCAGGGAAGGGAATGGAGCTGGGAAGGGGCTGGAGCAGCAGGAGCAGCTGAGGGAGCTGGGAAAGGAGCTCAGCCTGGAGCAAAGGAGGCTCAGGGGACCTTGTGGCTCTGCACAGCTCCTGACAGGAGGGGACAGCCGGGGGGTCAGGCTGTGCTCCAGGGAACAGGGACAGGAGGAGAGGGAACAGCCTCAGGCTGGGCCAGGGGAGGCTCAGCTTGGACAGCAGCAGGAATTTCTCCATGGAAAGGGTGCTCAGGCCTTGGCAGGAGCTGCCCAGGGAGGTTTGGAGTGCTCATCCCTGGAGGTGTCCAAGGAAGGGCTGGAGGTGGCACTGAGTGCTCTGGGCTGGGGACAAGGTGGGAATTGGTCACAGGTTGGATTTGATGGTCCTGGAGGTCTTTTCCAACTTCAATGATTCTATTCTATTCTATTCTATTCTATTCTATTCTATTCTATTCTATTCTATTCTACTCTATTCTATTCTATTCTACTCTATTCTATTCTTTCCACCCCACAGTGGACATGAACAAGGGCCAATCCAGCCTGATCCCAAAACAAAATCCTCCAGCTCCCACCAACCCTGGATCATGGTTGTGGAGAAGGTCCAGAGCTCTGCAGCCACCACAAACACACCTGAAATGAAAGGGCACACTGGGTCACCTGGGCCACCCCATCAAACCCCCCGTCCCACCTGGCTTCCCCTGCTGCTCCCTCGCTCCCTGAATCCTCTCACTTCACATCACATCTACTCCTGAACAGCCTTTATATTTCAGTTCCTGCTTCCCCCTCTCCTTGCTTGCTGTGAACGTGCTGATCACCCACACACCTCTCACAGCGAGAGCTCCTCTCCAAGGACTCCACAGGCTAAATCCATCCTTCTGCCTGCAAGAATAGGCTGAAACCTCAGGTTAGGATGTCAGCATCTGCCCAGGGACAGACAGACAGGCAGACAGACCATTCCCACCATCCATGCTGACACACTGCAAACCCACTTCTAATGCATCTTGGAAGGTGGTGGAGATGTCAGCTGCTCCAGGCTCCCTCCTTGGCAGGGCTTTCACAGTCAGAGCACAGTGTACCAGCTGTCTACAGCCCTGATCCCAGGTCTTTCACGCTCCAGAACATCTCCAGCACTTCAGCTTTGCTCCACTGTGAAGCAGCAACTGCACTGTGCCAGACCAAGGTCTCTGTCCCTGCTGCAGCACAACAGCCACAGCTCTCACTGCTCCAGGGTGCTGCTGCAGCAGCCACTGCTAAACCCCCTCTGTGAAGGGAGAGAGACAGAGGCAGACAGGGTCAGAAAGAAACACAACCAGAGACAAATGGAGCTGGGCAGGGAGCAGCTTGGAGTCAAACCCATGGCTCCCAGAGACACAGCAAAGCACCACACTCATCTCTGTCAGCCAACGTGCCCTCCCTGCTCCATCCAGACTCTGCTTCTTGCACAAGGAGCCATCCATGGCTCAGAGGGGGCAGATCTGGTGTGGGACTTCCCAACTGGCATTACCAGGACAGGAAAAGGGCGTTGTTGAAAGCCACCTTTGATTTCTCCTTCCTTGCCCACTTGCTGCAGCAACATCCAGGCAGAGCCATGGCACAGACACCCTGCCAAGGTGGGGCATCTGTGACCTGCCCAGACAGGGCAGGAGGGAGAAACAACAAACCCCAGAGCTCCAGGATCCCCCTGCAGAAGAGATTTTCACAGCACAATTCTCAGACCCCCATGTGCCAGCCCTGCAGCATCCCTGGGAACAAACCAGCTTCTGCAGTGCCTGGGTCCAGGTGGCACCTGACACACCTACCATGATGTGTCCATGCCAAACCTCCCCATGCCAGGAGGTGCAGGAGAAAAACAAGATGTGATCTTCCACCCCAATATGTTGTGCCACGACCCATCCCTGGCATCTCTGAATGGCCTGGGCTGGCCACTGATTTGGGGAGTCAGGAGTCAACAAAGGCAAACAGCACCAGCCCTGAAACTTCAGCTCTCCCCAGGCCATCCTGGGCCCAAGGCCATTTTCTCCAGTTCTCAACTGGGGCTCTCATTCACCTCCAGCCACACCTGCAGACACAGACACAGCCATGGCCCCGACAGCACATGGTCCAAAAATCTAATCAGATTGCCTCTGGGCAATGCAGACCAGAGCAAGTGCAGAAGCAGCTTGCAGGAAGGCACTTTGCTGAGTAGAAGTGCACTGAAAGGACAATCCCCTGGGCTAGAGACCTCTTAGTGCCACTCAAGGAAAACAGTACAGGTGGAATATCCAAGCTCTTTTGTCACATGTCTCTAAAATAAATAATAAAAACTCTTACACAGCAAGAGACACAACCGAGAAATTGGTATGCCTTTAATGCTTGGCTGGTCACCTGGAGGATTTGATCTAATTAAAATCTCTGAACCATGGAGCTTTTGCCAAGGAGCAGCTCTGGAGGTGAGGGAGCCTTCCTGGCTGGTAGGTGTGCCGCTCGCTTCTCAATGCTCCTGTTGCTCCTGTCTCTGCTATCAATAGTCCTGGCTTCAAGCTAACAAAAAAGCTCGTTTGAAGGTTTGGAAAACTCAGCACAGATCTGTACAAATTACACTGTCAAGCCCAGGGAAAAGCAGCCTGAACAAAATAAACACAATGAGACAGACTGTGGAGCGCTCGCATGGGAAATTCAACTGTGCTAATCTGCTAATGGAGACAGGATGGGGGCACCTGCAACAAAATTCACTGAAATGGGAGTGTGAGGCTGGGCCAGGGCTGGGCCAGCCTGTGATGACATCCCACACTGCTGCAGTGATGGCACAGATTTGGGTGAGCTCAGCTGATGGGATGAACCAGCCCCTATCCCAGGTGAGGAACAGCCACAGGCTACAGAGACTCAACACAAGCACCATGCTTGGGTTCAAGCCATTCCCCAAAAGAGACCCCATCTGCTAAACAGCCCCAGATTGCCCTGGGAGGACCCAGCCTGGCTGTGGGATCACAGCACAACCCCTCCAGATGTGGCCCTCATTACACATCCGAGGTCCTTGTGCCTCCCAGCCATGCTGCCCACATCCATCACATCCACCTCTCTCTGTGGCTGAAGAGTAGCAAACAAGGATGGGTAGAGGCTCACTGGGACTGATCCATGCAAGAAACTGCCCAGGCACTGGGACAGGCTAGGGTTAAGGGGCACACCCTGTGTTCAGGCTGGCCAAGATGTGTGGAGCAGGGGTGAGGAGCATGGGAAGACCAGCAGGATTCACTACTGCCCACAGGTGCCATCAATCTGAGCAGCTCCTGAGGAAGCTCTGTCCCTTGAGAGGTGGGATCTGTCCTGTGGTGGGAGTTCCTGAACTTCCTGAGACATATGCCACCCGTCCCAGAGTGGGAGAGACCCTCTGAGCAGCTTCAGGCACAGGCCACCAGCCCCTCTCAGTATGGATTCTGGAGATGGAGACTCCCTTTCCCTGGCTCCCTTTTCCTGGCTCCTGGGGCTGTGACTTTGCAAGCACAAATTTACTGTGTTCTTTTACCAGCCCAGCACTTCCCTCTTGGTGGCTGGGGAGGGGAAAACACAAAAGCACAGGAGGAAAAGCCACCAGCAAACCTCCTCCCAAACCTGCCTGTGCACAGGGGCTGGAGGGAACCTTGTCTGCCCTTCACATCTCCCTGTGCTTGAATCACACCTTCCCATGAGGGGCTGGACATCCTGACAGTCACAGATGCTTTGCCAGAGCAACCTGAGCCCCAACAGCTCAGGGAGAGAGGAGCAGAGGAAATGAAACCGTGATCAGCTTTTGGAGTGAAACCAAAATGAAGCTGATGCAGAGCCTGGTCAGCAGCAGGTCCTGCCTTGGGCAGGGGGAGAAGGCAAAGATGGGACCCAACACCTTCCCCAAGCTGCCAGGTTGGGATGCTTGTGCCCTTCTTCCTTTCTTTGTTCCATTAAAGCTCTTTGTGGAAACAGCAGGGCCTCGGGATGTGGCTGAGCAGCCAGAGAACCCCCAGCACGATGGAGGTGTCCTGGAGGAGAGCTGGTATCACAAGCTGGGGTCAGAGCCCTCCAAACAGCCTCTGCATGTCCCACACTGCCCCAACACCTGGCTGGTAGGGATCTGCTCATGGGATGGCTGCCCTTTATCCCTGGATGTTGGTTTGGGAATGCTGAGGAGCAGCACTGGTACAGCAGCTGTTGCTCCTGAAAATCCAGCATGGGCTTCTCTGCCATTTTCATTGGCAAACTCAAGGCATGGAAGCAGCTCCCACTTTGCAGATGAAGGGATTTATTCTCTGTTGAGAGATACCCTTATTCTACCCCTCCTAGGACGACCCCAAGTGCACAAATTTAGGAGAGACTTTTCAAAGTTTTTGCAGACTGCACATGCGATGGGTGTGGGAAGACTGAAAAGCAGCAACACAGCCCTGAGGCGACAGCAGCTCTGGAGTTAGGTGGGAACTTACAATAAGGCAGCAAAATTAGATTTAAATTAAAAAAAAAAAAAAAAAAGAAAGCAAGCCAAGTGGTGTGGAGGGACCCAGGGACTTGGAAGCACAGAGCAGGGCAGGCAGGCAAATGCCCTCGTCTCTACTGCTCTGACAAGGACACACACAGAATATTTATTTCATGGCCTGCTTGCTGCAGAAACGGCAAGAGACCTTAGGAAAGAAAGGGTCACCTCCTCTCCTGGGCATCCTGCTGGAGCCAGGTGGGGAAAGACCGAGCAGAGGTGTGGCAGGGCAGTGGGATGGAGGAGCTGCCCCTGCCCGGGCTGGCACAGCCCTCCTGCCCTGGCACCTCCCCAGGCACCAGGGAGGCTGCAGAGCTGTGCTTTGATGAAAGCCCGGCTGATGGTGCAAAGGCATGATAATCACCGGGCTAGACGAGGCTTAATGGGTCTCTTCTCTGCTCAGAACCAGTGCTCTGCAGTGCCTCATGGGAAATCAAAGCCAGGGATCAAAGTCTGTAAGTCAGTGAAACAGCCTAAAAAATTTAGTGTAGTCTATTTAGCTTGTGCTATAACCCGAGGATCAGAAACAGGCAGCGAGGCAGCACTGCTTACCTTGCCCTCCCCCTCTTTCCCTTCCCCTCCCCAGTTTTCAGTCCAAAATCTGTAAATGAAGAAAACAAGAGCAAACCAACAGGACCGAAATGTGCCTGGTTTGGCTCCTGGGGCTCTCAAACCCCCACACCTGGGTCACAATTTGACAGGCAATGGAAAAGGTCATTTTTGTGAGTCCTGGAAGCAAAGCAACACAACCAGGGTCACACTTGAAAAGGCCAATGACTTCTTCATCCTTCTCTGTGTTTGGCGGACTTCTGACAGCTCTTGTAAGCACAGTCATGTTAAAATTATTTGACAAATAATAGACAGAGAGATAAAACAGATCATTACAATGTCAGTAATTCCAGCCTGAACTAGAGCTGTAAATCTGAGACTCTGAACAAGGGCAGAAAAGAGAGGCAGGGGGATCAGCAGCTTATTAATGCTTGCACGACTGAATTTCAGATTGCAGGTTTAAGAATAAAAAAATAAAAGCATTAAAACAGTTCAAGTGAGAAGCAACACATAAGGAAAGCACACTTTCCTCCTGCACTCCAAGCTCTGGCTACGAACTATCCCTGTGGGAAATGACCATGGAGCAGCTGCAGTGAGCCAGATGGCTCCGAATCCATGACTTCCCAGGTATCTACATCTCCTTCCAAACTTCCTATCTTCCTTTTTAAGAGGAGGATAACTGGGACAACTCAATGTCAACAGCCCTGCAGCCCCCTCACCCTCTGAAATGACTCCCTGGCCCTGCCAGCAAAAGTGAGTTCCTTATAAAATACAGAGACTTTCCACACTGCACAGTCCCAAGCTATGGAAAAGGACATTATGAGATGTACAGGATAATAATAAAATAACCCCAAACCCAGCAAGGCTGCCTGTGAGTATCTGAAGTGAGAAGGAGGAGGGATGAGGCACAGTCACCCCCAAAGGCCCCCCAAGGGCTGCATGCAGCAGAACTGGCCTAAAAATCCTCTTCTCCAAGCACCAGCTCAGACCTGAGTTTATCACAGACAAAGGCCTTCAGAGCTACGACTTAAGGAGATTAAACACCACCCAGAAAAATGGAGCCCTAAGTAGTTACACCGATCAAAATACAGTGGAGAAGAAAGCAGGGGTGAGGGGGGGAAAACCTGACAAAAGGAAAACTAGGTTTCAATAGGCAACACAATACAACAATTTCATATGAAAGATGTGAAGCATAAAAGAGATGTTAGATGTTCAAAAGCCCAGAATATAGGAGGGATATAAAAAAATCCCCAAGAAGATGAAAATCTCTACTTCAATGCAATGCTGCCTTCTCACTTTCTACCAAGCCAGGCGCTCGGCACCATAGCAGGGAGCAGCAGCGTCCCTGGGAGAGCAACACGTCTGCCTGTGACATCCTGGATTACAGGGACACAGCACGGCCTTTAATGAGCAATTAGGTTATGGAGTATTTGTTGCTAAGAGGAGAATAGAACTGCAGAGCATAAATTGGAGCTGAGTACGTGACTGTGTGATTTTGATGGGCTGATGTGATACTCAAACCGAGGGAGCATGAATCATCCCAGAGATGCAGGAATAGCATGGAAGGGCACCTGGGAAAAGCTGGGGGAACCTTGGCTTGGCTTTCAACCATGTCTCTGTGTCCCAGGCAAGAGAGAGTTGAGCTTCTTATGAGCCCTCCAGCAACCCCTCTGAAAGCAGGAGGGCTGTAACATCCCATTACAGACAAGCCCCAGGCTGCCTGGGAACACAGTGACATCGGATTTAACTGGGAAAACTCTGTTCTCAGCCACACCATGGAAGGGGGAATTACCTCGTGCAAGCTCCTGGCTCTCTGCAGTCACAACACTGGAAGTGCAGAGTGTGGTGTGGTCAGGAGCCACTGGGAGCCCTGCAGGGAGGAGACCCAGCTCACCTGAGCCCAGCAGGGCAAGGGTGGTGTTTAGGAACAGGAAAAATCTGAACAGCAGTGGTGCCCCTAATGCAGCATAACAGATGGATAATTAAATTTATACAAAGAGCTGTAAAAGCAAGTAATTAAATAAAAATACAGAATAACAAATCTGCTGCAGCAAGACACCTCACAGGGCTGCAGAAAGCCCCTGCAGCTGGAACCCAGCATTCCAGGTGTGGGATGCAGGAGCTGGGGCACTTGTGTGAGGCAACAAAATCAAGGAGTTGCCCAAAGCAACTCAGAGAGGAGCTGTGGGAACACAGGGACTGAGTTGCGTCCCCTCCTCTTCCTCAGCTCTCTAAAGAGCAGAGTAGAGTGAATACCAACTCTGGCAGTAAAATCTCAGGTGCCAGAACAAACCCAACCACACCAGATTGTTCTGTGGAACACACAAACAACAAACTGACTGGCTCTATTTATAGCCAGAGGAAGAAATGGTCCCACAAAAACAGGCAGGAGATCTCACACAGCCCCAGAGTGAGCCCAGGCAGGAATCCCACTGCCCTAGCATGAGTGAGGCCCCTGAGGACATCCCCAGAGCCCCTCTCTTCTCCTGAGCCTTGGCTTGGCTAGCTCTGAGCTGTATTTCAGTGCCAGCAGGAGCCCCTGGCTCCATGAATGCCAGCACTGTCACTGAGCCCTCACTGGGCTGCTCTGGAGGGACTTTGTACTTGGAGCTCCCACAGACACCAGGGCAAGAGGGGGATGCAGCTCCAAGAGCCCCAGTTGACAGCTCAGCTTCTGTGGGTTTAATGAACAATCCACAAACTATTTTATTATTAAAAAGCAAAGGGTTTGGGGGTTTTGGGGCGATTGCCACTTCCCTGTCAGCACCATCAAGGTCAGCCTGACTTCTCCATTCTGGTGGTGAAGGATGAGCCGTGCAGGCCACTCTGAGGGTTTGTCACCCCTCTGTGACAGAAGGGCTGGACTGGGTGACTTGTGTCCCACCTGCAGTGCTCATGGGAACAGTGTGAGCTCTCTTCCAGCTCAGTGTGGTGAGTGACTGATCCTTCCAGGTAGGTACAGACAAGTGCTCCACAGCACATGCAGAACGGCATCCTAGGAAATCCCCCCAGTGCTCCATCACCCAAACGGATGCTTTGTTTTGGAGGGTAAATCAACCTTATGGCTCGATGTGCCACACTTACAAAACACTCCCCATGGATTCCTGAAAGCCTGGTATTTACTGTAGGCCAGACGTGGATTGGTGCCGAGGGATGGGCTGTGTTTCATCAGAGGCTACATTAATAAAAATGAGGAGATGCCCTCTGAGTGTGAGCAGAACACATTTATTTCTGTGCCATTTTAGCCAGAGCCCTCAAAAATTATGTTGATTTCTTTTTAAAAAAATCCCAACACAGCAAGAAACAAGAACAATAGTGCAGGATTAATGCCACAGCCTTGAGCTCATCCCGTGTTGTTCATCACAGAGCCTTCAAAGCACCCCCTGATTTATAGACAGGGAGACTGAAGTGCTCCCAGGAGCGTCGGCAGCCGCGTCAGGGTGTGAGTGTGAGCGCTGCCTCCTGCCTCCCTGCTCCTCCTCTTCTTCACATTCCTGTTCCCTGCACGCCTCCAACTTCCTGGCTCCAGATCTGAGGTGGTCCAGGATGGTGGCAGAACAGCCAAGGTCCTTCCCAGCTCTTTGCTGCTGCTGCTGCAGGACCCCAACAAGCCCCCTGTGCAGCAGTGGGGCAGCTTTGCCCAGAATCCTCCCCACGAGTCTGCTGAATGCTCTGGGCATCAGTCCAGGCATGCAAAGTCACTCAGCTATTTCAACAAAACCCATTCACACGCCTTAGGTGAGATGAAAACACGGCAAAAAGCTGTCTGAAAGCACCACAAGAAGAGAGCCTCGGCTCGGAACGCTCCAGCTCAGCCTCTCCGGTGCCGATGTGACACATCCCACTAATCATCCTGAGGGATGCTAAAGCGGGCCCGAGGCTGAGCCCTTCCATTGTTATTCGCTTTATTTGTTTGCTTGCTCATTTGAGCTGATTTTCCTTTAAGACAAGCGCTAATAATATCAAAACCCCAAGGAAGCCTTTGCCTGGCGCGTTCCTGTTGGGAATGCCAGCAGAGCGCAGGCACCGTGCAGCTCTTCGCCGAGACACAAAGCGAAGTGTGAGAACAGGCATTTCACTCCTCTCCCTTGCAGCAGCAGCTCGGCGCAGCGCTGTCCTATTTTAACCCTGCCATCTGCTCGCAGCTCCGCGCTCCTCCCGCAGCCGGCAAGGCAGAGCGCTGCTCGGAGCACAGCCTCCCGTCAGCTCCCACCCGCCTGCTGCCCCGAGCAGCCCCGGCTGCCACGGCGGGAGCTGCTGCTCCTCAAACACCCAGCCGCTCCCCGCTTCCGAGCCTCGTCCCAGCCCAGCCCACTCCTCGGCAGGCCAGGGAAATGCTGGATCACAGGGAGACTCCCCTCCGCTGCAGTGTCACTCTGGCTCTGCGCAGTCCCACCGGGTTTAATGGTGCTATTAGAAACGTTTTAGTCGATAAAAGTAGGTTTGTTTCACTGAGTCATGACTCAAAACCAAGACTTTGCTCCATTTACAAAAGCAAATCACCATCTTGCAAATGCCAAGCACAGATTTCAGCTCCAAAAGTGAGGCCTGGGGAGTGTTTCCAGCCAGGGAATGGAAAAGCTGCATCTGCAAAAGCTGGGAAACCTTTTTTTTATTTATCTGGTTTTGATAAACGGACAGGATGACCTGTGGAATACCAGTTCCTGAAGAAACCTGATGAACTCATTCTGCATCAAGCGACTTAATCATGCATTAATAGAGGGGAGAGCAACAGCAGGAGATGCCACAGGACCAGGGACTGCAACACAACCCACGGACAATTCCAGCCAGTTCCTGGGTGGGAAGCCCTCGAGGAAAACTTGGGAGTCACAGAAAGCACCAGCAATTCTTTCTGCTTTCTGATTCATCCCTACTCACCCACCCACATGCCACGGCAGAGGAGGCTGTAACTGCTACATTTAGGATGACATTTAAAAATCAAGGTTGTGCTGCTGATGGTCATTAAAAATCCCACAGCGTTTTTCAGAAACAAGTGGGTACTCACATCAGTGTCCCTGCCAAGTATCAGCACAGCAGTAATTTTTCTAGCAACTTCAGTTAAAAGATAAAAGAAAATTGTGCCCACCTATAATTACAGTTATTACTGTTACTGTTGGTTTTTAAACATTCACTGTATACCTTTACATTTTCCAAATACAAATTAAGACAAAAACATTTCCCCAAACCTTTCCAAGTATCAGATTCATCTCTGTTAACATTAGACAGCTACAATTAAGACATCCAGCCCATAAAACTGCCTGGGCTCCCTCAGTAACACATTCTGACCTGTGCTCTGCACATCCCTGGAGACCCAATCCCTGTTTCTGTTTTTCCACGGGACTTGCCCTGGCTGACCCAGAAAGGCAAGTCCACTGCCCAGAGATTT
This sequence comes from Entomyzon cyanotis, assembly GCA_024500445.1. Lineage (NCBI taxonomy): Eukaryota > Metazoa > Chordata > Aves > Passeriformes > Meliphagidae > Entomyzon > Entomyzon cyanotis. Next base: position 1,540,835 of record JAKEPQ010000735.1, read on the forward strand.
AGGGTCACTCTAAAGGAGGCTGCATCTGATCTGAAAAGCATCTGAGGAATTCAAGGTCAGCACCAGCGAGGAGAAACGATGATTTGTCTCATGGGAGATGGGCTGCCTTTGACTCCTGCCTTAGCTGGAATCATTTGCCAGTTGGAGAATTCCCTCTCCCTGGCTGGAGAGGGAGCCTGGATAGCCAGCTGAGGTGGACACTCACATAGGAAGACTGAAGTTGGGTGACACGGATCCCATTTTCAGAGAGAGGGTGAGGGAAACACCTACAAATGCCTGGATCAAGCTCTCAAAGAGCCAAAATTATCAAGGAATTCATACACAGGTATAAGAAACAAAGCCATAGCAGGTACCAGAGCTGAACTGGGCGCTCAGGAAGAGTGGGAGCAGGGAGAGGAGCACTTTCAGAAGAGAAGTTTCTGCATAAAATTGCAGTGGAATAAGGTAATTATGCAGGAAGAAGAGAATGTCAGCAGTGTGCCCTACATCACTGATGGATGGAGAGAGCAGACACCTTGACAAAGAAAGCTACCGTGCTAATTAAGATTTAATGACCTGGAAGGCAAAGGGAAAAAGCCCTCCTCTGCCACAGTGGAGGAGGGAGTGGACAGAGAGCTTCAGCCTGGCAATGAAAGGGTTGGCAGAAGCCCAAAAGGTCATGAGATGAACAACATCTCTGCAAGGGGAGCATGCAGGCAGGTTCTGCAAGGCAGGAGAGGAGGGTTTCACTGGCAGGGCAGACGAAAGCTCCGAGAGCTGAGCGTGGTTGTGGAAGCTGAGCTGCCTGGATTCAGGAACAGCTTGGATGCGAAGGTGAAGGAGGAAGCGGGTTCAATTTATTCCACGCTCTGCAACTGTGGAAAGACATACGCCAGGCAAATGTGAGTTGTGATGATCACTTCCCACTGCTAGACTCTGCTAGGAGAGGACGGGAAGGTGACACAACCAGGAGTTCACACATGTGCTGCGAAGGCGCAGGAGGAGACGAGGCTTGCCAGAAATTGCTGGGATGTAAAAGCCTGGCCGACTGCAGCCTCATACACAAATCTGGCTCTGCCTCCCCATGGCTCTGCTGCCCACTGGCTCTGCTGCGGCCACAGGGCACACCGCTGGGTCTGCCAGCCCCAGGGACATGGGGTGTTGCCTCTGCCTTCAGAAGCTTAAGGAAATCACCTCAGAAACCAGTGGTCCTACACCAATGCCTCCTGCCCAGATGGATGTCCGTGAATCCACGTGGGAGCAGCCTGGGCTGGGCTGGTGCAGAGCATCTCCATGCCAAGCTCCATCAGCTGGAATCAGACTGATCCCAGGCATTCCTGATTCACACCAGGGAGGTGTCCATGGCCTCCAGCTGAGCACACAGACCCTGCAGGAGGGGGGATGAGAAGCCACCCGCTGTGCTGATGACGAAGGACACGAGTGCATCATTCTCCCCTGGCCAGGGTGTGACACGCTGGCCTCTTCCCAAGCGGAGCTGCCGCTGCCTCCCGCTGACAACATCCACCGCTGATTTGTGACAATGACATCAGTGTCCACAAACATCCTGCCTGCTCCTGCCCTTACTCACATCCTTCCCTTCCTGCTGCCCCAGCAGCAAGGACACCAGCCTGCCACCAGTCCAGGGAGGATGAGCACAGCTCCTCATCCTCCTTCACACCAGGCTCATCTCACCCCACAGCTGATGGCACAGAGTGGCACCAGCACAGCAGGGTGACACCTTCCCCACGCTGGGCAATGCAGAGTCCAGGTCACAGCAACTGTGGGTGAGGTGACCCACTGACCACCTGTCTGGAAACTATCACCCCATGGAGGGCAGACATCACACTGACCTATCTCCTTCCCCTTCTCTGCCTATTGTGAAAAATCTAGAAAAAAATCCTCAATTTGATCTCAACGGATCATTTTGAAATTCAGCAATGGATAGCAGCTATTCCATGGATTCACTTCTGCTCTGGAGACAGGCTGAAAGAGCTGGGGTGGAGAATGGAATGCTCTGAGACCTTAGAGCCCCTTCCAGTGCCTAAAAGGGCTTCAGAAGAACAGGAAAGGGACTGTGAATAAGGGCCTGGAGTGACAGAACAAGGGGAAATGGCTACACACTGACAGAAGGCAGGGTTAGATGGGATATTGGGAAGAACATGAGACCCTTGCACATAGTGCCCAGAGAAGCTGTGGCTGCCCCAGCCCTGGAAGTGTCCAAGGCCAGGCTGGATGGGCCTTGGAGCAACCTGGGATAGTGAAGGTGTCCCTGCCCATGGCAGGGGGTGGAACTGGATGGGCTTTAAGGTCCCTTCCAACCCAAACCATTCTGGGAGTCCCTACTGTCCAGTCAGCCCTCTCCCAGGAGGGCTGACTGGACAGCAGGAGCTGGAGACAGACAATGCTCATGTTGGAAAATAGGATTTGGACAGGCTTTGTTTAAGTTCATCTTGCAGAACCGTTATGTTCCGTTCAAATTCTCTCTCTTTTGTGTGTGTTCACTGTGAATTCCCCAAATGCAGCCCAGTCTTTCAGCATTCCTGCCATGGGATGAATCTGGGCAGGTTCCCAGGCCTCAAACGCTGCTCCCTGTTTATGTCCTTCATGCTGCTGGGACAGCGTGTGTCACACAATGCCTTGGACAATCTGGGCCCACACATTTATGGCCACGGACCTCTGTGCTTCAAAGCAGAAATTGGGGAACCTACAGCTGACTGTGGACACATCAGTCATTCTTGAAATGTAGGCCACAAAGCTACTTTAGTTCTGCTTTTGCTTGTAAATCAAGGGCTTACATATGTAATTGGCCCAACCTTAAGAGCAAACAACAGCAGTGGTAGCACGGTGCCAGCAATTATTCATGCCTGTAATAAACGGCTGTAAAATTGAAAGCCAGCCTTTAAAAATCTGGCTCCTCACTGCACAAACAACAAAAACTCATTTGCAGGGCTTGGCCAGGGGAGTTTTTAATTTTGGGGGAGAGATTGAGGTGGGTGAGGATTTATTTTTTCTCTTTTCATTCTCTAAAAACACCACTCAGGCCTACCTTTAGGTCACGGATTATTCTGACTACATTTCGGCACTGTGGAATAAACCCAGTGAGAGGCACGGGGGACAAATCTGCCCTGTATATTCCAAGAGCAGGGCTCTGGGAACAGGTACAGCTGATCCCCATCCCTTGGCATGTGGCAACAGTCAACTGTTTGCAGCCAGCCCTTCCTGCCTCTGTGCTGAGCCAGCAGTGAGCCTGCAGATGAGCCACCATCCCTGGGGATGGCACAGCCACTGGCCCTCCTGCTCTGGGCAAACCTCCTGCTGCTGTTCCATGCAGGAAAGGGATGCTGAGCCTTGCACAGCTCCTACCAGTCAACAACAGCATCCTGGCTGATAAATCACTCCTCAGGGTCGAGCACCAAACATCCCTCTGCCCTCTTTAGCCAACTGTGGCCACAACACAGCCACTCCTGGGCTGGCAGTGTGAAAGGTGTGAAGAGATCATTCCTTCTGCTGTGCACGTTTCTCACCCGCAACACCAGCACCTATAAAACTCTTCCAGCACATGGCTGAAAATCTCCTCGGTGGTGCTGAGCAGTGGTACCAGAGGAAGGGCAGGGACTGAGCCCAGGGAGTTCCCCTGCACAGGAGGCACAACTTCTTCCCTGGGCAGTGCCAGCCCTGCAGAGATTGTGCAGAGAGGCTGTGCAGTGTCCCTCGCTGGGGATATTGCAGAGCTGTGTGGCCACCCTGCTGTGCCCTGTGCTCTGGGATGGCCCTGCTGGAGCAGGGAGGTGGCACCAGATGACCTCTGTGGTCCCTTCCAGCCTGACCCAGTCTGGGATTCTGGGATCCTCTGATGGCTAAGATCCCCCTGGCAATAGAAGTCTGCCTGCACAGTGGTCCTCAGAGGCCTGGCAGACAGCACCCTGCTGAAATTCCATCAATTTTAGTCCCTGATTTAGTAATTAGCAAGGTTGAAAGATGCTGACACAGTGAGCAAAGCAGTGAGGACAGAGTGACTAGCAGGGAGCAAACCTGCAGCCCCACCATGCAGAGTGGGTGACTGCCAGCACCCTTCACACAGCAAACTGCCCTGTCACCCACACCAGTGCCCTGAAAACCAACACCTCAGGTCTTCTCCTTGGTCCTTGAGTGAAACACATTTATCACAGATCCTACAGAAGCCCTTCCACACACACACCTTCTCCTGCACCTTTGGACAAGGGCTTCAGAGCCAGCGGATCAGCAGCTCTGCTGGCCTCACACTCCTTCAGCACCATGTCACCTCTGCTTCCTCACTACTCACCAGGCAGCAGATTTCTCCCATTCCAGCAGCAAATGACAGTAACAGGGAGCTTCCACATAATCTGGACCTCCGAGTTTAGAAGGTGTGAGGCACTGAGAGACTTCCTTAACTGCAAATCAACCATTTTACATTCTCCTTTGGCATTTCTGGTTGGCTTCCTTCCTCCTGCTTTAAGCAGCGGCGGAGCATGAATGGCAGAGCTCTGTAAGGACTGCTCTCCTTCTGCTATGGGAAGCTTCCCTCTTTGGAAATCTCTAACTACCAAGTTTTAGAGTCTTCTGAAGGAAGCCGCATTCATCACAGTTCAGAAGGGACCTTTTGGCCTAATCCCCACTAGAAAAACTGCCAAACTGATCCTCCCATCACACAATTAGCAGCGACAGAGACTGTGCTGCACCGGGCGATGCGGTGCTGCTATGACAACAGGAACGGGAGACTCGTTAAGGGTCTCATCGAGAGGGATAACGAGCAATCAGGGCTCAGAGAGAAGGCAGGAATCAATGAGAGCTGTTGATAGCAGCGCATTTGGCTGGATCGGGCCAGGTATTGCGGAGCCCTGCAAGGTTGACTCCCATTGTTACGGCACGGTCGCCGCGAGTACAACTTCTGAGGACAGGCAGATTCCTGGGGAGTAGAGATGAATATTCATGAAGGAACTCAGTTTGGGAGAGGAAATGAATCAAGTGTGACAAATGCCGCCTATTAGGAAAAGAGGGTGGCGTCTATTTTTAGTGGAGTTAAGCAAACATTAAAGCTCACTCTCTAAGAACTCCAAATAATACCACTCCCTGCTCTGCCTCCCCACCGCCAGATAAGAATTTAGCAGCACGTTCCCACCAGCCAAAACCCGTTCGCCTCAACAGAAGTTTTCCGATTTAGCCCCCGTGTGTGTTTTATATAAATACAAGTTTTAATCTCTCATCTGCATAGGAAGATGTAACGGCTTCCACCAGGATTCATTTTTCCCCCCCCTTTCTCCAGCATCATAAGGCTTGAAGGAACCTTTTTAAGACGGAAGAAAACGCTGCATTCAAATCTCCTAAAAGAGCACTCACGCGGAGCTGTAATCACTTCAGATGCACAGAATTATCAGGAGGAGAAAATTCATCTCACTTAGAATCAAGCCCCAATTTGAAGCAGAAAGGAAGAGGCTTGGTTTGCCGCCGTGCCAAGCACTCAGACTTTTCACTGAAGTCAAAGAAGCTACAGCTGCTCTGAGCCATTGAAAATCATGCCCAGAATCTCTAGCGAAACTTGTTTGCAGAGATGGCAGCAGGCTGATAAGGATGTTGACGATTCCAAATAGGCCCACGTTATTTTATATTTTTAGAGATACTTAGCCTGCCTATTATTATTATTAAGCAGAGGTGGAGTATTTACTGCCTTTTTCTCAGAAATCTGTACAAATGCTGCTCTTCAGCAGGCTCCCCTTTTCTTCTGGTGAACGTTAGAGTTTCCTTCTTTTACTTTTCAGGCTTATAAACGTCCAATTAAATAAGATAACAGTGAGACAATAGTGCCTAACAAAAATACCACCATGCCCACAAAGCTACTTGAGAGTCCTTCATCCCATAAACTAAGCTTCTCCCCATCCATAATTTGGAGAGCATTATGACATGGGTAGTCCTAAGAGTGAGCACTTAAAAGACCCCTGGGCAAGGGGAGAGCATGAAGCAGGGATGAAGGATCCTTGCCACAACCTCTCCAGGCTCAGTCCAGGCTCTGCTGGCTCTGCCACACACAGAGGCCAACTCTTCATGGCAAATGCCCAAACTCCTCCACCTGCAACACCACATGGCCTCTGTCACCTCTCCTGTAGAGCTTCAAACACAGCCTTAGAGTTGTTTAAAAAGAAGCAGCTCTGAAATTAGACATGTCAAGTGTTTATTATCGATACCAGTCTCTGGTACCAACCAGGCTGGGTGAAGGTCAACAGCAGAAAGACACAGCCTTTCCCAGAGCATCCAAACCCTGGGAAATCCTCTATGACTTTGGGATCAGAGGTGGTGTCCCACCCGATTGGCCTTTCCCCCTGAAAGGAATAAGGGAGTGTCTTTACAAATAAATGATTGATAAAGATAAGACCTGAGTCTGCTGGTAACATGGATACTAAGAGAGAGAAGAAACAATGGGTAGGATTTCCATAGGAATTTCCCTGATTTGACTAACCCAAGACTGTGTTAATACACTACAAGAACAGAGACACAAGAAGAAGAAGAAAAGGGCAATGTGTATTGGGGGGTGTCTGTATTAGGGGGGATGTATATTAATTAGGTGTTCTGGGAAATCTGTACCTCTCGAGTACCTCAGCCAATGGGGAAAGAGAGAGGGAACCTGCGGCTGGGAAATTAGGATAAAAGAGGCTGTGTCCTCTATCAGTTTGAGAGAGACCCCATAGGAAGTGCCATTGACCTCTCCCTTTATTAATGAATAAAGGTGCAGGACTCCTCTGTCTCCTTTCTGGACATAAACCTCTGGTGTTTGTGGATTAATTTTCCTGACACCCCCATCAGCCTTCAGAGCAGAAGTTCCCCTTCCATCTAGAGGGGAAGATGCCCACCACTAATGAAGTGTGACTTGTACCTGGGTCACTGGGGCACAGCATGTGTGCATGGGACCCCACGAGGACAAGAGCCAGCACATGGAGCTCTCTGTACAGCACCTCCTTGGTGCTCAGCAGTGCATTTGTTGGGGAAGCTGGGTCCTTTGGAGAGCACATCTCCGTCCCTCACCACGCCGGCCCTCAGCAACTGTTGCCATGGTTATTACATAGGAGTGCTTTTCATCAAGGAGATGCTGCAACTGCTGAATTGTCTCTTGCAAGAGTTATGTAGGAATAACTAGCTGGTAAGTGGGAATAACGGGTTCAGCCTGCCCACGGAAGCCAGCGATCCCAATTATTTTTGTTTTGATCCTGCCTTTCTTTTGGTCTCTGCCAGGCTCAGGTTTAAAGCGGGGTTAGAGATAAGCAGCAGAGAAGGAACGCTTCCTGATGGGAAACGCACTTGGCTCTGCCAGGAGATTAAAGGTCTCTCCTCACACAAAGCCTCTGCTTTTCAATCAACCCTAAATAGGCTCTAATAAGGCACAGCAATCAACTGGGCAACATATATCCATCCTCACCTGTCGGCTTGGGGCGAGCAGTGAGATGTATTTCCCAGTTCCATCACGTTAATTGTTAATCAAGGTATTACAGGCACAGCCCCAAAGGCGTTCATCAGTCACGGGGAGTGACGGATGTCCCGGGCTCTGCTCCTGCCCCGGCAGCAGGAGCAGCTCTGCCGGCAGGGGCCAATCCCCAGCTCTGCTGGGGCTCGTGGTGAGAGGAGGCTGCCTTTCAGACCCACTTTCAGCATCACAGAGTACAGGAATAAAGCCTGCTCTGGAAAGCCAGGGCCATTTGTTTAACTCTCATTGAAAGCTCTGAAGAGTGACTGGGTAATGATGGAGCTGCTTTCCCCCCGCCGATGGGGTCCCACAGCGCAGGCCGTTAGGCTTTCAACAACAGAAATGCCTTTTTCTGCTCTCTGCTGTCCCTGGCACAGGTGTTGGGTAGGGAGGTGCTGCCTCAGACCTGGAGAACAGAGCAGCTGGAGGAGAGGCACATGGAGCCCACTGCAGCCTGTGCGGCCATCAGCACCAGCGTCATCCAAATCCCAGCCTGTGACAGCCAAGGGGGCTGCCCAAGGCACCAGGACCCTCCCCACAGAGGGATCCAAAAGAGCAGAGGAAGATCTCAGCTTCATTCACAGGAGTGAGCACAAGGGCAAAAAAATAATCAGGCCCAGCATCACCAGCCAGGCAAGGGAGGGGATTGTTCTGCACTGGAGCAGCCTCATCTTGAGTTCTTGGACAGTTTTGGGACACAACTTCAGAAAGATCTAAAGCTGTTTGACAGTGCCCAGAGGATGGTGAAGGGGCCACCCGAGGAGCGGCTGAGGGCCCTGGGCTGGTTCAGCACAGCACAGAGCAGAGGGCAGAGCTCCCCGGGGCTGCAGCTCCTGCCGAGGGGCAGCACAGGGACAGCTCCCAGCTCTGCTCCCTGCCACAGGGACAGCACCAGGGAGGGCTGCAGCTGGGCCAGGGCAGCTCAGGCTGGAGAGCAGGAAAGGTTCTTCCCCCAGAGGGTGCTGGCACTGCCCAGGCTGCCCAGGGAATGGGCACAGCCTGAGGCTGCCAGAGCTCCAGGAGCGTTTGGACAGCACTGTCAGGGATGCACAGGGTGGGATTGTTGGGGGGGTCTGTGCAGGGCCAGGGGTTGGACTGGATGATCCTGCTGAGTCCCTTAAACTCAGGATATTTTGATTCTAGATGTAAGCCAAGCACACCTCACACCTAGAGCTGGGCAAACACTCTGTGCTGTGCCATGGAGACACTTGGCAGAGCCACAGCGCTGGGTTTAACAGGATATCTGCCCAGGTGGAGACACCTGAGCTGCTATAAATGGACTCAAACTGGAGCCCCCAGACTGGTGCCAGCCCTGCTCCCCAGGGCTGAGGTCACCTCCTTGCACTGGCACAGGCAGATGTAGCTGCAGCAAACCCCTGGCAGCACTCAGAACACACACACTGCTCCTCTTGGCATCCATCCACGGGAGATGGGCTCTTTCTTGAGAGCACACTGCACTTCTGGAACAGCCACAGGCTAAAGACAAAGAAGTGAATGTGGATGATGTGACCCCAGAGAGGTCAGGATTTAGCCGTTCTCAAGGTACCTGAAGAGACAGAAGACAACTTCACCACTTCCAGCTGAAATAGCTGGATTTAAAGAAATTAAATTTGTCAGTTCATTAGTGTGTAACGTAAGAATGAAAAATGCATTTCTAATTCCTAATTCCACTAATCCACAATCCCCTGATCTGCAACCCCCAGAGTCCCTAGGGAAAGAAAAGAAAATCCCCAGCAGCCTTTTAGTATCTCTCCATGACTTCCTGGCCAGGTCCTGCAGAAAGAGCTCAGATACAGTGCCTTTCTCCCTGTACAAAATACACCTCAGCAAACTGGCTGCCATCCTAGGGCAGCTCAGGGATAACAAAAATCAAACTGCACTACTCAGAATGAGCGAATGCTGGATGTTTGGTGAGGTGCTGGGCATGACATTTCAGGAGTTTGCTCAGCTCCCCACAGATCTGCAGGATCAGCTCATTTCCAGCAGTGCTCCCACTCATCAGGACAATTAGCAAGGCCCCAGTCTCATTCATAACAGGGAGTGCTGCTACTGCACCACAGGAAGGAGTGCTGGTGTCTGTGAAAAGACTGTCTGGGTCCACCTGGGAGATATGTCCCCTGTACCTTCTTCCCAGCTGAGGGACCCATGGACGCCTCTTGCTATCCAGTTTGCCCCAGCAAGACCAGTTCAGTGTACACACACCTGCTGAGCACACATAGTCATGGGCCCCAGCCACATCCATACCTCAAACCATGATGTCCACAGGCAACTTCAATTTTCCACACCAAATCCTTCCTTAAATTATTCTCGACCACTCGGCCTCATTCAGCTGCCTCAGGGGAGGCCCTCTTTTGGCAAGTGCCCCATGGCAGCACAACCTATGCACACAGGTGAGCAGTGGGTGGGAAACTGGGCATCTCCTGGGGCTGCCAGCACTGCCCTTACCCATCCCCTTCATGCCCTCTCCAAACAGATGTGCTGACATAGCTCCATAACTGAGCTCGATTTGACTTTGCAAAGCAACTTTGCCTTTGCTTGCTGCATCTCCCCAGCTCCAGAGCTGCTCAGAACTTGTTGTCTGTGAATGCATTGCCATGAGCTCTAATGCCAGACTTGCTCCCAAAACATGATGGAGAACTCTCCTTTCTGAAACACCTTTTCTTCCTCCTTTCCAGCAGAAAATGCTGTAAACGTCTGTGGCTACAGACCCCAGAAACATCCACTAATGCTGAAGCCACCACACATGACACCACCTGGTATTTCTCCACTACTCTCTTCCCTCTCACAGGCAAGGATGGGAAACCTGAGGAAATTGTGCAGATCACACGTGGAGCAGGAACCCAGAGCAGTGCCCAAACCCCATGCCACTTCCACACCTCCACATTCCCGTTCCCAAGTTTTTTGGAGCACGCCCCGAAACGTTCCCCTCCTCCCAGCTCAGCTCTCTGTGCAGTGACACGAGAGCCATCGTGCACAGCTGCGGGAGGCTCAAGGCAGAAATAGCAGCTCGTTACCCGAGCACGTCATCCCACACAAGGACCCCGACATGCCACTGTCCCCTCCCCGTCACCCTGACCCTCACCACCCTCACCCCACCCTCCTCCAGCCACAGGTCCCACCGGGAGGGGACAGCCCGGGGCTGGCTCTGATAGGTGACATCTGTATGTCTCCCCTGAGCTCTTCATGCCAGCTGAATTGATCCCCAGGTGCTGCCAGGGTAGGACCAAGCCCTGACTCTACTGCACTCTTGAAGGTTTCAATTAATCATAAAGCCAATTCCATTTTGGGCTCCATCTGTCTTTATTCCTTCAGGGACTAATAATGCCTCACCGTGTGTTTTCACACACTAGCTGAACTGAAATTAAGACAGATTTCAATATGAAGTACCTGAGAAGAAAATGCGTTTTTTAAAAGGAAATCTCAGAGGCGTTACTGTTCTCAGCTTGGAAAAAGACCTTGTTAAGTAAAAGCAGGGGGGTATTAATTTGGAAAACAGCTCTGGTGAGTTCCTGTTTGTTGCAAGACATGCAAACAAACTAAAATCATATTTAGGGTCTTTTATGACACTGTGTATAGAAATGTGACACAACCTGCTTCCACAAGGAGAGGAGGAACAGGCAGAGGAGCTCACACAGGCTCCATGTGCAGCCACAGAGCAGAGGGATGCTGGCAGCAGCCACCCTGCTGCACCAGGCAGGGACCAGAATCCAGAAACCCTCTTCAACCCCCCCTGTTGCACTGACAGAAATAGATAAAACCCAAAACCCCTTGTGGTTCATCGTGTATGGCAGCTTTGAGCTGCTCAAGGCCTTGGGAAACCTCATTTACATGTCCCTGCACTGTTAGCACCTGGGTTTTGTGTTCCTCCCTCTGCAATCCAGCCAGGGGCCTTTCCAGCCAGCCAGGCCTGCACGTCCACTTCAATAAGGCAATTCCTGTGTTGATCTGGTGGTTTATACAAAGCAACAGCCCTAATTATTGATCTCAGTAAAGTCAGCTGAGGATTAATGACCTGTCCCTTAGAACTGCCACTGCAGGGCTGTGCCCATTGTCCCCTGGCTGTCAGTCTAGCAGCACCAGTGCGTCCCCTCCCTCCTCACCCACATGGAGATGCTGTCCCACACTGTGACAGCCAAGGCTGACACAGGCAGAGATGCCCAGAGCCAGCTCCAGGATGATTAACAGAAGGGAACAGGTACAGCTGAGCACCGTGAGGGAATAACTGGGGAGTCATGACTGTGGAGAGCAGCAGTGACAGGACATTTAGCATGACCCACATTCACCTGGGCTCCAGCTAACACCACCTCACTGCAGGAAGAGCCCTTCCTCTCTCCCATCCTCTGTTTTCAAGGCATTCATAAAAAAATAGGAGAGGCAGTCTGGAAAAGATGGTTGCAAGAAATTATACGATGCGCTCCATGTTGAATTCATAAGAGACATGCGAGACATGAGAAGTGCAGAGCGCTGAGGGGCACGAGGCTTCTGATGGAAGCGAAGATCCTTTGATGGCAGCCTTCTGGAACTGGCTGCAGTACCTTGGAAACTCATTAAATGCAGTAGAAAGGACAAGTGACGTACATCTATTGATGCTCTGAGCAGCAAATTAGTTTTCAAATCTATTCAGGGCTCCCGCAGTGGCATCAAGGGGCCAAGGCTCGGTGGGAAGCGGCTGCAACAGCACTTCTCCTGCTCGTGTGGGACTCTGAGCTGCCCCTTGAGAGGAGCTGCCACCAGCCCAGCTCCCTGGGGATGTCAGGTGGTCACAGACAGTTGTCCCAAGCATCAGGGCTCAGAGGGCTGCACGGCTGCTCGGGCAGCCAAGCCTGTGAGTCATCCCCTTCCCAAACATGCCAGGCCATTCCCAGGGCCTCTGATGGACATCTCCTTTCAAGCAGAAAAAAGATCCTCTGAAATAAAGGGACATCAAAACCCAGTGCACAAGAAGACACAGAATGTCAGCACCTGAGGGAAGAGCAAGTAGTTAACAGTGATGATGAGTTTCTTCAGAAAGAGATAATTTCCAGTAAGCTGTTTTCTCTCATCATCCCGTTCAAACACCTGGAGAGCCTCGAAGCAGCTGAGGTTGGCAGCAATCTGGTGGAAGGCCTGAGGAACTGTCTTCATGGATGAATAATCACCTGTTTCAATGAATCTTTAAGCACATGAATAGACAGATGAGAGAAAACTTATCAAAGCACTGTATCAAGAGAACAGGTAGGCTGCAAGATGCCAGCCTGGAAACAAGGTCCCTGCTGGGGCTTGATCCCTCTTCAGTCAGGACAGCCAGAGGCCATTCTTGGATGCCATGGAAGCCTGTGGTTCCTGGCTTGTGTTATTTTGCCTCCTATGAAAGCTATTGGCCTTTCCTTGGTACAAGGGGAAGAGTGAGGGAGCAAATATAGCTAAATCCAGAAGAGAGCCCACCAGAGGCAAGGGCAGCCCCCCAACACCCCTCTGACAGCTGAGTTCTGCCCTGCAGCCCTCAAAGCTGGCTTTGCATGCTCGCTGTGTAGAGCCTGCTGGCAATTAAATCCAACAAACGCTGCAATCAGGAAGGGGCAGAGGCTGCACACAGCAGGACCTACGGAGATGGGATGTGCATCCTCCCATGGGGCTCAGACAATGGCTGTAATTGTAATGGGTCAGTGCTGCCCACCCCAAACCCTGCTGGGAGCAGCTCCTCGCTGAGGCTGGGTCCTGCATTTCCCACTTCCATTGTTCATCTCCCAGTCTCCCAATCTTCCCTTCTTTGTTCTATTCAATGCACTTTGTCAACCTCCCTCCTGAAACACAGAGCAATGGGCTGCCACAGCCCCCTGCATATCCTGATGAAAAAGCAGATGCAGATGCCTCCTCTTTGTGAGTGTTTTGCACCTATTGCTTGGAGGGAATGCAGAGAACATGCCAAGACGTGGGAAAGCCACAGCAGGTCAGGAAAATAATGTAGGTGGTTAGGGAGGAAAATCTTTGAAGGTTGGGAAGCCATTAGCTGCATGCACAGGCTGTAGTTAAAAGGAAAAACAGAAAACATAGAATCACAGAATCATTTTGGTTGGAAAAGACATTCAAGATCATCAAGTCCAACCATTAATCTCACACCACCATGTTCACAGCTAAACCATGTCCCTAAGTGCCACATCTGCACAGCTTCTAAGCCCTCCAGGGTTGTTCCAGTGTTTCACAACCCTTTCAGTGAAAAAATTTTCCCTAATCTAAACCTCCCCTGGCACAACTGGAGGCTGTTTCCTCTTGTCCTATTGCTTGTTACTTGAGAGAAAAAACCCTGCCTGGCTCCACCCTCCTGCCAGGGAGTTGTAGAGAGCAAGATGTGGCTGAAGAGACAGAGGAATACATGTTGTGTCCAGCTACAGAACCAGGTCTGCACTAAGAAACAGCAAGTTTGGGCTGGTTTTTTTGGCAGAAAGTGATTAGGTAACCAGCCTGAACATGTATTTTAAATGGAAACCACCGCAATAACTCAAAGGCTTTAGCAGAGAGCATTTACTAAACACAATGAGACAGAAACAACATGTTTTATGTAATACATGACCTGGCTGTGATGAGTCTGTCCCTCCCTACTAAAGCTCTGCTGGAGCAGCTCCCTGATGCTCCCTACCCCTGTCATGGCCCTGGGCAGCACTGGCTGTTCTGTGGGGCTGTGCCTGCAGGGCAGCCACTTCCCAACAGCAGCTGTGCAGTGATGAGACCCTGCAGGCTCTGGGGACACCCATGGCTGCGTGAAGGACACAGGAGGACAAGGCCACCTGCCTGAGCCCCAGGGGGACTGGGAGAACCCTGTGGATCCCAGTGCTGGGGGAGCTGTGTGGGTCTGCTCACTGCCCAGGTGTGATGGGAGGCCAAACACTCCCACTTCAGCCCTGCAAGCTCCCTGTGTGACCTCTGTGTGCTTCTCTCCCATAGTACCAGCCCAACCCAGAGAACTCACTCCAGCATTCCCATGTTGTAGAGAAACGACAACATCCTCAGCCTAAAGCCAGTTCCTTGGTGAGGCCAAGATGTCAATCCCACCTTTCCACTCTCCAGCAGCTGCTGGCACCTGGGGAAAACATACCTGGCAAAAGACAAGGACTTGACCCCACCCTCTGCCACTTCCAGCCATCAGCATTTCCCCAAAAATTTCTCCCAAAAAACTCAGGAGGAAACCTTGGATTCTAGACTTTTCTTTCCCTGACTTCCTGAGAACCCAAGGATGGCAGTTTACTCTTTAATTGTTAATTACACTTCCTTGTTAGATTTCAGAGGCTGAAAAATGTTTAGGGATTTATTCTTCTGTGTAATTAACCACAGTGATGAAACACCCATTTATACTGCACTGCAGTTTTTGTTAAGGTTATTCATAATAGGGAAAGGCTAAATAGGTTGAGTTCATTATCATTACAGGAAAAAAAATTGAGGTGACCCAATCAAATTAATTTGAAATTAAGTGCAGTGAGGCTGATAACTCCACACAAGTCAGGAGTTCGAAAATAAAAATAGAGGAAACAATCTACAAAGCAAGAAATTTATAAGCAGTGGAGCTGGAAATACTGCAACTGGGAGATGGCAAACACATGGTGTGGGCAAACAGGGGCACTGAAAAACTCAGGAAAAGTGGATAAAGAGATGGGCAAATACTGCAGGATGTAAAAGGAGAAGCTGGAGAAGGAAGGGATGAAGATGGACTGGAAATAAATGGGTAGGGACAGTGCTTGTTAAGCTAACCAGATTTATTTCTCTGCACAGAAATTCTTATGTCCTTACAAGACAGCATCGAAGCAAGGTCTTTAATTTTACTTTTTCTGGGTTTATTGCTTGGGCCTTAGTGTTATTTAACACCAGTGAGCACCAAACAGTATCAGTGCACAGTTGGACCTGACTCAAACCCCTTAAATCTGGTGGAAGCTCTTTCCTCTTGACAGAAGCATCCTGAAGGAGCTGCTGCTTCTCCAACAGAGCAGGGAAGCTGTGCACCTTGGGAGGATGGACACCACTAAGGCACTGATGGACAGAGCAAGGAGACAGCATTCCCACATCCCTCTTCCCTCAGAAAAGATGATGGGAAAGCAGAACCAAGACCAGGTGGACTCCACGATGCTGAGCTCTGCTGGACACCCCAGCAGCCCAGGAGGGAACAGAGCTATTCCTCAGGGAGCTTTCTGAGGCTTCTCTTGAGAAGCCAACATATGCCTCTCTTGGCTTTACCAAGGTGGGGCAAGCTCTGAATGAGCCTCAGAGCTGGGTGACACAAATAATGGTGAATGGGATGTTCAGATGCATGTGGTCATCCTTTATGGGGTTTCATCTCTGGGAAATGTTTAAGACAATCCATAAAAATCTCTTGTGAGCTGCTACAGGATGATACTTCAGTTATCACCTGTGATGAGTTCACTCCCAAGCCTTCACCAAGTCCTGTGACATTGATTTTAGCACTCAGGGCCAAAAGGGAACAGTGAGACCCCAGCAGTGCTGGGCTTGTGGACAGAGGCTGTGCTGGGATAGTCCCATTCCCCTCTAGCACAGACAGCAAAAGCCAGCTTGGACCATCAGTGGAACATGCTTGTCCCTGGCCACCCCATTGGATGGGTTTTTAAAGGTCCAACCAAAATGCCACAAGTCCCTCCCTGCAGCTGCACAAGTGGCTGCCCTCCCAGTTTCCCACTTTGGTTAAGCCAAAATCTCACTTTCTGAGCCTTCTGCCTTCTCCCCAGGAAATACAAACTGCCTTGAAGGTCCCACAGCATAACTTCTCTCCATCCTCACCTCCAACTCACCCCTAAGTGCATGGGGAGCATTTGGGATAAAGCTTCAAGCAGGCATTCAACAGAAATTATTATTCCCTTTCTAAACGGATTACAAAAATCCTTTTATTACAAAATACTAAACTGTTCAAATTATTGGTGTGGAAAAACGTTTTCTGTAGGTGAAGTTTTCAAAAATGGAGGTTTTAATCACAAGCATAATCCTTTCTGGCTAACATTTCCAGTCTTGTGAAACATGGAGATACAGATTGCACAGAGGCCTGGCTGTGCCATGAACAAAGGGAGATGCTGCCTGTAAATAGCTCAGAGGACATCAGAAGACACTTCTCTCATCAGCAATCTTTTTTAGCTTAATATAGCTCCTCTTTGCATAAAACATTAACATTTTTGTAATGTTTGGACCCAATGGTGCGAATGCTGATTGTCATCCGAAGATACTGGAGTGTACCTTCAAAATATGCAAGAACATTTTACAGACAGTAGTTTCACTTGCCTCCAAAATGCTGGATCTTAATATTTCATACTTATATATATTTAAATGTTAGTACCACAGGATAAATGCTAACATGCTTTTATGCTAATGCAATCACTGGAAATCCAGATAATGCTATGTATTGGCATATACTGTTAGTGAATTATGGATACCTAAATGTACAACCCCACATGCCTAGCAATTATTTTTGTTAGTGCATTTAACTTTTATTTGCAATCAGAGCACTTGAGGATTGTTCAAATGAAGTTTACTTTTGCAAACTGCTGAATGGAAAACATTTTGTTAAAGGCTTAAAAACAGTAAGACTGTGATGAGGTTTTAGACTTGCAATAAGGGCACTGTTCAGAGAACTCTACCAGATGGAACGATGTTTGATTTGGTCACAGACTCAGCGATTAAAACCCAAATGCCTGAAGTGAAGGACATACAAGAGAAACATGAGATGAAACCTTGATTTCCTCCCTGTCAGGTGAAGAATCTGCCTCTCCTGTGGCAGAGGCTCACAGAAGCAGATGGATGCCAGGAGGTCAGATCCTGGCAGCTGGACCCCAGGACCCTGTGCCCTGAGGTCCAAATCCTGCTGTGCTGTGGCTGCTTTTCAAGTCTGCTTTGAGCCAAATAAATAGGAGCAATATCAGGAAGGAGAAATCCTGAGCTGGCCCTGCTGTGCCTTCTCCTCCTCCTGCCTTTGCTGGTCCAAGTCTTGGCCAGCCACCTGGCCTGTTGGCTCAAGTTGCTGATCCCCTGGAAAACCCTTTTATTCCAATGGGCTTTCAGCACAGCCAGAGCTCGCAGCCAGGTCCTGGCAGGACCATGTGCAGGCAGGACCTGGGTGCTGCACAGCTGCTTGCTCCATCCCTTACCTGCTCCACTACCTGAATGGAGTTAAGGACAATGCAAATCTGGAGAAGACCTGGGTATTTTTGAGAGTTGAAAAGTTCTGGATGTGACTCAAGCACATCTGAAATCACTCTGTGTCCAGTGGTTTCCTCCTGTGTTAAACACTCATCTACAGACAATGCCAAACTCCCTCTTCCAGACTGAGCTGCGCCAGGACTTACTGACCTCCCATGCCAGGCTCTGGAGCTGCTGTCATCATGCCCTGCTTTCCCTCTGGGAATGTTTGCCTGGCTTGAAACCACTGGCCTGAGCCAGCCTGGCTGAAGAGACCTGGGAGGTGGCCACAGACCCATTTGGAGAGCAGCAGAGCATTGCCTCTTCCCAGGCTCAGCATCCAGCACAGGATCTGACACCAGCCCCAGGCACACATGCACAGAGCAGATCATGTCCCTACAGCCCAGTGAGCTGTGACACCTCTGGGAATTTACTGTAAAGTCCTACCACCTAGCCGAGGCTCCTAGGAACAACCAGGAGTGAAGGAAATAAACAACAAGCCCTCAGAAAAACACAAAATGCTGCGTGAAGTACCTGAAATGCCCCCAACAGTTTAACTAGAGCATGGAGTAAGCTGAGAAAATGTATGAACAAACGAATTAGGCAGAGAGCACACAGCAGACAAGTTGGCATGTAGGTGTCTACTGAGAAAGCTTCAGCACAGCAAGGGGAAAAAAAGCAAACCCAAACCCAGGCATAATATCCCTCGTATTTTGGAACAGAGCTCTCAGACAATGTATCATCCAAACCACTCCAAATTACCATCTGCCAGAATGTTCTTCAAAGACAAAAGGTCTAAAAGTTCCCAAAGCAGCAGTTTAATGTTGTCATTTCAGATGAGAGGTTCTGTCCAAAGAAGGCTTTTGCATTTGAGTGAGGAATACTACACAAAAGCATGACTCTTGTGGCCACTGCTTCACTGTCATGTACCATAAATTTTTGGAGTCTTGACCATGAGATGTCAGCTACATGTGGAGAGAAGGTCTTTAACAGCCCCTGTCATTTCACAAGTTATCTGCAAATGTTTCCAGACCCTCTGCATGATCTTCTCTGTATGAAAGATATAATTAAGAGTCCACATGGTACTGAAGAACCTGAGGAAACCATTCCAGTATTGTTTCAAAGATTAAGATACACCAGAATATGAAGATGTTTCTATGTATCTTCCTGTCATGACCTTGCTGCCCTTCCTGTCAGGCTCTGTTTCAGACTAGAAGCTGGATCCTTTCCTGGTGTAAATCTGGGTACTCCTGTCCACCATACCCTATCACTTCACACATGCTGAGGGCCAACTGCATTGTGTACAAGATTGCCAAATAAATGCAGGTCTGTGGACCATGTGTTAGACTAAGCCATAAATAATTTATGATGCTGGAGACGGTGACTGTATTTTTAGGTGTAGAAATATGCAGATAATACAGTCCTGACCTTCAATTTTCACTCTATACTCCTGATCCTGAAGTCTGAGTCCATCCAATACATTTCTAAAGCCTCTGCACCTCTGGATATGCAACACACCCCGTGTAAAACCCCAAAACCCATAAATCAAAAGGGGACACCAAGAAAACCCATGGAGCCCACAGGGTACCTCCTGCAGCACTACACATGACGCCCCAGCATGAGGCAGACTGGGCTCCTTCCTGTGAACTTCCAACACCCTGCAGGCCAGTCTCCTCTGGATTCTGGCTGCTGACCCTATTCCTGACCCTATGTCTAACTGACACCCCTTTTGTGTCAGAGGCACATGTCCATGGGGCTCAAACACTGCTCCAAAGACCATGGGAGCTGCTCAAATCAGCATCTGGCCATCCTAAAGCAGCCCAGGAGCAAGGAAGAGGGGCAAAGGTGCACCCTGGGGTGCTCATAACTGCACTCTCCTCCACATCTTCCCCCAGAGGGCTGTCAAGGGGACAGAGGCAGAATTATTCCCCCCTTGGACTTTGTACAAACAAGAAGCCCAGGGAAATCAAGAAACAATCATAGATTTGACACCAAATGACTTCTGGCTAAGTCTAATGAGCAGGATGAGGATGGACTGAGGAGAAGTTCAGGGTAAGGAGCATTCCAAGGGCTGGGCAGGGGACAACTTTGGGGGAGAGGGCTTTGTGGTGTGTCACAGGACAAGAGAAGCTTTCTGCTATCAGAAATAAACAAGAGAGGTGAAGAGAGGCACAGAGCCTTGCTGAGAGCAGGTCTCACCTGGACAGGGCAGCTCCCAGGACGAAGGCAGCGTGTTCCTTCAGCACAGCCTCGCTGCTGTTCAGCCCCTCGATCACCAGCCGCAGCCCACCCATGGACAGGAAATCCTTCGCATTGTCCACCTGGGAGAGAGCAGCTCCTGTCAGCACCAACCCCCAGCCTTGGACAGCACCTCCCTTCACACAGCACAGCGTCCCTGCCCTCCTGCTTTCACCAGCAGAGTTTGAAAAGGAATTAAAAATTCAGAGGGAATGGCTGTGGCTGAGTCCCGCGCAGTCCTGCCCATGAGCAGCGATGTCGTGGCTCCAGCACGCACAGTGTCCTCGTGGGAGGATATTGTCACACACAGAAGGCATTGCTGGGAACTCAAATACTTTGATTATAGCTATCAAAACTGCACTTGACATGTATTTCAGTAACTCGGGTGGTGTCAAAAACTCGGTACGTCTGCTGATGTCAAACAACTCCAGCTCTTTGCTCTCACCTGAGCAGGCCTTTGCTGGGGACCCAGGGAATTGCATGTTTTGCAAATGCAATTAATTAATTGATGCTGTAATTGTAGCACCAGGAGTCAGGGATGTTTAGGAGCCTGTCAACACCAACAGGGCACACAGGTGGCATCAGAGTGAGGAGTATGGGCAGTTCGGGGAGTTCTCCATGAGTTCCATCAACAGCTTCACATAGACAAGGAAAGAAAAAGCCAGTCTCTGCTTGGAGGGGTCAGCCAGGAGCTTCCCCATGGAGCAGCCCCACAATGCCTTTTCTAAGCAAACAATAATGGATTAGCTGCCACTAGGGAAAAGTTTACACATCGGTGGGGATTCATCAGCCTCTGGCTCAGGGACTAGTCAGGCACAGTCCCAGCGGGCATCTGCTCTTGGAGAGATCAGAAAAGGCTCTGAGTGCTCACAGACAACATTTAGAGAAACAGCACAAAGTACTTCAAGTACAAAATTCAGTCCAAAGTCAAATCGATGCATTTTGGTATTCAATGATTTTTTTTTTCAGTTTAAAAGGGGATCTGATGAACAGTCAGAACTGCCTGCACAGAAAAATCAGGTTTAGAAATTCGACATTTCTCCTCTCTGAAAGACAGAGAGACAACAGTAATCGTTGGCAGATGGAAACAGAATATAAAAATGAGTTATCAGCAGGGCCAACTGACCCCCTGATGGGGTGGGACAGGACAAACACCACAAGCCATGCAGGATATGTGAAACACTCTTCTAGCCAATGACTTCATGCTCAGTGTTATATTTATCTCAACCATGTACCTTCATCAAAATTGGCCCTAAGTCAGGTATTTTAGGTACCCAAGAGAAGGAAGAAGCTTTGTGTCCTATGGGTTTGTCGTTACCAACCAAAGCAGGACCTGGGGAGCTCCAGCTCATCTCTGCTCCCCAATGGGACAATACCCACCACTTGCTGTCCCTCTGCAAAGCTGCTCTCTGTACGTCTGCCGGGGCTGATTCAGGATTTGCAGCAGCTTTTGTATCCTTTCAGATGCTGTTCTTTTAACTGTCCCTATAAACCAGGCCTGCCAGATATCTCCCTTTTCTGCAGACCCATCTTTGTCTACAAAGAAATCTATGCAACTCAATTTCAGCTGCCAGTGGGTCCTTTTATTATTCAGCCTCTGTAAAAACTTTTTTAGTGCTGGAATTGGACGTTGACTTCTGCACAAGAGGGAATGTATGGGCAGGCAAGAATTTGCATCTAGCACCTGGTGTGGTAAAACCAGACATTGCTGTGACCGCAGTAGCACCAGAGTCCTTCGTGCCACCCCAGCGTCAGTGAGGCACCTCAACAGCAGAATATAAATTGTGCTGCCAAGCTTATTCTGAAGATGTGTTTATCTTTTTTAACCAGAGTCTGTTGTGAGAGCTCCTTCCCTCACTCACCATTTTAAAACCAGCAAAATCCCCAAACTTAACAACTTGAAGGTATTAACCTCTCTGGGGAGCAGCGAATGCTGTGAGGCAGCAGCTCCTACCTCGCTTCAGTCCACTGAAATCGGCACAGAAGAAAAACCAAAGATCAAAAGAGCTCTTGAGTAAAGTACACAGGCAAAGCGGGCGAGGAGAGGGCTGGGAGAAGAGCAAATATGACAGCAGTTATTCAGGGAGCAAGTTTGAATTGGAGGAGGAAGAAAATAGGGAGGGAAGGTGAGAGGGAAAACGTTAGAAAACAAGAGCAAGGGAAAGCAGCATGTCAACCGTACGCAATGGAGAGGAAATTAGCGGTGAGAGATGGTGTAGCATGTCAGAGGAGAGGAGAGAGGAAGATAAGGAAAGTAAATAATTGAGAGAAAGAGCCTGCAATGCCTGAGAATGGGTCTTGGCTCCGCACACTGCTGTGCAAGCACCGTGAATGCTGTTTATGAGTTACGCTCTGCCCTCTTCACATTTGCATTTGGGTTTTATGCGTTACAGATAACCTAGCTAGCCAAACCCTCCTGCTCCTTCTCCAAGACGGGCTCCCAAACATGCCAAGCTGAATTGTGGCTGAGGAGAAGCAAACCAGAGCTGGCAACCAAAAGCTGAGCAAACACAGAGCCCTTGGGCTGACTCTTCAAAAGCAGGAGAAAGCCTCTCTCCCCGGGCTCGGCACCAGCCACAGCTCCAGCTCCACTCCCCACAGCGCGCTCCAGGCACGAGCTGCTTCACACCCCACTGCTCCAGGGTGCTCATGACCACCCCAGAGCAGGGAGCAGCCTTTCCTTGCACACCCTCCAGGGCATGGCATTTTCCACTCGACAGGGCATTCTGTGCCCCGGAGGCAGCAGCAGGATGGCCGGGAGCTGAACAGTTACAAAAAGCCGTGGTGTGGTACCACTCTGATGGAGGCTGGGGAAGGTGGGACCAGCAAAGTGGTCCCACACGTGGCCTGGGCCACCCACACCTGCAAGGATCCCCGTGCTCCCACAGCACGGCTGGGACTCGCTGCAGAGGAGTCCTGACAGTTCAGCCCTTCCAGGGTTATGCGGCACAAGCGTCCTTTGGCTGCTGTTCAGTAATTACATTAAGCCAGTGCTGCTAAAGTCAATCCCAAGCAGAGATAATGCTCTGGACGCATTCAACTGACTGGAAGAAGAAAGAGGAGGAAAAGCCATGCTGGCTTAGAGACAAGTCATATTTCTTATCAGCTTCCTGCCTGACGAGAAGGTGCTGCCCAGCCATCTGCCCCGACAGCGCGGGCACAGAGCAGCGCTGTGATCGGCGCACAAAGGAGCCTCTGTGCTCCCGCCAGCCTCCCTGCCATTCCCCCTCTCTGACCCCTTTGATGCTGGATGTGCTTCCCTTTGATGCTCCAGCCCCTGCTCCTCTTGCCATTCTGAAATTGTTTGTCCCATCCTGTGCTGCAAGGATTTTCTGCTGGAATAGTCCAGCCCTGTTATGCTGGAATCCAAAGCATCCCAGGGTGTTTGGGGGTTGCTTTTTAGCAGCTGGCCTGATGCTCTGGCATCTTAATCAGGCAAGATTAGCCCTGAGTATAAATATGAAGCTCTTTGGGTGCCCATTGTTCACACTTACTGAGTCACACAGATGCCGTCAGTGACACAAAAGCAGGGAGAACAAACAGCAAGGAAGCCTCTGCATGCCCACAACAGAGATTTAGTGTGGAAATTCAAGACAAAGAGCCCTGGAAATAACACTTTATCAGCTGGCAGATGGACTCCCTCTCAGCAGAACACTTCAGCTACCTGCCCCCAAAAATAGCCCATTTGGTTTAACAAGTGCCATTCCAGTGCACTGGCACCTCCCAAGAGTTGACCCATTCGCCCTCTGAAATGACAAAGTGACACTGGAAACTCTCCCAGTGCACTCCAGACTCTCCCAGTCACTGGGGAGGGAGCAGCTGAGTCCTTTCCCACAAGGCAGAGCAGAGCCTCAATGCCTAGACACCCTCCCAGGGGTGGCACCAAGGAAGGCACCAAGCCCAGGGGAGGAGAGCTCTGTGCCTGCAGCTGCATCCAAGGGGAGGTAGGAATGTGTGAGCTGAAAGCAGAGCAAGAGAGATCAGAGGGAGGGGGGGAAAGTGTGAACACAACCCCAAGGAAACGAGATGCCAGGAAATATGTTCACCCTCACACAGAGCTAATTAGCACGGTGAGGCTCTACACGCCACTGCTTACCCACACCAAGAGAAAACAGGGAGGTTGGGGTGGCTGTCACCTTCCCTGGCACAAAGACATTCTCTGTGAACTGATGTAAGGGCACCTACCCTCAACCACAGCAGCTTTCCATGGAAGCAGCAAGAAAATAATTATTTTCTTAGCAGCCACCATTCTACTTACCCGAAAACAGCAGCTAAAGCCCCATTTTGTAACATTAAGCAGATAAAAGAGGAATAAGAGAGGGTAAGAAAACCAGCCTGAGAACAGACAACAAATCAGGCAACCCCTAGGATACTGCTGGCTCCTGGCACAAGTAATGATTAATTCAAGCCTGGATATAAAATAAGCCTGCACTAGCCCTCTGCTGTCTGTTATTGTCCCAGGATTATGGTAATTAAGCAATTTGTATTACCTGATACCGATAAGAAAAATAAAACCCCGTTTATGACACCATATCCCCTGGATTTTACATGGTAGTTACTGATGCATTCTTGTTACCTGGTGAACATAATATTCAAGATCATAAAGTGCTGCTACTTTTTCATCCAGCGTGGAGGCAGAGCTGTTGAATTTGCTGATTAATTTAACCATAATTTCATAATCTGTTTCCATCTTCATGTTCATCTTTTCAAACTCCTCCTTCAGCTGCTCTATGGGCCGGAACTTCTTCCTCACCTCTTCCTCTTGGGCCTTGAAAAGAGAAGGAGGAAACCAGATATGAAGATAGGAGATGAAGAGAGACGAGACAAACACAGAAAGGAATGCCAGCCCCAAATTTACAAGAGGAACCTGTCTGGCTGTGCCAATGGATTTATTGCTGGTGCATCAGAGATGCAGGGGCAGAGCTGGAGGGTCCTGAGAAGCCCAGGAACCCAGTTATCTGTGAGATACCTATGGCATGAGTGAGCAGTAGGGCTTTGTACACCACTTCTACATCTGTACACCATTTGTGCACCACTTCTACCTTCCACATCCATCCATCAAGCCCAGAGGCAGCAACACTGCTGTTCTCTGCCTCAAGTAGATGTTCTCAAAACCTGACTGCAAAAAGCCCTGAGCCACCTTCCTGATCCCACAGCTGAACCTCTCCAGAACTGGACATGAGGCTGGAGAGCTCCAGAGGTCCCATCCAGCCCAAAGTGCCCAGTGACTCCATGCCAGTGGCATCAAGGAGATGTTGGACATGAATGAAGATGCTTTTGCAGTCCTGAAAGGAGTAAGATGAATGTGTCTTTACAGACTGTGTGAATATGCTTGTAGATAGGGCCAGGAACTTAAAACAGAAGAAACTGTTAGTTCTAGAAAATGTTACTAATCAACACAGACTGGGTCTCAGTCAAGGCTGTGTTAAATTCCTGAACCTAGAGAAAAAGAGCAGAGACTTAATAGAATTATGAATAGTTTCTTTTTCTTTTTTTATAGAACAAAAGGGGAGCATATTAGAGAGGGGTGTAGAGCAGGCAATTCGGGAAGCTCAGCCAGCGGGGAAAAGGAAGAGGGTGATGCAGCCAGGAGTGTAGGATAAAAAGGGGGCTGCATCCCCCAACAGTTTGAGAGACCCCATGGGAAATGCCCACGGTCTTTCCCTTTATTCAAATAAAGTTACAAGACTCCTCTGTCTCCTTTTTGGACATGAACCTCTGGCATTGTGGATTAATTTTCTTGACAAACCCAAGCACTGAACACATTCCAGGATGGCTCTATCTCCCAGGGAAAGGTGTGGGGACAGAAGCTGTCAGAAAGGGAAGCAGGAGGAGCAGTGATTAGCTGGGGGCAGCTGAACTGCTGTGCCACAGGGCCTGGCCCAGAGACAGCCTGTCCTGAGCACAGCTCATCTCCCTCGCAGTAACAGCACCCCAAGGGCTGCTGTGAACCAAGAGAGCTGACAAAAAACATGTGGTGAGGAGGAAAGGATCTGTCAGAGATCTGAGAGAGCCCCAGAGGCACAGGAACATCAGCACTGGTGGCACTGGGGACAGAGCCTGCTGCTGCAGGGACATAAGAAGCACAGAGGCCAGGCTGGAGCTGGGCCGCCCCAAGGACAGGAGGAAGGCAGAACACCCCTTTTGAAAGGGATTTGTCACAAACACAAACACATATGTTTGTATTCAGAGTGACCCCTGCCTGGAGGGTTTGCATGTGTCCTGCTCCCCGTGGGGGAACAGAAGCCAAGGGCTTCAGGGGAAAACCAAGTGAGCAATGGCAATGAAAGCTCTGTCAATTTAATGATTAATTACCCCAGGTAGCACACCCAACACCAGCCCCACCCCAAGCACTCCCATCTGCCTTTGCCAAGCACAGAGGGGCACACGCTCTGGGTAACTCAATTTCCTCTGACACAGCTCCTTCAAGGATGGATTTGCTCTCCACAGGAGTGACTGTAAATGGAATACTTTAGGTCCATTAGATGTAGCTGCTTTTAGCCCAGTTGCTGGGACAAAAGCTATTCTAACAGGGGATTTTAAAATATGGCTTATTTTCACCTAACAGAGTATCACTAATTTTTGCATTTCAATGATCCTCATTTCCAGCAGCCCTTTCCAGCAGCCCAGCAATCGATCAGCAATGCTGCTATGGAAATAATCTCACAGCAGACAAAATCATGCCCTGCTGCCACATAAGGGAAGGAAAAGCCTTTCTGTGACACCAAGACTTTAGAGCCTTGACTCCTCTTTCAGTTTTCCTTTGACTGAGCCAACACCAAGGCAGCAGGAGAAGTGAGGAAATGTTGCTGAGGGGGAGAGGGGAAAGAGGCTGTGATCTACCTATGAGTCACACATCATCCTACCTATTTACTTCGGGTTGTGGATTGTTTGTAACAAAATGGACAACTTGGAGCTTGTGTAGGGAAACTTCAGCCCATGCTTCACCATGGCCATCTGGGTTTTGCTATGCAGCATATGAGGTTGGAAACAGAAAGCAAGGAGGGTGGTGAAAGGGAGAATAAATCCCTTTGTGAATACCATCTGCTGCAATCCAGGCCCCTTTGGGGTCTGCAGACATTTTTGTGAATGAAGCAGCAGTGGAACAGATAAATTGTGTTGTCCAGAGAAGCTGTGGCTGCCCCTGGATCCCTGGCAGTGTCCAAGGTCAGGTTGGATGGGGCTTGGAGCAACCTGGGATAGTGGAAAGTGTCCCTGCCCATGGCAGGGAGTGGAATGAGATGAGCTTTAAGGTCCTTTCCAACCCCAACCATTCACAGAATCACAGAATCATACAGAAGAGCCAGGGAACAATATCACTAACAGGTTAGAAAAGGTATTTTAGGTCCATATTCACCACGAGATTAGTTTGCACAGTGTTTTCTAAGCAATCACTTTAAGTATTGTATTTCTGCAATGTGTAACAGGGTGTGTTCAAATCCCTGCACTGTGCATTGCTTTAGAAACAGGAAACTCACCTTCCTTTCTGCCTTCTCATTTTCCTTCATTTTAGCCAAGGCCTTTTTGAGCTCCTGGGATGTGAACAAATTTGCATCGACATCAACCTTGCCCAGCCTTGCAGAAGAAACAAAACAAACCAGAACATGTTATGAGTGAACAACTGCCTTTTTTCTATTTTCACTGTGACACTCTAGCAATGGCTCAAGGCAGGAGAAAAGGAATGAAAAAACCCACCATGCTTAAGAAAAGATTTATCTGAGTGCTGTATTCTGTGAGGGGCTTGCAGACACCTCACCCTGACAGTCAAGGGCTCTGCAATCAGCCTGGTGACCCAAAATAACAAGTCCTAACACAGTAAAAACAGCTGATAAATTTAAACTTCAGAATTTCATGTTGCAATACAGAAAGCATCCCTGTGCCACTAAATCATTGATAAGGGCTTGCAAGCTTTAACCCGGAGATTTCAGCTGAAACTCTGATGAGCATCTTACAGTCAGGGCAGGGGTAAATCCACAAAGAAGTTACACAGAAAGCCTGAAAACCATGTCGTGTTGGTATTTATACCTTTCTTGATGGTTCAAGGAGAGTTTATCTGGGCAACAACCACTCTTGCAAAGAAAAAAAAGGAAATCCACCTGCTGAGGCATTGTGAAGCTAAAGAACAATTCCATGCCCGAAGCAGGACTCATGGAGCAGGCTTTGGTGGCATCACTTAGGGGGCCACTCATGTCCAAACCCTCTCTGCTGGTGACAGCTTTGCTCTTGGGGACACTGCTCTGCCCCAGCCCAGGAACATGAGCAGTGCCCAGGGCCGGGAGAGGTGGCAGTGGGACCTCCTGTGCACAGGGACCCCCAGCCCCAGGGTGGCTGTGCCAGCTCCCCCAGAAACACCAAGATCTGGCAGCACTTAGCTCGCCTTCCCTTGCCAGAAACTGAACCATCTCCTTCCTTTGCCATCCCAAGAAAATTCAGGCCCTGCCTCTACCAAAGATGCTTTCTACACATCACTGATCAGAAATGTTCCTCTGGACTTGCAGCACCAGAAACATCCCCACAGCCCTGGAAGACATTCCAGGGGCATCATTAAACCCTCCACAAACACTGCACACACACCCAGCATCATCAGCTTTCCCTCTACAATTCAGGCCCTCTGCACTGCTCCTGTTCCTTTTTTCCTCCTCTCTCCATCACTTTGGGAACCGCAGAGCTCCCAGGTCTCTGGCAATTCCCAAGGCCAGTGCCTTCCATGGGATGTTTGTTGGACACCCCCATGGCTGATGTCCCCTGGTGTTCCCAGGGAAGCTGCTGAGTGCCACAGGAGGCCATGAAGTTGCTGAGGACACTGGGGCACCTCCCCTGCAGGGAAAGGCTGACAAAGTTGGGGCTGATGAGCCAAGAGAAAGGAAGGTTCTGTGGAGACCTCAGAGCACCTTTCCAGTCTGTGAAGGAGCTCCAGAGAAGCAGGAGAGTGACTTTTCCTCAGGAACTGTAGGGACAGTACAAGGAGTAATGGGATCAAACTGATCAAACTGTCCCAGTGCCTCAGCACAGCTCCCAGCCCCAGCCAGGCTCAGGGCTGGTGGCAGAGTCCCTCTGTGCCAGCCTGTGCCAGCCTGGGGGCACAGGAACAGCCCTCAGGGGTGCACTGCACTGCCTGTGCCACTTCCTTCTCTTCCAGGACTGACAGACATGCTGGCCATGAGCATGACCCCTATGTATATATGTTCAACTTGTTATAGGGTTTCTGTAAGTATGTTTTGAAAATTGTTAGTCTATAGGCTCTTCTGTAAATATGTTCTGAAGATTGTTACTCTATAGGCTCCCATGTTAATTTGTTCTGTAGATTGTTGTTATAAAGATTCTTATAATGAAAGATATTCTGTAAGTCATATGTTTTGCTGATCTTCTGTAAATAAATACTGCTAATTTTAAAAAACACACTTCTCTTTGCAATTCTTTTGGGCACTGGCAGCCTTTGAGAATTGCTGTGGCTTCCACTTGCTCCAGGTTCCTGGGACTGGAGCTCCCTGGGGGTGCTGGCAGAGCATCTCCTGGCTGGGGGTCCCTGTGCACAGGAGGTCCCACTGCCACCACTCCCAGCCCTGGGCACTGCTCATGTTCCTGGGCTGGGGCAGAGCAGTGTCCCCAAGAGCAAAGCTGTCACCAGCAGAGAGGGGTTGGACGTGAGTGGCCCCCTAAGTGATGCCACCAAAGCAGCCAGGAAACCTCCTGCTACCCTTCCTGCTGGAGCCAAAGGGACTCCTGAGCCCAGAGCCAGCATCAGGCAACAGGCATGCAAAATCCCAATTCATGCTCTGAAGGCCATGACAGCCTGGGGAATTGTGGGACCTGGATCTGGGGTGCTGCAGGGGCTGATGTTTAAGGCTTGGAGCCTGCAAACACTCCAGGCGTTGCTTCCCCCTTGCATTGTATTGTCCTGTGCCCTTCAAGAGACAAAAGCCCACTCTGCATCCAGCCCTTGGCCCTACAGGTGCCCAAGATCAGCCCTGCCAGGCAGCTGCCCCCCAAAGCCCTGCACTCCCTGAGCATCCCCATCTCACGTGGCAGTGGGAAATCCCACATGCTTCAAGAAAGAAATTCCCCATAGTAACTAAACCAGTCTTTGTTAGGAGGGTTCTAAGGGGAAAGTCAGCACCAGGTGACATTTAAATCACATTTAAAGAGGTGGGTGCAGGGAAGGTGGTGTGATCTCCAGGGACTGTGG
This sequence comes from Entomyzon cyanotis, assembly GCA_024500445.1. NCBI lineage: Eukaryota > Metazoa > Chordata > Aves > Passeriformes > Meliphagidae > Entomyzon > Entomyzon cyanotis. The sequence goes on from JAKEPQ010000735.1 coordinate 1,570,855, forward strand.
CAGTGCTGGGTGTGCAGGTGAGGCTGCAAGGTTTCTCCCAGCTGGAACAGCTCCTGGCTCAGGCCTCACAGCTGTTCCCAGGGGTTGGGCTCAGAAAGCAGTGTCAGACCAGTTGCTGCAGATATTTCAAAGGACTAAATGTCATTCAAAGAAGCCACGCTGCCAATTTAGTTTCGGTGTCGTGGCATGAGAAGCTACGAAGGTGTCTCTGAATGAGCACTCAGGGCACTTACACTGCCATCCCAAAGGACAGGACTCTGCTTTCAGCACTGCTGAGCTCCTAACCCAGCAATTAAGTCTCAGCAAGAGATAGTAATTGAGTGCACCAGGGAACCTGGCCTCTAATAAAAGGCATGAATCCCACAGCCCACCCACCCCAATGCCTTGCATGTCTGTACCTTTTCCTTCTTCTCTCTTCTCTCGTGACACTTTCCCCATTTTTGCTGTCTGGGAGCTTGGCTTCTCTCTCTCCTGTCTGCAGGTTCAGCCGCACGTGTGACCCTGCAGGAACAGCCTGACCTACAAACAAAGGTTATTTTATTTCAGAGCACATACACTGTTCCAGCTCTGGGAGGAACTGGGAGCTGAAGGCATATGCTCCTCCCTGAGAGAAGGGGAGAAAAGCTTCATCCCATGCAGTGATAAGTGGGATATTCACCACTGACTCCCCTCCCCTCCAGCAGCACCCCTAAAGTGCTGCTTTACCCTCCCAGAAATGTCACCCTGATCATTTGCTGCCAGACTGGCTCTGACCCACTGTGGAGGTGAAACCCTGAGCCCAGCAGACACTGGTTCCTTCCTCCCTTCCAGCCCAGCTCCTAGGAGAGCACTAAAACTCCACATCAGGAGTGGATTTGGAGGCTGCATGGAGAAAGGGGAATTGGTTGCTGATTGGGGGAGACAGAATAAAATGCAGCTGCCAAAGGGAAATCAAAGCATCCCACAGAGTACAGCCAGGTACACTGCACATCAAGGCTGTGTTGGTGTGGAAATACTGTATTAAAAGGAATTTATGATCACTACTATCTGACAACAAAAATACACAGAATACATTAAGCTTTGGGTTTAAATGCAGAAAAGATAGGAAATTCAGAGTGTTTTTCTTGGTCACAGTTCACCACAAACACATCTCAATATGGCCAGTCCAGCACTGGGTTGGAGAGGAGGCAATATTTGGTTGCTACTTCTTGATGACACTTCTTTTTCTCTTAATGCAGGAAATCTGGCTGCTTAGGACAGCCAGGCTATAGCTGAACAGCTACAGAACTGCTCACAGATGGACAGACAGACACACAGCTGCTCACCTTCCTCCCTCTTGAGGAGGATTCCCTATTCAGCCTTTCCTTCCTCACTCTCCTTTTACCTAAAAAGATACCTAGGATAGAGTGACAGCTTGCAGGAGACAGGCAGCATCTCCTACCAAAGGGAAGTGAACACAAGGGTAATTATTTTGTACAATAAATACATGTACTCAAAGACAAAAAGCTCTAGTCTCAGGAACAACCAGATTGATCCCCCCTGTTCAAGACCAAAGAGATATTTCCCTGATCAAAGGACCTGGTGCTTCCTACATAACACTGGGATGTTTGTCACAATTCAAACGGAAACATTTCAAAGCCTGGAGCCATCTAGAAGGTATAAATGCATTTAGAAAAACCAGGAAAATCCATCTTGGAGGATTTCCTATTAAAAAAAGGTTTGCATTTCTGACAGACCCTCCTTCTCTGCATCACATCCTGTCCATTAGAAGTTGCATTGGTTGGATACGTGAGAGGACAGATGTGATTATCTTCCCATCTTAAAACCATGGGAGGACAGGCTAGATATGCCTCCTCCACACTCGCAATACTTTCCATGGACAGATCCCAACCTCCTCCTGCTCCTTGAACTTGTGAAACACGGGACCTTTCATCTATCGAAGTATACTCCCACGCTGAGAAGTTGGGCTCTGCAGGAATCCAGTGCCATCTCTGAGCTGTGCCCCTCAGCTGGGATGTGCTGGTCAGAAAGGAGTCTGTAGGATCTCCATGAAAAGGGCAACATCTCCTGTCCCTGGTTCAGGAGACACTGAGACAGGGCTCTGCCAGCAAGGAAAACATGGCAAATGATAGCCTGGTCTAGTGGGAGATGTCCCTGCCCATGGCAGGGAGGTGGAACGAGATGAGCTTTAAGGTCCTTTCCAACCCAAGCTGTTCTAGGATAAAATGTCATCGCGTGCTGAACACACAGACACAGGAGGACATCTCCTCCTCCGCAGACACAAACATGTTCAGGGGGCAAAGCGAGGGGTGAGCTGGGTCCTTCCCCTCCCAAAGCCAGCGGCTCTCCTGGCCGTGTCACCAGCACGGGGCCAGGCGGGTTGCAGCCCCAGCAGTGGCTGAAGCAGCTCTGGGCTGTCAGCACAGCCAGGAATAGCCCCAGTCTGGCTGCCGCGCTCCCGCTGCATCCGGCCACGGCAGCCTCCCGGTTGCCAGGGGAGAGGAGGGAGGCGGATGGGCTTTGCTTGAAAGAATCGTGCAAAGGGAAAGCAGGAGAGCAGGCTCCACAAGGCCCGGGTGGCTGGGGAGCCCAGCCCTCCCGCTTCTGTTCTCAGCGAGCAGTAAATAAAACCAAACCCAGAGCTGGAGTGCACAAGCTGCACACCCAGCACAGCCAAATCACAGCGGCCGCCTTCAGCAAAGACACAAACCATTCCTGCTCCTGCTTTGCACACTAAACGAGATTTGACCAAGAGCATCCAAACCCCACAGCAAATATCCCAGCCTTGATGCGTTTAAGCAGCTCTCAGTGCTCCAGGGGTTTCTCCTCGCCATCCTGCACAGCAGCCCAGGTTCATGGCACAGCAGGACAAACACGCTGCTTTAATAAATAAACCATGAAAAACATCTCTGTTTTCAACAAAAAGATTGACATTGTCACTTAAAAATATTACAGCTGTTCAAGGAAGGTCTTCTGTCTTATTTAGTTTGGTGTATTTTGAAGTAGAAAGTGTGTTTGAGGGTGGGTTGACTTGAATAATGTGATTAAAATTGCTGATTTAGACGAGCAAGCTGGAAATCCTGAATTTTAATCATGTTTCAATATGTAGCTTCTAGACATTTCCCTTAAAAATAGTTGATTCTCTTTGATTCCTATAATTTGATACTATTCAACAACTGGGAGCACACACTGGAGCAATACATATGTAAGCAATTACACAGCTTTACATGCTGCTAAAACAGAATCATTCCGTTAATAGCTTTTTCCCGAGAGAAATTAATTTTTTACTCATTGTTTGCATTAAGTTGCATTTGGGAAATTAAACTCAATTAAAAAATATAAAAACACATTTATATTTAAGCCATTTTGTGACATTTTTTCTCCTTGACACCTTAGACAAATAAATAATGTGTATCCACAGGTAGGCACTGCATAGATGTGTTACAGAATGGTTCCACTTCCCTGAGAGCTGCAAATCCTGCAGCTCCTAGACCTCATCCCTTGCTCCTCGTAAAGGGAAAGAAGAATTTCCATTCTAATTAATTTCCCACCTCTAAATCAACTACCCAGTGAGTAGAAATAGCTGTGAAAGCCCCTTCACAAACCTGACAGAAGGGCTACAGCTGTGAAGGGGGAAGCAGGAAACTCCTGCCCCCACAACTGGTTTGTACTCCCTACCACTTAAAAAATATCCCACTCTTGGGATTTTTTTAACCACAACTAAAATAAATTAAAATAAATTTAAAATAAAATCACAGAATCATAGAATCCCAGAATGGTTTGGGTTGGAAAGGATCTTAAAGCCTATCCATTTCTATCGCCTAGATAGAAGCACCTTCCACTATCCCAGGTTGCTCCAAACCCTGTCCAGCTTTGGACACTTCCAGGGATCCAGGGGCAGCCACAGCTTCTCTGGACAATCTGTGCCAGGGCCTCAGCATCCTCACAGGGAAGAATTCCTTCCCAATATCCAACCTGCACATGCTCTCCTTCAGTTTAAATATGTGTTATTGCATTGCCTTGGGATGATGGATCTTAGAGAAAGCCACAGGGTTTGAGCAGAGCACCCAGTGCCCCTGATGGGGACTTGCCACCCACCTCTGTCCCTCAATCACTCAGCTGCCTCACAGCAGAGGTTTGAGCAGAGTTTGAGCAGAGCACCCAGTGCCCCTGATGGGGACTTGCCACCCACCTCTGTCCCTCAATCACTCAGCTGCCTCACAGCCAAAAAGACAGTGTCCAAAAGGTAAAGTACTCCCGGAAGATAAAACCCTTGTCACTGCACAAATGACAAGGTCTTTATTGGGAATAAATGTCAAAGCAGAGCGACAGCATTTCTTTTCCAAGCAGGAGACACTGATCCTGTGGCAACGCTGCTGGGATGGTGTTATTCCTGTTCTTGATTTAATCCCTTTATCAGCTGCAGAAGCACCAGGACAGGCTGTGGTCTCCCATGCTGGCTCTGGCTTACACTGCTGTCCCCACAAACCATCCCCACCCCTGGGTGCTGCCACATCCCCGAGCCTCCGCAGCCCAAACCGCCTGCAGATGCCTCCGTGCATTAGCACTCGTTTTATTTGGATGTGCTCTGTCCATAAAGTTGCTTAAAGAGACGCCGAGGAAGACTTTAATTTATAGCCCCATTCTTTTAATCTTGGTCAGCCAGATTTTTTCAGACATCTGTTTATATCTCCTCATAATATATGAGATGGAGCAGCAGCACCAGGCAGCAGCTCACTCGCAGGGGCTCTGCTGACATTTATAAACCGAAGCGATTTCTCTCATGTGCTTTATGTTATCAGCTAAACCTGTCCACTTAAATTATTGCCTTGTAACCAAATCACAACTATCTGTTACTCTGCTCTGTGTACGTTTCCCAGGCTCTATACCTATATCAAGCCTTGCAGAGGCTGAAAACAAGATGATAAATAAATAAACAAATGGAAAACAGGATATGCTTCTACCAGGCTCACAACTGAGGGAGGATCAGGCATGTTGTACACCACATTACTAAAAGCAGAGGCTGTTGTGTGGAATATGCAGCATGTAGTGATAGCCAAAGAACCCCATCTCTTTTTCTAGACCAACCAAATTACCAACTGTGTTTCCTCACTTAAGGAGAAAGGTCTCATCCTGCCTGGCTCCTTCCCAGCACATCATTCCATGTGGTGCTGGCCACAAGTGGTTTTGTGTTTCAGCACGGGGACAAGGCTGAGCCCCAACTCACTGCACAGCAACAGGCAGGCATTAAACATAACCAGGGAAGTTGTACATCATACACTGACCTGCAAACCCAGCAGGTTTGTGCAATAAGTCACTGACCTCCTGGCAGTGGCTTCCCAATCCCATCCCATCCCATCCCATCCGATCCCATCATCCCCACCCCTTGGGCCCCCAGGCTGCCAGCCATTGACTGCCCGGCAAGAGGAGCCCAAGAGGGACACGAGACTCTCCCCCTGCAGCACCACTCTGTCCCCTGTGGCAGAGGAATGTCCCCTGGGAAGGCTGGTGAAAGCAGAACAAAGGTGATCCAGCTCGCTGAGACAGATCCCTGGCTTGTGCCCAAGTGAGCATCCTTGTTTGCCATTGTAAGAGAATTCAAAAACCTATTAAGGGTTTGAAAACAAGCCCCAGTTATGAGTCAGTAAGTGGCTCTGCAGCTCTCAGAAATTACCTCGGTATGTGAGCAAGCCTCAGATAAAATCTACTTTCCTTTACTCTTTGTTTCTCTCTGCATAGGGAGTGAGAGGAAAGGGACTTTCTTTCTAGTACAGGCAACAAAGGAATCTGGAATCAATATGTGAATGTTCCAGCAAAACACACGGCAGTGCTGCAGTATTGAAATAATCACACTGACAGAGCATCCACAATAAGTTATCTGATGGCACCGCACCTTCTCCGTTAATAAAATAATGATTAAAAACTACAAGGAGACAAATCCCAGGGAGCAGCAGAGCTCCCCACAGCTGCACCACCAGCTCCAGGAGCCACCAGTGCCGGGGTGGGGGACGGGCTGAGGCTGGGGCACCACGTGCAGGTGGCACACAGGGGACACTGTGGCTGACTCCAGCTCTGCCTGGGTGGATGGGATGTCCCACAGCAGGGCATGCTGGCTGCACCAGGGTGTTCTGAGGAAAACAGAGGAGCCAAGCCTAGTCTGGAGGCTCAGCTCGTGCCCTGACCCCAGACTCTGGTAGAGCTGCTGAACAAGGAAGCAACAAAGCCTGCCTCCTTTTTTTTCCCTTTCTTTCCTACAAAGGCAAGTCCTACCACTCTCTGGATTGGTTGTTACTTCAAAACAGAACATTTTTACACACAAAAGGAAGATGCATAGCAGACACAGGTAAGGAAGAGATGGATTACTGATGGCAAGAAGAAACCCAGAGCCTGAATCTCATTTTATTTCTTTCTGTCCCTGTTTCACTCAGCTACAGCTTTTGTATTAGTTCACTGTCTGGCACTCACTGCTCCTCCCAATTAAGTGCCACTGGAAAATGTCATTACTATGCTTTATATCACCTCTTCCCGATAGCTGGTGCAGAGGTTTCACAGCACCAGGCCTGGAAGCTCCCCCCAGCAGTTGCCTCAGCATCCCCAGCATTCCCCACCTCAGGCAGTGAGGAAGCTCAGACACCTGTGTCCACATTCCAAGCACAAACTCCTGTGATGCTGGAAGAAATGTTTTACAAATCCAGTGTGTGTGCAGCTCTTCTTCCAACTGTACTTCTGCTGGGAAGCCACAGCTGCCTGCTGAGCCCAGCACCTTCTCAGAGAAGCATCAGCCTGGTCACTGCCTCTTGATTTCTTAGGTCACCAGTGACAGCAGGGGCTCTGGTTACCTACTGCAATTAATTATAGAGAAAACTCTTATAAAATCACTGTATGCTGTCCATACAGTGCATGAGCTTGCAGCCTCTGCAGGGGATGGGATGCAGGATGAACCCCTGGGCTGACCCACCATGCCTGGTCCCATCGTGCCACCTCTCCCAGGTGCTGCACAGCTCGGGCTGAAGGAGCTGTGCTGCCTCTGCCTGCAAGGGAACAGTTCTGCTGGTGCCAGAGTGGTTTATCGCTGCTCTTTTGTCTGATCATTGTCCCCCGATAAGGACAAAGATCCTGCTGTGCAGAGGGCTGACAAGGACAAAGAGATGTCCTTCTCTTCCTGGGATTGCAGAGGGAACCATAAGAAAACTGTTTTATCCTTACAGAATGAGCAAACAACTCACACTGCTGCTTCCTTCTGCCTCCCAGAGCACCCAGACACACACGGAGCAGGCAGGGCTTGATCCCCAAGCCAGACATTCCGTTTGTGTCAGCAGCTCACAGAGGGTCTTCCAGAAAGGCCTGGATGGGATGAATTGTTGAGACACTGAATCAAAGTTAAAAGCACCTCAACAAGGTGCTCGAGGAAGTCTCATGTAAGACACTTCAGTTGGTTAGTTCATCTGACAAACCTTTCTGTGACATTCCAAGCTATGTTAATAAATATCATAGAAACTGACCTGTCAAAACAGTGATGTCTAAGTACAACATCTTCTCTAACACTGATTTCGTTCCATGCTGCAGTGGAGCAGGGACAGAAGCCATCTGAAATGCTTTCAAGCTTGCCAAGGGTGAATCTGTCCCCAGTTCAACATCCAGCACTGCTGCTGGCAGCAAAGCCATTCCTGGGAAAACCCCAAAGTTGCCCTGTTCTGATACAACCCAACACCAAGTGTGCTCCTTCCCAGGCTCCTCACAGGTCCCAAGGCAGCAACACTGCTTTCTGCTGGACTTGAACCCCACTTGAGCAGGGAAAGAGTTATGGAATGGTTGGGGTTGGAACAGACCTTAAAGATCATCCAGTTCCAAGCCCCCTGGCACGGGCAGTGATGTCACTCTGAAAGGGCTGATTCCATTCCAGTTTCTTATTTAGCAAGAGAGAAGTGACCTACTGGTGCTTGCTGTGCTACTGCTCTCCTAAGGCTGATGCCACAGAGGTCACTGAGGGGACTCAGGGTGTTAAGGGCTCTGCACAACCAGGATTACAGGGAGACACACACCCACAGTAACCCTGGGGAGAACTTTCTTGCACCCTGTGATTTTTAATGCCAACCTTGCTGCAACAACCATGTCTTTAAGCATCATCCATCAGGCCTCTAGCTCAAGCATTTGTTTGGCTGAAAAGGTTTTTAGAGCCACTCTTTTGTCCCAGTGCTGAGAGGTCTTCTCTGTAATTTGTTCCCCTCAGCAAACAGAATGAAGACATTTTAAAAATGATGCCAGAATCCAATCCCTCCTCCTATGATTCAATCCACAGCTAGCAGAGAGCAGAGCCTTACAAGGAAGGGGCTGTCCACTAAGTAACACTTGGTTAGAGATGTGAAAGCACCTTTCCATTTGGACATTGGGTTTGATAGTGCTCACAACTGTCACTTTTCCCTGAGCCAGGGCTCTCCCGTGGCAGTGGGATTGATGTTCTCCCAGCTGATCAGCTGGTGCTGAGCGCTGTGAACGCTGTTATTCAAACCAGTGGCACCCTGGCAGGGCTGGGCTCACTCCTCACACCGCCTGCCAAATCCACTTGGCTTCGCCTCCAGCTCCTGCAGCAGGACAGCGGGAGGGAGGGAGAGGCAGGCGAGTCCCTGGTGACAGGCAGGACCATGGGGACAGGCAGGAGCCTGGCTGGCAGTGCCAGAGCGGGTCCATGTGACTCCCGCCCACCCTGACCGGCGGCCAAGGCGATGATGGTGGCACACGTAGCCCAGCCTCGTGCCCACAGCCAGGCCAGCTGCCTGCTGAACACACACCAAACCTCGCCCCTCCCATGGGCAGGGAAACCACGAGGACAGGAGGGAAGGCTGGCACACACAGGGCAGAGTGTGTCCCTCCCATGAGGTGCCTGTGGCCTCCTGGGAAGTCTCAAAGTGATGGAAGTGAAGGCAGATGGCAGCGAGATGATGGGGAGGAAGGATCCCAGGAAAGGATGGGGTGGCAGGAGGGCTCAAGTGGGAAATACAGTGCTGCTGACAGAGGCACTGCTGCAGCAGCTGAGGATGTAGCTTCTGCTGCTGCTGCTGCTGCTCCAATAGGGAAATGCCTTCTGTGGCAAAGAGCTCATTGTAACAAGTGCTCTGCCCTCCCACCTCCCTCCTGAAAGGGCTGCTCTCCTTTGCAGTACAACAGCAGAAAACACACCATGAAAAAAAGAATCAAATGGAAGGAAGAGGAAGGGTTGCCCTTTTGTAAAGTGGGCACAACATGCTTTCACTTTCTCAGCAAACCCTTCTCCCCAGCCTCAAGCCAGGCATTGCAGTGCATTACCACAGCCTCAGGAACAGCAGGAGCCATGAGCTCCGGATTCAATATGAGGCGCTTGATTTATTTTTTCTTCTGATACTGGGCTTGAGTCTGTGAACTGCAGCAGTTTAGAGAGTTTAATCCCACAAAGGTCCGAGCAGAAGGAACAGACACAAAGGTATCCAGCCACACTGATATTTCATCTCTCAAATGACACACCAGGATACACAGACACTGCAGTGACCTTTGTCTCACCACGTCCCCAAGTCAACATCCATGAGAAGCTTATTTACAAAAGCCAGTTTTAATCCCTCTCCAACTCACTACATTATTTATCCCCAGTTCAAGGCCATAACCCATTCAGTACTTGTCAACCCTCAGGTCTGTTTGTTACTCCAGAATGCCCATCTGAAGGCTTGGCTACATTCAGAGAAGATCAATGCAGGACGTAGACAGAGAAGAACAAGGCAGGTGACCAGGAGAATTGAGAACCAGACAAAAGGAATTGAGGATGATATTAATTTTGTGGAATTTTAGGCATCTAATGCCTTTTTGAGAGAGGCACCAGCAGCTTCTTTACTATGATGGAGATTAGCAGCTCCAGAACATCATCAACCATTGTGTCTCCCACATCTGTCACTCTCAGAGAGAGCCCCTCCTCCTCTCTCAGGGGCTGCTGAGATGGCCACCAAAGAGCCTGGCAACGTGGAGGCATAGAAAGGACACAATGGCTTTCTGGGGAGGGATAATGCTACAGGACCAGCACCAGTGTGAGAGTCAGGAGGTCTACACTGGCATGGTTAATCTGTGGTTGGAAACAAGGAGCTGAAGGCTAAGAGTGTGCAACTTGAGGAGGGTAAAGGAGCGAAAAAGGAAACTGTTTTCCAGGGAAAAGCTGGGAAGCTCAAGAAGAGCTGCTCATGACCAGGTCTCAGCATTCTCTGCTCCTGTCCTCAGCTTCTGAGTCTGTAACTTAGTCAATGCTGAAACTGGAAAGGTAAGACACGTATAACACAAACTCCCTTCTCCCAGCTCCAGCTCCCACTGGGAGCATTTCAGGACACACTGTGCTGCTGGCAGGGCGTGCAGTTTATTGACTTGGATCCCATCTCTGCTCGATGTGTGTCAGCTGGCTCCTCTCCCCCATGGCCGCAGCCACATCCCAGCACTGACATCTCCCCGAGCCCAGAGCATCCCCCAGAGCCAAGGGCACCCAGGTCTGCAGACGTTTGGCCAACATTCCCCAGTTCAGCACTGGGAGGTGCCTGATCCGACCCGCCTGGCTGCGAGACGAGCAGAATGTATCGGAAAGAGCCGCCTGCCAGCCCTGCTGCCAGGCAAGAGTGAGAACAAATTTGGATAATAAAAGCTGGAATAAGAAGATGCCTTGGAGAGCGCGTTGGAATAGTGCTTTGCAAAGCTTCAATTTAAAGCCTTGTTTCTACAGCTAACGCAGTCGTAAGGGACATTAGCCTAATTTCTGTCAAGAGAACTTGTCAACACTGCAGTATTTAAGACAGACACTAAGGACGTGTTTTATCTCACAGATAGATCACTGAGAAAGGAAGGAGCTGTGCCACACTTGGTTCACAGGAAAATAAATTGACGTTCTCCCTGGGCCTAATTGGTGGATGCTGTTTTATAACACCACATGCATGAGCAGCCTCACATTTTATCAGTGTGCAGCTGAGATTGGTGCCAAATCCACTGTGGGGTTAGACACAGGAACCCACAAGGATGTGCTTCAAATGGGCACCCAAGGAAACAGAGCTGGGCGTTTGCCAGTCACAGAATAGGTGAAATATTTGGCCATGTCCTGAAGGGTCAGGTTCTTCTACAGATGGTGCTCACCAGCTGAGCCACAACTAGCAAGCTGTGATTTTAGGGGCAAGGGGAGAAAACTGGTGGTAGAAGAAGAGAACTGGGTTTGCCTTCTCAGGACTACCAGCAGGAACTTGCCTGGCCTGTTTTTTAGAGATGCTCCATGGTGACTCAGTAGAAAGCAAAGAAAAGAGAGGCTGTACCCTGCAGCTTTAGGAAGGAAGTGTTAGCCTGATCCTGCTCCCACCATGCCCCACTTTAAGGAACTAAAACATTCCCAGGAGCTCGGGTGCGTTAACGCTGGCATGGCTTCACACGTCCCACATGCCAGCCTTGGAGCTGTGTTTGCAGCATTCCCAAGATAACATTGGTGCCACGACACAAAAGCTTGTCCCAGACTTGCAGCTTCTGCAGTGGAAAGTTGAAAATGCCCTTTTATTTGCAGTTGTTACAGGGAAATAACAGCTGTGTCACCTTGTCCCAGCCTTGGAACAGAAATCAGCTTGCAGAGGAAGCCTGAGGGAGCACGACCCTGAGCTGCAGACTTGAGGGCAGGAGGGTGGCTCTGCCCTGCCACGGATTCTGCATTGGCAGAAGAGCTAAATCACTGCAACAGCCAGAAATGTCCCTCAGGAAGGAAATCCTCTCAAAGATAAATCAATAACTCAGTGTAATTTTAGCATGCAGCCAGGAGAATTTACATTGCCAGGAAGGCTGAGAGTTCTGCCACGGAGACAGAGTCACAGCATCATCAAATAGCCCTGCAGCAGACCCTGCAGAAGAGCTCGGGCTCTGGGTATTCACTGCAAAGCCACGAGTCTGGGCTCTGCATTTTGGGACCTCCACAGACCCAAATCAGAGTGACAGCAGCATGGATGTGGTCCAGCAAAACTTCCTCAGGACAAACCCACCTTTCCCTTTTCTCCTCTGCAGCAGTGAGGCTGCTCTTTGAAATTATGGCAGTGCTGGCAAATGCTCCACATCCTACAGGGTGAGACACAAAAAGCACAGCTAAACCAGGTGCAGGAGCAGAAGGGGAGTGCTCCAGCCCTGACCAGAGGGGTCCCACCAGCCAAGCCACCCACAAAACAGCACGACAGGGATGCATCACAGCCCCCAGTGATTAATGAGACTGCAATTTACGTAATTGTATTAATGCAAAGTACACTCGGACCAATAAGTTCAGGGGAACTAATGACACTTTAGAGCACAGTTCAACACTGAGCAGTAACTCTAGCAAAAAGGATAAAAAAAAAAAGGCCCCTAATTATTCAATAGCTCTTCTCCCAGATTCTCAGGGTCAGCTTGGAGGAGAAGGTGGCCTGAATTATATTTTCGTTTCCAGAACATCAACAGAATTGCTAAGTGAGTTCCAGCGGCAAGGTCAGAGCCTGCCCATTGTTATGCATGCCAGCCCTGTCCCTTCCCTGGCTCGGCAAACAGCGGCACTGCCGGGCCAGGGAGGGCTGGGGCTGCCGTGTCCTCTGCCAGCAGCTCCCATGCCGCCAAGCCCTCCTGCTCCCAGGGGCACAGGAGCAGCTCCTCTGCCAGCTGTGTGCTCTTGTCCCCTGCACGGATAAACTGCAACAACCAACTCCTTAGAAGCCAAGTGCAACACCCATGTTTGAAGGTCTAGGACCCTGCTCAGGATAAGCCTGATGAGCAAACAGCCCAATCCAGCCAGCAGAGATTTGTATACACCCAGACCACTCCACATTGCCTGCTGGTACAGCCAAAGCCCCTGGCAGACATGGAGCCTGTGCCAGTGCATGGAGGGCTGGGAAGGAGTGCACACACACACACAGAGCTCTTCCCCTGTTCCCCTGTTCCAGCCCACCTGGAGCCATGGACACATTTTGCAACACCCCTGCTGGCCACAGTCATGTCACTCCTCACAGGATCCTTTGGTGCCAACAAGCTCTCACACAGATGTGCTCATGTGCCATCAATGCTGATGTGCTCCAAGAGCCTCTGTCGGTAAACCCAACTTTACAGCAGCTACAAATGCAGTCGGTGCTTCTGCAGTCTGCTCTGTATTATTTCATTGAGACCTGGACTTTTAAAAGGGCGTGGAGCAGCAGGACAAGGGGGAATGGCTTCCCACTGTCAGAAGGAATGATAGATGAGATATTGGGAAGAAATTCTTCCCTATGAGACTGAAGAGACCCTGGCACACATTGTCCAGAGAAGCTGTGGCTGCCCCTGGATCCCTGGAAGTGTCCAAGGCCAGGCTGGACAGGGCTTGGAGCAGCCTGGGAGAGTGGGAAGTTTCCCAGCTCATTGCAGAGGATTGGAATTGGATGAGTTTTGACATCCCTTTCAAAACAAACCATTCTGGGATCCAATGACTCTGCACTTCTGAAATGCTGAGATCTGCCAGCAGAGCTGACCCAAAGGGCAAGGTCAGTGCTTGAAGCTGAAGGTGCATTATGACCTTTGCACACAAAGCCAGGACAACCTATTGTGCTCCTACGATGCACAACACGAAGCTGCTTGAGAAGTCAGGGCAGAAAAACTCTGCAAAGACACTCAAAAGAGGAGAGCTCACAAGCCTCACATGACCCCTGTGTCTGACTGAAAACCAAATCCAAATTAAATGAATGGTCACAAGTTTGGTGTCTCAGAACTGAACTCAGAGCTCTCCTGACGCCTTCCAGGCTCAGCAGCAGCATCCAGCTAGAGGGAACACGCAAAAAGCCAACTCAGTATGATTAGGAAGACACACATGAAATTATCCATCACAGAGCAACCTGTGTGCGCCCAAACGTCCTGCAACACAATCAGAAATCAATGGCAAGACGCAAAAACCATCTACCACCCTGCAAAATATAAAGAACACTTGTAGTATTGATTTTAAAAGCACCTCAGTGAAGAGAGTTGAGAAGAAGCCTGAGAAAGCAAAGCAAAAAGCCTGAATTGAAGCCTATTTTTTTCCTCAAAAAGACATTAATAATGGATTTTCAATGCAAGAAGAAAAACTGAAACCCACACCAGATTCTCCTGGTAATAACAGCTTTCTGCAAAGCCCAGCTATTAATGTAACAGGGACGTCCATCAATCAAGCACACAGAAAGTACTTTGAGAGCTAAAAAAAGAGCATGCAAACATCTGCTTTTGGCAACTTAAATTTTGCCCTTAAGCACAAGGAACATAATAAATTACCAGAAGGTTGGGCTTGAACTCGTTTCCCTCCATGCTAGACCTAAATGCTGAGGATGGGGATAAGGGTACACAAACATGCTGCTGCTGCTTGGATTTGTCCTGACAAAAAATGGGAGGAAGTGGCACAGTTTCATTTGTGGACTGAGGATCCCTTGAAAACACTGGTGCCATTCTCAGCAGCAAGCTCCTGACAGCCAACCCATGGGGACAGTCAACAGCAAGGGGACACCAAACAGGGGTGTAGCAACTCCCTGCCTGCAGTTTAGGAAGCTCTTGTGAACCCTTTGCCACCTCCAGCATCCTCAGCACATCCAAGACTGCCCAGATGCTGGAGTGGTCCCACAGTGGGATGACAAATGTGCCAACTTGCTCCAAGATCCCCATGGCATCTCTCCTCACCCAGCTCCTTCCTTGTTCCCCATGGAACTGTGGTGATTTTGGCAGGTCCTCAGTGCCCAAGTCCCTCAGTGCTCTTATGAACCACCACATCACACTTGGGGTCCACCCACGCAGCTGAGCACTGCCTGGGGTGTGACAGCAAACCCCAGAAAAGCTGGATTTGCACCAAGGAAACGGCTGCCAAAGAAAGCAGCCAGGGTATCCCCACGCCTCCAACATCTCCTCCCTTGGAAAACACAGTAGGTCAAAGCTAATGCTGGAGATAATGAACACAATTTACTGATTCAAGCACAAGAACCTGCAGGCATGGCTGCAACTAAGTCTTAATAAATTCTGAAGAGTGACACTATAAAATGGCATTATGGAAGGCTGTATTTATTGTCACCCCATGCTTCTGTATCCAAGGTGCCACGTTACACTTAATAACAGTTTTCTCCCCAGCTGCCAGTGTTGCAAACCCTGACAAGCTAATGGTCGGGCCAACCCTCCCCCAAACACACACATCTCCACCCTGCACACAGTTCTGGTGGCGTGAACAAGGATACATGATTGAAACAGTGCTCCCCAGGGGCTACCCAGCCTGTCCCCTCTGTGCTGGTTCTGCAGGGCTCCCTGAGATGCAGCAGGACAGGACTTTTGTCTCTGGAAGTGATGCAGACAAGGAGCAGCTGTTGTAGGATGGTACCTTCATGCACAGAGACCTTCTGGAGCACTGTGAGCAGAGCCTGCACTCCTGGGAACACCATGGACACCAGCAGAGCAGCCCCACCAGCAAATTCCTGTCTGGTGTCACAGCAGGCTCTGTGCAAGCCATCAGGACATCCTTGTGGAGAAACACGGAGAACCAGAGGTTCTCATGGAGGACGACCATGGAGAACCAGAGTTCCTCTGGTTCCTCATGCCAGAACTGCAGGAAACCTCACCATTCAGAGCTCCACTACCACTGCAATGTGCCCTTTCATGCCTCCATATTTAGCTTTGAGACCACAGATACAATCTTTATGGGGCATGGTTTTCATTGAGCTTCTTGTTCTACCTGTTGGTGTAGTAGTCCTAAGCCTGCAATAAAATCACCTTTGAGGTCAGGCTGGGCTGGGGCAGCACCTTGGGTGTGGATGGAGACCTGACAAGTATAAAGGTGCCATTGTCCCATCCATGTCTGCACCACCTGCACTGCAGAGGACACAAAAGAAATGTGGATAATCTCTAGTCCTCTTCACAAAAAAAAAAAAAAAAAAAGGCAATAAATATATAATTTTATCAAGTATAGCACAGAAAAAACAGTACAAACAGGCACTGTAGGTGGTTTGACCCAAGGGCACTCACAGTGGATGGAGGAGAGCATGTACATCTCCTCCTCAGACAGTGTTCACACCTCTGACCACAGCCTGGTCTGGAGGAGCCTCGGCTCTCCCTCCTCTCCTGCCTGCTGACACGTACAAGCTCTCCTCGGCAGCCTCGCTCTGCTCCTCCTCCAGGACAAGTCCTTCTGCCTTCAGAAGGTAACCCAAAGGTTCAGAGAGCATCTGAAGAGATCAGTGTGTGGAAAGATGACAAAACAGGAGTCAAGTGAAAAGCCTCTTGACCTCTCTTCCAGCAAAGGCTCTGCTCCCATGGGGCGCCCTTCCTGCAGCCTTGCTCAGGGCTCCAGCCCTCTGGACCCACAGCTCCCCAGCAGCTTAGACATCACTTCCTGCTGCCTCTTTTCAAAGAAAACTCTTGTGTGCTTGCCCCATTCAGATGCAGCTGATGTTAGCAGGGAGAACAGTCAGCACCACCACCAGGGTTTGCAGCTCTCTGTGAAGGCACCATGGGATCTTCTGTCTTAAAAGAGGCACTGCCAGATCAGCTGAGGCTGGAAACACCTGTGGAATCATCTGCTCCAACCCCTGCTCAAGCTGTGTCACCTCCAGCCCCAGGCCTGTGTTCAGGAGCCCCAGGGTTTGGAATGTCCCAGGACTCCACCATCTCTCTTTTGGAGCTGACCTGCTCCAGCCACTCTGCAGTAACCAGATTTTTCTATGTTTATACAGCGTTTTCTGTATGTTTTGCTGTGGAGGTGCCTCAGAAGGGCAGCACAGCCAACGGGACAGCAGCCACTCCTCCAGCTTTACCTCAGACAGTCTATAAATACCTTCACTACACCTGTAAAACCCATCACCATGTGCCACCTCCTTACAGCTCCAGCTAATCCAGATACAGCCAGGAATAACAATTTTTTGTGTATTATCTGGTGGAGAACAGGGAGATAACTGTAATTAGTAGCATCCCGGTTAGCAGGTGAAATGATAGTGTAATTAATGAAGATCAGGTGGGCTTTGTTTCAGAAAAAGAAAAGCAGCAGATTCTATCAAAATGTAAATGCAGCTTAAAATACAGCCTTGGTGATCACTTAGAGCTGCTTTTAGAAACACCGCCAGCCCAAAATGCAGAGGTTTCACTTGGGCTGAATGACACATCCTAAAAATAAAACCTGGTCTGGGGCTAACATGTAAATTGTTGATTAGATCTATTTATTCACACCCCGCAGTGCTGGGAGAGGCTTGCAGCTCCATGCTCCTTCTCTCACTTTGCAGGATCACAGGCACGTTCCTGTTATTGCCGCTTGCAAGGACTTTGCAACCCTGGGAGCTCTCCAGCAGCAGAGCAGCAGCAATTCCAAGTGACAGGCTGCATACATTAATTCTGTATTCAGATAACATCCTGTTGCAAGTGAATGACCCAAGCAAAACTTCCTGCAGTCTTAAGGAGCAGGCAGAAAACTCAGGAGAGAGGAAAAAGAATCTCTGGACTGAAGAAAATGTTATCCCTCATTAGAATTTCCAATACCACCACCCTTACTCCTTCCAAAATGCAAACACATAATAAAAAATTAAACGTGAATCTAGCATTTAGGAGGTCTTCCAATAAATGGGAATTATTTCTACCAAACGTCAGGACAGACCCAAGGAGATTACATTTCTTCCCCAAGCTTTTGCTGGTAAAGCAGGGCTGGAAAAACAGAGCCATATTTATTTTTTAACTCAGAAGCTTCCTCAGGATGCTAAAGGAAGCAGCTTCAGTAAAGCAGAGCCATTTGTCTCAGTGTGCATTCAAGTAAGAACAAATGCAAAACCAGCTTCTAGACCTCAAGGAACATCAAATAGCTTTTTAATTTATGTCCCAAATTCCCTGCAGATTCTAAAATGAACAGAGGGCAGGGTTCAGAAAAAATGTCTCACTCAATCAAGACAGCTGGATGGATATTCTGCGTTTGCCTCAGAGGACCAAGGTGTTTTTATGCCAGAATGGAGCAGGCACAGCACATGGCTCCAGAAGGATCTGTGGAAAAAGCAGACCTGTTGCTTGTGTGACCCTATAAATAAATGTATTGAAAACTAAATAACTGAGGAAAGAAAATGGAAAAAAAGCTGGAGCCCCATCTGAGTAAGAACACAATTTGCAGGCATGAACTGTGAAGGACCAGGTGAAATATTCCTCACAGGAGCCATCTGACTGTGCTGAGTGCCTGAAAACCCTCTCACTTTGTCCTTGCCCACCTAGAACAGTTTCACTGAAATTTCAGTAGGCGAGTCTTTAACCCATGGGGAAGACTGAAGGGAGGAACGGCCTGAGTAAGACTATGGAAAATACTAACTTCCTAATTAGGGAAAAAGATAACATGGCAAAACTGTGGTTTAGGGATGTACATGATCCAGACTGAACAGCAAGGAAAAAACAAGGATTAGCTTCTAGAGCCAGGTGCTTTTGTCACAACTGCCACACACATCCCAGGGACCAAATCCAGCAGCTCCTGGAGCATATGGCCACATGTATCCTGGGAAAAGGGCTCAGAAATGGTCATCCTGGCCACAGGCTGCACGGTGCTAAATGGCACTTCTGCTCCAGGAAACCTTCAGTCAGGGCAGGGAGTCTGAATACAGAGCCAGCAATGCCACAGGGATGGATGGGGAAGGAACTGGAAGGATGGGGCATCCCCTCAGGCTGGGGCAGCTGCCTCCATCACCTCCAGCAAATGAGCAAATACAGGAGAGAGGGCTGAAAACACAATGTCTGCAAGATATTTACAGGTCAGGGTTTAATTTATGAAATCACAGAAGAGAGTGTGGTCAATCCCATCCTGCAGGAAACACTGCAATGCCTGGAATGCTTGTCCCACACAAGACCACACATTTGAAGCCTGAGGTAGTTGTTGTGATTATTTTCCAAACCTTCAGAACCATTTCAGTGACGCTGGGACCCAAGTCCCATGTTTTGAAACCACATTTCCATAATACCCAAGGAAAATGTTGGAGCCAAGGTCCTGGTGTGGCTTGCTGGCTCTGGGAGGAGGAGGGATGATAGCCAAATTGGAAATTCAAGATAACCAAGGCTGGAGGCACTGCCAAAACATTTCAGAGGAGGAAAAACATTTTTCTTCCAAAGCACTGTTACAAGCTTGAAATAAATGTGCAGACTGTTAGATAAAGACAGAGATAAAAATAGGCCTGTTATTAAATACCTCTTCTTTAATGAGGTTCATCCTTCTAAACAGCCACGTGAAGGTTATTAGAGTTATTGCAGAAAATACAGCCTGCTTGCACATAAAAACCGTAGCAAGATATTCCTCATCACCCAGCACACATTTAAGCACCTCTCAGCAGCTCACACACTCACAGCATCCCCAGCTTGGCAGGAAGGAGATAAAAGAGAGGAATGAGAGATGGCTTCTCTGGGAAACAGTCTCTCTTCTTTCAAAGCACTTTCCCCCCACCAAACAATGTAAATTTAACCAGGGGAATGATTCCCACTGCTGATGTCTAATGCTATTATACCACCACCAGCCTGAGCATCATTAAAGCTAAGTTTGAAATTATTCTGAAAACTGCAGCTTAACCCCCTCCTGTTGCACTAAAACCACTGCTTGACTCTCAGCACCTCATCCCTGGTTTATGACCACTCCAGATCACCTGGAATACCCTGCGGAGCTCAGAATTCCACAAATCACTAATAGCAGTCATGGCTCAGCTCATGAAAACACAGCACTGCACCCTTGTTTTGGCAATGCCCCACATCCTAGCCCATAGATGAAGAAGCTGCAGACTTTTATTTTGGCTGCTCATAAGCACAATTAGTTTTTGGCAGAATGAGCATCACTGCTAAAGACTTTTGTAACCAGTTTGTCTAATGAAACCAGAAACATCACAGCCAGTAAGGGACAGGACTGACCTGACACACCAAAAACCCACCCCAGCCCCACTTTGCTCTTTAACCTGAGCAATCCAAGCAGTAAATGTAGGGCTTTTTCTCACCACACCAGTGCTGTCAGGACACTGTCACTTCTGGAAATGACAGAAGACAAGTTTTACCTGCATTTGGGGGGAAAAACTGGCTGCCAGTTCATTACAGAAATGCTGAACCCAATACCCTCATGGATGTGCTGGGAAAACACTGACTGCAAAAC
Organism: Entomyzon cyanotis; assembly: GCA_024500445.1. Taxonomy (NCBI): domain Eukaryota; kingdom Metazoa; phylum Chordata; class Aves; order Passeriformes; family Meliphagidae; genus Entomyzon; species Entomyzon cyanotis. The sequence continues at coordinate 1,590,938 of JAKEPQ010000735.1, forward strand.
CTACCAGGTGAAGGAAAAGCAGATAGAAAATACAGGAAACAAGCCAGTGTGTGGGGCTGCACCTGGCCATGCTGAAGGTGTCCCAGAGAATGGCAGCTTGGTGTCCCTCCCACTGCAGTGAGTGGTGCTGCCCTGGGGCTGGGCACAACCACCAACCCCTGCACTTCTGCTAATTAACACCTGCAGGCTGAGTGCACTGACAAAAACCAGCACATTGCTGCCCAGCTCCCAGGAAGAGTTAGGGACCAGGAGCTGTGCAGTTCTGAGGCCTCACATTATTAAAATTTAAACACAGCATCACATTATCATAGAAGGGCCTGGCTTGGAAGGGACCACAAAGCCCATCCCATTCCACCCCTGCCATGGACAGGGACACCTTCCACATCCCAGGTTGCTCCAAGCCCTGTCCAACCTGGTCTTGGACACTTCCAGGGATCCAGGGGCAGCCACAGCTTCTCTGGGCACCCTGTGCCAGGGCCTCCCCACCCTCATAGGGAAGAATTCCTTCCCAATATCCCATCTATCCCTGCCCTCTAGCAGTGGGAAGCATTTCCCTTGTCCTCCCACTCCAGGCCCTTGTAAAGAGTCTCTCTCCACCTTTCTTGTCAGCTCCTTCAGGCACTGGACGGGGCAATTAGGTCACTTCTCCAGGCTGAACAATCCCAATTCTCTCAGCCTTTCTATATACATATATAAAAATATATAATATATATAATATACTGCATTTATTTTATACATATAAAAAATACATTGCATTTATGCTACGAAATATGCCTTCAAAGGACCATTACCAGCCTTGTCCAACTAGAGAAGCAGAGGTGGTTTTATAAAGTGGGAGCCTTTTTTTGTTTTAATTTTAATGTGCATATTCAGTGAGTGGCCTATAAATTCTGTTATTTGCTGTGGTTCCCATGTCCTAGTCTGAATGACAATGAACTCTCCTGAAGGGGTGAGCTGTGTGCCTGAGGACTCTGCTCACTGACACTCAGGAGGCTTCCTGAGTGGTTCACCTACCCAGGTCTGAGGCCACAACACTCCCAACACTTGCCTGGCTGGACTGGCAGTCATGGCAGCTCCCCATGCCCCTGTCTGCCCACCCCAGCACACTGCAGGGACAGCCTGACAGGGACCATGTGTGTATTCCCAGTGGGAGCCCTCCAACCTCCCAGCTCAGGGAACCTGCAGGTAGAGAAAATCCAAACAGCTAATGCAGAGCAAGGCTGACATAGGGAACAGCACTGCTCTCATCCCAGCCACAGGGAAGGACACTCATGCAGTATCTCCATGTCCACAGCATCATTGAAACACTCCCTGCTCGAGCAGAGGGCTGGGAAGCACTTGCCTGCTCACTCTCTGGGCATCTCTCAAGCCCCAGTCCTGTCCTTTTACTACCAGCAGGCAGGAAAACACTGCTATCCCTCTTACTCAGACCAGGACCAAGGCCTGGAGGACGTGCTTGGTGTGACACATCTGCTTGGCACTGCCACACACCTGAGGCAGGAGCAGCTCCCCTGGCACTTCTGCCAAAGACTTGGAATTAGGCACAAGCCACTGTCAGGGACACTGTGCATCCTGTGATGTGAAGGCAAGAGGCAAAGGAAAGCCCACAGGGGTGAGGATGCTGAGAGAGGAGCCCATGAAGGCAGATGGCAGTAAAAAGGACAGGCACAAGATACATTTAAGAGATGAAAAGCCTCATATGCAAGAGGTCAGGTTGAAAACAAGCAGAGGGAGAGCTACCAGTGGCCATAATTCAGCTTCCAAGCACTGAACATTTGCTCTCAAGCCAGCCTGGTCTGTCCTACCTGCTGGAATCACCCTGCAGCTCTCCTGTCGCTGGCTAGATTCTAGCAACTCTACAGTCAAGATCTCCCCCCTCTGCACATCAGTAACAAGTCATTTTAATAAAAAAAAAATACAAACCCAGAGAAGAAGCATTTCATCTAGTATAGATGAGGTTTTTAAAATTCCATTTGCCTTCCCTCTATACGCAAATCTGTGGTGATCTGATGAGGCTCCTATTTCCTGGATTAGACATGTCAAACTTTGCAAAAACGAGCATACCCTGGTGGTTTCACTCTGTATTTCACAGCCCTCTCCTGACTGTGCTGTCATAAATATTTCAGAGACCTGCCCACCACTGTCTGAGTTAGGTCCAAGTCACCAAGAAGCCATCGGTTTGGACAGTCATTAATTCAGCAAAGCAATTAGCAAGAGCTACTGCAGCTCAGGACATCCCAGTGAGCAGCAGGAGCAAGACAGCTACAGACAAGGCATAAGGGGACCCTCAGCAGCCACCATGTCACCACCACAGGCTGTGGGACAGAGCTGGCACAGGACTCCTGAGCCAAAGGCATCCCTCCTGCCTCCTTCCTCTCTCAGCTTTAAAAACCTTTTCTCAGTTTAAAGCAGTGCTGGCTCATTTGGCCACCAAAACATCCTGAAAGACAGAGACTGGCAATGAAACTGGACCAAGTTATTCCCCACCCTGAGTCCTGTTCTTTCCAAAAGCAGAGCATGTCCTTCAAAGCAGCTTCTGAAAATACCTCCCCAGTGTGGATGCCTTGAGAACTGTGTTTCTGTGGGTGTAAAACCTTGTTTGTGCAGCAAATGAGACAGGAGAAGACCTGTGACAGTAGGAACAGCAGAGTAGGAACAGCAAAGATAGCCTGAGGATCCTTGGAAGCTGCAGCCATGGATATTTAAACGCCAAGCAATGTATCATCAGCTCCCCACTGAACATAAGACGGTTTCATCTTTGCAGAAGCAGCAACAACAGCATGTTCACATCAACTTCACTCTGGCAGCCTGATCAACAGCAGCAGCTATGGCTCCTTAGTTTTTAACTGGGATATAATCAGGCACTTCAGAAAATGACTCTGGGCAGCACAAACGGTGGGGAGTCACTGCAGGTTCAGCTCTGCAAGGCAGAGCTTTAACCATGGCTGAAGTTCAGGCCAGCCAAGCTCCCTGCTCTGCCCTGAGACATTCCATCCAAACCCCAGAGAGATCCATGCTGCAACATTCCAATTGCCAGTGCCAGGCTTTGCTCCATCTCTCTGGTCTGCAGGGAGCTGCTCTGGAGCAATGGCAGCCTCTCTGTGCCCCACTGCTGGCTTTCTGCAGAGCAGACTGTAAATATTTTCGTATTTTGGGCAGAGGAGGTTCTCACTTGTCCATCTGGATTGGAAACTGGACTCATTAACTCCCAACTGTCAGCTGGAAAACCTGCCAGTGGGTTTCTGCTGCATCAGGGAGGAGGAAAGTGCTGCTGCCATGGGGGTGAGCAGAGCCCACCTGCAGAGGCTCTGTGTAGCCCCAGCTCCCCACCCATCACTGCTGTGGCAGTGATTGACTCCTTTTCCCTTTCTCAATTAAACCCTTGCCTCTTATATCCTTTTTCTCAATCTTCACAGCAAAGCCTTCCCAGAGTAGCCACCACTGACCCTAATGCTGGGTGGAAAATCTGTTGCTCAGTGATGTGAGTAGATGGTCAGAGTGTTCCAACTTTCAGTCATCATCAGGAATGCTAAACAAAACAGTGGGAAATCTGGTGCCCAAATAACAAAAGTAGGTAATTCCCAGGAAACAAAGCATTTGTGTGCTCCGGGATGCTGCATGGCAGATTTGAGGTCACCAGAAATGTGAAGGAAATGCTTTTATATACAGAACCTCCAAGAAAACAGTACAATTGATGGAAAAAAACATCACAGAACCATGGAAGATTAGAAAAGACCTCTTAGATCAGGTCCAACCATTAACCCAGCACTGCCAGGGCCACCACAAAACCATGTCCCTAAGCACCACATCTACACATCTTTTCAACACTTCATCTGTGCCATCCCAAGGACTCAGGATCAGCCTCTGGCTGTCATAATCATCAGGCAGGATGACCTGGAAAGGCAGCAGGTGCTTCTGTGTGCTCAGACTCACCTCCACAAGCCTGGCAGAGCTTTAATATACACAGCAACAAAAGCAAGTCACCTCTCCCAGGTTTCTCCATAGAGGTTCCAACTCCCAAGGGTCCTATCACCTGGAGAAAGTGTATTCTAAAAGGAAAAAGCAGAGGAAGCACAACTCTTCAAACAAATTCTGTGTCTGGGGTGGAACAGTTACCTGAACATGAGGAGTCTGAGCAGGGGTGCGAAGCTTCATTCAGAGGATGCTGCAATCCCACTCACTAAAACCCAAAAACCTGCAGGTTCCTGGGGACTCCAACCATGGACAGAAGGAAAAGTCCCACAGGTGATACCAAAAAGTATAATACCAGTGATTCTGGAAGCCTTTCTGAGGTGCACGTCTCCTCTCAGCCTGAGCCCGCTGCACCTGGTGCATTATTTAGTGCCAAGTGAGAAAGAAGCAAAGCCTAACAAAGTGTTAAAGGACTTTGTGAAGTTTCACCAACCTTCCCAGAGCCGTCAGCTCCTGCTGCCTGGCAGAAGAGACAACTGATCTTGCTTCCAGATTACAGGCGGCAGAGCTCTTAGGGCAACTGTCTCTCTGTGTTTGCATCCAGCTACCTCCAGCAGCTTGAAGTGTGCTCAAAGTGCAAGAAAGCACTTGATCAAAATCCAGCTCACACTGTAGACAGCGAGGAACAAGCGCCCAAAGCGTTACAGACACAATAACAATCGAATTTGGGGGGGGGAATTGACAGGTTACAGGTTGATGACACTGCTGCAGTCTCGGTGGAAATGTGGATTGATGCAATTAGCAACAGGGAACTAGAAACTCAGCAGAGGAAAGCTGGGAATACATCTATAAAAGATGAGCTGCTGCACCATTGTGTAGAGAAGCACAAAAATCGTGCGTGAGCTCAGAACAGGAACAAGTTGAAACAGGAGTGAAACGGGGCAAACACAACTCCAAGCTCCCTCCCAGTGTTCAGAACTGGAGATCCAGATTCTAAATTAAAACATTTGCTTCCCCAAGAGAGACTAGCCCAGTTTGCCACAGGGATACAAGAGGAAAGGGAGTGGGGGTATCCTGGAGAGATGGGCAGCAGAAGGCCAACTCCTGAGCACAGCCCAGCCAGCCCAGCAAAGCTCCGCTCAGCTGCCAGTGAGTAGAACTGCAGAAAACATGTGAAGATGCAGAACCAGTGGATTAGACACGTTGCCAAGGTGTGTAGCTGTGCTGAAGACCAAAAGGTGCATCCTTGTGCAGCCATATCCCTCATGCCACGGACAGCTCGCTGTCCAGCATGGAGCTGTGCTCACACTGGGAAAGCCTCGATGCCAGAGGCTGCAGGGGAGGGGCTGGTGCTGGCAGCAGGGTGCCCAGCCTCGGGTAACACACGTTCTAAAGGTTTGCATGCCAGTCCACAGAGAGGAACCCTCAGGGGACAGAAGCCCAGGCTGGCAGTGGGAGACCAAAGCAGACTCCTTTGGGACATGTCCCCAATGTGGGGATCCATAGCAGCTAGAGCACGAGGCAGGACACTATTTAAGTCTTGACAACAGCAATAAAAATTACTCTCCCCTGTGAATACTGACAAGTTCCCCACTTCCACAAGCTCTTCACTGCATGTGCCCAACATGGAATCACTATAAAAATGAAGCAAAATAAGGCACCCCAGCAGTAGAGAAGGTGCTGGTGAACAAACCCTGCAATGAGGGTTATAATGATTGCAAGTATGTACATGTTCTGCTCAAACAAAGCTGGTGGGGATCTGCCAGGCTGAATAATGAGCAGGGACACCACACGCCTTCCATACATAATGGTATAGAAATGAAATATAAGTATATACTTGGGCTTTGTGGAACGTAGGGGCTTTTGTAGCCACTTGTGTTATACAAAGATTTACATTTGGAAAAGTCATTCTGCTATATCTGGCAGAAATTTCAAGACAAATGGAACCCATACTTATTCATTCAGTGATAATACTGAGCGCAGGATAAAGCTCTTAAATTCAGAGCACTTTATAAAAATTAATTACTACTTAGTTCACCCTTGTGTGGTGGGAAGGTATTACACCTGCATATACATGAGGACAACCAAAGCACAAGTGGATTAAACTAAAGCTCGTCCAGGACCCCCAGAGCCAGGCTAATTGTTGAAATATGCACGCACACTTGCACCTGGTGTGTTTGAATGGGTTTGGCCCCTCCAGAGCCTTCCCAGCACACAGAGGCCAAGCTGCTCTGCTGGGCTCCTCTCACCATAGAGTCCCAGGCACGTCTAATGAAAGACACCAACCAAAGAAAGGGAAGAGATTTTTTTGTGGTTTGCACGGATAGGAATAAAAGCTGGATTTCAAACAGCTAAGGAACAGAAAACCCATTGTTAAAAAGCTGTGCAGTGCTCCAGTGACAGCTCCTAATCAGCTTGCCACTGAGCAGCTCCACACTGGAGCACAGCAGACCTGGGAATCCACGTGCCAGCAAATGTTATAAAACCTGTCCCTTGACGGATGAGGAGAGAAAGGGCTGTGGAGCCAGTGACAGAGACAGCCTCCCACCCACAAGGGGGCTGGCAGCCCACTCCTCCTGCTCCAGTGACCTGAAAGCACTTGAGCAACCACTCCCCTTGTTGGATGCTTTGTCCTTGGCCTCCAGTCCCCGCACTGGGTCACCGAGTCCTTCTCTCTTTATCTGAACATCAGCAAAAGCACTCATTGTCATGGGAACAAACAGGTATTGGAGTGTCTGCAAGGCTGCTGTCAGTGCTGACAGGTGGGGTTCCAGAGGGATGCTATAATTAGCCAGCACCAGTTACCTGGACGCAGGGTTTGCCACTGATCTGTGGGGTAAAACACTTCCAGGTCTTCAGGATCAGCGTCATCCTCTGTCACTGGCTCATTCCCACTGTCATCTTTTATGTCGCTCTCTTCTATTTTTGTAAGGGCAAACTCCTTTTGGAGAGAAGAGATTCAGCTCATTAGCAATTGCATCTGGGTAATTTAGTGCTGGCTGAGAATACAAAATTTTTTCCCTCGCCAGCAGATTTTTTTTTTTGACATCCGAGATTCTTTCCACATGGTTAAATTTAGATTTAAAGTATATTAAAGGTTAAACATGCATAACTGGCATGACATTTGTGCTGAACAAAGCAATGCAGCTTATTTCCTATTCCAGAGCAGGTTGCAGGTTTCAAACCAGCTTTCACAGAGCCTCACCTGTATTTCAGTTGGAGGCAGGAGCCCTGGCTATTATTAGGGTTGTGTAACGTTGTAAGACCCCATTTTCCCTTGCCTAAAAATATGTCAAACTTTTAACTTTTTCAGCTGAAATTTTCCACACGAGTGGAACGCCTCAAGGCTTGTTGGTTGGTTTGGTTTTTTTGTGTTTTTTTTTTTTTCTTAAATGCACTTATTTCAGGCTTGGAGAAGATTTCAGCTAAAATAGTTCAGCTATTTCCAAAATAGGACACGGGAAAAAACACACTGAGTTGCCCACATGATACAAATGTGAGGATCCTCTTCTCCACCCGCTCCCAGTGTTCTCAGTCTTTTAAAACAATGAGGCAGGGATTTAATCACCACCTCCATGGCAAGTGCAGCACGAGGATGGCAGAGGTGTGGGAGAGCAGCCAGCACGAGTGGTTCGACGTTACGCCAAGGGAAGAACAGGCATGAACAGCAGGGAAAAAACCCTTGCTGTGAGGGAAACCTTGCTCTTCAATGGAAAGCTTCCCTAGGGAGCTGGTGGGAGTCACAAAAAGCCACGGAGAGTGCATAGTAACGACCTGTACTCTCACACCAGGCACTCCTGGGTCTGTGCTGCTCTGGCTGGAACAGGAACAGATGAACTGGTCCAGGCTCATCATCCCGACAGCTCTGCTGTGTCTGCTGAAGGGAGTATTTTCAGCTTCTGAGATCACCAATTCAGTCACCACTGAAGAATTTGAGATAACCACACTACAGGGAAAGATTAGTCCTAATTGTTGGCAATTAGAACAGAGTTACAGCTCACTTCATGAAGTGTTTGGATATTAATCCTTAGAATGTTTTCACAGGGAAAAATATAAGTAAATTCAGAGGTTAACTGGAAATTCTGGGACACGTTCTGCCTTCAGTTCTTCCACTCTTTAGGAAAAAATGCATGCACATTTTCTGTCAGAATTTGGATGCTCTGCATATAAATATCCATTTCCAGCCTAAAAGAGTCTTTTCTGAAGAAGAGAAATGTCAGCCTGAGCAGAACATATACATTAGCAATGACAGTGTGGATGTGGCACGTGGAGACATGGGTTAGTGGTGGTGGCCTTGGCAGTGCTGGGTTAATGGCTATATTCAATGATCACAAAGGTCTCTCTCCCAGCCTAAACAATTCCATGGTTCCATGATTGTGGTAACACACAAAGATGGCTGACAAACACATAGAATGTTTTTCTTTTAGCCGTCGAAAGGGATTGCAATTTCAGAAACACATGAGAAACCAGATTTCACTGCTGCTCTTGCTGAGTGCATCAGGGGCTTGGAATTGCTCAAATTATAACAAATGGTTAAAGCTCAGGAACAATCACAGCCATAAAAACCCAGGTTCTGCAGATGAAAATCAATGTTAACATTTTCCGAGCCAAGACTCAACGGGACTAAAAAGGAGTGAGTGGAGCAGTTATTACTTAGCTTATTTCCATGGCTCTGTGATTATCCAAGAGGGAGTTAGTGATACAGGCTATTGTAAATTTACCAACAGGCCTCCCAGTGCTGGATCTGTTCAAACACATAATGGAGACAGCTGATGTTTACTGGCTCTGCTTAGGAAAAGTGCCGAGGTTTAAATGCTCAGAAAGGATAAAAGGATGTGACTTGGTTAATTTAAGTGTTACTGTCACTTCCTGGCCACAGTTGCTTTGCAATACCCCATTTTCATTAGCATTTCTAGCACAAATGGGCAGCATTACACAAGCAAGTCTTCATTTACACAGATATCAGTAGAATACTTTTTGCGTTGTTCTCATAATTCAAGTAGAGGAAAGATGTTTCCTAAAGAACAATGGGCATTTCCTTAGACAAAAAGCATCCTTGTTTTGTCAGTCTGGAATCAAGGGCAGGAAGGTGAAAAGCCTGAGCAGGGAGGGACTGGACACTTTGCAGCCTGCTTTTCCTAAAGGAGGGATGTGACTGCTGTGGAGCCTTTGGAAGGGACTGCAGGAAAAGGTGATGGGAGAGTAACCCCATGAATCCTGCCTAAACCTCATATCAGGCTGCTGCCCATTCCCACACCTCTGACCACGTGGCTGTCCCAGTGCCCACCCTCCAGCTGGGATGACTAGACTCTAGCTCCAGCCTCCTCCCCTCCCTCTCTGAAATAAAGTATTATCTCATCATTCACAGAATCAGAGATTGGAAAAGCCCTCCAAGACCATCGAGTCCAAGCTGTGCCCAATGCCCACCTTGGCCCAAGCCCAGAGCACTCAGTGCCACCTCCAGGCATTCCTTGGACACCTCCAGGGATGAGCACTCCAAACCTCCCTGGGCAGCTCCTGCCAAGGCCTGAGCACCCTTTCCATGGGGAAATTCCTGCTGCTGTCCAAGCTGACCCTCCCCTGGCCCAGCCTGAGGCTGTTCCCTCTCCTCCTGTCCCTGTTCCCTGGAGCACAGCCTGACCCCCCGGCTGTCCCCTCCTGTCAGGAGCTGTGCAGAGCCACAAGGTCCCCCTGAGCCTCCTTTGCTCCAGGCTGAGCTCCTTTCCCAGCTCCCTCAGCTGCTCCTGGTGCTCCAGCCCCTTCCCAGCTCCATTCCCTTCCCTGGACACACTCCAGCCCCTCCAGGTCTCCCTTGCCAGGAGGGCCCAGAACTGGACACAGCACCTGAGGTGCCTCAGCAGGGCCAGCACAGGGGACAGGCACCAGCCTGGTCCTGCTGCCACACCAGTGCTGATACAAAAGTCATTACATGACTGCAGGTGGCCCCAAGGTGGCCCCACTGACCTTACAGTGCTTGTACTGTGATCTGTCCCTTGGATTTGTTCTGTGTGACAGGGCAGGCCCCAGATAGCTGCATCCTAAACCAACAGCCCAGCACGCTGCAGTGCAAAGGCAGGAACAAGTGTCCAGGGACACAGAGCCTGCTGTTCCCCTATGCTGGTGTGGCTGTGATCTCTTTATTAAACCAAAAAAACACCACTCTCTACTACTTAACATTCCTCGAGGAAGTTTTCCGTGGGCCTGGCACTGAGGACTCAGCAGCAGGATCCACCCAGAGAGCTCTGCACACCTGTACCTGTGTGGGGGCAGATAGACCCCACTCACCTCAACTGCAGCTGCCAAAGAACACTGCAAGTAGCAAAATCCATGCTACCTGGACGACCCAAGGATCCAACAGGATGCTCTCCTAAGCCTGACTCACCTGTGGTGACTCAACAGATGCACAGCCACCCCTTCCCCTCTGCTTGCCACTAGACCACATATTGAGCTTTGCCTCTTGCCGGGGCAGCATGTGTGACAACTCCAAACATCTAAGCAAACAAGAGAGCTGCCCCAGTGTCACTGTTCCTGTTGGAAAGCCTCCGGATTGAGCATATTTTTAATTTCGTGGGGTGAGGCAAACAGCCTTAAGAAGCCCTTCTGAAATGCTGTTATCAAAGTTCTACTGTTGAGAAGAGGTGACTCCCCAGCACCCTCCTTGGCTCTGGAGAGGGATGAGGAAAGGTTGTCACCCCACCAGAGATGCCAGTGACTGGACAGCCCTGTGTGAGAGGGGCTCACAGCTGGAGCAGCCAAAACTTACAGGAACTCTGTCGCTCAGGCTTGACCAGGAGAACAGCACAGACACCAGCAACAGCAGCAGGTTGAATCTGGCAGCAGTGGAGAGGAGACTGGCCCAGCAAGACATTGTGCCACCAGCCTGAAATGCAAAGCAAAACAAACCAAACAATATTTTTTTCCATTTTCACAGGTTTCAAGACTCTTTACACAACACTTTGCAACACAGCATGGATCAGGGGTGTGACACCACAGGAAGCACAACACCTCGAGGTGTGAGCACATGGGGCTCGTGGGGGGCAGCCAGTCTCACTGCTAATGGGGTTTGTGACAGGTAATGCCAACTACCTTATATTGACCCCGCAGGGGAGAGTATCTCTCCTGGAAAATATGAGGAGACCTGCAAGACTTGTTTAAAATCATTGTGTTAGTGCCATGGATGACAACTACAGGGGAAAATAAAAAGCAGTGCAATCCTGCGAAGGCTTTTTATGCCTGTGCCTCATTTTAAGCACAGAAGTAGCTGTGTTAATTCAAATTAAACAAAACGACCAGCTGTCCAAGGATCAGGGGTTTATCTAATCCATATGTAGGTTTTTCTTGAGGAAAACAACATTTTGCAGAGGTCAGCAAGGTTTACTTGGTGGTTCCTACAGCACAAGGCTTTCCCTGCTGCTCAGAGCACCGGCTCACCCAAGCTGTGGGCCCAGGAGCTGGCTCTGGCCACGCTCACAGGGGCCCAGGGAGCAGTGCCATGGCACAGAGCCACCCTGATCAACCACAGAGCTCCTGCTGAACAAGAGAGGGGGAAAAATGCAGGGTTCTGCTGTTGTGGGAGCTCCTCAGGCACGGAGCTTGTGTGCCCACCCTACGTGTGTAACCACGCACACGTGTGCCCCCACTGCCTCACCACACGAGGCTCTGGATCCACCTACAGCCTTCAGCTCGCTGCTGGGGTAGGGAGTGGAGCAGCCTGCCAGCACACAGGCTGCACAAGTATTTCCTTTGATTGGCTCTAAATTTACACGCTGCTAAATTAAACTAAATGAGGTCTTTTGAAAGAAGATGGGACTGATTAGTTCCGTTCAAACACTCCTTCATTACTCATCCCTCCATCAAGTCTGCTCCTACTCCTATCCAGGTTTTAAAGTTCCTCCCATACATGCAGTCCGAAATATCTTGCTTTCTCTCTGCTGTCCGTCAGGGTGGCACATCACACCGCAGATTCTTCCCTCCTTGAAGCAACCACTTTCTGTTCCACAAAGCTCACAGGAGCACCTAACACCAGCTCCTGATACCAAAGAGCATCTGCCCTCAGAAGCTTTCAGGGACATGGAGGGAAGGCTCCTCTCCTTCCACCCCTTCACTGGTACCTTGTCTCTCCACTATATTACTTCTTCCTCTTCCTGCTTGGTATTGCCAGGAAAAGAAAAGGCAACCCACCACATCACACTGGTCAGTGGTGGACAGGAGAGGGACAGAGCAGGGAGCAGAGATAACAATACATCTGATGTACTTCTGCATTTTCCAAAAACTCCTGAGCAAGGGTCTTCCTGAACAGCAGCCTCTGCCTCTGAGCCACTTCTACCACATCAACTGGATTCTTCCCATTAATTGGTTTTGGAGCAGATCTGGATTTCTGACACCCACAACACTCCTGAGCAATGAGTTCCCCTGCTTAATTCACACAATGCAGGAAAGCTTAACCTCCCATTTCCTCCTTCAGTGTCTTCTCTTTTCTAAAGGGTCAAAGAAACATCTCAAGGACCCACAAGCCCTTATTCAACTGCAGCTGGAGTAGAAGAAAAGCTCCCTATTTTCATAAGACAGGCAGAGACAACCTGTGGCCAGAGCCTCCATCACTCTCCTGAGACACGGCCAAGCCAAACAAACACCCAGGCTCCTCAGCTGGAACAGCCAGAGCAGAATGCACAGCCTCCAACTCCATCTGCTCCCTGGAGAGCTTGATCTCCATGCCCTTCTGGACAGTGCCACAGTCAGGACCTCAGTCTCAGGGTGACCACAACACATAGCTCCCCCTCAACTCAGAACAAACTGCTGCTTTTTACACAGGTAACAGGGTTTTGGGTTTGGTTGTTTTTTTGTTATAAAACAAGCAGCAAAACTGGAATAATGAAAAATAGATGTATCCCTCAAACTTTATCTGCAAGCCTGGAAATAAAAAGAAAAAAAAAGAAAAAGAAATTCAACAAAGCAGTGGCTGAAAGCAAACGCACACTCCCAATAAAAATAGAGCTCACGTGTACCGAGAAGGCTGGTAGCAAACGACAGCACAGCCTCTTTCAAGCCTCCAGCCTCCTGCCTGCCTGGCAGATGACATCTGCACAACAATTAGCAGTTTGCTTCGGTCCCAGGTAGGCAGGAGGAGCCAACATGTGCAACATGGGGCTCTAAAGCTTCTGGAGAGAAGCCTGCACAGGCTGACATCTCATTACAGACACACACATGCGGAGGGCATGAGAGAATTTCCACACGGCATGTTCTGTGGACACAGTGCATTTTTAGAAACAACCTTTGCAGCCTGCAAAGCAGAAAGGGTGGTTGTGCTGACCCCACCTGCATAGGGAATGTTTGCTTGGATTTGAGGGCATCATTTGGGGATCCAGCAGCATCCATGCACAGCAGCTGGGCAGCACCAAAACTGCACCACGAAGGCCACAAATTCCCCTTGTGCAGAGTGGGGTGGGCTGGTTTTTTTCCTAATAATCCTCTTTTGTCAAAGAAAATCAGGTACTAGTGAAAGAGCAAAGGATCAGACTCAGAGAAGTCTCCATTCCTGGCAGTAATCCTCCTGTCTGAGGAGGAGATGTTGTTGGCTGGGAGGTTCTGCTCCACAGCTCCAGAAATCCCCGTCTGCACCAGCAGCGGTGGAAACAACAGCCTGGAGTTGTGCTCCCCATTTGCAGGGACATTTCCACTGATTGCATGAGCTGTGCACCAGGGAGCCTGCAGAGCCCCGGGAACTCAGCTCCCGTCGTCACAGGTGACAGCTCAAAGGAAGGCAGGGAGAGGAGCATATTTCATTAATGCCTCCTGCTGCTGGCAACGCTCCGTGCTTTCATGTCCCGGCGCAGAGCCCACGCTGCCTGTCCTGTGCCACTCCAACAAATCTGCCTGAAGCCTCATCTGAATTCTGATCTGCTGCTCCAGAAGAGCACACAGACATCCCGGAGCTCCTCAGCCTTGTCATCAGGCTCCGGCTTTCCAGCCAACTGGAAGCAGAATGACTGAATCATTTACGCTGGAAGAGACTTCCAAGACCATTGAGTCCAACCTGTGCCCAATCCCCACCTTGTCCCCAGCCCAGAGCACTCAGTGCCACCTCCAGGCATTCCTTGGACACCTCCAGGGATGGTGACTCTAAACCTCCCTGGGCAGCTCCTGCCATGGCCTGACCCCTCCATGGAGAAATTCCTGCTGATGTCCAACCTGAGCCTCCCCTGGCAAACCTTGAGGCCGTTTCCTTTCATCCTGTCCCTTGTCCCCTGGGAGCAGAGCTCAACTCCAACCTGGCTCCACCGTCCTGGCGAAGGTCCCTCCCTGAGCCTCCTTTTCTCCAGGCTGAGCTCCCCGAGCTGCTTCGCATAGCACTGACTCTCCAGCCCCTTCCCCTTCCCCGGACCCACTCCAGCCCCTCAGTGTTTTCCCTGCAATGAGGGCTCAGGACTGGATACAAGACTGGAAGTCACCCAGCAGTGCCAGCACAGGGGACAAGCATTGCCCTGGTCCTGCTGCCACACCAGTGCTGATACAAAAATAACAATAATCTCTAAGAATAAGCAATAACAGTAAGCTAATCTTTGTTCTCATCTAGTGATTATTGAGGGAGCAGGATGGGTATTACAGTCTTGCCAAACTGTCTGCAGATTAACCAGTTCAGGCCAGGTTTCCATCCAGCCACCCCTTGCTAAAATGGTCAGTGGCAATGGGAGCACCACCAGAACATTGCTTGTCTTCCAAGCACAAATCACAGACAGAGCTCCCTCACTGAGTGCATGGCAGAGCCACCCAAGGATGGAAGCCCTCGAGGAACACAGCCCAAGCACCCTCCAGCTGAACCATGGCACAATGACCTCCTCTGCGGCGGAAGGCAAAGTTGCCTGGGCAACAGCAGTTCAGGGAATGTTCTGCAGCCAGCCAGGCAGGCTGTGGGATTGGAGAGGGGCTCTCAGGACAGAGTGCAGTCATAGCAAGTCAAGATCCCCTTCACACACAATGTCCTTTTAATGGGTGGCATCCACGGCCAAGCCCAGTGTGACAGGTTAAGTGACGTGCAGTCCCACAGAGACAGAGAAGGCAATTTCGCTGACCTGACCTGAAATTTTCCTCCTCTGAGCAAGAGGGTCCCCAGGTCTGTGAGGAGTACTTTGTTTTGCTGCAGACACCTTGGGAGCACCCTGTGGCCAGCTGTCCCTCCTGCTCAATGACTGTACCGCTAAACTGACAGGAGAAAGAGGAGATTTGGAGTTGAAATTCAGCTGTGCCTAAGAGAGGGAACAGCTGCTGGGCAAAGAGAAGATTATTGGGAGGCTACAGACTAATGCCCTTCCCCAGTCACTAGCTGGGTCTGCACAATCCTGCGCTTTCAAGCAGGACCAACCTGCACACACCATCATCCCCTCCTCACCAGGGGCACAGACACAAAGGCTCCTGGTATACACAACCCAAGATATGAGCAGCCAGACTGGAAAGACTCTTGGACTGAGAGGCACAAGCCCAGATGCCCATGTGCCTGCTTAGCAGGTCTCACCCCTGAAGACCTGCCTCAGTTCTTCCTGTAGCTGGACACTGCACCATGAGACACAGGATTTCTTGGATCTCCTTTGGAAACTGGAGCCATGAAAAGGCAACTCGCCCATGTTAAAACCCCAACAGGTCTCTTAAGGAAGCATGTTGATCCTTAAAATCCTTAAAATGTGCTACAGGTTAGCTGTAGCACATTTTAACATGGAGGATGCAGCAGAAGATCCAAACCAACATGCAAGATGCTGCAAGAACCACAATGAGCTACCAAACCTCACACAATAGGAGCATCTGCCTTCACTAAGAACAGAACTTCTGAGTCCCTGATATTTCCCCTCCTTTTAAAACCCATCTTCATCTTTTTTCCATGCTTTTTCTACCCTGAGATAAGGCCTAGTCACTACCTGCATGTGCCCCAGTACAGTGCCCAGGTTTGGTGCTGCAGCCCTGCATGGCTGAGGGACAGGCACTGGGGGTGCTCCAGGGACCCCCTGCTCCATGCATCTGTCTGAGCTCCCTCCTGCCCCAGACAGGTTCTGGTCAGCAACATCTCCAAAAGGAGGCAGGAGGGAATTTTCCCCTTCATTAAAGCCAGTATTAAAACTACAAAGATCCTGGAAGAGACCACAATACACTTGACTGATCACAGTACTGGATCTGAATAAAAATTGATAATAAAAACAGAATAAAATAATAATAATGAACTTATCGCCTTGTGCAAAGCCAGAAAAGAGCCCTGAATGGCAAGCCCAAATTAGACCTTCCTTCAGGGACCCAAGGGACATTCCTGATGGAGCACCAATTCATTTTTCAATTTTCCCAGAACAAACCAGGCAGGAATAGAGTCCTTTCCCTCTACTCCATTCTTGTCCCCTCCACTCCACTCTGGTGAGACCCCACCTGCAGCTCTGGGGACCCCAACATCAGAAGGATGTGGAACTGCTGGAGTGAGTCCAGAAAGGCTACAATGATGCTCCAAGGGCTGGAGCTCCTCTGCTCTGGAGCCAGGCTGGGAGAGCTGGGGGTGTTCACCTGGAGAGGAGAAGCTCCAGAGAGACCTCAGAGCTCCTGCCAGTGCCTAAAGAGGCTCCAGGAGAGCTGGAGAGGGACTGGGGACAAGGGATGGAGGGACAGGACACAGGGAATGGCTTCTAACTGCCAGAGGGCAGGGTTATTGGGAAGGAATTGTTCCCTGTGAGGGTGGGGAGACCCTGGCACAGCTGCCCAGAGAAGCTGTGGCTGCCCCTGGATCCCTGGAAGTGTCCAAGGCCAGGAAGGACAGGGCATGGAGCAACCTGGGACAGTGAAAGGTGTCCCTGCCCTGGTGGGAGGTGGAACAAGATGAGCTTTCAGTTCCCTTCTAACCCAACCCTTTCTGGGATTCTGAGATTCTCTGGGTACAGACTCTCTGCTCTGGGCTGGCACAGACTCCACACAGCTTCACCTGAGGTCAATGCCTGGTGAAGCTCTGCTGTGCTCCTCCAGGCATCCCCAGGAAAGCACCTCTGTGCCTCCAGCGAGTGTCCCCAGCCCCACAAAGGAGCACAGTAGAGAGACAGCCCCCAAGCCCTGCCAGAGGTTCCACCTGGGCACGAAGCCCCAGACAGATAAAAAGGAACCCAGGGAGCAGCACTTGTTTGCAAGCACCCTCACACCTCCAGGATCTCAGTGGAGATGGTGTAGGTGCCATACAGACCATTCCATTCATGTCGCTTATGAAATTGCTTAAAGAAAAATTTATTCTTCTTGCTTGCTCCTCATCATTTACTCCTACTAGGACTCTGCTCTGGCATGTTAAAAACACTCCTACACAAGGGGAAAGTTGTGGGAACATCTCCTTGCTGCCTACAGAGAACCTACACAGCAAGGAGGTCACACTTTGAGGTTTACAGGAATAAATTGTGGCTCGAGCTGTGCTGGCTGGGCCCAGCCTGAGCACAGGCAGCAGGTCCTGCTCCCACCTGCAGCAGAAGCCCTGCTCCAAACTGGGAGCAGCACACTGGAGGGAATTGTGACATGAGAGGAGCAGGATAACCATGGCACAAACAAATGTTTACAGAGCTTGGCATTTACTGAGCAATCATGCAACCTTTGTAGCTGCTGCTAACAAATAATAACAATAAATATTAATAACCCCTCCAGGCTACCTGTGCAGCCATCAGCTCACATCAGCCCCTCAAGCAGCAGCTTGGCCACGACACCACCCAGCACAGCTCCACCAGCACTGCAGGTGCTGGTGCAAGCAGGAGCAGGACAGGGATGTATGCAGCAGTAGGACACAGCACAGCAGTGCCCGGGCATGGCAGGGGCAGCTCTTGGCACCGGCAGCTTCACCAGCACCGCCACAGCTCCCCCCGGGAGCAGGGGAGAGGGTTGTTGTGCATCACTTGGATAACGCCAGAATCGCCCCTTCTACCCGACCACAGCAACCCTGACCCTGCTGTTTACACAACAGGCACAGTTTAACACTAAACGTCGTTTAGCCTATCATTTAAATTGACTTAATTAATTTGTTCAGCATGCGGCATTCACACAAAACACTGCTCTCCAGAGGGCAGGAGCGCAGCTTTGTAATCGGTGATTTGAAGCCTTAGCAAGGCTGCCCTCGCCCTCCCCACCCCCTCGTTAGCCACCGTGGCAGAAGGGGCTACGCTCATTAGTGTTGGTGGCAGAAGGGGCCACAGTCCAGTGTGCCTCAGCACGACCCCAGTGCCAGGAGCTGCAGCCAGCGCATCCCCAGCACCCCTCAGACCCTCCACACCAGAGAGAGACTGCTGAGTCCAGGATGGGGGATCATCTCTGCCAGCATGGAATGTACAGCAGCAGGAGCCTCGGAGATCAGAGGACTGAATTTATCATTTATTATTTATAAGCTGTGCATCTATCTGAATTTCTGGCAGCTGCTCTCGCAGGGCTCTGCAACTGCCTGCACACCACATGACACTCACTCTGCAGAGCTCTGGGGTTGGCAGGGACCTTTGAGTCCACACCAGAGCACTGGTGCTGATTTGCACCAATTTAGGAGTTTAGGACTTGCCTGGAGATGAGAGATGCACAGGGGCCTTCAGGACAAACATCTTTCTAAAAGCTATCATGCTGCCTGATCTCAACCATGTGAAACAGCCTTCCCCTTCCTCCTCACCTCCCCATCACCCCAAAACCCAGCTGAAAACACCTCTCCTCCTGCCCATACCTGTTCCCTTCTCCTGCTCCTTGCTGCAATTTCCCACACACAGCACATACAACAAGTGATGTTTTTTCTCCCACTCAGATTTACCTTTTCCATCAGCTCCTATGTGCAAGGTGACACCTTGGCTCACAGTAACCCAAGAGTCTGCCAGCATTCAGCATATTTTTTTACCACCTCTGCTTTCCCAATTTTGGAGGATCCAACAGGAAAGAAAGCACATGCTGCACTAACCATGTCCCAAAGAACCCTGATGTCCCACTGCAGCTGGCCCACAAATTGCCAAAAATTTAACTGGCTTATTCCCAGCCTCTCTGGAAACAGCTTTTTGTATTTTCCAAGTTCCTGCTGTTCACTCGTGGCTCTCACAGGGAATAACAACCTCCTTCCCCTGTCAGATGCCGGCTTCCCTATAAAGAGACTCAATTAAGAGGTTAAGAAACCATGCAAATTCCTGCTCAGTGTAATAGAAACCCAGCAGTGATGGATCAGGCACACAACTCCCACAGCAGCACCCGCACCACACCACCTGCCCAGTACAACCATCCCTCCCCACCGTGGAGCTCAGCCTGGAGGTTTCCCACCGGGATTGCCAAGCCAAGGACCCCCGTGCTGCTCCCTGCAGAGCACCCAGCACCGAGCTGCCCTGACAGCGGGCATGCAAAGGACTCCTCCAGCTGCCCTATCGATCCGCCACGAACGGTGAGCTGTGAGGTTTATGAAAAATGCATTTTCTCACCTCTCCACAGAGCACAGGCAGTGGTGACAGCTCTGACTCCCCGTGACAACCCGAGGGACAGGGAGCAGCAGGGAGCAGGATGGCATGCAGGCAGCAAATGTGGGGCTCACCCACTGCATGCTCCAGATATGAGGCCAGGAATAACACGACATAGCAGCCTGTGGATTAATTGCATGGGATGCCTGGTTGGAAGTCCAGCCCTGGCTTGGCTCCCACATGCTTCCAGTTTTGTGGCAAGCTCCCAGCTGAAAAGGCAAAGGCCATTGGGATCCACCTCGTGGGTCAAACCCACTCAGGAGCTGCCAGACTGGCACCAAAACCTGGAATAAGCCCTAACAAGCCAATCTCAAACCCTCTCCTGAAGGGGAATAAGGAGATCCCTGGGGATGAAGATAACCTACTGCCAAGCAGGTTCCCTCAGGAGCACTCCTGGCTTTGTCCTGAATCCCTGCATCAATCCAGACAAGTTAATCCCACACTGGGCTCAGCTGCTCCATTCCTAACACGGACACCATGATTATAACCAAGGCTCCTTCCACTGAGGCTGGCAGCAGTATCTTCCTGTGCTTGGATGAAAGGCTTTATCCAAGTTTGCTCTTTTCTCCCTGCACCAGTGCTTTCACAGTGGTCTCAGAGGATGCCTTTGTTAAGCAATTAAATAAGCCCTGGGACAGGAATGAGCACGAACGGAGAGCTGAGAGACTGCCAGTCCCATCATCTAGAAGTGACTCTCGTGGTGGCTGCCATTCCTCTATCCAGTCATTTCCCACCAAGACTGAAAAGCAAGTCTTACTCCCCATCAAAGCTTCCCCAGGCCAAAGCCAAAGCAGAAGAGCCAACCACAGCAGGCAGCATTCCTTCAGCAGGGTTTTTCCTAAGGAAATTTAAAATTAAAAGAGCCCCAAGGGTTGGAAATGCAGAAGCAAATGAACAGACACAGAAAGCTAAAAGAGAACATAATTCCTTCCCTCTCCTGTTCTTCATCTGCCACCCCTGCTTTGGGGAATGGTTTGTTGCCTTTTAGAGCTATTTTAGATGTTACTTGCAGCAATGTATGGAAAAAACAGTTGAAATGTGATGGTGCAGCATTCTTTTTAATTAAACAATCCCTCAGGCACAACAGAATGGCTCCAGTCAAGCCCAGGACACTGCAGGTCTGCCTCCTTGGGGGGGAAATGCTGGCCCCACTCCTCCAGCAGAGGAGAAGGTCCCACAGGCCCCTCTGGAGGTCTGTTATCAGATGGCCCAGATCTTCCTCAGGGTTTGTGTCCTTCCTGCTGCCATCCTGCTTTTTGCCCCATCAGCCTCTGCTAAGCAGACCTTTAAGTGACTCCTGGTTCAGGGACCTTCTTTCCTTTTGCTACCCAAACATGAACGACATGGAGCTGGAGCTCCCCAGAAGCTCAGCTTCAGACAGAAGGCTTTGATGTGGCACAGAGTGCCTGGCTCTGAGATTCCTCTGGTCTCTTCAAACAGCAGCAGAGCCACAGCTTGTGATCCGTGCAAAAGAGCATTTTCCTTGGGGAATGGAAGTCACACCAGCGTTCATCTCCACCTTGTCATGGCAGAACAAGCTGTGTCGGTGCTTCAAAGAACTCCTCAGCCTTAAATCCTTATAAAACATTGACTAAGTGGAGAACCTGCCTCTGAACATCTCATGAATCCCAGCAGAGGTTATGAAACAGCATTCCTGGGAATGCCTGTGCCGCCATGGGACCCCATGTGTGCTGCTGGAATCGCAGCAGCCACCATGCTGGGCTCCTCTCTGCAGGGAAGGCTCTGCTTCCCTATGGATATTTGAACTGATGGGTTACAGAGAGAGAACTAAAGAGGTAATAAAGCTTCCAGTCCACAGGCCCCTCCTGAGGGAGGCTCCATGACCATGCACCCTGCTCCTCAGAGCTGTGGGGTTCACTCAGGAGCTGTACTTTAGCTCCATCTCGTTGTCTCTCAGCCACAGCAGTTCAAAACCTGCACTGAGGAAGGAGGAGAACAGAGATGTGACCAGAACTGAGTGGGTTTCCTCCACAATTTTCTCTTCCAAGGGACAACGACTGTGTTTGTAACCTCAGTACCTTCCACTCAGTTTCTCTGCACTGTTTCTCATCTGGAGCTCAGACCAACAGAAGGAGATCCAGACATTCAAAAGGAACATCCTTTTGGTGAGACACCCTATAAAGAGTCCATTCAATGGACTGGCATATCTCAGTAGTTGAGCAGCACAAGTCCACAAAGGGTTCTTCCTCTGGCAGTCCTGGCTGTCACTGCATCTGCTGGCTCGGCAAACACCCAAGCAGCAGCCAAGGGACACAGGGATTTTCACTTTCCATGTTGTGGTGCTTGCTGTAAGGTGATTGGCAGAGCCAAGAGCTCCAAACCTGCTGCCAGAGCAAGCAGCAGGCTGTTACCATGCACACCCTCAGCTCTGATCAAAGATGCACCTGCAGCACCTTCCTCTCTGCTGTGAGACCCCAGAACATCCAGAGCAGCTGCCTCTGCATCCTGGTGGTGCCACAGCAGATGGGGACATGGCACATCCACCACAGGACTGCCAGACCATGTCTGTACATGTCTGAGCTTCTCCCACGATGACCACAGACTTCAGCTGTCCCCTCCTGCACACAGATTTTATCCCCAGCTATTCTGCAGAGCTCCTCCATCAGCTACCATCTAAATAAAGCTGCTCTGTGAATCCAGGCTGTTTCAATGACAGCCTCCACAGTGACTTCCAGTGACCACACATGTGACATGTCAAGACAAGTTTTGGCACTGACCCCAACGAGGGAGTGAGAAATCTCCATGTACCCAGAGGCAGGCAGGGGCAGTTACTCACATGTCAAAGGGAACAGCAGTGGGAACAGGACGCATATGTTTTCCGAGGCAAGGACCTTGTCATTTATAGAACAAATGGCACATTTATTGTGCCATTCAGGAAGAAATAATAATTACAGTGGCCTCCAGTCTCCAGCTCTTTTAAGTCTGTACTTAAAGAAAGAGCAAAAAAAGACCAAAGCATACAACATTTCCACAAAACCCTCTGAACTGGCTTTTAGCTGCTGGACAAAAGCGTGGCAGCAGGAACTGCTCCGCATTGTCCCGTCTCGTTCCCGTTTCGTAACAGCAGCCTGGCACTGCAGGCAAAGCACGTCAGGAGCAAAGCGCTGCTCAGATGCTGGAGCTGCCCTGACCTCCAGCCTCCTACCTCAGCACCGTGCTCCGGGTGTGCCCCGCGCCTGCTGGGCTTGTTCATCCCAGGGCAAGGAGCAGGGAGCCAGCCCTGGCAGGCTCTGGGTGCCCAAGGGCACTGGAACGGCACTGGAGGAACCAGCGCACACCCGGAGCTCAATCCACAGCTCCAGGATGATCTCTCAGGAACACAATCCCAGCACTCATAACTCTCTGTCTAATCAGGCACTCAGCCCTGTTTCGGGGGAGATTTACGGAGAGGTTTTTTCTCTTGGAAGCAATAATAGATGGACAGCAGGAAAGGGAAGAAATTAATGAACAAGTAATCATTCCCAAAGTTGCAAATAGGAGCGATTCCTCACTCTGAGACAACTCTGGAAAACAAGATTAAAATGCTTAGGGGACATATTCTCAAAACTGCAGGTAATAGAACAGATAAAATGTATTTACACCATCTCACAGGGGACATGTACTTTTTATTCTGCTGAGGAATGTAATATTCTGCTCCTCATTGCAGAGCTAAAAGGGTGTCCTAAAAAAAGCAACTTAACAAAGCGTTTTTAATGGCAAGTGTATCTGGTTCCAGAACACAGGCTCTCCTCTGCTCCACAGCCAACACGCCACGGGAACCACAACCAGCACCTGCAGACACACCCAGCACACAAACATCATTAATAATCCATGCCAACAGCACAATTATCAACCAGCAAAAGGGAGGGTAGGATGGCAGGGGGGTTAAGCAACACTCCCTGAGCTGATGTTTCCTAAGAGGAGGAGGCAGACCTGCCTTCCTCCACTTCCCAGTGCCCGCAGAGCCACGGCT
Organism: Entomyzon cyanotis; assembly: GCA_024500445.1. Lineage (NCBI taxonomy): Eukaryota > Metazoa > Chordata > Aves > Passeriformes > Meliphagidae > Entomyzon > Entomyzon cyanotis. The sequence goes on from JAKEPQ010000735.1 coordinate 1,614,287, forward strand.
GCCAGCGAACAGACTGCGCCTCAGGTAGCCGCCAGCAGAAACAATTTGTCATGTGTCAGATCAAATAAACTCTTATGAGGCCACTGTGCTCCCTGAAGCAGACGGCTGCCAAACTCCAAAGGAGAAATCCAAGAAAGCGAGCTGGCCGGTGTCAGCCCCGAGTGCTTGTGGAGCCCAGCACACTTCTCATGGTGAAACATCAGCACAGGCTCTGGTGCAGCTCCCCCACACCAGGCAGCTGCCAGCAGTACCCATTATTAACAAGGATTTGGGGTTTAAATTATCACTCTGGGTTGAAGCGCTGCATAGCCCAGAAACTCCACATTGCTCATCCAGTGGCACAGCACCTCGCTCATCCCACGGATGCCTGAGGAAGGCTAATATCTGTCAAGTGTCTGTAATGTGCTGCAATGGATTATCACTTGTCTGAACCAGCACTTCCCCCCTCCCAGCTAGCACATGCTCTCTTGCTACAAGCACTCCCTCAAATCTGAATTACAGACTACTAGTCTTCCTTTTAAATAGTGCTAGAGCCTTTTTTTTTTTTTTTTTTTTGTTTATTCCCAAGCACCATTGCAGTTTCCCATGCTCTGGGCTTGTGCCCTTCCAGACCTTGTGTGGAGGCACCTTGTGTGGAGGCCCCTCGCAGTCCCATTTGCTGCACAGTGCTGCAAGAGCCACTAAAGCACAGGGCCTGGGCATGTCCTTCTCTATGATCCTGCTGGGCAGAACAAATCCCTAAAACCGCTCTGGGCACATCTGCAAGAATTAATTAAGCCAGCAGTACTGTGAGGATCTCAAATCACTCACCTGCTCCTGCAAAGACCAGGCTCAAGCAGTCCCTGGAATGCACAGAGGGCACATCCCCCAGCCCAGCGCTCAGCCGCTGGCTCCAGATGTTCCAGTGGGCTCCATCTGGGAACAGCCACCTGAGCCATGCCACAGCCAGGAAAGCCATTCCTTCTCTAGAGATGGATAATGGCCCATGAAAATGAGTCTGCAAGAGGCCTGAAGTTCCTGGCTGGAAGGAGGTTAGTTTATGGCAAAGCAAGAGCAGCCATAGAGAGAAAGGGATCCAAAAGAAGGACAAAAGAAGATAGAGATGTTGCTTCAAGTAATCAAAAAGCAACTGCCTGCCCCAAACCCCAGCAACAGAACCTCGACACTGCATATCAACAAAAAGAAGTGAGAAAATGGGAAATCTGGCAGCCTAAAGCAAGGAACAAGGGAAGAACAAGGAATCAAGCACAGGACATTCCCCATAGCATTAGCAGGGCCAGTACAAACCTCAGCTGTGTGGGGTTTTTCCAGTTAATTTAAAGAGCATCCGATGCCTGGTGACAAGTTATATTTAGACACTCTTTTATCTGTACCAGGACTGCTCTCCTGCCAGAGGGACTGGCATGGAGCACAGGACCCCATCCTGCCAGCCTTGGCCAGGATTTTTGCTCCCAGAAGCCTCTCACCCAGCTCAGAACACAACACTCAGCTGGCCCAGGCACCAGGAGAGCTGTAAAGGACTCACAGCACTGCTTCCAGCAAGGAGCAAAACACAGGCTGTTCCTGGAACGCGGGAAGTGTTACACCGAGATCCCGTGGAGGAGGAGGAGGTTACAGACACAAGTCTGTCATTTACAGCAACGCTTTTCAGGCACTTACAGCTGCGCAGACATCAGGAGTCAGGTTCCCACAGATTCCCAGGCTTTACATACTCCAATTTCTAGCCAACAGCTCTCTGGACTGTGACCCAGCCGGGCTCAGCAGCAGAGAGCACTGTCAGCTCCAGGCACAGCCCTTGCCCCCAGCCTCTGAAGGCAGATTAAGCAGGCAAAGCTTTAGGCATCAACCCAAGACATGGCTTGAACTCACATCTCTAAATGGAGACTCTTTCTCTGAAAAATTCATGCTTTTTTCAGCTCTCTGACTTTGAGAGATTTCAGAGAGAATCAAAGGGTTGGAGTGCTGTGTGAACCACTCCAAGTTCCTCAGCAAATTCTAGTTCTGTTCCTAAACAACAGCAAATGCTCCGGACACTTGGAGAGAACCAAATCCACCTCAGCCATCCCATCTCACCCTGCTCCTCAAATCTGAACAAAGGAGCCCATTTACAGCATCAGTGATGAATTTCTTTACCCCAACAACACATGTCCCAGTGCCATGCTGTGAGTACTGGGATGATTCCCAGAAGCCTCCTGCTGACACGGAACACACTTCCCAAGCCTCTCCACATACACTGTGTACTTGATTACCCTATGCTCACTGGGAGGAAAGGAACAAAATGCACTCCAGAGCCACTTGCTGATTCCTGATTTGAGTAGAACAACGCTGCATGCAGAAACACCGTTTTTCCCTCCCTTTCCAAGGCTGGCACATGCCATGTCCAGTTCCCAGTGACAGGAACCTCACACCCAGCCCTTTGGCTCTGTCCCCCTGAGGAGGGCCCATCTGGAGGAGCCTTCACGTACTAGGTAACAACACAGTATTCCAAACTAAGTCCAGAATTTGCAGAAGCACTTAGATCACCCATGGCTCCTTCTGGAAATTTTCCACAGTGTAACAGTTTATTTTGCGGGCAGGAAGAGAGCAAGAAAATTAATTAAGGCAGAGTAAGAAGAAAAAACTCCTCCTAAAGTGAGTTAACTACAGTAAAGCAGCAGTTGTGAGCAGGCCAAGTCCATTTTAAGGGCTATACATTTTCACTTCCACAGTCTTGAAAAGGAAAATTGAGAGACTTTGTTCTGTATGCATATTGTCCACCATTTGTTATCGTCTGTCTATTGATGCTTACTTGAAAAACAAAATTTAATTAAACCCCACAGTACTGCATCGTCTGCCTTTGAAATATGCCTGCATTAGTGGATCATTACAGTAAATGAAATACAGCTTCATATCGGATTTTTCAAATAACGTCCTAAAACTGTTACAAATTAAATCATACCCTTGCAGAGAGAAATTAAGAGACACAGTGTTTTTTGCAAGGGCAGAGAGATGTTTAGAGGTGAAGTCTGGAATGAGACATGGAGGCAATGAGGCAGAGAAGTGTCACAGGGCTCTTCCAGACCTTGTTGGGAGGGTTCTCTGTGAAGCAGAAACTAGGTAAGGAAAGAGTGTGCTAGGGCCAGGCACATGGAAAGGTTGGTGTCCCCAAGCCCCCCAGAATGTCAGCATGAACAGACAAGATTTTGGGATGTGCTGGCACAAGCTGCCAACCCACAGAGGAGAGCTCAGTGCAGCCACACACCCTCCACGTCCTTTGGAATTCTGGCCAGAGCAGCACCAGTCTGGGAAGTGAAGCCTTGTAACCACTCAAAGCAGTGAAAGCCTGGACACTCAATGGCCAAGGAAAGGGATGCAGGATCCTTTTGCAGCAGGATGAGAAGTATATACACAGGGATGAGAAAAGCAACGGGAGCTTTGTTATCTCAGGGTAAGTAAAGCACAAGTGGGTCAGTGAGTCAGCGTTGGGCACAGCAGCAACGCCTGATGTGGAACACAGCAAAGCAACGTGTTCAAAGCCAGTGAATATTGCATGAGCCTCACAGCTCTGGCTTCAAGAGATCTTTTCCTTAATAGCACCTGGGGTGATGCCAAGTGTTCTTTGACGATTTATTTACTCCAAGAAATCATCTTCCCTAAATAAGCAGAGCCCATTACCGCATCTTTCTTCACGTGAGCCTGGAAAAGGCTGTGCCCTGCAACTTCTATGGCCTCATCTCCATGGTGACACACCAACACACACACACACTGACTCCAGCAAGAAGGTAAACCTCCCCAGAGGAAAGGCTGAACCTCCCCAAAAGAAAGGCTGAACCTTCCCAAAGGAAAGAATAAAGGTGGCAGAGCTCTCAGCAGCACGAGCCCTTGGACAAGGTGTGCTGCAGGTGTTGGCAGGCAGGGCTTTCCAGAGAAGTAGAGCATGTCAGCCTGTGAGCAGGCTGGAAATGAAGAAAACCTTGCAAGGGCACCTCTGGATCCATTTTACAGGAAAGCAATAGAAGATTCCCAGCTGCTCCCCATGCCAGGGACCAGTGACTGAGAGACAAGCTCCTGTAATTCTCATTAGCCTGTGAATCTATTCAGAGAAAGAAGGTTCAGCATATAATCATTGAAAGCTGTCAACTTCCAGCCTACACAGAGCTTCCTCTGTGGAAAGGCTCCTGCTCTGTGAACCAGGACTCCTCACCCCTGCATGGCACAGGATTAGAACGAGCAGCTGTGGCAAGAGGGGATCCATTACACATTGCCTTATCGGTCCTGCAGCATCAACAAGCACTTGGGACCCCAAGGCACTAACAACACACAGCAACATCAGGCAAATCCACAGCAATACAGCAATGCAGCCCAGGATCCTTCCTAAAGGAAAAATATGGTGGTAAAGGGGCATTGGGAGTGATGCAACAGAGCTGGCACATGGAGCAGCTGGGGAAGGAGACTCTGACAAGGCTCTGTGGGGCCAGACTCTCAAAGGCAAGGCAAGCACAGCACTCGTGCACCAGCCCAGTGCTCACCTCACCTCACCCCCACACCAAATCCTCCATCGGGACCAATGACTCACAGCCACTCACCTGCACTCCCCCAAAAGCTCTCCCATCAGGAGATTCAGGCTGGCTTTGTGCTTCCCAGGCTGTGGCAAAGCCTCCCCTGACACTTAAAAACAGCACAGCCAGCTTGCATAAAGGATGGAGATTGCTGAGGCTCCGCAGCCTTCCTGAGGTGGGAGCAATCCGTGAGTGCCATGACCATCAGGCAGTGGGAGTGTGCCAAAACCAGGGCAGACAGGGGTTAAAAACGAGCAGGCTTCACACTGCCAGGTATTCCAGGAAACATGCTCATCCTCAGCTCACCAGCACTCCTTTCCTCTTCTAAACACACCCAGAATGAGGTCTGCCCATTTAAACAGACCAGGCTGCTGCTCCCAGCTTGCTGGAGGAAGCAGAGGGAGTGGGGTGTCCGATAGGGAGGAGGGGGTGCAGCACAAGCACCTCTGGAAGTGCCCTGCTTCTGCAGTTCAAGGTTAAACACCTCCTTTGCACTAATTCCTGAATCTGCCTGTCTCTAAAGCTGCACCAGGTAATTAGAATCATTATAACTATTATTAGACCATAATATTATTATAGCATTTTTGCTACACTTGACATCTGTTGGCTGATAGATTTAACTGGTACATAAGAAATAACTGTGCAGATTTCTTGCAAATGAGCACCAACACGGAAGACATTAAAGCATTCTGCATTAAAAAAGTTAATTTTATGGAAGTACGCTTGAAATAAAAATTCTAAAATTAAGTTAAAGCTTTAAAACCTCTCGTTAAAGGAATTATTTGGGTTTAAAGCAGGCAACCATTAAAAAAATCCTGGCTTTTATTTAGATATTTAAAGGCATGTATGTGGCTTGGTATCTCCTTCAGATCAACATATGCATCTTCTTCCCATCTACTCCAGAGATTTCTAAATCATCCTTCCATCTTCCTTTCCCTCTCTCTGCAGCAGGCATTTGAATTATTTGGGCAGAGTCTGACTGCACAGGGAACCAGTATAATCAGGGCTCTTACAACCTGCTGTCTGCAAATCCCATAGAATTATCTGCAAACACACATCTAGAATAAAATACAGCTTCTTGCAGCCCATGAAGCCCAAAGGGCTTTGCAAACTAGACTTGGGATGCAATTTATCCACCACTGAGATTCAGCGGTAATCCAGAGTGGAACACAACCTTTCTATCCATATTTAACTACAGCACACAGACCCCTGGAGAAAAGTAAGGAAGAATGCAACAGAAGCCACAGGAATGTTTTAGGGAGACTGAATTTTCTCCCTGGAACTGATATTTGGTCAGGGCACCCACCAAATTCGACTCAGTGATGCTTATGGGTACCTTCCAACTCTGAATATTCCAAGATTCTATGACTCTGCCATCAGCCATGGACCAATACAGGAGAACAAAGAGAGCACAGTGCCTCCCTCCTGTTGATGGTATCCCTGAAGCACAGCTGGAGTGAACAGCTGGGTACTTCAAGTTACCATCCTGGAGGGGAGGAAGAGATGAATGCCACAGAGGAATCCTGTGTTGTCCTTAAATTCAGTGGGGCCCAAATTTCAACCCACAGTTACACCAATGTGCAAAGAAAGATGGAATGGCAAGTGGAAGAGCACTTCAGAAAAGGACTGTGTTGGTTTTGCTTGGCCTGGCTTTTGGTAGCAGGTGGGCACAGAGGTGGTTTCTGTGAGAAGCTGCTGGAAGCTTCCACCATGTCCAGCAGAGCCAATCCCTGATGGCTCTGAAGATGGACATGCTGCTGGCCAAGCCTGGGCCAATTAGAGATGTTGGTAATGCCTCTGGGATAACATATTTATGAAGAAAACCAAAACAAAGGAGACACCGTTTTTTTCTAGCCAGAGAAGAGGAGGAGGTGAGAACATGTGAGGGAAACATGCAGACACCAAGGTCAGTGGAGAAAGTGGGGGAGGAGGTGCTCCAGGCGCCAGAGGCAGGACTCCTCTGCAGGCCATGGTGAGGACCATGGTGAGGCAGCTGTGCCCCTGCAGCCCATGGGGTCCATGGGGGATGCAGAGATCCACTCACAGCCTGTGGGGAGGTGCTCACACCAGAGCAGGGGGATGCCTGGAGGAAGCTGTGATCCAGTGGGAGACCCAGTGGAGAGGGGGGCCCTGCTGCCAGGCTGGAGCAGCCTGGCCTTGGAGGATTGCACCCTGTGGAAGAGTGACCCACACTACAGCAGTCTGGGGAGAACTGTCTGCCCATGGGGGGAATTCACATTGCAGCAATTTGGGGAGGGCTGTCTGCCCATGGGAGGAACTCACGTTGAAGCAATTTTAGGACAACTGCTGCTTGTGAGAGTGGACCCACGTCGAAGAGGTTCACAGAGAACTGTCTGCCATGGGAAGGGACCCCATGGCGCAGCAGGGGAAGGACTCCTCTCCCTGAGCAGCAGATCTTGGGTGATGAACTGACCAAAACCCCCATACCCTGTCTCCCTCCACTGTCAGCAGGAAGGAGGGAGGGGTTGGGGGAAAAAATGTGTCTTCAACAGCTTAGTTAACTTCTTATTATCCTCCTCTGACTCTCTTGGCAATAAATTCACTTTATATTCCTAAGCTGAGCCTGTTTTGGCCTTGGAGTGTTATCTCCCAGACCTTATCTTGACTCATGACCCCTTCGTTAAATTTTTTTTCTCCTCTGCCCAGCTGGGGCAGGGGAGAGCAAGTGAGCAGCTGTCATGGGTGCCTGGCATTTCACCAGTGTCAAACCATGACAAGGACCAATTCTTAAAATTGAGACAGCTGAACCCAGCAGCTCAGTACTCACAGAACTCAGGGTGGGTAGAGCTGGTCCTGCTTGGGCAGTGATGTTTGCTCCAGTGAAATCTATTTCAGCTCAAGTAACTCTTCTTCCTGAAAGGTAGTTGGCACTGAGGTGACAGCAGAGCCCTGGTGCAATGAGGTATCCTGCAACCACTCCCACGGTGACACACTATTTAGGGATAAAAATGAGTGTCATTAATTTCTTCAGAGCAAGTAATTTTATTTTTTCCAGAGAAGAGCAACCACACAAAGAACTTGGAACTGCTTGACGAGAAAGATGTATTTTTGCTACCTTAGTCACATACAGACAAGCCCAATCCTCACTGAGCAGAGACCTACAGAGAAACAAAGGGGAGCAGGACATGCTGGACACAACTTCCCCCCACGGACACTGCACTGCTCGCAGAGCTCTGAGTGGAAAGCAAGGCTGAGGCTTGCCTCAGAGCCGTGCCAGTCCCAGCAAGTGCTGGCAAGAAGCCCCAGGTAAATGAAGTTCATAAAAGCTCCTAAAAATCACCTAAGCCTTCAGGAAGAGAGCACAAATCTCCCACTTCAGAGATGTGCCCATCACACCTCTGACCAGCACAAAGCAGGCTTTTCACTCTATCCATCTGATGCTTTCAAAAGCCAGAGGAGCCGGGTCTGGGCGAGCTCACCTTAATGAGGCCTGGTGCTCATTACTAACTAAGAAAAAAAGACCAACCAAAGCAACTCAACCCCACACACTTGAGGGGTAGCTATCAGCAATTTCCTGTCACCACAGGAGAAATCCTTGTGTATGGGCCCTGGGAGCTCAGCCCAGGTCTGCTTCTGTTCATCCTTTCCATTAATGACCTGAACAACGAAAGAGAAAGCACTTTTATAAAACCTGAAAGGATGCCCAGGAGTTAAGAGCTGGAAGCACTCTGGAGGTCATGATCGGAATTGATAAACTGAAGAAAAGTTCCCAAAACACCCACAAATCAATAGAAAGAAAAGCAAGGAGAACAATGCAAAGAACCACACTTGGAAACAGCACAGAGATCAAGCACACAAACAGAGTCCAGGGGAAAGCTCTCCAGACAGACAGAACACTGAGGAAAACTGGGGACCAGACTAAATATGCCAGTGCTGTAACACCACAGCTCCAAAGAGCTAAACATCACTCTGTGATCTAGGAACATAAAATACCCAATTCTGGGCTCCATGCTGGGTATCACCTCTGAGTCACAGACAAACCAGAGGGTCTGGGCAACCAGCAGAGCAGTCAGCAGTGTAAAACACACTGCCCCATACCAGTTGTGGAGGGGTTTCTTTATCCCTGCTCCCTCCAGGGCCAGTACCAGCTCTCACTTTTTAACAGGGCTTATTTGCAAGGGCAGCCAGCCATGAGGCTCCCCATTCTATGAAGGCAAGAGACAAACTGGCTGCTCAGTTTGCTGCAAGGGCAAGTTAGATGAGCTGCCAGGCTCTCAGAGAGTGGGATTACATCAAGGCTCACAGGGAACTGGACCCTGTTCAGGTCTGCACTACCATCCACCACTGTCCAGGCTGGTGCCGAGCATCTCTCACCTGGTTCAGGACAGGGCCATTGACAAGATGTTCCAGCCCTCTACTTCATTTTAGCATCCTCCATCTGGCTACTCCTACAGCACTGACAGAGCCAAATGAGCAGCCTCCTCTTCCCCAAAATACAATAGAGCTCCTCATCCTGCCGAGGGGCACCCACACACAGCAGAGACTCAGCACCACTGCAACCATTTCCATTCATGCCTTTGTTATCTTTCACAAACAAAGCTCTCTTCAAGCTTCATTTGCCACCTCGCTGCTGCAGTGGAGAAGCCAGCAGGAAACAGAATGCTGCCCTGAGGAAGGCCACAGCTTCCCTCCTCCCTTCTCACCCCACACAGCCTCACTGACCTCTGCAACTGCCTGGAGCCCACAAGGGCCATCACCCAGCTGCTCCTACCCCAGACACCTTAATTTGAGGGGAGAGGTGTTGAAAGCAACTGAAGTCATTGCCACAAGGTGCTCCAAAGCAGGTGACAGCAGCTGATGCCACAAGTATGCAGCTGCACCAAACCCAACCAGCAGCTCCAGAGAAATCCAGCAAGGGGGCAAGAGCTACAAATCTCATGCAAAAGCAGGGCTTAACTCTCAGGAGCATTTCAGATTCCAAAAGACTCGGAGGGATTTGGGTTTTTGCTGAGCTGCCTCATGAACCGCAGCCAGAATGGATTTGACAAAGCTTTGGTGAGCAGGCGCCGTTTCCCTCCACAGAGCTGCTTTCCAGAGATCCCCAGTGTTGTGTCACTTCTCACTTCAGGTGCTAAGAATATCTGCATAGAAAATAGCAACCAGCTATTGAGAACTTATCAACAAAGCACTCGACAAATCTTAATTAAAGCTGATTCACCTCCCTCACGAGCCCAAGTCGAGCGTTATTTCTCAGAGGAGAATGCTGAGTGGTAAGAGCTGGGGTGGGTTATAAAAGCCACGGAGGGAGTCAATAGCAGAGAGGATTAGCACATAGAAAGGCTGACTGTTATCCCTAAATTTATCCCAATAATCCACTGCCTTGCAAATTGTCAAGGTATGGCTGCCATGCTTTCAACCACACCTGCTCCCAAGCAGGAGCAGACAGAGAGAGGTTTGGGAGTGCTGGAGACTTTTCCAGGTGTTTTGTTGCTCAAGCTAAAGAAATTATCCACTGTAAACAGAGAGGAGGTGGTGGCAGTAGCACCAGCACTGCTGTTGTGCTGCTTCAGGAGACAGAGGCAGTGCTGCAGGCTCAAGGGCTGTTCTGACAACCCATTAGGAATTGTTTCCAGCTGATTTCTTCCAAAGGATCATATCTGTATCCCTTCAAATCGAGTAAACATGTGGTCACACAGAGAGCAGCCTCCAGGGACTTGTGGCACTGCTCTCACCTGTTAGCTGCACTCCTGAAGTTTCTGGGACAATATTTTGGATACTTCCACCACAGAAATGCCCTAAAGGCTGCTGAAAAACGTGGACCAGACTGGGTCATTTTAAGGCAGGGATGAGGGAGAGAGAACAGAGGAAAACACAAGTCCATCCCTCAACAATGCTACTCCCAGAGAACAAATGAATTCACAAGATCACAGGGAGCAGGGAACACTGCGGCAGCACGTTCAGTAAATGACAGGGTGTGCCATCGTCTTCTAACGTCCTCCGGAGACTTATCTGCACTTAAAAGGTTCCTGCCGGGGCTGAGCACGGAGCAGCCTCTTCCTCAGACAGCTCCACCACAGAAATGCCTCTGCAGATTATCCTCCTTTGGCAGGCAAACTGAACAGTACCAGTGCAGTCAGCTCTGCCTCTGCGCCACACTTGGACTGGGTTAGTTCTAGGAGAAAAACACTGCAGAATAAATAACCTGGCCCTAAGAAATTGTGTCTACAGAACACGTTGGTGTAAACCCAGACCCTCCTGAAGGCAGGCAGCGTCAGTGCTCTGTCAAAGATCACTCCTAGTACTCCTAAATGCAAGTGTTAATCAACCACTGAACTTAAACATTTTGAGGCAACGTTCCAAATAGTGTTTATATACAAAATCCCATTTGCTCAGCGTTCGGTCACTGGCCTTGTGAAACGTGTCATTTTACCAGTTCTCCAGCCATATGCACATTTGTACCAAAATAATTAAGAGAGCTTTAAGATTCAGGCCTCGTGTTACGGAGCACACACCCTTCATTCTAACATCCCAGAGCTACTCCGGTGGTTCCAGCACGTTTTTACTCCACAGCTGCCTGGGCACACAGGGGGCCGGAGGTGACCCAGCCCGGCCTCCTGCTCCAGGCAGCATCCAAACTGTGCCCGTTGGGGGAAACTTCTGTGTAAATATTTGTGTTTAAAACCCCTCCGTGTAAGGGAGCCCTCTCCTGCCCTCACTGCAGTGCCCGTCACAGGGCCCGCCTTTTGGCTCACTGCTGTATCACTCCAGCCGCAGCAGCTGCCTGTCCTGCCAGCTCTGTCCGAGTCCCCGCAGTCAGACAGGCGCCGTCCCTCACGGCCCGGGCACGGCCACTCTGAGGGCAAGAGGGGCGGCGGGCAGCCACCACCCCGGCAAGGCCTCACCGCCGGCTCCGCTCGAACGAGGGCAGCGCAGGGGAGGCGGCGGCCCGTGCCCGCGGGGCCGGGGCCAGGATCAGGGCTAGATCCCGGCTCCCCGCTCCCCGACCCGCAGTCACGGCCCTCACACGGCCCCAGCAGCGCCTCCCGCCCCGACCCCCCCACCACTCACCGCTCCGCACTGCGCATGCTCCGCCCCGCCTCGCCCCGGCCGCTCCGCCCCCGGACCCACGCCACCCAATCAGAACGGCCCTTGGCCCTGCTCCTGCCCTTGACCCCGCCCTTAATCCCGCCCCACCCAATCAACACCGCCCCTGTCCTTGGCCCCGCCCCCTGGCCCATCCCGCCTGTCACAGCTGCCCTTGGCCCCGCCTCCTGCCGTAGTGCCGCCCCCTGGCTCCGCACGTGCCCCGTGAGGCGGCGGTGCTGCTCCGGGCCGCGGTGTGCCGGGCCGGGCCGGGCCGGGCCGAGCCGTGTCCAGCGTCCCGAGCCGGGCTGAGCCGTGTCCCGTGTCGGGCTGAGCCGTGTCCCGAGCCGGGCTGAGCCGGGCTGAGCCGTGTCCAGTGTCCCCGGCCGGGCTGAGCCATGTCCCGGGTCGGGCTCCGGAAGCCCCTGACCTCCATGGCTGTGGGAGCGGCAGCAGCCCCGCCGTGGAGGATATCTGTCCCTCCGGAAGGGACTGACGGGACTGGCTGGCTGGGAGCACCTCTCCGCATGGTGTTAGGTTGGACATCAGGAGGAATTTCTCCGTGGAAGGGAGGGTCAGACAATGGAAGAGTCCCCATCTCTGCAGGTGTCCAGGAAACGCCCGGAGGTGGCACTCAGTGCTCCGGGCTGGTGACAAGGTGCGCATCAGGCACAGGTTGGACTGGATGGCCCTGGAGATCTCTTCCAAGCCAAACGTTTCTGGGATTCTGTGTTAGGGGAAGAGTGTGAGAAAAGGTTTGGCTGGGTACGCCTGCTGCCGTCCGGGGTGTGTGGGGCAGGCACGGAGCACCGCGGATCGATGGGCTCCAGCAGCGAATGGCAGGGCACGGCAGCCCGGGAGCCCAGCACCGGGAGTGCCCCGGGAGGGATGTCCGGGCCCGGGGGGCTTCAACCCCCTGTGCCAGGGAGCCCCGAGCTACCGCAGCCCCGGTGCTGCAGGACGAGGGATATTCGGGTTGGTGCTGGGAAGCAAGGCAAGGATATTTGGGATGGGTGCTGGGGGTCAGGAGGGAATATTCACGAGGATCAGGAGATGTTGGCCTAACACATCACATTGTCTCTGCCCCAGGCTACTTCACCCCCCCCCCCCTTTATTTTTCACAGGTTTTGAGGAAGGTAGTGAGGTTTCAGGTAAACAGAAGGGTGTAAATTCACAGCCTTGGCACCCCTGGTCACACTGAAATGAGGTGAGAAAGTCAGAGAAGGCACAGGGAATGCCGGGTTGCCAGAGGTGTGAGCCCACTGGCCCTTCACCTCGTTCACTCAAAGCACTGTGCTGATTAAAATCCTGCCAAAGCATTTCCCACCCCTCTCCCAGCTGTGACTGACTGACGGCATTGCAGAAATGATGGCACATCCACAGCCTTGAGCTGTGCAACCCTCCCTGGCAAATGCTGGCCTCTGACTGAGAAACAGGCCATGGGATCCACCCCACAGGAGCCAAAACCACCCTGCCAGCCTCTAAATTAAACCTGCAATGATTAATTATCCAGTGAAAGATGCTCAGTGACAGCAGGGGGACCCGTCCCTAGGCCACTGTCCCCACAGCTCTGCTCACTCGTGCTCTGTGCTTCACTGCTGGCACCCACAGAGATCCTGGAGGCAGGAGACTGTAAGCAAATCTCAGCTCTCCTTGCCAGTAATTGAATATTTTCAGTCTTTCCAGGTTGGTTGTAAACATCTCAGAAACATAATCTAGAATCAAATCCCTCAAAGCCTGTCAGGAGTGCACCACAGCTTGATTGATGTTTATGATTTTTGTTGGAGTTTATGGTTTCTTAGGCAGCTACGTGATTGCTGGCTGGGTGTAACTCCTGGCCTTTGGATGGGTAAAAGTGCTGCCATACTCCAGCCTCTTCCTTTTCCTGTTTTTGGGCTCTGGGTCCTCTCTGCTCCTGGAGCAGCATTGCCACAGCTCAGGACATGGCACTGTCTCTGTCCAAACCCTGCTGTTATCTCTCCAGCAGGGAAGCTCCTCCCTTTCTTTCTGCCAGGTGGAACAGCACTAAGGGGATGATCCTCCATCTCCTGAAGCCTGGTGATCCCCCTCTTTCAGGCACAGCAATAAAACCCCTCCACACACCCAAGCCCAAGTTTGGCAGCTGGGCAGGACTGGCCTCTGCTAACAGCCCAGAAGTCAAATATCAGCTGGGGCACGGGGAAGAGGATTTTCTCCCTCGTTGTCTCAGGGTGCTGGCAGCCACCAGGCAGTTTGGGAAGCCTCACTGAGGTGCTCAGTCCATCCAGAGAGGAGCACTGCTGCATCCCTGGGCAATCCCAGCCTAATCCCACATCTGAAACCACTCCCACATCAAAGAAATAAGAATACACAATCTGCATGTATTACCTTCTGCATCTTGAGTTCCTCTGTTTCATCTGATGGGATGGAGGACTTTTTCCAAAGGTATTGGAGAAGATGGGTGTGAGAGAGTAATTTGGGACTGGGAATAATTTTTCATCAGTATACTTAAAGACAATCACAGCACTAGGAGGGAGGCCTAATTGTGGAGTTTTGTAATTAGTTTTTATGTCACTGCAATTATTCTGTTGGCTACATATAAAGAACATGGGAAAATGCAGCACTTAATTTTAAATCAAGACTTGATTCTCTTTTAGTAGGTAATTGATGTTGATCACATCACTTAGCAGCGACTATAAAATGTGCTATTTAGATTGTAAAAGGATGGAGAAAAGGACTAAGCAGATAGGTAATTGATGGATCACAGGCAGCATTGGTGGGAGGCAGCAGGAATCCTTCAGCTGGTTCTGTTTGCAGCTGCTCCAAGGCTTCGTTAGTGCCCAGGGTGTTAACGAGCACAGAGCCCCTATCCCAGTCCCACAGCATTGCTCTGTCCTGGACCATAGCAGCTGTGGGGGAACTGCACTTTGTGGAATTGATCCCTCGTGGTTAAACTCCTTCCTTTAAGGATGAACTTTGCCCGAAGTGGCTCAGCCCCTAGTGCAGGGTGGCATTTGGGGATGGTCTCCCTGGGCAGAGCATCCTGCCCAGGTGTGCCAGGTTCTGCCCAGTTCCCTCTCCCAGGCAGAGGAAAAAGCAGAGAGTGCAGGACTGGGTTATTCCCTGTGCAACAGCACTGATGGCTTCTCCATCAGGAGCTTCACAAGGTTAACAGTGACCTGGGAAAAGCTGGGCCAGTGCCATCCCTAGGGAGCAGTGACACAGCAGGGAGAGCTCGGTCCCTTGGACAGGGTGGTACAGAACCTGCCCTTGCCCTGCACAAGCCCAGGTCAGCAGCTTCACACTGCACTGGGATTCACTGTCACCATAAAGTCAATAAAACTTCCCCTTGCCTTTTCCAAGGAATTATTTGATTTCAAGGATTGCTGCTTCCCAGCTCCTTCCCAGAGCCAAGACAGTACCATCACTGTAGGGATGGTGTTGATGGCTGCAGGGTGACTCTTGGGCTGTGAGAAATTCAGATTTTCTTCAGGAAAAGGTGTGTGGGTTTGTGACTGGGACAAATGTTCGGCTCGAGCCACCTCCTCTCCTCAAGGCCAGTTGTCTTCTCCAGTACCTCAGCCATGGCAACGTGTTATGAATTTGGTCACAAATTAAATAACCTGAACACGCCCAGACACATAATTGGCCATTGAAATCCAAAAGTAAAATCAAGTCACAAGGTGCCACCACTGTGAGGCCTCACAGTGCTGCCCCATAACAGGTAACTCTTAGTTTTTAGTGATTTTTTCAAACTAAAATTACCTGCAAGTAGTTTTGGTTGGGGGAAGACCCAGAGAAAAGCCATGAGATGCTGTTTAACACAGCAAGGCAGTGACATCCAGAGGGTTCAACTGCCCTTTCCCTCTGGATGGATGCCAGGACCAGCATGAGAGGTGTCTCCCCTGGGTAAGAAGCAAACTCCACAGGCTGCAGGAGATTCACTAGGTCACATTTCCAGGTGGTAGGTCCACACTTGCACCAAAATGGATGGATTTGTGGCCAGACAAGTCACTGGGTATAGAGTCTACCAGGATTGTGCAGCAAAACACTTTTCCTCTCCAGCCTTTCCTTCCCCTCAAGTTTTTTTTGTCATACTGTACCAAAATATGAGATGGAATTTGGGCTCCAGTGGGTGTAATTGTTGAACAGCCTGCCCCAGCCAGCCTCGCTGCTGCCAGGGAGCTGGCTGCTTTCCATGCTGACACAATGAAATGCATTTTTACAGCCCAAGAAGTGAGTCATGACCCAGCCTGAGTTCAGAGCAGAGGGGTTTTTGCAGTACGTGTGACGGCAGAGAGGCCAAAGGGGAACCCTGAGCTTGAGATGGGATGGGATGGCGTCATAGAGCTGCAGAGTTACCCCAGTCGCTTTTAAAAATGCTTTTTCTCATCCATTTTGTGTGCTGGGACATGAAGGCTGTCACAGGATCAGTTCTGCCATGTCAGCATAGCCTCTCTGAATTGCTGTGAGGATCAGATGGGTCCAACTTGCAGCCTCTTATCACCACCAGCACAAATCCTATTTCATTCAACGCCAAAAAAATGACTCATCCAAGGGCTGTTGCCATCAGTCCCTCAGGGCTCCGGAGTGGTAAGTGAGATATGACGAGCCCAGGGGCCACCCCTGCTCTGGGAAGGGCTCTGCCAGCGGGGCTGAAGCACGAGGGTTTACGGGTGAGCTGCTGCCAGTGCAGCAGTGGCCCAGCTCGGGGTCAGGATCCCGGTGGGTGACAGCCCCTGATGACTCTGCTCCCTCTGGGATGTATCCTCAGGTTAGCTCTGCCCTCGTGGGAGCTCCAGCTGCGGGACAGAGGCAGTGCCTGGTGCCGAGAGGCGGCGATGCCAGCTGACTGCAGCATTTCATCCCAGGTTATTAACGATGCCGTTCATCACCGCCAAGTGCTTTGCCGCACGCAGGTTCCCCTGGGCTGCCCTCGCTCATTCCCGCTTGATACCAGCTTTGGATTAAATTAGCAAAGGCGACACAGTGATCAATTCCCAGCGCTTTCCTCCAGAGCCAGGCACAAATGAGTTGGAAGCAGGGAGGAAAATAAAGCCCGTAGCAAGAGCAGAGGGACGTGGCAGGTGCAGAAGTGGTGTGAAGGGGACCTCAAGTTTTCAGTGCCACCAGCTCAGCTGTGACCAGGCAGGGATGGCGACAGCAGCAGTGTCCCCAGGGATCCTTTCTAGAAGCTGTCACCTCAAATGATCTGGCCAGGGGCCTTTATGGGTGCCCAAGCAGGGATTTGGGTGAAAAACAAAGTCACCAGCATGGAGGGCTATGCAGGCAGCAAAGGGACTGTTCCATCCCGTTCCTCCTCCCCGTGGAACAAACCCTGGTCACAGACATACAGTCCTAGTTATCCCTCAGCAGAGCAGACTCCCTTGGCCCTTCCCAGGGCTGAAGGTTTCAGATCCCTGCAAATCCCGTGGGCAGCACCCATCCCTGCCTCTCTGGCCACCTTCCCCAGGAGTCACATCCCGGCTGCAACCTCCTCCTTGCTGTATTTGAAGCACCTCCACATCACAGCACACGTGGGTTTGGGAGCAAGGGCAGGGACAATTAATAAAACACCTCCCATAAGATGGAAACAGGGACACCATCCATCTTGGCAGCGTCGCACCATTAAAGGAGAGGGGATGGTTATGAGTCATTATTCCCTGCAAAAACGGGCTTTAAATCATCATCCATCACCAACACCCAGCACTGGATGTTCTAAGGGTGTCCAGCAAAGCCTTTGTGGCTCCTTTCCACCATGGCACAGGTGACCACAGTGCCCATCATCACCTGGAGATACTTACACAGCCTCCACACCACACTGCTGCTGCTCCTGGCACCCACCAGCATCCGGGAAGAAATCAGCCCTGTAAAACATCAACAAGACCAACCAGGCTGCTTTAGGGTCTCAGATCCACCTCCCTGCGATGGGATCACAGGAGGGCAGGGTCCCCCAGCTGCCCCACCCCTCCCGGCAGCACGGCAGGGGAAGCAGGATGTTAGGAAGCAGCAGTGCCGTAATTGAACGCCTTTTGCTCCTGAAGCCCTTGAGGCTGCCAGTCTCTCAGCTGAGCCGCTGCTTGCCAACACTTTTTCATTTCTTCTCTGTTTCATCTAAACTTTCCATTGGGTTCCTCATCCATCTGAGCTGCACTGATAGATATGGAAATAAAGAGGCATTTACAGCCCCTCTCCTGGGCTGGTTATGTGTATAAACAAGCTGTGCTCACAGCATCCTCCTCTCCATAGTGCTGGCTCAGGAGCAGTGGGGTCTGCCCAGGACTCAGCAGGGTGAAGGCTTTGGGGAAAAGGGGTGCCAGCCACATCCCTGGGTCACTGTGGGGAGAAAACAGCAGTAGAAAGGATGGGGGAAGCAAGGCCCACAGGGATTTCTGTTAAGGACTAGAAGGGAAAGAGCGACAGCTGAAGAGCTGAAAGTGTGAAGTATGAAGAAAGGCTTTAATTTGCACAGAATCTCTTAATCCATTAATCACAGGGACATTTGTGTATGAAAACCTCCCTCTCACTTAATACTATCTCAGGTTTGTCCAAGAAGGCAATAACTGTTTGGCAGGGGAGTGGGTGGAGCAAAGTGGGACAGGCTGAAGCCATGGGCTTGTTTCCAGGTAGAGATCAGCCCTTAACAGCGTGGAGCCAGCACAGGGAAGATCAGTGATGAAAAGCACAGGGTATGGCAGCCCAGGAGTCACAGTGGGCACTGGGGACACTGGTTTTGTGAAGGAGGATGCCCCAGTGCTTCTTGGCTCTCTGAAAGTTGCCTGCAAAGGCTGGGCAAACCTGCTTGGGTGCCTGGAACAGAGGGTTTGGGGTTTTAACAGCAGACTCTGACATCTTCCCCTCCACCACAGTCCCTTCCTCTCCATTCACACTGCTCCAGTGTTCCTTCCCTTGCCCCCGAAAGAGCTGGGGAGTGTAAGGGTCACCCTGGAGGCATGGGGAAGCACTGGCAGCATAGCATGCTAGGGCATTGACTGATCCATCCCCTGATCCTCACCTAACGCTTTTCTCAGGCTTAACCTGTTCTGCTTTAATCCCATGTGCTTTCCCAGCAACACCAGCACTGCACCAGACCAGCCAGAGTGTCCTCATGTCCCATGATGGTCCCACAGACCTCAGACTTTCCTGTCAGCCAGCAAGTGAACATAATATCTACAAACCCAGCTGCTTTCCTGGAGCTGTTACCTGTGTTCCTCAAGGGAGAAAAATAGGAAAAATTAGTATGCGGCTTCTTCCTCGAGAAATCAATGCGATCTCAACTCACTGTGAAGTTCCCCGACTGTTAGAGATGCTGCACTGGTAAAAACTAACCCTCAGAGGAGAAAGGGTGGGGAAAAAAGGGAAGAAAAATAAATTCCAGTGACTAGACAAGTCTAAAATGTTGCAGAGGGCTAAACTGCCAGGGCTGGGGCTCGTTTGGAAGTCCCAGAGCAGAGAGGGCTGTGCAGTCCAGCTGTTTATAACCCTGCCAAGAATCAGCTGTAATTGTTAATTCTAATTAGAGCTGTTGGGGAAAAAATGTAATCAAGAGATTCCATTAAAAAAAAAAAGACATTTCATCTAAATTAAAAATTTTGGTTTTTAAAACAGGGGGTAAACGTTGAAAATTTTGTGACAACCCATTTCAGCATTCTCAAGATGAAAAGGGATGTACTTTTGCTGTGAAATGCATCATCAATTCAAATGTGTTTTATCTTACAGTCTGAAGAGCAAAAAATAATTTTCAAATCAAAGCAAAAATTGTATTTTTAGGCATTTTCTTTTGAAAAGCCTATCTGGGGGTTTCTGTCCTAATTAAGAATGATTTTTTGTTTTTAATTGAATAAGCTGTTTCTAGTTAGCTCTGCTCTAAAATGCTGAGTTGGTGCTTTTCTTGATGTGCCCACCCATCTGTCCCCAGCACCTGACCCCACCCCACTCTGGGTGCCAGCACTGCCTAAAATCCCTGGGATTTGAGTCAGGCTTTATAAAACTCACAGAATTAAAGCAAATTCCTTGCTGCCAAGAGACTTAGTTGGGCACTGGAAGGACACAGGTGTGTTTGATGAGCCTTGTGCAGGTCTGAATTCCTAAGGGGAGTGGGTTGTGCTGCCCACGCTTGGGGCAAGGCAGGTTTCACCCTGTGGCTTGATGCCATGGGGTTGCCACAGATCCCAGTAGTGGTTTGCGTCCTAGGGAGTCCTCACCACAGGATTAGCAGATCACATTTATCATGCTGAGAAAGTGGTTTAGGATCTGTTAGATGAATAACAGAGCTTGTGGTTTGTGATCTGCCGTCTGGGTGGGAGCACTGAAGGAGGGAGAGGAAAAATGGGGGTTAAATAGCAGCTGGGAGCAGAGAGGGGCACCAGGGAAGGAGACTGGGCCAGGGAGAAGCACAGCAGGAGGAGAGGAGGGTGGAAGAGAAAGGGAGAAAACTCCAGGGCTCTGCCAGAGATGAAATGGAAAAAGAAATTGCTGTGCAGCAGTTTCAGCCCAGAACGGAGGAAGCTGCACAGGCTCCTCGAGCTGCCCAAGTGCATTTTGAACAACAAAAAGACCAGGCTCTGACAGGGACAGGAGACCCAGGCAGGCATGGAGGGAGGGGAGAGGGGAGAGGGGAGAGGGGAGAGGGGCTGGAGGCCCAGGGGAGGCAGGGTCTCAGCAGGCAGGGCATGCTCCTGCCCAGCCTCATCCAGAGTGGCACTGCTCTTGCTTCTGGTGCACCCACCCCTCTGGCAGGCTGACTGGGGTTTATATAACCTTTTCTGACTGCTCTTTCCTCTGGACCAAGTGAGGTTGCTCTCCAGCTCCACAGTGAAGGGAACAGCCTGAGCAGCCTTTCCCTGAGCTGCCCAGAGGGACATACTGCCTCAGCCTCTGAGACAGCTGAGCAGCAGATCCTGCCTCGCTGGCATCCCTGGGGAGCTGTGCTGGGCAGAACTGTCACTGAGGACATGGCACACACCAAGCCCCTGTGGGAGACTGCAGGCCCTTGGCCAGGGAAGGAGATGGTTGCATCATGGGTTCTTCTTGCAGGGAGCAACTGGTGGATGAAGCCTGGAGCACCCACTCCCATGTGGGAGCAGCAAGCCTCATGTTTTCCCAGCCCTGCGCCTTCATCTCCTGACACAGCCACGGAATAGCACAGCAGGACAGCTCCCTCCCACTGGCACCCAGGGAGGTCACAGAGGAGCAGGTTGATGTGCAGGTGAATGGGATTTGTACTGGCTGTCTTACAACAAAATGATGGGTCCAGCAGAGCAGGAAAGGTCAGCAGTTCCTTATGGAAAGGGGAGCCAAGACAACCTTTGCAGAGATACTCTCCCCATCAGGAGGTAGAGTCCCACCAGGTCTGAGCATGGCCAGGTGCTGGTCACAGGGTCACCATCTCATGTCCAGCTGGCAATGACCCAGTCCAGAGTCTGGACCCAGGAGCCAGAGGAGATGAGCCAAGGACAGGGCTGGAGGCACATGGATCCAAAGTTCATCTGGAAAATACAGTCAGAGATACAGCTAAAATGTGTGTCTGAGGGTTCTTCCAGGAGTCAAGGCTCTGACAAAGAGCAAGGTGCTCCTGCAGCATCCCTCACAGGATGAGGGAAGTTCCAGGGCTGAGCTTCAGTGGGGCTCCTGTCCTGTAGGTGTGGGGTGTCAGTGATCTGGAAGCTCCTCACCAGTGTGGCCACACTGAGCCATGGCCATTGGCTGTGGGTTGTGCCATTGGTGGGCAGGGGGCTCTGGGCAGGACCTGTCCCCACAATGGCAGGGGGGACACAGAGTGGATAACACTGCACCAGGGCTTTATGCACCTAACTCAAAATAAGCTTTCTTTAAAAAAAAAAAAAACATATCTAAAAGGAGTGATTTTTCTCTTTTTTTGTTATTATTTTAAAGATATAAATTATTGAAAGACTTGTAATTACTCTCCAAATCATTCTTAAGCAAAGAAAAGGCAGTTCTACCTTTGACAGTGCTTTGTAACAAAATGAGTCAGATTCATTTTGCTCATGATTTGCCCTTGGCTCCCTTTGTCTATGTCTTAAACTATCTCATGGCTTGGTCTGATTAGCAGTGTCTCCTCGGGGGCAGAGGAGGCCCTGCAAGAGCTGGAGGTGTTGCAGGGCAAGATTAAAGTGCTCTGCATGCCATTTACTGTCAAAACTGTAACTGGCTTAACTCAGTGCAATTAGATGGCTCAGAGGTTACCGAGTAACGGCGGCAGCGTTTCAGTCCAGGTGCTTAAAGCACAGCCTTGGCATTAAGGGATGTGATTAAAAGGCAGTGTCGGGGCTGAGACCTGGCAGAGGAGCTCAGCAGGCAGGGTTAAATCCATTGCTTCTTCTGGGGTTGGACACCCCAGGGTCTGGAAAAAATCTCCAAGTATCAGAGAGTCGGCTCAGCTTTTAGGTCTGGAATGCCATCTTGTGATGGCAGAGGGGAAGTGGAAATGGCCCCTCTGCAGAGTCAGAGGAGATCATGGAATCACAGAAGGGGTTCAGTCAGAAGGGACCATAAAAATAATTATATTCCTCCCCCTGCCATGGACAGGGACACCTTCCACTGTCCCAGGTTCCTCCAAGCCCTGCCCAGCCTGGCCTTGGACACTTCCAGGGATCCAAGGGCAGCCACAGCTTCTCTGGGCACCCTGTGCCAGGACCTCAGCACCCTCATAGGGAAGAATTTCTTTCCAATATCCCATCTAACCCTGCCCTCTAGCAGTGGGAAGCATTTCCCTTATCCTGGCACTCCAGCCTTTGTAAATAGTTTCTGTCCATCTTTCTTGTTGGAAGGCCACAATTAGGTCACCGTGAGGCTTCTCCTCTCCAGGCTGATCAGTCACAGTTCTCTCAGCCTTTCCTCACAGGAGAACTGCTCCACTGCTCTGATCGTCTTGGTGCCTCCTCTGGACTGGTTCCAACATGTTGATATCCACCCTGGATGTGATGAGTGTCTGGTTTGGATGGACAGGAAGTCCGTTGCACTCCAGAACAAGAAGTCAGGGGCTAAAAGAAAATCTGTCTCCAATTGAAAAGTCCCTATTCTTGCTTGGATAGAGTGCAAATGCTCTCATCAACATTTCTCTTTCTGGTTGAATTATGTGGCTATCAAAGCAGTTTGTTCCAGGCTGAAGAATCTGACCTGTGTCTCTCACTGGGTGCTGAGGGCTAATTTCCCTTCTCAGCATGGAGGGACAGAGTTCCACCTATGCCATGAGTGGCAGAGGAAGGACCTCTGGTTCAAGGTGCCATATCCAAGCAGTAAAGGTTCTTTTCTTCCTGGATTGAAGCTGGGAAATTCAGCAAGATCACCTCAGCTGTGAGCATCCACACCAACCTCAATGCTAAGATGCACACATAGTGTCATGGAGAACCAGCACAGGAAACACAGGATCTGTGGAGCTAGGAAAACTGAACTCAAGGACCAGCTCATGGGAAGCAGAGGGCCGGTGAGCTGCCTCTCTCTTTGCCTCTGATGTGTCCCGCTTAAGGCACATGAGGTAGAAGTGTCAGCTCAGAAACAGCTGCCAGCAACAAAAAATCCAACCCTGAAATAAGCAGAAAAAAAGTTGTGGTGCTGCCAAGTGCCTCGCTGGGAGAAGCACAAATCCACACCTTGCCTGGTCTCCACTGGGTACCTTAACATCAGCTCACTGCTCTGTGTATCCATGTCCAAGCACAGCAGTGTAACTGTGACCTCCCTCACTTGGGATCCATTCAAAGGAAGTTCTTCTCTGGGCTTTGTGCTCCAGTGAGACATTTCAAGGCCTTTCCAGAAAGCCTGGCTTCCCTCCCCCATGCTCCTCATGTGCTTATGCTCTCAGTGCTCAGGGATGAGCTCAGCTGGAGCTGTGTCTTGCCTCAGGCAATCATCCACTCCAGCTCTGTCTTCTTCAAATGCTGCTCGGTCTATTTTCAGCCCAAAGCAGGCAGCTATTCTTCCTGGATGAGGGGTGCTCCTCCCCAAAGCAGCCTCATCCTGCCTCATCCCAGGAAGCTCTGGGTTTGTTGTGCCCAGGACAGGCTGTGTGTGGGTAGAGAGAGGTTGGTGCTGAGCAGCAGAAGCAGTTTGGTGTTTCCCCTGTCACTGATGAACCTGGTGAGGGACAGGTTTCCCAGCTATGCCCAGTGCAGCACAGGAAAAGCTGTCTGGTGGAGGGACAGGTAAGAGCAGACACAGAGCACTTCAGGGTCTTATTCCTGGAGGTCTCACTGCCTGTAGCCGAGGGCACATGCCCACGGACAGGGATGGATGATGACTCTGCTGAGACCCTAAGCCACAGCTACGGTTTGGAAGCTGTTTAAGTCATCAGTGTAGCATGGGGCCCAAATTAATATGCTGTGTCTGTTTTAATAAGACACTTTCAGCAGGATCAGGGAGATACTTCAAAAGCTTCCTAAATGCCAAATACCATAACTCAGCAACTCTCAGTGCCAGGACCAGCCTCTCACTTCCCAGCATAGATTCCCTGTGTGTGCACAGCTTTTCCTCTGCTTGTTGGCCTTGGAGGGAGGCTCAAACAAAGGCCTGCACATCCTTTGTGAACTTTGGGTAAAAAGTGTCAAACCAGATGAAAAACAGCAGCTCTGCCATGAGTGTGGAGTGAAGCCCTTTTCTGTCACAGGAATGTGCTCTCTGCACCAGCTTCAGCCAGTCCCTGTTGCTCATCTTGGCTTGGTGGCAGCTAAACAGATCTTCCTTTTCTCCTGCAAGTGTTGTGGTGGGGACTGAAGGGACTGAGTTGCTTTGTTCCAAGCCAGATTAAAGATAAGAGTTACTACAAAACAAAAGCCCAGCCAGCCTTCAGGAGAGCTCCTCTAGTCTAGACAGAGCCTCCCCTGAGCTTTCTGCATCCCAGCACAGTCCTGCAGCTTGTGTTCAAAGCAACTCAACAGGCTCCAGAAGCCTGGGTAACCCCTGTCAAGTGAATGCTCAGTTACAGCATAAAGGAGGGATCACATCTGAGTGATTTTGCTCCCATAAATTAGCAGGATGGGTTAAACCAGGACATGAGCACTGTCAGCTGGCACAGTGCATCCACTCAAGAGATTTGCACTGGCATGAAACTGTAATGCTTCAAAATACATGTGCTACAAGCCTGGGGTGGGACATCCTGGTGTAACCGATGTCTGCAGCTCCTGTGGCAGCAAGAGTGATGCTTTACTGTCACCTCAGCCCCTGAAAACACCCGAGCCCGGAGCTCACTGCCTGCCCCGTGTCACTGCTCACCTCCTGGCACTGCAGGGCTGGTACTATGATCCTTCCATACTGATCAGATTTTGCCTCAACACCATTTGGCCACACATTCAGTCACTGGAGAAAAAGAACAGAGTAGTGCCATGGGAAGGTGAAGAAATTCAGTAAACCTATGGAAGAAAACATTTGAGGATGTGCATTGTTATTTACCGTGGTGGTCACCTCCAGCCCCATAGCCAAGCAGGTTTGGACTCTAGTGAGAAGCATTTTAGTCCCATCAGTGTCTGCCACATATGGGGACTGTGATGGTGACGTGTTGAAGGTGTTTCTACCCCTATTGCACCATAAGTGACACGACTGTGCTTGACACCAGCTTTGCTCAGCCCCTGCACAGTGGGGATGGTGGGACAGCCATGGCCTTGACGCTGTGTTTTCTTCTTTTACAAGATTCGGCACTCTTTGAGGTGGTGTGCCAAGGTCAGGGCAATCCCCGGCATGAGCACAGACTGGGAGAAGAGCTCATTGACCAGCAGAGAAGGACTTAGGGATTCTCATGGATGAAAAGCTGGACATGAGCCAACAAGGTGCAGTGACAGCCCAGAAACCCCCCATGTGCTGGGCTGCACACACAGAGGAGTGGGCAGCAGGCAAGGGAAGAGATTGTCTCTACTCTACCCTTCTGAGACCCCCCTGCAGAGCTGCCCCAGCCCTGGGCGCCAGCACCAGAAGGACGTGGAACTGCTGAAGAGAGTCCAGAAGAGGCCACAGAGCTGCTCCAGGGCTGGAGCTCCTCTGCTCTGGAGCCAGGCTGGGAGAGCTGGGGGTGTTCACCTGGAGAAGTAAAGGCTCCAGAGAGACCTCAGAGCCCCTGCCAGTGCCTAAAGGGGCTCCAGGAGAGCTGGAGAGAGACTTGGGACAAGGGATGGAGGGACAGGACACAGGGAATGGTTTCCCACTGCCAGAGGGCAGGGATAGATGGGATATTGGGAAGGAATTGTTCCCTGTGAGGGCAGGGAGGCCCTGGCACAGAGTGTCCAGAGAAGCTGTGGCTGCCCCTCGATCACTAGAAACGTCCGTGGCCAGGTTGGATGGGGTTTGGAGCAGCCTGGGACAGTGGGAGGTGTCCCCGCCCATGGCAAGGGGTGGCACTGGATGATCTCTAACGTCCCTCCCAGCCCAAGCCGCTTTCTGACTGACTATCGAGGGTTTCTCCCCGCCCCAGGGAGGGGCCGAGGAGGTGCCTGTGGAACCAGCTCGGCAGCGCGAGCACACCAAGCCCTTTTCTCCGCCCGCCGCCGTGAGGGGTGCAAGCGGTCCTGGCCGGGCTGGGCTGTGTCAGCTCGCCGCCATGAGGGACCGCCGCCGCCGTGAGGTGAGGGCGGGACAGGGGAAGGCATGGCGCCGGCAGGGGGCTGGAGACCGGGGCTTCGGGGGCGGGAAGTGCCACCTGAAATACCCCGATTTTCTAATTCACTTATTTCTGCGGGCCGGCAGGCGCTGCAACCCCCGGTGCCCCGGGACTGGGGGTGTTGCTCGGCTGTGCCGTTCAGCACTAATTCCTCAGCCTTTTGCTCGGTTTGGTGTCTTTCTTCCCTTCCTACAAGCCAGGCCGCTGCTGTTGAGCTCTCCGAGTTCTCTGATACAGATTTAATTAATGGGGTTTTGTGCTCTCTTTAGGGCTTCAGCCGATGGGAGGCTCAGGCTCGTTTGGCGATCGCCGTGGCCCGGAGCTGTGGCCGGCCCGGGGCTGTGGCCGGCCCGGAGCTGTGGCCGGCCCGGAGCTGTGGCCGGCCCGGAGCTGTGGCCGGCCCGGGGCTGTGGCCGGCCCGGGGCTGTGGCCGGCCCGGAGCAGCCCGAAGGAGCAGCCCTGAGGTGACCCGACACCGTCGTGTGTGAAACCCGCGAGCTGTGCAGTGCTGGGACAGCCAAGTGAGGCACCTCCAGGAGGGCGCTGGAGCCTGCCCAGAGGAGATGTGAAGGATAACCTGCCTGTGAGGCACGGGGAGAGCTCGGGAGCCTCTGGAGCAACGTGGGTGAGGTGTGACCATGAGCCAACCAGGGGAAATGGGCAAAAAGTGTTTATTTTGCTGAACTAAAAGGCCTCTGCTGGCTCCTGTGCCAGCCTCGGGGCTTCGGGGTGGAAATAATGTAGTTTACGCAGCGATAGGTTTAGCTAACCTGGGTTACCTGTGCCACTTACTGGAGGAAGCCCTGCTGAGAGGAGGCATCACCAGAGAGATGTACTTTGTGCCTCCACTTTTTTCTGCCGTTTATGCTCCCCAGTTTTGTTTTTTTTCTCCCAGCAGTAGTCAGCTGCCCGTGGCTGCTCGGTGCCTGTGGCAGTGTTATGCTGCTGGGAGAGAAAGGTGCTGCCGAGTCCTCCTGGCACCAGCGGGGCTGTCCTGGCGTTCGATGGTGCTGGGTTTTGGCAGTGCTCTGCATGCCCGAGAGTGGAGTAACTCCTGCCCGTGGAGTTAAAACCTAGATTGGATGCAGACAACACACAGAAAATAGAAAAATCTGTTGCAGACACATTAAAGTGTCTTTTATATAAAGTCAATGTCAGCTGATTAACTGCTCAGTGCTAAGGGTTGAATAGGGATCCGCCTTTCAACTGTCTTTATTGGGTTTTTATTACAGGTGTGGGGCTTGCTGGAGCAGAAGGAGTGGTCAGAAGAAAAGCTGTTGATGCTGCTTTAAAGATCCTTGTTTGAAAGGTATTGGGAAGATGGAAACCCAGAGCCCACAGTTTACATGGGGCTGCTGGAGAAGGACTTGTTTTCAGGATCTGGATGTAGGATTTGGAAACTTTAGAGATGGTTTGGGGCAAGGTACAACGAGAATTACGTGTACAATTAATCTCCTCTCACTGCTTGTTTAAAATACATTTTTATGTGACCTCAAATAAACTTACTTATATTTAAAGTTGTTTGGTTTGGGTTTCTTTATCTTAAAAGGTTGTCAGGTGCAGCAGGATTTGAGAGTGGCTTTGAATTCCTATCTGGGAGACTGGAGAGGCTGGAGTGAGGCACCAGCTCTCATCCCTGGGCTGGTGAACTCACAAAAGAAGGTTGAAAAGGCTGATGAACGTGTAAAATACATCAACACTGGTGGGGAGGGGCAAGGTGATCATCAGGGATTCAGACAAAAATTGTGTTTAAATGCAAAAGCTGGAACAAAAGGAGAGTTTTGCTCCTTCTCCAATATCAGATGTGGATTCCATGCAGTCTTTTGGGGAACCCCGTGTTTGTGAAATAATCCAGACATCTTGAATGTCCCTGACACTGCTTATTTAGCCATTCTGCCACCTGAATATCCTGATCTTTAAATGCACAGTTTTTATACTGCACATGGAAATACTTGTTTGAATACTCAACATTATTGGAAGAAAGCTTTTTTTCATGGTTGAAGTCTATGAGTTTTATTATTTCTGCAGGAACAAATCCTACCTGCAAAGCTAGTAAAGGGTTTTCCCATAGATTTGCATTGTGCCCAGGAATCTTCCACTTTCCCAGGTGGGTGCTGCAGGGCTGGGTGCCTGTTGCCCTCACTGAGGGAGGGTCCTGCCTGCTGGCAGCAAAGGAACACTCACTGTGTCAGGGGCCTCTGTTGCTGGACTGGATATTTCCAAAAGTGGCAAAAAATGGGGAATACAGGCTCTGTCAGCCACATGAAGCATGTGCCATATGGACAACCAATAAAAGTTGACAGGCTTATTTCCTCAAAAAAATGGCTGCAATAAAGCTCTGTGACATGCATCTTGGGGCTGAACCCAACACTGTAACAAAAACGGCAGAACAGGGTGGAGAAAGTGTTGGCAGTGGTGATTCTTCCATTGAAACAGTTGCGAGGGACTGCAGGGCTCTGCTCAGTGAATGCTTCACACTACACGAGCTCTGTTGCCCTGCAGCTCAGGGCCTCTTTTTTCCCCAAATCACAGAACCCCAGAATGGTTTGGGTTTGAGGAGACCTTAAAGCTGATCCTGGCCCACCCCCTGCCATGGGCAGGGACACCTTCCACTGTCCCAGGCTGCTCCCAGCCGCGTCCAACCTGGCTTTGGACACTTCCAGAAATCCAGGGGCAGCCACAGCTTCCCTGGGCAACCTGTGCCAGGGCCTCCCCACCCTCGCAGGGAACAATTCCTTCCCAATATCCCATCTAACCCTGCCTTCTGGCAGTTTGAAGCCATTACCCCTGGTCCTGGCTCTTCTAAAAAGTCTCTCTCCATCATTCTTGTCAGCTCCTCCAGGCACCGGACAGCCACCCCAAAGCTTCTCCTCTCCAGGCTGAACAATCCCAACTCTCCCAGCCTTTCCTCCCAGCAGAGCTGCTCCATCCCTCTGCTCATCCTGCTGCCTCCTCTGGACTCTCCAGCAGCTCCAGCTCCTTCCTGTGCTGCCCAGGGCGGGGGCAGCTCTGCAGGTCTCTGGAGTCTCACCTGACTGGGGCAGAATTCCTCCTTTCCTGCTGCCCATGCTGGGGGCTCACCCCTGGGCACAGGGGGTTCTGAGTGCCAGGGCATGTCCAGCTTCCAGCTTGGTGCACAACTGGAAAACAAAACACATAGGGATGTCCTGAAGGTTCTGCAGTGGTCAGCCTGAGCACAGGCTGGTGTCACCCCCAGCGGGGAGGGGACAGTCAGTGCCATGCGGCCCCTTCTGCAGCACAAAGGCGATCGATAAAGGTCAAAATGATTCACCTCGTCCCCGCTTTGGTGCCTCAAGCGAAGGACAGCAAAGGGAATTGGGAGAGAACCCATGTGGTCCAAGACTGGCAGTGAAATAAAGCTGGGAAATGGAGCAGGACCTGCATTCATACTCGGGAAATGGCAGCATGATTTATGGTTCTGTTTAGAAGCACCATACATTTTGCAATCTAGATATTACTTTTACCAGGCAAAAGTGGTTGCATTGCTTTAAATTTGCTCTGCTTTTACTGCTCTGCAGTACCACAGCACAGGAGAATTGTTAACTGAGATTTATGAGCTTGTTTTTGGGCACTTAATTGTTTTCTTATCCTGAGCTTGTTAAGAGCTGGATTTCTTGTGATTGTTCTCTGAGCATTTCCATATTATTTCAACACGTATATTGCACCACTTCCATTTTTAAAAAATACCTAATGTGTTATTGTTTCGTTGTGCTCTGCAGCCACATATAGAGAAGAAAAATCAGCCTGTGATGAATTAAACAGGCAGGTTTTTCCTTTCCCGTGGAGCTTTCCCTGAATTCATGTACACACCCTCGCCTTTGTAAAGCTGCTGGAACACAGCAGCTTTCAGGCTGATGGAGAGACTGGTTCTTTAGTAACGAAATTAAATAGGGAAGAAACATATTGACTATGAAAGAATTCCAAATAATGAATAGCAATAGTCGTACGAGTACTTTGGTTACAACGCATGGACTTCAGGAGCGCAGCGGCACGGGGAGCTCTCCTCATCCAGCACAAGGTGGCAATGTTGGATCAGAGCAGAGCCTCGCACATCGGCTGCACGGCCTTTTTACCAGAATCTTCTAACGAGCCTCACAGGCAGTGAGAACCCATCGTTTTGACTATTTTAGCGAGGGTGACACCTGCGTTGAGCTGAGGAGAGCGGCCTTGGGCTGGGCTGGGCTGGGTGCCCGTGAGTGTGCCCTGGGACAGTGGGAACGGCGCTGGGGACCAGGGGATAGCCTGGGTATCCCGGACACCCCGGATATCCCGGATGTACTGGACACGCTGGATATCCTGGATACCTTGGATACCCCGGGCACGCCCCGCAGCAGCGCTACCGGCAGTGCCTGTCCCCGGAAGGGGCTGAGGGGGGACGCGAACCCGCGGTCCCGAGCCCCCACCCCTCCCGCCAGGGGGCGTGGCCGCCGCCGCGCCACGCCCCCCGCGCTTTCCCATGCTGCCCCGCGGGAGCGCGGACAATGAGCGGGGCGCGGGCGGCGGGCTGGCGGCGCGCGGTGCAGCGGCGCTCTCGCGAGAGCAGGGTGAGCGGTCCCCACCTCTCGCGAGAGCCGTGCCGGCGGCGCCTCCTCCCCGTCCCCATCCCACATCCCTCACGGCGGGCGGGGCGGGCGGTCCCGGCCAGCGGCGGGAGCGGCGCGGACTCACCGGCGATACCGGAGCCGAGCGGCGCGGCCGCCGCCGGGCACGTGAGCGGGCGGGCAGCGGGCGGGCGTGCTGTCGCGAGCGCGGCGAAGCGCGCGCGGGGCTCGCGCAGCCGCCTCGGTCCCTCCTTCCCTCCCTCAGTCCCGCCGTCCGTCCGTCCGTCCGTCCGTTCCTTTCCCCGCCGCTGGCGCCGCACCGAGCGGGAGGAGCCGCCGCCGCGCTCCGTCCCCGCCGGCCCGCAGGTAGGAGCGGCGCCGCGCCCCCGGCCCGCCGCCATCTCGAGGTCCGGCGGCGGCCGCTCCGCCATGAGGGGGGTGGGGGCGAGGCGGGAGCGCGCGGCGGGAGGGGGTGGCGCGGGCCGGCGTGCGGCGGTCACGCGCAGGCCCGGCCCGGCCGGTGCCGCGGGCCCCGGGGCGCCCCCGCCCGCCGCCTGCCGGTACTGCGGGCGCGCCGGGCCGAACAAAGCCCCGAGTTGCCCCCCAGCGCCGCCCCCCCGGGCCTGGGCACAGCGGCTGCCGCTCGGCCCCTCGGCACTGCCGCCCTGACCGGCTCCAGCCGCGCTTGCCGCTGCCCGCGGCTCTCCCTGCGCCCTGCCAGCGCTGCTGGCGCCAGTCGGGGCCTCACAGGCGGCCTTGTTCCTCCTTCCTTCCTTAACTCTCTGAATGCCGTTAGAGTCAAAAACTGCTGGTTTTGATGTTCGTCTGGCCTTAAGAATTAATGAATTGAGCAACAGGAATCCTGTCAGTGCAGGCATCCGTTTGACCATTCTTTCTACTCAGTTTCACTTTCATATAATTCAGGCTCTGGTTACAAATACAGCTGCGGGGATGTTTTTTCTTCTTTTGGTGAACTGATAATACTTTTTTTAATGTACATCCTCTGCTTCCAGAGTCAAAGTAACGAGACATAAAGTTCACCTGTTCTGAAAACAAGCAGAAGTTGAAAAGAACTTTCTGGGAGCCTGAAGAACTGCTTTGTTAAATGATAAGTGAGGCGTTTACGCTGTTAAAAGAAAACTGAACCATCCCTCTGATTCTAAATGTGTGGCTTTTTTTCTTTCCACAACACAAACCTTTGGGAAAAAAGTATCTGATACTGGTTCAAACTGCTGCACGATCTTTGTTCTTTTTACTCAGCCTTAAATTCTTCAGTTTTTTTGAACTGTAGGTGGTCCTGACTTCCTGGAGTCAGATAAGTAGGGAGCAGCTCTGGTCAAAAACGTAAGTTTCTTAAAGAAGTCGGTATAGTTTTCATGGGGAGAAGAAAAGGGTGCATTTTCAGAAACTTCTTTACAAAGAATCTATTGGTCCAGTGACTTAATCTTCTCATATTTTAAAGCATGTTAATATATTAAACTTTTCTATGTACTAACATTATATATTGCTAGTTTTTTTAATGTAGTGGAACATACTAACATTTTTATTGTATTCCCAAGAAATTAGTGTGAACTTCTGTCTTGAATTTTATTAAAAAAAAAAACCAACACCTTCCCAAAATGATCCATTACTGAATTCTGAGTCAGGATACTGGCACTCAGACCTTGAACATGTGCTGGTGAAGTGATAAGCCAGTGTTTGCACTTCTGTGTTGTGCACTTTGTATTACACACATCTCAGAGCTAAATAGTGGGAAAAACACCACAGAGAAATTCCTAAGTGCTTCCTGAAAATGTGCATATCCATGTTCCTGAAGATAAAAACTGAAAGCCAAGGGGGGAGCAAGAATCAGTCTTTGGGGCTCCACGCTAAAGTTTAATACAACTGTTACAGCCACCTGGTTTGTTCAGGACTACACTTAATTAAAAACACTCATTAATGTGGTGAGAAATTAGGAAATGCTGTGTGCTGCCCTTTGCTGTGGCTTGCACATGTCTCAGCTGAGAGATGTGGTGAATACAAAGGTATTTCGTAATGTAATACTCGACAGGCTTCTCGGTGGCTCAGCAGATCTGAGGGGAGAAGCTGTTGCAAGCAGAGCTACAACAAAATTATTTCCATTCAGTTTGTTAATTTATGAGTGGTTTTTTGTAGACTCAGTGCTGTTTCCTTTCTTCTTCAGCTCTTTGAGTCAACAAGTCTTGAAAACAAAAGCAAATACCTCACAGTACTCCTGAACTAATTTAGTTTGTGAGTGTTTAAGTACCATATTGTGCAGTCATAATTTAAACAAAAGGGGTTTTATTTTGAGCACTAAACCAGTGAAACAGTTCCTTGATTCTTCTCTGCAGCTAGAATACTTCTTGCAACCTCATGCAGGATTTCAGCTGGGAAAGAACAGGATTTTATCCTAGCCCTGGAAATGTGTGGAGGCAGACATAAATTCATAAATCCAGTTTGCCAGATCTGAACACAAAACTGTTCTGTGGGGGAATCAAAGTTTTGGTGCCCGAGGGGCTGTTGGTCCCCAAACCTGCTGGGATTGAAAAGCGATTGTGTCCTCGTTGTGCATGGACACAGAGCTGTGTTAGCAGAGCTTCCCAGCTGAGATCGCACAGCATTCCCCAGAGACTCTGGTTTTGGCAGAGCCCTTCTGTTAATGGCTCCATGGAGCTTTTTGTAGGTGCAGGAACCTGTGTGCATCTGTCTTACTGTAGAACTGGGGCTCTGAAGGTGTCAGTGGGATTGAAGGTAGTTGAAAGGAATGGCTGGAAGCCATAGAGGTGATCATGTGTTTGTGGTGTGGTCACCACAGAGACAGCAGTTATGTGCTGTTTGTGGGTGTTACTTCTTCCCCTTCCCAAAAATAACAAAAATCCAAAATTTCCAAAAATCCCCTTTCCAAATCCCAAAAATGGGATTTGCCTTCTTTCTCTACTGTTCCATGGATCTTTTTTTTCCACTTCCATTTCTGTAAAGGAACTTTTAAATGCACTTCTTAAAAAGAGGGATGTTTGAATATATTAAATTATATAATGAGCAGAAATAGGAAACCAGCCTCTTTTAGTGTTCCTTTTTGCATTCAGATGTTAAAAACTGTAAGTTCTTCTAGGATTCTTCATTGCTAAACCAGTCATTTTAATTCCCCATTTGAAAATATGCCTGTTCAGATATCACACTTCTCTGTTCTGTTCTGAAGCAATCCTCTGTTACAGTCACTTCAGTTTTCAGATTATTTTGTGCTCCTCTGATCAAGGAAGTCCCTGGGATGAAGCTAAATATAATCCTGAGAAGTGAAACTCCTCCAGTTGTTGTGCCTGAAACACACTGTCTAATCTGTGCCCAGAAAAATCTCGTGCATCCTGTGTGCCAGGTGCTCCTGAAGTTTCTGAGGGCACGACCTTGGAGATGGCTTGAACAAGATGGCTTTTCTTGCATGTGAAACAGCAATATTAAATAACTGCACTGAACACTGGAACCTGAAATGAATGAGAATCTGTATTTTCTCTAATGCTGCTGGACAATTCCTGCTTTGCCTTTGGAAAGACAGCGGCCTTTTCTGTATTGTCCGAAAGTTAATCCCTTAGATTTGAAATCCATTGTACTGGGTCATTCAACAACTAGATAACATCTGCTTCTAATTTCCTTGCAAGTTCTTGTTTTTACTACCATTAATTCTCAGAGCAGCATGGGAGGCTGCCTGTCCAAATTCCAGATCTCTTCCCTCAGTAACCCTTTTTGCCATGATGTGCTGGAGCCAGTTTTGCCAAGAAGCATAAGAATTCCTCCATGTTAGAAGGGATTGCCACAGAGTATGATGTTTAAGAGAGGCAAAGAAAGACCTATAGATCTTTATCCAAAGAGCAGATTTCCAAAAACTTCTATGAGACTTTTTTCCCAAGGGTGTACAGTCTGCGAAAGCATTGCATTCTTACAAACTAAGGGTGTGCTTTTCAGCTTGCAGATTATTTCATGTTTTTACCATAATTGAGTTTATTTATGTAAATTCAATGTGTTTTGAAGTGAAAGTGAAACTGATTAGAAAGTGAAAATGGTTATTTTTAATTTTTAAGACTTTTTTATCTAAGTAGTGGATGAGGAATGGATAAAAGATGAGTTGTTCTAAGAACAAGACAAACATTGAAATTATAACTATGCATAGGTTGAAACCCTCTGAGAGTGACAGAAGGAATGGGGAGCTGGGGACTTATTTTCAGCCTATTGGTGTTCCATAAAAGCTGAGGTTATTTTGTTCAGCATGATCAATATACTGCAAGAATTCACTGAATTAAACTGTTCTCAGGTCAAAATTAATACTGGAGCAGGAGTTCTGTAAGCTTTATAGAAAAGATATGATCAGTTTTACACGAAAAGAAAAATCTGTAGTGTTTGAAAATCAGCCTTATTTTGGGCTTTATTTGATAACAGTGTACTCTGTAGGACTCAAATCTCTCGTTTTTGTTGTGTGCCTTTATAGAAAACTCTTTTTCAACTTGTAGATACAAATTGTTTTCATTGTCTGCATTTGTCTGGAAATCTAACAACATTTTGACTTTCAACTTATTTCAAGATTGCTTTCTATTACATATTTTCAAATCTTAATACGGCCAAATTTCTGTCCACAGATGTTAAAAAAAGGTGTATGTGAAAGCCTGTCTGTTCCCAGTATAGCTGAAATTACATGGAGAACAATTAGCGTAACGCTTTCAACTAACTCATGTCTGGCTCTCCAGGCAGCTCTGTTCAGTCCTACCTGTCTTGTTGCTGTGACTCAGTTGATGGCACCCTCTCTCAGAAGCTGGCCCTGCTCCATGGGAACCTGTCTCTATCAGATAGTGGCATAGAGTCTCTCCAGAGCAATCAGCACAGGAAGTGCTGCCTTAGGATCGTGTTAAACCTGACCATGTGGAAGTTAAACATCCTTTGGGGTGATGGTAGAGCTCTTTTGCCACCTCGTTCCATTGTCTTAATCGGATGTTAAAGGATGGGGTTGGTTAGGAGTGGAGTGCAGCAGCCACTGCAAGATGAGTTGGTGTCATAAATAGTGGATTTTGAGGAAATTCAAACTTGTTTAAGTACTCCACTCAAATACTTAATTGGATGTGGGGCATTTCCTGACTAGCAGCAACTGCCAGCATGTGCTGTGTCTTCATCACACACTTGTCTTACTGTCCCACTTCATGCTTTTCCATAAGATTGTTCCTCTTTATGTCTTTGTCTTGGCTTTTCTCCCATCTTTCCTATTTTTATTTTTCCCTTTGCCTTTCCCTGGGTGTTTGCAGCAGCAGGAGCTCGGTGTGGTTCTGGTGTGGGGTCTCAGCATGGCACCGTTGGGTCCCTGCAGCTCTGGTCCCTCCAGGCCAGGGTGCCATGGGGTTTGTTCCCTGCTAATCCCTCTGGAGCAGCACACAATGAACTGCCAGTTGACAGCTGTGATGAGAGGATTTGGGAGCATTTGTTCAGAGAGAAAGGATGTTTTTGAAGAGTGGAGAACTTTCCTGATTCTGTGGAAACTTGAATAGTGTGGGTCCTTGCACTAACAGCAGGACACACCAAGCCTGCCCTGACCGCAGGGGTATCTGTTGAATTGCTGCAGGGTCAGGCTCAGAAAGCCCTCTGGAATACCTGATTTTATGAAGAACCCAGTAAGTTCAGCTTCAAACTGTTCTGAAAATGTGTGAGCTAGGAGGAAATCTAGGTGTAAAAATGGAATTAGTAAGGATTAACTTGTACAATTGTCATGAAGTACTTTGAAGAATACTGAATTAATAAAAGATAAAAGCATGGTACCCAGGTGAATAATTATTAGTGTTCCTCTGTGTTTGAACTTGAAACAGCCATGATTTTTACAATATAGTTCTTCAATGCTTCCTGTTCAGATGTCCTCCAGTGTGGCCTCCTTCTCTGGGACATCTCCCTTAGAATTTGCCTGGTCTGCTCCCACTGTGTTCTTGTGTTACTGTTTTCCTCTGAAGCTTTCTGCAGTGTTTTTCTGTCTTCTGCCTCAGAATTTTCAAACTTGTTTTCATCCCCATGTTTCTCAATCTCTTATTCTTAATCAAATATCACAGAGTTAAGGTGACTCTAGAGTATGTGGATCTTGAAAATGTAGCTGAAATGAGTTGAGATGCATTGATAACAGAGTATGTTGCAAATTGTGTAAAGGAGTTATTTTGCAAAGGTGGAGTTGTGGAGTTACGTGTATTTTGTGTATTTTTCAGATAATCCATTTTTTTACATAAATGTATATTTTTGTAACATGCTGCTGCTGAGAAAGAAAACACAAGTGCTTTTCAGCTTCGTGCAGTGTTGGAACAGGCTGTGGATTGAGCAGGCAGTGGGGATAGAGACCTATTCCTAACCTTGACCTTTTTCCTTCTGTTTCCAGTACAAGAGCCATTGCCTTCTGCAGAACTGGTCTCTTCAAGGAAAAGTCCTTGCTTTCATTTTGTCCTTTCCATTCCTCCCCAAATGTACCTGTTCTCTTGGGAGCTGACTTCATTTGCAGCTATGCAGTCTGTGCCTGTTTCTTTTCCAAGTGATTCTGTGTTTGATGTGCTCCTCTGTGGCAGTGCTGGAGAAGCAGAACTGCTCTGCCTACATTGGAAAGGGCTTTGCGGCGTCGGGGACCCAAGAACAGATTATTGGTGGAATATTCTCACTTGTATTGAATTGCTTTAAAATTTGTGTATCTGTCCCAAGGCTGGAGGAGGATGGGGGTGAAGTATTACAGTTTATTTCTGCTCTGCACTAAGGGAACATTTTAAGTAATATATTTGTTGTAGCATACTGTGGATATTGATCAGTTCAGTTAAAACTTCTTGTAAATGCAGTGGAACTAAATATTTGACTGCTAGGATAGTATTTTAATGGGACACTAAAGAGTCACCTCTCTCTTGTGGGCAGTTTCAGGATCTTTAACTCCCACAAGTGGTCATGGTGTCAGTGCCAGCCCCAGCCAGCCAGTGCTGGTATGAGACAGGGCCACTGGGACGTTGTGCCATCTCCTGACTCACTGGGGTCTCTTCCTGCAGGAGCAGGGTTTTCCTTGGGTTTCCCATCCCAGCACTAAGCCTGACCTTGTTTAGCTTGAGGTCTGAGAGTACAGGCTGATGTCACAGCTGCCATGTAACAGAATAAAGAGTCCCTTCCGAAATGCTGTTAGCCGTGTAACTGCAATTGGAACAAGAGGTCTTGTTTACTTCCTGCAAAATGTAAAACTTGTTTTTCTCGTTCACATCTGTCTTCACATCAGTAATTGGAATTTTACTGCGTAAAGATTGAATATTATGTTTGGTCTTATTTACAGATCTTATAGCAGAAACTTTTTGCCCAAACTTCAGTTACTTTTAACTTCCTTTCGTCCTGTTCTGTGGTGGTACAGGTTTCATTTCCAAATATGTGTTATATGCCAAAGTCATCTTGGATTCTGTGGGCCTAAGTTTTTTGTGTTCTTCTCACAGACACAGTACAGTAATGTAGGGTATGAACAAAGCCATTAACCAGAGATCAAGGTTTACATGTCAGTAAACTTTATAGATGCTTTCAGACATCGCAAACTTCTGAAATTCACTTTTCTTCAGTATGAAAATAGCTTTTTGTGGAAGAAGAATAGTGTGTATAGGAAACACAACTGTATTTTTATCTGCAATAATATACGTAGGTTCTGGGTACCTCTTGAATCTGTTGTGTGATAAAAGCCTTGTAAGATTGAGATCTTTAATGTTTTTTTTTAGATCAACATGATGCATAAGTTTAAAACTGCATCTGTTTAAAGGGATTTATGACTAAAACTGCTTGTTTTTCTACAGAATTGTCTGGTGTTTCTCAGCTTGAAGAAGATCTGCAGTCATTATTGATCCTCTTTCTTGGCGTTACCGTTTTTGAAGTGAAGTTTGCCTAGCTTTCTAGTGTGAGCTCTCTTTGCAGCCATCTTTAAAAAAAACTAAAAAAAAAAAAAGAAATTTTTTTGA
Organism: Entomyzon cyanotis; assembly: GCA_024500445.1. NCBI lineage: Eukaryota > Metazoa > Chordata > Aves > Passeriformes > Meliphagidae > Entomyzon > Entomyzon cyanotis. The sequence goes on from JAKEPQ010000735.1 coordinate 1,652,985, forward strand.
TCCATAAAGTAGACAAGCTCTAGTTCTACAATGTCCAAGTCATTCCAGCAGTCATCTCTGAGTAGGGATTCACAAGGTCATGGGCGTGACCTCTCTGCAGGAATAGGCCTTCTTGCTGCTGCTACCCAGTCTTTAAATATGCCAGCATCTCTTGGAAGGATGAACCAGGGTACTGCACGCCTTGCTAGCTTAATGAATCTTGGAATGAGTTCTTCATTGAACCAACAAGGATCTCATAGTGCACTGTCTTCTGGTAGTACCTCTTCCCATAATTTGCAGTCTATATTTAACATTGGAAGTAGAGGTCCGCTCCCTTTGTCTTCTCAGCACCGTGGAGATGCAGACCAGGCCACAAACATTTTGGCCAGCTTTGGTCTGTCTGCTAGAGACTTAGATGAACTGAGTCGCTATCCCGAGGACAAGATCACTCCTGAAAACTTGCCTCAGATCCTTCTACAACTTAAAAGGAGGAGAGCTGAAGAAGGTTATGGTAGAGATGGCAGATCATCCACACGGGAACCACCATACAGAGTACCTAGGGATGATTGGGAAGAAAAAAGGCATTTTAGAAGAGATAGCTTTGATGATCGTGGTCCTAGTCTCAACCCAGTGGTTGACTATGACCATGGAAGTCGTTCTCAAGAATCTGGTTATTATGACAGAATGGATTATGAAGATGACAGATTGAGAGATGGAGAAAGGTGTAGGGATGAATCTTTTTATGGTGAGACTTCGCATAACTATCATAAATTTGACAGTGAGTATGACAGAATGGGTCGTGGTCCTGGACCCGAGAGATCTCTCTTTGAGAAAAAGAGAGGTGCTCCTCCAAATAGCAATATTGAAGACTTCCATGGATTCTTACCGAAGGGTTATCCCCATCTGTGCTCTATATGTGATATGCCAGTTCATTCTAATAAGGTGAGTTATGCACCAGATACTTCTATTTTCCTTTACGTTGTAGTATCTGTTCTGTTTTTACCTATTTCTTTAATTATTTCTATGGCCTGGTTGCTTTTGAAATGATCTGAAAGTTGGTTTGAGAGTGAAAAAGGCACTTGGTTTATTTGCAAGGTAATTGTTGACAAACATTGTAAACCAGGGCTTTACATTAATGTATTTTGTTTGCCCAGATTGCTTAACTTCAAGTCAAACAGCTATCATCTACTGGGATATCTTGTTTATATTTTACATCTACATGTTCTCTTAACCACAAACATCTGGCACTCAAGCAGTTTTGGGGTGGGTTTTGGTATTTTTTTGTTGGTTTGGGGTTTTTTTGCAGTATATCTACTGTGCCATTCTGGAAGCTAGTTTCAGCTCTCCTCCACATCTGTCTTGATTGCTGATTTATATGTAGTTAAGATGCATTCTTGCACAGTTCTGCTTTTTCCCTGTCCAAAGGGAAAGAGTTAATGTAGAGCCCTGGAACTTATTTGCAAAAGTAAAAACCACGTTTTAGATTAGCTCATTCTTGCCTTTTTAATTTCACTTTAACACTCTATCTCATACTATGGCTGAAATTTGTCGTCATTTTTCTCCTTTTTTCACAACTTTCTTAGAACACTTCAGACTCACTTTTTATTGTCACATGTTGCATCTATCCCTGTAGACTCTCCGAGCAATCAGTTTGCTGTTGCAGTATCCTGCTCTGTGTTCCTAGTAGTGTTCTTTACTTGGCTCACAAGTAGAGTGGATCTTCGGGTGTATTCAGTGATGCTGAGACTTTCCTCTTAGTTATCCATGACTAGTGCGACTCTGCAAAGGGAGCAGGTTACTCAAAATGGCCTGTTGATTCAGATGGTATTTTCAGAGCCTTCTCACTTTCAGCTTTTCCAATGTACTCATCTTGCTGATTTCCAGTATACTAGGCAATTTAATTGGCTAATTGGCTGATACAGTGCCCCTCTTGTCACAATTAGTGGCTAATTAGCTCAAAGGCCTTCAGTTGAAAACATAATACATGCTATTACTGTAAAATTGATACAATGTGGAATTGCTGTTACTAACCATTTCTTTACAGTTACCTCTCAAAAAGTGCTGCTTCTGTACATCTATTCTTTTTGAAACACAAGAATTATTCTGTCCCTGCAAGGAAAGGATCAAACCACTTCTAGAGCACACGCTGTATGGCTCCACCTGATCTGACAGTTTATGAACTTGTGTGGCTTTGATTACTTTTTATATAAAATCCGGGTTTCTTGTCTCCTGTATTTCACATTTATTTTCACAAAAGTTTTAGTGTTAACAGTTTAGCTGCCTTGCTCAGTTCTGTAAAAGGACTTCATTTGGGTAGATTGAAAGCATAAGCTTCTGAGGCCCTTGAAGATGGCAACCAGTAATCCTGTAAGTAGGGGTCTTTTTAGCTCTTTATTTTAAAGGCTTGTGGCTCTTAGTGTGTTTTGAAGTGCAGATCTAATGAAGGGATATCCACATGGAAATATCTGTCCAGGTATGAGAAATACCAAATTCTTTTAACAGCATAACCTAAGTGGCTGACCTCTTCTGTAACATGTAAAATTTTTTTTTAGGAATGTACTTTGACTTTAAAACTGCTAGCACACCATAAAATATTTGCAATTGGATCATCTGGTTCTTATGTCCCAAGTTTGGGCTTTGTTTCTAATTTCAGAAGTTATTTCACCACATGAATTTTTCTCTTTCTCTCCTTCTTTCCTCTGCTTTGCATACCCAACCATTACAGAATTCCTTATTTTGTGTCTCCTACAAAATCAAATCAAGTAACTCATAACTTTTAAAGTAATCTGATTTGAACTGAAATTTATGGAAAGCAGAAAGGGAATGCTTTTCTTAGCTGGGACTATGTCAATTTATTACTGCAGTAACGAAATCTCATTTTCCCCACCTCCAGATAAAAATACCAGAGATTTCTAAAAGTGTTTGATCAAGCCATGTGTATTTTAAGTGCAAGTAAGGTATTAAACATCCTTATTGTGACTTAAATTGGCAAATTAGTCTTTTTTATTATTATTATTATTATTATTTTGGTGATTTTCTTAATTGCTTGTTTAATTTGATGTGTGTATATTTTAAGACCCAGTTTATTTTCTGTGAAGTAAGTTGTGCCCCAGTTACTTCAGGCATTTTGTCAATCCTGAGCCGTTTATCAGAGCACGAGGTGTTAGATGTGGAGGGATTGTTTTCCTGCCAGAGACAAAGGCTGATCCAACCCAAGCAGATGAATTTGGAGGTTAAACACTTGAAGCTGGTTGGTACATCTCAGAGGAAAACCTGGCTGTGGCCCTGGGAGAGGGCTGGCTAAAATTAGGTGCTCAAGTGTGGCCTCGTTTTCTGAGGAACAGCGTGTCCTCTTGCTTGCATTCACTCAGCCAAAGAGTAATCTGGGTTTTTAGAAACTCAGTTCAGGTTTTCTCTCACTTAACTTGGGGCCTTTGTGTTAATGAGTTCCTGTAAATACAAATACCTGGTACTGCAAAACCTTGGGGAGGTGATGCTGCTGACTGGGTGTAGGCAGTAAAGGGAATCCAGATTAAGAATTGTGTAATAAAAAGTTAAAGTAGATGAGCTGCCATTGTTCCCTGGGGGAAAGAAAAATCTAAAGTTATAAGTCAGATTCCCCCTTTTTTGCCGATTTAAAAGCATTTGAATGAGGAGTTGATCTCCCATACTTTGCCTCTAGTTCGCAGATAATTTCTACATCAGTTTAGAATAGTTGTAAATTATGTGTTGATCCAAAGCATGGTACGTCTGTCAGAACCAGCCACTGAGGCTTTACTGACTGTGCCCCCACATTTAGAGGGGTTTGGGGGTTTAAAGAACTGTTTTTTGGGGGTTTAAAGAATGTTAGCAAGTGTTGAACTGAAGAAACTTCATATTGAATGGTTCATAGATTTTTTTTTTCTGGTGGGTATTTTTCATCCTAATTGCCAGTCTATTTATAGTTGCAGAGCCTACATCTTGTGCAGTTAACAAGAAAAAGTGGTGCTCTCATTTTACATCTTGATAAAATGGATGGAGATTTCATCTTGCTCCATGTCAGGACCATCATAGAGTAATACTGTAGTACTTTATGAGAGATTTTAAATCCAGGTTTTTCTCCTTCATGGGAAGTGCAGAGTAGGCATTTAACATACGGAAACACTACAGTGAGCCTTGGGAGTGTCTCACTGTACGCAGAAGGATGGCTGTAGTGTGGCAGAGAGACCAAAAATTTGGAAAGATGAGTGATTAGGAAAAAAATCCTTTGTGTGTGCGAGCAGAAACAAACGTAAGAAGAGCCGCATAAAGCAGTTGCTAGTGCTCTTTGTGTTCATAGTTGAAAACGTGGCTGATAAGAAAAAAACCTTCAGTTGAAGAAAACCTTCAGCCCCAAGGTTCTGTTTATCTCTGCTGGTCCCTTTCCTCCCTGAGGAGCAGCAGAGTGAAGGTCAGGCTGCGGCTCCCAGATGTGCAGCAGGGAAACTCCTGGGTTTCACTTCACAAATGTGAATAAAGCACAGACTTGTGCTCCTACTTGTAAGAATGTAAAGATACAGAGGTCAGGCACTAAAAAAAAAACCTCCATTTGTAGCTAAAGCAGTCTGCAGAGAAAACGTAGAAATCCCTCATTCCTTCCTAGTGATAAAACCAGAACCAGGAGGGGTTTTATCTGGCTGATTTGCTTTAATTTCATTGTTTCTCCTTTGTACCACCTTGATTTAGATCTGCTTTTTCCTTGATCATTCCCTCTGAATGGTCATATATTTTATATTTTACATATATACTTGTAGTTCGTCCTAGCTATGCAGTTTCATTTCTTTTAGTCTTTCCTTTCTGAATTCCGTGCAATTTCTTGGCCTCTTTATGGTTCTAAAAATTGAAGTGTTTACTTCACATTAATGTGTAGAAGTCTGAGGAATGAAGCAGAGAGTGGAGGAAATTCTGAAATGCCTGAAGACAAACACTCAGCCTTCAGTTCCAAAGGCTGCCATGGCACTGTGTGCCTGGGCTGTAGTTTTCCAGGGAGCTTTGCACTCTGAGGCAGGAGCGAGCCCAGTTCCCATCAGACACCCTTTCACCCCGGTTAGGAGCAAGGAGGTAGGTCCAATGTCAGTGTCTTTTCAAAACACCACAAACAGATTCCATTATCTATATATCTGCAAAACTCCAGCTTAGAAGAGAAGATACTGCACTGTAGGACATGACTTTGTGGAAAGGACTTCCATGTGTGGCTGCTAATTGTGACTTGTTTACTTTGCTGCAGGAGTGGAACCATCACATCAATGGAGCGACTCACAGCCGCCGCTGTCAGCTGCTGCTCGAAATGTATGAACTGGAAGTACAGTAACTGGGGATGAGGGCTCAGCCTGGGCACAGCACCAGCCCAGCCACAGCTCAGGGAGCGCTGGGCTGGCGCTCAGGCACAGGCTGGGATTGTTGGGTGTCCTGTGCTGGGCCAGGAATTGGACTGGATGATCCTTGCGGGTCCCTTCCAGCTCAGGATGTTCCCTGATTCTAAATAACTGATATGTTGCACAAAGCAGGTTTAGAAAACATTCTGTGCCTTGTAGGGAATAAAAACAACCTTAGAGCATCTCCCGGACAAAAAGGGTTCATAGCTTTGGAATCCTGCTGATGTATATGTAGCCGTTGGATCTCAGCAGTTGAGAATCTATTGTAATTATAGTTACTGATAGCAACTTGTACATTTTTGGTGTAAAACCAGCAGTTCTGCAAACGGTGTAGGGAGTTTGTCCTGAAGAACAGCATTTCTGTCAGTGCTGTTCATGGCTCCGGCAGAGGGCCTGGAGTGATGCCTGTGCTGCAGCTGTGTTACACCTACAGGTATTGCTGCTTGTGTGAAAAGTGTTACACACCTAGAGGAGATCGCATATTTCTTATATTTTCTTTTCATTTTGTTTCTTTTAAGATACCCAGAATGGAATCCTGACAGTGATTCAGGACATGGAATGTAAGTAGTAATTAATTTTGAAGTATTTATAATTGTTTAGTTGAAGCAGAGGACGTTCCTAACGTTTTATGTGAAACAATACACCTCCTTTGCTTCAGATGGATTCCTGCCCTTGTTTTCTAGCTAAAGGGCAGCAGTAAAAGTAGTCTAAGTTGTCTGCATAGAAGCTCTGCAGAAATTAGGGGTTTTGTGAATGAAAGCTTCACAGTTTTTTGATTTAAAATGACAGTGTGTTTTCCCCTCTTTCTAGGGGTGATCCCTTTATGTTGCAGCAATCTACAAACCCTGCACCAGGCATTTTGGGACCACCACCGCCTCCATTCCACCTTGGAGGACCTCCTGTTGGACCCAGAGGTAACCTCAACAGGCTCCTACCTTTACTAGGCTTATCTTCTTGGTGGGCTGTTCTTGGGGATTTTTAACTCTTGTTTTAATTTGTTACCAGTGTTTAAAACAACAAAGGAAAACACATTTCTGAGCAGTAGAGCTGAAATACTTTGGCCAGGGAGGGACTAAAAACTGGTACTGAATTCCCACACTACACCCTTCTGCCAGCTGCCAACTCCCTATGGCTGGTGATTTTTAACTGGTTAATCTACACATGTTTTGGACTTGGATTATTTTTTCCATCCAGGAAGTTTTTGTATCTGTCTTCTGAGTAGCTACATGTTAGTGGAGTTTTCTGGGTGAACCTTGTAAGAATTCAATGTTCTAAGAGGTTTTTTTCCCCCAGTAATATCAAGAGAATTTAAGAAATCAATTGGAATAGCAGGTGAGAAATGGCAAGATGGATGATGTAAGGCTCTTCCTCTCAGGAAGGGAGGCTAAGAATCATATTCTTGCCTGATGCTCTTACTTCCTACCTTTAGATAGTTCAGATGACTAAAAGAGCAAAATTAATTTACCTGGATATCCTGACAGAGTACTAGTACTTTAGACACTTTTTAGATCATAGATGCATTCATACTTAATTTCATTAAAATAACACTGTTACTTTTTCAAAACATCTCAAATTCAGTTATAAGCCAAACTGTTTGAAAGGAGTTTTTTGGTTTTGTGTGGGTTTTTTGTTTTTTGTTTTTTTTTTTTAAACAGGCATTGTGATAGAATTGGTGATGTTTTAGAACCTAAACTCTCAATTGTAAAAAGTGGGTCTTAAATAAAGAAATCTCACATCCTGTGTATACAGAGATGCTTTGCTCTGGCAAACCTTACTTAAAACAGGACATTTTTTTCCAATAAGCTGTACTTATTCTCTGCTGTTCCTGAACAGCAAGAAATTCAGCTCTTTCTGTAAAGTGAACAGAAGGTGCAGGAATGAGGACCCCAAGTTCCAAGAGCTCTGAAATAAATTAAAAGCCTTTTTAGACTACATTGAAATAATGAGTTTTTAAAACCTGATGTCATTCTGGTTTGGTATTACAAGTGACATATCTTTTAAGAACTTGTGATGAAACATGTTAATCCCAGTCTTACAGGTTGAACTAAGCTTGTTCATTCCTTCAATTTCTTAAAGGAGCTGGAAATGGAAATATGCAAGGACCCAGACACATGCAAAAGGGCAGAGTGGTTAGTATTTAAAATTCATTATTTTTTTAACTTGCATTTTTGTTATATGATTTTTCTGTGCTATCTTAAAGCCTGGGGTTTGTTTGGGTTTTTTAAGTGAATTTATTGTCTTTAGAAGTGAGATTTTAGAATTTATCTGTATGGAAGTACTGAAGCTTTGGCATGAGATTGGCATTTGTTGTGTTGAGTACTCTGCAAAATATTTATTCCAAAACGGTACCGAACTTCTTTAGACATTCTCTTTATGATAAAACTGTGGGACACAAACTTACAGAAAGGCAGCTTTGGCATGGCAGGCATCTTCCTCTGGAAATCCCTGGAAATTTTTTGTGTTTTCTATATGGATCCTGTTCTGGTTACTAGTGAAGATAGATATAAAAATTTTTTAAAAATTTAAAAAGCTACACCAGTAGAGCAAGCCTTGGCAGACTCTTCAGGTTTGCTGGTGCACAGGGCTTTTTCTTGCTGTGTACATGTGCTTTGTCTTCAACAGGAAACAAGCAGAGTTGTGCACATCATGGATTTCCAGAGGGGAAAGAACTTGAGATATCAGCTGCTTCAGCTCGTTGAACCCTTTGGGATAATTACAAATCACCTGATTCTAAACAAAATCAATGAGGTAAGGTTGGGTCCCAGGGCACTGCTGGTGGTGCTGGCTGGTGTCTCTGGTGGGCTTAGTGTCACTGTCTGAGCTTTGGTTTTGTAAAAGTACTTTCTCAGCCACCAAATGAGATTACACACATCACCAAGGTCATGTGGGAAGGGAGGAGTGTGTTTCCAGAAATGCTGTACTACTGCATTTTCACTTAAGTATTGAAAACTCCTCCTTGTTGGTTGTTCATAGCTTTCTCAACAGCATCACATTCTGCTCTTGTTCTAAAACTATCTGAAAACTTACTTGGTCTTAGTTTGTATACACAACGTATCATATTTTGAACTGTGGAAAAAGGCAATATCAAAGAAGTGAAAAAGGAGGAAGCAATTGAGTGTTCTGAATCCAAATCTAGGTGGAATGTAAACAAACAAAATAGTTCTGTTTGTGCACCTAAATAAAGTATCTTCATGCCAAGTTCTGCAAGTCAGTTCATGTTGTAACCAAAAAGCTGTTTTCATTTCTGATGCGGTTATTTTTTTTAAAAAGCGTGGAGGAGCTTGAAAATTTGGAACAAAATTAGATTCCTGAAGGAGCAACACTAAATTTGGTTCTATGTGATTTCAGGCATTTATTGAAATGTCAACTACTGAAGATGCCCAGGCTGCAGTCGAATATTATTCAACAACACCTGCCCTGGTGTTTGGGAAACCAGTCAGAGTCCACTTGTCACAAAAATACAAGAGAATAAAGGTAAAACACTTCTGCTTTTTTTAGCATTGCCGCATTTTAATCTGGGGCAGTCAGTGTTAAGAGGCTGCTGTGTTTAAGTTACACTTAATTCTTGTACTTCTCAGTTGCATCAAATTAAACAAGGGATGGTCACCCGTGTATATTTTACATATAGCTCTTCAAAAAATGTCATTCCCTTTTAATCTTAGAAACCTGAGGGTAAGCCTGACCAAAAGACTGAGCCACCAAAACCAGAACTTGGTCGTGTGATCCACCTGAGCAACTTGCCCCATTCAGGATACTCTGACAATGCTGTGCTCAAACTGGCTGAGCCCTACGGGAAGATTAAGAACTACATCCTCATGAGAATGAAAAGCCAGGTAACTGCCTGGGGAACACCCCTGGGGGAGGGTTTGAAGGGGTTTTAACTGTGAAGAAATTGCACACCTTTAGCTGGTGCTTGTGTGCACTTTCTGCTCTGGCATGGGTTTGGAAATGACTCAGGGTCTGTCTAGGGGGGGGTTTGCTATGGATCTTCCTGTGAAATATCTCTGCAATAGGAGGTGCTTTAAAAACAGGAGCAGGCCTCAGCTTGGAAGAAGGTATTTTAGCATTGAGGCTTAATTATTTGATTATGAACATTTCTTGGAGTGTTTGAACTGCTTTCTTAGGGCTGAAAAACCATTACCTCTGAAACATTAACAAATATATTCCACTCTTATATGTTTCTTTTATTCATCCTTTTCTTTAAAACTAAACAAAAGCAGTCCTGGTGTGGTTCTCTAGGTTGTAAAAGAAAGGTTTAAAGACAGACCATTGCATGTGTATGGTAAAATGCTTTGGATGTTCATGGACATGATTTCTATAAATATACAGGAGTTTAAACTATTTAGCTCTACAATTTTTTTAAGCTTTACTGCCCCAGTTCACTGCTCCCTTGAGTTAAATAGGAAGTTCCACTGATTTTTCAAAGAGATGGGTGCCTGAATCCCCTAATGCCTGTGAAAAGTTATTAGACTATTGTGTGACCCCTATGAAGTCCTCCCTGACCTTATTTCACTGGAAGAACAAAATCCCTTGCTGTCTAAGTTGGCTGTTGAAACAGCTTTCAGTTTTCTGGCAAGGATACTCCAACCCAGATGTGTTTGTTTAAAGCTCATTCAGCAACCTTAATGTGCCATTGGCTTTTTCCCAGGAGGAACTCCTTTCAGAGCTGGAGGAGCAGCAGTTGTTGCCTGTTTCAGGCTTCTCTCAAAAAACAAAAAATATGGGGGATTTTTAACAGCTCCTCTGAAGATCCCAGGTTTCAGGGGGAGCTCAGTGCTTAAATAAGCACTAAATAAGAGTTTCATTGTCCTGATACTTTTTTTATTTAAATAATATTTTCCTTTAGGGTGATTATTTTGGCAGATTATTTAAATGGCCTGTTTAATTTCAGAACTTTCTCTGGGACAGATATTACTGAATTGAAAAGCTGGGTTTTGTAGAGCACTTGGGTAAATGTTAGTGTTTGGAGAGGATGGATGTAGCTGAACCTCATAATTTTGTTTCATTATTTGGAAGTGCTGTGTTTTAAGTTAAATAGCTTTGCCTGGAAAGGTGTTGTGTGTTTCAGAGTCCATTTTAATGTGTGTTTTAATCTTTTCAGGCCTTCATCGAGATGGAGACCAGAGAAGATGCTTTGGCCATGGTTGAGCATTGTGCCAACAAGGCGCTCTGGTTCCAGGGCAGATGCGTGAAAGTGGATTTATCTGAAAAGTACAAGAAACTGGTGTTAAGGGTAGGGAGAGTTCTTACTTTTTTAATTGTAGTTGAAGGTGTAAAGGGAAGTAGAAGACAGCCGTTGCTTATTGAAAACTTGCTTGTAAAATGGAACAGTTGGCTTTAATGTTTTCTGGCTCCTCAAGTGCAGTTACTTGGCACAAGTGTAGTGTTAGGAGGCCTTGAACAAGTTAAAGGATTTTCCTTTCAGATTAAAAAAACCCCAAACTACTACTATAGTTCAGATTTGAGAGTAAATGGTGTAGATTTTAGTTAAAATTACTCCATTTAGAATGGAGTAATTACATTCTGTAATGTCTCTTCCTTTTTTTTTTCTTCCTCTTCTCTGAATATGAAGGTTTGTGAAAACTTAAAATATATCAGAACTGCTCCTCTGCCTGTGCAGCTCAAACAAGGAAGGAAAAGTTGGCTGAGGGGTTTTTTTACGTTACACCAGGGTAATATTCCTGCAATTATAAGTCTCTCTTCATCAGACTGGGACAGTAGGTAGAAAATTGAGATGAGCTCAGTTGGTCAGAGCAGGGTGATGATAATGCCAAGGTTGTGGATTCAATCCCTGTAGGGGCCTTTCAGTGAAGGGCTGGACTTTATCCTTATGTGTCCCTTCCAGCTCAGGATAACCTGTGATAATAATAAAGGTCTGTGATAATAAAAGCAGGAGAAATCTGAACTGTCAGGCTCTCTCCTAGAAACATCAGCGTTGTTGTGGAGCATGAAGAAACCTTACTGTTGCACATGATAATGCAGCAAAATGAGCACTTAAGGGCAAATTGAATAGATTTCCTTGTTACTGCCAACAAGTGACATTTCCTGTTCAGTGCTTCATAAACAGGTGAAGTGGTGGAAGTCTGCTAAAAGATTTCCACCAATGATAGAGAGAAAAGCACAGATTAGGACTGATCTGTGCCAGTGCCTGCACAACATTCTGTTGGTTAATAAACAAACCAGGAATTACATGTGACTTTTCTGGAGCAGGATATCCCATTTGTTTTGCATTGAAGAACTGCTAATTACTCTGAATACGAGCAAGGGATTTCTAGGTTGGTCAGGTCTTGTGTGACATAAAATCAGAGTTTACTTTCCACTTGGTGGGTGTCATGGGCAGAGTCTTTGGGGGTTAATGTAACTGGAAGCACTTGGCTGGATTGGCTTCTGGTCTGAATTAATACTGCAGTGGTTGTGTGAATCATACTCTGCTGTGACTCACAGATTTTTTAAAATTTTATCTTAGATTCCCAACAAAGGAGTTGAGCTGCTGAAAAAGGATAAAACCAGGTAATTTCCTATTGTTAAAGCATAATGTTGTTTACAAGAAATACGAAAATACTTTATTCAGAGTATAGAAACAAAAAAGAATCAGGCAAGCTTTGGGATCAAGTGATTGTTTGTTGTGCCCAGAGATTAACTGTTTCTAATTTGCTACCCACCCTCTTCCTTTAATCATGGAGATTTCACAGCCTCTTCAGGCTCCTCAGGAAATCTTTTGCAGTCCCTAATTAGCCTTGCCTTCCTGCAATTTAAACCCAGGAGCAGTTGTCCTGTCTTGTAGTGATAATTCCTCCTTGCAGCAACCTTTTTTATGTTTAAAGAATGGTGTCCTTCAGGGTTTCCCTCAGCCTTCCATTTTGTGAACTGAAACAAAATAGTTTTCAGGCTTGTCTAGAGAAAAAGGATGTTTTTCTTTAGTAATTTCTGGGCTCTCTCCAGGTTTACAAGCAAGAATGTTCTTTATTCTTTTTACAGAAAGAGAACATACTCCCCAGACAGCAAAGATTCTCCCAGTGATAAGAAGTCCAAAACAGAAGCTGCTCAGAAACCTGAAAGTGGTAATGCAGAAGAAAAAGCAAAAGAGGAGAAACAAGAGGATGCTGCTGAGCCTTCAGGTGCCAAAAGTGGGGAACAGGCAGAGCAAGACGAGCCCAGTTTACTCCTGGAGTCAGAAGATGAGCTGCTAGTGGATGAGGAGGAGGCAGCAGCGCTGTTAGAAAGTGGCAGCTCAGCAGGAGAGGATGCAGATGTTGCCAATTTAGCTGATGTAGCTACTGAAGAAAAAAAGGACACGCCTGATGATGTGACCGTAAAAACTGAGGGCAATGTTGTGGCCACTCCAGCAGCCAAGAAAAAGCTTAAAAAGGTAAATCCTACAGTGAGGTAATGAGTGGGAGAAGCCCAGTCTAACTTAGGTAGCACACTGTGTACATTCTGTTGCAGAGCTGCCTCTGTGGGTCTTTAAAACATCTTTCTGGAGAGAAAAAGGTGTTAAAAGCTCCTGTGAAGAAAGTGGAAGATCTCACTGGATGTAACTTGCACATGGATTCAGTTGTAAATTCCCAGTTCTGTTTTGACAGAAATCTTTAATTTTTGGGCTTCTACCCGTGTTGCTCCCTGGGGGTTTGCTTGCCATACTCTTCACCCCTTTTCTGACTAATACTTAGCCAGGAACTGTGTTCTCCCAAGCAGTTTCTCAGAGAACTGTCTGTAGTTACACTTGAGCCCAGAAATGATGTTCAAAAAAAATTTACAGGTGGCTTGAGGCTAATCTGGAGTTGGACTGAACTGGATGTATAGCTACACCTTAACACTGACTGAGAGGCAGGCAGGGCCATCTGCTGTTAGCCATCTCCCCTTTCCCTCTTGAGAAAGAAAATAATTGGTTTCAAGGTGTTTCCAGTCACAGGCTACTTGCTGTGAATTCCCTTTTCTCACCATGTGATCCTACATGGTTTTATGTTCTACCAGCTCCTTTGTTGATCATACTCAGTTCTGTGGAGTAGTTTTAGTGCAAAGTTTTAGTAGTTGACTTGGAATGTTGTTTTGCAAGAAAGTCAGGCATGTTCCTAATTAATGAATGAGATGTGCATGGATTTCAGTTTTGGGGGATCTTCCTGTCAGGAGCTTAGATAATGGTGCTGAGACCAATACTGGTGATGCAAATGGTAATTCCTAGTTTTCTTAGTGTTCCTTATTAGTATGTGGGAATTGGCTGTGATAAACTGCCTCAAACCCAAACTTAATTCTTTGAAGACCTACATTCCCAAAGCTTATGCTGCTTCAGTCCTGTTCGCAATTGCTGTTAAGTGTGTGGAATAGTGATGACTCCATATCAGCAGGAACATTTCCAAAAATTCATAATTTAAACAGCCCCTCTTCTAATGAAACATGGCTTTTAAGAGACCTCCACAGTTTGGGTGGTTGGTGGGGTTTGGCTTGGTTTCTGTTTGGTTTTGTTTGGGTTTTATTGGGTTTTTTTAATGTGGATGCTGTAAGCTTTCTACTGGTTGAAAAGAGCTTTTAATTTTTTTTTAATGAGCTTTCCTACTATTAGTAGGCATGGTATACCAGAATAGTTCTGGTAAGGTTTTACCTTCTCTTCAGGCATGAATTTGAGGATCTTGTAGGACTCACAAATAGAACCAAAATTTGTGCACTCGAAAAGCACTTTCACTTAAAATATTCAAATTAAAAGAACTTCCAGCTTGAGAATTTGAGTATGATTTTTGCTCTGTTCTTAAGTTAAAATCACATGTTGCTATGGTGAAACAGTGGCCCCCTCCTGATGCAAAAAATAATCATTCTGAAATGGAATCCTTGATTCTGGGGCAATGGGGTACAAAGAAACCTTGTTAAACATCTACATCCTTGAGTGACAGTTTGAATGAGCCAGGTAGGTCTTGGAGGAAGAGTTTGGAGAAGCTACTCCTGTAACTTAGGGGAGTTTGAGGGAAACACTGCAGCCTAAGCTGACCTGAGGCCCCCGTTTTCCCCGCAGCGCTACGTGGGTGGCTTCCCCCGGAGCATGGAGGGCTTTGTCACCCTGGACGAGGTGGGCGACGAGGAGGACTCTGACCACCAGAAGCTCCGCAAGTCAGGCCTGGCGGTGAAGGCTGCCGGCAAGAGTGAGGACAGCCTGGCAGAGATCAAGGTGGACAAGATTGAGGAGCCAGAGCAGGAGAACGAAACGTTGGAAAATGGAACTAAAAGCGAAGAGAATGCCAAGGCTGAAAGTGTTGAAACGTCTGATGCTACGACAGCACAGGATGCTGAGAAAAGTGCCCAGGAAAACACGGAGCCCCAGGGTGAGCAGGAAACAAAGAGTGTCCAAGAGAAGCCTCTTGTCCCAGATGAGTTTAGGATTGGGCCGTACCAGCCAAACATTCCTGTTGGTAAGGCTGTTTCCATTTCTTTTCCAAAACATCTCTGTGCATTGCAGTAGCATTTCTCATTTCATCTGACTTTTATTTTTGGCAACACATTGCCCCATAGCCTGTCATTTTAGGGCTTCCCCTTCCTCCCCCTTCTTCACTCCTGACCTAAACTGAGTATTTTCTTTCGGTTTTTTTCCTTACTTTCATACAGTTTTTCATGACACTTTCCATAGGCAGAACTTGAAAGAGGTATCTTTTAGCAACACAAATTCAATTGCTAGCACAAAGCACAGCAGTGGTAATAGTTCAGACATACTAAATACTCCAAAACTGATCACCAAACGTTGTGAGTTCTTTTGAAGGAACCAATAAAATGGACCCTTAATCTAAAAGGTTGATTTTTAAATTAAAACAAAAAAAAAAAGCCTGCATATATTTAATTATGACTAGGCCCCTGCTTGACTAAACTAAAGCAGAGACTTTTAAAGATAAAGCAGCTTTTAATGTAAAGTGAATTATGGTTTTAAGACTTACCTTAAATGACAAATGACATTAAAAATGATGTAGAGTAGATCTCTTAGTTTATTTTGTGGTGTTTACTCCTCTAGGTGTGAATTATGTGGTACCCAAAACAGGGTTTTATTGCAAATTGTGTTCCCTGTTCTACACAAATGAAGATGTTGCAAAAAAGACCCATTGCAGCAGCCTTCCTCATTATCAAAAGTTGAAGGTAAGGCAAAAACTTGTTCATTTTAAATGGCTTGATTTTTTTCTGGGGAATAGAGCTCAACGAGTCTGGACTGAGAATAAAAATACCTTTCAGGCAGTGGAAATTGGCTTATTCTATAACTTTTAACTCTAGGTAGACCTCTCCAAAACTTCATCTTGTGAAAATAATATGCAGAATACAGCGTCTAAAGAGGGGCTCCAGCATTTTTTTTATCTTGTAAATTTGGATTAAAGAGGGAATTCCAATTGGAATAAGGCCAGGCTTAGAAGAAGCAGTGCAAAGTAAATACAGATGGCCCAGATCCCTTCCAGTTGTCCCTTTGAGAGTGTTTTTAACCAGTCAACAAAGCTTAAGATGAAGTTTTTATATGTTTAAAAAACAAAAACCTTTGCAACTTCTGATTTTGTGAGCACTTTTGACATTTTCCAACTGGATGAGGTATCACATGATTGCATGGCATGAGTGGCAGTGCTGCTGCTGTAACCTCATACTGTGAGCTGCAAACATCACCTCCAGAAGAGGGCAATCCCAAAGGAATTGTGATAGTCCTGCAGTGTCACATTAATGCATTTCGTGGCAGTTGATACCTGAGCTGAAAGCAAACCCCAGGGGCTCCACAGAGAAGGAAAAGGTGGCACCTGAGACTCCAAACATTTGCCTTCTCCTTGCAGTAACAGGGAACCCCTAAATAAATAGAGGGCCCAGGAAGGCAGATGACACAAAAATTGTCACCAAGCAAACAACACTGTGAAGGAGTAGATCAGAAAACAAGTTCCCATGCAGGATCTTGCAGGAAGAAAACCCACCTCATCCATCACCATAGCGATTTTTTTTTCTTTTTTTTTTTTTTCCATTGAGGTACCTGCTTATGGGACATTAAAGCCTTGATGTAAAAAGGGAAAGGGGGGAATAATGCTGATTTGTGAACTTTATTATTTAAGTGAAACATGATTTGCTTTGCTTTTTCCATGGCAGAAGTGATTAGTGAGCTGCTTGTGGGTTACTGTGTGACAATGGTG
This sequence comes from Entomyzon cyanotis, assembly GCA_024500445.1. Lineage (NCBI taxonomy): Eukaryota > Metazoa > Chordata > Aves > Passeriformes > Meliphagidae > Entomyzon > Entomyzon cyanotis. The sequence goes on from JAKEPQ010000735.1 coordinate 1,669,486, forward strand.
GGGTTTGGAACTGGGGAAGGAAGGGGTGAATGCAGCTTTTGTTTCACAGTGGCACTTCACGAGTTTCCTTTGCTTGGAGAGCAGGAAAAATTAAATTGATGAATTGACGTTGCTACCAAATGTCATCAAAGTAACAAATTCCTCAAACTTCCAAATTAACCCTTCTCCAGGGAGGGGAGATGTTGTGTCCCTGCCTCTGTAGAGGGCAGCTTCCACCCAGGTAAGTGGCACAATTGCTGTCACAAGTCCATGACAAAAGCGGAAGGAATTCCCTTGGCTTGCCAAAGAGAGCTCCACTCCAAGGCAGGGTTGGGAGAAGTGCCGACCTTGTTAGTTTGACCTTTGCAATTGCAATTAATGTTCACCGATTGCAAACTTGGAAATTGGATTTATGTTTCTGTTCTTTATGTTGTGCCTGTGAGAAACTCTTTAAATATATCCTAAATATAATTGCTTTCTTTCAACAGAAAATTCTGGATAAAATGGCAGAAGACTACAGGCAAAAGAAAGAAGCTTAAAAAGAAGAAAGGATGTAAGGAACACGTGGCTTTGTTTTTAATGTTAATCTTTTTTAAAAGCCGTACAAGTAGTAGATGGAAAAACTGTATTCTTTTTTGTTTTAGTGAGATACAGTAGGCATTATAGGTCTGTTCATGTGTTAAATGTTGTAGCAAAGAGCATATGCATTAAGTTAATGACAACAATTTGTTCTTAATGTGAGAATAGCAACAACTTTTCATTTTGACACTTCAAGCTATTACAGAAAAAAAATCTTGCACCCTTGTGGAAAGCTCATCTAAGAGAAGAAAACTGCATTTAAATGAAACTTACTACTTTCAAGCTTCAGAAATTGTCTTTCAATTCCATTCTGAATAAAAAATGAAAAGTAACACTGTATTTTTATTTTATCTAGAACATTCCGTATTTTGGTCTGAGCCTAGCAGCTATTTAATTTTGAGTGTAAGGCTGTCATTGCATTTCACTTTGGAAAAGTCTTTAAATGTAAGTTGCATTTTTAAATGTTGAATTGCAGTTTCTTTTAATGTCACTGCTGTTATCTATAGCAAATAGGAAAATTAGTGATTAGTCAGCTTTACAACTTTGTGATTTTTTTTCCTAAGCTCTTGCTAGACTTTCCTATTCGGCTATTCCGTGTATTTTTAGTGAGAAGTAAATGCCCATTCTCTGACCAGTATTATTTCCTCGAGCTCTTTCTGCTTTTACTTGAATCTTGTCGCTGTCGTACATCTCTGGTATATCAAAAGCAGCACTGGAGTCCTGAAAGGGACAAAGGTATCTTTATATTCTCCACATGGAAGTTTTCATACCTGCATTTTAACATCATTTTTTGTTAAAACCTGGTTTTGTCAAGACTCTTTGGAACTGTGCTCTTAATGTACCTGCACATGTGAGATGTGAACAGGAATTTGCATGTGTAACCTGTGTTTATCTGTAGTTTTTGTTATTTACTGCTTATTTGTGACTTCAGGTTACTAAAGTGATTCCCAATAAACAAAGCTAGGCCACAGTGATTTGTTATAGATGTTTGGCATGTTAACCAGTGTGTCTGCTGAACTCTTTATCCTGTGTCATGTCACCACACCGAAACTTGAGCTCTCTTTTTAAAATGTGCATGTTTTAACACCTGTGCTTCAGCAGCTTGCTACATAATTTTCTTTCTCTTCCCTAAACCCTCTTGCATTTCCAAACAAATTAAAATACCACTTGTTAAAACCCTGGTAGGTATATTCTGCTGACACTTTCATTTTTGGAGTTTTGGAGTGTTCTCATCAAAACTGAAGTTCAAGCCACATCCCATTCATGTGGATAAAACAGACTGGGGCCAGTTCTTCCAGCCTGAGCCCCCACCAGTGAGGATTTGAGGCTTGGAAGGGGTTTGAGATGCACGAGAGGCTGAGTGGTGATGAATTTATAATGTACTTAAGCAGACACACTCAGCAGACACAGGACAGTGTGTTGTGTGCAAGTCAGGCCTTGAGAACTTGTTTTTCCAGCTATGACTTTGTGTTGCATCCCTCACCCAAAGGGGTGCAGTCCCTCACAGAGCTTTAGCAACCTCCTCCTCGAGCAGCGGGTTCTTTGAGGCCCCTGGAGAGGGGAGAGAAGTGCTGAGGAGCAGCTCTAGTGCAGGGTTGGTTTAAATAGCACATCCAAATTAAAGTCTTACTGTGCAGTGACTCATGCTTGTACAGAGAGAAGTTACTGCTCTGTACACAACACTCATTAGTAGGCAAAATGTTGTTTGGGTTTGTAGGAAATGGATTAAATGTCAGGCAGTGACAGAATCTGAAAGTTCTTTGAGGCCCCTGAAAGAAATCACAGGCACCAGCAGCCCTGCACCTAAAACAACTAAGTTACAGCATGGAGCTGGAGTCCCCGTTAGGGTGGCATTTGTCACTCTGTCACTGGGAGGCTGCTGAGTCCCTCAGCCAGGCCCTGGCCTTGGCTGCAGACCAGGCACCCTTCTCTCTGAGGATGGCAGATAATTTATTTCAAAGATCTTCATCTTTCCCAAGGATTTCAAGTTTCCTTACAATGTGCATTTAAGATTAATGTATTGAAATACTACATTTAATTTTTAAAGTAGCCTTTTTTTAGCTCATACCTGTGCTGATCTTGTACCTTGTATGAATGCTGACCTGTGTCACTGCAGGAGGATGGTACATCATGTTTAGTGTTTAAACATAAAGCATTCCCAGGTCTGATTGTGGCATAGCCCAGCTTCAGAGTCCCAAAATCCCTGGCTTTAGTCAAACTCAGTTTCTGGCAGCAGCAGTGGTTAGTACCTGATGCAGGTACTTCAGACCCTTGCACAGCTGTGTGTAAATCTCACCTGTCCGTGTGCACCAGGATGCTTTTACACATCAGAAACTAAAGCAAACCCACTGCTTCTCCAACTGTCTTCTGCTTCCTTGCAGAGGTTAGGGAGAATACAGCCCTTAGGCTAATTTTTGATGAAAATGTGCCAGAAAAATGTGATCTTGAGGACAGATGCCAGACACAAGCATTGGTGCCATGGGCTGTGTATTTGGGGATACCTGACTGCACAGTGAAGGGGTGAAGGAAATCCCAGAGCATTAGGCTGAGTGTGAAATGTTGGGCTCTGCACGTCAGGCACGAGTTTCAGCTGGGAGGAGTTGTCCCATTGCTGTGGGAAATGAGTAGAAAGAGAAGCCTCTGTTAGAGATGAGAAAACCACATCCTGGTGGATTTGTAGAGTTGGAAATTGTTGTGGAAAGAAGAGTAGTGAGTAGTGGTGGTTTTTTTCTTAAAGAATGATGCTTGCAGGGGTATTTTGCAGTGTATGATGGACTGGGAATAATTTGGTAATGGGGACCAATAAAATCAGTATAAACACACGACCCAAGGGACAGTCATCTCCCAGAAGATTCTGTGGGATTAGTTACCTCTTACTAAAATATAGGATGAAGGAAGTAAAGGGCTGAGCAGAGGGAGGTTAGTGCAACTGTTCTGCTCAGATCTCCCTTTGTTGCTTCCCAGGCCGGAGCTGCGGGGCTGTGCTCGCTGCTGGGGTCGAGCCTGAAAATTGTTCCATCTGGGAACCTCTCAGCCTTACGCAGGGACACCGAGCCCTGTCACTAACACACGCTTAGGCCCTTTGCATTTTCCAGACGCTGTGCCACACGTCTTGGCAGCAGCTGGGGCAGCTGTCCCAAGGAGGGCTTGTGGCTCCAGGTTTTGTTTCTCGGATGGATCAAAACGCTTTAACTCCGTCAGTGTGTGGTGTCTGTGGGGCTGTGAATGGGAGCGGGGTGAAGAGGGACGCGGGGCTCTGCTGTGGGCAGGAGAGGCGTTCCCACCTTCCTCTGAGGAACGGGGAGGAGGAGCCAAAGAATAAAAATGGGGTTTTGAACCCATTTCGTAAATGGGGCTAAAGCCTCGGCACGTACCCAGAAAGGGTTATTAGTTACGTCCCATTTCCTGACATAGAGCCTTAAAAATGTACGTGCCCAGAGCGGAACCATCACTTTGTGAAGAGGAGTGTTGTTCCCAGTGTTCCACTATCCCCTCCCTCAGTGCGGCGAGGGTCAGCCGCTGTCCCGAGGGAGGCTGGGGGAGCCTTGGGGGAGCGGCTGTGCCCGGGCACGGGGAGTGTTGGCAGCCCGCTCCAAGCGGCCCGGAGGGTGTTCGGCGATCGCTCTGCGAGCACCGGCGGTGTCCGACCCCTGCCCCCGCCCCGCCGGTGTCACAAGATGGCGGCCGCCCCCCGGACTGCGCTTCCCGGCGTGCCCTGCGCCGCCGCGCGAAATGGCCGCCAGGTGCTGCGCGGGACTACAGCTCCCGGCATGCCGCGCTCCGGGAGGCGGGAAAAGACTACGCCTCCCGGCATGCAGCGCGCAACCCCCCGCCGGTGCTGCGGCCTGGCGCGCGCCTGCCGCCGCCGCTTCCGGGGGGAGGGGGCGGGGCGAGCGGGGCCCGGCGTTGGCGGAAGTGACGTCAGGTCCGGCGGTGTGTGGCGGAGCGGGGCGGGCCGGGCCGAGCGCGGAGCGGGCGGAGCGGAGCGGAGCGGAGCGGGGCCGGTGGGTCCGGTGGGGTCCGGGCGGGTCACGGCGGAGCGGCGGCTCCTCTGCGCACCGCAGGTGAGCGGCGGGGGCGGCTCCGGGTACGCATCGCCGGCACCGCCGCGGGGGGCTCGAGGGCGCCGCCCCCTCCCCTGAGGCGGCGCCGGGCCGCGGCCTCCACCCCCGCGGCGGGGCCGCCCCTCGGTATTGTCTGCGGCGCCATCCGGGGCCTGCGGGGGCGGCTGGTGCCGAACAAAGCGGGGCGGGGGGAGGCGGCTCCGCGGCGTTACCGCCCGCGGGGGGCCGAGCGCGGGGCCGGGGCTACCGACAGCTCCGGCAGCTCCGCCGGTGCCGAGCCATGGCCCCGGAGCGCGGTCCGGGCGGCCGCCGAGGGCCCCGTTCGTGGCGGGGCGCTGCTCTGCAACCCCCGCCTTAGCCCCGCGCGAAGGAGCGGCTGCGTTCGGTAACCTCCGGCGCAGCGCTCGGGAGCGTTTATAGCAGATAGCGCTGGCGTCCCGCGTGAATTTGATTAAGAAATCTGTTTATTAGGCGGGCATAATTATTAGGCGGTTATAATCAGCTCGGTTGATAAGAGCCGTGTGCTAATCTCGCTAGATAACGAGGAGCTGGGCCGGTGCTGCCGACTCGCAGGAGGAATCACCGGCTGATAAACAAGTCACTGACTCCTGCTCTAAAACACCTTTCCTTAATCTTCAGCTGCCACTAAAACCATCCCGTGTTGGTTTGGGGTGCGTAAAGCAAATGAGTTTTTTTGCTTAATTGTTCTCGTCGTTTGTTTTCTGTCGTGGCTAAGGTCCTGGGGTTGCTGCATGGAATTAGGCCTGACCTCACCTCCGGAGAAGGCAGTGGATAATCTTCTTTCGTGACTGGGTTTTAAATGCAGACTCTTCAGTCACAAAGCTCTGAATTTTAATGATGGTCGGTCAAGGGCTCTTCATGGCTGTAACTGCAGCAAAATTCAGGGAAATGGGTGAATTAATGGGCCTTAGTGATGTTCTGGAGCAACGAGCTCCACGCTCCATACAGAAAACAACTCAGGGTTAACTGTTGTTACAGGATTTTTAATTTCTGACTTCATTCCTAAGATAAAAGTCTTGATTTTTTTAGTGACTTTCCTTATGCACTTGCAGTGTGCTTGCTCCATCACCCCCAGTCTACACCAAAATCCCAGAGGAACTCGGGTGAGAACCTCACAGTGTGTCACCGTGGCAGAATTCTCCCTATTTTCTGTTCCTTAGCACTGCCAGTGTTATATTTTCTCTTCTGGTGTGAGGAGCTTTGAGCTCTTCTGATTCCCACCTACTCCCAGATGGAAAATGGGTTATTTTTATTCCCAGCAGCAGTGTAGCCTGGCACTGGGGCTTGTTTCCTGCAGCAGCCAGCTTAGACTGGGACTTTTTGCAAGACTGAAGTGCTATTTGGCTCTCCCCCTCAGAATTCCCTGCCTGAAAAGGTTGTATCCAGTACTGGTGAAACGAGACTGATCTTGTCCCACACGTGAGCACAGAAACTTGGTCTGTGCCTTGAAGTGGAGAAGTGGGAATGTTTATTTGTTCTATTGGAAGCTGCAGAAAATTAAATTAGGAGTGCTGCGAGTGAGGAACCGGCCTGGCGCTTCTTCACTGCTCCTGCAGGATAAGTGAGTGTTGGCACGTTTCCTGTGGGAAAAGCATGAATGGACTGAGGGCTTCATCAGATAAACTCCAGCTATCCAGGCTGAGCCTGGGTCCTTCTTGAAGATCATCCCAGTGATCCTTGGGAAGTGCTGAACAAAGCTGGTTTGGTCCAAGCTGAACTTCTCTTCCCTCCCTCCTAAAGCTGGAGCTTCTGTCCAGTGGGAACGCTTCAGAAATGGGAAAGCTGGCCCATGATTCAACAAATTAACCTTCCAAGCTCTTACACAAACAAGTAGGGTTGGTTGGTTAGGTTTGGGTTGGTTTTTTTAATTATTTTTACCTTTCTGGACTTGTCTGGTACAGTCACCTTTGTGCAGAAGCTGCCTGAGTTCCTCACTGCTGAGGCAGTTACCTTCAGGAAAATAGTAATATCAAGACTAGCTCCACAAAAGAGAAGGAGAAAACACATGCCAGTAAAAAAGGGCAAAAAAAAGAAATCAGAATTTTAAGGCTTTATTTCCTGTTCTCCATCCATGTGTTGGCTTGGGAACAGCTGAAGTGGCTTAAAGCAATTTCAAGCTTGAATTGGGGTGTTAAATGCAACATCCTTTCCTGTTTTATGTAAATGCTGCCAGTAATCTTTAGCAAGTTTGTTTTGAAAGAACATCAAAAAGAACCTGCTTTCCCTTGGTGGAATACACAGTGGAATACACGGGATCTGCTCCCATGTGTGGCACTTTCCAGGGAGCTGCAGTGACTTCCGTGCTGGGCTTTGCCTTTGATTTAAAAACCTGGAACAGAGCGAGCCAGGCAGGTTCTTTCTTCTTTTTGCTTTTCTTAATTGGTCATTTGGATGTGGCAGGTTTTTAGCTGGTATTATCAAGAGTTTTGAAATAAAACTTGCATTAATTCCCTAGATAACAGGACCAACTGGAATCCATAGAGAAAATATGAGGTGGTGGTAGGTGATAAGCCCTTGTACTCTAATAACAACAAGGCTGTATTTTGATACCCTCTTCTCTGAAGAAGTCACTCTTTGATATACAGACAACGAGCTGAAGTGTTTTGAGAACAAAATAAAAATGTTGCTGCAACTTGCTGCTGCAACTTGCTGCTGCAACTTCCACTATGGATTTTAACGTGAGAAAAACATTCAAATTTGACTTGAGTCATGGTGGTTTTGGTCAGGTTTTTTTTGAAGTCGTTGCCTCACTTTGCATACTGTTTAAAGCAAATTTATACTACCTGTACTAGTATCCAACAAATACTCAGCTTTTCCAGTGTTGAGCTGTGTACTTGAGCATGGTACAGGAAGGGCAGCAGTGTTGTCTCACTCACCTCAGAACACACAGATTTCCATGTGGCTCTGTGCAGGTTCAATTCCTCATGGTTTCTGCTCCCTGCAAGGTTTCCCAGTGGGAAAGGGCTGTGAAACCTGGCTCATGCCATCACACACAACACTTAAAAGTGCTTTGGAAAACAAATTCTCCTTTTGAATGTTGCCTTAAATATTTTCCTACTGGCAAGTACGTGTACTTCCTGTTTTTTCCTGTCGCTTTTCATTGGCCGTGGTGCTTGGCGTTGGTGAGGTTCAGTTCGGGAAATTAATTTGTCCCTGGAATCTGCACACAATGGGAATGGTGTTTCTGATACTGTTCTTTGTGATCTCAGAGCTCTGCTGCAGTTGGGGCAAGGCTGCCTGGAGCCTCCAGATGCAGGTGCAGCCTCCCTTCCCTTGGGCTGGGCTTGTGCAGAGGCAAGGAATGAGGAATCTGCACATCTTTAATTGCTGCCCTCCTCAGTTGCAGGTTTGGGATCAGAGAGGCAGCCATGAAGGACCCAAGTCGCAGCAGTACCAGCCCCAGCATCATCAGTGAGGATGTGATCATCAACGGGCACTCCCACGAGGATGACAATCCCTTTGCCGAGTACATGTGGATGGAGAACGAAGAGGAATTTAACAGGCAGGCAAGTCATTCCCTGCTTTCGGTGTCCTGTCTGTCCTTTGTCATTTTCCAGCTGAAGGAACAGAGCTGGTGTCCCACACTGACAGTCCTTTGGAGAGGAAGTTTTAGATCAGCTTGCTGGAGTGATCCTGGGGGACAGGTCTCCTTTTCTCTGGAAGTAAATGCTAGTCTTCTGTAGTCCTGGTGGAAAATACAGGAAGTGCAGCATGTTCTAACGCATCCATTAGTTCCCTACTTGTGCAGGAGGGAGGGGAGAAAAGGGAGTTGACAGATGTACATGGCACTTGGGAAGGGCTGGCCTGGGAGGTGTGTTCGTGTGTGGACATGCTGGCTGTCCTAGTGCCGAGCTGGGAATTCCAGGTGCACACCTGCCTCGGGAACAGTGCTGCCATTCCACAGGGAGTTGGGTGACAGAGCTGCTGGGTGACAGGCCTTCTCATTTTAATACTTGAGTCTTACAGCTCCCGTTGCCATCAAGTGGAAGGAAGCCTTACCTTCCTCTGCCACCTTGCATCAGTCACCCCTTTCTCTCCTGTTCCTCTGGAGGCTGGGAACAGCCCACCTCTTTCCACACCCTTTTCCCATTCCCAGCTTGTTCTGTGCACTCCACAGCTGCTGCCTGTGCTCCAGCAGCCGTGGCTGTGCTGGTGCCTTAGCCACCAACATCAGATCCGCAGGGTGCCAGCAGCACTGAGATCATTCAGTGGCAGGTTTGCTCACCAAACCTCTGTTCTCTCGTGCTGTGTTTCCCGTTTGGTGGCTTATTCCCCCTGGGAACTGTACCACAGTGAACGTATGGGCTGTGTAGTTCTCTGGGAAGGAGCACTGAGAGTTGTGCTGTGATTTTTCATGCACAGATTCCATTTTCAGAGCAGAGGAAAAGTGGGAGTATGAGGGGAGAAGGGTCATGCTCAGGCAGACAAACACCTGGGGCAGCCTGGTCACCTGCTGCTGCAGACACAGCCCTTCAGGAGCCTGAGCAAGTTAAACTTGAGCTAGGAAATACAAACAGGCGGTCCTAATTTCCAGATGTTTGGGGCATTAAATGTTATTTAGTACTCCCGGAGCTGCCATTGAGGCACCTGTAGGGGTGCAGGCCTGTAACCAAGCCCCTGGAACCGGGCGAGCCCTGTGTAACAGGAGCCTGTGGCTGTGTGCCCACGGCAGGAGGGAGGCAGTGCCTCCTGGAGGTGCCATCCAGGCTGGAGTGCTGCTCTGGGGAACCGCTGAGTCAGCGTTCCATGCCTCTGGAGTGCTGGGCGGTGGCTTGGAGCACGGAGCACGTGGGGATGAGTCCCTGTTCCCCAGAGCACCAGGTGAGCTCGTGGGTGTGTTTGCCCCAAGGGCAAGGACCAGATTACACAGCAGTCCTGATCTCTGGTGGTAATGTTTTTGATTTGGTGTTTGTGGTAACTGCATTTCCACTCCAGGATTGAGGAGGTGTTTGATTTCAGAGTGAGGGATAGATGGGAAAACTTGTTTGAGCTTCCACTGAGTGAACTTCTAAATCTGTCCTGAATCATTTTTCCATTCCCTTGGGACTGTGCAAGTCATTCACACCAGCTTCTATTTCCCTGCTTTCCACTCTTAAACACTGTGATGCAGGACATGGAAAATTTGTAGGATCAACTCCCTCCAAAGACTGTTTACTGAACAACCAAGGAAAACTGCTTTAATCTCTGCACTGCATGTCAGTTCTGCATGGGTTGGTTTGTCCTGCTCCCAGGACAGCAGGGCTGCATTCCTGAAGCTGCTGGGATCAGGTGTGGTTTCCAAGGAGAGCTACAGTGGGTGAGCACACACCAACAGCCAAGGAGAGGCTGCTTGTTCCAAGTGACAGGCCGTGGTTATTTTTTCCCCAGGAGTCCCGTAGGACACTTTCCTAGGGAGTGTTTCCTGGCTGTGTGTGTTGGCACAGCTCCCTTCCTCATACTTGCAGTGAGCTCAGTCCAGACTAGTTGGTACAGCTGAAATTTTTGCTTGGGACCAACATTTTCCTTCTCCTTTAGCTCATAACAAGCTGCAAACAAAACGGCTGGGGGGTTCTCCTGCCACTCCCTGTTAGCTGCAGCCCCAATAACTGGGACAAAGCACTGATGTCCTTCCTGCTGCATGGACATGGTGCTGGGCCGGGGTCCTGTTGGATAGCTGGGAAGGTCAGCTGGGTGCACACACCTGGGAATAAAAAACCCCATGAGCTCACAATAGATTTGTTGCTGAAGCAGTTTCTTTTCATTGTACAGATCGAAGAGGAGTTGTGGGAAGAAGAATTTATTGAGCGCTGTTTCCAGGAGATGCTGGAAGAAGAGGAGGAGCATGAATGGTTTATTCCAGCCCGTGATCTCCCACAAACAATGGATCAAATCCAGGACCAGTTCAATGACCTTGTTATCAGTGACAGCTCATCGCTGGAGGATCTGGTGGTAAGTTCAGTTTCTCATCCTATTTCTAAATCCTTTTTCTAAAACTAATTCTAAAGCTTGAATCTTTGTCCAAGGCTGGGGCTTGTTGCTGGTAATGGCAAGAGGAAGTCCTTTCCAGTAGGAAGGTGTCTGTTAAACCCTGCCTGGCTGTGCAGGGTGGGTGGGAAGTGATGTGTCCTCATGGGATGTAACCTATCTGGTGGGTTTCTTCATACCCACACAGAGCCTTTCCCAGTCCATGGCACAAGTTCAAGAGTGGGTGGGATGTTATGAAAGAAGGGCAGTGAGTGAAGCTAGGGCTGCAAAAGGGTCACTGGGCATCTGCCAGCATTGACATGTTGGTCTGAGCTCTGTCCCAAGGTCTGGTTGGGACTGGGAGAACCACAGCAGATCCCTGTAGCAATTCTGAGGAAGGGGAAAGCAGCCAAACTGTGATTATTTCTGGTTTTGCTGTCTGACTTCTGTGCAGAGTATAACTCAAAGGAAAAGGCAGCTTATTTTCCCTTGCAGAATCCAGAGTTCCTGATACAGAGCACAGATCTCACACCATCCTGTCACACAGCTGCTCTGAGATTCAGACCCCAGCTTTTCCAAGCTGAAGCAGCTGCAGACATCAGACTCAGTGAAGATCAGAAAAGCCTAATCTTCCATTTCTTTGTGATAAAGAAGAATGGAGGTGCTGCTGCCCACCTCTAACTGCAGGAGACTGAGCAGCAGCAGCTTTCCAAGGGGAGTCACAGACAGAGACATGTAAAAAATCAATACAGTGCTCATACACATGAAATTCCCAGAAGTGGCTGAAGTTCCTGGAACAAGTCACCTCTTGCTTAAATAAACAAAATTTAAAAACCTCCTGGCACTTTTCAACAGCTCAGCTTGAGAAAAGGCTATTTCAGCATGAGGGGAAGCTGCTGTGTTTGGTGCATGCCTGTGGTTTGCTGCTTATTCCCTGAGCCCTCATCCAGCTGAAACTTCAGGTGGAGCTAAGGAAGGTTGGACAGTTCAGGGAGTAGCACAGAGGAATGGGCTTTTCTAGGGATTACAGACTGCTGATAAATGTAAGAAGCCTATTGTATACCTGATTGTTACTCTTAATCCATAAACCTTTCCTAATGCTCTCTGCCTCTAATTGTCTTTAGCTTGAAAATGGAAGCTGAAAATAACGATTCACCTCAATTTCTGTTTTTCCCTTTCTCAGGTCAAGAGTAATCTGAATCCAAACGCAAAGGAGTTTGTTCCTGGGGTGAAGTACTTAAACATTTGAGTAGACTGGGCCCTCTTTTGGTGGATGTAGCACAATTTCCACACTGTGAAGCCAGTATTAGAAGATTTAATTGTAAAAGCTCTCTCTTCTTGTCACTGTGTTACACTTATGCATTGCCAAAGTTTTGTTAGTCTTGCATGCTCAATAAAAGTGCTGAGACTGTTATTAAGTAAATCTGTCAAAAGTTTAATGGAAACATAATTGGGCCCTGGCTCTGTGCGAAGGAGGCAGTGAGGTAAGAAGCACCAGTCAAGTTGAGACAAAGTACCACGTTAATAAAACCTTCTGCAGACTCTGACTTTTTAAACAGGACTTGGAATTTGCGGTGAATGGTCTGTTTTTAACTAAAGATGTGTTAACTGGTGCTAGCTTGCACCTGATAATGCCTTAACTTCCAAGTGAAAGTGAGGAGATCTGATTGTTATGCAAATTAGCTAACTTTCCTTTGAGGTATCAGTGTTGTTACTAACGTTAATTTTTCCCCTTACCAAAACATCATGATCCTGGGAAGCAGGGTGAGCTTAACCCAAATCTTACAGACCTGTACAGACTTGTAGATCTCAGCTATTGAACTAACATCCTATCAATTGGGAGGAAGCAATTCCCTGTCCTTTGCAGTGTGTTACCATGTTAGAAACCTTCCCCTTCCCCATGATATTCAAGGAGATGTGAGATCCATCACAGTTTCTTCCAAGAATGAGCGCCGTACATAGCACTGCCTATGTAACTCTGAGCATCCAACTTCCCATAGCTGGATTTAACCTGGCAAACCCCAGCATTAGTGATTTGAGTGGTGCTTTTCCCTTGCTTTGTTTAATCATCACTACACTATAGTCTACAGCACAATGACTTTTTGTTTTTTTGGTTTTTGGTTGGTTTTTTTTTTCTTTTAATAAAGCTAGAACAGTTTTGGCTTCTTAAACTTCATATTTGGGTAGGTTAAGCTGCCATACGTGTTCAGTGTGAATAGTGTTTAAGTTGAAAATATTGTAAAAAAATTATATTTTTTCAAAAATATTTAAAAAAATAAATAATAGTAGAACTGATGTGGTGGCTGTCTCATAACTGGGCATCTCACATGGGAGCTCGCTTGGCAGCGTGTGGAGGACAGGGCTGGCACTATGGATGCCAGCCTGGAAGACTGTGGAACCAATGGCCCAGGATCCTGGCTGAAGCTGGACTCTTCTCATGGAAACACAGACTGCTTTGGGTTGGAAGTCTTCAGAGATCCAGTTCCAACTCCCCTGCCATGGGCAGGGACACCTTCCACTAGACCAGGCTGCTCCAAGCCCTGTCCACCCTGGCCTCGGACGCTTCCATGGATGGGAATTTATTCCTCTCCCCCTCCATGCACTCCCTTCATTTTCCCCGTGACTATTCCCAGCTTGGCCCTGCTGGCAGCCCTGGGAGCAGCTGCTGGCACTAAAAAGCTGCTGCCTTGGTGTTTGGCACAGGAGCCCCAGAGCTGCACAGTCGAGTGGTGGCTGCAGCAGCCTCTCCAGTCCCATCCACACTTGCTTCATGGAATATCCGATATTTGACCCACAAGGATCAAGTCCAAAAGGATCAAGCCCAAGCCCTGGCTCTGCTCAGAACAGCCTAGCCTCACTCTTAATATCTCCATTTCAGGCTCTGATTGAACCAGAGGGGAGCAGCTGGGAGCTGCAGCTCTGCAGGATGGGCAGGGTGAGGCAGAGCCTTCCCACAGGTGTTACCCTGCAGCAGAACCACATCGCTGTGTCAGCCGCTCGTGCTCCAGGAGGAAGAGCCTCTCCCTCCTGGGGGAATTCAGCTACACCAACCCCTTCTGCTGTTGCTCTGCAAAATTATAATGCAGTCACCCCGGGCTCTGTGCGGGGCGCTGCCTTCCTAGAGCTGTCAGCACTGCTGCAGGATTTCCACTTACCTGGGGAGAGTTTAGACTCGAGCACCTTAAGAAAGCAAATAACACAGCACTGTTCTGCAGCTGTTTTATATCTGCAGTGTGAGTTTCACCAGCGAGTCCTGTGCAGCTGCAATTTATCCATGAGCTTCTGCCTGGCCACCATCACCTCGAGGTGGTGGCAACTGAGTGGAGCAGCCAGGAGCCAGTGTGTGGAGCAGCTGGCCATGGGCTGCTCACCTAGCTTTGGTTTTATTTCTCTCCTGTATCCCGTAGCGCTGGGATGTTTATTGAGGAGGAGTTGCCGCTGTCCATGGCAGCCCCTGCCCTGCTGGCTTTGGGGTGTGACTGGAGTGGAAGTGGCATCACCCAGGGCTGAGCAGGACTTGCACAGCATCCAGGCTTCCTCTCACTCCTGCTCCAGCCCCAGCAAATGGGCTGGGAGGACAAAGAGCTGCGAGGGGACCCAGCTGGCCAGAGAGCTGTCATGCACTGTAGCACCATCCTTGGCAGCAGCACCAGGACAGCAGCAGAAGAGGGAGCTCAGGGTGTGGGTAGTGTTCGTGGGAGGTGGTTGTATTTGCATCACTTGGGGTTTATTTTAAATTGTGATTTTTTTCCCCTCATCTTCACCTTTAACAGATTTTCTCACTTCTCTCCCTGCTCAGCCTGGGGACTGAGTGTGTGACCGTGCCACCACGGGCTGTGACAGGGTTGTGCAATGTTGCCTCAGCTCAACTTTGGCGCTAAAGCCAGGCCCAGGACTGGCCTGACCCCTTTGCAGGGGGGGTCAGCGACCTCTCTGCCTGCAGCTGAGATCACACCGCTGGCACGAGGCAGTGTCACCAGCATGGCTGGGACAGAACCAGCTCTCCAGAGCTCCCAGGGCAGGAAGGGTTTGCCAAGAGCTTGTGCTGACCTGCTTCTCGCACTGCACCATGCTCAGGCAGAGCACACCTGGATGAATTCCAGCCTGTCTCTGTGTCAGGCAGCCCAGGAGGGAGTATGGAAAGGTGCTGACGCCTTTGCAGTGCTCAAAGGACAAGGGAACGGTGCAGGAGGCAGCAGAGACGCTGGCAGGGTGCGTGCATTTGAATATCTTATCTTTTTTAATGTATAATCTTAAATTAGGCATCCTAACGCCGGTCTGAACGCTGCCCCACGCAGAGCCCGTGCCAGCCGCTGGGTCACTCTGCCAGGGCAGAGGGCACGGCGTGGTAATCCGTGGCCGGGTGGGAGTCGGTGGCCCCGGGGCTCTGGCTGGCTCCGATGGCTGACGCGCTTCAGCTGGCACTGGGCGAGTCTCAGCCAGCTAAAGCTTGAGGTGGAGCACGGCACGGGGTGGTAGTCCCAAAGCTATTCCCCGGAGCTCGGGTATCCCCCAAGAGCAGCGCCGTGTTTCCCCAGCCCTGCGTTCGAGCCGAGCACCAGAAGCCTTGGCTTTGGCCTTGGTGGGTGCCGCGGAACCCCGACAGCACCCCTGGGAGCTGCGGCTGGACCCTCCCGGGAGCCTCCCCTCGCTCAGACCTTGGTGCACACCGAGCCCCCGTCTGTGCCGCCCGGCCCCTCCCGCGGCCGCCGTGGCCCTGGCCCTGGCCCGGGCCCTGAACCCGGTGAACACCGGGCAGATGGGCACTTTACTCAGCCAGCCGATCCTCCGCACCGCGCCCATCCCGAACGGGAAGTCGTAGCTCCTCAGGCTGGCGCTGCTCGTGCTGTCCGAGTGCGCTCCTGCCTTCCACTGCACCAGCCCTCGCTCCTCCTGCGTCCCTGCGGGGATGTCCAGGGTCACCCCCCGGCCCTGCCACCCTCTCTGGCAGCTCGAAATCACCAGGAATCTGCCCCAGTATCCCTGCTTCCCCCTTCCCGGCCCCGCGTGCTGCAGTTACCCGGGATGGTGTTGTCCAGGATGAAGGCAATGGTTCCCCCGACGAACATCTCCGTCGTCAGCAGCACCGTCAGGATCTGGTCCAGCTCGGGGACACCTGCCAATGCGCGGGACGGAGCCGGGGGTGCTGTGAGGATTTCCCAGCTGCTCCCCCGGGGTGGGCGAGCGCCCGGGAGATCTGCCCTCCTCTCTCCCTAAACTCCCAAAACTGTGCCTTTTCTTGCCGCACCTGTGTTAATGGCCCCGGGGTGGGAATCCAGGTAGTTTGGCAGCGTCAGCCCGAAAAACATGGCAAAGCCCAGCACGAAGAGGTTTCGCGAGGAGTTCATGTCGACGAACTGCAGGTTGGAGAGGCCGACGGCCGTGATCATTCCTGCCAGCAGAGACGCGGAGATGCAGGCGGGCTCGGGCACCACGGGGCTGCCCTGGCTCTCCCCCAGACCTGCCCTGCATCCCTTGGGCTCACCAGCCCCTGAAGCTGCGGGGACGTGGCCCGGGGCTGCTTTGAGCAGCGCTTCGGTTTTGGGGGGGAACAGCTACCGAATAAGGTGCAGAACATCCCGCCGAGGACTGGGTCGGGCAGGGAGGCGAAGAGCGCCGTGAACTTGCCGACGGTGCCCAGCACGAGCATGATCCCGGCGCCGTACTGGATCACCCTCCTGCTCCCCACCTGCACAGAGACCCCGGCGGCAGGTGACGGTGCCTGTGCCCCCGGCCGAGCCGGGACCCCTCCCTGGCCCCGGTACCTTGGTGATGCCCAGGACGCCGATGTTGGGGCTGGAGGACGTGGAGCCGTTGCCGGTTCCCAGCAGCCCCGCGATGATGCAGGAGATGCCCTCAGTGAAAATGCCCCTGGGGAACAAAACGGGCGGGCTGGTCCCCATCCTAAGGCCTGCAGCATCCCTGATCTGTCCTCACACCGAGGGATGCCACGGTGTGAGTGGGGTAACGTGGAGGGGGGAACAGTTGGCTGTACCTGTTAATGGCGTGCACGGGGGCGGGGGAGCTCCTGCCAGCCGGGCACAGGAGTAGTAGTCCCCGATGGACTCGATGATGCCCGCCAGCGTGGCACTGAACATGCCCAGCACGGCTGCCGAGGTCACCGTGGGCAGCCCCCACTGGCCTGCCCAGGGTGTAGAGCAGGTCAGGACTGGGGACACCTCAGTATCGCCCCACCCAGTGCTCCCTGGTGCCACTTTGGGTCCCCCTCCAGGTGCCCCTCAGCCCCAGTGATGCTGCACCAGGGCCCCACACCCCCAGGGCAAAGGGCTATCGGGGGCTCAGCGTGCCGTGGGGCTGCCGGGCACTCACAGGGGTAGGGGACCCGGAACCAGGGTGCCACAGACAGGATCTCCCCGCGGGCATCCGTCCTGGCCTTGTATCCGTACTCGTCGGGCTGGCTGGGGAACACTCCGGTGCATGTCAGGATGTAGCAGATCAGCCACACCAGCAGGATGGCCAGGATGATCTGCGGGGCACACACCGGGGAGCTCCTGCATCGCTTGCGAACCCACGTGTGGATAAAGGGGGGAATTTGGGGCCTCCCCAGGATGCTCTCATCCAGTCCCTACCGGGAACATCTTGAAGATCTGGACGCGGAGCAGCACGAAGCCGTGGCCCCGCCGGTAGCCGGGCAGGTAGATGGCGACCTGCCGCAGGTACTGGGCGAACAGGACAATCAGGAAGATGGTCCTGGGGGGGAGAGAGATGGGATCCCTCGTGCCCCTGACATCCTCCTGGCTCCATGTCGGACATCCCTGACCCCCTGTCCCCCATATCCCCATGCCATACAGCACGGCGATGCCCCAGTGGGAGCCGGCCCGGTCGCCGGCCGCCTGGAAGACGGAGAGCCCGATGAGGGACACGGTGGGGGTGACGGTCAGTGGCCCGATGTAGCTGAGCAGTGCCCCGGGAAGCCCCAGCAGCCCGATGACCACCTCCACCAGGCTGGACACCATGATGGCCCCCTGGATCTGCAGGGCATGGAGAAGTGGAGGACAGGGTGTCAGCAGGCTGCCGGCGGGGTGGGGAGCCCGGGGGTGGTGACAGGAGGTACCTCTCGCATGCGGGGCTGCCAGATGTGGGAGGTGTTGAG
Source organism: Entomyzon cyanotis (assembly GCA_024500445.1). Classification (NCBI taxonomy): domain Eukaryota; kingdom Metazoa; phylum Chordata; class Aves; order Passeriformes; family Meliphagidae; genus Entomyzon; species Entomyzon cyanotis. The sequence continues at coordinate 1,687,186 of JAKEPQ010000735.1, forward strand.
CGGCAGGGACCAGTTGCCGTAGATCTGCTCTGGGAATGAAGGGGGGTCAGGAGGTCCCTGGGGATGGGAGAAGCGAGCTAACCCCTGCACCTCCCTGCCCTCACCTTCAGGTGGGCATCGCCACTTGTCCAGGGCCAGGATGGACTTGGCGGGGACGAGGAAAGCCAGCGCGCTCGCCTGGAAGAGGGGCAGCCTGGGGGACGAGAGGGATGCCTGCGCCCGGGCCCGGGGCTGGGCAGGGGGTCCCGCCGGGGCCGCGGCTCTACCTGATGCCCACGGTGGTCTGGATGAGGGTGGTGATGCCGACGCAGGTGAAGATGGTGCCGATGAGGTAGCTGACGGTGAGCTGGTCCTTGCCCACGCACAAGCTCTCCGCCAGCAGGAAGGGGACGGCGATGGTGCCGCTGAAGCAGGTCAGGTAGTGCTGGGGGATAAGGGGGGACTCAGCGGGGCTGGGGGGCCGTGGGGTGCCCCACACCGCGGGGATCGGGGCCTTGGGATCTGCCGTTTGCCAGGCTGTACCTGGAAGCCGAGCAGGATGCAGAGGTACCAGGGGGGCACGTCCTCGATCAAGTAGAGCATGTCCATCTCCGGCCGCGGGGGCCTGGTGCCCGCCCCAGGGTCCTGCTGTGTGGGGGCACAGCTCAGCCTGGCTCACCCGGGGCTGCGTGCAGGGACGGGCACCTCATCCTGCCCCACCGGGAGCGAGGGGTCCCGGCTGGCTGGTCTCCATCCGAAGGTGCTTTACAGACGGATTTGGGGTGTGGTGCTGCCCGAGGGGTGCCCCGGTACTCACCCTGCCCGTCGCAGACAGCTCCTTGCCGGGGGTCTGCGGGGAGCCAGCGGGGTTCCCATTCTGGCATGAGGACGAGGCGGGAGCTGGGTCAGTGTGGACCCAGGTGTCCCACGGGAAAGGGGCTGGGCTCTGCCCTGGGTCGCGCGGGTGACACCGGGCCATGGCTCAGCATGTGTGTCAGGTCAGTCCCACCCGGTGCCAGCTCTGACCCCGAGGAGAGGTCTGGGCTCCAAAACGCACTGGTCCCTACGTGATAATTTGCTCCCGGAAAGTGTGCAGGGGGATCCCCGCTGCAGGTGCTGGGAACGGTCCCAGCCACAGCATTCCAGCATGTCCCCTTGGTCCCGGGATTCACCGCAGTCCCCAGGCTCACCCCGACCCTTGCCAGCTCCAGCAGTGCATCCTGGCCCCGAGCTGGCCATCGCAGCGGTCAGTAGCCCTGGCCAGCACCTCCCTCCCCACCGCCCTGGGATGACACCGAGGAAAGGATGGGGACAGGGACGGCGGCTGCATTCACCTGGGGCTGAGCCAGGTCTCCTGAGCGGGTCCCCATCCTCCGGCGACGTGTCCCCGGCGGCGATGTGGCTGCTCGGGGGGGGTTTTATGGCCGTGGGAAGGACTTTAGTCACCAGCCGGGCGGTGGCGGTGGCAGGGGCGGCGGGCGGGAGGGCGGCCATTGGCTGCGGGTTGTGAAACCAGCGAGCGCAGCCCCGGGACGGATCAGCCATTAACTGCTTTAATTGGGGCTGCACCCGCCCGGAGCACGGCCGTGGTGAAACATTAGAGCCCGTGGATTACAGAGTAATTGCCAGCCCGTCCGGACGGAGTCCGCGCTGCTGCCGGCACGGCGTCGAGCGACAGCGGCGACATCGGTGACAGGCGACACCGGGAAGGCGCCCACCTCCCGGCACGTGTCGGCTCCCGCTGGGGACGAAGTCGGCTCCGAAGGTCACCGGGGCATTAAGCATTAACCTTGCCGGGGCTAGAGCTCGTTCTGCAGCGCCTTGGGGGGTTCTGGCCCCCCGTCCTTGCGGCCGGCACAGGGTCCTTTGTCCCCGTGGCACAGCAGCTGCCGCAGCGCTGCCGGGCCCCGCCGGTGAGCCCCGTAGATCTGCGCCTCGCCCTGCTCGCCCACGTAGCTGTGGCACATCTTGGAGAGCCTGCGAGGAGCCGCGGTGGTCAGCTGGCGGCGAGGGGACAGTGCCCGGACACCCCGCACTGCCCAAGCCCCGACTCACCTGCCCGGCCAGGGTCCCCCCGACACCATCACGCTCAGGGACTGCTGCCTGGACAGCCCCGGCCCCGACAGCCGCTTCTCCCCGTCCAGCTCCAGCACCCCGTAGCTGCGGGGACAAGGGGGTCGGAGGGAAAATGGTCGCTGGGGACACCCCTATGCCTGGAGTCAGCCCTGGGGACACTCTGATCCCTGGGGCATCGCCATCCCTGTGGACATTCTGACGCCTTGGGACCCCCTGTACCTGGGGACGCCCTGATCCCTCTGAACATCCGTATCCCTAGGGACATCCTGATCTCTGGGGACACCGCCATTCCCATCCCAGGGACACCTCGCTCACCTGTCCCAGTCCTGTGAACAGGTCCTCTCCAGCACCTCAATGTAGTCCGACTCCTTCAGCGCCTTCTTGCCCATCTTCCCCTCTGCCTTGCGCAGCTGCTCCTCAATCTGGGGTGAAAAAAGGCAGAATCCGGGCGGTGAGAGTGGCAGCCTCTCCACGACCCTGGTCCCGAGCGGGGGCTGGGCTCTGCACCCCCTTCCGTGCAGCCCCGGCAGCGGAAGCACCTCTGCGTGGGTTACAGGGTCCACGAGGAGCCCCAAAGGGCTTTTTTGAGGTGCCAGTGGGCAATATCCGTCAGTGGTGTGCCCAAGGGAGCCGGCAGCATTCCCCCAGGCTGAAGCATCCCCGCAAGGGTTCTCACTCCCGCTTTTGGGCTGCCGTGTCCCCGGTCCCCACCTGGAAGGCGATGGCGTGGCAGGCGTCGCAGCGCAGGGATTCGGGCATGTGGGGCGAGAGGCGCTCCTCGGGGCTGAGCTGGGGCGCAGGGACGGAGCGGGTTGGGGGCTCGGGGGGCTTCCCGCACATGCCCTCGGCCCCCGTGCCCCCCAGCAGGCTCAGCACCAGCCACGCTGCCAGCGCCGGCCGCATCCTGCCCAAAGTGAAGGGGCGGAGGCGCGGGGTGGCTATAAACCCCCGGGGCGGGCTAGGAACCCCCTGGGGCTGGCGAGCGGCGCTGAGGCGAGGCCAGCACGCACCTGCATCCGGCTGGGGCCGCCCGTCCGTCCCGGGAGTCGCGGCAGGAAGCAAGCGGGTGGTGGCGCGTGGGGTGTCCCCGAGCGAGAGCCTCCTCTCCAGGAGGTTTTTGCTGTAACTCAGTGCTGTAATGCCTAAACCCTTCTTCTCAACCCAAATCCTTCCTGGGATGGTGTGGACCTGCAGGGGCTGGGGCTGGATGGGGGTCTGGGGCTCAGGACCGGGATTTGGGGCTCATGGTTGTGGTTTGGGGCTCAGGGCTGGGATTTGGGGCTCAGGGCTAGCATTTGGTGTTCAGGACTGGGGTTTGAGTCTCACGATTGTGCTTTGGGGCTCCTGGTTGTGGTTTGGGGCTCAGGGCTGGAGTTAAGGGCTTGGGGCTGGAGTCTGGGGCTCAGGGCTCACTGATGACTGCAGAGTCCCCTCCTGCTCCCAGGGACTGGGATTTATCTGGTGGACACTCCAAGACACAGAAACGGACTGCAGATTCCAAGTGCCTCAGCCCCTTGCCCCTCTTTACACACCACACAAGCACAGGATGAACAAGCAGACTGAAAGCTGTTTCAGCATTTTTATTACTATTTTAGGGTGTCTAGGCTGCAGCCGTGGCTGGGGTGGCTGGTGGTGGCCAGGCCATCACCCCCTTGTGCCACACAGCCCGGGTCATCCATGGGTTTGGACTGGCAGGACCGGGGAAAGCCGGGGCTGTGTGGTCCCTTTGCTGGCCGGGCCCACGCCTCCGTGTCCCCCCAGGGCTGCCAGGTGCTCACACTGGCAAACACCCTTTTTGTCCCCGTTTCCGTGAGAAGCCAGTGAGGTCCAACCAGTGCCCACTACCCTTCGGCGCTTTGCCAGCTCAGCCCTGGGTGGGAGGGCTCTCCCGTGCCAGGCTGATGCTGACTTTGGGCTAAACCCGGCCATGGGAAGGGACATCCACACGCCTCCATCCCGTCACATCCGGAGCAGTGACCCCTTCTCGGGCGCGGCGGGGCTGGCGCGGGCCGGGGGCTGCTCGGGGCCGGGGCTGGCCCGCATCCCCGTGGGGATGTAGTACAGGCTCTCCAGGTACCCGCAGTCGGGACCCCCGGCAGGGGACGGCCCGTCGCCCTTGGGGGCAGAGCTGGGGGTCCCGGAGACGCCGGGGTTGTCTGCGGCGGGCAGGTCGGGGTGTGGCGGTGTGGGGGCGGAGGGCGGCGGTGCCGGGAGCCCCGGGAAGCCACCGTAGGGGGCGTAGGGTGGGCTATAGACCCCCGGGGCCATGACCAGGGGGTTGAAAGGTGCCTGGTAGAGCCCGGTGTGTGATGCCACCGGTGGGAGCAGCACCTCCAGGTACTGCCCTGTCTCGGGGTCGTAGAGCGTTTTCATCTGGGGCTGCCGCGGCGGCTCCATGTAGTAGCACTTCCCGCTGTTGGGATCCACGAGCATCCTCCGCTGGGTGGGCAGGGGGGCGGAGAAGGGCTTGGGGGGGCTCTGCCTGCTCTTCCCACTCGGCGAGGGGCCATCGGTCCTCCTGAGGAAATGAGGACCATCCTCGAGGTGGGGCTGAGCTGGGGGCTCCACAGCAGCCGGGCCCTCGGGGGTCGGGGCAGGAGGGGCCCAGGGCTGGGCTTGCTCCAGGCCACTTCCCCACCAGGAACGGGATAGGCACCAGCTCCCAGTGGAGCGCTGGCGGGGCTGGGGACAAAAGGGGATCCAAAGAAAGAGCTGGACATGTTGGAGACTGATGGATGCCCAAGGGAAGTGGGGACTGGGTTGGTGACCAAGGGGGACCCAAATGATGAGCTGCCTGGGTTGGGGATCAAGGGGTTCCCAAAGGATGCACTGGATGGATTTTGGACCAAGGGGGACCCAAAGGATACACTGGGTGGATTGGGAACTAGTGGGGACCCAAATGATGCACTGGGTGCATTGGGGACCAAGCAGGACCCAAAGGATGCACTGGATGGGTTTGGGACCAGTGGGAGACCCAAAGGATGCACTGGATGGGTTTGGGGCCATGGGAGTCCCAAAGGATGCACTGGATGGGTTTGGGATCAAGGGGTTCCCAAAAGATGCACTGGATGGATTTGGGACCAAGGGATTCCCAAAGGATGCACTGGATGGATTTGGGACCAAGGGATTCCCAAAGGATGCACTGGATGGATTTGGGACCAAGGGGGTGCCAAAGGATGCACTGGGTGCATTGGGAACCAAGGGATTCCCAAAAGATGAGCTAGATGGATTGGGGAACAAGGGGGTGCCAAAGGATGTGATGCACGGGTTGGGAACCAGAGGGGCCCCAAAAGACTTGTTGGAGTTGGAAACCAAGGGGGTCCCAAATGATGTGCTGGCCAGACTGGAGGCTGCTGGGTAGCCAAAGGATGAGTTGGTCATGTTGGTGACCATGGAGGTCCCAAAGGATGCACTGGCCGGGTTGGGGACCACAGGAGTCCCAAAGGATGCACTGGCTGGGTTGGGAGCTGAGGGCAGCTTTGGCACCAGTGCGGATTTGGGGGCTCTCTCGGGGATTGCCAAGTAGTTGGAGTTCTCTGCCGGGGCAGCAGGCAGGTAGGGCTCTGTGGCCGCCGGCCATTGTGGCGAATGCTCCCAGGCCTCCCTCCGCTCCGGCAGCCGCCCAGGGGGACCTTCGCTGTCCTCCCCAGCTCGGAGGGGGCGGCAGGGCCACCAGCAGAGCCACTGCCGCCCACCGACACCCGCCGGCTGCCGGGCTGCTCCTGCCTCGGCTCGCTGCTCCTCGCTGCCGGGGCTGCAGGCAGCGGGCGGCCGCTGCTGCCGGCCGGGGCTCCGGCTCGGGGGTCCCTGCTGTCACTGCCGCTGTGCCGCTGCCCCAGCGACTCCGGCCCCTCGGCGGCCTGCAGCGCTCTGGTGCTGCCATGGCCACGCACCTCCTTCGCCTCCGTGGGACTCGGCGGCGGCGGAGGGAGGAGAACGGTCTTCTCTGTCCGCAGCACCGCGCTGCTCTGAGCCGGGGAGCTCTCCCTGGCCACCGGAGACGGGCGGCCCACCAGGACGTGGAGATGTGTCTCCACGTGCGGCACCCCGTCGGGCACCGGCGCCCGAGGCGGCACCCTGAGCTCGCTCCGCTCCCGGCGCGGGGGGATGCCGGTGGCTCCTCGGCGGCTGCAGCTCCCCTCCGCGTGGCCTGGACCCTCGTGATGTTGATGGGGGAGCTGTGGGAGGGCGCGGGCCGGCTGGCGCTGGGCTTTGCGGGTCCCTCGGCACACGCCGGGGCTGCCTCTCTGCCGGGGGCCGCCAGCACCTCCTCCCCGGCCGGCGCCGGCTCCGGCCGGCGGACCGAGGTGCAGTGGATGACCAGCGGGGCGGCAGGGGGCGGCTCCCCGCTGCTCGCCGGTGCCACGGTGCCGCGGGAGGTGCCGGCAGTCCCGAATTTGAGGCTGTAGCTGCTCTTGACCAGCTTGCGCACGTCCCGGGGCTGCGGGACTCGCCCCTTCCCCTTCTCCTCTGGCTTGGGGGGCGTGGCTGGCGGGGACCCCCGGGGCGCCGGGACGCCGGGGCTGGGCGGCCGGCGGGGCACTGCTGGTGGCTTCTCCGGCTGGCTCTGCGGCAGCGTCCTCACCTCCTGCGCCCGGGAGGAGGCGAAGTGGCGGCGCGGGGCGGCGGCGGGTTGCGCCCGGCTCTCGGCCTTGAAGGGGAGGGTTTGGGAGTGGATGGGGCCGATGGCTCGCTCCTTCAAGCTGGGCCATGGCCTCGGCCCCCTCCCAAATCTGGGGGCGACATCCAGCACCTTCCCCACCCCGGGCTGGGCTTCGAACAAGGCTCGTGCTCGCTGGTAGCAGATCCTCTCCGACGCGTGTTCCTCAGCGGCAGCGGGCAGCCAGCGGCCCTCCAGCACCTCCTGGTACTTCATCCTCTGGTTGAGCTCGTTGAACGTCTTCCTCAGGTTGCACACAGTCTCCCTCGTGGCCTCGCTCAGCACCACGCCCTTGGTGGGATGGGTGGTGGTGCTGTTCCCCGCGGCCGCCGTGGCCACCGGCATCCCTCCGGCCCGCAGATCTTCGGCCGAGAAGCTGCAGTCCGAGCGGGACAGCGAGCTGGACTTGCCCTCCAGACCATCCGCCAGCATGTCGGTGCCGGCGGAGGACGGCCCCGAGGAGGTCGAGCTGCCCCGCAGCCCCTTCTGCTCCATCTTGATGCGCTGCTCGTACTGCATCTTCTTGGCCAGCACGTTTTTCACCAGGCACGATGCCGCCCTGGTCCTGTCGGTGTTGGCGTCCAGGGATGCCGCCTTCATGAACTGCTGGTAGTTGAGCCTGAAATCCTCGCCCATGGCTCTGCCCTTGCTGGGGGGCTCCTTCCTGGCAGGGGGCTGGGGGCTGGGCCATCCCCCCAGGAGCCAAAGCCCGTCTCCTTCCTCTCCTTCCTCTTCAGCAGGATCTGGCGCTTGGGCACCGTCCTCTTCTTGCCGTGGCTCTTCCTGGCCTCTCCGCTCTCCAACTCCACGTCCACGCACTCGAACTGCTCCTTGCCCAGCAGCTCCCCGTCCAAACCGGCGGGGAAGGGCCAGCCCACCCTGCCGTGCAGAGCCGTCGCTGCCCCCCGGGGCTCCCCGGCGCTCGCCGGCCACCGCCGCGGCCGCCCGCCGTCCTCCGACAGCGAGTTGGAGAGGCTGGAGGAGGTGTGGGAGCTGCACATGTCGAGGCGAGCTCCGGGGAGCCCCGAGAGGCTGCGGAAAGCCCTGGCCGTCAGCGCCTGCACCTCGCCGTCCACCTCGTCCGAGTCGCTGGGAGCCCCGGCGAGCATCGGCCCGGGCTGGCGGGGCACGGCGGGCTCCCCGCCGGCGGCAGCGGCCGGCACAGGCTGCCGGTCCCCAGCGAGGGGACCCATCCTGCCCCCTGCCCCGGCGCTGGGCTATTCTTAGCCGCGCTGGACAGCTGAGCCCGCTGCGGGCGGGAGAGGGGGCCGGGCGGCGGGGGGACGCTGGGGGCCCCCGCCGGAGCCCAGCGCCCCGGGGCAGCCCGGCCGGGCGATCCCTCCTCGTCCAGAAACTCCAGGCAGTCCTTGAAAGTCTCCGTGCCGTCCGAGCACAGGGCGGAGTGGTAGGAGGACAAGGAGGAGCTCGACATGCTCTTGGTGAGGTCGTCGCGGGGAAGCCCCGGGAGGTGTCCGTCCTCCTCGTCCTGCTCCGCGGACAGCCGGCCGTCGCCACCCGTGCGGGGACCCTCGCCATCGGGGCCGGGCAGCTCGGCGGGGGACAGCAGGACGGGGTCCCTCTTCCCGCGGGGCATCGCGGCAGGGAGGAGCCCGGGGGTCTCAGCCGGTGCCGGGGAACCCTGCTCGGGGCTGGGGCCGCTCTGCCGGGGCCGCCGGCTCGACCTTGTGGCTCCGTCGCCGTCCCGGCGGCTGGACCCGGCGGCGGCACAGAGCAAGCCCTCGATCACATGGACTCGGCGAGCGCCAGCCGGGGCAGCCGATGCCAAGCGCATTGCAGGGATGCCACCGCCGCCCCCAGCCTCGGGGACCTGCCGGGGGGCCGCCGGCTCATCCCTCACCCCGCGCCGCTCTCCCCAAACCGCAGGAAGGTCCCAGGGCATCCCCGCACCCCATACACGTTCCGGGCCTGTGATCCCCTGGAACGGGCTGGGCTGCCCCAGTCTGGGGACCTGCAGACCCCTCTGGGGACGTCCCATCCCCAGTGCTGAGAGCACGGCAGGATCCTGAGCTGCTGCTCCATCCCCACCACGGCTCCTTTCCCCGTACCTCTGCCAATCTTGCCGCAGGAATGGTGTGTCCATATTGGGCTTTCCCCAAAACCCACCCTACCCCAAGCAGGAGCTCCCCCATATCTAATCCAAGTGGCCAGGAGCAAACTTAAGGCTTGGGATCAACCCGGGCATGGAGCAGCCCTGGGACTCACAGGAGCTGCTGGATGGACCACTAGAATGTGTCTTTTTTGGGGTGAACCCAAGCCAGTGGCTGGTGTGGCACGAGGGTCTGTGCAGCTTGCCCACCCCAACTGTGCAGCCCCGTCCCAGCTTTTGGGGGAATTTCTGCAATGAAACAGCAGCAGCAGGTGCTCCCCAGCACTGCCAGCCCCGGAGCAACCCGATGCCCACGTCCCCTGGGTTCATGCAGGGACTAAATTTAAACCTTGGCAAGCAGGAGAGGAAAGCTTCCCGGAGAGCTGGGCTGGCACTTAACCCTTTGCTGCTGAGCTGGGCTGGGCTTGCAGGTGGCATTTGTGCCCACAGGGACTGCAGGGGACCTGCCATAGGCAGGGCTCACTGGTGTGGTGGCCTTGTGCAAGAAATGGTGTGTATGTGGGATTTCAAATCCTCAAATCCCACACTTTCTTCACGGAAAGGGTGGTCAGGCACTGGCACAGACCTCCCAGAGCAGTGGTAGAGTCACCATCCCTGCAGGGATTTAAAAGATGTGTAGATATGGTGCTTGGGGAGACATGATTTAGGGACTGCCTTGGCAGTGCTGGGGGAACTGTTAGACTTTGGAGGGCTTTTTCCAACCGAAATGATTCTGTGGTTCTACAGAATATTGGTTCTATAGCTGGGTCCTGCTGGCTCTGAGACTGGGGCTGTGCAGTCCCTGCCTGATGGTGGATTTCAGGTGCCAAGGGATGTGGGGCAGAGATGTGGCTCCCCTGCAGCTGAGCTGACTCCAACTGCTCCAGATGCCAGAAAGATGCTGTTTCATTCCCTCTCCTCCACCGAGGGTCATCCCAGAATCCCAGGGCCAGCAGTTATTGGTGGGAAAGGGGGGTTGGTCCAGCCCAGGGCCACTGGTGACCCACTGAGCCTCAAGAATACCTTCAGTGCATCCAGGTACCACTGCAGGGGCTGAGGGCAGAGGGGCTCAGAGGAACAGGGCTGCAGGAGCTGCTGAAGCTCTGGGTAAGGTAAAAGAATCAATGCCTGCAAGCACAAAAGGAAAGTCCTTGTACTATTGCCTACAGGTCCTGCTGTCCTGGCAGTGATGGGAGGCAGATTTAGGGTGATGAGTTGTGTGACTGCTTTAAAGCTTTCACAGAATCAGAGTGGTTTAGGTTGGAAGGGACCTTAAAGCCCATCTCATTCCACCCCCTGCCATGGGCAGAGACATCTTCCACTACTCCAGGTTGCTCCAAGCACCATCTAACCTGGCCTTGGACACTTCCTCTGAGCTGGGGGCAGCTCTGCAGGTCTCTGGGGTCTCACCTGAGGGGGCAGAGGGGCAGAATCCCCCCTGCCCTGCTGCCCACACTGGGGGCTCAGCCCAGGGCTCAGGGGGTTCAGGGGAAGGTCCAGCTCTGACCCACAGCACCCCCAAGTCCTTCTCCCAGGGCTGCTCCAGCTGCTCATCCCCAGCCTGGATTGATCCCAGGGGTTGTCCTGACCCAGGTGCAGCACAGCACTTGGTGCTGTTAAAGATATTGGGAGAAACTCACTTAGCTGACAGTCCTTGCTGCAGCCCTGCCCTGCTGCTCCACGGAGCTTCAGACTGTGTGCAGGGCCATCCCACCTCCTGCAGCAGTGCCTGTGGGTGCTGGGAAGCGGATGGACAGCAGATGGACAGCAAAGGATGGACAGCCGGGTGTCCGGCACTGCTCTCCTGCCACCCTCACAGCCTCCGGTGCTGTCGTGTCACTTGTCACAGCTGTTGACACTGTGACCATTGTGGTTTTAGCAGGACCTGGGTGTCAGAGATGCAGCAGCAAGGACTGTGCAGAGCACAAATGCTGGAGTGAGGCAGGGGAAAGGCTGGGAGAGCTGGGGGTGTTCACCTGGACAACAGAAGTCTCCAGGGAGACCTTAGAGCCCCTGCCAGTTCCTAAAGGGGCTCCAGGAGAGCTGGAGAGGGACTGGGGACAAGGGATGGAGGGACAAGGGGGAATGGCTTCCCACTGCCAGACAGCAGGGATAGATGGAATGTTGGGAAGAAATCGTTCCCTGTGAGGGTGGGGAGGCCCTGGCACAGAGTGCCCAGAGAAGCTGTGGCTGCCCCTGGATCCCTGGCAGTGTCCAAGACCAGGTTGGACTTGGGGCAACTTGGGATAGTGGGAGGTGTCCCTGCCCGTGGCAGGGAGTGGAATGGGATGGTCTTTGGTTTTTTCCCAACCCAAACCAGTGTGTGATTCTGTGATCCCAATGATGCCATGAACAACCCTTCTGGGGTGCTGTGGGAGTGCAGCAGGACTTGCTGGGCATTGCTGTCCCTGTGCCCTGGCTGCAGCCCCAGGCTGCCAGCAGCCTGCCAAGCAAGGTCACACTCCAGCAGCTGCACCTGCTCCTCCAGGTCCTGGGGTTCATCCCCCCTCGGTTTGGAGGCCATGGGGAGACCCCCGGGGTCCTCCTGCCAAATGAAACCCAACCAGCATCCCCCACCACCCAAAGCAGGTGGGGCTGTGTGTGGGAGCAGCCTGTGGGGCACAAACACGTTACAGAACAGCGGGTGGACCCCGGCTGAGCCAGACGTGCTAATCAAACTGTGATTTATGTTTAAGCCAGCATGATACCGCCTGCAGCCTCACCACTGCATTTGCTTATTAACCTGGATTTGGTGCCAGCTCGGTGCGTGCTCACCTCAGTGCTGGTGAGCCTGGCACGGGCAGCGAGGAGGAGGAAGGCTGCTGGCAGCTGCCGAAAGCAGGATGTGCCTCTCCCACGCTGGAGCTACTTTTTGCAACTCCGGAGGAGCAGGAAACACCGGCCCAGCTTGGCAGAGGTTTTCAGAGCCGCCTCTGGGGCTCAGGAGGGATCTCGGCATGCAGGACACGCAGCAGCCCCGGCAGAGCCCAGGCACTGGGACACCCCAGTGCTGTGTGACACAGGGACCCAACCGCCTGCCGCCCGTGCCGGGGTGTCACAGGGCTGCCCTGCTCCCCACGGCACCGCCGCGCCGCTGGCTGTGGCACAGGGGCGATGCCCGAGCAGCTGCCAGCGCTGTGAGTGCCACGGGCCGGAGTGCGGGGCTGGGCTGGGACGCGGCAGAGCAGGAGCGTCCTGCGGCCACACGGTGCTGTGACAGGGGCCAGCCCCGCTCCCAGGCTCCTGCCCTGCTCCCAGCTCCCTGTCCCATTCCCAGTCCCTGTCCCGTTCCCTGTCCCATTCCCAGCCCGTCCCATTCCAAGCCCCTGTCCCGCTCCCAGTTCCCTGTCCCGCTCCCAGTCCCTGTCCCATTCCCGACTGGTCCCAAGTCACGTGCAGATCGCGGGGCGGGGCCTGCACAGACCCCGCCCCAAGGCAGCTGGCACACTGTGACCCCGCCCACACTGTGACCCCGCCCCGAGCTCCCGCTGCTCCTCAGTCCCCAATCCCCGATCCCCATCCCGGTCCCTGATCCCCATCCCAATCCCCGATCCCCATCCCGGTCCCTGATCCCCATCCCGGTCCCCGATCCCCATCCCGGTCCCTGATCCCCATCCCAATCCCTGATCCCCATCCCAATCCCCGATCCCCATCCCGGTCCCCGATCCCCATCCCGGTCCCTGATCCCCATCCCAATCCCCGATCCCCATCCCGGTCCCCGATCCCCATCCCGGTCCCCGATCCCCATCCCGGTCCCCGATCCCCATCCCGGTCCCCGATCCCCATCCCGGTCCCGGTCCGGTACCGCCCGCGGCTGGCGGCAGCCCAAGGTCTCCGCCGTGTCCCGCACCCCGCGGCAGATGGCGGCCACCTTCCCCCCAGCCCTAGGCCTGTCCCCGCCGCTCCCGGTGCCACCCCAGCCCGCCCTCCCTTCGGCCAGCCTCGGACCACCACGGACAGGCACAGCGATGTCACGTCTTTAATTTAAAAATAAATAAATATATACACACACACGAACCCACGTTCAAGCGCTTGGTGCTCTGAGCCACCCAGGAACATCCTTTCCTCCCGTCAGAGCCTCACGAACAAGAATGCCAAGTACCCTTTGGAGAAGGACAGCGATGCCATTTCCACACCTCGGGCTCCAGAGAGGACTCTCCTCTTCCCTGTGGAGCACTGTACAAACACAGCTTGTCCTCTTTGTCACCGCAGAGGTTCCGAGCCACACGCCCTCCCTCACAGCACACAGCGGGACCAGCACCCTGACCATCCCTGGTTAGGAATAAAGAACACTTATTGCTTTGGGGGATGTTTTTACCTCCCTCCTGCATTTCCTAGCTGATTGTGCTTCCCACAGGAGGTCTCCTACCTCCATCAAGTACTCAAGATCTTTGGATGAAAGGTACAATCTGGTTTCAGTGCAAAATGCTGTGGAGGAGTTCAAGTTCCGTGCAGGACATTGTGAGTCCAGGGAGTCACTGGATTTGGTCTCCCTACCTGTATCCCTCTACACTCACACAGGAAAGACAGGGAAGATACCAGCCCTGGAACAAAGTCCAACCACTTTAATAGATTTCTAATATATTCTACAGGCTATTTAATATATAAAAAGCAACATTATTTGCACTTTTTGTACACACTCATGTGCTCCAAAGTGGGAAATACCAGAATTAAGACTGCCTGCTCTGCAAGCCACCAACTTGGAGTGATCACCCATTCTTGTCCTTAAACTGGCACTAAATATGTTCCACACCAACCCCCTCAAAATGCCCTTTTCATCGGTGCTCTTCCTGTCCCAGGTGCACAACAAATTCAACTCAACTCCCCCACGGGTTCCTACAAGGTTTCCTACAAATGGGCCACAAATGTTAACATAAAAATGCCATTTAGAGTCTAAACCACGTTGTTTTTTTCGTTTTATGACACACCACCACAGCACTGTTGCTGTACCTGGAATGCTCTCCTCCCTGGGATAGGAGCTGGGATGTTCAGGGCTCATGTGCAGGAGCACCAGGCCTCAAACATCACACCCCAGTAGAGACCCCAAAAAAACTGCTTTTCCTGCAGCTCCCAGCTTTGTTTGCCACCCAATCTTCCAGGGCTGTATGGATGGGACAGGGATGTGGAGGGGACACACTGTGGTGCCAACATTCCCAGTTCCATCCCAGGGGTCTCATACACCACTGCACCAGTGCCCAGCACATGGACAGTCCAAGCTTTAAAGGCAGGTTTAATCCTGGCATTTCCCAAGCTTTTGCACATTTGCTCCCTAGGTTTCAGCCAAGGCCACCTGTGAATCCTGTGTGACTGAGTTTCAGGAACGTGGCAACAGCAGAGCCTTGCTCAGTCAGGTGCCACTGACTCACATTGCCAAGGTCAGAGGGGAGCCCCCCATCCTGGGCAGGTATTCCCTGGAAGAGCAGGTCATTCCACGTGTGGCACATGCCAAACTGGCCCGGGGCTTAATGACGCCCAACTGGAGCAACACTGGTCTAACACTCCTCTGCTGCTCATGAGGACAACCCAGCCTCAACTTGCTCTTCAAGGCCTGGCTGTGTAAAGAAGGATCAAGAGAAAACAGGACAGACATTGCCACACGGATCTTTTTCTTTGCAATATTATGTCTACAGTGAAACATTCATAGCTGCTCAACAGATTAAAAATGTGCTACATGAGAACTGTACTGGAAAAAGCAGGGCCCTGGAAGAACTGGGGAAGAGTGCAGATAAAATCCAGAATGGAACAGCCAGCTTCCCCAGCACTGCTCGGGGATCCAGGGAGCTGCAGGTCCATAGAAAACACGGAAAGCTGAGAGGTGCCTGCTCTCCTGGGAAGCACACAAAGTCTGGATGGCAGACAAACCACCCACGCAGATGAGTTCCAAACTCAGAGCGCGTCCTGGGGAATTAATTTACAAAGTGCCACTGGTCCTTGGAACCAAATCTAATGTACAGGATATATTACAGCAAACAGCAGCCCTGCAGCTCGTGCTGGTCCCTCTCTGCACTACCTGCAGAAGGACTTCAATATCCACTCTTTACAACAGACTCCTTCCCTTTTCATACAAAGGAAAATAAAAACATAAGTTAAAACAGCAATAAATAAAACTACGGAAGTGTGCGTCCTGGTCAGCCCCCTTTATGCATCCCAATCAGACTGGAGAGCTTCTCACAGTGCTCAAGTTTCAGGGACTCTGCTTTCTGTTTTAAGCGCTCATCTCTGTAGAGCTTGGCCAAATTTGACAAATCAGACTCTGAAAGATGAAAAAAAAAAAGTATTAGGATGAAGCCGTAAGCCTCCTTTAAAGAACTGTTTCTCAGTGCTTTGTTATCCTTGCGGCACTTTTAAATTTTAATTTTGGTGGGTATTAAATCCAGGGAGGTGAACAGCTACCCAGGGGACTCGTGTGAAAGGCCTCCCTGCCCTTTCATTAACAATCTCAAATGTACTTTCCATTTTGTTCCACTTCTTCTCCAAAAGCAACATAAAACTGAAATAATCCCATTGTTTAAATTATTTTCCCCCAGTAATTCAGAGAAGTTTCTTTTGCTGATTAGCTGAGGAAGTCTTAATATAGGTTTCTCCCTGAAGAATAATTTGGCTGCAGGATTAGATGCACCGAAGAGAACAGCAGTAATTTACTTTTGAAAAGGTCAACATCTCCGTAAGCACAGGCTACCTGATGACACTCAATTTTTCAAAGAGCTTTTATACACCTTCCAAGCCCCTCATTTTACAAGATTATTCAGAGTGGAAAGAACTTCAATAGATCCTTTCATGCCTTATGCCCTCTGTCCCTGTCCCACTGAAATTTAAAGCCATTTAACCCTCCTCCCACTCACTGAAAAGCTTCACAAACTGACAGGCAGGAACAGTTCATTTTAGAGCAGGAATCCATTTACAGGTTTATGACCAAAATGCCACTCAAGCAGTGCTGGACACAGCCTTGTCAAGTCTGCAGCAAAACCAGGCTCAGGTAATTGTCCCTGAGCCCAGAGTCCCTGGAGTTGTGCAGTGGAGAATCTCAGCTTACACTTATCCAACTGGGGAAAATAATTCCCTTCACTTTTGACAGTGCTCATTTCATCACATTTGCTCTTTGTGGGTTTCAATCTTTTACAGAGTAGCTCTTTTGGAGTTTCTTCTTCAATAAGGTTCTAAAATACTGAATTCCAACTTTACTTACATTGGATATACAGGAGAAGTTTTTCCCTGTGGGGGTGGGCAGGCCCTGGCACAGGGTGCCCAGAGAAGCTGTGGCTGCCCCTGGAAGTGTCCAAGGCCAGGCTGGACAGGGCTTGGAGCAGCCTGGGATAGTGGAAGGTGTCCCTGCCATGGCAGGGGTGGAATGGGATGAGGTTCAAGGTTCCTTCCAGCCCAAACCATTCTGGGATTCTGATACTTATCTTGATTCTGTTTTCAGTCACCTCTTTGTGACCCTGAGCTCCTTGCAGCCTCACTTTACAATTGTGCCATCCCAGCTGAACCATTTCCTGTAAAAACCTGGGATGTGCTTTTTGAACTTAACTGTTTCAAAGATTTCAGAAGACCTAAACCCACAGCACATCCAACCTTCACACACTGCTCTGCTGAGGAGCTCTGTCTGGTGCAGCACTACAAAACTGACTGGCTGACCAAGGTACCAACCAATCCATTCCTTTAAGGTTTTCCTTAAGGTTGTTGGACACCAGGTAACACTTTTCAAGTCATAAAATCAAAGGACTTGAAAAACCAAACTGCTCCTGAACAACTCATCTCTGTCTATTTTGCTGGTGCTCAAGGGAAAAGTGCCCTCAGCCAACACAAGTGTACTATTAATAGACATTCAACTAACAAAAAGCTCATCACATCAAGTCCAACACTTCAACAAGGATTAAGGGACGAACACTGTGGAGCAACAGCTGACTAAGAACTGCCTGAGCATCTCCAGAACTTTTCCCCAGCACTCCATCCCATAATCAGAGTTTATTTTTACAAACATGACTGTCCAACTGTCCTAAGGTCAGCCCACTCTCAGCTGTGCTCCTCACCTGCTTGCTGGCCTGGATGGGAAGCACTCTGAAAATGGTTAGTTTTAATGACAGTGGTGTCCTCAGGCTATGCTAATTGTGGCTGTTGGAAATGTATTTGCAGATGGTGACTAATACAACCCCTAAGTGTACAAAGCTCTGGAGGAGCATGGCTTGGCAGGCACTTGGCATTCCACGCTGGATCATCTCCCCTCTCTGACTACTGGGCTCTCTCAGACACACAAACCCTGTCTCCCTCTTTGGGGTTGGGCTCTCCTCAGCTCCAGGTGTCTGTGAAAGAGACAATGTGGTGACTTGCAGTTGCACAAGGTCAGTTAAAGGGGTTTTTCTGTAAGAAATAAACTCTCTCCCTGTAGCAAGCCTACATTTATGAGTATTAACAGCCACGTTTATGCCCAGAGGCTGCTCCTGCCAGCCACAGATACTCAAAGTTCACAAATCAAACACACCAAAAACTTCAAGACTTTTATGGTCTTATAATTACGTGTTCTTTTCCTTTTTAACTTCAGAGCCTACATATTTTTATTTCTCTTTAAAAGCAGGATTGGTAACTTTCATGTAAAATAAGCCAAAACAAGCCTTCCCATCAAAAACCTGTCAAGAGTCTGGAGTTAGCAACACTGTTCCTGTAGGATTAAATGAGCCTGGTTTAGACAAACTGTGTGTTTCCACAATGATTCAATTGATCAAGAAACTGAAAACAAATGCAAAAGCACTTTTTAGCAGTGTGCTGAGGACTGCTCTGCACAGAGCAATTTAAAATCCCTACCAGAGTGTGAAAGCAGTTTGTCTGCTGCTACTCAACATTCACACAGACACAACTGATTCCAGCTTCCTTTACACACAGCACTACTTGATGTTGAGTCATTTGAAGGTGATGAGTTCTATAGGTGAATGAAATCAGTCACAACATCCCAGCCTAAACTACTCCTAGTAATTTCATTTCTGTTATTTCTTACCATTCCGCAAGCAGCAAGGATTTGCTGTCTCTTCAATGAACCAGATTAATAACAATTAACAAGTAACAAAATATGGGGTTAACATGCCTTAAAATATGCACTTAACATGCCCTTTTTTGTGCCACTGAGTCACTCCGGGCTGAGTGAGAATAAAGACTTTGAATGCTCACATCTGTGTTCTCCCTTTCTGCATTCAATTCTTGTTTTTAGAAGACTTGAAAATGGTGAAAAACATGATCTCCAACTCATCTAAAGATAGAAAATGCAAATAACACCCAAACCACAGAAGCATGCTCTGAAAACAGATACCAGGAACACAGCTCACTGCAAAAGAGCCAAGAGCACCTGGACATGCTCCGGACTCTCCTGGAGAAATTTTAAGGGAAACATTACAGAAACTTCTTGTGGAGCCAGTCAAAGCAAAACTGATTCTGCCCCAGCAAAGGAAATGTGGAATAGGTGATGCCTCAAGATCTTTTCCAGCCTAACAATCTGTCAGGATTAGATAAATGCAGTGGGCTGTATGTTTAAAACATCACTAGGAGTTATTCGAGCATAAAAACTGAGTGGAAAAAAGTGTCTCAAATGGTGAAGTCTACTTTCCACTCATCTCTCAGAATCACTTAAAATGTATTTTGACAGATCTCAAGAATAGCAAATTCAGTGTTAAGAGCAGATGTGAGACACCTCAAACCAGTGCAAGGTTGAGATGTTACAAGGATTGGAAACTAGAACTAAGAACAGCAGAGCTTTGTGAAGCACAGCCACTACCCAGCCCCTGAAACGCACTTGAGGCAGAAATAACTTACTTTGCTGTTTCTCCTTCCAGCAGCTGGTCTGAATATAGTCTATGTAATCTTTTTCAACTGTTTTCTCAAGCTCTTGAAGTTCTGCTCCTTGATAATTCTTTTCAAAGTTCTTATCAACATAGTAAGGCACCTGCAAATTCTCTGTTTCTCTGCTGACAACGTGGCCTATGGACCTGTGGGAACAGCAGGGAGAAATCAGATGTTGCAGCAGCTCAGATCTCAAGAAATCAGGAGTTGTTCCTCCATATTAGTATTTCCAGAGGACAGTATTTACAGCAATGTTTGTGCAGCTCATTTCTGCAGGATTATGGCTCCCTCAACCATCCAGTCAGGAAATTACAAGTCTCAGGCACAGCAAGATGTGCAGTACAAACAGAATCCACCCTACTGCTAAAACCACAGGAAAAAATCCCAGATGTGGAGATATCCACACTGTTCCTTCCAAATACCATCTTTGTTCCCAACAGTTCAGTCAAGACACTTCTAAAACATAAGAGCAGATTTTTATCTATGAACTCTGCAGACACTTTCTTCTGTTTGCTGGTGATTTCTGGCAAGCTCGGTCCAGAAATCCACGGGGATTGATTACAAAGGGAAAAATTATAAAAACTTAGGGCACAATGCAATCGGAGCTGGATTTCGCCATTTTTTGGATCCTTTAGTAGAAATAAAACTTAGCAGGGGAGATCCTAGTTACACTTTTCTTCAGGGTTTTATAATCATCAGTAAGCAAAATGAGGCATAGAATAACATGGAAAATACCCTGTGGGGAGAATCAGCCCCTCTGACACAGTCATTGGCTTAAACCACACTTCTGGAGTGAATTTCCTTATTTGAGCAAAGATACCCAGGCCTTTGCTCAAATCATTGCCCACAGAGAGAGGCAGGCAGCCAAAACACAAAGGTTACACTCTACTCAAAGGAATCCTGTTTGCCCCTTTTTCCTGGACTCCTCTTTTCCTTCTCTCCCTGGGTCTCAGTTGTCCACAATTTTAGTTTTTAGGCTGTTTAGTTGTTTTAAGGCTGTGATTTAGAGAAATAGCCTAACTCTGTACCAGGCTCAGGCCTGCCTATCTCACATCCCCAGGAGAAGGGGAGGTAGTGAAGAAAAGCAGATCAGCTGCTGTGGGGGCAGTGTGGGAGGTTTCACATGGGACTGGCAGATAGCAAAAACACTCCCTGGAAAAAATACCACCCTAAAAACAACCACCCTCCTGTTCTTTCCTGAGGGCCTCACACTGACATCGTGTGGTAAAATGATGAGGGGTGTTGGGCTGCTCTGACAGAGAGGAGAAGGCTGGACCTGAGCAGTTTGACTCCTAGAAGGGAGCAAGGGGAGTGTTTGGAACACTCTGCTGGTTGCCCCAAACCTGCCAATCCCACTGCTTCAGTAAGGGCCAGCCCAGGTCAGCTCTTTCCCTCCTGCAGCACTGGATGTGAGAGGAGCACATGGGTTTTCCTCTGCCCCACAAGCTCTGAGTACAGCAGTTCTGCTGGGGTCCTTCTGCTCCCAGAGCCCACTGGGGTCCTGCTTCCCTACAGAAGTTAAACCAGGGCATTTCAAGGCTTCAGTGATTTGTGGAGCTTCCAGTGGAATCCATGCTCCAGCAAAGACTCAGATTTACAGTGCAAACCACAGGCTTCATTTTTAAATTGCTTTCCAGAGGAAGCTCAGTGGTGGTCCAGATTCTGGGGGCTGGGCAGAACAGAGGCTGATCTACACCCACATTCCCCATCCTGTTTCACTGTACAAAACCATTTTACACCAGCTGAGGAAGATTTCTGCCCCAGTGGCTCTCTTTGTTCAGCACCCTGTGCACTAAAGCTCCCCACAGGTAACTTCACAGGGAGAGTGCTTAGGAGAACTCACCAGTGCAAACTGTTGGTATTTCCTTATTTACAAATTGATAACACTTGCTAGAAAGACCAGAACATTAACATGCATTTTGCTACCAAATCCAACTTCATTTGCCTCCATACTGCAAACAGCAACAGCAGAAAAATGTGGTTTTTAAAGGACTTACGATTTGTAGAATAAGCTGTAGGGTGGGTTGGTGGCCATCAGCTGTGTTATAACTGACACTATTATGATGATGAAAACTGGCATCAACTGGATAAATGCAGAATATGAATTCTGAAAAGTACAAGGATTAGCAGTCAAGAAAATAAAGAGATGGAAAAAGACATCTGTTCACAGAAGCCAGGCTATCAATCACAGATCAACAATGTGTTACATGGAACCTTAGAAGAAAAGAGGAAGTACTTTGGGATTTTGAGAGGGATGACATTGTAATTTCTACCTAATTAATTTCTTATTAATTAATAATCCTTTATTAATAATATCAGAACCCTACTGAACACCATTTTCTTTCAATTATCATTTTGCTCTGTCCCTTCCTTCACAGTGCCCACAGTCAGTCAGTGCCCAGCTGACAATGCAACCTGCAGAACACCCTGCAACTCCTGTGTGTCTACACCTGCAGAGGGGCTTTCTGCACCCTCTGAAGCTTGCTCTCTGTTGTAAAGATCTCAGCTTCTGCTCAAGCACTGCATTTCATGGCTGAGCAGTAAAGGGTTAAGAGCTCACATGCAGTGTAACTTCAGACAGGATGCAAGCACTTGGGCTTTTGTTTGGATTAATTTAGCAGAACAAAAGAATGGAAATAGTATCAAAGAGAAAACACTGATCTTTCCTTCTGCTCTTCAATTTCTTTCTGAACTGGCTTCTAAAATTCCTTTTCTCATCCAGAGGAAAGTATCACATACAGCTGTTTAGGCTTTGCCCTCTGCCCTGGGATGGAAACAAAGGTTCTTGATGTAGCAGTAGGTGGGATTCATAGAATCACAGAATTATTGAGGTTGGAAAAGCCCTCCCAGACCATCAAGTCCAAGCTGTGCCCAATCCCCACCTTGGCCCCAGCCCAGAGCACTCAGTGCCACCTCCAGGCATTCCTTGGACACCTCCAGGGATGAGCACTCCAAACCTCCCTGGGCAGCTCCTGCCAAGGCCTGAGCACCCTTTCCATGGAGAAATTCCTGCTGCTGTCCAAGCTGAGCCTCCCCTGGCCCAGCCTGAGGCTGTTCCCTCTCCTCCTGTCCCTGTTCCCTGGAGCACAGCCTGACCCCCTGGCTGCCCCCTCCTGTCAGGAGCTGTGCAGAGCCACAAGGTCCCCCTGAGCCTCCTTTGCTCCAGGCTGAGCTCCTTTCCCAGCTCCCTCAGCTGCTCCTGGTGCTCCAGCCCCTTCCCAGCTCCACTCCCGTCCCTGGACACACTCCAGCCCCTCAGTGTTTTTCCAGAAGTGAGGGGCTGGATTCACTTGCCCCAGCTTAGCTGTCTGTCAGATGCATCAGGGTTTTTTTTCAGAACCTGACTAAGACACCCACAAGGAAAAATTCATCTTCCTTGGAGAATGATCCCTGGAGGTTAACAGACTGTCTCTGGAGGAAGATTTTGCCAAGGCAGGTGGCAGGTGTGTATGTGCACTGACAGCAAAGGACACCTTGTGTTCCATCTGGAGGTCTCAGTTGGCAAAAATGTATCCCAGACCCATCCTGTCCCCAGCTGGAATAGTCCTGTGCAGCACCTGGGTGCTAATTTACTGAAGGATTAAATACACCTTGAGGACAAGCCAGTACTTCCATATCCATTACCAGTCCCAATTGTTGTTGGATTACCAAGCATTGGAGCTTGTAAAAAGCGAGCAGCATCAAAACCCTCAGTGACAGGAACTGGAGGGCCTGTAATCCTATAAATACAATGTATTTTTACAGCAGTGATTCATAAAAGCCAATCCAGAGACAAAGAAAACACCCACTGTGGCTGCAGCCCTTGAGGATAAACACTGAGCACTCAGGCATGGGAAGGTTTGTCCTGACTTTGGAAGACAATCCCTCACCCTGCTGAGATATTCACATATTTAAGATGAAGTGATCCCTCCTCCTGGCTACCTGTGGCCTGTGCTCTTCCTCCTCTGGCTCCTGTGTCCATGCCCTCTCAGTCCGGTGCCTCCGTGGGTAATAGTGAGCATCCCTGGCTACATTGGAGAACATGTGGATATTCCCTGGAAAAGAAACCAGGACACACTCCTTTCACCCCCTTGCTGGTACTCACCTGGATTCCTCAGCTGCTATTTAATTATCCAGGTTTATACTACACAGCCTGAATTACAGCTGGGAGATCTGAGAGTAAAAAGCACAAACCACCTCAGAATTAAACAACACCACAATGTTATTCCAAAAAGCCTACCAGAGAAATGGCAAAGTGCTCCAATCCATCTTAATTTAAATCAAGCTGCAGAAACATGTTCTGATTTTTATGATTGTATCTTGTATTTTAATGCTGTTCTTGTCACATTCACTTGTAAGGCTGTGGCAGGAAAATGAATTTGCTTCACCAGGCTCAGGCCATGAATTATGGCCTCCCATAATTACTGAATGTGGTCTTCTACCCTCATTTCTAATTCTTCTGCCTTCAAGCCATTAATAATTTCATTTAATTATTTTATAATAAGGAAAGAGATTTTTAAAAGGAGTAAAAAAAGAGAACAATTCAGGATTTTCTTTCTTGCACACAGAATGCAGTTGATTTATTTTTAAAAAATCTAAAATGAAGAAAGAATTGCACTTGCTGCTTCAATTTGAAGCTCAGGATCTGATTTTATCACCATATGAACATCTTAATAATAGCTGTGCTCTCCTCTTTTGAAATTCAGAATGCCTTTGTGTTAGAAAATTGAAATCTATGGCTTATCATCACAGCAGAAATGCAAAACTATTTTTAAGCCCTAGGAAAGATGTCACATTATTTTATACTCTTATCCTGTCCTTTTTTGAGTTTCCCAAAGAATTCTGCAAGAAACCTGGGCAAAGGTGACCTCTGCTATTGTGTCAAAACCGCTGTTCCACTGCTTGTTCAAAGATTTTCCAAGCTCTAGGCATGCGTGCAGTCAGAGCTCCAACAGCGAGCCGAGCCAGGCTGGCTCCAAGGAGGAAAGGTTCTCTTGGAAAAAAGAAAGTTTATTTCTATCCTTCAACATTGCTCAGACAGATTTTATCAAGCTGTGAAAAGAAGCAGCAAGTGTGGGAAGAGAAGGATGGCTTTTGTAGGGGTGCCTAGAAAAAAGTTTTCCCAAATTTTAAGTTTCTCCAAGGATTTCTGCCAGCAGTTTCCTTTGTTTCATGTGCATTTATTTTTTATGAGAAGAACTTGTAGCCTCTACTCATTACAACTGCAACACTCTGCCACATGGAGTCTCTTTTGAGTTTAATCACATTTAACATTTTAAATTTTACTCTTTTCCCACTGAATATCCATGGAGGAAAACTGCTCAGTAAAAACAAAGCCACAAACCTGCCCCCAAAAGCCCAGTGAGGAAACTCTTGTTTAATACCAACACCTGCTACCATGGAATTATGTTTTTATTCTCCTACTCTTTGCTGCTTTGCTAAGAAGTCCTATTTTCTCCTTCATGCCAGTGTCCCTGTTAAACCTGTCACGCCCACTACCCAAACTCCTCCCACAGCTCCTCAATTTCCTGTCCTCAACTCCAAGCATCCCTCTTCCCCTCAGGCCTATTCCATGACAGTAATGTCCCACAAAAGGCACATCCAGGTGCAATTCCTTGCAGTCAGAAATGGAAAACCTGCAGACTCCAGCTGGAATTACACCATGCTGGGGTTGGCTCACTTTGCATATCCACTGATCCAAGTCTGGGAGCAAGTGCAAGATGCACCACTCACAGCAAGGTTCAGTAAATAACTACTTGTCTGTGTCTTCAGGCTGTAGTAACTGATGTGTACTTCACTTTTTGTGAACCTTGGAGGTGAAAAGTTCCCAGGAGTGCTAAAGCAATTCCTTAGATGCTGCTAGGAGAGCCGTTGAAGTCCTCACACCTTTCAGATTTATTTTTAATCCACTGATCTTGCAGGATCTATTTTTCCTACAGATCCAAAAGCCAAGGCTGGATTGAGACATGCATGGAGCTACTACAGGTGCAGCTCCACTGCTGTGTCACTGGATCCTGCACATCCACTGCCAGCCTCTCCTGGCAGGCAGCACTTGCTGAGCTCCCAGGCTCTAATTTCATTACAACACAGGAGCTCCTGTCTCCCCTGACACCACAACTCCAGGAGCTGGGCCATCCTGGCCTGGAATGCTGTCAGGTGCTTCAGGTACAACCCAATCATGGAATTGTTAAGAATTGTTGGAAAAGACCTCTGAAGTCACTGAGTTCAACCATCAAAGATACCTCTGAGCCTTTCCCATTCACACTCTGTTTTACCTTCCATATATTGCTGGCTTTAGATAATGCAGGAAATAAAGAAAGGCAGAAATCAAATCTGAAAAGGTTTCTTCTCTTTTCAGATGTATTATCAACTCTCTGAACAGTCCCAAGGGAAACTGAACTTCCTTCATGGTTTATAGAATCACAGAATATCCTGAGCTGGAAAAACCCACAAGGATCACCCAGTCCAACCCCTGTCCCTGCACAGACACCCCAACAATCCCACCCTGTGCATCCCTGGCAGTGCTGTCCAAGCACTCCTGGAGCTCTGGCAGCCTCAGGCTGTGCCCATTCCCTGGGCAGCCTGGGCAGTGCCAGCACCCTCTGGGGAAGAACCTTTCCTGCTCTCCAGTCTGAGCTGCCCTGGCCCAGCTCCAGCCGTTCCCTCAGGGTTAGAGTCAGTCCACTGCCCTTCAGAACCACTGCAGACAGGTACTGACCTGTAGGAAAGTGCCCACCAAAAAACACATTGAATATTTCTTCTGGTGTAATGTCTGCTTCGAATTCTGTGTAGTAATTGTAGTGCCTGGCCTGGCCAGTGCTGACATGCTCATGGTCACTCCTGAGCTCATCGTAGCGCAGTCGTTTCTCAGGGTTGCTCAGAACTGCAAAAGCATTGCCTATTGCTGGAGAGGGAATGAAAACCAGTGTTACATTTCCAGAGCTCACACTTTTACAAGTGGAGTAGTAAAAAGCCCTCAACAAGCCTACGAAATTTGTGCTTGACCAAAGACTGAGTTACTTTTGTAAAAGATGTGTAACAGCTCTGGTGTTACCTGTGATGGAAACCACTTCCTGCTGTCACTGATGTCAGGAGAAAGACAAAAGTGTTAAAGTTTATGACACACTTGAAATATTTGTAAAACTGAGGTGAGAGTTCACTTCAGCCAAGAAACTGGGTGAGAGTGAAACACTTGATCAGCTCAACCAAATGCATCTTTGGTGTGAGTGCACCTCCATATACCACATACAATTAACACACTGTTAATAACTGCACAAACCAATTAAAATGCAGAGGGACAATATCCCAAGTTTTTCCTGCTGGCAGAGGTGCTCCTGAAGCTGCGTGGCACATCTATTTCATATCTCACATCCAACCACTCAGAAGTGTTTGGATCATCTTCTTCTTTGACAGAACAAGTTCACAGAGGAATACAACCCAAAAAAAACCCAAACAAACAACAGCTCCTTATTTTAACAGACTATGAATGAATCACTTGCTTTCCTCACGCTGTGATGCATGGAGAGGGAAAATATATATGAGTTTGGGCAGTAACACTGCTAATACAGGACTGCAGCATAACTGAGAACTCCAGACACAACATATTGGATTACATTTCATACGCCTGCATATATATATAGATATAAAAATTTATTCATGATACAGAGCAGTTACTGATGACAAACACCCCACTCTCCATAGGCAGTGTGAGTTCCAAGTCCTGAACCTTCCGCAGTATCATGCAATCCCAGAATGGTTTTGGTTGGAAGGAACCTTAAAGCTCATCTCATCCCAATCGCCTGCCATGGCAGGGACACCTTCTCCTACACCAGGCTGCTCCAAGGCCCATCCAAGTTGGCCTTGGACACTTTCAGGGATGAGGCAGCCACAGCTTCTCTGTGCCAGGGCCTCCCCACCCTCACAGGGAACAATTCCTTCCTAATATCACATCTAACCCTGCCCTCTGTCAGTGTAGAAGCCATTCCCTATGTCCTGCCCGTCTAGGCCTTTGTAAAGTTCCTTAGAAGTATGTAGGAATGAGATCTCGCATACACGTCCTGTCGTTTCTAAGGGAGACGTTTTATTTCGCAGATGGTAATGCCAAGCCTGCCGAGCCGCAGTGGGGTTCTGCGAGGACGCTGCCGTGCCCGTAACCCCGCCCTGCAGCAGGGCTCTCGGCGCGGCCCCTCGGCCTCACCGTGCCCCACAGCCCCTCACCTTTGAAGGCCTCGGTGGCTCCGGGCGCGCGGTTCTTGTCGGGGTGGAACTTGAGGGCCAGCTTGCGGTACGCCCGCTTCAGCTCCTCCTCGCCGGCGTCCCGGCTCACCCCCAGGATCTCGTAGTAATCCCGGCACCGCTTGATCCTGCGGGCGAACGCGGGGTTATCCCGGGGCTCCCCGCTCTCCCCCTTTCCCCGGGCTCCGCCCCCCGGCTCCCCGCCGCCCCGGTGCTCCCGCGGCCCCCCGTTGCCGCTCACCGCCGCACCCCGTCCAGCTGCTCGGCCGTGTAGGTCATGTCGGCCCGGGGCCGCCGCAGCCCCTCGCTCACCGTCCGCCGCCCGGCGCCGCCATCTTGAGCGCGGGGCTGCCGGGAGCAGGCCGGGGGCTGGCGGGAGAGTGACGTCACGGCGAGGGCGGTGACGTCATGAGCGGGTCCGAGGGGAGCAGGGGGGTGGGGGGGATGGGGTCATGGGATGTCCCGGGATCTGGGATGTCCTGGGATCTGGGATGTCGCTGGGATCTGGGATGTCATGGGATCTGGAATGTCCGGAGCAGGAAGGGACCCACAGGGTCATCCAGTCCAACCCCAGCCCTGCACAGACACCCCAACAACCCCACCCTGTGCATCCCTGGCAGTGCTGTCCAAATGCTCCTGGAGCTCTGGCAGCCTCAGGCTGTGCCCCTTCCCTGGGCAGCCTGGGCAGTGCCAGCACCCTCTGGGGGAAGAACCTTTCCTGATATCCAACCTAAACCTTCCCCTCCAGCCATTCCCTCCTTCCCTGAGCTCTGCCCTCTGCTCTGTGCTGTGCTGAACCAGCCCAGGGCCCTCAGCCCCTCCTCGGTGTCCCTGCAGACCTTCCCAGCCCCGGGTCCCTCCTCTGGACACTCTGGAACAGCTTTGCATCTCATCAGGAAAGGCCTTGGGCGAGCTGGTGACAGCAGCTGAACATGAGCCCCGGCGGGCAAGAGGCCAGTGGCACCTGGGCTGTCCCAGGCCCGGTGTGGCAGCAGGAGCAGGGCAGTGCCTGTCCCCTGGGCTGGAGAGGCCCCTCGAGTGCTGTGTGCTGTTCTGGCCCCACACTGCAAGACATTCCCCAGTCACCTTCATCATTGCTAATGCTGTTGCTGGTTTCCCCTCATCCCACCTGCCAGGGACACCTTCCACCATCCCAGGCTGCTCCAAGCCCTGTCCAGCCTGGCCTTGGACATTCCCAGGGATCCAGGGGCAGCCACAGCTTCTCTGTGTGCCACAGCCCCACTACCCTTGTTGTAAGACCCTCAAGGGCCTGTGGGAAGAAGGAGGTAAAAGGAAGAAAACCTAAAGCAGCAGTGAGATCCTATGGCATCTCAAAGGTCTGGGGAGATTTGTTAAGGCTTTACATTTACTAAAAACCTGCTTTTGGTGCTCCATGTGTGCAGTCACAGGTCTCTCAGATCTGGAGCTATCTGCATTCATCTAATTGGGAATAATTTGGGATTTTGTATTAGGCAAATTCCCCAGTCTGGTGGAGCCTGGGTGAGTGACCACGTTTTACTTTCCACGAATGTTACCAGAAAAGCTTCATTTATTAAAAAACAACATATCAAAATAACTCGTGCAGATGTTAAAGGTTGAAAGTGCATTGGTTCTTAGCAGGAGCTGTGAAAATGTTGCATTTATTTTGCTGAACATTTCCTTGCCAGCTGCAAAGCACAGCTGCCTCTTGCACTGCACAAGGGGATGCTGCTCTTCTGCTCTACCAGGAAGCTCTGGGAAAGCAGTGGTGGAGATGATGGAAGCTCTCCTGGCAGACTTGGGCTGCCAGACTCCAGGAGCTGAAGGAGCTCAGCATTTTGCTTGTGACCACTCGTTTTACACTGAGATAAACCCTGGTCTATGCAGGGACTTTGTTCCTTACACTTCAGCTGAGTCTCTGAGCATGTGGGGAGATAATGATCTGCCTTCCCGAAGCTCCATTATTAATCATAATACAGTGTTTAAGATGGCAATTTGCATTTCAGCAGCACCTTTAATTCACGGCTCTCCAATCGCTTTGCAGACATGGATTAACAAGGCCTCACAACAACCCTGTGAGGTAGGTGGAAATGACTGCTGTGGGGACAATGACTGCACTGGGGATAAGGGGCTGGGAGCAGTCATGCTGGGATTTGACCTAGAACTCGAGCATTTAAGACCCATCAGGCCTTCAGCTTCAGATCAAGCTTTCCCAATGCACAGGTCTGGCTCGACGTGGGGCTACGCTGATTAACGAGCCTGTGACTGCCTGGCACAGACTAAAAAGGCCATTAATCTAAGGCAGTGGTTTATTAGCAGAGTAGATAGTGCCTCGGTGCTCCTTGCTGCTGGAATTATCTGAGTGTTTGAAGGCATATCAAAAATAGAGTTAGATATCAACCACCGAGCATGGCAGGCTGTAACTGGAGAAAGCCCTTAGGCCCCAGGTGGGGAAGCTATGTAGGACACTACTGTAAATGTATTGATCAGAAAGGACATAATAATTTATAGGTAAAGTCCACCCTTGCTCTTTCCCCGAAGGAAAAAAAAAGAACCTAGAAGGGCACTGCTGGTTGTCACGTGTCAGCTTCAAGCTCTGGGCTCTTGGCTTCATAGCACCTGCCAAAAGAACAAAACGTGGTACATCAGCAGCCTGGTTGGGCTGGCAAAGGGAGTTAGAGCAATGTGCTCTCCCAGACTCAGTCTCAGCTTTAAAACAGCTGAAATCATCCCTATGAATTCCTCACGTGGGATGGACCTGAGAGCACTGATGGGGCTGTACTTCAACCACCTGTGGAGCAGGAGTGGGTGAGCTGGGCTGGAGGGTGACACCTCGATATCTCATAGACTTCTTCATTTAATGACAAACCCCTCCAGCTTTGCAGCTGGCCCTAGGGGATGTCACCTGTACACGAGGTAAACTTGGCACCTCCTGTTCAGCCAGCTCAGGTAAACCTGAGATGGGCACCCAAACTTTTCACCGGGCTCACTGGAACCAATTTGGACCTTTAGAAGTTTGGTGGCAGCTGTTTTCTGTTATATTTCTGAAGGAATAATAAAGCAGACAAACACCTCAAGGCATGCTCTTATCCTGCCAGAGAAATGATCCCCAGCTGACTCCCTAAAAAGCATGGCTGAAAATGAAAACCTTTTCTGACGGGGGGTAGCTCATGCTGTTGTTGGTGTTGATGTTCTTCATGGAGATCAGAGTGATGCTGTTGCCCTTCTGGCTCGTGTCTGCCGAGCAGCTGCCAAGGAGAGAAGGCAATATTAACTCCTCTGGAAAACGAGACAGGGAATCACAGAATCACCGAGTCACTGAGCTTGGAAGAGACCTCCGAGATCATGGAGTCCAACCTTTGATCAGTCACCGCCTTGTCACCCAGACCTGAGCACTGACTGCCACATCCAGGTGTTCCTTGGACACCTCCAGGGACAAAGTTTCTTTGCACACAGCTGGAGGCAAACAGCCAAGGCTGAGGCTGGTACAGGGGACAAGGTTTGGTTTCCACTGCCCACTGAGCTGCTCTCCTGATTCAGGTCCATCCATAGTGAGTTACAAGGCTTTGGAAGGTGGAACTCCCTTTTTCCTACCCTGAGGGCAGGGATGTGCATTCCTTGCCAGTGGAGACGGGATGACTTTGGGGATCAGGAAACCTTAGGCACTGTCCTATTTTCTGGCATGTTCTGCCTCAGTGGCTTCAGATCTCTTGGATCATGATTATTAAGGGTATTTGGAAACCACTGATACTGATGCAAATTTGGCACCTAAATACTTACAGACTTTGCTCCCTGTGTCCCTTGTCCCTTTCCAAAGCAGGGTTTAGGAAACTATCAGTTGGAAAAATAGGAACAATATGTTTTGGTCCCTTCCAGCTGTTGTTTCCTGCTGTTTTCCCACTTTCAGCCTCTCCTCTGGAGCAGCAGTGATGGACTGTGGGGCTCTGATGGACCATCCTCTGCTTCAGGCTTCTATTCCAAAGATCTCTGAACTGGGGCTTCCTTGTCCTGCTTTCACTAGGTGACAGTAATAGGCATCTTGGGAGATATCTGAGATTGCTTTGAAATCCAGAAACTCAAGTTTACACCTCAAATCTGTATCTAGGCAAGGAAGACAAGCAAATTGCTTTGGGAAGATGATGAGTCTTCAGAGATCTTGGTGTAGCTTTAAAATGAGGCCCCTAAATATATCTATTTCTCTATCAGAGGATGAGATGATATCAAAGCTGATTTTGCATTTCTACCTCTCTCAAAGATGTCTTGAGATGCTTCCTTTCACCTGAAATAACCAACACAGACTAACTTCCTTGCTAAAATTAGCTCTGGGATAAAACAGGCACCCCCAATCAGATGTGGATAGTGTGATCAGTCTTACCTCTCTGATACCATGGAGGTTCCTGGTTTCTGTTTGTCTGGGGGAGAAAAAGCAGTTGGTGATGTAGAGGTGTGAAAACAACCCAGCTAAGCTATAAAATAATTCAGCTCTATTCAGAATTACTTTGTCCAGGGATATAAATTAAACCTGAATTGGAGATTGGAGGCATTGTGGGGGAAACTTAGAAGTTGATTGGAGAAAATCCTTTAACCAAGGGGACATACAGGCAGGACCTGCTGGCCCTGCTTCCTGTTCAGTCACCAGCATCCTCTGGGCTTTAGGAAGCTGCAGAGCAGCCTTGCCCTCTGGTGGGCACTGCTTAGTGGGAAATGGGATTCCTAGGCAAAAAGGAGTGTCAAGCTTCATGACTTTTGCTGGAAGAGCTGCCCACCTCTTGGAATTTGAGCTGCAGCAAACTTGAGACCATATCCAGATGGGGAAGGGTGGGGCTCTACCAAGGAAGTCACACTGCATTCCTGACTGCTCAATCTGTGCTCCAGCCTGGCTTCTAAACCTCCCCACCACAGTGTAAGCTTTTCAAATGCATCCTTTAGGAATTGCCAGATCCACATGGAAACTGGTGAGTTGTTGATTAGGGGAGTACAGATTCCCTCAGACAAATACCTTCTGAGTCCTTGGAGTGGTTGCACTTGAACCTCAGGCTGACCACGCTGACCAGGATGATGACCACCACTATCAGGATAACAACGAAGCTGATGACACCTGGGGATGGAGGAAAGAATTGTCTGAGTAGCAGAGAAATTTTGACATCAAAACTTGGGTAGGAAATCAATGTTTTCATTAATGTGAGCATGGTACATAATAGGCAGAGAAGCAAATAGTTGTTAGAGCGAATGGCTTTATCCTCTTGTGTTTTAACTTCAAAGGGCTTCTGATGAATACTTAATCAATAAATACTTAATTGATAAGGGAGTGCCAGGAGAGCAGAAGTGAGCTGATTACACTGGGGATTGATAGGAGTCAGTATGTTCTTGCTACAGTTGGTAAATCTTATCCCAAAAGTGTATAAAGCCAGATAAATAAGTAATGTAACAGGGAGAGTCAAGCTAAAGCTGTGGGTGATGTTAGCTGTTCTGTAAACCACTCAAGTGTAGATTTGATACTGACATCAGGCCTCAAGGAATCAAACAATGCTTTGCACAGGAAATTTGTCCTGCCAAGAATCCTGTGGACTTAGAATCATGGAATTATGGAATGGTTTGGGTTGGGAGGGACCTTAAAGCCCATCCCATCCCACCTCCTGCCATGGGCTGGGACACCTCCCACTACCCCAGGCTGCTCCAAGCCCTGTCCAGCCTGGCCTTGGACACTGCCAGGGATCCAGGGGCAGCCACAGCTTCTCTGGGCACCCTGTGAAATGGCCTCATGAAGTTGGGTGTCCAAACCAGCGTGTCCTGGTGAAACAGAGCCTGCTCCTGTCCCCAGGTCACACAAGACCTTACCAAAAGCTGCCACTGTCAGCGGTGATTTGTCGTCTGTCGGGCTGGGCTCAGGCACGTGGCTGGAGGAGCTCGGGGTTGGGGTGATGGGTTCTGAGGTGCCTGCAGAGGGGAGAAAGGTAGCTTTATGTAAAAGTCTTCTTTCCAAGGCTGGGAAGAGGATTCCTAGCCATGTTAGAGGACCTTACTCCCACTTGTACTTCACTGAAGTGACTTAGGTTTTATCTTGGCCAGGCCCATCAATCTTAACAGTCAAGACCTGTGTGGAATCATTGCCTTGGTGGGACCCCTTTTATGGACAAGCTGAGAACACCCAGAGCGCTTTCTTCTGGGACCCCAGGGAGGAAAGGTCAAGATCAGCCCTGGCAGTGTGTTTGAGGAGGCAGTTTGTCCTGTCTCCCTCCTTTTACAACCTTTTGCCATAGTGGCATCTTTCCTGCTCTTCCCAGGCTCAACAAGTGGCCCTGATGTGCTGCTTCTGCAGAGCTTTACAGGCTTTCCAAGGCACAGATGGGATGTTCAGCTTCCCTCAGGCACTTTTTGGCCATTCTCCATGCTTCCCTGAAGACAGCAGTGTGATGTGTAGAGCATCTGTGTAGAGGAATATAAAATATGGAATGTAAAATAAGGAATCACCTCTCTGTGAGGAGGAAGCACCTTGAGTCACTGATGTCGTGGTGCTCACATTCCTCATGGGATCCTGACCTGCACAGAGAGACACAGAATGTGAGTCTTGACCTCCAATATCATCTAAGAACCAAAGGAATTAATGGGCACCTGGAGAGGAGAATGGATTCACAGTAGTGCTGGTGATACCTGGGGAAACGTGGAATTAGTACTCAGGCTAAAATCTTCCCACCAAACATACTTTGTACTATTTTCCATGTCCACATGGAAACCTAGGGAACCAAAAATCAAATACCCTTTTAGAAACTCTGTAGGATCTGCAGTCCCAGGTGCAGGTTTGGGGCAGAAACAGCAAGGGAAGGCTGGAAGACTGAGCTGGGAAGGTTGTAGATTTGCTATAGCTCATAAATATTGAGATTTTAAAATAAATCTCCTTAGGGGAAGGAATGTTGCAGAATGTGGGTGTGGATTGACTGTTTGGCTTGTCCCTGGACTTGAAATGAGTGGATTTGCTATCCTGGGTTATCTAGAAATAATTAAACTCGTTTGAGCTGGGCTAACTTGTACACCACATGTAGACTAGTTGTGGCAGCACAGAGGTTTGTCCAAGCAAGGACTCCAGTTCTCAGTGGGATAAACTGGCTTGTGTGAAGCTGCATGGTTTGTGACAGCTGCTTCCAGTGCCTGTGCAAGGAAATTTAAAGCCAGCCTGTGTGTTTCACTTGTACAGAGAAAGAACATTCACTGCTGCCTCCAGGCTGTTGTTGAACAGCCAGAGTGTCTGCATCGACCTTAATGAGCAGCTACAGGCCCTGTCAGGAGACTAAAAGTGATACTTCAGAGCTTCAGAAGATCCTCTGTAGGTCAAGTAGGATCTCCTTCCCTGCTTTCCCATCCCCACCTTCCCAGCAGCAGCGCTGGCCAAAGGGATGTGGTGCCTGGAGAGATGTGCACAGCTCTTGGCCCTGCCCTGGGGAGCAGCTGAACCTGGGTCCTGTCCCTCAGAAAACATCCCTGGTTTGGAAGGTGATTTT
The DNA here is from genome assembly GCA_024500445.1 of Entomyzon cyanotis. Classification (NCBI taxonomy): domain Eukaryota; kingdom Metazoa; phylum Chordata; class Aves; order Passeriformes; family Meliphagidae; genus Entomyzon; species Entomyzon cyanotis. Next base: position 1,721,522 of record JAKEPQ010000735.1, read on the forward strand.
GCCAAAAGCCAGAAGAAAAAAGGGAAAAGGCATGAAATAGCCAGTCTAACTGTTTCAGAAGCCCCATGGAACAGAACAGTCTGGAGAAGCAGGGTCTGCTGCTGTACAGTTTTCCCCCAGTCATTGAACACTCTTACTGATTTCTCTACTTTGTGCTAACATGTTTAAGGGTTAAGGAAATTGTCAGAACCAAAATTATATTTATTTAGAAGGATTTAAAAAGGGCTGCCTTCTCCTAAACATAGATCAATTGTTCAGCTATTCAAGTTCATCCCAGCAGAGGATGTTAAGAGCATTTGACCTTCTGTTTTATTACTGTTTATAAGGACACCAGGTGTGATTTGGGGTGTTAATTGTGGCTCAACCCCCCAAAAAAAGACTCATGCTTAGATAAGCTGTGCCATGAGAACCAAGCAGGCTGATTGCTATGAAATTATCTGATCTTATTGTTACTCTATAAAAGGAGGAATTACCTTGAGGTGGTGGAGAAGGAGCTGCCGTGCTTCTGTTTCCACTGGGCTTATCATCTAGATAAATAAAAAATGGGAAAGGACAATTAACTCGTGAAGCCACTAGAAATTCCACAGTGGAGAGCTGTTGGGTGTCCATGGAGTAAAAAATCTTTGTTTGCATGATACTTTCCCTCCAGACAAACACCAGGATGCCCAGTTAGCAAGGTGTGGAATCAGTTAAGAATGTATCTGACAGGTGAGCTTGGGAGAGGGAGGCTGGGGAGACTGGAGCTCCATTATTTGATAAAGCATGATCTGCCTTTTCTGATACGGGTTTTGATCCCAGCTTTTGGGGAGCTGGAATGAGCTGCTCTGCCAGCAAAGACTCAGAGAAATTCAATATTTGCAGAATTGCTGAATAACCAGCGCAGTGTGGACTAGCCCAATGCTCTGATGCCCGCAGTTTGGCTTGGATAAGGAGGGAGGCACAAACAGGTCCTGCCTGAGCAAATATTTGAGTTTTCCATCCTTACCTCGCTCAGTGGTTGCTGTCAGTGTTGTTGTAGCAATGGGGGAGGATTTGGCTGTAGTAGTTTGACCCGCAGAGGTGGGGTTTGGGTTGGTGGGTGGTGTGGATTTTACTGTTGGCTCTGTAGGGAAATTGTAGTGTTACTTCAAAAAGTTCAGCTCAGAAACAGCTTGGAGAAGGCAGAGCTATCAAAAAGAGTCCTCAAACTCCTTGAGAGTTAGAAATAATCTGCTAAAGAAAACATGGAAATAGCCTTCAGCCTGCTCAAGGAGCTCTTGTACGTTGGAATTAGCTTTTGCTCTTTTCACTGTGAGGAGATGCTGTGCTGGCAGAGCTCAGCAAACACATGGGGAGAGTCTGGGGTTTGCCTCTGCTCCTTTCCCTGCTTTGAAAAGTGAAGGTGTTTTGTCACTGGACACTTGAACAGCCTGGGGCTGCCTGGCACCCACGTGATCATTTCCTTGTGCTCTGAAATGCCAACTTTCATGTTTCATTTCACTGAGAGTCTCTAAGCACAAATAATTCAGCTCTTGAAGTGGTCTGGAGGCTCCAAGCTCTGCCACAACCTGCTACTCCACACTGCACCTGATCCAGAGCAAGACGTGGGGAAAAAACTTTCAATAATCCCTCTGCAAGGAAGAGTGGATCACCAGCTGGAATTTACAGGCAAGTTCCTTGTCTAGACTTCTCTTGGCTTTCCAATAAATTGAGAAAAGGGTAAAAAAGGTTTCAGGGTTAGTGTGAGGTTTTTTTCCCCCCCCTTATACAAATGCTTCACTGAAATACTAGAATTTAGGATTAAGTTTCTTTTAAGTTTCTTCATTTCTGCAAGGCTTGGAAGCAGAAGCTGAGATCTTTTTGAGATCTTATTCTGTGGTGTTTTTGGTGTCCCTTTGGAGGAGTAGCTATGCTTAGATTTAATTTTTTTCCCCTGAAACACAGCAGGAAGGGATCTGTCTCCAAAGATTCAAGTGGGACACTAACAGATGTGTATGTGGAGTTGGACATATCATTTCTTGTGTAATTGGTTTCCTGTACATGTCACAGAAACATAGAAAGGTTTGGGTTGAAATGGATCTTAAAGAGCAGCCAGGTTGGATGGGGCTTGGAGCAACCTGGGCTAGTGGAAGGTGTCCTGCACATGGCAGGGGATGGAATGAGGTGAGCTTTAAGGTCTCTTCCAACCCAAACCATTCTGGGATTCTATGATTCTACTCTGTGATCATCTCATTTCCCCTGTTCAATACAGTGATTTCTTCCCCCCTGTTTTTGCTCACACCTGTGCCTTGATCCCTCTGGGGTGAGTTGGCTGGATCAGAAGCCCTGACACCACAAAATTTCCTTCCTCCTCACCACTGTCCTCTGCACAGCCCCAGTTACTGCTGGGTGGCCCAGTTGGACTGCGGTCAGACCAGCTCCACACTGGGATGTCCCTGAGCTGCTCTCCTCAGTCTCCAGCTGAGTGTTACCTGAGGTGTGGTTCTTTACTTCAGGGCTGTGTGTTGTTGGTTGGGGTTGACCTGGAACACAAGCAGAGACACAGAGGTGACATTTCCCCAGGCAGGGTTGAAGGATGGGCCAGAAAGGAGCCATTGTAGCCAATCAGAGCAGAAGGGGCGAGGGGGACAAGAGATGCCAGGAGAGGGTTTGTCACTGGTGTGGCTGTAGGGACCAAAGGGATCTTGGCTCTGAGGATCCATAGATCCATAGAGGATGGCATGCTAACTGCTGGGAAACAGCTGGGGAAACAGGGAGCAAAGATGAGGCAGAATCCCTGTGCTTTCCCCAGGCTTCCTGGAACACAGCCTCACTCTGTTCCAGACAAAAACGAGCCAAGCCAAGTCACCCTCTGGGGCACAGTGCCCTCCATGTCCCCTGGGGATCTGGGGGGAATGGTGATGGATGGGGCAGGCAGAGGCAGATCCTGGGAGAAGGTCCCTCAGCAGATGGGAGTGTTGAATCAGGTTCCCATTTAGGGGCTCTCCATTTGCATCCCCACGTTTCCATGTGCATCCACATCCAAACAGACACATAAAGCACACCACAGCCCAGAGGTACCTGTTCCAGCAGGGGTGGAGGAGTTTGTGGAAGCTGTAGAACCTGAAAGAAAAGAGCAGGAGGGTTAATGGTGCTGATCTGTGATGGTCATTAACGCTCTACTGCTCTTGCTCCTTGTGAGGCTTGGGTTTTCCTCATCTTCCCTCGGAATGACTTTGAAACATGGGATTCCCCCAAATGCATTAGCAGAGAAGTAGTAGCAAATATTGAGTGTAAAATGATCAGGCTCTGAGTAATTAGCACTGGAGTTTATCCAACCAGGAGAAATGTCCTCAGCTGGAGCTGAACCCTTTGGGTGGCCATACAAATCCATGGGGTCATTCCCTCCCTGTCAGCTCAGCCTGAGCAGAGAAGGGTGTGTGACCTGGGTCCTGGAGCTGTTCAAAGAGTTAGGACACACATTTGGACACTCTGTTCCCTTGAGACCTTAAGGAATGGATGGATGAGGCTTGTAAAGGTTTCCAGGAGCCAGTGGGACTGTTCTTCCTGTCCCATGTCCTCGGATCCTGGGAAGCTGGCTGAAGCCTTGTGGCTGTGTGAGTCTGGAGGGAGCTGCAGCTCTCAGGAGTGCCTTCCCTGGAGGGCTGGGTAGTCCTGTAGGTCCATGCAAGGTTGTAGGTGTTTCACTGAATCCAATTCCTCCACTGAGAGGTGGTTTTGTTTGCTTTTGTTTATTTGTTTGCTTTTCTTTTGGATTCACGACAAAGCATCCCTGCCCCAATCCCTCATATTGCATCTGTGTTTTCATTAAGCCCCAGCTCCTGGAGTCCTGTGCTCGTGGAATCACAGACCAGAATAGTTTGGGTTGGGAGGGACCTTTCAAGGTCACCTAGTCCAACCCCAGTGGTTAAATGAGATGCCAATTTAAAATGCTGCCCTTGAAAATGGGAGAAAGAAATGTCCCACACTTGAGGACAAGACCTGGAAAATGTAAATACACTTTAAATGCTCAAATCAAACCCAGCTGGTTTAACTTTGGGAAGGTGACTTTGAGTCTGTCATTGCTGGAATGTACATCCTAATTGGGATTTTAAAGTGGTTATTGCTGATGACCCTGGTGCTCTCTGTGGTTAAGTTTAATGAAAGAAATGACATTACAGGTGGAGAAATCAGCTGAATTTGACTCCACTGGTGATCCATCTCACTAGAATCCCATGGGAGCTAAAGGATTTGGACAGAAAGGGACAGCTGGGAAGGTTGAATCCTTCCAGCACACTGTCCCCTAACGATGCCACAAAGCTGCACTGCCCCAGTGGTCTGTGGTGGCAGCAGTGTCTTTGTAGGGGGTGTGGGGGAACGTCCAGCCAGGCAGCACCAGCCAGGGCACAGCAGTATTTGTGTGCCTGTTTGCAGCCAGAACCTGCCCTTCCTAGGGACAGATGCAGCTCAGGTGCTGCTTCACATCTCTCCTGAGCCAGCCTGTGAGAGAGCTCCTCTCCAGGCCCCTTTCTCACCAAAGAGGGGACCAGGCGTGTCTAAAACTGTGTAGCTCTGAGCTCTCTCAGATCTCCAGCCTGCAGCACCCCATAACGGCTTCAGACCAAAAGAGAGCAGGTTTAGTTTGGCTATATGGAAGGAGTTCCTCCCTGTGAGGGTGGGCAGGCCCTGGCACAGGGTGCCCAGAGAAGCTGTGGCTGCCCCTGGATCCCTGGCAGTGTCCAAGGCCAGGCTGGACAGGGCTTGGAGCAGCCTGGGACAGTGGAAGGTATCCCTGCCCATGGCAGGGGTGGGATGGGATGAGCTTTGTCGTCCATTCCAACCAAAACCAGTCTGGGATTCCATAATTTGGTACCAGGAGCTGTAGAGGTGATGTAAATGAACATGGTGTTAGGTCCATGAGCTGCTGGTGCCTGGAGGAGGCTGAGAGCCCTGCAGGGATGAATGTCTGGAAGGAGACCCTCAGCACTGAGTATGGTTTTCCAGGGCCTGGCTCAGAGCTCACCATCAGCACCCTCTGGGTGTAGCAAGTTCCTGATTGATCTCATTTTCCTCATGGAATTGCTTTGGAGCCATAATTGTTTTTGAGTCTAAGATTTTATGACAATGATCCCAGCCAAAGAGGAAGTGTGTAAACCATGGTGAATACATAACTAAACATGGTCTATTCCCATACATGATTTGGCTGTGAAAATGAGACCAGACTTTTTAGACCTTTTCCATGTTTTTCTGTTCTAGTTTACTGGGCAGCAGGCTGGGAAAACTGTCCTGTTCAGTCCAAGAGAAAGGAGACCGGATCAGACCTTTAATTACACAGAGAGGAAGGGACTGGTTGGTTTTCTAAATCCATTTGGAACAGGATCAGAAAACAAGGACCTTTATCTGCAGCAAGGAAAAGGGAGGCTGGGCAAGAAGAAACTGCCTTAACACAAGGATAACAAGGTGCTAGGAGTGATTGTGTGGGAGAATTTATGGGATATCCTTCTCTAGGGGTTTTGAACAGCAAGTTAAAGGAGCATCAGGGCAGTAAGAGACAGGGCTGTGGGCAGCTGTATCATCACCTACTAAATCAGTTAATATAATGGGAAAAAAGAAGGTTTTAAGCACATATTTGCCCTTTCTGAAGAGGTAGAGATGCGTCTTTTGAGGAAGGGGGATGATTCTGGATATTTTCTTGCAAATGCCTTATGATACTGTCTACATTCAGGACAAAAAGAATGTGCTGAGATCATCATGGGAGATCAGTATCCTCTAGCAGCTGCAAGACTCAAACAGCTCCTCTTTCTCCAAAATTCCCCTGCAGGGCCCATTGTCTTGTTTTCCTGTGGGGAGAAGTAGCTGTTTGTAACACATTTATGGAAATGATCACAGGTACTTTTTCATGGACATGGCGTGCAGAAGCACCCAGAATCCCTGGAGAAAGCTGCTGTCTGCCCTTAGCTGTTGCCAAAGAAAGAGGGGAATGAAGGTGCTGAGCTGCCCATTTATTCCACCATTTTTGGTGCAGATGAGGAGACATCGGAGAGCTTGAACAGAGCCTCTAGGGATGGGAGGAAGCTGAGGGTGAGGGAGGTGACATTGTCCTGTCCTGCCATCCCTGATGGGACCATCCATGGGTGTTCTCCAACATTCCTGGAGGAAGAGGATTGTACTCAACACTTTCTTCTGCTGCAGCTTGTCCTGTCACTGAGGGTCACACTGGATTTCTCTGTTTGCAAACCTAAACCTTGGGGTTATTGTAAATAAGATGAAAAAGTGTTTTTTCCCCAGTGCTCAGTTCCCTGAGTTCATGAGGCTGAGTCGATGTTTGCCCTGCCCTGGTGTGTTGCTGTGGAGAAGTGCCCAGCCTTGCTGTGGAGAGGCCAAGGGATGGAGATCCCTTCTGGCATTTTGCTCCGGAATAAATGGCCCTGGCTTCTCTAAACACATCCACACTTTATTTCAAAGTGGAGCAGGCCTGGCTCTGACTTCTGGCTGCTGCTGCCGCTTGTTATGCCTTCCCTGCCAACTTTTGCCAACAGCAAAAGTCCTGTTCTATTGGGTGTTTTCTTTTGGGGAGGGTGCTCAGCAGCCCAGATCCCACGGGAGAGGGATGGATCTGCGCAAAGCAGGATGAGACCCAACTCCCACTGCGGGGCTGGGCAGCAGGATGGGGATGAACAAAACGCGCCACGTGTCGCGGCTCCCTGCAGACATCCCAGGGGATTCTGGAGTTGGAAACCATTCCCTCCCAGCGCTGCTGCCAGCATGGAGAGCCCTGGCTGTGTAAACAGCTCCCAGCAATAATCAGGACGCAGCCGGTGCAGCTGGAGTTGCAATAAACATCAAAGCCCTTCCATGAGCACGAGCACTGCCAAGGCATTCGTTGTGTGTTTGGGTGCAAAGGATTGACAGCTGGATTGTGCAGTCCTAGGTGGAGACTCGGAATTGGCTGAGGGATTTGTGATGGGAAATATGGCTGTCTGCTGGTGCTGTCATGGGAAGGTCCCAGTTACCCACTGGAGCTGCAGGGCTGCAGAGGAGCACATCAGAGCTGCAGCTGCATTTTGCACTCAGTGCTCACTGCTTCCTGGCTAATTTTTCCAAAGGATAAACAGGAGAAATTTGGATTTCTGTTTTTGGCAGTTGTTTGTCTGTGGGGTTAGGTGTGTCTAGACTGAGAGTCTTTCAGTTGAGCCTTCTCTTGTGGCAGCTGAGATATTCCCAGAGCCAGCAGCTCACCCACTCGCTCCTCAGCACAAAAAGAAGATGATGTCAGCCAAAAGACAGGTGAATTTTAGTAATTTCTGCTTTGGTATTATTTTTGTCAATTGTAAACATTTAAAGCATGGTTAAAACACAGCTGCTGACCAAAGAGAGGGACTGCTTTAAACACCCAAACTTTGCCAGGGCCTCCTACAGAGACCTGGGCCAGCTGTTGGAAAGGCTTCAGCAGGGTTTAGCTCAGGCTCAAGACAGGCTTGTGCTGTCCCACTGATGTCCCACCTGCAGAGCTCACCTGCTGTACCTCAGTGTCACCCTGAGCTTGAAACTGCTTTCAGGAGAGATCCAGCAACCTAAAAATAGGCTTTTCAGCTCATATATTGGCACTTCTGGCAGATGACCCATGACAAAAAAAAATACCAACCACTTAACACAGGTGCAGCTGTTTCCTGGGTGGAACAGAGCAGCAGGGAAAAGTACCCCCAGTTCTTTGGACTTCCACATGGAAAACAAATCCTCTGATAGGAAACCTGGAAAGCAGAGAACTCTGCCAAAGCCTAGATTCTGTTTTATTAAGTGCCTAAATAAGGTGTTGCTGCCTTGAGGGTCTCACAGCAGAACAGGTGGGCTGGGAATTGTGGAGGAGAGAGAGGAAAAGTGTTGTTCAGCAGGCTGGATAACTGACAGCCTAAATCAGAGCCAGATCCACAGAAGTATTCAAGTGTCTAATTCCCAAATGGCACGGGAGGGTTGGCAACTCACTGCCAAGTGGTTCTGAATTGTAATGACTCAGTCAAAGTGTTATGGAAAGTTTAGAGAGCCAGGAATTAATCCCGGATCTCATCAGCAATTAAAATTAATTGTTGCCTTCCTCTGCCCATCCTCAAGGGCTGGGCTTGGGCATCCTCTCCAAGCATCATGCTCCTTGCTCCTCTCTGGTGAGCCAGTCTGGAAACAGATCTTGCTGGGAGGCAATTAAAAACCACTTGGATGTAGAAAACAACCTGGGAGACAAACAATGTAGGGAAGCTGCACCACTGTGGTGCCCAGGGCTGGTTTTTCCATGTAAACGGGTTGTTCCTGGAAGGAAAAGCAGCATGGCTTTTCTCCTGGCTGCACCACCACTGCTCCGTGGTTTTTGGGGAGCAAACACCTGCTCCACCAGGCTGCTGCCCCATCACCCTCCCAGCTGCTCACTGGTTCCAGTTTCCTCCTGACCTGCTTATTTTAGAGCTCTGGGTTTGCTCCTGGTGTTTGCAGTGCTGGTGATGTGGGTCTTGCCCTTCTCCTGGCTGTGCTGCTCCTCAGGTTTGGTGGTGGCTCTGGGATTTTGGAGGAGAAATCACTCCATGCCCAGTGCAAATGAAAAATGGGGAACCACCATAGGAGCTGGAGCCCAGTCTGTGCTTATAGCCTACCTACAGTTTTTTAATAGTATTATTTATCAGCAGAGTTCAAAGCACTTCACAGAGGAGACTTCCCAAGTTTCTCCCCAAACTGATTATTCTTTCCAGTAATTCCAAGATTCCCCTGGTTTATTTGAGTGTTGCTGTGTGGTGCTCATGAACCACCAAGCAGGAGTGTGATCTGCTGGGACTGGTTCAGGAGACAAGGTGTGAAAGGGACTGTTGGCTAAGGGATTTCTCATAATTCCTGTTCTTTCCACCTGCTTTTCTTCAGTGTCCTGGCTTGAGTGCCAGGGGAGCAGATGAAGGATGTTCCTGCTTGGAAGCAGTTCCAGTGCTGGGCAGGCCTTGTACAGCTGCTCATCAGGAACTGAATCTCACAGAAGCAACAGCCACAGAGCAGGGAAAGCATCTTGGCCTGACTGTTCAGCTGAGTCCAGATTTTAGCTGAATAGCCCTGGTGGTATCACCCAGGTTTTACTCCCAGATTTCATAACTCTATGCATCCCTCGGAGTGGGCAGCAGAGGAGGGGGGAATTCTGCCCCTCTGCCCTGCTCAGGTGAGACCCCACCTGCAGAGCTGCCCCAGCCCTGGGATCCAGCATCAGAAGGACCAGGAGCTGTTGGAGTGAACCCAGAGGAGGTCATGGAGATACTCCCAGGGCTGGATCCCCTGTGGAGCCAGGCTAGGAGGGATGGGGAAGAAAAGGATCCAGGGAGACCTCAGAGCTCCTGCCAGTGCCTAAAGAGGCTCCAGGAGAGCTGGAGAGGGACTTGGGACAAGGGATGGAGGGACAGGACAAGTGGGAATGTCCTTAAGCTGAAGGAGGACAGATACTGGGAAGAAATCCTTCCCTGTGAGGGTGGGGAGGCCTTGGCACAGCTTCTCTGTGCTCTCCTGGCACAGAGAAGCTGTGGCTGCCCCTGGATCCCTGGAAGTGTCCAAGGCCAGGCTGGACACTGGGGCTTGGAGCAACCTGGGATAGTGTGAGGTGTCCCTGTTCATGGCAGGAGGTGCAACTGGATGATCTTTAAGGTTCCTCTTTCCAGGGGGGAATTCCTTCCCAATATCCTATCTATCCCTGCCCTCTGGCAGTGGGAAGCCATTCCCTCTTGTCCTAGCACTACATCCCTTGCAAATAGTCCCTCTACATCATTGTCCTAGCTCCTTCAGGCACTGCAAGGCCACAATGAGGTCACCCCAAAGCTTCTCCAGGCTGAACAATCCCAACTCTCTCAGCCTTTCCTATGGCAGAGCTGCTCCATCCCTCTGATCATGCTGGTGCCTCCTCTGGAGTCAAATGGGAGCTTCTCCCTTGCCGAGGTGGTCAGGTCATGCCTGGTGGTTCCTCTGGGAAGTGGAGCCAGGAGAGCTCCCAGCTGGGGCTGGGCTTGGGCATTTGCTGATGCTCCACAAGCCACAGCTCCCCTCTCCAGCCTGGATTCCCAGCAGGAGCACTCCTGGCTTTGGGACATCAGCACCACCTCCTCCAAGGACACCTGTTGTTGACTCACCTATTGTAAATGGGACATAATTCCTGGAAGCAGATCTGCAGAGTCATCGGAGGGGTTTCGTGTTACTGAAGGGAGCAGTTTGTTGTGTGAACAAACATTTCTCCAAGCCACCTCCTGCTTTCTCTTCCTTGTTCACCACCTTAGGGCTGCCTGGCCTCACCCTTTGGTTGAGAAATATGCTTTAGGATGCCCTGATTTGAGGATGCAAGCTGGGATCTGGTGTCTGCCTTTAGCTGCACTCCATCTTTTTGATAATATCGAAAATATATCTCAAAATACATGTCTGGTTTTGAAATACAAGATTTCTCGTGGCATTATCCATCCACAGGCTGTGGCACAGATAAGAGCAGTGGATGGAACAACAACAGTGGGAAATCCTGCTGGGTTTTCATCAGCTTTGACGAGGAATTTTTTCAGTGGAAATCTTTTGTCTGGAAAACGCCTGCCCATTGTAATGGAAATGGTCCATAGGAAGAGGTTTGTTTGGACAAATTTTCTGCTAAGTGTTTCTGGGGGGAGGAAAAACAAGTTGGAAACGTTCCAGACCTTCTCACTTCAGCAATTTCAAAATAACAGTTTGAACCTCCCTTATTCGAACCTCCCTGCAGAAATAACCATGAGAATGGAGAAGTTTAATTTAGGAAATGATAAATTAATAAAATACTGAATTTGCACCAGGCAAACGCAAGGAAGGCCTGTGTGGGAGCAGGCAGGTGTTCGTGACTAGCCAAATCTGATTCTCTCTCTCCTCAAGGTTATCTCCATCTCCCCCAGGGCAGGGAGCCCCAATTGTTCCAGAGCCCCTAGTTGTTCCAGAGCCCCTAATTCCCTTTTCCAGCTGCCTGTGTGCCAGGAAATCAGCAGCATCACAGACCCTGTCTGCCCCTCTCACTAAGCTGCTGCTTTGCCTTGCACAGAAGCTTCCCCCAGGGGCTGCACCACCTCAGGGACTTGCTGTAAAATTAAAAATGAAATTAAAAAGCCATTTCAGAGCGGTTGGATCAGTGCAGAAGAGGGAGCCAGGATGCATTCAGGGGCAGGCTGGTGGTTTGGTGGGAGAGGTGCAACAGTGATTGAGGAGGAGGACGGTCCCTGTCCCCTGATTTTCGACAGGTGGCTTGGAGAGGACAGAGTGATTCCCTTGGGACTGAAAGATGGAGGGTGGCATCCCGTGCACCTGATGCTGCAGCAGCCAGGTCCTCCCGGAAGCTGGAATTTCGGGAGTCCTGCTCCGTGGATCTTGGTGTGGTGCAGCCGAGCCAGGGAAGGGGCCTGACCCCCTCTGTGGCATTCCTGAACCAGAAAAGCCCTTCCAAGTAGTTCTAAGAGGAAATGCAGCATTCTGGGTGGGCGTTAAGGGGTGTCACAGGGTGGCCAAGGGGCTCAAAGCCCCTTGATGTGATCCTTGATCTGATCTCAGGCACACATCCCCCCTCTGCTGAAGGCACCAGTGTTGCCCTCTAATGAAGAGAGAAATTTTCCAATCCACATGCTCTTATTTCCTGGAATTATACAGCTACAAACTGAATTGGTTTCTATATTCTATAGAATGAGATGATCTTTCCTTTCCAACACAAACCATTCTATGATTCTCTGCCTTTTAAAAATCCCATTATTACCAGCACAGCGGCTGTAACCTGAGGCAACTTCTACGGTTTAATGATAAAACCTCGGAGTTGGAGACACATTATTTTATATTCCTTTGAATGTGTTCCAGCTCCCAGCTACTACAGCTGTCAGCAAGGCAAGAGGTGCCTGACAATGCAGGGAAAAGCAACCTGTCATCCTTTGGAGCAGGAAACCAGCTCCTTCATCCCACACCTCCACTCACATGGGAAAGAGAAGTTAAAGCAGAATTACCCCAAAGCAGCAGAATTATTACAGCAAGGACGAGGTGTGCTCTGCACAAGCCTTGCACATGGGCTTTGTGTTTGTATTAATGAGAGGAAAAAGTACAAGTAGTCACGGGAAAAAAAATTGAGGAAAATAATGTTCTGTACATTTAAACATTCTACTTTTACTCTCATCTGACAAAAGCCACTTATTACAATTTCCTCAGCATCGCAGCCCTCAGCAGAAAAACTCCTTTCATTAACCAGGAAACAAATTCTTGTATTCCAGCACTGCCAAATGAACTCGGTAAACCTGACAAAGCCACGTTTTCCCCAGCAACCTGCCTCCTGCCACCCCTGAGCTGCAAGGCTGAGCTTCCCAGCGGCAGCTCCCACACCTTCCAGCCTCTGCCTGGCTCCCTTTGGATCCCCCTGTGAAACTGGGTCCCCCAAATCCCCCCGCCCAGCACCGCCTGGTGCTCCCCAGGGCGTGTGGAGCAGCTCACCTGGGAGCAGCAGCAAGAGCCAGAGGAATGGATGGATGGACAGGAGCAGCATCTCCGCGGTGGTTTGTGGCTCGTGGAGCCTCTGGCCATCCCGGGAGGGACCGTGAGCAGCGATTTGCCTGCCTGGGCTGACTCTCACCCAGCTTCCTGTTAAAGAATAGAAGGAAACGGGCTGAATTCACAGGGGAACTGTGTTTTTCAGCCCATTATGGCCGGGGAGGATGTGAGCCATCGCTTACCGGCGGCAGAGGAAACCTCGCCGAGGTTTGCTGGGGACTCGGCTCCCGTCACAGAGGGATGCCCTGCTCTGGGCCTCAGGAGCTTCCTGATGGTGCTGGGGTTTTTGGGAAATGTTCTGTGTGTGGTAGGATGTGCCCCCCAGATCCCATCCCCCCCAGAGCAGCCCTGAGGGCTGTGTTGAGCCTCCCTGGGGTAGGAGCTGCTGGAGGGACCTCTTATGTTCTTATACATCCACGAGGAATTTGGAAATAACTGCTCCTTGTGGGGCCAGGGGAACTCGGCAGCTGGATCTGCCCTGCAGCCTGTGCCTCCCTGCAGAGCTCCAGGGAGCCTGGGCACAGGGACATGCCAGGTTTGGGATGCTGGCTTTGGGATGCTGGTCTTCAGGCAGCACAGCCTCCCTCCCTACAGGACACACAGCACATGCTGGGCTTTCACCTACCCCATCCCCAGTTCCTTGAGAAGGGGAAGAACTGGAAAACTGGGCTGGTTCTGCCCCCATCCAGCCCAAGGGGTTCAGGCATTTGGGTTCTGGCCCTGACCTTGTGATGTGCTGGTCTGTGCAGGTCCTGTCATGGTGTGAACTCCAGGGGTGATGATTGATCCTGTCTTGGATGTGAGTGGGTGTTTGGAGGAGAAGGGTTTTAGTGTTCCCATGTGGGAAAGGCTCTGTGTCTGCCCATCTCAGGGGGTCCATGTGGGTGTTCAGCATGCAAAGGCACAGGATTGTGTCTCCTGGTTTGAGGGGCTGGTCCAGCCCCTCCCACAGCCCCCCAAAAGCCACAGGCAAAGGAGATTCTCCTTCACTGCATGGAGTGCATCGAGAGTGTTCTGTGCTGCCAGCATGATCCTTGCTCCCCACAGCTGGCAGACAGCAGCAGGACTGAGGGAATGATCCCCCGTGTGTGGTGCAGCTCCTCATGTTCCATGGGTCTCTTGGAACCCCTCCAACCCCCAGGAAAAGCACCAGGCCAAGGCTGATGGCCTCCTCAGCGGCCTTTGCTGGGACAAACCCCCTCCAGCAGCCCCCCCAGCCTTTTGTCCCTTGCACAGATGTGGTGCTCAGAGATTACGCTGTAGATTAAGGTTTTACTGAATCCTGAAATGAGTGCAAATACCCAGAAGCTCTCACATGCAGTTAAATCTCTTCTGGATGCTCGGCTGGATGGTGGAAAAGGCATTTCCCACCCTGTCCTCCCCACGTGCAGGAAGGACAGAGCCCAGATATTCACCCCAGCCTGTCTGCTGAGAGCCTGCAGGTAAGAGCAGTGATGTTTTGGGGTGGAAGGGTGGGAAGATGTGTTTTGTAACGGCTAAAACTCCGGAGGATCCATGTTTTCTGCTCCAAGATGTGCTCAAGGTCACTCCCAGTGGCAGAGGGTCTGACACACGGCATCCCTGGGCCAGGGGGATGTACCTGTGAGCAGGGTGATGGCCTGGAGAGCAGCCCTGCAGCCTCGTGGCACGGCTGGTGTGTGAGGGGAGGGATGTGCCAGCTCTGACCTGCCTGTGACCCCCAGCAGGTCACACAACCATCCAGGCTGGAAAAGCCTCCAAAATCCTCGAGTCCAACCATTGGACTGGAGGTTTAAAGCATCCAGAGCTCCCCATGGACTCACCCCACAGCTGAGCTGGCAAATGTTCCTTGTGCAGCAGTGGCACCCCGGCAGGGACAGCCATCCCTGGGGCTTTGCCATCCTCCCAGCCCGGAGCACTGCGTGGATCTGCCCTGCCGGGCTGTGCAAAGAGCTCACCTGCAGAAAGGGCATTTTTTACACCCATTTCTTTGCCACATTAAATTTTCACGCCACGCCGGTGGCGGCAGGGAGGTTTCCTGCAGCCGGAGGGGGGAGGGTGCTTCTGCCCAGACAAAAGGGTCCTTGTCCCGCACGGGGGGACAGGAGGGTCGCGGGGCGAGGGCAGCGCTGATGTGGCAGCGGGCAGGGATGGGAGCAGCGCTGCCCGCGGGATGAGCCGGAGCTTCCTCGTGTGCCCCGGGGAATCCCGGCGGCTGCGGGGCCGGGGCGTGACGTGGCAACTTCCGAGGTGAGTCTGCCTGCACCTTCACCGGAGAACCACCCCGCAGCTTTTCCTGCTCGTCCCGCCGGCAGCTTCCCAGCCCCGCCGCTGGAGACGATGATTCCCAGGCAGCAGGGACGCCCAGGTACCCCCGTGGGGCTGGCAGGGCTCTCCTTCCTTCCTCCCTCCCTCTCCCCCATCGCCCCCTGCTCCCACCCGTGTGCCTCCCACGGGATTTTGCTCCTGGCGAGTGACTCACGGGACTGTGTGCCCCGGGGAGGTCCCCGGGGGGTTTGGCCCTGGATCAGCACCGTGGGGCTGGGGGCGGACAGGGGTGGGCGGAGGGCTCCCCACAGGCTCCAGGTGAAGTGTCTGAAGGTGCCCAGGACAAGGGGATGCAGGGCATTGCCTCATCCTGCCTCATCCAGCCTTAGCCACCCGAATTTATCCTGTCCTGCGAGCCCGAGGGAGGGAGCACTCACGGGATCATCCCATTCCCTGGCAGCTGCGAGTGCAGGCAGGAGGGCTCGAGGGGACATGAGGACAGGACGGCCGTGCCCGGTGCTCACCCCCGTGTCCCTGTGCCAGGTGACCCCGCCGAGCCATGAACGCCTCGGTGTCCGGCAGCCAGCTGAGACAGCCCGAGCTCCAGGACGTGGCCGCCTTCACTCCCGTCTCCATCGTCAAGAGCGTGACAAAGAAATCGGACGCGCTGCCCGTGATCTCGGTGATCGTGGTCATCTTCGTGCTGCTGGCCGTGTTCATCATCCTGCTGGTGCGCTACGGCCCGCAGCTGCGCACCGTGCAGATCACCCTGCGCCACGAGCCGCTGCCCCAGCACATGGACAGCGTGCTCCTCACCCGCTGGAGACAGCTGGAGCCCCACGGCAAGCTGCCCGGCATGGACTCGGCCGGAGTGAGCTGCCACTGCTCCTGCAACCATCACCTCCCCTACGGCAGCGCCGAGCCCAATGTCATCGAGATCACGTACCTGTGACACGGCCGGGGCCGGCTGGGCAGGGCTCGAGGGACGTGTCCCGCTGGAAAAGTATGGTTGGGATGTTAGAGCATCCCGGGATTCACGGCTTCCCGCACACGGAGGCTGCATCTCCCCGGGACTGTGGCTGCCCCGGGAATGCTCAGCCAGGAGCTGCAGTGCCCCATCACTGCTGCTGCTGTCCCCAGGCAGGAGCTGTGCCCCAGCCTGGGCTCTGGGGCTGGGTCAGCCTACGTGGGGCAGCTTTAGCATCTCTTCTGGTTTTACCTGCCCTGGTTTTACCTGTCCCACGCTGCCTGGGAGTGGCCAGCAGAGCTGCCTTGGTCCTCGCCCCAGCTGGGGAGCTCTGGGGCTGTGCTCAGGCCCTTGGCAGCAGCTGGAAGTTGCATCACCTGGAAATGTTTTCCAGTGAAAGGTATTTCCACATGCACGGTGTCCTCATTACACTGTTTATGTGGCACAGAGAAGTCTCCAGCCCGTCTTTCTCTCCATGCTACAGCCCTTTTTCCCCCACCGGGGGGTTGGATCATCACGCTGCCCCCTGCCAGCTCCCTCAGCCCCTCGGGGCAATCAGCCAGAGGAGAGGAGGGGGGAGAGGAGGGGAGGGGAGGGGAGGCAGCTCCTGAACCCCTGATGGGAGGAGACAGTGACAGGAGACAACGTGTCCTGTCCCCAGTGTAGGTGGGTGAGAGAAGAGGGGTGAACACAGCAGAGGCAAGAGAGGTGATAATGGCACATCACAGCTGGCTGAACATCTGGAAGTGTTGACACCAGAGGAGAAGCTCATGTGACTCTGGGCAGAGTGCAGAGCATCTGTGTGCAAGGGGATGGGGAGACCTGAGGTCACCTTCGTTGTGGTCACCTTCACTGTGGTCATCTCGCTGTCCCCATCACTGGCTGCTGTCCCAAGGAGGCAGTGATGGTGGGGTTGGCACCCTCAGCCACAGCGGGGTGACACTGAGGTGGCTCCATCGCCCTGGGGAGAACCTTGTTTAGGTAGCCCAGAGGGAGCAGAAGGAGAGCTGAAAGCTCCTGAGCCCTGCTGGGCTCCTGCTGGTGTCAGACCTGTGCAGCCCTGGGCTCCTTGCTGCTGGAGGCACCTGGATCTCTCCAGTCCTGGTCTTTCCTCCCATGGTGGGAGCAGAACCTCAGTGTCTGTAGTGCCTGGGAGGGAGCACAGCCTCTGGGATACCCTCAAGGATTTATTCTGCTGAGCAGCCCCAGGAGTCAGAATGCAGCTCCCACCTCTCCCACTCTGGAAAAACCAGGTCTGTGTCTGCCCTCAGCTGCATCCCTGGCACAGATCCCTGTGGGCACAGCTGGACAAGAGATGGGCCTTTACCTGTTCCTCCAGGTGCTGGAGGTATTCCTGTCATGGCAGATGCTCCAGGATCACTCCTCTCACTCATTTCCAGCTGTTTTCTTGCTTTAAATCTGGATAGTGGTTGGACTTGCTGGAAACATTTTGTCTCCACAATAAACATAATTTATATTACTTTTTCGGAGGGTTGTTTTCTGTTTTGATTTTGTTGCCGTTTGTTTTCCAGGGGTGATAGGGCATTATCAGCTCTTCCTCACCCGTGTTGGAAGAGATAAGGGCTGTCATTTCCACTGAAAACCATGGAGTCCTGCTCCCCTTTGCATGTCAAAACACGGCTTAGTTTGCAGTGTAATAGCACCCCTGAGGAGATAATCACCTCTAGGGACTTCTCCTAATTAAGAAATTCCTCCCTGTGAGGGTGGGCAGGCCCTGGCACAGAGTGCCCAGAGAAGCTGTGGCTGTCCCTGCATCCCTGGCAGTGTCCAAGGCCAGGTTGGACAGGGCTTGGAGCAGCCTGGGATAGTGGAAGGTGTCCCTGCCATGGCAGGGGTGGCACTGGATGGGATTTTAGGTCCTTTCCAAACGAAATCATTCCATGGTCTCTTTAAATGACATCTGCAGGTTGTGGTCACTCACACCAGGGATCTAAGAGCTGGAGAAAGCCCCGGGTAACAACCACGTGCTCTGCACTGTGGCACCCAGAGAGGCTGCCCCTCCTGGGGACATCAGCCGGTGTCACCAGCCCAGGGTGAGGCAGCAGAGCTGTCCCCCAGCTTTGGTGGCTGTGTCGTTCCAGCTCAGTCCAACACAAAGCCTTTAATGGGAGCAACAGGAGCTTTCCTGGCAGCTCCCTCTGAAGGACATCCACAGCAGGGAAACATCGTGTTTGGAGAGAAAAGATTAAAAACGTCTAAATATTAATAAAGAGAAAGATAAAAAGGGTAATCATTGCTGGCTCTCATTGATTTGCAGCCGCTGGGGACTCGTAAAGGTCTGATTTATGTCCCAGTGTGTCGTGGCCCAGATCCATCACTAACCCCGTGCAGCACAGGGAACACACCCTGGGCTCTTGTTCAGGTGTTTCAGGGTGTCCAACTACAATCAAATAAAAGTGGCATGGTGAATGGATGGTGGTGCTGAGGGAGCTGCAGTGTCCCCACATTTGTCCTGTGTCCCATCCTGTCAGCAGCCCTTTCTGCACGACCATCTCTGGAAAGATCCAGGACTGAAGTGCCAGCCTTGGGGAGTTCTTCCATGTGCTTCATTTGCAAACAGAAATGTAGATACAAGCTTTTGGAACACAGGAAAGAAATTACTGTAAGACTTAGAATAGCAAATTAAATCATACGAGCGAGCGACAATATGCTGCCAGCTTTCTCCTCCAGGAGGACATCAAGGGTTAGATCTCAACTCATTGCTTTCTCCCACACAATAAAACATCATTTTTACAGCTTCTCCTCATTTCTCTTTGGCCAGCTCTCCCTCTCTCTGCTCACAGAATTGCTTTTTGTAGCACCAGGCTTTATAAAACACATCAGGGTCCAGGAGCAGCAGAGCTGTGCATGACATTACCATAACATTATTCCTCTCTATTCAAACACCCAGCCTGTCCCAATTTACTTCACTTATAACTTTCTTCCCCTCCTTAATAATAACCCTTTTATGAGCACAGAGCAACAATAACTCTCCTTATCGTCCCCCCAGTGCAGGGCAGCTCCTGGAGCAAGCCAGGCAGGAGTTGCTTTGCGCAAAGCCAGACTTTGCCTGGGGAAGCTTTCAGGAGCTTCTGCATCTGTTATTAACTCTGTCCTGATCAGAGATCGCCTGCACTCCGTTTTATTTCCTTCCCAATTAAGGTGTTGCCCTGCAGGAAGGGGGATCTTTATAACCCCCTAAAGGAGGGTTTAGTGTGGGGTTACAAGAGGGTTTGGGTTTGGGGGTCACTCTGCTCGTGATGCTGCAGAGTTGTCTAAAATAGTGTAAAACCCAGGGAAACACCCTAAAAGCGTTCAAAGCCGGGGGAAGCACCCTAAAACTGTGCCAAACTGAGGGAGGCACCCAGAGCACCGGCTGAGGATGGAGAGGGGAGGAGCTGCAGCATCACCCGCAGGGCTGGAGGGGCTGAGCTGGGGCAGGGTGGTCGCAGCCCCTCTGCTGGCAGAGCCGGGGGGCTGAGCTGGGGGTTCAGCGCCCTGTGTGCCCCTCGGGCAGGCAGGGGACAGGCGCGGCCAGCGGCGGAGCGCAGCGCGGAGCAGCAGTGAGCTCTCGTGGCGGAGCAATCCAACTGCACGGAGCGGGGCTGAGCCTCCCCGCCCGCCCCGAGCTCGGCAGGCACCTTGGGGAGCTCCGGAAGGCACCGCAGGGGGACACGCGGGCCATTCGTCACCGTGGTGAAGGACGAGCAGCTAGGCTGGACCAGGTGGCACGTGCAGGTCACCTTCAGCCAGTGTCACCTGCTGATTTTACGGAGATGAGCTCAGGGAGAGCCAGACCCCCTCGAGAGAAGGTCCCTGCACCTCTTGCGGAGCTCTGTGCCTGCTGTTGGTGGGAGAGGGGGAATCACGTCCTTCCTGCTGGGAAAGGTCCCCCAGCAGCCTCCCAGGTCCTGCAGGCAGCTGAGCATGGGGAAGGTGCTGGGCTCTCCTGTGCAGCTGCAGCTGCACCCAGCTCCTCACACACCTCACACACCTCAGCGAGGGATTGCTGTTCTGCTGACAAGCGAGTGGCATTCTAGAGAAGCAAAGGCTGTCTTTGAAGGGCTTAAATTCATAGAATCACGGAATACCTGGAGTTGGGGTCCCCTAGGATCATCCAGTCCAACTCCTGTCCCTGCACAGACACCCAACAATCCCACCCTGTGCATCCCTGGGAGCACAGTGTCTAAACACTCCTGGAGCTCTGGCAGCCTCAGGCTGTGCCCATTCCCTGGGGAGCCTGTTCCAGCTGAAAGATAAACCCCATGATCCCTGGGGCATGGTGAGAAGCACCCCCCTGTGCTTGCTTCTTCTCCCTTTGCAGCCCCTCTGAGGTGGAGCTGAGCCTGGAGGAGCCCAGTCCTCCTCAGGGTCCATCCCGTGCCCATGGTCTCTGTGTCCTGGACACCATTTCCCACCCCATGGAGCAGCTGTGGAGCAGAGATGAGATCAATTCCTGCTCCCCTGAATGGCCCACAGGGTATGGAGAGCCCTGACCACCCCAGTGAGGCTCAACCTCTGGCAATGGGAAGCCATTTCCCTTTTCCCACCCCTCCATCCCTTGTCCCAAGTCCCTCTCCAGCTCTCCTGGAGCCTCTTTAGGACTGGAAGAGGTCTCTCCAGAGCCTTCTCCTCTCCAAGTGAACACCCCCAGCTCTCAGCCTGTCTTCATCAGAGAAAATGATCAGATTTGAAAAAGTCTCTTCTCTCTCACTGAAGCTGCCCTCTGCTCCCTGCTGTGTTATGGCACAGCTCGTGGTCCCCAGCTAACACCATGTCAGCCCAAAATGACAAAGTTTGAAGATCTCCAGCTGTGCAGTGGAGCTCGAAATAACCTGGTGGTGCTGCTCTCTGCCATGTGATGGACAGGGATAGTGGTGCCTCCAGCACTGCTCTGCACCCCTGGGAGCTTGGGGTGCTCCCATGTCCTGCTCTGGAGCCTGGAGAGCAGCTGAGCTGCACAGGAGCCAGGTTTTCACTCCTGAAAATGGCATTTCCAGCTGCTCTGGGCACTGACAGCATCAGGCAGGAGCAGAAGGAAGTATTGCACATAGTGAATGTATGAAGTGCTGCAAGAATTGAATGAAGCTGATGCTTTTTCTGAGCTTTAAATGAAAGGGTTCAGGTGCAGCCTAAACCTTAGGGGGAGAACGTTGTGTTTATAGGCACCACATTATCCGTGGAGGTCCTGAAGCACGTTGGGAGCCTGCCGGGGTGTGAACAGGAAACAGGAGGAGACACGTTTTGTTTTTAGCACCACATCTCATTTTCCTGCCTGTGCTTCTGGCAAGTCTCAGCTCGACCCTGTTTTTTTCTCTCCTATTTTCTTGCAGCATCACTTTGTCCATCTCCCTCCACAGCCCTGATTTGCAGCTCAGTGATGCTTTTGCAGCATCCTCCTGCCAGCTGGGAATGTTCTGATGGCTGGGGGTCACAGGCCCAGTCTGTAGGGATTTATTCCTGAAGAATCATAAATAATTCATGCAGGAGCTCCTCCAGCTCCTCCTGGGCAGGCCAGACCTGTCACTGGTGCTGGGATCTGTACAGCCAGACTGGGGACAGTGCTCAGGGTGTCACAACTTGGTGACAGTGACTTCTCCTCCCAGCCTTTCCCTGTGGTGGCTGAGCAAACTGGTGCTCAAAATCCCACCTGGTCCCTGTCTTCGGGGAGAAAAAGGGGTGGTTTGGAGGTTTGGAATCCTCCCAGCTGAGCAGCAAGGTGGGGATGGCAGCAAGCGAGGTGTGTGCTGGTGTTGGGGAAATCCATCTGCGCTGTCAGTGATGGTTAAACACGGGGGATTCAGGGAGATTAGCTTGTTCTGTGCATGGATTGGGAGGTGATGGGAGAAGGAAACACACGCAGGGCTCCTCAGGGAACCCCTGGGGTACAATATTTGTTTATTTTCCCTTGTGATGTTCCAGCGCGGTTCTTCTGTTCCGCTGCACCCCTAAGAAGGAACAGCATTAAAAAAACGGGAGGTGGCAGGATAACCATTCCCGCAGAAGGAAGTGGCCTTCCCACCTCTCCTCCCAAAATCGGGGCACGGGCTGGGAGACATCCGGTTCTCCTCCCGCAGCTCGGCGGGCAGCGGGAGCGAGCGGGAGCATCCCTCCGGGAGAGCCGCGGGCAGCGCAGGAGGAAACGCGAGCACAAAGCAGGGAAATGACTTGGCAAAGGTCACCTGGAGCTGGGGCCGAGCCCAGGAATAGCACCGGGGCTCCTGCCACCCCCCGCGGCACTGTCCCTTCCTCCCGCCGTGCTGAGCGGTGGCACCGACCCAGCCGAGGGGACAGCTCGTGGCACTGGGGTGGGGCTGGTTTTGCTGCTCGTTGGGACATCAAAAGTCACTGTAACAAAGAGAAGTGATGACAGCAAGGATGCAGGCGGTGGGAAGCTTGAGCTCACCTGGGAAAACCAGAGCTGTGAGGGGAACTGGGAGGGATGGCAATAGGTTGGGTCTACAGGAGGTGCCCATCAAGGCTGGAAAAGCAGGAGGAGAGGGCGAGGTGGGAACAGGACTCCAAAGGCTGCTGGAGGCTGCCTGGAAGGTGTGGGAGCCACAAAGGTGATGTGGCTGGTGGGACTCCACCCACACCATGAGGATGCTCCATAATGCCAAGGAAGATTCCACAGGACCTTCCCTGTCCCAAATGCTTTCAACCACCTTGAGACCAAAGTAAACCCAGCCTGGGGCTCGGGGGCTCTGCAAGCTTAGGAGGAATACCTGGAATAGCTTTAGGCTGTGCTACCTGTTGTGCACAGCTGGCCAGCTGTGCTGCTCCTGGTGCAGCAGCTGGGCAGCCTGAAGGTGGGGGCTGCTTGAAGCTGGGGCTCAGGATAAAGTGCTGAAATAAGGCTGAGAAGGGATTTGGTGGTGCAGGAGTGACGCCAGGGAAATCAGTGCTGAGCCAAGCTGGGATGGAGCATGTGCCAAGACAGGGAGTGGCCGGGATAGGGACAGACGGATGCAGGGATGGAGAGAGGCCTGGAAGGACACAGGTCGTGTCTGCCAGCACCTCCCTCCTCCCCTCGTGCCCTCCCGGCTGCGTTGGATGTGCTCACACTGCCGGTGATTCATTCATCAGCTCCTTTTGGTGTGTCCAGCTGCAACTGGTAACATCATCAAAAGCTGTGTGTGGAAAAGGTGACTTGGGCACATCGCCCCCAGAGCAAGGAGCAGGGGTTGCACTTGGATTTAGGAAAATGAGGATAAGTCAAAGTCTGAGATGTAACAATGGGGGAACGAGGCTTTGGGTCCATGCAGGAGCAGGAGTCCATCACCTCCTCCTGAAGCATTGTGGTGGGTCGGGGAGTGTCTGCAGGAACCACACCTTCTGGGCAGCGTGTTCTGCAGGTGACAGTGGGAACGGTGCCCGCAGGTTGGGATCGGAGGGCACTTCCACACCCTCTGGCAGCTGGGCCCGAGCCGCCCCAGAGCCCCCACCCCGCCCCGGTATTGTACCAGCCCGGTCCTCCCTTTTCCTGTAGGTGGGGTTTCCATAGGATGTCGGCTGCTCCATCCCCAGCCCGGCCAGCCGGCCGGTGGCTTCTCCCGGGACTGTCCCTCTGCTCCGGGCTGTCCCAGCCCGGGGAGCTCCAGCGCTGTCCCCCGGTGATGGCAGCGCTGGGGACAGCCACCAGTCCTGCTCGCCATTTCCCCTCCTTTCCGAGCGCTGGCCGGTGCCCACGGGACCCGGAGATGGGAGAGGATGCCGAGGTCCCGCGGTGGCCGTGAGGACTCTCCGGGGATGCGGTGGCCGGCGGGCCAGCCCGGGGCAGGGCGGCGGGGCCGCGGGGGCTCTGCCGGCAGCATGCTGGGGCTGAGGCGCTCGGCGCTGCCGCTGCCGGCGCTGTGGTGGTGGTACCTGTTCCTGTGCGCCGACGCCCAGGAGGTGGCCACGTTCACGGTGCAGTACCGCGTGCTGGAGGAGGTGCCCCCGGGAACCGTCATCGGCAGCCTGGCCGAGCACTTCGAGGGGGGCGAGAGCGGCGAGGCGGCGGAGGCGTTCCAGCTGATGGAGACCCCGGGGAGGTTCCCGCTGCACGTGGGGAGCGGCGATGGGGTGCTGAGCACGGCCGGGCGGGTGGACAGGGAGCAGCTGTGCCGACACAGCGATCCCTGCTGGGTGTCCTTCGACGTGCTGGCCGCCCAGAGCCCGGCCCTGGTCCACGTGGAGGTTCAGGTGCTGGACGTCAATGACAACGCGCCGCGGTTCCCCACGCCCGAGCTGGAGCTGGAGATATCGGAGAGCGCGTCCCTGCGGACACGGATCCCCCTGGATCGAGCCCTGGATGCTGATGCTGGCCCCAACGCCCTCTGCTCCTACGCCCTCTCCCCCAGCGAGCACTTTGCTCTGGAGGTCATCTCCAGCTCCGACGGGATGAGGCACGCGGAGCTCGTCGTGGTGAAGGAGGTGGACCGGGAGCTGCACTCCTCCTTCGACCTTGTGCTGACAGCCATGGATCACGGGGAGCCACCAAAGTCAGGTACAGCTTTGATTAAAGTCATTGTCCTCGACTCCAATGACAACAGCCCCGTCTTCGCAGAGAGCTCCCTGACGGTGGAGGTTCGGGAGGACACCCTGCCTGGGACCCTCCTCGTGACGGTCACAGCCACTGACCCTGACCAGGGTCCCAACGGGGAGATCGAGTACAGCCTGAGCAGGCATGCACCCCCCGAGGTGCTGAGCACCTTCAGCATCGACGCGCGCACGGGCAGCATCCTCCTGCGGCTCCCTCTGGACTACGAGGAAACCCACGCCTACGAGCTCGATGTGCAGGCGCGGGACCTGGGCGCCAACCCCATCCCGGCGCACTGCAAGGTCCTGGTCAAGGTCCTGGATGTCAACGACAACGCTCCCGACGTCCACGTCACCTGGGCTGCGCGGGCGCCCGTGCTCTCCGAGGCCCTCCCCAAGGACAGCTTTGTGGCCCTGGTGACAGCCAGTGACCCCGACTCGGGAAGCAACGGGCAAGTGCTCTGCTCCCTGAGCCCAGGGGATGAGCACTTCAGGCTGAAGAGGACCAACAGCCACAGCTTCGCGCTGCTGACCAACGCCTCGCTGGACCGCGAGCTGCGCGCCGAGTACAACCTGACGCTGGTGGTGAGGGACATGGGGGACCTGTCCCTGGCTGTGCTGAAACACCTCACCATCTGCATCAGTGATGTCAATGACAACGCCCCGGCCTTTGAGAAGGCCACCTATGAGGCTGCTGTGGCTGAGAACAGTGAAGCGCCTGCCTTCCTGCTCACCGTCCGAGCCACTGACCCCGACCTGGGCTTCAATGGGAAAGTCACCTATAGGATGCTAGACCCCTCTGCTTTGGGGCTGATCTCAGTCGACCCCACCACTGGGGATGTTTTTGCCCTCCAAGCTTTTGATTATGAGCAGGTGAGGAGCCTAGAGTTCCTGGTGACTGCAGAGGATGGAGGGCATCCCAAGCTGGCATCCAACATCTCCATCAGGCTGGCTGTGCTCGACCGCAATGACAACGCGCCCATCGTCACCATGCCAGTGCTGGTGGGAGGGGTGGCCACGCTCTCTGTGCTGGTCAATGCAGAGACTGGGTGCTTCTGGATGCTCTCTGGGAATGGGAGCAGCCAGGGGGCTGCAGCAGCCACCAATTCCACACCTGTGTCATGCCCTGGCACTACCTTCCTCTTCAACATCGTGGCCAGGGATGTGGACTCCGGCATCAACGGGGCTCTCCGGTATGATCTGGTGGGTGGGGACGGTGCCGGGCTCTTCATCCTGGACCCTCTCCTGGGGCAAGTGTCCCTCAACACCAGCAACGCCAGCAGCCTGGCCGGCAGCCAGCGGGAGCTGCTGGTCCGTGTGAGTGACCAGGGGGACACCCCCCTGCACACCCTGGCCCGGCTCCGCTTGGTTTTCCGGCACCACGGGGCCTTCTCCAAAATGTCAGCCCGGGATCCTGGCTGGCTGAGCCTCTCCGTGCTGGTGGTGATCTGCCTGGCCGCTCTCCTGGGAGGCTCCCTGCTGCTGCTGGCCCTGACCCTGTCTCTGCGCAAGAAGGACAAGAAGGACGGCATGGCCTACAACTGCCGGGAGGCAGAGGACGCCCGCAGGCAGCAGCAGCTCAAGAAGCCGCACAGGCAGATCCAGAAGGCTGACATCCACCTGGTCCCGCTGCTCCGGGGTCGTCCCCGGGAGCCTGAGCCCCCCGGCCCTGCCAGGAGGAGCTGCCCGGCACAGCCACCCCCGCGGGCTCCCCAGAGGCTCCCCTCCACCTCACCCCCACTCTCTACAGGACCCTGAGGAATCAGAGGACACAAAAAGGCTCCGAGGAGCAGCAGGGCACCTTGGACCTGCCCATCCTGCAGCGCCGGCCCTGCCAGCCCCACAGACCCAAACACTTGGTGAAGGAGGCTGTGAGCCCCCCGGAGGCACTGCCACACGGCAGGAGCTTGGTGAAGCCACCCATGGGAGAGCCCCAGGTGCCAGCCGAGCAGCCCGTGGGTGCAGGGGGAGCCGGGCAGCCCCAGCCCCACCAGCAGATCCTCAGGAGCCTGGTCCGGCTGTCGCTGGTGGCACTGGCGGAGCAGAGCCCGACCGGGGAGTTCGCCATGGAGTCTCCCCCAGTGCAGGTAGGAGCTGCCCTGGGTGTTCCCAGAGTGTGGACACCTCCAATCCTTCCTTGCCTGGGTCCTGCCCACCCTGGGGTGGTGGGAATGTGCAACTTGATGGCTTTTGGTTGGTCTCTGCCCCCAGCCCTGGGCAGTGATGCCTCCATAGCTGGGGCTGGGTAGGATGAACAATCCCCCAGCCAGGCAGGATCACTCGGGGAGCGGGGCTGTCACAGGGAGAAGGGGACAATCTCACTGGCAGGGAACAGCAGGAGGGCTGCAGGGGAGCCTCAGGACCAGGTGGGCTGCCCAGGCTTGTTTTTTCCCCGGTGTGGGGATGCTGAGCCATCTGCAGGAGGAGGAAACGCTATAAAAAGGCCCGGGGGCTCTCAGGGACGTCCTGGCAGGAAGCAGCTTGAGTGGCCAGCCCGGGGCTCAACAGGCTTTTCCTGCCTTGCAGCAAATCTCCCAGCTGCTCTCCCTGCTGCACCAGGGCCAGTTCCAGCCCAAAACAAACTACAGGGGAAACAAGTACACGGCCAAGAATGGCAGCAGGTAAGGCTGGCTCCCAGCACTTCCCCTCCCCACACCCCTTCCACTGCTCCAGCCCCAGCAGCCCAAAAGCCTCCAAGGGCAGAGACAGCAGAGCAGAGACACACCAGGGAAAGCCTCATCCCCCGAGACTGGGGAGGCAGGTTCTCCCTGCAGGGGATGGTTGTGCTCCTCTGGTCCTGCTCCCAGTGGTATCCAGCTGCTCTTTGCCTCCTTCCTGGGGCACCTTTGGCAGCTCCCTCCGCACTCACCTGAACTCCTCCACGGCCATGAACCATTTTCCATCCTTGCCAGGAACACCCATGGTTCTGGTGTGATGGGCAGGGGCACTCAGGAGCACAGAGGGGCCCAGCTCTGGAGGCAGCAGCATGAGGATGAGTGTTCTCATGGCTCTGGGCACTTCCTTAGAGATGCTGTTGCCTGCTGACATGAGTTTGGAACACTTGACCCTGTGCAAGGAGGCAACTGAGTGAGGAGCTACCAGCAGGGCTGGAAACACTGAGATATCTTGGTGCCAAAGATACTCCCAAACTTCATGGTGTTCCCATTAAATGATGCTGTTGCCATCTCTGAGTGAACATTCATCACTGCCTTGCCATGTCCCCCTGTCCCCACCTGCCCAGGCCATGGGCAGACACAGCTTTCTCCACCTTTCTCACCTGCAGCTGCTGAGGGTGGAGAGGAAGGGAGAGCAGCTCCAGGGCTTCTGGGGCAGGGCTGGGCTGTGCTGCTCCTCACCTGGTCCTGTGGGAGGGAAGCTGCTCTGAATTCATGGGGATGAGCCAGCAGCTCCCTGTTTGCTCAGGATATGAGCAAATATGAGGATATTCCTCATCTCTGGAAATGTTCCAGGCCAGGTTGGATGGGGCTTGGAGCAACCTGGTCCAGTGGAAAGTATCCCTGCCCATGGCACAGGATGGAATATGATCTCTAAGGTCCTTTGCAACCCTTCTGTGATTCTGTGATCTTGCTGCAGAAGGATAAAAACCCTCTCAGACCAGAAAAGTGGAGCCCAACCAACCCCAAAACTCATTAACTGCTGGGCTCTCAAAATGCCTTTGGTTCTGAGAGTGATGAGCAGGGAGGGTGTCACAGCCCCTGTCTGGGGCTTTCTGTGGGGATAGAAACCCTTCCAAGGGCTCAGTGGGGCAGGGCTGTGCTGGGAGCTAAAGTGACATGGGTGTTGTGACCCCTGGCAGGGCTGCAGGGCTGGACACGGGGCTGGACACAGGGCTGGACATGGGGCTGGACACTGACTGCCTGAGCACCAAGGACAGCGGGCATGGCGAGAGCGAGGCTGGTGACCGCGACTCCGACAGCGCCTTCGAGCTCTCCGTGCAGCAGCTCGTGGGAGAGGAGCTGGAGACCCTCCTGGAGCCACAGGCAGGTGAGGTGACCTCGCTCCTGGGACAGGGTGGGGCTGGGGGCTCCAGCAGTGGGATCTCCTCGGGTAATGCACACTAACCCCATCCAGCAGGGCCAGCAGCCAGCCAGGGCACATGGCACCTCCTGGAGTGGCTCTGGCACTGCTGGGGCAGCACGTCTGGACCATCCCAGGCTGTTGGAACCAGGCAAAGGGACTTGCTGAGCTTCATGTTGGATTTTTCCATGTGTTTATGGCTGCTCTTCCCTCCCATGGATGCATCTGCTGTGCTTTAGGGTTTGAGCTTGATCTCTGTCTTTGCTTAGGGGTGAGGTCCAGTTTCACGCTGCAGCTGCTGAACTGCTTCCCACGCTGGCCTGAGCCCTCCTTTCCTGGTCTCTGGTCCATGCAGAGTGAGAAAGGTGGACACTTGTCCTTGTCAAGCCCCTCAGGGTGTTATGCACCCTCAGAGCCCCATTAGGTTCCTCTTTCCTCTTCATCTCCTGTGACCAACCTCATCTTAGTGTGCATTTTTTGAGATGTGTGACCAGAATTGTGTGCAGTGTTTAGGATCCACTGAGGGTATAAGGAGGTTTTCTGGCTTGTTCCTCATTCCTGTCCTGCCCAAGCTCCATGCTGAGCTCTGTTCTTGGTGACTCCCAAATCCCTTCTCTGCGTGGAGGGAGAGCCATCAACACATGACATGTTGTTCCCTGGGACAATTATCCAACAGTTGGTGACACAGAAATTCACCAGCCCTTTTTGCTCATGGCACTCAGCCTTACCAGGTCCTTCAGCAACCCTCTGCTTTTGGGTGTTTTAGTAGAGTCAACACCAGCATTGTCCCCTTTCCATGTCATTTATCACTGTGTTGAGCAGATACTCTGGGACTCTGCTAATGATCTCCCTTGGTGTGGAAGATTAATTATTCCTACCCTCACTTCCCAGCTTTTAACACATATGAGTCCCTACAGAACCTGGCTGTAAATTCAGGCACAGCTCAGATCCCCTGCAAGCCTGGCTGGTATTGTTCCACCAGCTCAGGTGACCTCTGCCATCACAGAATTGAATCACGGAATGGTTTGGGTTGGAAGGGACCTCAAAAATCATTCCATTCCACCCCTGCCATGGCAGGGACACCTTCCACTATTCCAGGCTGCTCCAAGCCCCAGTGTCCAGCTGGCCATAGAGACTTCCAGAGATCCAGGGCAGCCACAGCTTCTCTGGGCACCCTGTGCCAGGGACTGCCCACCCTCACAGGGAGGAATTCCTTCCCAATCTCCCATCTAACCATGTCCTCTGGCAGTGGGGAGCCATTCCCCTTGTCCTGTCATTCCATCCCTTGTCCAGCGTCACCCAGCACTCTTCATCCAGCCCTTCCAAATTTCCAGAACACAATTCCCCCCTGACAATGCCATGTGGTTCCTCTGGGAGCAGCAGCTCCGTGGCTCTCTCTGCTGAGCCTTGCACAGAAGGATTTCTCTGAATCTGCCCACACTGGATTCACCTTCACGCGCTTAAAAGCTCCTGTCACCATTTCCACCTCCCCTCCCTCTGATCCCGCATTCATTTGAAGCAGTAGTTAATGAACAGCAGCTAATAAACCAGGCAATTTCATATCTGAGTTCCTCTGGCACTCCGGGGTGAATACCATCTGGGCCTGACATTTTCTACATGTTCCTTTTATTGATTTGTTCTAAAAATCTCCTCTACTGGCATTTCAATTTGAAAGAGTTGGGCTGACTCATGTCCTGTAGCAGAAATTTCATTGTGAAGCTGCTGTGCTCCTCCACAGAAGAGAAACTTATTGAGCTTTGCTGCTGGGGTGGTTTGAATTCCAGAGCTGGGCATTTTCGGTGCTCTTCCTTGGGGACACAACCTCCTGCTTGTCCCCTTTTGCCTCCCTGTTCTTTTATTCCAGTAAGGAGCAAATGAAGGAAAGGCTGAGACCTAAAAGCTTCCTTGAATTCCAAGGTCCTGCAGCCAAGAGCAGGGAGCAAACAGGAGCTCAGCTCCATCCCAGGTGCATTGACACACCCTGATCCCAGGAAAGGGATCAGGTCTGGATCCAGTCCTGCCCACACAGGGAGCATCCTAAAAAACCCCTGCTGTGGTGAGGCTGATCCATGAAGCACCATCTCCCACAGTTATTGGGTCTGACAGGAAAAAACCCTTTTGCCAAAGTTCTGAAATCCCACAGAATCATTAAGGTTGGAAAAGCCCTCTCAGACCATTGCTCCCCAGCACTGCCAGGTCCACCACTGACTCACGTCCCCAAGTGGCACATCCACATTCCCGGGGTGATGATTCTGTCACTTCCCCGGGCAGCCTGCTCCATGGCACAGGGAATGCCCCGGGGAAAGCTGAGGCTGGGGCTGTGTCCATTCCTGCTGGCCATGCCCTGAGAGGCTGCTCTGTTCCAGTGGTGCCAAACCTTCCCCAGGAGCCCAGCGCTTCCCGCAGAGGCGCCGGAGAGCAGCCGCCGGAGCTGCTGGGCTCCTTCCTCCTCTCCCCAACACAAACAGAGCCGTGGACTTGCATCCTGAGAGGGAGGAAGGAAGCACTGCTGGTGCTCAGGAGTATCCTAACAGCTGGCTGAGGCTGGCTGGGCCTTTGTGCTGCTCCCAGCGGGGGGATTTTGGGACTGATGAGTCCCAGCAGCTCTGGGATTGTTTATGCTGCGGGATGAACTCCCACCAGCCCAGCACAGCACTCCCAGCAGCAGATGAGAGATAGAACTTTATGGATGATAAAAACAACCCCTGCTCCCCAAACACCATTAAAACAAGGCAATAAAGAGTTATTGGTCAAATTAAACATACCTAATGATGAGGTTTCACGGCCACGGGACTGTCAGCCCGCTGAGTCTTGGCTCTCCCTGCAGAGAGCAGAGCAGTTGCCCTGCTCCAGAGCTGAGGCAGCCAAATATTCAGGGAATGAAGGGGCTTCTTGCAGACTGGGGAGGAGAAAACTGCATGTTTGACAGCAAAACCTGCAGCACACTTGGGTGATGTCTCAAGGAACAGTCACTGCAACTCAAATACTGAGACTGCAGAGAGAAACCCTGGATATGAAGGAACAGTCACTGCAACTCAAATCCTGAGACTGCAGAGAGAAACCCTGGATATGAAGGAACAGTCACTGCAACTCAAATACTGAGACTGCAGAGAGAAACCCTGGATATGAAGGAACACAAAAGAATTTTGCGGCTCCAGCTGAAACCAAAATCTAAGGGATGTCCCTGCCCTTCTCTCCTTGCCAGGTTGGAGTGCCAGCCCTTGCCCCCATCCCACCCCAGCACAGTTGTTTTCCAGAGAAAAAGGAGCAATTGCTTGGTTGGCTGAGGAAGGAGCCTTGTCTCAGTCACTGACTGAGGATCCCATGTCCCAGGCTGTGGCAGGGTATTGATTATCCTTTGGAATCAGCGGGATAAGAGCATTAGAATAGGGACCTTCCTTTCAGATGTCACTTTTTAAGTCAGAGCCACGCCACTGTTACAGTGACACCAGCTCTTGCCACCCTGGGGACTGCCGTGGTTTGTTACCAGTGATGTTTTGCTGCTCCCAAAACCTTTCCCAATCCAGGTGGTTGCTCTGAACCCCCCCAAGGTTCTGGGATGTGCTTTGGGAAGAAACAATGAGGGAATGCAATGAGGAATGCAGCCTCTGTGCACCACAGCACGGACTCTTGTTTACCAACTACCTCAAAAAACAAGAATCCCTGTTTCCCTTCCTGCCGTCTGACGAGGAAGCTATTCCAGGCTCTCCATGCTATGGGGTCCTTCCTTTATTTTCCAGGAGATGTTTATTCATGGACAGTTATAATCACTTCTTCTCTTGCCAACACTATTTTAAGCCTAAAGATTTCCTTTGCTGGTGCTTATCTCCTCAAAATAACGACAGGTTGCAGTCAGATCCCTGGAGAGCACTTGCTTCCTTAGGAGCAGCAACCCACACCTCTTGGGGTCTCCATTGTGTCAGCCTGGATCACTCCTGGTTTCATCTCCACAGTTTTCCCTGCTGGTGTCATTTCAGCTCCTCTTTCCTACAGATGGATAATCAGATTTGTGTGTAATTCCCCTAATCAGAGCTAGTAACAATCTACCCTGGCTGTGCCTCCATGCCAGCAGGGAATTCTCTGACCAATCCACGGTGTGATTCCAATTGCCCATTTTGGGGCACAATCAAATTAGTGGTGCACTAAGGAGCCTGCAACAGCCCCCAGCCCAGGCTCCCCCTGCTCCTCAGCTGTTTCCAATCGAGGAACAATTACTTTAGAGCTCAATTGTTTGGTCTCAGTCTCCAACCATCCAGCTGTGCATTTTAGAATCCAGAATTTCATTCTGCTATTATTGTTTTCACAATAACCCATTTCTTTTCGGTCTCAATCTGCCTCCTTAGCAGCAAATTCCCACCCTGGAGTGACCCTGAAGGGAAGTCCACTATCTTTGTGTCCAACACTTCCCCCTGGAAAGCTTTTCATTGTCTGCTCCCCTTTAGCCAGTCCTAAACCCTCCCTCTCTCAGGCCTTGCTAACAATTTAGTGAAGGGCCAATTGAGACTGCAACAAATGAGAATGAACGGTGATTCTAATGGTTATTATATTAAAACAAAACAAAACAAAAAGCCCTATAGTTTTAAACCAGTTCTATTTTGTTTGGCATTTTTAAGCTGCTGGCTTGCATGATGTCACTGGTGACCCATTTACAATCATTGCTCTCAGCTGATTTTAGGTATTTTCATTTATCAGTATTTTTATTTATTTATTTCCCCCCTCTTCTCTGCTGTGCTCTCTCCCATCAGAGCTGGCCCTCAAGAGGCTGACAGCAGCAGACCCAGCGTGGATGGCCCGCCTGTCCCTGCCCCTCACCAGCAGCTACAAGGACAACGTCTTCTCCCCCGACTCCCCGCGTTCCCCTGAGGATGAGGAAGCTGCAAGGCAGGAGAAACCAAGGACCTTTGAGACCTTTGGCAAAGGTGCTGGGGCTGACCCCAGTGGCACTGGGACGAGGCTGGCCAGCACCTTCCTCTCGGAGATGAGCACCCTCTTTGAGATGATCCTGTCCCAGAAGGTCCAAGTGCACGGCGAGACAGGCTCGGGGCTCCTGCGGCAGCTGTCGGCCCGAGGGCAGAGCCTGGGGCTGGGGGACACTGCTCCAGGTCTCTAGCAGCTTGGTGCCTGTGGCAGGGAGACAGCAGGCAGGGTTTTGGGGTGCCCAACCCTGTCCCCAACCCCAACAGGGTCACTATGACCCATCTAGGTGTATTTCTTCCTTTGCCTCGCCCCATCACATTTCTCCATGACTGATTTCACCTTGTTTAGTTCCCCTCTACCTGCCTGTCCTTGCCTTCCTCCTGTCCTGCTCTTCCAGCCCCCCCCCCCCCCCCCCCCCCCCCTCCCATCCCATCCCATCCCATCCCACCCAGCAGCAGGAGGGCCTTTTCCTCACAGGACAGGCCGAGGGGAGGGGGTTGTGAGAGCAACCACAGCACAGTGAGATACATCCATGTAATCACAGACTGTGAAAATACCTGTCATGGACATTGCTGCAGCTGGGCTCCAGGGTTTCAGTTATTTAAATAAAACTGTTTTTTCTAACACTACCCTCTCTGTCAGCAGTGTAGCTGACACAATCTAAGTGCAGAAAGCCTGAAGTGGCAGCTGGGGAAGGGGAAATGTGCCTGTTGTCTCCCACCGGTTCTTCCAGCTTCTGTGCTTCTGCCACTGCGAGCTTGGTATTTGTAAAACACCCCAAAATCAGCACTGGCATCTCTCCTATGGCTGCACCGAGTGCTCACAATTCCCTTCTCCCTAAGGACTGATATAGCACTCGATGCTCTGGGCTGGGTGACAAGGTGGGGATCAATCAGGCTGGACTTGATCTCAGAGGTCTTTGGCAACCTTAATGATTCCATTTTATTCTCTCCTCTCCTTTGAGGCCATTGGATTTTGGAGCACAGTCCTTATCCAAAAGCAGACAACAGATGGCTAGAGTCTGCCAAAGGTAACCTGGGAAAAGGGAAGCGTGAAAACACTGTTTTGAAATATTCAGTCTCAAGCTTCACCCTTTTTATAGGTTTTCACTTTGATCTGTCTGTCTGGGAGCTGTTAAGACAGTTTTGGGATAATGGCATGGGCGGGAAAACGACGATATTGGTGACAGAGGAAGAAGCACACAGGTGTTTGTGCCTCAGCACTCGTGGAGAAGGGAAGAGCAGTGGTGGTTACCCACAGGCTCATGCAGCAGTGTGGGAATGCCAGGTAAGGCCTTCTGGGCTCTCCTGGACCATCTCAGGTGTCCTACCTGCTGTTTTCCATGGACCTGGAGGTGACAGCTCTCAGCTTTAGGTGTGTACACAGCCACAGCACCAGACAATCACACAGGTAATTTAAAGCAGAGTAAATGAGAAAGTTACCCCTTTCTGTTGCTCTTGGGACTAAGTGACAAGAGCCATAAAGTAAGATTTCCCCAGGTGGACTTTTTAATATCCAAAATGTTCTGTTTTATTTGGAGTCTCCAAAATGCTTGTACAGATGAACCCATGTCTGGCATCCATCCACAGATGGGTTTGGCCTGGCCTGCTCATGCTTCTGCTCTGCTACCACAAATCTCTTGCCGGTTTGTTTTACAAACAAAACAGGTTCTTGCACCAAAACAATGTCAGAGAGCCAAATTCTAACTGAGATGCAGCTGTGCAAACCAGGAGGGAAGCGTTTGTGACTGAGGAGGTGCAGCCCTGTGGGATTCCTCTGCACCTGGGGAGCACACAGGGAGGGACAAACACCCGGCACAACCTCACATCTCCCTGGCAAAATTGCTTTGATGTGCCTGTTAGAGGACAATCCCTACACAAAAATACCTTGTAACAAGCAGGTTTAAAAGGAGACAAATTCCTCCCTCTTGGTTTGATTTCCTGATTCTGCAAAGTGCTTTCAACCCCCCAGCCCCTCTCCCATCCTGACCAATGCGTAAGCACGCTGTGGATTATCACAGCATAGGAAATCCACCCCAGGAATTTCCTGCTCCTTGTATCCTGCTTGATAAAGGAAATGGTCTAAGAAAGTTTGGTCTGAGCAGAAGGAGAGAGCAGACTAGAAGAACAATCAGATTTGTTGAGGGCTGGCTGGGCCCCTCCCTTGCTGCGTGGAGAAGTTCAGGATGGGGCCAATGCCTTTGTTTTGCAGAGCCTGATCTCCACAAAGCACCAGAGCCATGGCCACAGGAAGCTGGACAGTTTGCACAGATGCCCTTGAACCAGTTTAAACTGGTGTGAACAAATGCCTTTTTCCGGATTCACCTGCCCCAGTGGAAGAAATTATCACACCAGCTGCCTGCTGCTGCTGCCTGCCAGTGGTGCCTTCCCGCTGGGAGCATCCCTTATCCACTCTGCTGAAAATGAGCTGGCGTGCTCAGCAAACAGGGACAAGATGAATTTTGAAGCAAGCCTTGCTCATTGTATCTCAAAGAGGTGTGCCCATGGGAGCAGCTCACTGCCAGGGCTGCAGGAGTAAGAGCTGGGGACAGAAGGACACTGACACGGGGCAGGCCGGGGACAGCTGTCATTCTCATCGGTACAGGTGGATCTATCACATCCCATAAAAAACTGTGTCCTAATAATGAGAATTCCCACTCTTGCTTGCCCAGGTTTGGAAGCAGACTGAAGTGCCATTATGGCAACACAGAGCCAGCCCAGACTGTGCTGGTAACAGAGCCACTGTGGGGATTCGCCTTCAAGAGAGAGCAAATTGCCCCAGAGGGCATGGGCCAGGACAATGCCAGGGTCAGCTGCCAACGTCCCCATATGGTGGCTTGTAAACCTCACTGGGGGACCATGTGCAAGACATGCTGGGCTACTGGAATTATAACCCCAAATCACACCACTGATGTGCAGAACCACAGAATGGTTTGGGCTGGAGGAGACCTTAAAGCTCAGCTTGCTCCCTGCCATGGGCAGGGACACCTTTCACTATCCCAGGCTGTTCCAAACCCCATCCAACCTGGCCTTGGACACTTCCAGGGATCCAGGCGCAGCCACAGCTTCTCTGAGCCAGTGGCATGGTGGGAGTCTATGCATGGCTCTAATACAGAAATGCAGGTGCAGAAGCAACATCCCTGTGCGGAAGGTAAGAGGACCAGAGGATTTGGTGGTGTAGGAGACATCCCAAGGTTTATTCCCAAACCCCTGGTATTTAAAAATGCCTCCTGCTCCATGAACAGAAAGCTTTCTCTTTCCATTCACTGCCAGCCTGGTTCCAGTCCACACCAAGAGCTGCCAAGGCAGCCTGTCTCACTTACTGCCTGCTCTACTGCCAGCAGTGGTGCAGTGGCACTGTCCTGGCTCCGAAGG
Organism: Entomyzon cyanotis; assembly: GCA_024500445.1. Classification (NCBI taxonomy): domain Eukaryota; kingdom Metazoa; phylum Chordata; class Aves; order Passeriformes; family Meliphagidae; genus Entomyzon; species Entomyzon cyanotis. The sequence continues at coordinate 1,758,080 of JAKEPQ010000735.1, forward strand.
CACGGCTCCATCCTGCACTGCTCAGCAGCATCATGTGCAGTCTGTCTGTGCTCCATGAGTGGGGCAGGGCTAGGGCACACTGTCCTGGCTGGGTGCTGTGGAGACCTGCAGACACAGGCTCAAGAGTCCAAAAATTTGGGCTAGAGGAGGAGGCTCTTAATCCTGAAGGGAACGGATGCTTTGTGTGCACATCTGGAAGTACAGAAAGACAAGGTATTAATGACACTGGCAAAGGCTGGACTTGATGATCATTCACCCACATAATCAGAGAATATCTTGAGTTGGAAGGGACCCCTAAGGATCATTGATCCAACCCCTGGCCCTGCACAGACACCCCAACAATCCCACCCTGTGTATCCCCGAGAGCACTGTCCAAATGCTTCTCAAACTCAGACAGCTTTGGTGCTGTAACCACTTCCCTGGGGAGCCTGTTCCAGTGCTCAACTGCCCTCTGGGTGAAAAACCTTTCCTGATATCCAACCTACCCCCCAACAGAGCTCCAGCCATTCCCTTGGGTGCTGTCCCTGTCCCAGTGAGCAGAGCTCGGAGCTGTCCCTGCACTGCCCCTCAGGAGGATGTTGAAAACCATCTCACTCTCCTCTGCTCACTCTGCTCCAGCCCTCACTCTCCTCTGCTCCAGCTGAACCAGCCCAGTGCCCTCAGCTGCTCCTCACCAGGCTTTCCCTCCAGACCCTTCCCCATCCACATGGCCCTCCTTTGGACACTCCCTAATGGCTTAATGTCTTTTTCATATCGTGGTACCCAAAACTGCCCCCAGAACTGCAGGTGAGGCCGCCCCAGTGCAAAGCAGAGCAGAGCAGGACAATCCCCTCCCTGGCCTGGCTGGTGATGCTGGGCCTGGTGCCCCCCAGCACATGGTAGGTCTTTCCAACATAAATGATTCTGTGACACATCATATTATGGGAACAGCTTCCCCACTTCAGCTGGACTGGAAAGAGCTGCTAAGAAGTGGAAAGAACTGAGAAGGAAAAGTGGTGCATTCCCTTCAGTACAAAGAACTCCTTTGTGCCGTGGCCCTGTGTGACCCCTCCTCTGGCAGTACAGGCCCCACTTTCACAGGGTCACTCCCCCACACAGTCCCACAGCCCCTGGTGCCCCTGGTGCCCTGCTGGTACCTTGCAGCTCCTGTTCCCATGCCCGCAGTCTCTCCCGGGCCTGCCTGTTCCCAGCGGCGGCTGACTGCCGGTAGTGCCTCAGTGCTTCTGCCAGGTTCTGCTGCACTCCCAGGCCCTGCTCGTAGCACACACCCACATGGTACCTGCTCTGGGCATCCTGCACAGCAAGCAACACAGGAAAGGAAACAGAGAGTCTTAAACACCTTCTTTAAAGTTTACTGCTCTGCCTTTGCTCGCCTTCTTAAGTTTACCCCTCTACCCCTCAGTCTGTGTCTTCAGTAGTTTAGTCCCCTGGAGAGAAGCAGAATCTCTGACTCTGCTGCTTCCTATCCCTTTCCAATTAAATTCACTGATTTCCCTTCAACACCCAGGGCTGTGTCAGGGGAACAAAGGAGCAGTTGGCTCTGCAGAGCATCCCAGTTGTCTCAGAGGTCAGAGCTGAGGTGTCCTGGGCAGCCCTGACTGCACCACATCCTGATTCCACCCAAACTCTGAGCACGCCCTAAGACAGTTCAAGCCCAGATCTTGTAAAAACATCACAAATGGCACAGAGGTACTTGCTGCCAAGGGCTGGGAGATTTCCCTTTAACACAAGAGTGCAGCACTCTCCTGCTCAGCCCCACCTAATTCTATTCCAGCAGAAATCTCAAGCAGCAGAAATGAAGTAAATGAAGCAAATACGCACTAGAGAAAAAGCACCTGAACCACTCAGACATATGTAACTGCTGGGAATGAACTGGAAAGCACAGGTTGTCACTGCAGTGAAGCCAAATCCAAACCCATGACATGTTCATGTGTCAGTTGTGCACTTTATCTTTGAGATCCAGCGGGAGGAAAAGGGTCTCAGATAGCAGGAAAGCAGGATGACACTCCTGAAGACATTAAAAAGACTGCATGGACTTGTGGTCACACAGACCCTTCCAGCAACCACAAAGCCAGCAGCAGCACAACCTGAAGAGTCTGAAGAGTCTGACTGCCAGAAACATGATCTATACAAGGCTTTGCAAAAAAAAAAACCCAACAAAAAAAACGGAAAAGAAGAAAGAAAAAGAAAAAAAAAGCCCAAGTAAGTAGCAAGTTTTAATAAAGCCATGAGAAAGGAACATATTGCAAGTGTTGCTGTCTGGGATGTAGCTGGTAGAGGCAAGTGAAGAACTCAGTGAGTGGGTGCTTTGCAAAATGTTGCAAGTCTCAGTTTATGACAGCAATAAACTCCTTTAGAGATGAGATAAACAGTTTGAAGGATTGGCACTTCAGCTGTGACAAGAGATAGGGTTCAATCAGGAGTGCTGCACCAACCATCTCGCACAGGATGAGCACCTCAGAGCCAAGACTGCAGGGAGAGGAGATCCCCAAATTAGCACGGCAGAAGTGACTGTGATACCCTTGGAAATCTGGAGATCAGGCTCAGCTCTCCAACAAAACTCTTTAATAGGGGTTTATATTCTGTGTAAGCACCTAGAAAATAAGGGAGGATAAAAAGTGGGAAGCAAAGTAGAACACAGTTCTCGTGTTAGAAAAACACTTGTCAGAGTTCCCTGCTCAGCTCTAGCAGAGAGGAACAACCAGAGAAATGCTGAATCTGTTTTCCTTTTCCTGGAGTTGCACTAAATGGTGCTGGCCTTGCTTGATCCATACCCAGCACTCTTTCAGCCAACTAAACACAAATTCCAACTCCAGGGTAATGGGAAGTGAACATGTCCATGGAGCCCTTCCTTCTCCCAGGAGAACAGGTACATCCCAGGGCGCCCATGATCAGCCTGCCTTCAAGGCTGAGGCTCTGGAGCACCCACAGCCAGCATCCACTGGAAACCAGAGATGGAGAAGGGTGCCTGGGGTCTGAGAACTGCCATGGCTGGGACCAAAACACATCAGGGGTGTACCTCAGGAGCTGCAGTTACCTGCCAGATATTGTGCTGTTGAGGCATTACTAGTAAATGACAATCATCTATTTAATGGGATAATTCAATGTGATATTGCTCAGCATTAACAGCCTGATTCCAGGCTGAAAAAAGGAACCAAGGATGCAGCTTAACAGAAGTCTTTAGCAGATTTAGAATTGAATACTGTGTGTTGTGATGTCTGAGCTGCTGTGGCAAGTCAGACCTAGTCTCATCAGACTGACAGCCTGGAAAAAGGGTGAAAACCTAAGTGCCAAAGTTTACAATGATGTTATGCCACTCAGAGTGGTCAAACTTACTATAAAGAATTAATTAAAGAAGATCTCACAAGACTAAGGAGTGTGCAACACAATCACAAAGGAAACAGCATTGCCAAATGCAAAGCAGTGCTTATAGAAATAAATTTGGGTATCACACTGTGATGGTTCCCTGAGCCCATCTAATCACTGCTCAGTGTCAGGCAAAGGGCAAACAGTATTAGGAATTATTGGAAGGGAATGCAGAACAAAGCAGAGGATCTCATTATGTGAGATCCATAGCATACCTTCATCCTGAGTCCAGTTTTAGTCCAAGCATCTTAAAATGGTCAAAGGAGAATTAGAAAAATAGAAGACTGACAGGCAAAGTAGAAGAGCTTAACTACACTGAGAGACAAACTAAACCAGCACTGTGCAGCCTGCAAAAGAAATGACTCAGAGAGGACACACTAAAGGGCACCACAACCAGAACTATTAGCCAGCAGAACAGGCAATAGCTATTCATTATTTTCCATTGCACAAAAGCTGGGGAACTGAAGTTAAAATGAACAAGTTCTTCGGAAAAAAAAAACCCCAAACCTGGCCATTACAATGCAGCTGAAAACAAGAGGACAATGTCGCAGTGCTGGAAAGAAACAGAACTGTGGGATGCAGAGACCTGCCTGCAAGATATGGGATCCACATTTCTGCTCCTCTTAATGCTGATGGGGGCTCAGGAGAGTGCTGTGCCCACATTGTGGCACTGACCTTCAAAAAAGAGAAGCCTGGGTCACTGAGAAAGTGCAAGCAAGAAGATTCCTGGGGATCTGGGAAGAGAAACAGCAACAATGGGGGAAGGCTGAACTCAAGTATTTGAGTATGTTAAAAGTCTCTGAATTAAAAAATAATTTCAGAAATAGTCTTTTCATCCTCTCTATAAAAGGAAAGAAACAATGGGCCAATTTGGAAGAAGAGATTTGAGACACACACAACAAAGTTCTCAAAGTGAAGCAGTAGTGAAAGATTTTGACTGAAGAGGGTGTAGATGCTCCATAATGGGAAACCTGCACAATTCTGGTAGCTGGATACAGGCTGGTGCTGTAGGAACTCCTCCAGCCCAACAGGGCTGTCTCTGCCTCATGTTCTGTAGGGTCTGTGCCTGGGGCCTGTCTCCTCTCCAAAAGGCACCAAGGCTCCACTCTGCCCTTTCACACTGTGCACTAAAATCCAGACACTCACTCCCATTTCCAAAAAACCTGAAACCTGCTTCCTGCAGATCCCAAACTGAGGACAACCCCTGGCAGAGGGACCACTTACACCACTGTTTGCTGCCAGCAGCAGGTACTTCAGACCTCTCTTTTCCTGGGGTTGCAGTCCCCTCATGTAGAACACGCCAAGATAAGCCTGAGCCTGCAACAGAACCACACGGTCCAGATCAGCCAGGATTTTAATTACTCAGTTCTTTCACCGATTTTTCAAGCTGCTCAAATGCTGGGGTTACTGTGGCAGTGTGGTAAGGACCCTGCTTGTGCATGGGCTGTTGGGAGAGGCAGGGCTGGCCTCGGAAAAATCAGCAGGACATGGTAAACACAAATCACATTTGAGACCCAGAATCTAATTTCAAACTTCCCTGTGGGAGTCAAGAGCCAGGAAATGGCTCCCACTCGTGACCTGTCCCTAAGATCCAGCAGATTCAGCCCCTGGACAGTGTCCTACAGGAGGCACAGGCACTGCCAGACTGGCATTCCCCAGACAAGATGGCACATGCCTAAATACATCTCCTGAGGAGAGGGAAAGGAGGGCAGGATACACAGATCTGCACGGATGAGTCATCTCGGGAAGTCACAGATACAAAATGAGGATCTGTTCTTGCTTCAAGCACTGGAAGTTCCCAGCACAGCGGCCTGTACTCTTAGAACTGAGAGAAGATGAAAACTGAGCTGTGTTTTCAACCACAGGTCAGCTCTCCTAAGCCAAAGGTTTAATATAAGAGCCATGTTAACAGCAGAAAACCAACGTGTGACACAGTGGCTCCCATGTGCAGGCAGGGCTGCTCCCCAGACATTGCCAGGAACACAAACAGAGAATCAGGGAAAGGTTTGGGTCAGAAGGGACCTTAAAGATCCTCTAGGCCCAATCCCCCTGCTGTGAGTAGAGATAAATATGTTGGAAGGCTTTTGCTTCCAGTCTCACAAACACTACATTCTAGGATGTCTTGTGGCTCCAAGCCTTCAGCCAGGATACACAGGAGCTGGCTGTCTCCTGTGACCTGCCATGCTGTGGACACCAACCTCTGTAATCCCAGCCACTGCTGCTTGCTCCAGGAGTGTCACAGCCTTGTGATGCCTGTCCCAGTCGTTGCCAGGGCCGTGCTGGAGGAGGAACCTGGCATAGCGGTACTGAGCCATGGGGTGACAGCTGTTGGCTGCCTGGCAGTAATAAAAACCTGCCTGGAGAAAGAGAAACGCAGGTAAAACATGCCCTGAACATGACATGGCTCCCCTCAGGCTTAACCCCTCTGTCTAGATCCATCACAAGCTGCATCTCTCCCCAGAGCACTCCCACACCTCCCTACTGGAGAACTTCAGCTTGGTGAAGTGACAACACTGGACTGTGACTACCCCAGAGCCCTGGAACCACCCTGCCTACCCTACTCAAATCTCCCCAAACTGAAGGGGGTGGCACTGAGCCAACAATGACTCAAACCAAGCTGCCTTTGCAGCTCTTCCCAGCTCCAGCAGCCGCTGGCCAGCTTGCACTAGGTGGCAGCCTGTAGTTACAGGACCCAAACTGGAGATCTGAGAAGCCCTGGGATGTGCAGTGGTGTCTTAAATACAGCAACATGACAGGTTTCTCCTTGGAACCCTGCTGGGTGCTGGTAGCACAGCCTGTGCACCTGGAGAACCCTCACAGGCTGTGGGAAAGGGGATCTCAGAACACCTCTCTGAGGGGATCGATGGCACTGAAGGCAGCTCTGCAAAGCTGCAATTTTTATTATTTCCAGCATTTTCTACTGAGTCTTCAGAGCTTGGGCACTGCCCAGGTTCTCCAGGGAATGGGCACAGCCCTGAGGCTGCCAGAGCTCCAGGAGTGTTTGGACAGCACAGCCAGGGATGCACAGGGTGGCATTGTTGGGGTGTCTGTCAGGGCCAGGGGCTGGACTGGATGATCCCTGTGGGTTCTCTCCAGCTCACGATATTCCATGACTTTCCCACCCATGGAAAAGGAGCAAAGCTCCAAGCACCCAACAAAGACCCCTCTCGTGGTGTGTGCTGCCCACACTCCAGCCCACAAGCCCTGGATACCTTCTCCAAGTCCTTTTCCGTGCCCCTGCCGTGCTCGTAGCACAGCCCCACGTTGAACTGGGCTTTGCTGTAGCCCCGATCTGCTGCCAGCTTGAAGCAGGTGAAGGCGACCCGGCTGTGCCCCGCCCTCATGCTCTCGATCCCTGAGGAAAACACAGCCTAAACCAGGGAAACCAGGGAAAAGCACACAGCCACAACCCAGCCTCCAATGCAGCAACCTCCCCCACAGCCACTGGGCCTTCCTTGGCTCACGCCAAGTGCTCTGGGCCACTTCCAGCTGGCTCACCAACCCTCACTCCACAGTTTCCATAAGAAAAATGATAACACTGCATTTTAGGGATTTTTCTAGGCTCGTGGCAAGGAGGGATCACAGGCTAACACAACGTATGGCTCACACAGAAACAACTTGCTTTTCAGTGCTGCAACTAGTGGTGTATATAGGGCAGGGACTTTTCTTAGATCATTGCATCTTCCTTCTGCTTTTCTTAGAGCTGCAATCCTGCAATTGCTTTTTCAGCTTGCCAGGAAAACTGTGAGCTCAGACAATAAAAGAAGGATACAAGGATATGGCATCTTGTGTTGCAAAAAAGACAGAGATGGCTTAATTTCCAACTACAGATGTCAAGAAAACAGTGCAGGCTTCAAGCAAGCCTGGATTGAAATATGCTGAGATAAATCAGGTGGCACGATGGGACAAAGGGCAATAAATCTCTCCAAACACAGTTAAAATTGCTGAAAGGAGGCTTCAGCTTGGGTATTTGCCATCCCTGACTTCTCACAAGACCTGCAACCATTTGGAGGTCCTCCAAAATGAGAAACCTGTGGTTTAAGGGCAAAACAAAACCAACTCCACATTACCAAGGATATTCAATGCAATGGAAATATCAATTCGGAAAATCTGCTGCAATTGGAAAGCCGCTTCCTCTAAATGCCCTCGCTGAGCTGGGTCACCCTGAGGAGCCAAAGAAAAAAGCTATTAAAGACAGCTAAATCATATCAAGCCTAGAGGAGGTTTTTGCTTGGAAACCAAGCAGTGAGACCTGTTTGTATTGTAGTACAGTTGTCAGCAGGGTGAAGCCATGTGTCCACACAAAACCCTCCCTGTCCTACACAGCCACCTTGTTGGGGAAGCTGTGTGGACATTGCTCCTCTCCCCTCTGGCCAGGGAGCTTGGTGCAGCCTCTCAGGCATTGTCAGAGCTTTCAGAATTCAGCCAATACCTGACACCACTCATAGCAGTCTGCAGCTCCTGCCGAGGGGCAGCGCAGGGACAGCTCTGAGCTCTGCTCCCTGCCACAGGGACAGCACCAGGGAGGGCTGGAGCTGGGCCAGGGCAGCTCAGGCTGGAGAGCAGGAAAGGTTCTTCCCCCAGAGGGTGCTGGCACTGCCCAGGCTGCCCAGGGAATGGGCACAGCCTGGGGAGCACTTGGACAGCACTGCCAGGGATGCACAGGGGTCAAATGCCTTCTCAGTGCCTTTTGCAGGAACTCACTCTGCTAAAAACCGAGTTTACCTCCTCTCTGCTCACAGTGTCCTTGAGCAATTGCTCAGCCGACTGATTATTTAAAAAGGGAATTATCTGCATCTAAGATGTGAATTGCGAAGAATTGGCAGGTTTAATCACAACAAGAACAATAATATAATTTATGGCCTTGTGACACTCGAGCTGATGCACTCTCTTCAAGCCCCAAGTGCTTCCCTCTTTAACAGACAAGAGCCAGCCCTGATTTGCAGCATTTGGAGGAGTGACACCACCTTCCCCAGTCATGGGTTGTCTGGTAAAAACCAAAATAGCAACAGCATGTAATCACCTAGTGAAAGATTGCATCAAAATGCAAATACACAGGAACACACTGGTGATGCTGAATTTGTTGTTTTGTTAGGTTGCTTGGTTTGGTTTGGTGTTTTTCCCCATTTCCTTTCACTGCTTCCCTGCCAGCAGCCCTGTTACACAGATACCTCCACGGATGGGGATGTCAGTTTGTAAATCCTGGAATCTTGCTCTGGCTAGAACAGAGGCCAGTATATCCTACCCTGCTTTCTTTTTTTCAGTCTTGTGTGTGAGTGTTGCTCAGGCTGTGCTTGGGGTAGCTCTGGGATGTGTTCCTGCAGGGAAGGTGCAGACAGGGGGTGTGGAAAATGAAACCATACCTTTGCACTGTGGAGAACTGGCCCCACCCTGGAGCTCACAGGGATTTGGAACTCCCCTGCATTAAAAAAAAAACAACGAAAAAGCAAGGTTAAGCAATGCTGCATCTTTGCCTCTTTCCATCTTCTCTATTTCACAGCTCTTTCCTAAAGGATTGATCTCCTATTCAGTCGGGGGCATTAAGAACAGCAGGAATACCAACCAATCTGACCTTTGGAGCAAAAGCAACCACGTGCCACAGGAACCCAGCCCTGTGGCTGCAGCTCCTCCAGAAAGGCCCTGGGTTTTCATTTGAAGACACCAAAAGGTAGAGAATCTCCTGCTTCTCCTTAAATGTGTGTTCCAGTAACTTGTAATCACTGCTTTAAACCTCTGTGCTTCATTTCAAATTAAAGTACTTCTACTCTGGGTTTCTGCTCACAGGCACTGGCTCTTCTAGGTTTTTTCTTCTTTACTAAAAAGCCAATTCCTCCTTTTGAAAGTCCTGACACGACTAATCAGCCCCTCTTGATTCCTGTCTGTGATTCTAAAAAGACTGCACCATTCATGTCTTTCAACTGCAGCACTTTTCTGCCAGACGTGGTTAATTTTATGACTTTTTGCTACTATTCCTGAATTCCCAGCATTGTTACTGAGGTGCAGACCCTCTGACTGGTGTCACACAAGGGTGGAACAGAATTGTGCTCCAGCTCCCACTGCCCACCTTGCCCAGGGCATCACCCCCAGCCCTCAGCTGAGGCGCTGCCTCCTTCACTCCTTCTCTAGGTAATTTCTTTCCAGGGTACAGCTCTGCCAGGGGATGATCAGCCCTGCTATCTGGCTGCATCAGATCAGCCTCCTCTGCCCCCCCCCCAGCTCATCCTGCCCTCTCAGATCCGCTGGGACAGCCACGTGTTCAGCACTGTATGACCAGCTTCAATCAGAATTATCTAACACAGCATCTACAGCAAAAGCTAAGCCACCTTGCTCAGGGCAGAATTGTGCTGGCAGTGATTACAGTGGCATTCACTCCAGCCACTCTAGGAGGACAATGACTTCCACAAAGAGGACACACAGGCTGAGGCCAAGTATTTTTAACCTGATCACCACAAGCAGGAGGATCCCACTGGACATTTAACTCCAGGTGCTGAAGCCTGAATCACTTGGAGCCAGAGCTGCTCACACCAGCAGAAGCTGTGCCCTCTCCATGTCTCCCTCTCAAGCTGAGTGGGAGCCAAAACAAGTGAAAAAAATGCCCTTTTAGGGCCTGATTCGTTGATTGCTGGCACTGCTTGGCTCCACAAGCACTTGTGGCAGCACAGCAGCAGCAATGAGGTGTGCAACAGGCAGGAGTGCTCCCTGCAGTGCCTGGACTGTGGCACAGTGTGCAGGAAGCCGTGGCCCATGTGCCAGCTGCAGCCTCATTATTCCCAGACAAACAATTCCCCCCTGGCTCTATTCAAATGTGTGTTATCTGAACAGGCCCCACTCACCCAACAAGCAAAATTGCTATGGCAAACAAGATTTCTATGCATCATTCCACCAAAAGTAGTATAATCTGCGAATTTATTAGTTGTGCTTTCCATTTCTTTGCAGACCAGGCATCAAATTATCTGATATTTCTCACTGTAAGACTCTATCTCTTGTTCATGTATCTCCCTCGTGAAGTAATTTGGGTTTTTGCCACACATACAACTGCAAATCCCATGGAAAAAAATGGTCTGTATTAAGAATTCTCCCTCTACCTGTTTAAACAGCATTAGTACATGCACGCTTTCCAGAAACTGTACATTTTGCACAGATGTCTACTCCTAAATCAGAGATTCCTTGTTTATTGTGAAAATGTTGTAATTTGGAGAAACCACTGAACCATGAAAAATAAACAGCCACTAATTCTGAATTCTGTCAGCCTGCAGAAGCACCACAGCAAACCCCTCCTCACTCAAACCCCAGTGATCTCCCCACATGGGGTTACCATTCCCAGAGAAAACCTGGATGAAAACACATGGACCAGCTGATCCTAACACCCAGCTCCATCTCCTGAAGGATCACAGAGTCCCAGAATGGTTTGGATAGGATGGGACATTAAAGCTCATCCAGTCCCACCTCCTGCCATGGCAGGGACACCTTCCACTGTCCCAGGTTGCTCCAAGCCCTGTCCAGCCTGGCTTTGGACACTTCCAGGGATCCAGGGGCAGCCACAGCTTCTCTGGGAGAGCTGAATTCCCTCAGCCTCACCTTTGAGGCTGGGCAAGCTAAATTATTCTTCAGGTTACGTTTAAAAGATGGGAATATCACAGCTGGAGTTTTCTGTGCAACTTTATTTCTACTTCTTCAAACCTGTGCTATGATGCAACAGGACTGCATATCCTTTTTTCAATGCAATCTTGCAGCTTTCAGTGTTCTGGATGCCCAACACTCACATCTTCAGCAGTTAATAAATATTTTCATCCTTCCTCCCTGCTCATCCTGGACTAATCAAGTGTTGCTCACAGCTAGCTCCAAATGAGGAATTAATAATCTTCTCATAGACAGCCTAGATTGCTCATCCCAAAACATCCACGACAACGAAGTCACAACAAGAGCTGGCCAAAATCCAGCATTTCTGCCTCATGGAAAATTTCACTGTTTCCAATTGGTTTCATTGTGCTTTGAAATGAAAACACACTTCTGCAGTGTCTGTAATCTCAGAATTGAAATAACGAATTTTACAGTTCTGCCAGGGGTAAAATACAACTCCCTGGGGCATCATTCAGCTGCTGTAACACTGAGACTGGCTGTAATCACCTGCTTGCTCACTCTGTGCCTTTAACTTCCAGCAAAAAGGCTCGGAGTAAAGCAAGAATTGCATGGAAAAAAATAAGATGTGAACACAGAGCTGAGGACTTGCTGGTAGCAATATCCAGAATGCTATTTAAAGCAATTTTTAAGTTAATCTCCTGAAGTTTTCTTTTTAAACAAAGGAACAGATTTTTATCCTATTGTGCTACATTCAAATTGGAATGGCTCTTGTGGAAAGCTGGGATGTTGGGATCCATCACATCTTTGCCACAGTAACAGCAGATTGTCACTGTACAGGGAGACCAGCAAGTCTGGAAATGAACTGAAACCCAGAGAAAGGGTAAGGACATGGAATTCTCTCCAGAAGATCCCTTGCCATTGCTGGCAGTAGCAAACTGGAGCAGGGAAGGTACATTCTGCTCCACTCTGAGGTCTGTTCTCTCATGGCAAGGCTTTGCTACCAGATTCCCTGGCATCATCTGCCAGGCGTCTGTCCTTCCCTTCCTTCTGCTCTCCCCAGCTTCCTGCTGCATCCTCATTTTGCCAGCCTCACCCCCTTTCAGTAGCTAAACACCAGGAAAAAATAAAATCCTCTACCTCAGGCAGGTTTTTCTGTAGAAAGCAAAATGCAGTGAAAGAAAGGGATCATCAAGCTTCACTTTCCATGGAAAGATTCACAGGGCTTCTCACATGACAAAACCCTGCATTTTTTTCAGGCTCTTCAGTGCAAATTATTAAATCTCTTCCCCCTGACTTTTCTCCATAAATTCCCACAAAACGGGATGCACAACATAATGTGGAATGTAACCCGAGGACTTATGTATGGAGCAAAATCAAATTATTTCTGACATATATTATCTCTGACAAGTGACAGTTGGAGATGCTTGGGCAGAAAGGGTGAGGAACAGGGATTATAAAGTCACGCTCTCCCTGGCAGAACTTTCCAGCAATCAGCTGTTCTGTGATCTGAGCAGGAGGTTTGGCTGGACCAATTAAGTCTAATTTCAATCTGTAATTTTACCTAATCACTTCTTGGAACCCACTTGTACTTCTGGCCTGTAGCAGTGAGTTCCACAGTTTACCTGGGCCCTGGCCAAACACAAAATGCCTGTTGCTTTTTTCCCAACTTGCCACCTGACCCTTCTGTGCTGCCTTTTAATATGTGGATTATGAAAAAGATGGTCCCTGCTCTCTTTCTCTCAACATTTTTAGTTTCACAGAGCACCAGCACATTCTCTGCCACTTCTTTTTTTTTAAGCTGAAGAGTCAGTCTCTTCTGGATCTAATTGTATCCCTGTCATCTTTTCTCTGCAGTTTTGTCCATGTTTTTCAGACACTGTCTTTTCTTTCAGTGTTCAAGACGTGGCTGCACCCCAGACTCACACGAACCCATGGCACTGCCGTGTCCTCAGCTCCTTCCTTCACCATAATTAACATTTAATTGGCCTCACTGCTGCTGAGCACTGACTTAACCTTATCAAAAGCACATCCACAGTGACTTGAAATGTTCCCTCTGCAAGACAATTATTAATTTGACACTCCTCATTCTGCATGTGTATTTACAGCCACACTCCCCTGTGTACACTCGTTTAACCCACCTGAGGATTACCCTGGCTTTGGCTCTTGTGCAATCTTTGCCTGTGACTTTCAGATTTGACTGTCCTGAATAATTTTGTACCATTTGCTGCTTCTGTTTCCTTGCTCGTCACCTCCTTTTTCCAAATCAGTGCTGACTGTGGTGAACAGAACAGGTTTAACAAAGGACAGGGGAATACTACAGCAATGGCTCTCCACTGTGAAAACCTTCTTGAGCTTTAAGGAGTTACCAGCCTGAGAGTAACCCCTCCATGTTCCCTCACATCAGCTTTAATTCTTTAGATAGCTTTGGTTTAGGTCCTGTCTGGATGATTTCCAGAAAGCTAAAAGCTGGATAATCTTGCTCCACATGCCTGTTGACTTCTCCAAAGAAGTCTTAATAGATTTACAACTCTCAAGTCTCTGCAAGGGAGCAAGCTGGCCTGAGAAATGGCTTCCTAAATCCTTCCAAGACCTTTGATCCAGCCCACTCATCCCAGCATCTGACACCTCTATCCTGTAACAGAGTTTCTATCAAATTAAAATCACCTTTTTTTGCAGTTCTGTGCCTCAAACAAACAACCACCCACCCCTTTCTAAAAGCCAAGCTGTCCAATCTGTCAGTGCTCATTCCCCTGGTCACAGAGCAGCTTTGAGCATGGGATTACAGACCATCGCTGGAGGCTCAGTGATTTCCCAGCCTCTGAAGAACATCTGAACAAAGACCACGTGGTGTTAGTGACTCGTCACCGTTCAATTTATCAGTTTGCCCAAAAGCTCTTCCTGTTGACTCTCAGCAGGGAACTGTTTGTCAGACACACATTCACTCCAGGATGTTCAGCTGTGCCAACTGGAGGCATTGCTGTCTCCACTTCTTCCCACCACTCCTCCCAGAGGTCCGTGTCCAGTCACCTGCCAGTGCTGGAGTGCTTCTTAATATGCTCCAGGCTAAAGCAGATGGGTTAAACAGTCTAATTGGCAGTTTAGGTAAATTAACCTGGCTGTTTTCCTGGAGTTAATTAGGAGACATGGAAACAAAATGCTCCATTTGCCAACTGATGGGAATGGTAACCTCTGGCAGGAGAAGGGTTGATAAGCAGTTATGGGCAGTAGCTGAAATCAGCACAGAAGGAGGCCAAAATTCTGAAAGAAGGCAAAAAATGGGGAACAGCTCTGACCTTTTCTGCAGCACCTTCATTATTTAAATTCTTCCCTGTGAGGGTGCTGAGGCCCTGGCACAGAGCAGCTGTGGCTGCCCCTGGATCCCTGGAAGTGTCCAAGGCCAGGCTGGATGGGGCTTGGAGCAGCCTGGGATGATGGAAGGTGTCCCTGCCATGGCAGGGAACAAGATGAGCTTTAAGGTCCCTTCCAACCCAAACCAGTCTGTTATCCTGTGAGTTAGCCAACATCTGTGGCTGGTTTCCTGATGTGCCTCTTCTACACCTCTATCGAGTGCTGTCCCCTTCCCACCTGTTCCAGCAGGCTTCCTGCTTCCAACAACTTTCCTGAGGCCATTATCAGTGTTTCTGTATCTAGTGAGCTCTGGGCCTTATCTGATCTTCCTTGGTGTGACTTTAAATTCCCTATGTAGGACACGCTTTCCTGGGTGAGACTTCAATTTTGTCGGAGTCTATCTTTCTATTTTTATAAAACTCATTTTAATAATGTCTTTGATACCTCCTTCCACTGTCTTATCTATGGCATAAGAGCTCAGAAATGCATCCTCATCCTGCAGGAAAAGAATGATTCCTTTAGTTTCACACCATGTACACCAGTCCCCCAGACCAACGGTGCAGCATCCTCCTGAATCCTTCTGGCTGCAAACATCTGTCCACAATAAAAGAACAGGACTGGATGCTGTAATCAGTCTGCTAAGGCAGAGCAGTGTTGGGAAAGCTGCTGTCACCTGCAGTAACAGCACAGCCTTGTCTCTGCCTTCAGGAGATGTTTTTCCTCCTGTCTCTGGACTCCTGATTCATCTCTCTGAAATTTTGCCTTTCCACCCTCACCTGCCTCCTCAAGTGTCAATAAATGGCTACACACTCCTTGGCTCTGAGCTTGCCTTGGGGGAGCTCCGAAGTCCTTCTGCCACAAGGATCCTGCCCCGCAGCACATGGCACATACCTCCTTCTGCCCAGGGCTGGCTCTCTTCTTGCCCTGAGGGGATGCCTGAAGATGAATTCTCTGGTTCAGCCTCTGGACTTGCTTTCTGCAGGAACTGGGACCCCAGCTGCTCACTGGGACAGCTGGTTGAGGCTTCAGTCACCACTGTAATACAGAGCACAAAACCTGTGTCTGCTTCAGGCGACAACACCGGACTGTGGATGTACTCAGTGTCCTCTGACCACACAGACAAGCAGGAGGAAAGTTCGTGGAGCAAAACAAAGGTAAGGGCACACAAAGTGTGACTGCCCCGAATCGTTAAGAAGCAGAGATTCTCCTGACACGCTCGCTCCCCAAGGCCTGAGAGTGGCTGTCAGCCTCTCCCAGCTCTCTCCCAGGTTGTTACCACAGCCCGAGGCAGGAATCCCATCCGGCAGCCCCCACAGCCCTCCCCAGGCCAGAGCCGCTGACCTGTGGGCTGCGGGGGCAGCGAGGAAAGCCAGGGCGCCCTTCGCTCTGTCCTGGCGTCCGGCAGCGACCTGAGCCACGCGATCTGCCTGAGCAGCTGCAGCAGCAGCGCGCCGACAGCCCCCTGAGGAGAAGCGACACGGGTCAGGGAGAACAGCCCCGCTCGCTCCC
This sequence comes from Entomyzon cyanotis, assembly GCA_024500445.1. Classification (NCBI taxonomy): domain Eukaryota; kingdom Metazoa; phylum Chordata; class Aves; order Passeriformes; family Meliphagidae; genus Entomyzon; species Entomyzon cyanotis. The sequence continues at coordinate 1,773,884 of JAKEPQ010000735.1, forward strand.
TCCTCCCGCTCCCATCCGGCCCCTCGGCCCCGGCACTGTTACGGGGTGCCCCCGAGGTGTCCCGGCGCCGCTCCTCACCCAGGTGACGGCCTCCCGCACGGAGTAGCGGGGCACCAGGCCGGGCAGCGCCTGCCGCCGTCCTCCTCGCTCCGAGCCATCCTGACAGGCGGGCGCCCTGCAACAACCACACACACGGGCCCCGTCAGGCCGGGCTGCGGCCCCAGGCCGGGCTGGGCCCGGGCCGGGGGACACCGAGCCGCACTCACCGCTCGGGGCTGTGGCCGCGGCCGCCGCCCAGCCCGGGGGCACAGGCGGGGCGGGCGGGGGTAGGAGCGCAGCGGCCCCGGCCCAGCAGCAGCCGCCACATCCCGCCCGCCCCGCCGCCAGCGCGCGCAGGGGGCATAGAGACGGGCGGGCGGGCAGGGCGGCCCGCGGCTGCGGGGACAGCGGCGACACAAGGAACAGCGGGCACAAGGGCGGCCACAGGCGGCCGGGGCCGGGCGGGCGGCGCGGGCGGAGCGGCAGCATCGCCACGGAGCGGAGACAGAGCGGCACGGTCGCCATGGAGCGCGGGTAGAGCGGCAGCAGCACCATAGAGCGCGGCTAGAGCGGCCCCGCCGCCATGGAGCGCCGAGAGCGCCGCCCGGGCCGGGAGGGTCGCGCTGAGGGCTGCGGGTGCTGTGGCGGCACGGCCGGGCTGAGGGGACAGTGAGGGGACACTGAGCGGACACTGAGCGGACACTGAGCGGACACTGATGGCCCGGGGGTTTGCAAAATGCGGAATATGTCAGACATTTCTTAGAAAGGATGTTCTTCGGTGTTTCATCTCGGTATACTTTCCAGCTTAACCAGCAAGAAGGGAGATTTTATCCGTGAAACAGCAGCTCACGAAAGCAGCAGCTCACAAGCTCCAAGTGATGTCCAGGTGTTCGAAAGATCAATTTTTACTAGAATCACCTAGATAATGATGGTGACGTTTCAAGAGAAATAGTTAACAATTTGCCCAGAGTGTAGCTGGGAATGAGAAGGGGATTAGGCAGCAGCATTCTGCCTTACTGTTGCAAAATGTGCAATGAGTTGAAATTTTCCTAAGGAAGGATGTTCTGGGGTGTTTGATCTCTGTATGCTTTCAAGCCAAATCAAGAAGGGAGATTTAATCCGTGGAACAAATAGCACCTAACAAGCTCTAAGTGATGTCCAGGTGTTAGAAGGACAAATAACTTGGAATTACCATGTTAAGGTTCAGGGCTGGACGTGTTTCAATGATCTCAGACCCCGGGCAGGTTGAGAAAGCTTGGGAAGAAGGATGTACCACTGATGGTGGACACAATGCAGAATTTATAGATCACAAGGACATTTGGCAGAACCCACAAGATAAGGGAGAAACTGATAAAGCCAACTCAGCAATTGGGCTGAAAGGAGCTCCAGCTGAGTACAAGGTAATTCCAGCAGCAGCAGGTCACAACCACTGACCCATGGCCCGAGAAACCACTGACCCAAAAGAAGAGAAAGACTGAGAGTGGGACTAATTAGCATGAGAAGCGAGAGCCTCATTAACCAACAGAAGATAGAATACTAATTAATAAGAGAACTAGGTGATGTGTAGCCAGTGAACACTGATGCCTTTGTTTGCTAAGCTAGTGACAAGTTTTGGTGGTGGCTGTGCTGGCTTTGGGGATTTGCCACCAGCCCCCTTTGCTGCACATAACTGTCAATAAATCAAATACATTGACGCTTGTGTGGATCAGCCTCTTGCACACCAGGGAAAGAACCTGTCTGGACATAACAGGGAGGGTCGCTGGGGATATGCTGTTGTTTGGGGCAGGGGGGTAACCCCCTTGGAAAGCATGGATAGGGACACACCCCAGACTGGTCATACTCAGGTTGTTCCTGCAGCTCTGGGCTGTCTGTGAGTGCTCCTTGAGCCCCGAAATGAACCCTGGGGGTGACAAACTCTAGGAACCACATTAGTAGCAGGGAGTGCTGAAGGATTTCTGAGCCTGTGATTACATTACAAACTGAATAAAGTGCCTTTTTGTCACGCAGAGCTGCAGGGCCAGGTGGGTGTTTGGGTGCTGTGGTTGAGTTACACAAGGGAAAACTGCTACAAGAAAATAATTTCAGGTGTGATCAGCAGCTCTGTCTGTTGATCATCCTGTAATCAGTGACATGATTAATGATATTTGGGAAATGGGTATCAATGTGGAGCATTTGTGAATGCAATAAGTGCATTAAGGCGCATGAAAGTTTGGGTTGGGTATGAGCCTGCTTTTCCTTCTGGCCCCCATTCAGCCTGATTTTGTGACTGGTGGTGCTCTCAGGGCCTTCTTTGCTTTCTATCTGTTTTGGTTTCAGCAGTGCTGCAACAGGAGATGGCAGAGCTCCCAACAGAGACCATGCCATGCCAGCCTGAGAAGAAATCAGCTTTATGTCCTCCTCATCGTGGGTTTGCATCAGGAGTAGGAATGTTGCCCTGCTTAGTCTAGCTGAACAGTCGACTTTCTGGTTTATTTCTTTGTTCCATGGGCACAGAAATTCTTGGTCATTCCAGCAGTTGTCTCTCTTTCTGGAATATGGTGTTTTCTGTGCTGGTAATTCCTGTTATGAACTCAGAATTCTTGTTCAGTATTAGCTGTGGTTTATGCTTGAATGGCTGCAAGTTTAATTCCAAGTATGGCTTTCCAGGAGATCCATAATCACTCTCCTTCATCAGCCTAAATACTTGTTTTAAACGACCAAATTTCTCTTGGTGTTCCACAGCTTTTTTTTTCCTTTTTGTAGTGTCATATGGGACACAAATCCTTTATCCTTTTCACCCCAAATTTGGCTTAATAGTGTAATTACAAAGTCATTTAGTTGCCTGTTTTACTAAATGTGTCTGTAATTGTCTCATGCTAGTAGACTGGTGTTTGCTAAGCTACTACAGTTTGTTTGGGGATGAAAATTACATGCAAAATAGAAATATCAGCATCTCCACTCTATAATCTTGCCTTAATTTTCTTGCTCATCAGGTTGATACCATTAATTAATGCTCCAAAAACTGAACTTGCATTTGTTGATATTGGTTCATCAACTGATCACTGAATTTTTAGTTCTTTGGTCCTGGTTTCAAGTCCCCAGCCTATTGGTGAGTGATACTCTCTGTCTTTTCTGTGACTGTCAAGGCAAGAATGGAGCTGGTCTGTTTGGATTGCTGTTGTGAGGATTCCCCAGGAGCTGCAGTGTCCATGGTGCTGTTGTGTGTTTGTCTCTTTGACACTGGAGAAGGAAAACCACCAGATGAAGATGGGATGAGAAGGGATGCTGAGAGACAAGGAAACGGCTCTGGGGGGGAAGGACAAAGTAGCCAAGGAGGCCAGTGGGATCCTGGGGTGCTTTTCCAGCTGCCAGGGAGGGATCCTGCCCTGTGCCCAGCCCTGGAGGCACCTCTGCAGTGCTGTGCAGCTCTGGATCCTCAGCCCAGCAGGGACCTGGAGCTCCTGCAGTGGGGCAGCTGAGGAAGGCCTGGAGCATCTGGGTGCCCAGCAAAGGCTGAGGGAGCTGGGGCTGTTCAGGCTGCAGAGGAGCCCAGCTGAGAGGAGCCCTGAGCCCTGGGTGTCCCTGTGTGCAGGGAGGCTCAGAGCAGGGCCAGGCTCTGCTCCGGGGGCAGCAATGGCACCAGAGGAAGGGCAGGGACTGAGCCCAGGGAGTTCCCCTGCACAGGAGGCACAACTTCTTCCCTGGGCAGTGCCAGCCCTGCAGAGATTGTGCAGAGAGGCTGTGCAGTGTCCCTCGCTGGGGATATTGCAGAGCTGTGTGGCCACCCTGCTGTGCCCTGTGCTCTGGGATGGCCCTGCTGGAGCAGGGAGGTGGCAGCAGGTGAGCCCCTGGGGTCACTTCCAGCCTGACCCATCTGGGATTCTAGGAAGGAAACTGTCCAGAGCAAGACAAAGCTGAGCTGGCAAAGCTCAGAGTTTGGAGCTGCTGTGATGTGCCTGAAGCAGGAAATGTTGAAGAGAGAAGAGCTCGGGCTGAGGCAGGAGCACATTCAGAATGTTCCACATGAGATTCTGCTGCTGGGGGCTGTCCAGCTCAGCCAGTTTGTGTCCTTGCAGCTTGAAGTCAGAGTGGAAAGGACATTGAGAAGGAGGAGGTGATCAGCCCTGAGGAATTGCTGCAGGTGCAGCGTCTTGCTGCAGCTTTTCTGTCTGCCAGTGCTGGAATTTTATTCCCTGCACCCAGGGGTGGGTGGGGGAAGTGGCCAATGTCATTGCAGGGCCCCTTTGCAAGGTCACAGTAATCAGGAGAGGATTCTGCTGACTGAGAAAGGGCAAACAACATACACTCATTGAACAGTTCTTCCCTGGAGGGTGGGGAGGCCCTGGCACAGGGTGCCCAGAGAAGCTGTGGCTGCCCCTGGATCCCTGCAAGTGTCCAAGCCAGGCTGGACAGGGCTTGGAGCAGCCTGGGACAGTGGAAGGTGTCCCTGCCAATGGCAGGGGGTGGGACTTGTCGTGGGTGTGAGGTCAATTTTAACAAAGAAAAAAAAAGAAAAAAATTTTTTTTTTTCCCCCCCCCCCAAAAAAAAAAAATTAAAAAAGGGACTGGATGAGCTTTAAGATCCCTTCCACCCCAACCCAGTCTGGGATTCTGTAGGAAGTACAAGAAGAAGGATTGAACAACCCTAAACCACTTGGTTTAACCTGACTCCCTGGAAGGTGATGGTGCTCCTTCTCCTGGTCACAGTTTTAAGCAAGAAGGTGATTGGGAATTGCGAGGATGGATTTAAGGACAGTTATGCCTGAGGAACCTGATTGGCTCTGAGCATGAGACGAGAGAGCAATGGGTGTTGTTTACCTTGACTCTACCATGGCCTTTGCCAAGGGCACACACTGTGGCATTTTACCAGCCTGGTGGGTAAGATATGGATTGGGTAAATGGACTATAAATTAAATGGAAAACAGCCTGGATTGCTGGGCTCAGATGATGGTCAGCAGTGGGTTAGCAGCACACAGAGTGTACCAGAAGGGGCTGAGAAAACTCTGCTTGTTATCATGATGATTTTAGGAAAATAAATACTTTGCTCCTGAGGGAAATAAATACTGTGCTCCTTAAGAAATATATTTATTTTGGTTGGAAGAGAGAACCAGGCTGGTTGTGGAAAGCAAGCTAAAAATAGAAGTGGAAGTTCTAGAAGGTTATATACATTGTGAGTTCTTTAAAAAACCTTGCTGTTGAAATCATCTTTTAGTCACTGGTTTAAACACCCGTTAATGCCCATTCCCCCTCAAAGTGCAGGCAAAATTAATGTATTTCGAAGTTTTAAATTATTTCTTTGAGGCACATTTGCCACTCGAACTTTATTCTCTGGAGCTGGTTCCTCTTGTTTTATAGTGGCCTCGTGCTAACTTAGGTTTTCATCTGCATTTTTATTTTTCTGCATCTTGAGCAAAATAACTCAGTGGACCATGTAAGCTTTGATAGATAATAGTTGTTTTTTTAATTTAAACTCAGAAATTTATGGCCAAAAATCTCACTATCCCCCTTTGACCAAATATACTTCAAACCTTGTAATTACAGGGGATATCTCGTTTCACAGCTCACAGACAAAGCAAATGTGTTTGTTTTACTTTATTAGATTTCTTATAATACGTTCATACAAACCCAAATGTGCATATACACACTCTGTCAATACTGCCAACTGCAATTTATTAAGTTTTACAAATTTTTTCCACTAGGTCAGTATATTGTTTAACAGAGAGTGAAGGCAGGATCAATGCTAAAGATGGGAAGGCGAAATTTCCAAGTAAACAATCTCAGCTTTTTCTTAATAAGTTTATAAGGGATATTTGTGAGGAAGGCTAATTAATCATATGCCTGAAACCTCTCTTAAAGCAGTTGTAGAATAAGAAAAGAGAATAAAAAACCAAAGGTATTTGGGCATAAGCTGAAGCTCGTGCTGCTGCTTCCCTCTTCCCCGAGTACTGCAAAGCCCTCAGTCAGTCACTGTAATCCAGAGCTGGAACTGGGAGCGAGCTTTGGGGATAGAGCTCGTTGCTTTGTGATGAACTCAGAGGCCCTGGGAGAATCTCTTGGTGTTGACAGCCCCTGACAGTAAATGTCACATGGATTCGGAGGGAGCTCAGAGCCTTCTGGTGACTGCTATGAGAAGAGACACGGTGACAGCAAACCTGATTGATGAGCCGTGCCACGAGGACAGGGAGCTCTGGGTGGTGATTGTCTGTAATTGAATGGGCCACGGAAGTTATTTCTGGGCTTCCACAAACACTCCAGGAGAGTTTTCACAGGGGAGGGGTGTGAATTCAGACTGAGGTGCTCAGCAAGTCCCTGTTAAGTCAGCCCTAGCAGACTTTAAAACTTAACGGGCTGGTTTAGCTCTGTGCCCAGAGCTGTAATGAAACAAACAACATGTGCAGATGGTCAGTCCTGCAATTACCTTTAGGAATATTCCTTTGGCAGCTTGGGCCTCCTGTTTCCAGTGCCTTCTCCTCGTGGCAGGGCTGTGTGGTGTTGATGGTGGAGGTGACATGGCTGTGACATGGCTGTGCTGTGACACTGGCTTGTCCAGCGATGCTCCAGGCATTCACCAGGAGAGTGAGACCTCGGAGCCCCTCACCCAGCAAAGCATCTGCTGGCACTGACCAATTAAATTGGCCTCTCTCTCATTAAAACCCCCGTGCAGGCTCTGGTGTGTCACAGATCTTTAAAATCTCCATTATGAATTCCACTTTCTTGCGGGTATTTTTAGCTTCTACTTGAAGAACTGATTATTGTCTCTTGCACTTAAACATATCAATTTCGGCTCCACAGACATCTCCTCTGGGCCATAGTCAATGACCTGATCTGACTTGAACTGCTGAATCCTTAGGGAGGATTTCAACACAGCTCCAAGCGCTCGGACATTGGAACTGTGCAAGGAGGAAGAGGGAGAGGAATTCAAGCCCTCCCCCCTTCCCTTTGGTTAGGCAGGAGCACATCCCTTACAGATTTACTTGGTTGTGCCAATTTAATGTGATTTCTTCTGAGGGCCTGGAACCACTCAAGGAAGGCTGACAGGTTTTATCAACAGAATGGAAACTGAAGTGATAAGGTGAGAGTTGTTGACCTGATAACTAACAAACAGCAAACTCCAGTGTCCCTCCAGCTAAATATTGCACTCCTCAGGTAAGTAAACGATGGCAGCAGCTGTGGTCTCGTCACTGAGCGAGAGAGTGTTTGAGTGCAGAGGAGCAGGAGGTGAACTGTGAAAACAAACACATTCACTTGGCTACAGACTATTTCCCTCTATTACTTTTAATGAGAGCTAAACTCCAGAATGCACAATGGGACAATAATATTGTGGGGAGAAGGAACTCTGTGTGCAGCTCCAAAATTCCAGACACCCGGTTGCAATTAAAATGATTGCTGGTGTATTATTAATGGCTCGCCAGGAGTTTGAGGCTGTTACCAGGTTTGGGACCAATTGGTACAAGTCAGTGCACAAGTGACTGAAAGGCAGTGCTGTCCCTGAAGGAGCTGAGTTAACAGCCTGAACCCACGGTGCTCAGAGGAGCTGGGAAATGAGAGAAGTGTGAAAAGGTGAGAGGAGCTGTGTTAAAACACATCCCTGAAGGGGCTGGCAAGAACCAGCTGGGGCACTGTAGGCAGATGTTAGTAAATACAGCCCAAATGTGTGTGGGGTTATTGTTTTTATTTATTTTAAATCTGAAATTGTAGTGGGGGGAGATGAGAAAGGAGGATGATTTCGAAGTAATGAAGTAACGCGCACAAAAAGCACTGCAAGTCTTTCATTCCTCCTTTTCCCCTTATATCTTTTTTTTCCTGAAAGCACACTGGGATTATGTACGAAACGTAGCTGTCACAGATCTCCCAGAGCCCTCGGAGTTGTTGCCTGACAGGATATGAAGGCTTCAGCAGCTGAACAAAGAGGCACACGACACAGCTCGTGTACGATGTCCGTCTCCCCTTGCTGGCACCTGGCCTGCTCGGCACAATTGGCAACGACAAATGCCAAGCGATCCCTTCCTATTCAGCCTCTCATTCATGCTACCTCTGCTTTTCACATGAAAGCAGTTTTGTACTCACCATGTTTGTCATCCTGCCATGTAGCTTTTCTTTTTGCTGTTACACTTTCTTTTTGTCTCAGGTGAGGGTACCAGGGCTGCGCTGAGCGCTGGAGAAGCAGAGCCACCGTTAATGTAAGCAGGGGCAAGGCTGTGCTTTTCTCTCCTGAGAATTCTAAACTTCAGGAATTTTTTTGCCTGCTCTTGAGCAATGGGGTCATATATTCATAGAACAAGCTGTTATAATGTTGAGATGCATTTCCTAAATTGTGCAAACTAGCTCAGAGCCCATCACTCTGTGTGTAAAGTGTTGCTTTACACACAGTTTCTGTGCATAACCAGATTGTGGATGTCAGCGCTGAAATTTATCTTCCACTTCATCATGAGGCTTGCTGAGTGTCATGGCATCTTGAACTTTTTGCAGTAAATATTATCCTAATTAATTTAGTTTTTATCAGAAATCATCTTCACTGTTCCACCAACTTTTCAAATAATTTCTGAGCACATTGAACACCATTGGACCTTAATCCCCATGGGACTCCACTGCTGATCATCTTCCACTGTGAAAACTCATCCTTTAGGATAATCTTCTTTTTCCAATACTAAATTGTAACTCTGTGAGGTCCTTACCTGTAGTCCCTGGCTGTTTTAGTTTATTTAAAAGCCTTTGATGAGACCTTCTATGCATGAGGTTTCTGGAAGCTTGGGGTGAGTTGGAAATGCAGGGAAAAATTCTCAGCTGGAGCTCTGCTATTTACATGCTTTTGACTCCTTCAAAGAATTCCAGCAGATTTAGAAGGCTTGGATTCCTTTTACAAAAGTCATGTTTACTTTTCCTTAACATGTTACTTTTATTCATGTATTCACTAATTCTGTTCTTTACTGGAGCTTCAGCCAACATGACCCATATGGACATTGGGCTTAGTGGTCTGAGGCTTCTTGAATCGCCACTGGATTTATTTTAAAAACCTGATTTCTTATTAGTTACCTTCAAGTCCTTTGATAATCACAGCAATTTTCAGCAAAAGGTTATGTACTGAGGGTATTAGCTCAGATGATTCATATTTAACATTCTATAAAAACCTTGTGTGAATTCCATCGGGCACCCAGTGAAACGTTGTTCTTCATTTTATCTGCTTTGTAATCTCCACTTAACACCCTTCAATTAAGACAAGCCTTCTGTGAAGGCCTTATAAACAAGATCCTGGGTCTAGAGTTTCCAGGGTGAACAGGGCTTTGAAGAAAACCCCAAGAATTTGGGATTTTTGTGATTACATTGTGTTTTCCAAGTGCTCCTTCCACACCTGTGTGGCTCTTGCAAGCTCCTCGCTCTTGATGTGTTCAAGAAGGATTTATAACATTCTTTTCTATTTCTTTAGCAAACTGCTTCTAAACTCTTTCTTCCGTCTATGTTATTGTGCTTTTACATTTAGTCTGCCAGAATTTATGTTCTTTTTAGATTTCCTTTTTCAGACACAACTTCAGCTTTTTGCAGGATACCTTTTAACTTCCAAGAGCCTCCCTGATCCTGCTGTTTTATGATGCAAGCTTTTTGTTTTCCTCTCAAGTCTTTTTTTTTTGACAGGTTATATGCATTTGCTTTGAGCCTCCAATATAGAATCTTAAAATAGTCTACCTGCCATCTAAAAACATTTTACCTTTCTGGCTGCCACTCTGAGCATTTTCTGTAACAAATTCCCTCATTTTCCAATTTTCCTTTCGCTGGAATCAGGCACAACCACTTCATTTGCCAGCATTGCTTCATTTCAGAGGATGCAGTCAGAAGTCAGATAAAAGGATTAAGGCTTTGGCCTAACCCAGTCTCTGGGAAAGCTGGAAATACCATCCATTAACATTTCACTAATGGTAATTTCCCTGATTTCATTACCTGAGGAACAGGCAAGGAAGCAGTTTGCCAAAGCTGGCAATGGTGGGAACTCCTGCCCTGGAACACCAGCTGTGGTTTGCAGCCTTCAACAGACCAAATGACAGATAATTGAGAAAAAAACCCACCAATCTGAGCTGATTTATCACCATGTCACTGAAGTTTGATACTAATGAGTGTGAGTGATTTGGGGCAGGGTGTTGGTGGGAACCAGGGTGAGAAGCAGAGGCACAATGACAATGTCCAGTTGTCACATCAGCAGATCAGGAATGACCTGGGTGTCAGGGACAATGTGTGAGAGCAAGAGGTTCTTCACACCAGAGAATCACAGAACCATGGAATCATGGAATGGTTTGGCTTGGAAGGGAGTTGAGAATCATCTCATTCCACCCCTGCCATGGCAGGGACACCTCCCACTGTCCCAAGTTGCTCCAAGCCCTGTCCAGCCTGGCCTTGGACACTGCCAGGGATCCAGGGGCAGCACAGCTTCTCTGGGCACCCTGTGCCAGGGCCTGCCCACCCTCACAGGGAACAATTCTTTCCCAATATGCCATCTCTTCCTGCCCTGTGGCAGTGGGAAGCCATTCCCTGTGTCCTGGCACTGCATCCCTTGGAAATAGCCTCCATCTTTCCTGTAGCTCCTCCAGGCTCTGCAAGGCCACAATGAGGTCACTGCAAAACTTCTCTCCAGGCTGAACAATCCCAGCTCTCCCAGCCTTTCCTCCCAGCAGAGCTGCTCCATCCCTCTGATCAGCTTGCTGTGGGGGACTGTGTCAAAAGCTTTACAGAAGTCCAAATAATCAGGAGTTTAGCCCTCATGACTTCAGTTCCCATCTAACACAACCTCAGGTATGCTCTGACCCACGAGTTGGCACAGGATGATTTGGAATCCAGATTCTTTTTGTCTCTCCACTGACTGCTCCATGCAGAAAGCAGGAGCTGCCTATGGACAGTTGTGGACAGGAGCTGCCTATGGACAGTTCCAATGCTGTTTGGGATAAACAGTCGATGCCAGGCAGGTGAGTAAAGCCTTTTCTCAGGTGAGAAAGCCGTGTGAGGGTGAAGGCAGCAGCACTCGGGTACTGCAGAGCACCTTGAGCCACCCCACACCGTGACAGTGCCACTGCTGAGTGGCACCGAGTGCTTAGCAACAGGAGAGTGATGGGGATACAGATGAATTGACTGTTTTCTGAGCAAGCTGGGTAGGAACAGAAGTAATTAGCTGCTAGCTGATGAAAAGGCATGCTTAATTATTAGTATAATTATAGATATAATAGACCAGGAATTATTCAGTAAAAGCAAGAAGGCCAATATGTTACAAAGAAGGTAATGGGAATGGAGGAGAGAATGACAGCACTGTGAATTCTTGAGAGAAGATGTAAGGAATTAAGCTGATAAATCAGGAATCTTTTGGGTTTCTACTCTCTGACATATCAACTCAATTTAGCAGTGGTAGAAGGGTACACAGAGCTAACGAGGTCTGTGACTTGCATGATTTCTTTTATATAAGAACCCCTATATATAAGGGTTTATATAATGTTGATTTAACTGATGGAATGCCAATGAAATCGAGCTGTGCTTTTATAAATCTCAGATCCTGCACTATTTCACAGGAATCTTTGCTCTCCTCCCAGCACAGACATTAAATTCAATGGATCCTGCAGGAAGCTCAGCTGTAGCGCCTTCTGATCAATATTGGGAATTGATTATAATTGTTTGATAAGGCAGCACTGCTTTCCCTTGACATCATGAGGAATTGTCTGGCTCAGAAGGTGTCATGTTAGTTAGCCTGGCCACTGCAGCTCAAACTGCTGTGGCAAAATGGCTGGAAAAAACAGGCTGAGCTGCACTAAGAGGGATATGAGGAATACATTGTTGATATAGGATGTACAACCACTGAAATGGATAATCTGGGGAAGATTTAAATTATTGCAGGATGTTTTTTCTTATATCAGAATGGACACAGGGATGTAATGGTATAAAATGGCCTTTGTGCCTGGGATTGGACTGGATGCTGATGGCAGCAGCAGTGACCTGGTGTCTCCATGAGAATCTGCAGCTGAGAGGCCCAAGATATCTACAATGTTTTCTGAAATTCTGGTAGTTTCTAAGATTCTGTGGGAGACTGGCACCAGCAGCTCTGATCTAGATCCTGTGAGTCTGAGAGAAGCAGTGCCAAAGGATTACAAGCCCTTTTGCCCATTGTTCTGGTTGGAGAGGAAAATCAAGATACAAAGATTTTATTGAATTAGTATTTGAGGAGTAATTATTAAAATGGCTTTTGATGAATTGTGAGTCAATTTGAATTTGATGAGTTGTGAGTCAAGTTGGTCTGGCAAATAACATTTTGATAAGGTGTTTGTGAGACATATAGTCCTAAGATGGTAAGATGAACATAAACCACTACCCTTAATGATGTTAATGCAGAAATGATGCAAACATACAGGAGCAATTGCTGTGTGAAGCCATTGGGGTACATCGGGGCAAACTGGGGACAGACAAACTCTAATCAGCCTCAGCTGGGCACAGAATCCTTGAAAAGTGAAGCTGGATGAACTCTCAGCTGATCACTAAGTCCATCTCCTCCTTCCTCAGCACAATCAGAAGTGCTGGTGACATCCCTGGCATGTGCAGAGCAGTTGTTTCACTCCATTTGCAGCACACTTTGTTCTGCCCAGGGCTGTTTCTGCCCCAGTCCTGCACTCTCAGGGCTGTTACTGCCCCTCTCCGTGGTTTGCTCTCTGTTGAGCACCTCCCGTTCCCAGTCTCTTGATTCAGGTCATGTTTTCCAGCCCTCTGACCACCAGTGTTGCTGCTTTTCCTGTCAGCCTTTCCCCAGGAGCAGCCCCCAGCCTGCACTCAGGTGTTGCAGAGGACAGCAAAGCACCTACAAGATGTCTCACAGGTAATTCTCTGCTAATAGAGCTGTGCAGAGCCTTCTCTCTGCTCAGGATAATAACCCCTTTACAGCTGGTGATCCAGCAGAACCTGCAGATTGTTTGTTTTTCCAGACTGCCTTCTGCCAGCTGATGCCTATCCTGGATGTGTGCACTTTGCTCCTGCCCAAGTGAAACCATTCTGCTTTTTACCAGTGAGATGGCATCTGTATTTATAGACTTGTCCAAGTTGTCAAAAGGTTTTAATACTGCTCTCCCCCATGTATTTGCAGCCGCTCTTCACAGATTTAATCTTGGCAGATTTAATAAACACACAGTCCATTCCCTCATCCAGGCTATCAATAAAATATTGAATGGATCTTATGAGCAGCTGCGAAACCATTCCATTTGTCCTTTGCATTTCACAGTGAACCATTGGAAACTGCTCTCAGACTGCAGATTCTAACCAGATTTGTGTCAGGACTTCAGCCAAGGCATTTTTCACTTCTGGATGTCATGAGGGACAATGTCAGGAGCCTCAGGTGTGTGGTATCTGCTGCTTCTCCCTTATCCACAAAGTCTCATTCATTGGAGAGCAAAATTGGATTGGGTCAGCTTGTTTGGTTCCTGAGGGATTCATGTTGACAAGGACTCATCTCCCTGTTAGTTTCTACCCACTTTGAAATCATTCTGATTATTCTGCTGTTTTACTTTTCCTGGGTGTTAAGCCTTTTGATATCTTACTTATTCTGTTTGATTTGTGGACAACTGCTGGTGGTTGCAATTGTTTAAAAGTGTATGAACTTTGTGGGCAGCTGGGAAGGCAACAGATCCAAACCTCTCACTGGGAGAAATCCTGTGCCAAATGTGAAATTCCTGTGATAATTCACAGAGTCACAAGTGGTTTTCAAGAGAGTGGTGGAAGGAATGTTTTGACAAAAAGAAATTATTTCATTTCAGTCTGAGAAATGATGATGCAAATCAGCATGACTTAAAAAAGAGATTTCGGGGAGTCTTGAGAGAATTCTGAACAGTTTGAACTGCAAGTCTGAGCAGCCTTGTAGAAATTATCTGGTAGATTGGAAATTGAGAAGAAATTCTTGGCTGTGAGGATGCTGAGGCCCTGGCACAACTTGGCCAGAGGAGCTGTGGCTGCCCCTGGATCCCTGGAAGTGTTCATGGCCAGACTGGAGCAGCCTGGGATAGTGGGAGGTGTCCCTGCTATGGCAGGAGATGGAAGGAGGTGATGTTTAAGGTCCTTTCCAACCCAAACCAGTCTGTGATTCTGCAATAAATATGGCCAGGGTCATGTAAGAGAACAAGTCATGGAAGAAGAGGCTGGGAAACTCAATTTTGGGGTGCACTGACTTCCTTGCCTATAATAGATCAGTAGTGAAAGTCTAAGAAAATAGAAGTAGAGATTAGACTAAATTTCATAACCTTTTAACCCAGAGAGCCTGGCTCTTGTTTGCAGAGTGTTTTCTGAACTCTCCTACAGGCTCAGTGTTGACAGGAGCTTAATCACAGCACAGGGTAACCTTTGCACAGCTCAGTGAGAAGTGCCCCTGTGCTGGGCTTTCGAATCTCCTGCTCAGTGCACACACGTGGCTGCAGGTTTGATCCCTCCAAAACAACGGATTATCCTGGGCTCGGTAGCACTTGTGCAGTGTTTGATACTGTGTGGGTGGGAAAGGCATGCATATTTATGTGAACACTCCAGTGGATGAGTGGAGGGAGAGAGAATAACCATTGCAGTTGGGATGAATGATTTGCTGTTTTTCAGAAACACTGATTTTGCTTCTATTTGGTATTTTGCAAAAAAGCACCACCCAACAAACACTGACCTATGTTGTGCATTAACAGGGTCAGTACCTTTTCTGCTCTGCGTTTTTGTTAGGTAGAATTATCATCATGGGAATGCCTTGGATTGTTTGGAACAACCACAGGATCACAGACTGGGTTGGGGTGGAAGAGTCCTTGTCCCTTGGCACCCCCTGCCATGGCAGGGACACCTTCCACCATCCCAGGCTGCTCCAAGCCCTGACCCACCTGGCCTTGGACACTGCCAGGGATCCAGGGGCAGCACAGCTTCTCTGGGCACCCTGTGCCAGGGCCTCCCACCCTCACAGGGAGGATGGAACTACTGGTGGAGGAGAAAAACCAAAAGTGTCATCAGACTCCCAAAACAGAGGCAGAGGTATTCCATGTAGGAACATTGAAATGTGAGCAGGGGCTCTGTTATGACTCTTCCTTCTTCTTATCCCCCATCTTCTGCAATAGAGATCCCCTTCTGCTTCCTGCTCTTTTCAGCTGAAGGAGCTGTAGAAGTATTTTAGATGTCATTTGTGTGTGGAAAAGTGTTCTTGCTTGCTGGAATCTTTTTTTTTTTTAATGTCCCCTGCACAGGCAGGGTCGGGAATGTTGCTGGTGATGAAGCAGATCCATGTGAATGTTCTGAGGAGAGGGGTACAAGGCAGTGTAGAACAGATTTATAACACTGAGGTGAGTCAGTTCTTACCAGAGAGGGCTTGGGAGTATTAACTCCCAGTGACTTCCACTACAAGGCAGCTGTTAACACATTACTGTGAATTGGTTTGGGGGGGGAAGAAAAAAAGGATTAAAATTGCATAAGTAGATAAATTTTAAAGCGACAGAAATAATAATGACATGAAAGTTGGCTGCAAGACCTGAGCGACAGTAACAATGGAACATTTTAAAAATAAATGGGTAGCCAGGAAAGGGTGCAGGGAGAGAGGCTGCCTGCAGATCACAGAAGCACCTGAGCTTGACAGTTTCTATGACTGCACGAAACAGAGCCCCAGCCAAGCCCCCGCTCTCCCCAGCACATTCTCCTGCACAGCAATCAGGCTCAGCACCAGGCTGCTGAGGAGAAGCCTCCCACTATTTAGTATTCATTAGAGATGGCATTTTTCAGATTGCAGTGCAGTGTGTAAACAAGCCACGCTGGAGGGAGAGTGGAGAGCAGCCTTTCTCCCAGCTCTGATTTATTTCTTGTTGATATTCACTCACTCCACAAACCTGTGGTAGCACCAATTTTAAGAAGCTGTCAAGCCAGCCCTGTTTTGCAGCGTTCTTGCAGGGAGCCAAGCCAGCAGGAGGCAAAGCACAATCCCTGCAGCAGGCCAGGCGTGTGGCTCCCTTGGGGGCTGCAACATCTGGCAGGTTGGTTTGGGAGCTGCCAGCTGCCTGCTTGGTATTCCATGGCCACTGCAGTGTGGCTCTGGTCTGCAGGAGGAGGGAGCTGTCCCTGCTGGGCACCTGCAGCTCTGGGCAAAAGCTGCCCAGACACACCTTTGAGGTCATTCTCACATCAAGATGCACACACTGCCTATCCACACAGCATCAAACACTCCAGAAGCTGCCAGCATCCCAAGTGCTCTGAGTGTGACCAGCAGCTGGCACATCCACGTGTGGGATGGCACTGGGCAGGGACACAGTGCCCGGAGAGCTCTGTCCTGCTGGGTGCAGAGCAGGGCATGGCCCAGCCTCCAACCCCTCTTTTTAGTCTCAGATTTATTTTTTCCCAGGGGAGTTGGATGCCAACCACCCAGAAAAGATCCAGGGGTGCTTTTGCAGCCCCTCTGAGCCATGAATTCCTGTAACCCATCAGGCCCTGAGCACTGGGAGCTGTGGGGTGGGAGGTGCACACAAGCTCTGGCCCCAAGCTTCCCACAGCCCCCCCAGATGCTGCTGTGTAAAACCAGACCTGGAATGCTGAGGGAAGGCCAAGTGTGACAGCTCTGCCCCAGACACCCTGCCTGGGTGAGTGCAGGGAGCCTGGAATTACAGGAGATCCTTCCAGCTCCCCTCTCTGAACGCTGAGATCACATCATTCTGCTGACACAGGTGCATTCCTGCTTTTGAATAGGAATTGTCCTTTGGGATTTGCTTCTCGGAATTCCCTCCCTGTCTTTTACCAGGTCCTTTTGGATGCTTGGTGCTAGAAATTCCTCTGCCCAGCTCTCCCAGCCTCCAGGTCCTGCTCCCTGCAGTGCCAGGGCAGAGTCCTCCCCATCCTTCCCTTTCCAGCTGGAGGTGCTGCACATCCTCTTTCTTCCACAGCCTCCCGTTTTTGGAAACACCCTGGTGGATTAACCCTCTCCTTTTCCAGAGGGATTCATGACGTTATGTGAGGAATATTTGATTTCCCCCCCGAACTCCCTCACAGTATCACCTAACTTAAAAATGAGACCTATTCAAAAGTGCAGGAGCTTCCTAAAAGGAAATTAAAAGCAGCTCTAAGGATGCAGAAGATGAGAAACCAGATAAACCCACCCTATCTGAAGCTCAGAGCAATATATCACTAAGTGAAATAATTCTACAAGGGACCAAAAAGGCAATATTCCAACAGCAGAGTGGAAGAGAGTATTCAAAATCAGGGGTTTCTGAGCAAATAAAGAAACTCCTGGAAAAAAAATTTAAAAACCCATTAACTGTGAAGCTAAACCTGTAGGGCAGGCAAGGGGAAATTTTAAGGTGCAAACTCACTAAAGGAATAATAAAAATATTGTAAAAATATCTTCAAAATTGCCAAAATCATATTTTTTTCCAGAGGTTTGGGAAAAAGATGACCAGTCTCTAAAAAAATTTCCTGTAAGAGAGGAAAGTAAAGTGAGCTTTGTGTTGGTGCTGTCTAGAGTTGAGGTAGGTTGTTCTCCCCTGAGAGCCAAACTTATGGGGACAAGTGTAAGGAACCGTCTCAAATTAAATGACAATAGAATTCATTTTAGGACTAATTGATAAGATGAAGAGTCAGAAATTACCAAGACCATCTGGTAATCACTCAAGAGCTCTGGAGGAAAACAAATATGCAATTATGGAGCAACAATAGTGTGTAACCTGTCAGTTAAATCAGTTTCCCTGCAGGAGGGATGGAAGTTGGGAGATGTGACAACAATCCTGGAGAAGTTCCCCAGGAGTGAAGTGGAGAGCTGCAGATGGGAGGCTGTGCTGAGCAAGGGAGGAGAAATGATAGGGAAAAACAGAATAAATGGATAAACCCCAACCCCTTGGGGCAATATTTTCTAGTGAGTAATCACAACATACAAATTTGTTGGAGCTTGTGGAAGAGTCCTGAAAGGGCACTGAAAGGAGCTGCTCAGAGCTATGTCAGAAATGGTCTTGTGGGTGTGACTGTGGTTCCTTTGCCTGCACTGTGCCCTTGGCCTAGATGTGACCACAGAATCCCAGGATCACTGAGGTTGGAAAAGCCTCCCAGACCATCAAGTCCAACCTGTGCCCAATGCCCACCTTGTCCCCAGCCCAGAGCACTCAGTGCCACCTCCAGGGATGAGCACTCCAAACCTCCCTGGGCAGCTCCTGCCAAGGCCTGAGCACCCTTTCCATGGAGAAATTCCTGCTGCTGTCCAAGCTGAGCCTCCCCTGGCCCAGCCTGAGGCTGTTCCCTCTCCTCCTGTCCCTGTTCCCTGGAGCACAGCCTGACCCCCAGCTGTCCCCTCCTGTCAGGAGCTGTGCAGAGCCACAAGGTCCCCCTGAGCCTCCTTTGCTCCAGGCTGAGCTCCTTTCCCAGCTCCCTCAGCTGCTCCTGCTGCTCCAGCCCCTTCCCAGCTCCATTCCCTTCCCTGGACACTCTCCAGCCCCTCCAGGTCTCTCTGGCCAGGAGGACCCAGAACTGGACACAGGGCAGAACCTCACCATGATTTTATAATTCTCACTCACATCCCCCTTGCTCTCTTCTCTCCAAACTGAGGAGCCCCTTTAGTGTCTCTTCCAAAGCAACAACTGGAAATCAGCATAATGTGGTTGATGGTTCTTGACAAAACTTGTAATGGAGCTGTAAAATCCCTTGCCATGGGATATTATGGATGCTCAAAGTTTACTTGTGCTCCGGGGCTAGCGGGAGAAGTTAATGGAGGGAAGTTAAAGCAGAACCTGTTCAACAGTAAAACCAGGGATTGTGACTCAGAAAGTCCCAAGACGCACATTGTTGGGAAACAGAATAACATTCCAAGAAAGCACTGCTGCATTCCCGGTGTGCTGCTAAACCCCTTCCCTGGGCATCTGGATCGGAAAGCTGCTGCTGGAGGAGAGGAACCTTTGCTGTGACCCAGCGCAGCCTTTGCTGTGCTTTGTTATGTTCTGTCAGAAGCAAATGAAACCCGGCTCTGAATGTAAACACTTGTGATGGCTCCTCTCCCCACTACACAGGCAAACAATGAATTTTTATTGGAATGCTAATGAAGATCTCACCACGAGGCTGCTGGGGCTCAGCGAGCAAGAGAAAGAAGAAAGCTACATGGGAGAAATAACGAGAGGGTCTTTAGAAAGGGATGAATATGTACTGGAGAGATTGATGTCATTAACCACTCGCGGGTCAAAAATACACTTGAAGCTACTGATGTAATTTGAAGTGGGTAAACAAGTCTAGGGAAGAAAGTTTTCTTACAATTGGTGCATCTGTTGTGATCTGAAAAGGAGAAATTTGTACTTCTTGCATCGCTTTAACTCCAAATGATCTGGGCTTTGTAGTCAAAATCAGCTCTTTCCACAGGCATCTAATCTAGATCTCTTTTGGTTTTTGGATCAGAGCTGAGACAAGCTTCTTTTACAAATTTGTGCTGCAGTCTACTAAAAGAGCTGTTCCTTGCCAGGAGAATATTACACACAGTTCTGAGAAAAATGAACAGAGTCAGCTCGTTTGAGAGCTAACTGATGCTTACTCACAACACTGATAAGCCTGACATTTACTGAGGAGTGCCACAATTCTCAGTCCAATAAAGAATCCCGAGAGGATGTATTTTGCTTTTTTTTTCCAAAAAGTGATGCTTCACATCCTATTGATTCAGGATGAGCTTCACCCTTCTGAAGTGTTTGACAAAAAAAAAAAAAAGAAAATCCAACAGTGTGGAGCCCAACTCCTCCGCCTGAATTCCTTGCAGCTGCACCAGCCTGCCTTGGCACATTTGTTAATGGTTGTGGTGTGGTTAATGATGCTCCACTACTTGTCAGCGCCTTGTGTGTCATTTTTCATTCCTGTAGTGTATTAAAAGCACTTGTGCAAGAGCTCTTGGTGCCTTGATTGCAATTAAAAATGATCCTTGGAACGATGCCACTTAACACCTTCCCAGAGGAGCCCCAGCTTGGAGGAAATTCCTGTTTGTGACATCGGGGTTCTGCCTGGTGCTGTGCCTGTGCTTTGGTTTTTGGGAACATCCACAATTTCTGGCCGTGCAGGATTCCTCGGGATTAGCCCTGCCTGAAAAACACTATCAGAAGGCTCTCGAGTGCTCAAGTAGATTATGTCAAGCAGTTCCCTTTTGATCATTATTATAAAGAAATGTTCAAATAGTTCTGGAATATTAGTGATGCAAAATTTTCATTACAGTCACTGTGATAATTAACTCCTGCCATATCATACTCCTTATCTAGGAATTCCATTATTCTGCTTTTATTATCATTTTGACCAACTTTCAACGTACAAAGCTGTTTCTCTGTCTCATCTTTTATCTTTTTTAAGTAGACAAGAAACCCGAATGGTGGCGAAGAATTTTCTGGCAAAATTATTTTTCAGGGAAGAAAAGAATCCTTATTTATCAAAACTTGAACTTTTCACTGGAACATATGTTCCAGATGTCAAGAGTTGCAAAATCCATCACTTCAGGTGGTAGTTTGTTCCCAAATTTAATCATCACTGCTGTTAAAAAATGTGGGTTTCATTTCTGCTTTGAATCACTTTCATTTTTCAGTCCTCAGTCTTTCTTCTGTCTCGGCGAGATTAAAAAGCCTTGGTTGCTATTTCCCCCTTGTGAAAGTTCTTATGGAATTGCCCCACAATTGAGCTGTTCAAGCTTCCCAGCTACACATTCTCCTCTCCTCATATACTTTTTTATGGCTCTTTTCTGCCCCCAATCCAATTTCCCCGCAGTGTTCAATGGGAACTCCAGAATTGGATGTTCTGTGGGTTTCTCAGGCTGCACTCCGTGATCTCAGAGGTCTTTCCCTGCCCAGTGAATTCTGTGATGCTCTGAGATTCTGTTTCAGTGCTGCTGGGGGGGGAGTGGATTCCTTATTTCTGACCACTCCTCCCATTTCATCTATCTTTGCCTTCTGAGCACTTGTGCCCACTGAGACCTCTCAAGTCATCCCCACTGCCCTCCAAGAGGAGTTTTGTGCTCCAGGAGCAGCCCAAATTCTCTGCTGCTTCATCCCCTGCCTCTCCTGAACTCCCTCCTGTTGTTCCTCGCAGGAGATGAAGCAGGAGGAACCTCTTGGAGGTCTGAGAGCTCTGCACAGCAGCCTCTGCTCCCAGAAATTGCTTCTCTAACCCTTTTTTTCCCTTTGTGCCATTATATCAATTTATTTTATGAATAATAGAGGGGCCTGTGTTTAGTATTTCACCTCCCAGCATTAAGCACTCAGTCTCCTTTCTCTGGTGACTGATGGGGTAACTCTGCTCGTATATTTACATTCTCACTGCCAGACATTTTCAGTGTATGGTCTTTTCCAGTAAGAATTTTAGTCTGACTAGATTCTCTAAAACATTCTCTTTGATATAAAAAAGGGTCTTTCACTTTTATGACTTATACTCTCTTTTCTGTAGTTTATGGCCCTATATTTCAGTACACTGGTGGGTTTGTCAGTAGGATTTGCTGTTTGCTGCTGATTTTATTACCTGTGTTTTATTTCATCTAGCTTTTTTTCTCCTTTAATTTAACACCTCCCCGTTTTTATATACGTGTATTTATAGTTCTTAATTAAGGGGGCAGCTTTGTGGTAGATTTTTAGTCCATTTTGATACATACAATTTCACCTATTATCTGTTCCTGTCCCTGCACTAAGCTCTTTTTCTGAACTGGCTCGATGCACAGAGTGTTTGTGTTGTACCAACCCTCAGCAATCTGTTTACCCTTAGCTCATGACAGATTTCCCCCAGCTCCCACTTAATTAAACACATCCTATATGTTTTCCCGAGCCTGATTTTCCAAAGTCTGATTTCTGTGGAGTTCTGATGGAGCCCATCACCTCCGCAGAGCTTCTCCTCCCCCTGTGCCTAATTGGAGCTGCGTGTGGAACTGGGAGCATTTCAGAGAAGCTGCCAACAGCACCCTGGGGCTAAATCTTCAGCCAGCAGCCTGACTTTGCCTTCCAGGATCCTTCACTCGCATTTCCTTTAGGATCTGTGACATGCAGGAGGACCTGGTGCTCCTCCCCAGCATTTCCCACCCAGGTGTCTCAGGAGAGACCCCTTTGTGCTCTCCCTGTAAGTCAGCAGTTCTGTCAGCACTTGTGCAGCTGCTCTGTGCTCCTGGTGTTTGAATCCCCAGCAGCACAGTCGACCAGAAATTCGCAATTTAAAATGGATTTTCAGGCAGAGCCTTCCCGGAGCTGGCAGCCTGCTTTTCCCCACTGGAAGGAAGCTTCCTGCTGATTTAACACCATGTTCTGTGGCTGCCCCATGCCCATGCCCATGCCCATGCCATCCCATCCCCATCCCCATCCCCATCCCCATCCCCATGCCCATGCCCATCCCTGGGAGAGCCCAAGGCCAGACTGGATAGGGCTGGGAGCAGCCTGGAATACATTGGAACCATGGCAGGGAGTGGAACAAGATGAACTTTAAGGTCCTTCCAACCCAACCCGTTCCCTGATTCGCCACTGGACTAAACTATTTATTGTGAGAGAAGAGCACAGTCTGAGCCAGGCCTCGTCCCTCACGTCCTTTTACTCTGGGTTTGTGCTTCAGATTTGTTCTCTCTTTGTCTTTCCAGATTAGCAGCTCTGGCCTCAAACTGCTCTGGGGCTGTGCTGGGAGAGCCATGTGGGCAGTGCAGGCAGGAGCTGAAGCAATTATTGAAGCATTAGTGGCTGCCCTGGAAGCTCCTGCTAGGCAGGTGAGATCACTGAGCTCTGTCCAAAGGCAAACACAGTTTACTCCTTTGAAAAAGAGAAACCAAAGAAGGAGAGACTGCTTGTTTCTTCCCAGAAAATAAATCTGAAAAAAAAATATTAGGTGATCAATTGAAAGCAAATAGGAGATAAAAAGGAAAAGACATCGATTTAGCAAGAATTAATCATGAGATCTCACTGTAATTTCTTTCCTTGAGAAAATAATGTCTAGGAGATGAAGAGGAGGCAGCAGATGGGACATATTTTGCTTTAGGAAAGCTTTTGAAACTGTTCCACATGATTCTCTGAGAAGCAGACTAAAGAAATATGGTCTGTATCAGTGTGCCCAGCATTTCTGGCTGGGCCAGCCTCTTACCTTGTTTCTGTGCGAGGCAGAGCCCATCTGCTGCAGCCCCTGCTCTGATGGATGGCAGTGCCTGCTGCAGGCACGGGAGCTGGCCTGGGGCACTGACTGATTGTTTGCTCAGGGCAGCTCCAGCAGCAGAGGCTCTGGGTGGCTGCAGCAGCATGGGCTGCACTGTGTCCCTCTGGCAGCCCTGGATTTGGGGATGAGGGCAGCACAGCCTTGTCCTGGCAGCTCAGAGCTGGCAGCTCCTTGTCCAGAGGTTTTCCTGTAATGTGGGTGTCCTGTCAGAGTGGAATGCTGCTGGTGTGTCCTGGTGTTCTGTTCACTTGTTTAATTCATCATCTCTGTGGTTTAACAAAGAGCTCACTCAAAATCTGTTGTAAAACCAGGATACACTTTGAAGGTCAGGATTGGGTTTTCTAGCCTGGAGAAAGTGATCAAAAAAATCAACAAATAAACAGAAATGAGTGCTTTGTGCCACATTTATGAAAGAGGAAACAGATACCAAAATATCTTAAAAAAAAAAAAAATTTCCAACTGCCTGCCTGGAGCGTGCCAGGAACAGACATGGGAGTTAGAGAAAATAAAAAATTTAACAAGAGTGAGCAATCACCAAAGTCTCAAACCAGGAGGTGTTAATGAAATGTATTATTGAAACACGGGGAAAAAAAGCCTCATTTTCTGCAGTGCTTTGAGCTCTGCTGGACTTCTGTGTCCACACTTGGTGCTAGAGGGAGCTGGTGGTGTGAGTGATGTGGATACCAACGTCAGCAACGAGTAGGAAAGAGACTTGGAAGTGAAATCACTGAGTTATAAATTGTCACAGCAGCAGACAAGCAGATTCTGAGTCGTTGGTGAGGTAGTTTTTACGGGAGAGATAAGCTATATAAATCAACATTGCAAACTAGGTTTTAACATTCCAAAGCAAGGAGGTATTTTTATAGCTGGCAGTTGTGGAAACTCACCAAATAAACAACTGCACATGGCTCCAGATCACAGCTCCTCTTCAAGAGAAAGAAGAAAATTCATGTAATTTAGAAAAATGGAAGGAGCTGAAATCAATAACATCGAGGAAGGAAATAGCAAAGAATGGGCTCAGCAATTAAAGTCCCAGCTAAGCAGGTCCCATGAAAAATGGGCAATGAGATCAATAAAAAATGTAAAAATATATCTATACAAATGCCGTAACTCTGAAGCCCCAAAGAGGTGAACTAGACTGATTTTAAAGGAAATTATTGACATAATAAATGCCTCAGAAACTTGGCTGAAGGGTAGGAAACTGTAATAATAGGGAACAAATTACAGAGGAAGGCTGGAAAGGGGTGCATTAGTGGTGAAGCAGTGGAGGGCATGAGGAATTGTCCCTAAATGAAGTTCCAGCAGAGGACATTTGGGAACAAATCAATAAAAGGAGCAGTCAGAAAGCAACAAGATAAGATGATACTCGATCAGGAGTTCTGAAAGACCTCAAACAGTAGATTAAGAGAAAGCTAAATGTAGCATGAAAAGTGTCATTCGAGTTGACCACACTGCAAGAAGGATGGACAGTGGCAAATGTGTCTTCAGCCTTGAGGAAAAGGTCTCCAGGACAAATGGGGAAAAGCAGGGATCAGTAAATCTCCCTTCCAACCTGAATAAGTGGGTAAAAACTACAATAATAAAGAGGAGAAGCAGGAGGCAATTTCATAAATGTGATTTATTTGGAAGAAGTCATTACAGTTCTTGCAGAAGGAGGCTGTGCCTCATAAATCTCGTGGAGCTCTTTGGAGATGTCAACAAGCTCGTAGGTGAGGCTGATCCAGCTGATAAAGTGCACATGGACTCCCAAACAAATGTCAATAAGTCTTTCTCTAAAGACTCTTCAAATGGTTAAGCTGAGGTAATAAGATGTCCTCTGTAAGTAAATAAGATGGAGACAAAACAGGACAAAAAGTGGGAGGGAAAAAAAATCAGTTTTCTCAGAGAAAGGAGCTCTGCAGCTTAGCCATGATTAGGAGCTTCTCAGTGATTTGGGAAGAGGGGTGAAGGTGGCACTGACAAGGTTTGGGGATGACATAAAATCAGCTGGGACAGTCCAGTGTGACCCCAGGAAGAGAAGCAGATGGTCCCTGTGGTTGTCAGGAGCAGCACAGGAAAGTCAGAGCTAAGAAATGCAAAATGGTTTGTCAGGGAATATCCATATTCAATTATATATTGTACTTAATTAGGGCTTGAACAGAGCATTGTCATCACTCAGAAATGGAGCTGCTGTAGGAAAACTCCATGAAAACATTGCAGCAGTGGCCCCAGCGCTAAAATATTCCAACTGAATAAGAAAAAATAATTCAGGAAAGGAAAAGAAGGAAAACACGATTATGTGATCATGTCACTGTATAAATGTTTGGCAAACCCACCTATTGATTAATATCTGCAGTTCTGTTCATCCTGTCTCCATAAAGAATAAAACAGAGCTAGAAAGGATGGGTGGGAGTTCTCTAGCTCCGAGATTTAGACTCCTAAATTTAGGTTTCTACCTGGAGGTGTCAAT
The DNA here is from genome assembly GCA_024500445.1 of Entomyzon cyanotis. NCBI lineage: Eukaryota > Metazoa > Chordata > Aves > Passeriformes > Meliphagidae > Entomyzon > Entomyzon cyanotis. The sequence goes on from JAKEPQ010000735.1 coordinate 1,799,469, forward strand.
CTATGAGGTAAAGAAACTCCAACAGGAAATCAAAGCTTTTTAATCTGAATTCCACCCACAGAAAGTAGATGAGGACAGAACAGTTTTGGGAACAGGACAGGAAATAGGCATGGGAGAGAGACCTTGAGATCTCCTAGCTAGGAAAAAATCAGAGGAAATAGGAGAAGTTAAGGTAAGAATAGGAAAAGTTCAGGATACCCCATGAAATTAGGAGGCATGAGGTCTAAACCAGAAAGCCAGACGTTCTCATATAACTGATTATTAAATTGTACTGCCTCAGGCTGGTGTGTAGGTCAAAAGTAGAAATGAATTAAGAATTCCTGGGAGGCTGATTGGGAGTCACTGTCCTGCCAAATGGAATTAGGGAGGCTCCTTCAGCTGTCAAAAGCCAGGCAGGGGGAGCTGGCAAGGACTTGGAGCAGGTGAGGAGGACAATAAAGGCAATTTTTAGGGCAGAGCAGACTGTGTGAGTGAGGAGCAGCAGAGCATCCCAGCAGCAGCTCTGCTTGTGGGACACCAGGAGAGAGAAGCACAGCTGGGATATTGGGAGCAGCAAGGGTGGGATGCTCCAACACAGACCTTGTTTTGGACTTGGGGGAAGGAGAGGGAAAGGGAGAGAGAGAAATCCTGGGCAGAGATTTTAGAAAAGGAGGGAAGACCGATGATAGCCATAAAGCAACGTTCATTGCACAGGGAATGTCCAGAAGGTGGAATCAGGAATGTTTGCAGATCTCCAGCACCTCAGGCTGACTGCAGCAGCACAGTCCATGAGCAGTTCTGAATCCATGAGCTGTTCCCAGGGCTGCTGGCTGAACACACTCCTGCCTGCAGCTGGGAATGTGGGAACTGGAATTCACCTGCTAAACCTGGCCTTTGCCAGAGCGATGCTCCAGTGCTTGTTGAAGACTGAAATTGCTCAAACCCACGTTCAGCCCAGTTTATTTCCTTCTCCCCAATAGTCCCTGGGTTTCTCTGGTGAGTGGTGTTCCATTATCAGACAATCAGAGAATCATTAAGGTCAGAAAAGACCTCCAAGGTCATCAAGTCCAACCTTGGACTGAACTGCTCCATGCCCACATCACAAAATACCACATCTGCTCATTCTTTGAACTCCTCCAGGGCTGGTGACTCCCCCACTGCCCTGGAAGCCTCTTCCAAAGTTCCTGCCACTGAAGGGAACCTGAATTCAATCCAGAATGACCCAAACATGGAGATTTTCGATGGACTGGCTCAGAGCAGCAGCTAACAAGAGGTGCAGGGCTGTGGAGAGTAAGGCTGGAGAACATCTCCAGCTCCCCACCATGGGGGAGAACTGAATTATGGATGTGGCTGCCATTGGAGCTCAGTCAATTTTAGTCTAAAACTGTGTTTAGTGATCCCAAACTTTCCTCTTTGCATCCTGCTTTCCTTTTCCATGTTGTTCTGCTGTATTTTCATCCTTCATTTCATGCTTTAGAGAAACACTTGTTCCTGTTTGGAGTTTCTGTGCCAGCTGTCCCCAGGGTGTTTCCACCTGCTCTGGAACGGCTGCAGGTATTTGCTGTGTGCTTGGGCAGCCATGGGTTTGGCTCACGGAGCTGGGAAGGACATGGAGAGCTCTGGGAAGCAGAATTCCTCATCTGCAGGGTGCAAACTCAGGGAATGATGATTTAATTAGATTGGGAGCACTACTTAAAAGCAAAATTGGGATCTAATGCAGCTGCCTTTAAACTGCACTTCGGTGTTACATAAGAAGCCCATTAGAACATCAGAAGTGGAAACCTTTAAATGAGGGGAAATTTGATGGCAACTGTAGTGTAAAGTAGGTCGAGCAGCAACATGCTAAAATCACAGGGTCAGGGAATATCCTGAGCTGGAATCCACAGGGATCATCCAGTCCAGCTCCTGTCCCTGCCCAACAATCCCACCCTGTGCATCCCTGGGAATGTTATCCAAAGGCTCCTGGAGCTCTGGCAGCCTCAGGCTGTGCCCATTCCCTGGGCAGCCTGGGCAGTGCCAGCACCCTCTGGGGGAAGAACCTTTTCCTGATCTCCATCCCAACCCTCCTGGCCCAGCTCCAGCCATTCCCTGGTGCTGTCCCTGTGGCAGGGAGCAGAGCTCAGAGCTGTCCCTGCGCTTTTCCAAAATCCTTTAGTACTTTGAGGATCTTTTCTTTAAGTCAGGAACTATTAATTGGACTTTTCTTTAAGTCAGGAACGATTCATCAACTATTCAGCTGGGATTCTTGGGGTTGTCCTGTGCAGGGCTAGGAGCTGGACTTTGATGATCCTTGTGGGTCCTTTCTGACTCAGGATATTTTGGGATTCTGTGATTCTGGGAGTTGCTGGTGCTGATGGAGGAGATACCAACCTCTCCCAGAACACCCCAAGTCCACCAGCCTGGTAGGAAAACAGCTTCCCTCTGCCACAGGAAATTCCTGCTTTCTGAAGCACCTCAGCCAAAAACCACCATTACAGGTCCATTTCTTCCACTGCAGGATGAGACTTCAGCAGTTTTCACTTCTCTCCCCAGTCCCTTTGACCATGATGAGGAGCCTGGGGCAGATGGAGCTGCCCAAAAAGTCCTTTTCCCCAGGCAAGGCTATTCTGAGGTGGGATCCACCCTGGACTGGTGCAGCCCCAACACAGCTGAACTGTCACAAGTGTGGGGATGTTGTGGAGCTTCTCACACTGAAGAATATTTCTTGTACAGCCTCAGAAAGGAAAAGATTTGTAATTACAGGGAAAAAAGGGAGTGCTGGGAGTAATCTCGGAGCTTTGCTATGCATATGGATGTGCTTCAGTCTCTGGGTAGGGATGATCTGCTTTACATGAGGACTTGTCACCAAAGCAGGACTCTGAGCTTACTGCCTGATGCTGTGTGAATCCTGGGGCTGCAGGACTCTTCCTGGCATTTCTCCCCTTTTCTGACCTAGAAAATATTTACTTCTTTTTTCCCCCCCCCTTTTTTTTTTTTTTCTCTATAAATCAGAACTGCTATCCCTGGAAAAAATTTAATAAGGTGTTTTGGTGCCTGTCAGGGAGTTGCCAATTGAAATCGGGGTCAAACTGGTAGCATGGTTCTGGACTTAATTAGATAGGCTGCTGCTTTCGGGGAGAAGTTATTTTAAAGAGTTGGACACTGGGGAATTTTCTGCATGGAGTTAAGAGGAAAACAGCTTTAAAATGTGTTTCTCCATTTCCTAGAAAATGAGGTTTCTACACGGTTTTGGATTGTTCAGCCAAATGTCTCTGGTTTTTCATGATATGTTTCACAACATATTTGTTACGTCCAGCCATAGAAAGTTGGAATTAATCAAACCTGAAATATTTATGGAGAAAGCCATTTCACGTCCATCTCTGTCATGAGACTGGCTGCTCTGATAGGGATTAGAGGTTGTTACACTAATGACTTAGACTTTTGTCTCATTGCCAGAGCAGTTTCCCAATTTAGAACCTTTTCTTCTGATTAATATTTGTATTCCTCCCACAATTCCTCTTCTTATAGGAACTCGTACTGGGAATTATTCCAGACCTACATAATGTCTCTAAAATCTTTTTATCCCTCTGTTTGCTGATCAGTGGAAAGGATTTTAATGCCAGGTTAGGTAATCGAGATAAATCCGAACTTCATCTAACTTTATCCCTCGACCATGTCTTGGATATTCTGGAAACATTTTTTGTGATCCATAAATAAATGCACGTAGGATTTTGATTAATCTTTTTTCCCCTGCTCCTCTCTTTTCGGCGAAACCTCATTACGTTAATGGGAGATCCAACAGTGTTTTACAACTTCCACTATCACAGCCTTGTTTAGGGCAGCACTTTTTGGGGGAGTCGGAAACACCAGGGAGTTGCAGAGAGAAAGTTTTGTGCACAGCTGGGTTTGTGGGATGGTCTTTGGTGCTACCCTGGAGCAGGAAGGGCTGCTGGTATCTCTTTAAAGCTTCCCAGCCCTCTCAGCTCTTTGGATGAGCTTACCCAGGGATGTAGAGTGCACAGTCATTTAATTCACTTACTTCTTGATGGAAAAAACCAGGGAGTTGAACTTGTTTAGAGCAGATCTGTAGTTGGCACTTGGAGCCAGCAGAGGTGTGGATTTGGGAGAGGGAGGGCTCCTGGCTCTGAGAGCCACAGCACAGCCCTCCTGGCTTTCTGGGTGTCCATTTGGGGACATTTCATGGCCACAAGCCAGCTCTGCACAGTCACTGGCACCAGTGCACAGCTAAGGAGCAGCTTCTCAAAAATCCTGGTTACAAACTCCCTGCTCCTTCACGTGGGCAAGAGCAGAGCAGGGCTGGAGCTCAGATCCCTTTTTGCTTGACTCTCTCACCTCCAGCAGAGCCAACACAGAAGTCCAAGTTTTCTAATGGAGAAGCAAACTTTGGTGTGAGTTTTCCACCAGCCTGGGAAAGATGGTGGCTGCAGTTTGTCAGGAGAACAGGACCCTCACTGGAGATGTTCCAGCACCATCTGGACTCAGTGCTGTGCTCTGGGATGACCCTGCTGGAGCAGGGGGATCAGGGAACCCTGTGGTTCCTCCCAGCCTTTCCCACTCTGCGATTCCCTGATTCTGTGTGGCTCCAAGTGACACTTGCCCGTGCTAATGACAGATAAGCTGGAAAAAGCCCTCCCTCGCTGTGACCCAGAGCTGCTCTTTCCTCTGATGGTTCATTGATCCCTGTTGCTTCCCTTCTGGTTTAATAGATTTGGATAAGTTGGGCATTTACAGATCTGCTGCCATTACCAGCCGATGCCAGCAGTGCCGGAGCTCCTGAGCCTGCTGATTTAAAACTGCTCATGGCTCAGAGATTCTAACATCCCTCTCCCTTCCTAATAGACTGGGAAGTATTTCATCATCTTCAAGCAATGAAAGCAAATCATCCTTCTTTCCAAATACCGACTCAGTCTGTTTGAACCCTTCTGCATTTTCTGCATAATCCTTCCCAATTCTCCTGTCTGCACCGAGCAGTGACCCCGTACTGTTGCTAGGATTTCTTCTGCAATCATAACTTCCTTGTGCTAAGCTCTGTCAGCCATGGATTTGATTCGGAGGTTTCTTTGTTTCCTGCTTCTGTTCATGTAGGTCAGGAGTTTTTCCTGGCGATTGATTTACAACCAGCTCGATGGCGTAGCAGGCTTTGACATTTGGGGCTTTGTTTTCCTTTGCTGATGTCACCACCAAACTTTGACCACGCCAGGCAATTTTTTTAAGGTTTCACGGTGAGTGTTTGACTCTGTGATATTTTTTAAAGTGTCAGGTGAAATGGCAAGAGGATTAAGGAAAAGATACCATTTCCCCAATGTTTTGGATACATATCTATCTTTTTGTACTGTGTGTTATTGTGTGTTATCCACCAGGAACTGCAGTGATAGGACAAGGGTGCAACCCAAAAGAGAGGAAATTTAGGTTGGATATATGGAAGAAACTTCCCTGTGAGGGTGGGCAGGCCCTGGCACAGGGTAACCAGAGAAGCTGTGGCTGCCCCTGGATCCCTGGCAGTGTCCAAGGCCAGGCTGGACAGCGTTTGGAGCAACCTGGAATAGTGGAAGGTGTCCCTGCCCATGGCAGGGGGTGGAATTAAATGATCTTTAAAGTCCCTTCCCACCCAAACCATTCTGGGATTCTTGGATTCTATGTTTAGTATATTTATCTATATTTATTATAGAAATAAACCCTTCAATAGCGATGCCAATTAGTTCACTTTTACCAAGCCAAATATTTGAATTATTAGTATTTGAAAATCTGTGGCACAGAGGTGGAAAATCAGGGCTTTTCCAAGTGTGATGCCTGCTCAGTGTGGGATCAACATCACCCTGTGCCTCCAGATTTGGACAAATTCAGATCTTTATCAAGGGTGACAACATCCTGTTGATCTCAGAAACCCCATAATTTGTAGATCCCAGGCCACAGCGGGGGATGAGGACACTGGAGTGCTGTTCTCTTCCTCAGCAGTGTGTGGGGAAGAGCTCAGGGCTGCCTGTGCCCTGAGGGACCTGTGATCCTATTCCACCCCAGCAGGGCTGGAGGTGCACTGTACAGGAGATCATCCCTGAAGCTCGGGGGCCAATCCCTTTCCAAACCCTTCTGTGCTCCCCAGGCTCTCCTGTGCCTTGTGCTCCATGCCCAGGAGTCAGAGATCCTCCATCAAATCTCATTCCTTTCTCAGAGCTGTCCTCTCCTGTTCCAGCAACCTCCTCACATCCCGCAGGTTCTGAGTCACAGAACCACAGAGGGCTTTGGTTGGAGGGACCTTAAAGATCATCTGGTTCTCATCCCCTTCCTCTAGCCCAGGTTTTTCCAAGCCCCATCCCACCTGGCCTGGCTGATTCCCTGTGCTGTCCCTTGAAGAGCACAGGCAGAATTCCTGCCTGGAGAGATCCATGTGTGCAGCTGCTCCTCCATGACCTAACAGAGCCCTGTGTCCTCTCCCTCGCTTCACTCGTGTTTGCTTTGGACTGTGAATTCTGGTGGCCACAGGCCAGGAACTGATAATCCAGACAATTAGCCAGGAAAAGTGTATTTATTTATCCTCTGCTGGAAGGTTTTCCCAGAGCACTCACTGCAGGCCACAAGATGAGAGCAGGGAGAGTCGCTGGCCCTTTGCTTCGCCTGAGCAGGATGATTTTTGTGCTCCTTGTACCTGAAAGCCCCCAGCCTTCTTTTCTTACAACTCCACTTGCAGCACTTCCAATCTGCAGGGCATTTCCTTAGTGAACCTCTCCTTGTTCTCACACTGCTGTGTCTCTTCATTTTCATTATTAGCAGATGGAGTGTGAGTCCCAGTCCTTCCCTCCCATCCTTCCTGCCAAGAGGTCTCTGGGTTTATTTTCTGGATATTTAATCTTGCGCTGCTTTTCTTCCACCGGTTTTGATTAATTTTATTCAGGTACATAAAATTATTTCCTGAGTGACACACTCACCATTAAAAGATCCTGTGGAAAGTTAGGCATGCACTAACCTGATTCCAGTGAGAACATTTCAGGCATCCTTCTTTTCAAAATTTGAACTTCGCGATTATTTTTCCGTAATCCACTTTTAATTGCGAGTCCCCAGCGTTCTGCTGGTTCACACGAGGAGCCTGTGGAGTGCTCCAGCGAGTGGCTGCTGGGGAATATGGAAATTCCATGGAAATATGAGGCCCATCCTGTGAAACAGCCTCTCCAGGCAAGCCCATCTGGGGTGCCACATCCTGCCACGTTCAGTGGGAGCTGCAGCGCTGCTGGGCTGGGGCTGTGCAGCTTTAATGAGCCATTGCAGCAGCCAGCAGCTTCCCACTGTATTTGCTGCATATTCATGTGCTTTCCTTCCCCTTGCTCCAAAATTCTTTCCGGTAGATTAACTAGGAGTTCTCAGTTATTCTGTCAAGTGCTGTGGTGCCCAAGGACTGTGCTGTCCTTCCCAGCCTTGGCTGGAGAGTGGGGCTGATGTTTGGAGAGCTCCTCTGCTCTGGAGCCAGGCTGGGAGAGCTGGGGATGTTCATCTGGAGAGGAGAAGGATCCAGTGAGACCTCAGAGCTCCTGCCAGTGCCTAAAGAGGTCCCAGGAGAGCTGGAGAGGGACTGGGGACAAGGGATGGAGGGACAGGACACAGGGAATGGCTTCTAACTGCCAGAGGGCAGGGAGAGATGGGATATTGGGAAGGAATTGTTCCCTGTGAGGGTGGGCAGGCCCTGGCACAGAGTGCCCAGAGAAGCTGTGGCTGCCCCTGGATCCCTGGCAGTGTCCAAGGCCAGGCTGGGCAGGGCTTGGAGCAACCTGGGACAGTGGAAGGTGCTCCTGCCATGGCAGGGGGTGGGATAAGTTGAGCTTTAAGGTCCCTTCCAACCCAAATCCTTCCATGATTCCATGAAATTGCAATTCTCCCCTATCTCATTTTGCCCATCACTCAGAGCTGCTTTCTGATCCTCCTAAAAGCTCCCACTTGGTGCCTATTTCCTGAGACAGCCACTTAATTAGGGGCTTGGAAAGAGATGGTCTTTAAGGCTCCTTCCAACCCAAACCATTCTAGGATTCTTTGATCCTATGATTTTCACGGGAGGTAAAAATATTCATGCGCAAGTTTTGAAACCCATAATCAGACAGAAGCCTTGAGCTGAGGGGACACTGAGGGCTCTGATTCTTACTGGAAACCACATGGAAGCTTTCAGAAGGCACCAAAAGTCACTTGAAATAAAACCCCAATACTTTAAATTCCCCCCTTTTCTCATTTAGAACATTCAGAAATGCAGTCCTTTCCTAATCTTAGTGCCCTGACAACTATGTGGAGCTAAACCTGGGCAGCAGCTTAAAAAAAATTATAAATAGCTCAGAGTAAGGTTACTTCCAGACCTTTCCATGGACAGACACAGCACCAATCTTGGAGAAACCACTTCCCAGGGAAGGGAACTGACATCTTTGAACAGAACCACAAGGGGAATGAAAAGAGTCTGGAGCCTGCCAGCACCAAACCAGACTGGCTGCAGTGCTGGCAGATGTGGACAGGAAAAAAGGAGGGGTAATTCAAGCTCTTTTTAAATTTCAATGTTACCTCCATTTTACTAAAAACGAGTGGAAAGGGCAGCAGTGATTTTTGCAGCAGGCTGGAGCCAGCAGAGCTGTGGTGCAGGGGAAGGCAAGGGCAGCAGCTGAGGGCTGCAGGCAGCAGCCACATCCTCAGGTTGCTGCTGGGGAGGAGCTACAGGTGAGGGGGGGGTTTCCCTCTTTTTGGAGAACAGCCTTCTGAAGGGAAAGAGCACAGATAACTGTAGGTCTGTCCTGGGCCTTTTCAAGCCCTTGTATTTCTCTTTGGCTGCGTTAGAAGGAAGTTTTGTTTTATTCCCTTTTCCTCCTCTGTGAAAAATTCAGCAATAACTGCACAATGTCACCTCCAAGGCCTTGCTGGCTCCTTCCTCACCTCAATCCATGCCCTTCCCTGGGTTCCCTCTGCTTCTCTGGAGCATTGGTGGCTGTGCTCATCCTCTTCTTCCTGCCTAGAAACTGCAATGATTTTAAAGAGCAGCTTCTCCATTCCCAGGGGCAGACATCCCTCAGCCTTGGCACAGCTCTTCCCCTTTTCCACCCCGTGCTGTGCTGGGAGGCTCTGCCTCCCTGCCTGAGCATTTTTGCCCCCTTACCTGTTTCTCCAGGGTTTTCTCTGGAGCTGTGGAGGTGCTTGGGCTCTCCCACACATTTAGAAAGTGTTGGTGCAGAATGTGGGGGCTGTGCCAGGGTTTGGGGTGGCTGTGGAGAGATTCCTGGTGGATCACTGCTCCCAGCTTTTTTGGGAGATGGGGAGTTGAATTCCTGTGTGTGATGCTTGACCCTCTCTCAGGGTCTGTGGGCATGTTTGGATTGCAGGGATATGTGGCAGAGAGGAAGGTGGATCAGCCTGGGAGCAAGGGAGGGTTTGGCCATGCTGAGTGACCAAAGCTAAACCCCAAGGAGGCTTTGGGGTCTCTGTACCCCATTCCTGATGGGTCAGATGTGCCCAGAAGGTGCAGGCAGGGGCACCTGGAGGGGATCCCAGATCCCAGGACTGAGCTGGTGCTGGTGGGGGCTATTTCAGGGCTATTTCAGGGCTCTGCAGCAACAGCAGAGTCCTGCACTGCAGCTGTGGGAATTTCCCGCAGGGGTCAATCAAGGTGCTGTATCCCACTCTCTGTTTGATGGAGGTGCTTCCCTTGCAGGGGGTCAGGGCTGCAGGGGTCTGAGCTGCAAAGGCTCTTTGGGGCTTTTGGGGCTCTTTGGAGCTGTTTGGGTTGTGAGTTCTGGATTGGGATGATCTTTATGACACTGGGGTTTCCTGTGGGAATGTCTCGTGGTGCTGCCTGGGCCTTCAGGGAGCAGCTGGCTCAGCCTCCCCTGTCAGATGCTCCTGGTTGGAGAGAAAAGCTTTCCCTGCCCATTCTGGTTTCCATGGCTGGCAGGGGTTTATGGAGGTTTATGGATGGCCAAGGCTGCCCCTGTGGGTCAGACCTTTGGGAAGTCTTTCCCATCCACCCCAAGGGTGGCTTGGAAACCAATCTTTCTTTCCTGATGGTGCTGGCAGGAACAAACCTCTCTGTGCTCCAACCACAGCCCACTGGAGGGGGCAGCTGTGCCCCTGGGCTGCTTTGGGGTGAGCTTTGGGGCTGAGCTTTGGGGTGAGCTTTGGGGCTGAGCTTTGGGGTGAGCTTTGGGGCTGAGCTTTGGCAGAGCTTTTGCCTTGCCCAGCTGGGGCTGCAGCTCTGTCTGCTGCTGAAGAAGGAAACCTGGGCTTGGCTGGGGCTGCTGGAGCAGAGGGGCACAAATCCAGTGCTCACATCTGCCCCTGCTTGGGTGAAAACAGAAGTTTCAATCCTATTGTTTGTAGAGGAAAACTGCCTGGAGCTTCTTCCATGTTTTTTCTCTTTTCCAGAGTGTTTATTGTTAAGAATAAACTGCTGCTTCACCTCCTGCCCACCCTCCAAGCTGCTTGGGGCCAGCATTTTAGACTTCAGCTGGAGCTGCACAGGGTGAGTGACCCTGTTTTCCAGAGACCTCGCTTGAAGGAGCAGGAGCTGCATTTTGCCTCCACTTACCCCATAAGGAGCTGCCCCAGGAGGAGCTGGTTCTTTGCTGGGGAGTCACACCACAGGGAGGCCTGAGCAGGAATCAGCCCTGCTGGCATCATGCTGGGATAGTTTTCCTCTTGGAAATAAAAAGTGGAGCAAGTGAGTCAAGGAGATTTTTGGTTTATACAATGCCTTGTTTACTTGTAGCAGATCTCAGGAGCAGACCTTGCCCTGCTCCTCGTCCTCAGCCTGTCCCACAGCTCCTGCATCAGTCTGGCTGCTAAAAGACACGAAAAGCAAAGAAATGAAAAGCTGTGGGGGAGATTTGGGAGAGCATTCCCCTTTTCCTTTGCTCTTGCCCACAGACTGTGCCTGTTTCAGGTCCTGCCCTTGCCTCACTGCTGTGGGATGGGGCTGAGAGTCCTGAGGGCCCACAGAGCCCATGGAGAGCTCCTGGGGACACCAAAGCACAGATTTCCAGGGAAAATCAGATTGAGACCACTGGGACACCCTGGAAATCACATCAAGGCCTCTGAGGGCACTGGAAAAGAAACAGAGGGGCTCCAGGGGTATCCAGACCCTCCCGAGGAGCACTGTTGGAGCAGGACAAGCAGAGCAGGGCTGCTGTCCCTCTTGCCTCTCCTCTTCCCTTTCCATCTAGGGAGCACAAAAGCAAACCAAGAGCAGAGGGAACCAGAGGGATTGAGAGCACTGAAAAGCAGATGGAGGGATTTGAGGGGCCCTGGTGGCACCAAAATCCATATGGAAGCACGTGGGGGTTCCCCACAGAAGAGCAGAAGCCTCTGGGGACACAGGAGGGGCACCAAACCCAAATTAATTGCATATGTGAGGGACCTGGTGGGATTTTTCCAGCCCGAGCCCTCTATCTGTCCTCTCCCCTCCGTGTGCTGGCATGCAGGTTTCAGATGGATTTCACGGTGCCTGAGCATCCCAGGAGAATTTCCTGCTTGTTCCTGTGCTGTGGAAGAGAAACGTTCCCATTTCCACCCGGATCTCACAATGCCTTGTCAGTGACAAAACATTCCCAAATCCTCTCATTTATCAAATGGCCAATCCTGTTAACAGCTTAAGAAACATAATTACCTGCAATCTCTTCTGCTATTCATTTTGTGCCTGTACTTCCCTCTCGCTGGCAGCTCCCCAGGAGCCAGGCAGGAGCTGGAGCTCTGCAGCCTCAGCTCTGCCATTCCCTCTGCTCACCTGCACGCTGCTCCAGGGCTGCTGCCTCCCTGGTGGAGCAGCAGGGGAGTGGGGAAGGCACCAGTGGTGTGCAGCTTTGCCAGGCGTTGGCTGCACTGATCCCTGTGGATTGCTGCAACAGCAGTGACCAGGATCTGCTGTGAGGGTGGGAGGAATCCCAGCCAGATTTCATGGAAATCCAGGATGGTTTGGGTTGGGAGGGACCTTAAATCCCATCCAGTCCCATCCCCTGCCATGGCCAGGGACACCTTCCCCTGTCCCAGGCTGCTCCAAGCCCTGTCCAGCCTGGCCTTGGACACTGCCAGGGATCCAGGGGCAGCACAGCTTCTCTGGGAAATCCATTCCAGGACCTCACACCCTCACAGAGAACAATTCCTTCCCAATATCCCATCTAACCCTGTCCTCTGGCAGTGGGAAGCCATTCCCCCTTATCCTGTCACCCCAGGCCCTCTCAATTTTTTGGAAGCTCTTAGTAGGAACTAAAATACTGCTGTAAGGTCTCCCCAAATCCTTCTCTTCTGCAGGCTGAGTCCCCTTGAACTCCCTGATTTGTGGCTCTGGGAGGAGCAGCAGGAAAGCTTTGGGGCAGCTCTGGGTGCTGGAAAGGGCTGTGGGAACTTTGGCAGTGGCAAAGCAGACCCTGAACCATCAGGGACCTGGTGAAAAGGGGGAAATCTGGATCAGCTGGATTCAGCAAGAGCTCCTGGTTATGGCATTGCTGAAAGGAGCTGATTCCCTGATTTCCCAGTGCATTTCCAGCTCCTGGAGACTTCCCAGTGCCTTGCTTGGACCAAATCTCAGGCAGGATTTAGAAGAGCAGCATTTGCAGGCTGGAGGTTTGCTGCCTTCCTGAAAGTTAGTTCTGTATGGAACAGCTCGATGCAAGGAGAACCCTCCAGGACCACAACAGCTTCTCCCAGAACCACAAAATTCCCAGCTCTGTCCTTCCCGTGCTGGCTGCTGAGAAACTGCCTTTTGTGCCTTCAAATCCTGTAAAATCCTGTCCCATCCTGCCACCCTCACTGGGCATTCCCTGGCCAGGACAAGCCCTGGCTCCTCTCTGTGCTCAGACTTGCCTTTGCTCAGGAAGGATGTTCCTGGTTCCTGCTCCCCTCCTCTCTCAGCTATTTTGGATCCTCAGTGTTTTGGATAAATGATACACATTCCTTCTGACACTTTCATATGTTATTTTTAAGCAGTTTTTTATGCTGCTTGCCAACAGTTTCTCCTTGCAGTTCTTTGAATTTTGTATTAAAAGCCCCCATGAATAAACTGTGTACAAATCACAAGGTCTTTTCATTTTATTTTATTTTTAAAGTTAGGCAACATCTTAAGGGATTTGGGGCTTTTTGATCCTAAGATGCTGAATTCAAGTATATTTTGGTCACTATTATGGAATAACCCTTTCTTAAGTACAATTTGAACCTCAAATACTGAATTTGGCCAGAACTGCCTGAAAAGCTGCTTTTCCTTTTGAAAATAGTTTAATTCATGTCTCAAAATTCAGTCACTTACAGACCAAACATCACCAGACCCAAAGATTTTGGATGGCTCTGGGCTACCTGCCTGAAGAGTGGGGTAAGAAAGTATCCAAGTCTTGAGGAGGGATTGAAGCAAGCTGGCTTCTTGTGTTTAACAAGATCTAATTTATATATGGGCAAATGAAGAACTGCAAGTGAATAAACTGCACCTAAAAAAAAAAAAAAGGGAAAACTGCCCCAATAATAATAAAAAAGTAGGACAGCTGTGCTTTTCTAGCAGAACTTGCTATTTCTTTTATGACATTTATCTCAAATCATGCAAACCCTTCAGAGCAGCACTAATGCCCAGTGGAGTTCTCCAGCCTAAATGTCTCGTTGTCAGTGCAGGAAACAAAGATAATGGAATTTGAATGCTGCATGCAACAACAGGGCTGCTCTCCGGGCTGCTTCTCCCTTCTCCAAGTGGGAATGATGGTTCCAAAGAGCCTCACCAGAGCAGGCTGAAGAGCAGACACCTGATTTGGGAAGAAAGGCCCAAGATCTCAGCTATTTTTCCCCATGATTTGTTTCTTCCTGGAAAGAAAAAAACCCAAAAACCAAAAAAACCCAACGCAAAACAGTTGCATAAAGATGCTGCGATTTCAAAGCAAAATTTGAAAACATTTCTGATTTGCAAATGGCATCTCAGCATTTTCATGAGAATAAAATGCTGCTGTGATGCCGTGGCTAAATATTTCATTCCAGCTCCCTGAACAAACTTAAAATCTTATTAGGAGGCGTTTTGACATAAAAGTGAGCTTCTCTGTGGTGCCCAGAGCTGAGACATCTCCAGCTCCGAGTGCAGCTGCAGGAGCCTGGCAATGATCAAAGGTGCCACCCGTGAGCCCCTGCTTGTCCCCATGCCCAGCCCAGGAGGAAAAACACATCCTGAATGTCCCCAGGGCTGGAGCCATCCGTGGAAAACATGGAAAACACACATTGCTGTCATAACCCCACTGCGAAAAGGTTGGGTGAGTTTAGCAAACAAAAGTGCTCTGCCTGGGTTCAAACTGTGCTGCAGCAAAACCTCAGCCAGCGCTGGCTGCTCTGATTGCTGTGCAGCCCTGGGAGAGGGAAATGCTGGGAAAAGGATTCTGGGGAACAGACAGAGCAGGAAACATTCCGTGAGGGATTTGTCCAGAGCTCCCTGCAATCCCCAGCTGTGCTGCCCTCGCTTTTTTGGGGTGGCTCGGGGCAGCTCCCAGGATGTCCATGGGATCAGGGGGTGGGACAGAGGTGATTCCAAGAGCAGTCCTGATGTGGGAGCAAGGAGCTGTTGTTCCCCTTGCAGAGGCTGCAGCACATCTCCCAGGGGAGCTGCTGGCTCTCCTTTTCCCAAATGTGGCTGTTCAGCCCCAAAACAGCCATTGCTGCCCTGCTGGTGGGAGGAGGATGTGGGAACTGATCCACCATGTGCCACTGTTGGAGCTGGAATGCTGATATTGGCCAGGACTCCCAGTTTCCCATATTTATTCCATTGGTCCTCGTGGTTCTGTGAAATGCAGATTTTGCTGGGGCTGAGATCCCCAATGCCACCATGGGGGCAGCTCTGAGTACCTGTTTTGGGACTCTGAGCATCCCAACTCCCCTCCTCAAGCCTCCATAGGACACTTGGATGTCTCTGCTGGTGCCTCTCTGCCCTTGGCACACCCTGGTGTGTGGGGTGGGTGTGGGGCTGAGCCTGCAGAGCTGCAGCTGTGCCAGAAGTGCTCCAGGATGGGGCAGGGGGCTGCAAGCAGGACCAGGGAAAGGATTGCTGGGCACTGCTGAGGGACCTCGAGGGCTGTGTCCAGTTCTGGGCACAACAGAGCGTGTCCAGGGAAGGGAATGGAGCTGGGAAGGGGCTGGAGAATCCCTGAGGGAGCTGGGAAGGAGCTCAGCCTGGAGCAAAGGAGGCTCAGGGGGACCTTGTGGCTCTGCACAGCTCCTGACAGGAGGGGACAGCCGGGGGGTCAGGCTGTGCTCCAGGGAACAGGGACAGGAGGAGAGGGAACAGCCTCAGGCTGGGCCAGGGGAGGCTCAGCTTGGCCAGCAGCAGGAATTTCTCCATGGAAAGGGTGCTCAGGCCTTGGCAGGAGCTGCCCAGGGAGGTTTGGAGTGCTCATCCCTGGAGGTGTCCAAGGAAGGGCTGGAGGTGGCACTGAGTGCTCTGGGCTGGCGACAAGGTGGGGATCATGCACAGCTTGGACTCGATGGTCCTGGAAGTCTTTTCCAACCTCAGTGATCCCAAAATTCTCCCCCCAGGGTTCCACCCAGCCCCCAGGCAGCCTCCCAGGGGCTCTGGCAGCAGCAGCAGCATGTTGCTGACTAGCTTAGAGAACTCTTGCTGCGAGTCAGCAAAGCCCCAGCCTCACGCAGGGAGGGTACCAGCAAGTGGAAATCAGGGCTTATGTTTGCCACTGATAAATGTATTAATCTTTCGAGCAGAATTTAAACTACAACCCTTTTCCAGGCACCTCAGCGCTCCCTTATTTTGCAGGCCTTGTAAGGGAATGTGATTTTGCCTTTTAACTGGAGTGTATCTTATGCTAAGCAGCGAGATTAAGCGGAGGGATCCAAAAGAAGTTGCTGAATGGCAGAATTGCCTTTATAAATAACATTAATAATTTATCCGATCCAGGGGTTTTTTGGGTAAATGAAATACCTGCCTCTGTATAAAGCCCACTGAATAGGAACACATCTCTGCTTTTATGAGGCTGGGATTAAAGAAGGGAAATGCTAAGGGGCTTATCTTCGCTTCAATTTGCAGCCCTTCCGGCTAATGGCAAACTCATTTAAGGAGCTGCTGTGTTTGTGCCAGCTCTGGCTTTGTTCTCCGGGCTGGAGCTTGGCTGCATTTCCCACCACGGCGCTGGGGAGAGCTGAGAGGAAGCACTTTGTTTTCCTGACCTCAGATTACCAGACAAAAGCCAGCGAGAATCGTTTTCCTCGGAGTTCTCCCAGTTCTGGGCTGCCGAAAGCATCGGCGGGGCCAAGGCTGAGAGGCTGGGGCTGCAGGAGCCCAAAGAGCATCTGCCAGACGTGTGCTGGGATGCCCCGAGTCCTCCCGCACCAACGGGCGTGAAATGGCATCGCTCAGCCTCCCCAAAGTCCACGAGCTGTCACTTCCCAGCTTTTCTTTCATGCCCGGTGAAAATCAATCGCTTCAAAGTTCACTGAAGGTGAAGGCAACGTTTGCTTTCCATTCAGAGCTGAGCCATCTTCGGGAGCAAAGCTCTCGGAAGGGAGAATAGCAAAAATCAGCAGAAAAAAACACCTCTCTGAATAATTCCGACTAGGCAAGGGAAAAGCAATTTGCTCCTCGTTATTCCTCAGACAAAAGTATGAATAGAAAAAATCACCAGCTATTTACCCTGCCCGGACTGTTTGCATGAGGTTTGTGCCACCCCAGTTTTGCTTCACTGACCCCCAAAGACCTCATCACCGGATCCTCGAGGCGTTTAAAGAATCTGGGGGCTTGGGGGATTTGATTTTTAAAAAATATTTTATTTTTAATTTTTTTTGCATCAGCAGGGCCCAAAAGCACAGAAAACAAAAGGGGTCCTAAAGTGACCCAAGCTGCTTCTTGTGTGGGCACTGACCTGGATCAGGCTCTGACCAGCTCCACCAGCAAGGAAATGTTATCCAAAATCATGTTACAAGCTCTGTGATGTGCGTTCAGAGAGTGAGGCTGTGGCAGAGGCAGGTGGGAATTTCCAATCTGCTTTAGAAAAACCTGAGATTGTCTTTAGCTGGGTGTTGAAAGGCAGTTTTGTGTCACCCACATCTGCTGCTGCCCAGGAGGGCCCACAATCCCCGGAGCTGCAGCAAGGAGAGGAAACAGAACGGGAGATGAAGACCTCCTAAGCTTTATCAAACCCCACCAAAAAGTCGGGAGATTTGGGGATTATGCCGTGTAATTACATTACCTGCAGAAAAAAGGTGCCTGAGAATTTCCTGTCTTGTGTTGCCAGCGCTTTTCAGCCATTAGTAACACACAACTTCCCATTGTCTTTTCCCGAGGCACAGATGGGCTAATTTTCAGCTACCTGATAATTACACATTGTTTGAAACTATATCAAAAGCTCCCGCTCCTGCAGTCCTGCGGCAGCCGTTCCTGCAGCTCCCCAAGTCCCTGCCTGGGACTTTTCCCTTCCCTCCGTCCGTCTGTCCATCCAGGAGTGGAGCAGCAGAGCCTCCACGCTCCCACTCAGCTTTCCCAGACTGTGTTTGCAGGACTTACACCTTTTCCACACTGCTTGGAGGGACTGAGGCTCCACCAAAAGCACCTTCCCGGCTCCATGCCAGCGTCCCAGGTTAATGTGGGATAATGCTGCATTGGGAGGGTTCTGCTTGGACACCCTTGGGGATGCTGATGTCGTGGGGAAATCGAGGATAAACCAACGTGAGAGGCTAAAAATCAGCACAGCAAAGGTTTAGTCTCAATTTTCCTGGGCAAAAGCTGGAGATTGCCAGGCTGGAGACAGGCAGGAGGGAGAGGGAGGTTGCCAGCTCCTCCTCTAGGGCCAAGGTGGAGGCTGGAGAGCCTCCTTGTTCCCTGATCCCTCCTCTTCAGGGGTGGTTTCTCTGCCAGCTGAGCTCTGATTGGGTTTAGAGGGTGTTTTTTCAGTGGGAAAATGCAAAAAGCCTCCTTGCTCATGTGTTTTCTGCTCCCCACCATCAAGTCCTCCTGTTGCCTTATCAGAGAAGGAAATTAAATTGGGTTGACATGACTGGCTCTTGACAAACCCATGTTCTTTGATTTTATTCATCCTTTTACAAGTTGCTCATTTAAGCCTTTCCTCCAGCCTCTTTCAGGGAATTTAGATTAAGATGATTATTCAGGGCTTTTTCTAACTTTTTTTTTTTTTAAATTTAAGTAACCTCTTCAAAGAGAGGTGCTTTTCTCATCTCCAGGGACCTCTGCACCTTCATCAATTTTGAAGATAACCACCAAGGGTTCGGCATTCCTGTGTGTTTTTCATCAGTTCCTCTCATTTTGAGTACATTTGACACATCCAAATGGCTTGAAACCCCTTCCCTTCTGCTGGCCTTCCCCTTCAAAGCTGTTTCATTAAGTTTCATCCACAATTAACCTTTGGAGAAAGACTGAAGCCATGGAGATGGGACAAATCCCTGCTTGGAACGCTCAGTCCCTTCTCCTTCCCCAGACATTCAGGCCCCTCCACATCCTCCTGTTCTCATTTTCCATCTGATTTATTTGCAGGCCCTTCTGGTTGCCTCCAAAGCCTTGTGAGCAGCTCCCACTCTGTGAATGTGCATTATCCCTCTTTTCTCCCCCAGGCAGGTGCCTGTTCCCACTCTCCCCACAATATTTTCCAGCTCCCAGGCCCTGCTGCCGCCGTAATGCCATCTAATTATGCTCCTTATCAGCTTTCCCGGGAAGCAGTTTGTTGCTGTGCACCATCTTTGGTGTCTTCTGGGAGCTGCCAGCTCCTTATTGCACATTCCCATCCAAGAGAGCTCCTCCAGCACAGCCTTGATGGCTGTCAGCTGCTCGTTATTTTGTTATTTCTATTATCCTGCCTCGCTGTGCCGCTGGGAAGACACTCTGGTGATACAAAGCTTCTCCTATTCCCAAATCTCTTGGGATGCCAGTTAAGGACTGGCCTGATAACGCTGCAAAACTGAGGGGAGGGGGTGGCTGAAAGCTCCTGAAATGCTGCTGGGGGTGACCCCGGGTGGCACTGAGCAGGGAAGGTGTTCCCTGGGGGAAAGAGAGCCAGAATTGGCCAATTGTTCCGTGTTGGGTGTGTGTGGGAAGAGGGGCTCTGCAGCAGGACCCCCCAGAGCCTGGCATCTCCTGTTGCTGCCCACGCACATGGAGATGGGATGGGAAAGCAGTGATATATTGTGTGGTGAGCAGTTTCTGACAAGTTATCTCTTAGCTTCTGATTCCCTTGTATCAGAAAAGCAGCTCTGCCCATGCCTTGGCTCTTCAGGACCTTCACATCCTCAGCTCAAGGGGACCGAGGTGTCCCCACCTCCCTATCCCCATTTTTGGGAGCCCTTGCCTCACACTCCTGAGGTTTCCATGCTGGCCAAACATCTTTTTGTGCCTCCCATGTGTCGCTGTTGAGCCGCTAGCAGAGGAGAGATCCTGGATTCTCAGTGTGGCATAGAAAAAGGCGCTTTATTATTTTGAATCCAACATATATATAGACTTTTCAGAGGTCACCCAGATTGGTCAGTCAGAAACCTCTCCCTAGGCCTGACTGGCCAGGCCTGAACTGTCCAAATCTCGAGACACTGTTTTTAATAACATCCAAACTTTATCTTTGTTTATAAAACAGAGAAGAAGTTCTCATGGGAAATACCTGTGCTAGCCACACCCATGGCCACTCGGAGTCAAGAGGCGCTGGAAAGTCATCTCCCAGAGGCAGGAATTCCAGGTGCCCTCGGGGATGTTCCAGGCTCGTCTCCCGCATGTTCCGCGGCGCGATTCCGTCTCAGGTCTGACAAACGCTCGCTCTCCCGGAGAAACGAGACAGCGAGATGAAAGGCAGGGCCATGGAAGGTTGTTCAAAAATGACTTGCAAATGAATGTGAGGACAAAGTGTGTGAGTTAATATCGTCTAAAGACCCTTGAAAGCAGCGCTGGCGCGTGCACCCTGCAAGTGCCGACGTTCCCAGGCACAGCTACACTGGTAAACCGAGCCCAGGGGGCTTGATTAACAGGAAATTTGCAGAATGCCAATTAGAGCAAAGTTTACCGAACAAATTGTTTGCACTTGTACCCTAGAACCATCATGAATTTTAATTCTGCATGGATTTATGTGGCTGAAACAATAATTAAAGATACATGAACGCCTCACGTTCAGGAGAATCCCCTGGGGCTGCGCTGGAGTTTTGGGTGGGGAAGGGGGTGAGGAGCCTGTTTGGGCAGGAGCTGCTCTCTCTTGGGGGGACATGGGGTGGAGAAGGCTTTTCCCTATGGAAAGAAGCAGTTTTCCAAGTACTGAGCTCCTGGGTTTGTGCAGCATTTTGTCTTTGATTTCTTTTCTCTCTCTTTTTTTTCTTCTTCATTTCTGTAATCTGACAAAGAATGATGCATGGGATGTCTTCCCAATAAAGAGTGTCTTTACTTTTCCTGCCTCCCACTTTTGGAGGGTGTTAAATCCTCCTGTAGGATGTTAAATCAGCTCCTTGGGTTCCCCAAAACTGGAGCCTTGCCCCTCCCTGCAGCCTGGGAGGGTAAATGGGAATCTCTTTTCTCCTCAACCCTGCTCCTGCTTGGCCAGTCCCAGGTCTGAATTTGGGGGAAAAGTATCTTTCCTCCTTATCCCTGCTGAGCCATTCCCAGGTTTGGATGTGAGGGAAAGGCCTGGAATCCACAGGGAGCAGCTTTGCCACAGGGGAGAAGTCACAACCAGCGGTGTGATGTAAATGTGTGTCTTCATTTGAATTCCTCTCCCTCTTTCCTGGTTGCTGGTAAATAAGTTACACGTATTTTTAGAAGAAGTTATTTTCTATCACTGCACTTTTAAATGTCAAGCTCCTGGAGAGGATTCTTCAAGAGAGTTTAAGGTCAGCCAGGCTTTAAGGAAGAAATACAGGTAGGGAAGAGCAGCAGTGGTTGGGCTTTGGTCCAGCCTAAGCCTGGCTGTGGTTTAAATGCTGGGCAAGCAGGAGCATCCCACACAGAGGTGACACCCAGGGGCATTGCTCTCCCTGTCCCTCAGTTATGGAAAAACAGAAAACTTTGGCAAAAAAATGTTGGATAAAAATTCTGTGTTGTGTTACCTGAGGAGCACTGATGAATAATTCATCCCCCCAAAGGTCGGTTTACAAATGATTAATTAACCTTAAGAGAAGCTGTCCTCATTGACAACATCTGCTGTCCTAAACAGCTTCATCATGTGTGCAAGGGCTATTTAAACCACGATTATTTGGGAAAAGGATGGAGGAACCTCGGAGCAAACGGAGAGGAGCCAGCAGCAGCCATGGGGGTCACAGTGGCTCCTCAGGCTTTGCTGGGTCACTGTGGGGAGAACGAGGCTCAGGCATGACTGGACCTGCTGGGATATGGCTGGCAAGGTGCTGAACCTGCACAGCAAACAGTTCAGCGTTTGTTTGGCTGCTTTAATGGGGAGTGTGGCTCTCCTGCCGGGAACGCTGCTCCCGATCTCCCGCTGCGCCTAATGGCTGTGGGGGCACAGCCTGGGCTGGCAGGGCTGGCGTCCCAGGGCTTGCTGCGTTTGTCACCAGCCATTTCTCATGTGCATTTATGAATAAAGTGCTCCTTAAAAGCTCTTCCAGTGTCTGGAATGATGCTGGCTGATGCCTGATGCCTCTGCTGCGCAGCGTCTCTGCTGAAGCTGCTTTGCCACCAGCAGGGTTCTGGGGAGCTGCGGCTGCTGGGGGCTCACTGCACCCCTGTGCCCCCTGATCCAGGCTCCAGGAGAGCCCCCAGTTCCTGCCAGGTCACTTTTGGTGCTGATGTTTATTTATTTTAATGACTGGATGTGTTTTATTTTGGCAGAGGTGGAGGGAAGGTGGTGGGCGGTGGGAGACCAGGTCGGTGGGTGGAAAGGTGGGAAGGTCCCAGCACAAGGGTCAGGGCATGGAAACCTTGTCTCATCTGAATGCTGCTGTTCCTCCAGCTCCTTCTTCTTCCTTCCCTCCCAAAATCAGCAGGACACCGGGCTCCTCCTGCACTAAGAGCAATTTACCCCCTCCCTGACACAGCTCCTACATTGTACGAAATGAAGCTGATTTATTCTTACCTTTTTCAGCCCATAAAGTGCCAAAGGCAGCACGTTCACACCTGAGTGCTCCCTGTCCCGAAGTGGGGGAGGTTTGCCAAGTGTTTCAGCTCAGCTTCACTGTTTCCAGGAGCAGAAGGATCACAGAAAGAGTCTGGGGGAAAACAACAAAAACTCATATTGTGAGCAGTTGGCTTTGTTAAGCAGGGCTGGAGCCCAGAAGAGGTGCCTGAAATGCTGCCCTGGTGGGGTGTGGAGCCTAAACTGGGTTCAGTGACCCATACTGGGCATACTGGTACTGAACTGGGCATTTGGGGCTCAAATTGAAAGGGAAAATTAGGTTGGATATACGGAGGGAATTGTTGGCCAGGAAGGTGGGGAGGTCCTGGCACAGAGAAGCTGTGGCTGCCCCTGGGTCCCTGGAAGTGTCCAAGGCCAGGCTGGACAGGGCTTGGAGCAGCCTGGGACAGTGGAAGGTGTCCCTGCCATGGCAGGGGGTGGAATGGGATGATTTTTAAGGCTTCTTCCAACCCAATCCATCCCGGGATTCCCTGATTCATGTGGGATGCTGTTGGTCCCCATGGACCTTCTGGATTCACCCCAGAGATGATGCAGAGCTCACGCACTGCCTGATGTCACCACTAAGCTGGTGAACCACCAAATCCTTCACCTCTCTGCTCCTCTCACATCTCCTGGCTGCCACATCCACGCCAAATCCCTGCCAAACTGCTGGAATTGGGAGCACTGGGGTCACGGCGATGATCCAAGGGATGGCAGAGGAGCAGCACCCACTGGGTCTGCTCTGCCTGGTGCTTCTGCAGCTCAGGCATCTCCTGGAGCTCCAGCTTTAATCCCCATATTTCTGCGTTTCTCGGGTGGTTTTTTTTTTAGAAGCGTGAAAATGATTTACAACGTTTCACATTGCATTTTTTTTAATCCTTCAAAATGAAAACAAATCTTTCCCTACTTTGCCTGATTTCAAGGCCTCGCTTTTGTTTGGCTCTTACCGAAAAAAAACATGGGTGGGAGAAACTCCTAAAATCCCCAACCACTGGAAACAAAATTGGTATTTTTCCAAGTTAAGTACTCTGACAGAGCGAACATACATGTTTAATTTGAAAATGTTGATTCCAAATGGATTTTTGTTTAAAAAAAGCTTTCCTCAAGCAAGTCAATATTTGTAATCAAATTGAAATTTCCTCTGGGAATTATTTATTTTCATGAGGTCTAATTTTTGCGAGGAAAAATTCTACGCAGGAAGGGTTTAAGGCGCTTTAAAGCAGCTTTAGGAATCTGGGAGATGGGAGGGGGTTGGGAAATCCCACTCAGGCTGAGCCCACTCGCCTTTGATGAGGGTGAGCTGATGAAAGAGTTTAAAGTGACTCTTTCTCCTTTGAAGAGGGAAAAGAGTGAGCAGGAAGAAAGGGGAGGAATTGGAAGGGAGGAGACATCCAATACCAACTCCCTCCTGCTCCCCTCCTTTATATTCTTGGAAAATAAAGAAGAAAAAAATCCACGTGGCCTGGGATTCCCCTTGGTAATGTTGGACAACAAATGAGGGATCTGAGCTGGACTTGTGGGGTTTCTCCATGCCAGAGGGGACAAGGGGCACAGATCCCTGGCCACCACAGATCCCTGGCCACCACAGGTCCATGGCCACCCCAGCCCAAGGAATCCCACCTGTGCTTCCCGACCTGCTGGACATTTCCTGGTGGGGCAGGAGCACTCCTGGGATACTGCAGCCCATCCATGGCCATCCCAAGGTGGTCCCAGGGAGGGACAGGGCTGATGCTGTTGCCAGGGTGTTAACAGAGCTCCAGAGCTCAGGAAAAGAGGCTGCAGGACTCCTCCAGCACCACAGGGAAGCCCTTCAGGGAAAATTGTCACAGCACAACCTCAAGATGGTTTTCCTGCAGAATTTGCGTCCATTTTAAAGCAACAGTTGGGGTTAATGGTGTGCATAATCTACATTATTAAGCCTTTTATTTTATTTTTTTTTAGCATTATAAATTGCCTGCTTTCATGCTCCTTTTTATGACGGTGCTCTGGGAACACGACGGAGTGGTGGGAAAACCACAGCAGAGCCCTGCCCTGTCAGCCTGGAACACAGAGCCAGCATCCCCAGACTCACAGGAGCACCATGGCAGATCCAGAGCTCCAGGGCAGCTGACAGCCTGCAGGTTTACTGGGAACGGAAACAGTAATTCAGGTTTTCTTTGCTCTCCAAGAAGGAGGCAGGAGGTCTGAGGCAGCCCTCAGCATCTCCTGACACACCTGATGCTGCTCCTCTGCCTGCACCCACGGGTTGGAGGTTTTGGGGATCTCTCCCAAAGGAGCAGGATTTCCCTCCTTGTCCCCAATTTGTCCCCAGGGAGATGGAGAGGGATTGACTGCAGTTGGAGTGGGATGAGGAGACTCCAGGCTCTGCTGGCTCCAGGCACAGCTGCTGGGGTGTTGTGGGTTCCTCCTCACCACACATCCTCAAAGCTTCACAAACACGCCCTGATTATTTTCAAACTATTCCTTACCTTCCCAGTATTGCTGGTTTAGCCCCTTTTCCAATGGGTTGGGGTGAAATGATCACCAAGAAAACTCCTTTTTCATCCACCAGGCCCTGATTTTGTTGCTCTGCCCACACACAGTCCCTGCCTGGGCTCAGGTACCTGTGGGGAAAAGGCTTGCTGAAAACATTTAGGGACTGGCAGGAAAGTTATCGGAACCATTGGGGTGATTAATCTGGGGTTGTTGAAACCTCTTCTAAAAGATGCCCTAAATGTGTTCCAGAAAGCCACGCTGATCACAACAGCAATGAAGAAATGCACCTTGATGAGATAAGAGGTGAAAGAAGCAATAAAACCAAATAAACCAACCTATATAAGAAATGGGATAAGAGCAAGCTGACAGCCACAATTCCTGGGCAGAAATAAAGGGATGCAAATGGGGCCTGACAGTGACCTGAGCTGGGAAAAGAGCCTCAGTGGGGATGGAGAGGTGATTTCCCAATCCAGTGTTTGGATTCCCTGGTGTCCTGGCAATTCCTGAGAGGAGGGAGTACAACAGGGCTGCTCCAGAGGGTCTGTGGTGGTTTTTTTAAATGGAGAATTCCTGGTTTGGATAACACTGAATTGTTTATGGAATACTTCTGCCTCCCCTCAGATGGGGATTTTTAAGACAAATCTGAAATCCAAAGCTTGGAAACCTAACTCTTCAGCTGGAAAGGCATCTGATCCATCAGATCATCCCTTATTTCAGCTCTGCTATCACTCCCAAGGACATGGAAAAAGACTTTGAGGGGTTTTCCTGTCATCTACAGGACTGACTTCCCTGGCAGGACCCAAAGCTGTTGTGTTCAGGGTTTGGAACCAATCCAGCATTTCCCAGGGCAGGAAACACACTGGGAACATGCAAGAGCATCATGGATGTTGGAAATTCCCTGCTCCAGGTGCCTGGGAGCTTTGGCTGCATGTGCATGACCAGCCAGGTACCATGGGAGAGATGGGAGAGATTCCTGCTGCCCTCAGGGCTCTGTCCCCCAAATTGGGGTTTCCTGCTTGTTTTAAAGAGTTTTGCTCTATCTGAAGCTTGGATGCAGCTTTCTCCAGCCTGGAAGCCAGAGGGGCTGGAAAAGACTCCATATGAGAGCTCAGGGGGGTTCAGGGTCTCCTGGCTCCAGCCTTGGGCAGAGGGGTGGGAAAAATCCTCCTCAAGGAGCCAAGATCCCAGGATTCCAAGATTCTTGTGCTGGCCCTAGCACAGAAACCAGGAAAACATTGACTTCCAGGGGGAAATGCAAACACTGGGTAGTGCCAGTTGGAAAAATCCAATAAAACCTGACCTCTGATGAACTGCAGCCTCGACACTCTCAAATATCCCTGTGTAATATTAGAGTCGTTACCTTGGAGGGCTGCAGGAGCAGCAAAACCTGGAGCTGCCAGAGATGTTTCATTCCCAGCATTTCTGGGATTGTTCCCAACTGCAAACCCCTTGGGGAGAGCCCAGAACTGCGGGGTTGGGGTTGTCAGAGCACCTGAACCTCCTCAATCACAGAAAATACAGAGTGAGACAGAAAGAAATGATCTTTCCCGGCAGGAAGGTCTTTCCCTCAGGTTGGTTTTCAATCTTGGAATCCCCCTGGGAATCCACCCAGCCTTTCTGGCCCCCAGAAAAACCCCTTTGGAGCAGGGCAGACCGCCCAGGGAATAAACACTGAGTTAGAAATAAGGGGAAACCTTTGGGGAAAAGATAATGGGGGTTTGATGAGAGCCACGAAGGAAGAAATGGAAGTTTCTCTGCAGAATTTCTCACCTCCCAAGCCAAGGATTACACCAGGCCTCAGCCCTGTTCAGCACTACAAATACATCAACAATTTATTACCTTGTTCCCTGGATTACTCCAAGCTTTTTGGAACCAGTCTGAAGCACAGGCAAATCCATTAAAAAATTGATTCCTTGTATTTCTTTATACCTGCCTCTAACTCGACTCCCTTCTCTGCTAAACCCTGACTGCAGCAAATTCACCCTTTGCCTTTCTTTTCCCCAGCAAGGTATTACCTACATTTTGGGGATTTATCCCTCATCCTGCCCTTGGCTGTCCTGGAGCCATGGGGTGGGAGAGCCAGCTGCAGCTCCTGGGAATGGGGGGATAAAGCTCCTTCTGCCTCTCCCCAGGGCTGCTGTCAGCAATTCCAGGCAGCCAGGCTCTCCCTGGCTCCAGCTGCACCCCAAACCCACGGGCTGTGGGGTGCTGTGGGTGACTGAAATTCCTTCTGCCCAAATCCGAGCCTGGGCAGAGCTCCTCTCTCCCTGGGGTTTAGCCAGAGCTGTGGCAGAAGCTGCAGTTTCCCACCTCACTGCCTGATCCTGAGATCTGCCTGGTTCGGGTGCTCCAAATCCAGCAGATGGGAAGCACAGCTGGGGGTGGTTGGGGCTGTATCAGGCACTGCACTTCTCCCAAAAATCTGAAAGCAGCCTACAACAATCACCGCTGGCAAACACCTCAAAAAGCTGCCAGGAGCTCACTTTTCAAGGGATTTAGGCTTTTGTAACCTGCTGTTTGAGAGGAACAGGGACACGGATGAGGCTGGAGCACATGGTGAGCTGTATTTTAGCTCTGCTTTCCCTCTTAGGACACAGAAAAATGGTTTTGTAGGGTTTTTGTGTTTCGCAGGGATCGCCGGGAGCACTCCAACCCTGGTGTGCTGCAGAGGTTGGCAGAGGGGCTGATCCCAGGCAGATGTGTCTGGGATCACATCCACAGCTGCCACAGCCCCAGATCTGCTCCCAGCACTGCAAACCATGGCTCTGCACAGCCCTGCTCATCCCAAGCACCAGCAATGCCCTGCTGCCTGGGGGGAGGAGGGGAAATGCATGCACAGCATGAGCTACCCCAGATTTTATTGCAGCAAAATGGGAGCACCAAGCTTTTCTTTATCCCATGGGGAAAAAAAAAATCACTTTTTACTTTTCAGAAGCAGCAGCACTGGGCAGTGGGACAAGAAATCCTTCCCTGTGAGGGTGGGGCTCTAGGGCAGCTGCCTGGGTGAGGGCTGAGCTGTTTCCCTGCTCTGGGCAGTGAGGAAGTTTTGGGAACTGGGGGAAGGTGGCTGCAGCACATTGGAAGTCCTCTGGGCCATTTCCAGTCCTGTCCCATCTGCTGTGGTGCTGCTGGGTGGCTCCTGGCCGGCTCTTTTCAGCTCCTCACTAAAGGGAAAGAGCTGGCACATCCCAAAAACCTGGCAGCAGCACCCTGGGCTGGGCCAGCACAGCTCCTGCACAGCCTGGTGCCAGCAGGTCCTGGCTCCTGCAGCCCCCTCCAGTCCAGATGTGTGGAAAAAGCTGAGGGATGACAGAGAGCTTTCTCATTCCTGCCCTAATTAGTCCCTTTGGAATTCAACTAACAAGCTCCCTGTTGCAGCTCTCAAGGCATCACCCATTAGGCAAACAGGAACAGCAGCCAGGCCAGGGCCTTGTGAGTACAAAATAAATATTCCAGCATGTCCAAGGGGAAAATGTCCACGGGGAGCCTGTCCTTCCATGCTCCCCAAATTCCTTCCAAGTGCTGCCCTGCTGGTGGGAATTCAAGGCTCTGTTGAGCATCTCCCTCCCCAGCTGGGAGCACCTGGCATGGCCAGCATTGTCCCTGCCATGGCCACAGTGTGCCAGGGCTGTCCCTGGAGTGGCACCGTGCCGGGGTGACCCTGCTGTCCCCTGGGCTCTGTGGTGGGATCTGAGCCTCCTGTGTGCTCAGGCTGAGGTGCTCCCAGGGACAGTGAGGAGCAGCCATCGCTGCAGGGGCTGCAGAGCTTCTGATTTTTATGGATTTCTGGCTTCTCCCACAAGCCCAGCCAGGCTGGAAGTGGAGAAGCTGATGTGTGCTGAGCTCTTCTCCTGGGAAAAACTTCTTCTGGAAGTGGGGAGATGGGAGCTCAAGTCAGTCCACTTTCAAACACCAGTGGAGTGAGGCTTTAAACAGGGCTTTTCCTTGGGAAGGCAATGCTCATCTTCCTCCAGGGACAAGTTTGAGAGCAGGAAATTGGGATACTCAGTACCTGGAGGGACTCTGGACACAGCCTGGCCTGTGCCTGCTGGAAGAGCACTGGGAGGTGACACTGCAGGTGGCTGAGGGTCACACAAAGCTCACAAACACCCCCAGGGCTCCTCTCTGCCCTTGGAGCTGCAGGTTGGGAGGAGAAGCTGCAGCAATGACAAACAGCTCTTTTACAGAGCCTGAGGAGCTTCCTGGGAGATCAGTTTGCTCCCTGGGGACAAGAGCAGTCTCTGTGTGTCTCCTTATCAACCCCCAGGCACTGTCATCTCCATGAGTCCCTGGCCAGGCCTCCTGAAGGAGCAGCTGTCCCTCATCCCTGATCCATCCTCATCCCTGATCCATCCTCATCCCTGATCCATCCTCATCCCTGATCCATCCCCCCAGGACTGTGGGGTTTGAGGCTCAACCAGGCTGCAGGTGGTGGAATCCCCTCTGGAAGGACCTGGAGGGGCTGGAGTGTGTCCAGGGAAGGGAATGGAGCTGGGAAGGGAATGGAGCACCAGGAGCAGCTGAGGGAGCTGGGAAAGGAGCTCAGCCTGGAGCAAAGGAGGCTCAGGGGGACCTTGTGGCTCTGCACAGCTCCTGACAGGAGGGGACAGCCAGGGGGTCAGGCTGTGCTCCAGGGAACAGGGACAGGAGGAGAGGGAACAGCCTCAGGCTGGGCCAGGGGAGGCTCAGCTTGGACAGCAGCAGGAATTTCTCCATGGAAAGGGTGCTCAGGCCTTGGCAGGAGCTGCCCAGGGAGGTTTGGAGTGCTCATCCCTGGAGGTGTCCAAGGAAGGGCTGGAGGTGGCACTGAGTGCTCTGGGCTGGGGACAAGGTGGGGATTGGGCACAGATTGGACACAATCTTGGAAGTCTCTTCCAACCTCAGTGATCCTGGGATTTTGTGAAATCCCCTCCCCTCCTCTCTTGGCTCCAGTGCAGGAAAATCCCTTTCCCTGCTATGAGTGACATTTCAACTCAGCAAACTCAATTCCAAATGAAACCCAGGATGGCAAAGAAAGGAACAAACCCCTGGAACATCTGTACTGCAGCACAGGGAATGATGTCATGGGTTTGGGCTTCGGGAAGCTCAGAGTTCCCAAAAATGGTGAAATTCTCAGCGTTCAGTGAGAGCAACCAGAAGGAAGATGCTCCAACCTAGAGAGGCTCCAGCCAATACTTCTGGTGGTGCATTTTCCTTTGAGGAGCATCCTCTGCTCTGATGTTCAGAGAGCTGGTGGCCACTTGAGATCCATGTTTGGACCTTTACATCCCATCTGTCCCTCAGACAGTGGTGTCCCTCCCACCAGTGTGTGCTGGAGCTCGGACATCAGCACTGCATCCCTGTCACACAATAGTTACAGAATCTCAGCCATGACTCTCTGGAAGTCCTGAATATTGTGCGAGCAGAACCAGGAGCAGCCTAAGTAGGCCTTTCAGGCCAACTAGGCCGCAGTAGCAAGATAAATGTAAGTCGTGCAGACAGGATAAGAGCAAGTTATGCAGACAGGACAGGAGCCCAAGGACAGACCTTGGGGCATTTGTGGGGGTAAACCGTGGAAAATACGGGTGGGAACTCGTAGTTGAAAGGAATGCAGAGTATCCTAAAATAGCAACAGTGGAATGCGAATTGTATCTTTTGTATTTAGCCAATGAAATAGTGCCTAAGCAATTGTAACAATATATAAACCACGCCCGCCGTAAAATAAAGGGGAAAGCCTGCTCATCCCTCATATTGAGTCCGTACTCTCGTCTTTCCCCTCGTCGCACATCCCTGCTCTGATGTCTCCATGACCCAGGATGACTTTTCCCTGGGCTCAGGTTCACCCACACCCTCAGGGCAGGGGCAGCCAGGGACCTGCTGGGCCTAAATCCCAGAATTATGGAATCTTACATGGTTCCTGAGCAGCAGGAGCAGAGAGCATGATGTTCCCAGCTCAAAGCTCCCTCCTGCAGCCCTGGGGATGTTTGATGTCCCTCCAGCCATTCCCACCATGGTGTGCCAGCCAGGACACTGCTGGGCAGAGCTGGGCTGAAATACAGGAATGCCCAAATCCTGCAGCTCCAGGGTTTGTGCCAGTGGGGTCAATCCCTTCTCCAGCAGAGCAGGGATCCTTCCAGACCAGGTCACTGCTCAATTAGGCTGAGATTAAGCACAGCTTAAAGAACAGAAGTTTGTTCTTGGACTCCAGCTGCTCACACTGGCAGTTGTCACAGGAAGGTCCAGCCTTGCAAAATGTTCCTTCCCACCCAAACCATGCCCTAACAAAGCAAATCCTGCAATTTAACATCCCTGTCCTGGAGCAAAGCATTCCCAGCCTGGCCAAGGAGTGACAGAAGTGCTGTGCCAGAAGGAAGGACATGCTTGGAAAAGAGATCCCACCTGGATTCCTGCATCCAGCTCTGGGGCCACAGCACAGGGAGAGCATGGAGCTGCTGGAGAGTCCAGAGGAGGCCATGGAGCTGCTCCAGGGCTGGAGCTCCTCTGCTCTGGAGCCAGGCTGGGAGAGCTGGGGGTGTTCATCTGGAGAAGAGAATGGTCCAGAGAGAGCTCAGAACCCCTGCCAGTGCCTAAAGAGGCTCCAGGAGAGCTGGAGAGGGACTGGGGACAAGGGATGGAGGGACAGGACACAGGGAATGGCTTCCCACTGCCAGAGGGCAGGGAGAGATGGGATATTGGGAAGGAATTGTTCCCTGTGAGGGTGGGCAGGCCCTGGCACAGGGTGCCCAGAGAAGCTGTGGCTGCCCCTGGATCCCTGGCAGTGTCCAAGGTCAGGTTGGACAGGGCTTGGAGCAATCTGGGAGAGTGGAAGTGTCCCTGCCATGACAGGGGTGACACTGGATGAGCTTTAAGGTTCCTTCCAACCCAAATCTTGGGATTCCAGGAGGGCTTGAGGAAATCATTTCTTAAAAATGACACTTTTGAACCCAAGTCCCCTGGATTTCCCTTGGTCTCACTCTGATTTCACAGGCAGAGGCAGAATCATCATTTCCCTGGTTAAACAGCACTTCACTTGTGAGGCCTCAAGATTTATAATTAAATTAAGGGCACTTTTAATTTAGAACCCTACAACTTTATTTTGCTGATATTCCGCTGGAGCCATGGTGATTTCACTCAGAGCAAACCCCTGAATGTCCCAAATCACCCTGAGTCCCCCAAATCCTCATCAAACCCTCTGCACCCCAATCCACCTGCTGGGAGCCAACAAACCAAACAGCTCCAAACTTTGCCTGGAATAATGAGGACAATCAACTTCAGCATCAGAGAGAAACCCCAGGATCATGAGATGCTTTTGGAAACATTTTTTATTCCCCAGCTTATAAAAAACTGTGTTTGATGCCAAGGGGAAAGCAAAGGAGGGTTTATAGGATAAGCCCAGCCTAAGATAGGGGGGAGAGGGAGAAGCTTTAGGGTGACAATGGTGCTTTAGGGTGACAAAGCACAGCCCCATTTTTCACCCTGTTAACACCACCCTGACACCAGCTTTATCCTTGTAAAATATTCAGTGATTTCCCTCTGCAAATTTCGCAACAACTTGGCTGATCTTGCAGGTGAAAACTGGTTTAAAAATTAATTGCAAGCTTTTAAAAATTAATAATTATTTCGCTTAATTAAGCTTGCAGCTTCACATTTTTTAAGCTGGGAACAATTTGGGAGCTGCTGCCATTGGGATGGAAAATGCTGGGGGATGAGAGCTGGAAATCTGTTCCCTTCATTGTTTCCCAGAGCAGGTTTTTGGGCTCTTCTGCATCATCTGCTTCGTTATTGATGGCATTCCTGCCCCTATCAAAAACTGGATCTATAACATGGCAATTCTGCTGGAATTCCTTTTGCTCCAGCCTAATCTAAAATGGTTTTTTGTTGTCCATAACACATTTGGATATGGATTTTTTTTTTTTTTAATGGATACTCTTACTTCTCACATCCATTGTTCTTTATTCCAGAGTGTCTAATTTTTAATCAGAGCCATTATCTTCCTCCCTTTCCTGGTTTGGTACTTATTATCTGTAGGTCAGCTTGTTCCTCTGGCTTCCTTTTTTAAATTTTTTATTTTTTTTGCCAGGATGTGTTGTGATCTTTCCTTTGTGATCATCATAAATACTCCTGTCAAGGAGGAAGGCAAACAAAAGGCATTTATTTCGGGCAGAACTGGAGAAATTTCTGCTTTCCAATGAAGCAGTGGAGAGAGAGCTTTAAAAATTGCTCTGTGGGTGAGGATGGGCCAGCAGATTTTGCTGTGGGCTTCAGCCTAATTCAGCATCCAAATGGGATTGTTGATCCTGGGGATCTCTGGCAGGAGCTGCTCTGCACCCTGGCTTGATCTCAGCACCCAAAAATCCCCTCCATTTCCTCCAGTCATGATCTACAGTGGTTAGAAATTCCTAAACCTAAATTTCTGTTGTCCTGCAGAGGTGGATGCACGACAGGACTCTGCATCTTTCATGGTTTTAAACTGAAAAAGGAGAGATTTAGATGGGATATTGGGAAGGAATTCCTCCCTGTGGGGGTGGGGAGGGGCTGGGATGGAATTCCCAGAGAAGCTGTGCTGCCCCTGGATCCCTGGCAGTGTCCAAGGCCAGGCTGGACAGGGCTTGGAGCAGCCTGGGACAGTGGGAGGTGTCCCTGCCATGGCAAGGGGTGGGATAGATAATCTTTAAGATCCCTTCCATCCCAAGCTTTTCCATGATTTCCCTGCCTGGAGCAGGGCTGTGGGGAGTTCAGGAGAGGGGGAAAAAGATGGGAATGTGTTTTCAGTGTCCCCCAGGCCAGGAGGACACAGCCAGAGCTGTTCCTGGAGCTGAGGGCTCTGTGCCCATCCTGGAGCTGCAGTGCTGCTCTCAGCTGCCCCTTGATTTGCTTACATTGATTTTAGAATAATGACTTTCCATGAAATAGATTTCGATGGAGAAAATAAATTATTTTCTGGTCCGGGCTGCTCCCGGCGCTGCTTCCCCATTCCCAGCACCTCACTGGCATCTCAGCATTTCCATTCCAATGCGAGGCATTCACAACTCTATGTATTTCCCTTTTCATGCAGAAAATCTGCCTATTTCTACTCAGCACAAGAGGAACTTTTGCTGGGTTGTTTAACCTTGAACAAATGCTGCTTTAACCATTTTCAGGACAGTGGAATGACAAATTCTGCCTCTGCCTTTCTGCACCACTGCTCCGTGGTTTAAACCTGAACGTGGCA
The DNA here is from genome assembly GCA_024500445.1 of Entomyzon cyanotis. Lineage (NCBI taxonomy): Eukaryota > Metazoa > Chordata > Aves > Passeriformes > Meliphagidae > Entomyzon > Entomyzon cyanotis. The sequence continues at coordinate 1,833,132 of JAKEPQ010000735.1, forward strand.
GAAAGGAAAGCAAAATACAAAAATATATATATTTTCCCCCCCAGTGCTGCAGTGGAAATATGCTTTGAGTCCTGCTTGCTTTTAGAAATGTTCTTTGAAGCTGTGGCTGGTTGTTTTCTTTTCCTGGCTGTGTTGGATGACCTGCAGCCTTGTGCTCCAGGCAGGATCCCATGGAAGTGTGATCCCAGGGAATCCTCCCTCCGCCGTGGGTGCAGAGCCTGGAGCTCTCCTGGAGCCTGAGGTGAATTTGAAATCATCTTCCTCCAAGGCTGTTCAAGAATTTAAACCACACTCTCGATTTTCTCCTCACAGTGATGGAAGGTGAGTGTGATGTCCAGTGGAATCCTCTTGGAAAAGCAGCAGAATGTGGCTAGCACAGATCTTTCCCATGAGAATTCTTTTCTCTCTTCTTCCTGTGTTTTATAAACAAAGATAAAGTTTGGATGTTATTAAAAACAGTGTCTCGGGATGTGGACAGTTCAGGCCTGGCCAATCTGCCTAGGGGGAGGTTTCTGACTGACCAATCTGGGTGACCTCTGAAAAGTCTATATAAGTTGGAATTAAATAATAAAATGCTCTCTTTTATGCCACACAGAGAACTGGGTCTTCTCTCTCTGCTAGCAGCTCAACAGTGACAGCGGAATGTCTCCTCCATAAGGAAAATTCTGTGTTTCCACCTCTAGCCGAGGCAGACTGGGAGTTTCCAGTCAGGATTAGATCAACACAAACCTGTGCATGGTGACTCCCTCATCCTCCTCATCCTCAGCTGAGAGCTCCCATTGTGGGAGATTCCTGAAGAATTCCTGTGTGAAACTTCTGAGCCAGAAATAGAATCGAGGGAAGCAAAGCAGCCCTGGGCAGGTGTGGGGAGGCCAGGGAGCTCCAAACCTCCTCTCTGATCTCTGGGCTTTTGGGTGATCCTGCAGCCACCCAACCTGACCCCACCCTGCGGGGGAGAAGTTCAGTGACACAAAATCTGAGCAGAGCAGGTACTTCCAGCCCCTTTGGAATGTCCTGACCCCGGTGACATCCCATCTCTGTGCTGCAGGAACGGTGACTTATCTCCCCTGTGCCACCCCTGCCCATCACTCACCCTCTGCTCCGAGTGAAGAGTCTCAATCCACGTAATCTCTCCCCCTGCAGAGACATTCCTCAAGCCTTATCTTTCCCACTTCTCTCTCCATCTTTTCTGCTTCCTAGCTAAGTTTTTCTTTTCCTGTCTTTTTTTTTTTCTCCTCCAGTGGAGGGAACAGATCTGCAAACAGTAGTTAAGTAGCAGGTGAAATATTGATCTGTGCAATGACAAATTGATCTCTTCTGTTTTGTTTAACACTTTTCCCCCGAAGTATTTCCACACTCAATTTACTTTTAGGCTATCACAGATCACTGAGGCGATTTTTTTTTTCCCTAACTGTACCTGCAACGTGGCCATGCAAGGGAAAAGTTACTTTTTTCTGAGCAGCTCTAGCTTGGTTAAGGTTCATGACTGGTTCAAGTTCAAATCGGAGAATCCCAAAATGGTTTGGGGTGGAAGGGAACTTAAAGCTCATCCCATTCCACCCCCTGCCATGGACAGGGACACCTTCCACTATCCCAGGGTGCTTCTAGTCACCTCCAGCCTGGCCTTGGACACTTCCAGGGATCCAGGAGCAGCCACAGCTTCTCTGGGAAATCCATTCCAGGGCCTCCCCACCCTCACAGGGAGGAGTTCTTCCCAATATCCCATTTAAATTTCCCTCTTCAAGTCCGACACCATTCCCCTTGTCCTATCACCCCAATTCCTGATGCAAATCCTTCTCCAGGTCTCCTGCAGCCCTTTCAGACTCCAGAAGGAGCTCTGAGCTCTCCACACCCCCTTCTCTTGCCCAGGCTGAACAGCCCCAACTCTTCCTGCAGGACTCTTTCACCCCCACAGGATTTTGCACATTTGGCTCCTGTTTTCCTGTCCAGCACTGTGAGCTCCTGCCATGGCTTTGCACCAGGAACTCTGACTATTGAAATATTGTCAGCAGCTTCACTGTGGAGCTGCTTTCCTTTCCTTCTCCTCACCTGGAGCTGATGCTCCACCCTGGCTGCTTCTGGTGGTAATTTTACTGCCAAAGCTGCTGATTTATTCCTAAATTGTGTTTCTCCCACAGTTATGGGCCAGAGGAGAACTTTCTCTTCAGCAGCACAGTTTTGCTGTGCACTCCTCACTCCTGTCAGAGCCTCTGGTGAAGACTTTTCCAAAGCTTTTCCAGCATGCACTCCATGCTCTGGAAGCCCCTGGGCTCCAAGAACTCCTGCTGCAGGACTGCAGTGACTCTTCCCCACTATTCCATATTTATTTCTGTGCTGCCTTGGGTATATTTGCCTGAGTGTTTGCTGAGCCATCCCTGGATTGCTGCTGAGCCCCTTGGATTTTCCTTGGAAACACCCCTGCATTTCCCACCTCCAGCTCCCCTGGAGCCACCTTATTTTTAATAATTCCTTGCTCACCACCACCAAATGGCTCTTTCCTGTGCCACATCCTTTGGGCTTTGGGGTGAATTCCATCTGCTCCTTGAAATACTTTCCATTTCCCCACTTTGCTCCCCAACCTCCTCAACAGCCATGGATTTTGGGATGGATCCCCCAGCTGCTGAAGGGGCTGGTAGAAAGGGTTTATTACTGGATTTATTAGGGTTAATAATTAGACTTTTACACCTCCTCAAACCCAGGTTTGTCTCCCCTGTCACGGCTTTGTCTTCTCACACTCCTTTTCTCATTTCCCTCCTCTGAACATGACTTCCACTTTTTGAAGGATACTGTTTTACCTCTGACAGGCTCCTTTGGTCTGGTCTTTAATGAGAACTGCTAATTTTTTGCCCTTTTACGGTCTCTTTTGATAATTGTATAGATTTGCTCTCATCCTCTAATAGAAGATATTTAAACAATGTCTGTCCCCTGGAAAAATGTCACCCTTTTGGTTGGTGCTTTTAATTTCTTTTTAACAAGCCTCTCCCCTTTCATGTGGAGAGCCTTTTTGAAATGAAGTTGTGATGAACTTTTGCAGGTTTATTTTTAAATTCCTACAATGTTACTGAGTTTAAGTACATTGAGAGACTTTTACAGAGCAACTCTCCAATGATAGCATTTAAAATTTGCCTGTGGCCTGCTCAGGATTAAATCTGGCACTGTTTCTCCTGGCTGTCCCAAGGAGGAATTATCTGCTGTGTTGTCTCTATCCATTTTTCCATGGAGTTTTTGCAATTCCCCCCAGTTCTGGGCTGCTTTGCACCCCCTTGGCCTCAGATTCTTGATGACTTTTATGGTTGAGTCACCTGCTTAGGTGGGTGCTGAGGTAAGCCTCAACCTTTTGCTCTGGTTTTGAATTTTTTCGGAATTATTTTCTAGCAGGAATTGTTCTCTGATTTATTCTGCACCAGTTAATTCCCAGCCCTCTCCTGCACTTGCCCCTCTGCTGCTTTCTGTCGTGGCTCTCAGGGGCTTTGCTCTGGGGTCACCTTGTCCCTCTGACTTCCCAGAAAACCCAAAGCCTGGGATAAAACCTCCCTAGATCCCACACTGAGCTCCTTAACGGGACAGAAGGGACATCCAGGATCCCCCTTTCCCAAAATAAAGGTCTGGACAGCTTCCCACTTTAGCTGTTGCTCCTAAGAATGGATGCATCATGACTCTACAGCTTTACCTGGATTTGGATGTGGTGCCAAATAAATCAACATGAGGAAACAACACCAAAAAACACCTTTTGTTCTGGCAGTGGGAAGTTTATCCTGGCAATGCCAAAGTTTAAAGAGAGCTTCCAACCTCCCTCATCCCCCAGAAGCTCCCAGCTCTTCCCCAAGAAGGAGTGACTCCAACACTTGCCACGGAGGAGCCAGGAGTGTGTGACCACCTGAGGGAAGGTCAGGAAAACCCAAGCACCTTTCCCTCTCCCATGTTTTAGGTTGGAAGCAGGATTATTGCCAAGTCCCATCATTTCCTTGGAGGTTTTTCTCACAGCTGAAAAGTGCCAGGAACACTCCACAAGGCAGGAGAGGAGGAAAGGGAAACCCAGCAGCAGGCAGACCCTGCCACCTACCCTGGCTGGGTATGCCTGGGAACATTTGTAGAGCGAGGCTGCTCTCCCTAAAGTCAGTGGGAAAAGCCTTGTTCATACCCAACAAATCTGTCCCAAGGTGGGAGGCAGATCTGCTGAGCTCTAAAGGAAAGGCAGGGCCAGCTTTGCTGCTGTCCCAGGAGAAGCACAGGCCCCACTGGCTTCTATTTCCTCTCTGTTCTCTAGAATATCTTGTAAACTGGTAGCAAGTCACAGCTCCATTTCCAAAAAACCCCAAATCCTCAGCATCACCCCTAAATTAGTGGGGAGACCTCTGCTTGCCCAGAGAAGCTGTGGCTGCCCAGTCCCTGGAAGTGTCCAAGGCCAGGCTGGAACAACCTGGGACAGTAAAAGGTGTCCCTGCCCATGGCAGGGGGTGGAACAGGTTAGCTTTCATGTCCCTTCCAGCCTGGGATTCTGGGATAGATCCAGGCTTACAAAACCCAGCAAGTTCCCTCCAGGTGAGTGCAGACAACATTTCTCAACATTCCCCTTTTCCCTATCAACCCCCCAGCCTGTTTATCCATTCCCAGCTGTCACAGTTTCATTTTCCCCTGTTCTTGCCTCGAGCATCCCTTCTCCTGCCCTGCCTCCAGCTGCTGCTCAGTCCTGCAGGAAGCACTGGGCAGCCACAGCCACATCTCCACTTGTCTCTGCTCAATCCCCTCCTGGAGGCTCTGAGGATTCTGTTTGCTCTGCACAGGCTCAGACCCTGGGCTTTAGGGATAAGCCAGATTTTCTTCTGATTAAAGACTTCTGGAAGATTAAAGATACACAGCCGGGGCCCAAGTCAAAGCTGCAAAGCAAAGATCACTCTGCAACTTTGCACTTGGCAATTTGATTGTTTTTCTTTCAGTCTGTTCTCCTGCATTTTTAAACGCAGAAATTGGGAATGACAATCATCTGCCACGAAGCAGCACAGTGCCCCTGCTCAGGAGCAGGGCTGAACATGGAGAGCCAGAGTCAGAACAATTCCCAGGCTTTTGGCACAGCCAGTCCAGCTCTGCTGGATGTTCTCCCACTCCCACATAGCCCCAGGCTCCTGCTTCAGTCTGGCTTTGTTCTGCTCTGCTCCACTTTCTCTTTTCCTCCTGTTCCCAGCAATTGTCTCCATCCCACACAGGCAAACCTCTCCATCACTCTGTCCTCTTCCTCAGCCTGGATCAGCAGAGATCCCTCCAGCTCCTCCAACAGGATTTTTCCCCCAATCCCACAGGCAGAACAGGCCCTTCTCACCCACCTGAAGCTGAACACAGCGGGGCTGGTCACACACAGGGGCAGGGGACACATCCACACCCCCAGTGTGTGCACTGGGGGGACAGGGCAGTGCTGTGGGAGCCAGAGCATCCCTCCAGTGCCAGGATAAAGCCTGATTAGCACCTGAACTGGATCAGGATCCACTGCTGGATCAGGGAAACTCTCCCTCTCCCTCTCCCTCTCCCTCTCCCTCTCCCTCTCCCTCTCCCTCTCCCTCTCCCTCTCCCTCTCCCTCTCCCTCTCCCTCTCCCTCTCCCTCTTCTCCTCCTCATCTCACTTGTGCCCACTCTGCAGCATCTCTGTGTCCCAATCCCCTGGAATGTCCCCCAGACAAAAAGGATTTTCCACACAAAACTTCTGCAGTGACCAATTGCTGTCCCTCTCACCAAACACACCCACCCAGCCCGTGGGTGTCAGGTGCTCTCTGGCCTGGGTGGGATACCCTGAGGATCCTCCTCTGCCTGTCTGTGCTACCATGGGATGTTCCCTGAATATCCAGGAGCCACCTGAGCAATGTCAGCCTGTCCTGAGCTGGAAAAGGACGAGCATGGAGCAGCCAGACAAGCCTCCAGCTGTCCCAGCAGCTGCTCTGGGACCTGAGTCCCACCTGTGGGAGCTCCTGGTGGCTTTGTGTGGCCATGGATTGTCCTGTTCCTGCTGCCACCAAGCCCATCAGCTGTTCCCAAGCAGCTGCCTATAGCCCTGAGAAAAATCCACCCCATTTCCTCTGTGTCAGGAGCATTCCCAAAAGGCTTTTAGAGCAAAAAGGGCCCGTTTTGTTTGACTCTGCGTTAGGTTACTTCCTCTCCTTCTGGAACGAAGATAGCTCAAAGCGACAGTCAAACAGAGAGGAAATAAAGAGAGTTATGAGGAGAAATAAAAACTGGTTTATGATCACTTCTCCCACCCACCACATCCTCGCTGGCTGCTCCTTCCTCCCAGCCCAGCTTCCAGCTGCCAATAACTCACAGAGGATTTCCAGCAGCAGCCCCAGCGAGCCCTGAGCTGTTCATCCTTCCATCCCCCCTGCTCTGGCTGCACATTCCCAGCTCTGCTCGGCTTTTCCTGCAGCTTGCTCCAGGTCTGGGCTGCCTTCTCCCAAGGGAAGGAGCTGCCTCCCTTCAGAGGCATCTGCCTGACTCTGCCACTGTTATTGGAGAGACCTGCCACGCACACACGGAGAGCACCCGCAGATCAAACAGATGCTGTCTGTCACAGAGCTTAAAGCCTAATTACAGAAGATTACAGAAACTATTTATAAATATTTATACCCATTTAAATATATTTATAAACGTATCAGGATTGGATAAAAGTGTATATTGTTATTTTAGCTTAAGACACAGCCAAGTATCTTTTATACAATGCTCATACAATAATCATATATTTGTATTAAGCTGCTTTTTGATGAACATGGACAGCAGCTGTTAACAATTGAATCGCTGTTAATACAAAGTAGGTTGGCACCAATGAGCTGAGGAGGATGGGTGGATGCTGAGGAGTCTGGAGGAGCAGAGCAGGTGTGCTACAGAGCAGGAATCTTCCCCTTCCGAGGCACAAACCTGCTGGATTCATCCAGAAGGAGACTGGAAGTACAGAAGTAGGTGATGGATCTTTTTTCATCATTAATCTGCCCATTTATTGTGGCAGAACAGAGGCTTCCCCCACCCCTCACCTGTGCTGCACCTGCAGGAGCAGCTTTTCCCAGAGCACAGCTCCTGGTGCTGCTCTTCCCACCAGGATCCTCTACCTGGGAGCACTCAGCAGGTGGAACACCTAAACCACACCAGGTGGAACATCTGAATTACAGTTTCCTGTCACCCAGAGGCTTTCCAGCCTCCCAACTCCCCCTTTGTGGCTGGCTTTGGCCCCAGAAGCAGTGCCAGCACTGAGCCAGGGCAGGGCTGTGCTTCCCTCTGAGCAGCAGCTTCGCTTCTTGGCCTGACGCTCAGGAAAGGCTCCAGCAAAGGCTTCTGGAACATTCCCTGTGATTTCCTCCTTTCCTTTCCCTGAAGGACGCCGTGTGTGTGCTGTGCAGAGGTGTGCCAGGCGTTCTGGGTCACAGCTGTGCTCCCTGGTCCAGATGTGTCCAGGAAAGTTGGGAGATGAACCTTTCTGTGTGTTCTTGTGGAAAACACAGTGGGGATGACTCAAACCTTGCCTTCGGCATCCAGGAGCAGCCAGTTTTCCAGGGGGATAATCCAGAGGTCTGGACCGGCTCTGGAGGGGTGTGGGGATCTGGAGGACCTGGAAGGAAGCGCAGGGGGAAGTGGAATTTGGGCAGCACAGGAGGAAAGGCAGCTCGGAGCAGCCGCAGGGAGCTGCACCTCGGTGTCCGCCCAGCCCCATCCGTGGGGACACAGAGCAGAACAGACCCTGCTCTCCATGCCAGGGCTGCTGCTGCGGGGTGGCCAAACCAGCCCAGCCCAGCTCTGCCCCTCCCAAACACCTTTTCCCCCGTCAGGAGCGAGCAAAGCCGGGAAGTGGCTCTGTGCTCCCAGCAGGGCGGTTCTGAGCAGGACAATCCCTTGGTCAGGCATCAAACAGCAGCATGTGAACCATCTGCTTCTTTGACTCCAACACCCCGAGAAAAGCTGCTGGATTGGAAAAAGGATATTAATCTGAAAAGCACACAACAAAGCAACTGCAGGGTGTTTCCCCCCGAGCGCGAGCGAGCGAGGGAAAGCTGATTACCATGACACACAGGAGCCCTGATCTAATATTCCACTTCAAGATTTGCAAATAATGTGCCCATTAACATTCATTAGCTCTTTAAATAATACCTGCCAGACCTTCCAGGCAAGGAGGAAAGGCCCCTGCGCCCAGGAATCAATCACCTAACAGCCTCTAATTGTGCGTTTTCCGCGGCTCCGGGAAGTTTCAAGGAAAACAAGGCAGGACAGAAGAGCAAAGCTGGAGCTGTCAGTGCTGAGCGGCTCAGAGCCACCCTCCCTGCTCCGCGAGCTGGGCTAATTAACAGCTTCTCTCCGACAGCTCGGAGTTCCAGGGGTGCTGGGGAGGATCCCTGCAGGAATGTGTCAAGGCAGCCTCTCAGCACCCAAAATAGCTGCTGTCCTCCAGCTCGGCAGGTGCCAGGCTGAGGAAGAGGTGGTGCCCTGCCTGTCGTGCCCCAGCAGGTGACGTTTTGGGATCCCACTGAATTCCTGGACATGGGTGGGTTGGAGAGGTCTCCTGCAGCCCCTGTGGAAGTCACACCCTGGCCGGGGTGGAAATGCAAGGTTTGCTATCCAGGCATGGCCATGGAGCTCTGGTGCTCCACAAACCTCACTGCTGTTTGTCACCGAGGCTTTCTGCCCTGCCAGCCCTGCCGAGGGGGGACATCCTCCCCAAAGGCAGAGGGGAATTCAGGAAAGGCAGCTCCCTGCTCTCTGGTCATGCTGGTTTGCATTTCCAAACCAGCCCCTGGATAAATCAAATTTTCCTGCTGCTGAAATAGCTGCACTGACAGCTGCCCCAGCCAAGGGGACCTTGTCCTGTCCCCTCTGTGGCCACAGCCCAGGCAGACTGAGGGCTGAGAGGAACCAGCAGGAACACACAAGGCTGGGAAACCTCAGCGCTGCTTTTATCCTTGTGCAGATGATTCCCAAACCTAACCCACGGGGACAGGTCCTTGCAGGATTGGGAATTACGGGAACTGCAGGCTGAAGAGCCCTCAGGGCCCTCAGGCAGGTCAGCCATGAGCAGGCTGGTGGGGTGGGGAAGCAAAGCCACTGTCACCTCCTCTCAGCTGGTTGCCACGGATGGACACAGCCCCTTGGGTCACCCGCAGTGACCAGCAGCATCTGGCTGGATCCAGCCTTGCTCTGAGCTGTGCTGAGCTCCTGGGGCACACAAAGTCCAAAAACCCCAACCTGCCGAGGAGAGAAAGCTGGGTGAGATCAAAGCTGACCTAACCCCGGTGAGCTCCATCACAGCGGGAGGAGGCTGTCACCCCCAGCTCCAGCCCTGAGTCACCCTGCCAGCACTCACAAGGATTCTCAGCCGCTGTAAAGCTCAAATTAATTGTCCACACAAGCACTCTGCATTTTCCTGGCGTGTTTTAGTGCTTTTTAAACCAGCCCCAGCAGCAGATAAGTAGGTCCCTGCGCTCGAGGCCACGAGCAAGCCTGCGGGCATTGGGGGGTCTGTGGCACATCCTCGTGCTCCTTAGGAAATGGCTCTGCTTGTCACAGATGTTACAGTCAAAGGGAAAACACTCTGGGAAAGGCACATTTTCCTGGAGAAAAGCTGTGCAGCGGCGAGGCAGCTCTTCAGAGCCGCGTTTAATCAGCCCCAAATGAGCTGGAGGCTGGTAATAGACAACCCCGAGTGACTCTGAGGTCTGAGCAGGCAGGGTGAGGAGGGGCAGGATGGCAACAGCCAGAGGTCTGCACCTCTGCAGGAGGAGTGAGAAATCCTCCCCAAGCAGGAATATTCCAGAGCAAAGAGGGGACTGGAGAAATTCCTTCCAAGTGTGAAGGTGAAATACAGCGAGGAAGGGGGACAAACCCCTTTTTAATGTGCAGATGATGACAGTGCAGCGGGGAAGTGCTCAGGAAAAGGAAATAGTTTGGTGTAAGTGCCTCTCTCTGTCGATATTGCAGAGAAATGCAAGAGCAGGATGAGCTGATGAGGGTACTTAAGGGGCAGTGATCTGATGAAGAGGAGAAATACAGAATTAATGTTGTCGCCTGGGTTTCTCCACAAATTTACCACGCAAGATTTGGCAGGATTGCTCCACACCTCTGAAAGGAATTAAAGGGAATTTCCAGTGGCAGAGTGGAGCAGTGGATGTTGCCATCACACTTTGATATGTAAAACCCACCACTGCTCATGGAGAAAAGAGACCATTTTTAGACTGGCCTTTCCCCAGTCCCAGTGCCAGCTCTGCTTTCTTGGAGCCAAGGTCCCCAAAACTTCCAGGGTGACAATTCTCACCCCAGACCTGCTCTCCATTATTGCTGAGCTCCCACTAATCCTCCCTGTTATCTCCCAGCAGCTCCCATCTCATTTATCCTACCACCTTCCACAAGTTTTTTAATCTCAGACTCCTGTAAACTTGAAAAAAAATCCGATTTATGTTATGTACTCCCCGTTCCCTCCTCCTGCACCTGTGTGAACATGGATAAAATCACTATTTAATAGTGCTGGTCAAGCCTGGCTGCTTATTCTGGTTCTTCCTGCTGATCCCTTTGGATCAGCTATTAAAAGTTGGTGTGAAACTTGGGAACTCGTTCTGGAGGAGGCGAGGGAAGGATGGGAATGCCTGGAGCACTGGAGCAGCCCCAGGGAACTGCTGTGGGGGAGGCAAGAGGGAGATGAGATCCACCCAAGGAGGTGTTGGGGTCACCATCCCTGGAGTCTCCCACATTCCCAAGGCACTGGGATATCACCCAGCCCTTTCTGAGAGCTCTGGGGGATCCCTTTTCCAGGATTTTCCATGGAATTGCCATCCCATGGGAGCTGCTGCCCACCAGCATCCCTCATCCACCTGCTCCAGGCACAGGGAACAGCCCCTGCCTGGAGCCAAGGCTGTGCTGCCTCTCCAGAGGTGGGAAAAGCTCCGCCTGGATCAGTTTCAGGCAGGTTAAATTTATCCCAGAACAAGCACTTGAGCAGTTTTCAGCTCCTTTCCCCCACAGGTTTGGTTTGTTCCCTGTTCCTTCTGCAGTACCTTGACTCACCAGCCTCTAATTACTGCCTGCAGTTATAAACATGTACTTCTCCCTGGAAAAAGCCCATTATTTCTCCCTAAAATGGAGGGCAGTTTGCAGATGCTGGGGTAATGGGAACACTTGCAATATATTATTAAAACAAGCTCTCCCCCCTCTGCTTTGGAACAGCTGCAAACAGGGCTGGCTGGACGGATTTGGGGAAGTTTTGTCATCCCAACCCTGAGCCTGAGCAGCACCAGACTCTGTAATTTTCCAGCTCTAAAATCAGGGAGCTGGGGACAATTCCGGAGCAGAGTTAATCCCTCTTGCAGCCATTTGGAGCAGGAGGGGAAGAGCAGAGGCGTCAGGGAGCCCTTTCAGATTTCACAATTATCTCAAATCGCTCCGGCTCGGTCCCCGCGGAGCAGCAGCCAACTCAAAGCCCAAAGGCAGAAGAACTTCAGACAAAAGGCAGTTCCCACCGTGTCCTCGCACCTTTCAAACATCACTGCCTGTCACATTTCAAAGCTGGGATGATGACTGGATTAAACCACCTGCAACAAATCAGCCTGATGTAATTTCAGGATTTAAAAAAAAAAATAGAAATCTTTGTGTTATTGTTGGCCGTGAATAAAAAGTTACTGGAGAAGAGGTTATTTTGAAAGCAAAATAATCATCGTGGTTTTCCTTGATTAAATCCTTGCAGCAATTGAGAAGCCCTACACTCCAGTTTAAAGCTGTATTTTTGACAAAATAGCACTTTGATAGGGAAAAAAATCTTCTAAAAAGTAGCTGGCTCTAATGTGTGAGAACTCATAAAAGCTCAGGGGAAAAAAGTGCTGGTATTAATTTTGATCTATAACCTATTAAATAGCAGTAATAAAGTGTTAAACAGAAATAAAATATGGTATTATTATTATTAGCATAAGGAAGAACATCCAAAGTCGTGTTGGATATTCAAGAAAGGGTAAACCCACAGTGATTTGGGGAGGAAGGGACCCTAAAGCTCATCCAGTTCCATGGGCAAGGACACCTCCCTCTGTCCCAGGGTGCTCCAAGCCCTGTCCAGCCTGGCCTTGCCAAATCAAATTCCATCCCGACCAACCCTTCCCAATCCTTTAACCCTGGGGGGCTCTGCATGCAGGTGACACCAAACCCCCCAAGGAAGAGCCTCTTGCAGCCACCTCCAGCTCATCCTGGGGAGGTTCTGGAGCTGCCATCGGTCCTTGGGACACCCAGAGGTGTTTTCTGCTCCAGGAGGAGCAGAGCCACCAGGCTTGGGGACAGCACAGGGGTGAGACAGATCCCAGGGATTTTATGGCTCTGTTATTGATGATCCTTTTCCATAACAATTCCGAGCCCTGGCATTATTGTAACTGGGATAGTAACAGTTTGGTAGGTTTGATTAGACTGTCAGGGCAGCAATCAGGCCAGCAGTAAATCCCTGGCTCCACAGAAATGTTCCCATTCCAGCCCTAATAACAACTGGGGCCTGACAGGCAGGGGGAAGGGGCAGCAGGGCAGCCACAGCTCCTGGCGCCCTGCAAAAAGGGAGGAAATCCTCAGGGACCTTGTTATGGCTTTGAAATGGAGAATTCAGGGCAGGCCAGTGTGTGACCACGGCGGGGAAGGGTGGCCTCCAGTCAGGAGGTCACAGAGGCTGCTCCTCCCACCAGTCCTTGCTGGTCAGAGCCTCAATTAGCAGCCATTCCAGGAGAGCTTCAGCGGCACGACTAATGAGAGGTCAGAGATGGCTGCAGCTGTCTCCCCCAAGGTGGGGATGTATTCCCTGTGGTGTTCCCAGAGCAGCCAAAATGCAGCCCAAGCTTCATTCCCTGCCTGGCAAGGAGCAAGAAGTGGTTCCAGGTGGGAATCTCTGATTTTAACCCCTCTGATCTGCGAGTGCCCAGGAGGGTCTGAATAACCCACCTCCCTTGCTCTGCTCTCCCCTCCCTGGAGCACCAACCATGCCAGGGAAAGCTGGGGGGAGCAGCCAGGGGCAGCAGCCACCAATGCACCTGGTAATGCCTCAGATCACATCCACCACCAGCATCCCATTAGCTTCCTCTGCAATCCTGTTTAGGGAGCAGCCTCGTCACATGTGGAGTAACAACAACGTGACTTTCATATCACTTGGAGAGAAAATACTTGAATGCACTCCTGGTTTATCTTGGGAAACCAGTGCCTGCGACTGCAGCCGGAGCTGGAGCTCTCCCTCCCCTGCTGGCTCCAGTTGATAAGCCCCAAACAGAGCCTGATCTTGTGTCTTGTTTACCCAAGTGACAAGATGCCTCTTTGTGTCCAAATTCTCCTCAGGAAGCTCCTACCTGAGTGGATTTTACCCGAGTGAAAGGCTTGTGAGAGACTGAGGGTTTTAACGCTGTCCTGGATTTACAAGGAGAGGAGTTGCTGCTGGGTGGCAGCAGTTCTGAGGTGGAGAACAGCCTGGAAGCCACCAGTTTTCCTGGATTTCCCTGTTAGTGGTTGGTCAGCACGTCTGTTCTCGGTGACAAAACCCTGCTGGCACAAAAAGCCACAGCCTGTGACTGTGCTGAGCCACCACGGCCTGGCCAGGAGGTCCTGGTCATGCCACATGGATGCCACACCAGGAAAAAAGCCCTGGAGAGAGGCAAATCTCACATCCTGAATGTAGGGGCTTTGTTAGGCACTGCTGGGGAGCTTGCTGGTAAAATCTCCTCCAGGGAATGCTGAAATGCCTGGAGCAGAGGGTGGGATTTGCCCTAAGTGCCCCCAGGGTTATTTCAGGAAGTGTGAAGTGATGAGGGATTCTTCAATCCCATGGAACTGGGATGGAGCCTTCCTTGGAGGGCACTGGGATATCAGCCCTGAGTCCTCAGTGCTGCTCCCACTTCCAGGGCCAGGATGTGGGACAGGGCAGGCACAGCTGGATTCCTGCACCAGAAATAAATCCCTGAGGTGCTGGTGAGCACTCTGAACCCTTCCAGAGCTCCTCCAGCACTGCAGCCACAGCTCACCCTGTCTGGAGCTGGAGGATAACGTGGATTAAGTGATTTAATTCGTTAGATCCATGTTTTAACAGCTACAGTTAAACTTCCCATTTCACATGTCCCAAGCATGTTTGGGTGGCCTGTGTTTTATTCACTGTAACTCCTTAGTTTCTTGGTTAATTCCATTTTGCCTAATAAAGTGCTTTAATTTACTCTCATTTCCATATTGTACTGTAGCTAAAGAACAGAGATAAAGAGAGCTACAAGAAACTTGGAATAGATAATTGGTTAATTAAAACAACTTTCCTGGTATGTGGTTTATAACATATTGTTCTCATGGAAGCAACAATCTGGTGAACTGCTCTGCATAGGTAATTCCAACTTCCCGCTGCCTTTAATGAGTGTATCCCATAAAAGGGCTGGGAGTTATGAAATTCGGATAACCAGGTTCCCTTTCCCAGGCAGATTTGAGTTGCTTTGTATTAAATCCTTATCCAGTTTTCTCTCCCCATCCGCTCAAGACAATTCATAGTTGTCATGGGAATTTACCCACTGCACACCCACCCACCTTCTGCTGTGGCCAGGACCTGTGGGAAGCATCTCGTGTGGAAAAGACACATTCCCAGCCGTCTCCCTTTCCCAAAAGAAGTTTGGATCAGGTGGGACAGTGTGGAGAGAGGGCAAATCACTGCTGCAGGCAGAAGGATGGATGGGATCAGGGGCTGGGAACTTGCAAACCTGTCAGAGATCCCTCAGGGAGGGACAGGGATCAAGGAGCCAGGCCTGGGAGAAAGTGGGAAGGGAAGATCTGGGATGAGAAGTGGCTGTGCGGAGTTTGCTGTGACCCCAAAATCCATGGCTCTCTCGCCTAAACCATGTCTGGAATCAAGGATCTGCCTGCAAGGACATCCTGGGCACGGGAAGAGCTGGCAATAACCCCTTCCAACATTCCCTTCTGTCCAATCTGCTCCCTTTCCATCTCTCCTGGTGTGTTTCCCATCTAACATTTACAATGGGTCTTCTTTTCCATACGGTGGAAGTCTGGACAGATCCACCTCAGAGCTCTGCACAGCTCTGGATCTGTCCCAGCACTGCAGCAGGCAGAGGTGCCCCTGTAGGTCACTATTTTACCTTTTGGGTCACTTTTTTAAACATCTGGATGTGATTTCCTAAGAAACAATTGGTCTGACAGGTGCTGGAACATCCCTCTCTCTTCCCCCAGGAGAATTCCAGCCTGTACAGAGAATATATGTTTGAGCTGGAGATTAAACCACTGAAATTCAGCTTCCTGATGTGTCCTTGTGCCCTGTGAACCATGTAAGAGCACTCCAGCCCCCTGGATCCCTGCAGGAATGTCCTGAATTTCAACTGGAGCCCACCTGCAATGGGAGAGTGGGTGGGATGCACACCTGCATCCAGGTAGCCCCAGGAATCAGGCAGAGCTCTCTGCAGGGAGCAAAACAGGACCGAAAACTGCTCAAAACCGACAGGAAAAAAAAAGGAGAAATAACAGGGAGCTCTGGTTTATTCCTCAGTTCCAGGTGATTTAAGTAATTGGAAAATCATAGTTGTGAAACAACTCTTTGCAGAGCATCATAATCAGCCGCACAGCTCAGCGGGGCCTGAGCGCGGCAGAGTGGCTTTAAAGACCCCCTGAGCAAGCTGCTTTGTGGGGACATGTGTCATTTGGAGATGGCATCTCTGGGAACAGCAGCTCCCCTGGAAAAACATCCAGTCTGCAGGACCATAAGGATGCCGAGATTCAGGGAATGCTTGGGAGAGTCTCGCCAGCTTGCCGGCAGCCCCCGCCCTGCCAAGGTCCTGCTGCTGCTGAACACAAACTGCAAATCAGCCGTGACATTTCCACGGTGCAAAGAAAGCTGTGAGCGCGTGGCTGAGCATCCCCTCCACCCCGGGAGCTTTGGGAAAGCTCTGTGGGCTGCCAGGAGGGCAGCCAGGCCAGTGCCACCTCCGTCAGGGGCTGCGTGTCCCCCAGTGAGGCATTCGGATCATGCCAAGTCCCCTCCACGTTATTAATTTTGACTCGGTGCTTTGAATTCTGCTCTGAGCAATCCATAATCTCCTACCAAATAATCATAAAGGCCCTGCTGGCCTTGAAACATATGTCTCTGACAAGAGCAATAAACCTATTTATTGCTATTGTGGCCACTGTAGAAGAGCTCATGCGATGTGAGGATGAGATTTCCTTGGAAAGGCAGCCGGGCCCAGCATTTACTAAATAAAAATATTGCTCTCCAGATCTACTGATCATGTATGTGGGCATTTAAATATCAGAGATAGTTACTGCTGTGAAGGCTGGGAGAGGGGGAAAAAAGACATAAAATGAGATTAAGACAGAAGGATAGAAGCTGCTGCCATAAAAGTAACTCAATAAACGAGGCGCTGAGCTCGAGTCTGCACATCCACGAGCATCCCACGACCATAAAGCCAGGGATATAGCAGGATCAGGTCACAAAAGCTCCAGGAAGGGGAAAATGTGTCTTTAGCAGGCACAGGTTTTGCCAAGGCGCCCCAGACAGTGGAGCAGGGCACCAATTTGAGAGCTTTAGGAGCAGCGAGGGTCTGGCTGTGGTGCTCAGTGGAGCAGAGCAGGCTCTGCCCCAGAGCTTCTGAAGCAATAAATGGATTGGAGCAGTGATGATAACGTGTTTGCAGGAGAAAATTGCCTATATTGAGGCAGTGTCATGCTAGAACTCCCCAACAATAACAGGCAGGCTCAGAAAGAGGCGAAGGAACAGATGGGGGGAGATTTTCTGGCTTTTAAAGAAAATGAAACGAGATGGAGCTGTGCTGAAAGAGAGCTGCACAGAGAGAGAGGGGCAGGATGGGCTCCACTGGGGTGTCCTGAGATAGTTCAGAACACAAATGGGGACAGCACCAAACAAGTTTTACTGCCTCAGCTCCTCTCCACTGCTACATAAAAATCAAGAGACTCGTGGAAATGGAGTTAATTCACCATTGCATATGCAGGGAGAACAGCTGTAATAAAAAGGAATGTGCTCCTTGGCTGGTATTTATTTTTGAAATGTTCCCTCTAAAATCCTGGGGACAACAGCAGCTGAAGTGCAGGAGGACACTCCAGACTTTAATGGGGGAAAAAAAAGGTAAATCATAAGAGAAAGGGAGCAGAGGAAATGAAAGGGTGGCATTGCCCTGGGTTAAAAAAGTATAGGATCAATGCCACACTGAGATTATTACAGATTATAGCACCAGTTTGAGGATCTTTCCCCCTTCCTCACATCATCTTTGGAGGTCATAATCTGTCTGCAGCTGGAATAGGCTGCTGTGGATACCTCAAAGCAGTGAATATTGGTCAGCTGGGGGTACTCAAATCCCATATTTCCCCTCAACCCGCTGTCTCTCACTTCACGGTGAGGATAAACACACTGCCATATAAAAATATGGAATCCTAAAGTCAGGGATAGCTCTGACAGATGGAATAACACCAGACTCTGCTCTTAAAAATATCTATTTATTGGCCAGCAAATAACCTTTACTACAGAGATAATTCCATTCACTCACTTCCTACTATAAAAATAACTTTATTCTGCCTAAAACACTTCCCATGAGCTTATCAAGGGTGATAATATTGACGGGATGTGATGGGAGAGGGTCTGGGATGCTCCCTGTTGCCCCCAGAGGCAGAGGGAGAGCTGGGAATTCCAAAGGCAGAGCCGGGGAGCCTGTGGCACAGCAGGAATGAGGCACAGGAGGGAGGGAGGGTGCAGCACTTTCCCAGCAGTGTTTGGGGTGTTAAGAGTGACTCCTCAGCATCAAAGCTGTCCTACTTCCCGAGCCTGATCATATTTGCCAGAGCACAACTCAGGGAACAGGACTCCAGCGCAAATCACGTCGCACTGGCAGCCTCGGTGATAAATAAATTACATCCCTCTTCTAGAAACAATTTCCCATGATCAATAATGAATAAAAAAAGTCAGGTCCAAAGCAGTGCTGTGACAGCCCCACACAGAAGTGAGTGGCAGCCAGGATTTTGCTTCAGCAGCAAAATCAGGGCCTGATAAAACATCACATGTCCCCAGGACTCCAAAGATACTGGGAAATAGGGAGAAAAACTCACATTCCTCCCCCAACAAAGAGCCTGGCAACACGTTTTGAATCAAAAGGCTTCTCCAGCACAGAGCATTGCACAAACAGGGCTGTGTGGGGTAAACTCTGTGTCCTGAGGGCCACGGCAGCTCCATCTGAGCACAAAAGCTGCTGGGGTAAGAAGCAAGGCCAGGAAAATGCTCTCTCCCAATCCCAATCCTCTGGAAGCAGCCTGAGCTGAGTGTCAGCAAAGTGTGGCACTGCTGCTCAGCAGGTGCAGCATTTGGGGTGAGATGGGATGTCCTGGCACCCTGATCCTTCACCATCCCAAAACCTCCTCCTCCTCTCTGCATTCTGGGGACATGCCATGCCAAAGTTCAGTTGTCACTTGCTGAAGGCATTTTCAACTTGCAGCTCCTGCACATCTAAATTTCAACTCCTCCACCTGTCCTGAGAGGTCCCAGGTCAGCAACCCATAATGATTATTCCCTGAAAGAGGGGAGGAGAAGGAAATAGGAGTCCAAAAACTTCTGTGGAACACTCTCATGGGATAAGAGGGTTGTAGCCTGGGGAGGAACTGCTCCAGTTCACATCTGGATAAGCTGGAAATAAATTCTCAGGGGATCAAAAAGATCATGGAATCCCAGAATGGTAGGGCTGGAAGAGACTTTAAAGAACATCCAGTCTCACCCCTGCCATGACAGGGACACCTTCCACTGTCCCAGGTTGCTCCAAGGTACATCCAACCTGGCCTTGGACACTGCCAGGGATCCAGGGGCAGCCACAGCTTCTCTGGGCACCCTGTGCCAGGGACTGCCCACCCTGCCAGGGAACAATTCCTTCCCAAATATCCCATCTCTCCCTGCCCTCTGGCAGTGGGAAGCCGTTCCCTGTGTCCTGTCCCTCCATCCCTTGTCCCCAGTCTCTCTCCTTCTTTCCTGCAGCTCCTCCAGGCTCTGCAAGGCCACACTGAGGTCACCCCAAAGCTTCTCCTCTCCAGGCTGAACAATCCCAGCTCTCCCAGCCTTTCCTCCCAGCAGAGCTGCTCCATCCCTGTGGCTCTCTGGAGCAATAAGGTCAGAGCAATCCTGCAGAGGCTGTTCCTTCTCTGGAAAATTCCTTTGATTTTCTGAGGACAACCTTGAGCCTTGCTGAGACACAACCAAACCTCATTCTGGCCAGCAGGAACATGGAGCTCAATTCCTGGACCAGCCACATCCATGAGCTGAGACCTTTCCATCCTGCTCATCTCTGAGCCAGGGCTCAGGTGATCCCCGAATCCTCAATTATTATGGGCTGTCACTTCATGTAAAGTGACTCAGCCAGGCATCATTTTCACGGATAAAAACAGAATCACAGGAACACAAAACGTTTCTGGTGACCACAGCTTGCAGTTCCAGTGACTCAGCTCCAAGCAGAAGGATCAAGTGCAAATCCATCCGGATGAGGATTTCCTTAAAAGCCTCAGAAGGACCCACAGCACAAAGCTGAGAACACTTGTGCCTCATGTATCTGAGAAAACCAACACATTAAAAAAAGCAAACCTTGATGAGAACGGGGAGAATGAAGAGTTGTCTCAAGAACAGTTGCTGTGATGCCAAAACCCCACAATCTCACAAGTTTGGAAGGAGCTGTGCTGCTCTGACAGCATTCCTGGTGGCTCCTGGAGCCTGGAATGGACATTCCTGATGGATCCTGGAGCCTGGAATGGACATTCCTGATGGATCCTGGAGCTTGGAATGGACATTCCTGGTGGCTCCTGGAGCCTGGAGTGTGGAGGGCTTGGGATAATCTCAGCTCTCACCCCCAACATACCCACAGCCAGTTGGGTTTCTGGCCTTCCCCCCACCCCAAATCCTGAATTAAACCCCAGCCGTGTCCTGGGGGATTGGGGAGGGATTGTCCTGCTCTGCTCTGGCTGGGACAGCCTCACCTGGAATACTGGGGGCAGTTTGGGAAGCCTCAGACATGGAGCCCTTAGGGAAGGTCCTGAGGAGGCTGTGAGGGTGGGGAAAGGCCTTGAGGGGAAGCCAGGAGAGCTGAGGGCACTTGGTTTGTTCAGCTGGAGAAGAGGAGAGTGAGGGGAAACATCACAGTTACAGCTTCTCCTGAGGGGCAGCGCAGGGACAGCTCTGCTCCTTGGGGCAGGGAGAGCACCAGGGAACGGCTGGAGCTGGGCATGGGGAGGTTTAGGGTGGGTATCAGGGAAAGGTTCTTCCCCCAGAGGGTGCTGGCACTGCCCAGGCTGCCCAGGGAATGGGCACAGCCTGAGGCTGCCAGAGCTCCAGGAGCGTTTGGACAGCACTGCCAGGGATGCACAGGGTGGGGTTGTTGGGGTGTCAGGATCAGTGATCCCTGTGGATCCCTTCCAGCTCAGGATATTATTCCATGATTCTGTGATTCAAGTGCTGAGCTCCACTTTCCCCTCCCAGGCTGAGTCAGAGCTCTCTGAGAGCAGCAGAGCAGGGAGGGGAGGCAGGCAGGAGGATGAAGCAGCTGCTCCTCTCCCAGCACAGAGCACAAAGCTTCTCCAGTCCCTCTCTGGTTTCCTGACTCCATGAGTCATCCCAGCTCCCTCTGAGGATGCTGTGGCTGCAGGTGGAGCTGCCCAGCACCTCAGCCCCAAAGCCATGACACCTCAGTGCAGCCCACAGCAGCTCTTCTCCTCCTCCAGCCAGGGAACAGGCAGGAATTCTCACCTGGATGCTGGTTTTGGGCTGATCCCTCTTGCTGCAGAGCCCACAGCAGTGACACATTCCCAGGCTCTCCTTTCTTCCTCTGACTCACTGGGTTTTGTAGCATTTGGTATTTTAGATCTCGGAGTGAAGAGTTTTAAAGTACCTTGGAGGATTATCTGTGGCTTGTGAAGCTCCAGAATGTTCCTCTGAACCTCTGGATTGAGCATGAGGGGTTGGGTGGCTATCTGGGTCTGTCTAAAGGGGGAAAAAAATACATATTTATTATTCCATACTAGGCTGTGTATGATCCTGTGGGATCAGGGATCAGGAAGAATTCCTATTTCTGCCACTGGATCTGTAACTTGGGAGTTGGGTTTGGTTATCTCCTTCTGTCACACCAGCAAGCAGCTGCAGGTAAAGCTGGATTTAAAGATGCTTTGGGAAGAAGCTTGTTCCCATGCCCAGGACTGACCTGATCACCAGGTTTGGGAGCAAGAAGGAAGTTTTCCTCAGATCAGGATCACAGAGATGCCTTTGTATTCTCCACCTTCTCCTGTAAGATGGAATTGCACTGTCAAGGCCTCCTGGCTGCTTTTCTTTGGCAAATGCTGGCCTATTTGGTCTCTCTCTCATTGTTTTTGCAGGATTTGGTACTTTAGACTTGAAATTAAGAGCTCTAAAGTTCCTTGGAGGATTACCTGTGGCTTGTGCAGCTCCAGGATGTTCCTCTGAACCTCTGGGCTGGATAGGAGGTGTTGAGGGGACATCTGGGTCTGTCACAATGCATTCAGCATTCCATACTAGGCTCTGTATAATCCTGAGGGCTCAGGGAACAGGAGGAATTCTTATTTCTGCCACTGCATGTGTAACTTGGGGTTGGGGTTGGTTATTTCCTTCTGTCACACCAGCAAGCAGCTGCAGGTAAAGCTGGATTTGGTTTGGGAAGGTGCAGCTTGACCTGATCTCCAGGTTTGGCATCAAGAAGGAGGTTTTCCTTAAATCAAGGATCACAGGGATGCCTTTCTGTTTCCCACCTTCTCCTGAAAGATGGAATTGCTCTATCAAAGGCCTCCTGGCTGGTGTTATTGGCCAATTCCCTCCTGTTGCAGGAGCTCCCAGCAGTGACACATTCACAGGCTCTCTCCCCTGGTTTTTTGCTGTATTTTGTATTTTAGACTTGGAATGAAGAGCTTTAAAACTCCTTGGAGGATTATCTGTGGCTTGTGAAGCTCCAGGATGTTCCTCTGAGCCCCTGGATTTAATTCCTGTTTCAGAGTTGCCCTTGTCCATCCTCCAGTTCCACCAGCCACAAACACTGAGTGTGATCCAGAGAGGCTCTCAGGAAAGTCCCTCCCAGGGTTATCCTGACTGATCCACTATAATTCACCAGAAACCCTCAGAAAATCCTGCTGAGTGGCCATAATAACTGTTCTAATAATGTTCTCAATTAATTATCAGCTCTATCTCTTTAGCAGCTGCCCTGCTATTTTATGGAGGAACAGTGAGGAGCGAAATCACTTCAGCAATTCCACTCTGGTCTTTGTTTCAGCCCAGAGTTCCCCTCTCACTGAATACTGAAGCTTTCCCAGTATTCCACATTATCACAGGATGTGTCATTAAGCCCCAAATTCCCCAGGAGTTTCTCCAAAGCCCAGTGCACAGCATCTCTAATTTAAATGCATTTGCCTCAGTAATACAATTTAATAGCCACCACAGTTACAGTTTAGAATGAAAAATAACTCCTTAGCTCCGTCAACTTGCAGTATTCCGTCCTTTTGGCTTCTTTTAATTACTAAGCAGAAATATTTTTGGAACATATTTAACTTTTCAGCAACACTCCCATCAATTTTATCATTCCCACTTAGCAGTGGGTTTTACACCAGCATTAGATCCCTTTTAATTCCTATTATCAGATTTCTTTGAGTCCCAACACTTGCCTGTTTTCTTCTTTTGTTCTTTACTTCCCTAACTGCAGACTTCCAAATAGCAAAACAGCTCAGCTAAAAAGGTAAACCGCAGATAATTGGGGCTGGATTAATTAATTTCTCTTCCCTCCTTTCCATAGGTGTCTGCACTCACAGCCACTGCCTGCCACCTGCATTTAAAGGAATGTCTTTACCTGGAACAACGTTTTGGAGGCACAGAGATCCTTCATGTGCATTTACTGTCAAGACCCTGGCAGCCACCCAGCTGCCAAATTTATCCACAAGAACAGAGGAACTGGAGAGGGAACAGCCAGTGGTTCCAGTGTAGATGGGGACTTACAGACCAAGTAATCCCTTTTTTACAGGGCAGGGAGTTTGCATTACACCAACAAGGCAAAAAATCGGTGTTCATTGATCTATTCTGCACAGCAGAGCTGGGAGGTTCGGTTTCTGATTGAACACTCAAGAAAACTCTCCCTGGGGACCTGCAGGTTTCCCTTCACCACCCCTTGGGCTCAGCATGAAGAGGCACAAGCATCTCCCCACCCTGGTTCCCTGTCCCTCCCCCTGCAAAAATGAGAATGTGGGGTCTGGATCAACACCAGGCTGGGACCTCCCCCCTCCCCTCAGCCCCAAAACTCTTGCTGCTGTCACCCTGGCAGGTCCCTCCCAGTTTTGCCCCCAAGGGAGGCTGCAGCCACATTGTGACCAGGAGAGTGTCCCCACTGCAGCTGCGGGGAGAGGATGCTCCTGGACCAAGCAAGGACAGCTTTTAAAGGCTGCAGAGGTGTCACAGCTCAGACCCCTGATGGCATCAGCCTTGCCAGCTCCTCCCTGGTGTTTGGTCTCCACCAACAGCCCTGGGGTTCAGCTCAGCATCTGCTGCTCCTGGGGTGGGCAGATCCCACTGGGGTCTGTCCTGCCCCAAGCCTCGGAGCCTGGTGCAGTCCCAGCTCTCAGAGGGGAGGTGGGACTCACCCCTGGGGAGATGGGGGACTCGTCCTTTGGGGATGCAGGACTCATCCTTAGGGGATATGGGACTCATCCTAGGGGAATATGGGACTCACCTTTAGGGGGATGTGGGAGTCATCCTTGGGCGATGTGGGACTCATCCTTAGGGGTATTTGGATCTCATCCTTTAGGGGATATGGGTCTTATCCTTAGGGTATTTGGGACTCATCCTTGGGGGATATGGGACTTATCCTTAGGGGATGCAGGACTCATCCTTAGGGGATGTGGAACTCATCCTTAGGGGATGTGGAACTCATCCTTGGGGGATGTGGAACTCATCCTTGGGGGATGTGGGGCTGCTGTGCCCTGCTGGAGAAGCCAGGCTGGAGCAGAGCAGTGCCTTTGCCTGTGCCAGCAGCCCTCAGAAAAGCAGCAGCATTTCCTGGGCTGATGAAGGACTTCCCTGCATCCACCCAGGCACGGTGAGGCATTGATTTCATAAACGCTGCTGGTGTTTGGAGGAGCTCCCCGTGATGCTCTGCTGTGCCCCCCCTGAGCCTGACCCCACAGAGGGACAGGGGACTGCAGGGGGATGGAGAGGGGTCAGGGCAGGCCGGGAGGTAGCCAGGCAGGGCAGGGCAGTAGCCAGCACGCCCAGGCAGCCCTCCAGGAGGCTGAGGCAGCCCTGAGAGCTGCTCTCCCCTGCCCGGTGCCTCCCCCCAGCTCTCCCCGCGCCTCCTCCCCTGCCCTGCGGTTCTCCGGCTATAATCAAATCATAACTTTTATTAAATTCGAGATTACTTTTTAATGGAATCAATTTCTTGTGTGGTGCTTTTCCCTTCTGCCCCACGGCTCAGCCACGCTCTGCACTTTTGTGGTTATAGTCGGGTTTTTGTCTCTGCTGCTGCCCTAATGCCGGGCCCTGGGTGAGCACCCTGACCCTGTCCTGCCTGAGAGGGACACTTGTCCCTTTGCCTGGTGACCCCAAGGCAGGAATTCCTGCTGGGGAGCACCACAGGGGGAGCAGGATTTGTCCCACCTTCCAGCTGGCAGTGGGGATGGAATCAGCAAGGAATTTTCCCTCTGGAGGGAAGGGAACTCCCCTTTCCCCTTGGCTTTGGGGCTGCTTTGGAAAGGCTGTGCTGGACCCAGTGGCTGTGGAGCTCCTGGAGACACCTGAGGGGATCTCATCCTCTTCATCATCCCCTGTAGGAAGTCAGAAATTCTTCATCATCCCCTGGGGGAAATCAAAAATTCATCCTCTCCGTGAGGATGGGGGATCTCATTGTCTTCATCCCCTGTGGAAGTCAGAAATTCAGCCCAAGCTGGACAGGCTGCCTGTGGCTCTGGGAGGATTCCCACTCTGAGCCCAAGCACAGCAGCTCAAACCTCCCCACCCTCCTGGAAACCTTTGCAGGTTCCTGAGAACCATCTTGCCCAAAATGGCTTCATCTTTGCAGTTTTATGTAACTTTCCCCTCGTCTTCCCCTCCTCCTCCTGTGCTGATTCTTTTCCCTTTCTTCCCCAACACCTACAGACTGTATTATATCCTCTGATGCAAAAGCCCCATTCTGCTTTCACTTGTAACCATATAATGACAACAAGAAAAATAACAGTGACAGCTTTTATTTGGTCCTCCTGCTGCTGATGTTCTCGAAAAGGAATTTCACATCCTAACTTCGCATCTCACATTTAAACCTTTTGGATTCTGCACCTTTCTCGGCGAGGATTTTCTAAATCCTGTCTTTTCTAAAGCCTTAGTTAGGAGCCACAGGTCAGGCTGTGTCCCTGTTGGTTCGGAACCTGGTTCAATCCAGGCATCCCTCTCCCAAAAACTTCCTCTCAGTCTGGAATACCTGAGTGCTGCAAAGATGGATGTTCTGTTCTGAAGGCACGCGGAGCGTGGGCTTGTGGGCTTTGTGCTCTCTATTACAGAGGAGTTTCATTGAATTTCTGGGGGAATTGAAATCTAATTCCTCCAAAACAAATAAAGATGCATTATCTGGAGTGGTTTCTTCAGATGAAGCTGGAGCAGCAGGTCCTGAGCCCAGAGATGTGCAGAGAGGCCCTGAGGCTGCAGAAGCCCCACGTGGAGCAGGGAAGGAGTGTCAGGGGTACAGAGCCCACTGGGGACTAATCATGCAAGACAACCACCCCAAAAAATTCCCTATCCCAGCCTTTTCCTTTCTCCAGCCTGTTTGATGCTCATGTTCACACTAAGAGCATCCAGTATGTTTGTTCTGAACACAATCCCTGTGTTCATCCCACTGCAGGGCATGGAGCTGCTGGAGAGAGTCCAGAGGAGGCAGCAGGATGAGCAGAGGGATGGAGCAGCTCTGCTGGGAGGAAAGGCTGGGAGAGCTGGGATTGTTCAGCCTGCAGAGGAGAAGCTTTGGGGTGACCTCAGTGTGGCCTTCCTGAAGGAGCCACGAGGAGGATGGAGAGAGATTGTTTACAGGACAAGGGGGGATGGCTTCATTCTGACAGAGGGCAGGACAAAAGGAATTGTTCCCTGTGAGGGTGGGCAGGCCCTGGCACAGAGAAGCTGTGGCTGCCCCTGGATCCCTGGCAGTGCCCAAGGCCAGGCTGGACAGGGCTTGGAGCAGCCTGGGACAGTGGGAGGTGTCCCTGCCCAGGGTAGAGGCTTGGAACTGGATGAGCTTTAAGGTCTCTTCCAACCCAAAGCCACAGAAGGATTCTGTGATCTTCCTCTCCTGCAGGAGAAACACTGAGCTCTGCAGTTTGATTTATTCGGGAAAAAGCAATATAACCTTTTCCCTCCAATCGTGGCTCTCTCAGTTTAAGGAAGGATCCACCTAATGACTGAAGCTGTGCTGTGTCTGCCTTGCTGGAGCTGAAATATCTTCCATGGTTGAGCATCCAGGAGGCCAGAAATGGCTTGTGCATAATTAACACTTCTCTATAAGTGTTCACACCATTTAACCACTTCCAAATCAGCATCAACTGCCTCTTTTGAGAATTTGAAGGAGACTTTATATTGTTCTTTGCATCCCTCCTAAGATGGGAACCCAGAGCTTTCTCCAAACTTGAGAAATCTCTCATGCAGTGATGAGGAGATGAGCTCTGAGTCTGCAGCTATTCAGGTAACTTTGCTCTGTCTCCTCCTTTCAAAGTCGGATTTTATTTTTCAGCCAAGTCCATTCTGGCTGTATCTGTTCCTGGGAACAAAAGGATGTTATTCTTTGAGCTTCATTTGAAATGCTCTTCCATGGTCATTTATGAAAAGCATAAAAATAGCTTCAGTCCTGAAGCATGAGACACAGCACCAAAAGCTTATATATATATATATATATATGTAAGAATAGATATTTGTGTGTGTTTGTGTGTTGTTTTTAAGGATGACATTCCCTTTTTTTGCCTGGGTATGTGGGGTTTATTGCTGCAAAGGGCGAATTTTTTTTTTTCCCAGTCTCACACAAATCACCAGGACTGGGGGAGCTGCAGCTCTGCCGTAACTCTGCCTGTAATTAATAAATCATCTGAAGAGCAGAGAGTAACAGGTCCACTTTGAGGGCCAACAAGAGACTTCTAAGTATAGAAGTCTTTGAAAAATTAAAATCAGAGTCCATTTTGGTGTCCGCTCTGAGCTCCTGGGTTTCTGCTGCTCCAGTCCGTGGGGAAGCTCAGGTTTTGTCAGTCTGAACCCCTGCAGGTCCTCCCAGGCAGGTGGGAGTGGGAACTGGGCACAGCTCCAGCCGTGGAGCCCGGGGATGGCAGTGCCCCTTTCCCGAGGATGGGGCTGGTGGCATTTCCGTGGCTTTTCCCACACTTTGCTGGAGCAGCCAGCCTGGTGACAGCAGCATTTCCAACCCTGATTTCTGGCTGCTTTTCGAGCCTCAGGTTGCAAGAAGTAATTAACTCTCTCTGTTACACTCCTCGATCAAACCGAGGCATTCTGGCTGCTTCCATCCGGTTTTGTTAAATGAAACTGGATCGAAAGATCATTTCCTACAAAACCAACGTTTTCCTGAAGCTGGCCATCCTTGGTGACCTGTGTAAGCTTTCCAGCAGCTCCAGTCATTCCCTGACATCCCTGCCTGTCTCCCTGCTCCCAACAGCCAGCTGGAAAATGGCATTCCCACCCTACACCGGGATAGTTTGGAAAGACACGTTTTATTCCCCAAGCTATTCACCTGAACTACATGTCCCTAGTCACCTTCCTGGGCTGGTGGCTCCTGACTGACACTGTGATCCCAGCTCATTCCAGGCTGGGATGTGCCTGGGAAGGTGCTGGGTGCTTCCTGCTGCTCCCTGCCGGCACGGTGACCTGACAGATGTGTCCCCTCGGAACGAGGAATACAAATGCTGTCCCTTGGCCTCGGCGGGAAGCACATCTTTCAGTGCCACTCGCAGGGACAGGCTGTCCTTCCCGCAGAGCCATCCCGCCGGAACAGCCCGAGCTGCAGACAAACATTATGGAAATGCCTTCCCACAGCTCAGAAATGCTGCTTGTGCTCCATTAGGTCATTGGCAGAAAGCGGCAGCGCAGCCTCGCGGATTTGCATCCTTCCCAGCACAGGCTGTTTGCCGGCTGATGGCTGCTGTCCTGGCGGGATTTTTTGGGAAAAGGGCTTGTTCCTTGCTGCTGAGGGCAGCGCTGGAGGCTCAGATCTCCGTGGGAGGTATTTACCTGCTCTGTCTCCCCATCCACACCTTCAGTGAAGCTGCGCTGGGAGAGAAGTGAGGAAAAATAATTGCAAAGGCTGGATGGAATCAAGGCCAGCCTGGTCCTGAGGATCACAACACCCTCAGGCCCTTCCTTTTGTCCCCATGGTGGTCCCAGCTCACTTCTCCTTCCCTCACAGGGATGAGAATGCTGTTCCCAGCAGGAGCAGATCACAGCCCCTGGGAAAGGGCTCATGTTTCCAACAATAAATGTACACAGGACGCTCCATGCAGCAGCAACAATTTAAAGTTTTCTGAAAAATGATGTTTCCCTGGCAAAAGTCCTTGAATTTTGCTCTGCTGACCCTGTGTCCTGCTGTGCATTGCTGCTCTCCAGGGCTGCTCACAGGGTGGGGGTTTAGCTCGTGTTATGTTTTTATGGTGCTGTCCATCTCTTATGGCTGTGCTCTTAGGTGGTGTTTCTGCACAGGTCCTCTGGCCCTTGCCATATGGATTTCCCAGAGCTCAGCTCCTGCCCTGCCTGCTCTGGAGCTCTTCTTCCCAGTCTGCCCAGTCCAAACCAGCCACATCTGCACAGCTGTGTCCTTATCCTGCCCCACTCAGCTGGTCATCTCTACCTCCAGATCGCGAGGTTCCTTCCCTGAACCTTTGTCCAGGCCATTTCCACTCCCAATCCATCAGCAATTGAGGAGGATATCCAGCACTTTCTGCCATGGGAGATCTTACCCAGAAGGAGCACAGATTGAGTGATTTCCTCCCATTCCAGGGAAGAAACATGTCAGAAATAATAAACTGTGGCTAAGGAAGGATCCTTGGGGACGTCAGGCAGAGCATTGCCAGCAGCCAGGGAGGGATCCTGCCCTGTGCCCAGCCCTGGAGGCACCTCTGCAGTGCTGTGCAGCTCTGGATCCTCAGCCCAGCAGGGACCTGGAGCTCCTGCAGTGGGGCAGCTGAGGAAGGCCTGGAGCATCTGGGTGCCCAGCAAAGGCTGAGGGAGCTGGGGCTGTTCAGGCTGCAGAGGAGCCCAGCTGAGAGGAGCCCTGAGCCCTGGGTGTCCCTGTGTGCAGGGAGGCTCAGAGCAGGGCCAGGCTCTGCTCCGGGGGCAGCAATGGCACCAGAGGAAGGGCAGGGACTGAGCCCAGGGAGTTCCCCTGCACAGGAGGCACAACTTCTTCCCTGGGCAGTGCCAGCCCTGCAGAGATTGTGCAGAGAGGCTGTGCGGTGTCCCTCGCTGGGGATATTGCAGAGCTGTGTGGCCACCCTGCTGTGCCCTGTGCTCTGGGATGGCCCTGCTGGAGCAGGGAGGTGGCACCAGATGAGCCCCTGGGGGCACTTCCAGCCTGACCCATCTGGGGTTCTGTGACCTTTCAGTGTTTGGAGGAACTTGCCCAATTCCCTTTCCTGTGCATGAAAACCTCTCCTCTCCACTCCCTGTGATCCCTCCAGGTGGGAGAGCTGATCCAAACCCTTCGGTTGCTCTGACCAAAGGCTTTCCCTTGGCCAGGACATCCTCACCTTGATCTCCCAGGATGAGAAGGACCCAGCACGAGCAGAACCTTGAATATCCCAAGCAATTCTCCTCCATCCCCATATTTAATACACCTGTAATGCCATTCCCTTAAAATATGAAAAGCAGGGGGAATATAGAAGTAAATATAGTGCCTCCATAGCATTATATAAGTAAATAGAGTGCTAACCTGGAAGAAAGCACTGCAGGAATACTAAAAGTGAGTTGTTTGGTTTGACAGAGCACAATGAGTACCTGCCTTCATTACTCTGCTGAAATATGGGCTGCTCCAAGGCATTTTGATAATTATTTGTGTCATGCACTTATTTATTTATTTTTATTTTAACCCAGCCTAGGCGTGCCATGGATTTTGTGGAGAAATCCTCACACTGTGTTCGTGTGTAGGAAGCTGCAACAGTTCCCTAATTCTTTGTGGAAGGAAAAGAATCATTTGTTTGTTGTTTTTATTTTAATCCTGAAAATGAACATTGGTAATCACTGTTCTACTGAGAAGCAGCTCAACACATTCCTGCAAACTCTGCTGAAAGCAAGCACGGGAAATTTCACCCTCGGAAAATATTTTGCGAAAAATAAGGCGTGAATTTGAACACAGAAAATCAATTTTTTTTGCATCCTTGGCAGCAAGAGCCTCCCTCAAATTTCTATTAAGTTCTGGGAAGGCTGCTTTGTGTCAGGAAAGACAAAGTCAGCCCCTTGGATTGGCTTCCACAGATGCCAGGCTTCTAATGGAAAGCCCAGATAGCAGCAAAGTTAGTGGGGTTCAGTGTTCCTTCTGTACCAACTTGGTAATTAAAAATTGGGAAAACGAATCCAAAACCCTAAAAATGGATGTAGGCCAAAAAATTGAGTTGGGAATGGACAATCTCCCCAGTCTGTGGGTGTTTAACAGCCCTGTCCCTCCGTGGGGTCTCTGCACACCTGCAATTTCCAGGGTGGGATGCGCCAGAGGTTGTAGGGTGGCCATGGAAACCAGCAGGTCCTGGAGCAGCAGAGGGAATCAGCACAGGGAATTTGGGCTAAGGCAGCTCCTGAACCAAAGCCATGTGTCAGCAGCAGGATTGCAATTCCCAGGTGTTGAGGCAACAAGGAGGAATGTGGGGTGCAGCTGGAGCACCTGCCTGCACCTTTTCGTTTAAAAATATCCATTTAAAAAAATATTTTGGCTGATGGAAGATATTTCTTTAAGCGGGAGGGAGCAGGAGGGATGCACTGACCAGTGCCAGGCTGTGAGAGCATCTGTGCTGTGTTTGTGCTTGTGAGAGAGCTGGGAAAGAACCAAAAGCCTTGGATGTCCAGGTTTTCCATAGGCAACACATCCACAGGGTCCAAGTGACTGAAGGGAGCCTGCAAGGAAGATGGAGGAGACAATTTACAAGGGATGGAGGGACAGGACAAGGGGAAATGGGTTAAAACTTAAAGAGAGGAAATTTAGATGGGATATTGGGAAAGAATATCCCTGTGAGGGTGGGCAGGCCCTGGCACAGAGTGCTCAGAGAAGCTGTGGCTGTCCCTGGATCCCTGGCAGTGTCCAAGGCCAGGCTGGATGGGTTTGGAGCAGCCTGGGATGGTGGAAGTGTCCCTGCCATGGCAGGGGTGGAATGAGATATTGAAAGTCTCTTCCCACCCAAGTTTGCTGTGATTTTGATTTCAAGTGCAAAGCTCCCAGAGGCTGTGGGAGGCTGAGGATGGATCCTGCTGGAGCTGTGGATGCTCTGGCCTCAGCCCATCACTCATCCCTGGGGAATGAGCCTCCCAGCCTTGTTCTGCCGCTGCTCTGAGTGCTTTTCCTGGGATTTTCTTCCCCTCCATCCTCCCTGCGCGGGGCAGCAGCTCCCTGCCAGCGCAGTGCCAGCACCTCTGGCTCCCCTGGCTGTGCTGCTCCAGGGCTCCAGGGCTCCCTGGGATTGCCTGTCAGGGAGATTGGTGGGATCTGAGCTGCCAAACTTCCCGAGCCATTTACAAAGCGCCGCTCGCCCGGCCCCGCTCACTGGTGATGAATGGAGTTATTATATCTGCACAATCTTATCCTGCCCCCCAGCAAAACTCCCTGCTGCCTGCACCGGGGCTGGGCAAGGCTGGGGAAGCACACGGAGCACTCATCACATTTGTCTTGCAGGGAGAGGGAGAACTGAGGGCTGCAATGAGCAGCTTAAAGAGCCAAGAGTGTGGGATTCCAGCTGGGCTGCTCCCTGCCTGCTGTGCTCCTTCAGCCTCTTCCCGTGGCCTTCCCACCATCCCTGGGCATCCTGGGCATGGGGAGTGGGCATTTGGGGTCTCCTCCCGTCTTCTGGTGTATATTGGGTGGGAAAATCAGCTTGGGTGGCCCTGGGCTGAGCTGGGGTCACCTCACCCCCCAGGCAGGACTCACTGCAGCTTGGGGACACCAGTGGATGCTGTTCCCTCTCCACCCCTCACTTCCCTGCTTTGGGAATGTTTCCACAGCAAAGAGCAGGTGGGAAGGCACCTGGTGGAAATGACCTTTCCTCCATGCCTGCTAGAACAGCACATGCTGCCCAGATGGGGCTAATTAATGAGTGAGGGTTTGTTAACACTCCCAAAGCTTTGGGAATGCTGAATCAGCCCTGGCTGAACCCTCACACCCAGAATTCCCTCTGCAGCTGCAGCCAGGATGGGCATTTCTGGGGCACAGGGTCACCCCAGGGAGCAGGAGGGTGCCAGCCTGGAGAAGGACTTGCAGAAGGTGGCCTGGAGCCCCAAAGTCCAGGGCAGGAGCTTCTGGGCTCCTCCAGCACCTGGAGGGGTGGTGTCACTGATGGTCTGTGTGATGGAAGGGGTGCTGGGCAGGCCAGGACTGGGGTCAGGTGTGTTCATGGGCACAGGGACAGTGACCACGTGTGACTCTGGCACAGGGTGCCCAGAGAAGCTGTGGCTGCCCCTGGATCCCTGGCAGTGTCCAAGGCCAGGTTGGACAGGGCTTGGAGCAGCCTGGGATGGTGGAAGGTGTCCCTGCCATGGCAGGGGTGGCACTGGATCAGCTTTAATGCCCTTCCAACGCATTCCAGGACTGTAAGATCCCAAGATTCCATGATTTGGGTGCCAGAGGAGCGATCAGCAGAGACACCCCGGGGTGCTAGTGCTGGGGTCACTCGGGGGGTGGGCAGCGTTCCAGGAGTGCAGGGCTGATGGGATCGGGATGGGATGGATGGGATGGGATGGACGGGGGGCTGGGCTGGATGGGGTGGGATAGGATGGGATGGGATGGGATGGGCTGGATGGGATGGGATGCAGAAGGAGCACGGACACTGCCCCGGGTGCTGGGGGTGTTTAGCCCCGCGGGAGGCTCAGGGCTGCGGCACCGCACAGCATCCCGGCCGGGGACAGGGCGGTGGCAGCAGGGGGCTGTCGCGGCTTGTGGCTCCCCGAGCCTCGGGGGGCTGCGCTTCCTCCGCTCCCGGCGTGGGCTGTGGGAACCTCCGGCCTGCCCCTGGTCCCTCCGTGGGCGGGAGCGGCGGCCCAGCCCCGCACCGGGTCGTGATGCTCCGGCGGAGGGAGAGTGTGGGAAGAAGGGCTGGGAAAGGCAGAGCCGCGTCCCCCCGGAGCCCGGCTGGAGCTCAGCTCCCACCCCCGGGAGCAGCACAGAGGGTCTGACCCTGGGCGGGCTGGGGAGGCCGGGATTGGGGGTGCGGGACGTGACTCTGTGCCTGTCCCGACCCGAAAAAGGGACACTGGGACACCCCGGGCCACCCCTATCTGAGCAAGGGACACTGGGACAGCCTCTGCCCACCGAAGCAAGGGGAATGGGGACATCCCTGCCCATCCCCACCCCACTGGGACACCCCTGTCTGAGCAAGGGACACTGGGACAGCCTTGCCCACCCAAGGAAGGGGCACTGGGGACACATTTGCCACCCCTGTCTGAGCAAGGGACACTGAGAGCCTTGCCCCCAGGAGCACCCTCACAGTGACACCACCAGCATCAGCCCTGTCCACTCATTAAAACCTGGCAGTGAGTGAGCAGCAGTCCCAGGGGAGGCTGGAAAAGGCTTTTGCTGTCGTGTCCAGGTGGGATCACAGGCTGGCAACCCAACAAGGCACTTTCTCGTGCTGTAAAAGCACCACAGGCCCTGTTCCTCCCCGAGTGACAGCCCTGCCAAGGCACTGTCACACATTTCCCAGGCAGCATTAGAGGAGCGGGGAGAGATGGCAGCGAATTTGCATTAAAAATGGTCACGTTGGCATTTGCTTCGTGCTGAACATTCCTGCTCTTCAAAGCAGCACATATTTTCACAGGAAAAAGGAGAGCAAGGAGCACACTGTCCCAGGTATGAGAGCGTTGCCTTTGTCCCGAGCAATTTTCATCTTAAGAATAAAAGAACTGCATAAAGGAAAATACTGCTGAGCACATTGGTTTGCAATTTTCCAGCCTTTAAAGGCTGGTCCCATCACTCTCCTCCCAGAGAGGTTTGTTCTCTGGCCCCTGAGGACACTGTTTCCTTGCCAGATCCTAATTTTCAAACCTCAGCTCTTTCAGCCCGTTCCAATAAACATCACAAGAATGTTGCTAAATAGGGAAAGTGCTTTTTTTTTTTTTTTTTGTTCTCCTTAAGCCTTGAGAAGGAGGGGAAGATTTTGTTAAATGTTTAAAAAAGGATTATTTGGGGCTGAGGCGCTGTTTATCCAAGCAGGGAGGGTTTGGAGAGGTGAGGAAGGGTTAAACCTGTTGGAGCTGGGGAAGTGGGCTTGGATGAGGCTGGAAAATCAAGGAATATTGCCCTGGTAGTGAAATTAGTGGGATGTTTGCAGTGCCCCTCTGTACCCTGGCTCTTCCCAAGGATGGGATGAAAATGAATATGATGGGATGAAAAGGAACATAAAATGAAAATAAATGATGAAATGAACAATAAATGAAAATAAAATGATCATCAGGTTGTTCCAGGCAGTTCAAAGACTCTTCCTTGTCCTTTCCTCCATTCCACCATTCCTGGTCCTTCATCACCAGGCCAAGGCTATGGCTTTGACTCCTCTGAGCCTGCCTGAAGAATGGACTTGTAAGTGATTATTTTAATGAAGTGAAAGCTCATCAATGGCTCTGGAAAGCAAGAAGCTGCTGGGAAGCTCCAATTGCACCATGCTGAGCACTCTGGGCTTGGCTGAGGTGACCCTTGTGACATCTCTGGGGTGGCTGGGGAAGCTCAGCTCCATTCCCGGCATCTGGAGAACGCTGGGAGTGTCCCAGGAAATGTTCCAGCAGCTCCATGGCTGAGAAAACCCCCAAAAGAGCCACTCAGTTGTTGAGATAAACCAAAACCCCTGAGCAGAAGATGCTGCAGGGCTTTGCCCTCTCGGGGGAGGTGAGAGCTGGGTTGATTGGGGTGGAAAATTCCTGAGATTTGCAAGTCAGAGAGAGAGAAAGGAATGGTAAGAGAGGTCGATGCTTTTCTGGATTAGGGGCTTTATCCCAGGATAAATTCCCTGCTTGTTCTCAGGATGTGGAAATTTGGGGTTTGCTGCCTGAGCTGATGAGGTTTCCTGGCCTGGGAATGGCTGGAAATGCTGGGAAGGGAGAAGTGTTAATCCAGGGCTAACAGCTGCATGCAGGGTGAGCAGACCTCCCGAATTCTGTGCAGCTCCATGTCCCACAGCAAGGACTTCATGTGCTCATCCATCTCACCAAAATAACTTGAATTTAATGCGAAAACGAGGAAGAGATCTGTGGCCATTTCCATCCCTAATACATCAGCCCATTCCAGCAGATTCCAGAGCCCGGAATTCTATTCCTAAATTCCCCATCACAACGTTGAGCCTCATTTCAACTTCCTTGTGGTTTTCTTTTCCCTTTTTTTCCTCCTCCTCTCTTTGCAATTTCAGTCAGCCAAGCGCTTGCCACGCATTGAGACATCCCTTGAACTCCCTTTCCTGGATGTAATTTCTCGGAATTTTTGTGAAATCCATCTGCATGGATCCCAGTGCATACAAATCCAATGACACCATTCTAATCAGCCTTAAATGCTGCAGCAGCCCGCTCCCATTTAAGCTAATAGCTCCCAGCAGGCAAAGGTTGTTATCCTTTATGGACCAGCCCTCTGGGGAGCCACAGGGAACAGCTTGGAACAACAGGGAATGCATTTGGAAGTTGCCAAACTTTACTTACTGCCTCGCAGGGCTTTGGGATTTGGTGATTTTTAATTTTTTGAAATTTTTTTTCCTTCCCTACATACACAGAAGAGGTTTTTTGAGCCTCGGTGTACTCGTCTAAAATAGGAATTTCGGTTTGTAATTGCACTCTCAAATTCCCAGGATTGCTGGCTCTCACCTGCGTGGGCATCTGGAAGAACTTGGATTATCTGTTTTTTTAGCAGAGGAGAAAACTCGAGGGACCTCCAGCCTGAGAAATCCCAGCGAGTTCTGGGGATTAACACGTGCCCTTCCAGGCAGGGAGGTTTGGAGGCAAAATCCTTGGGAAATGCCAGAGTTTTGCTAACAGGTTTGTAAATGGAGGTGCTTTGCTTTAAAGGGGGATATTTATTAGGTGTGCCAGCGGAATGAAAACAAGCACAGATGGAGGATAAATCTTCCTGAGCAGCAGTGCAGCTCCCAGATCATTCCATAACCATCGGATTTGAGCACCTTTAGGATTTCCCAGGCAGCTCTGGGTGTGGGACGAGAGGTGAGGGCTCAGCAAGGACAGGAGGAGGTGACAACTCCTGCCCAGCCCTGCCTTTTCCAGCTGCTTGCAATGTTCCAGGCTCTGTCTCTCACTCTGAGGTTTCTCCACACTGGGCTCTGCTCAAAGGGTGGCTCAGTAATGAGGAGAGGGGTTTGGATGAAGGGAAAATAGATCACAGAATTCCAGGATCACTGAGGTTGGAAAAGCCCTCCAGAACCACTGAGTCCAAGCTGTGCCCAATGCCCACCTTGTCCCCAGCCCAGAGCACTCAGTGCCACCTCCAGCCCTTCCCTGGACACCTCCAGGGATGAGCACTCCAAACCTCCCTGGGCAGCTCCTGCCAAGGCCTGAGCACCCTTTCCATGGAGAAATTCCTGCTGCTGTCCAAGCTGAGCCTCCCCTGGCCCAGCCTGAGGCTGTTCCCTCTCCTCCTGTCCCTGTTCCCTGGAGCACAGCCTGACCCCCCGGCTGTCCCCTCCTGTCAGGAGCTGTGCAGAGCCACAAGGTCCCCCTGAGCCTCCTTTGCTCCAGGCTGAGCTCCTTTCCAGCTCCCTCAGCTGCTCCTGCTGCTCCAGCCCCTTCCCAGCTCTGTTCCCTTCCCTGGACATGCTCCACAAATTCCTTTACATCATCACAAGTCCTGTCTGGGAATACCCCAGAGAGTGTCAGCAAAAGCCATTTCATGTTCCATTTTTTTGTGTACAAAGCCTCAAGTGCAAAATCTGCTCAGGGCAGCAAAATCTGCTCAGGGCAGCATTGAGTGAACCTCCCTGAACAGAACAGATTCAGACATGGCAGGGAGTTGGCTGCTCGATTGTGAAGCCAGGAGGAGATGTGAGCACCTCCCTGGCACAGCTTGGCTGGAGAGGCCTTTCCGTGTTGCCTGCTGCCTCCTGGACTCCCAGGGATTGCATTCCTGCTGGAATCCGAGCTCTGGGAGCTGGGCTTGGCAGCCTGAGGGGTTTGCCTGCTCTGCAGAGGATTTGCAGCCTGGCTGGGGCTCAGTGTCTAAGCCAAGCTGTTGAAGCCTCCATTCAGCCCAGCTCCTTCCAGAGCTGAGGGGAAGAGAAGAGAATGAGTTATTTTCATGGGAATCCTTCCTGGCTAACACTCATTCAGAACAGGGAAGAAGAAATGGAAGCATTTCACCTCTACTAACAAGTCTGGAAGCCGTGGATTTGTTGGTGCTTGGTTTTGCTGATGGGATCTGTGAAAAATCCAATGTCCCTGAGGAGCCAGGAGAGGATCAGAAATCCTGCTCCCTCCACTGAACGAACCTGTCCTGCTTCAGATCCCCTCCTGCTCTCCTTAGGGCTGGAAAGATGCTCCTGTCACACGCCTGGGTGCTCAAAGGGTCCTTGGCTGGAGGACCTCAGGGAGCTGGAGGATCCAGCAGGGATGAGGAGCCTGAGATGGGAATGTTTGCTCCAGCAGAGCCCCTTGCAGGCAGCTGCAGCATCCACCCTTGCTCAGGCTGAGGTTTGGCTGTCTGAGGGGGGATGCAGCCCCTAATTCCTGCATTTCCATCAGCTCTGACCCTTGAGTGGCCTCCAGACACAGCCTGGGTCAGGAGGAGTCACAGCAACCCCACTGGGGGGGACAGAGCGGGTGGGAATGGGGAGATCTTGGAGCACTGGAGGAGAACTGTGAGATGCAGCCCTGGGGTCCAGCAGCAGAAGGAGCTGGAGCTGCTGGAGAGAGTCCAGAGGAGGCACCAGGATGATCCAAGGGCTGGAGCTCCTCTGCTCTGGAGCCAGGCTGGGAGAGCTGGGGGTGTTCACCTGGAGAAGAGAAGCTCCAGTGAGACCTCAGAGCTCCTGCCAGGGCCTGAAGGAGCTCCAGGAGAGCTGGAGAGGGACTGGGGACAAGGGATGGAGGGACAGGACACAGGGAATGGCTTCCCACTGCCAGAGGGCAGGGAGAGATGGGATATTGGGAAGGAATTGTTCCCTGTGAGGGTGGGCAGGCCCTGGCACAGGGTGCCCAGAGAAGCTGTGCTGCCCCTGGATCCCTGGCAGTGTCCAAGGCCAGGCTGGACACTGGGGCTTGGAGCAACCTGAGATAGTGGAAGGTGTCCCTGCCGTGGCAGGGGTTGAACTCAATGACTTTTACAGTCCCTTCCAACCCAGCCCATTCCATGATTCTGTGGAATTTCTTTACTGGGACTGGGATGCAGCTGCCCTCCCCAGGCTGCCCTGGGCTGGAATCCTGGCACACATTCCATGGATCATCCCTCAGCATCCTGCTCCAGCCTGATTGTCTGGGATGAGCCCTTGTCTCCTGCACTGCTCTCTGTACAAATCTCCTGCTGGGGATGGAATTATTCATCTCCTTGTCCCAGATAACATTAATGGGACGCAAACGAATGGACTGATTTTCCACAACGCTCCCAAAGATGAATGGGCTTCCTAATCCCTATTTTATCTGGGAAGAGTTGAAGCATAGTGAATTGAAGGTCTGAAGATTCCTCTCTGCTCACTCAGAAGCTCTGAGGCTCTGCTTGAGGTGGTGCTTGGTATTCCATGGGCAGATTCCTGAGGAGTGGATGAGCTGATCCCCCCTTGCAGTGGCAGCTGTGGGATGTGAAATCTCCAGGGGTGCAGCCAGAGCCCCTCAGGAGAGCCCAGAGACTGTGCCAGCAGCTTCTCCAGAGCTCTGGATATTGCTGCCACCTTCCCCACAAACAGCTGGGGGAGAGCAGAAGAATCCACAGACTATTCCCTAGATGCTCCCTGCAGTTGCTGCTGGTTGGTTGTTGTGTTCCCTGGGATCCCTGTGGATGTGCTGCTGCAGCCTCAGCAGTGATCCTGGGTGCTCAGGGCAGCAGATCTCCTCAGGAGCTGTGGTTGTCCCAGAAATGGGAAAATGTTCATCCTGGGAAGAGGAGGACAGGGTTGGCAGCTTTTCTGGATTTTATGGCACAGCAGCAGGTCCTGCTTGGTCCTGAAAGGAGGCAGATCCTGATTATTTAGGTTGGAAGATTTCTTTAAGATCTCTTTAAGATCATCAAATCCAACCATTAAAGAGATGTAGATCTGCCAGTGCTCCTGGGTGGGTTTAATGGGGAGGGCATGGAATTCCCACAGGGATCAGGGAGGCTTTGCCATGGGATGGGGTTGGATCTCTGGCAGCAGCTGGCTGCCCACTGTGTGCCCCGGCAGATCTGCTCCCAAAAAACCACAGGTGATCTGCAGCATGCTGGGCCTGGGCCTGCTAAGTCCCCAAAATCATCTCTGTGTCCTCCTCTGCTAGTGTGGAGATCCCTGGGGTGGTGGAAACTCTCCTGAGGGTGCTTTTCCTCTAAAAGCCTCTCCCCAGGGTTATTCCCTGCTCCTGGGTACATTCCTACATTCCCTGGCCATCTCCTTGGCCCCCAAATTTCTCCTCCAAAAGCTCTGGCTCCAAACCTCTCCTGGGCTTCATTTCCTGAGGCCAGAGGCTCCTCTTCTCCATATCCAGCACACAGAATGGATCTTTCTCCTTCCATTCCATCCAGTTCTGCCCTCCAGGCTCCCAAATCCAACTTGAACTTCCCTTGGGCTTTTCCCACAGAATATTGGAGGTGAATCAGCCCAGGATGAAGTGTCCATCTCCTCGTGGAGAGGAGCCTGGGAGCAGGGAGGGATCTCCCAAAGGCCTAGCAATTCCAGGATCATGGATTGTCCTCTTCCCTGCCACCAATCCGTACAAACACTGCTATATTTCAACCTTCTCTGCCCACCTCAACTCCGTGTCTTTATTCTCACCAAAAGCTCTTTGTTCCTGGATGCTCTGGAAAGGGAATTAGTGCCTAATCCTTCTATATGTGACTCCATGCTTTGCATATCATCCTCGTGTCCCTTGTCCCCAACAACTTCCCTTTTGTGCCGAGCTGAGCTCGTGTCTGAACTCTTCCCTGATCCTAGAAGGTTTTTTCCTCCCGTCCTGGGAGATTACAACTAATTCAGTGCCCAGCCATGCATGCCAAAATTTAAATAATAAATCATCTCTCCCTGCCAGCGAACACCCCTGGACACAGAGGCAAAGCCCCGCTTCTTCCTGGGAAAACGGGGCTCTGCCTCGGGCTGAAAATCCCAGGAATTGTGGGGTGGGGGTGCTTCCCACCTGCCTGCACAGCCCCCAGCCCTTCCCTGCTTGCCTTGGCTCTGCTCTGAAGGAAATGATTGCGTTGGGATCCTCCGAATGACAGGGAGGGGAGCAGGGGAGCCCGGAGGAGCCGATGGAGGGCGGGGATTGAAGGGAAGCCACGGCAAAAAATGGGAGCAGGGAACAAAATCTGGGAATTTTGGGGTGCAGGAGGATGCCCGTTGGTGTGCCCCATGTGCCAGTGTGCTGAATTCTCCTCCCCACCCACGTCAAAGGTTTTTATCCTTTAACCAACACCGTGGTGAGAGGTTTATTCAAGTAGAAAATTTTTAATTGCATTCTCTTGTAGTCAAATATTAATGGAAGGACCTTGTACAAATAAAAGTGAATAATGCAACAGCTTAGCTGACAACATTGTTTCACATTCATTGCAGATTGTGAACCTTCATTAAAATGGATTATTTTTGCTTTGGAGATTTAACCAGCAACATGACTTTCCCCTCTCGCTGGCCCTGTTCTGCCTGAGCCCGCAGAGAGCTCGAGCCAAGGAGGAGCTTGCAAAATTAATTCCGAAAGAAGAGGCTGAAACTTCCAGGACGTGAATTCTCCTCATCCCCTCGGCTCAGAGGAGAGTTCAGCACGGAAGTTGTCAGGCAAGGAGTGGGAGCAGCGCCCTGCCATGGAGGAGAGCTCGGGGGAGCAGGGCAAGGCTTGGGAAAAGCAGGAATGGAGCAGTGACCTGTTGGAAAGGAATCTGAGGTGATCCCAAAAGCCAGGGGGTCAGAGGGTGGCCTTGGCTTTAGGACAACAGCTCCACCAGGGGGGTCAGCTGGTCCTGCTGAGGCAGTCAGGATGGCTTGAGGGCCTTTGAGGGCATCTCTGGCTCAGCCCAGCCCAGAACAACTCTGATCATGGAACCCCAGAAGGGTTTGGGTTGAAAGGGACCTAAAAACTCACCTCATTCCAGCCCCTGCCATGGCAGGGACACCTTCCACTGTCCCAGACTGCTCCAAGCCCTGTCCAGCCTGGCCTTGGACACTGCCAGGGATCCAGAGGCAGCCACAGCTTCTCTGGGCACTCTGTGCCAGGGCCTGCCCAGCCTCACAGGGAGGAATTCCTTCCCAATATCCCATCTGAATTTCCCCTCTTTAAGTTTGAACCCATTTCCCCCTTATCCTGTCCCTCCATCCCTTGTCCCCAGTCTCTCTCCATCTTTCCTGTAGCTCCTCCAGGCTCTGCAAGGCCACACTGAGGTCACCCCAAAGCTTCTCCTCTCCAGGCTGAACAATCCCAACTCTCCCAGCTTTTCCTCCCAGCAGAGCTGCTCCATCCCTCTGCTCATCCTGCTGCCTCCTCTGGACTCTCTCCAGCAGCTCCAGCTCCTTCCTGTGCTGGGCCAGGGCTGGGGCAGCTCTGCAGCTCTCTGGGGTCTCACCTGAGCACAGGGGCAGAGGGGCAGAATTCCCCCTTTCCTGCTGTGGGATCAGCCCAGGACAGGGTTGGTTTCCTGTGCCACCACAGAAGTTTTTCCCACTTGCAGCGCTCTCTGCTCTGCCTGTGCTTTCCCAAAGCCTCCGTGCCTCCATCCTGCAGTGTCTGTGCTCCTCATGCAGCCTTGGTCCCACCCAAGTCCCAACTCCATGACTGCCACCAGGGATGGTCCCAGGCAGCTCCAGCAGAATCCCTCACCCTCACCAAGATCCACATGAGATGTTCAAAGCACTCCAGGGTTTTGGCCAGGCTGTGGATCAGCCTCACATGGGAAGCACGAGGCAGCAAACTCCCATCAGGAGCAGCAGTGCAGCTCTGCTGCTCCACTTTTCTCCCACGAATTCCAAAATGCAACCCAGGTGCTCAGCTGGCCACAGGATTGCGGTGTTCGTGGGAACAAAGGACCTCCGACTAGTTTTCCCAAAAAAAACTTGAGCTTTCTCAGGGTTAATCTGCACATTGCTAGGGAAGTGGGAGCTGTTCCCCAATCTCTCCAGCCACACGTTTTCCTTGTGCCTAACCCGGGATTAATTTGGTTTGGAGCTGTGGCTGTGGGGAAGCTCTGATGTCCTCCAGTACAGTGTGACTCCTGAGTTCTTGGCAATTCTAATTCCTCGCTTACATTTCGAACAGCAATTCCTTGTTATTTTTAGTCCTAAAACATTATGAACATAGAGGAAACGAGACACCTACAGAAGTTGCCCCTGTGCAAAATTATGAATGATTCAAAAGTGCTGTCGCAATTGCCAAGCTCTCCTGTTCTAAAAAGCTTTGTAATATTCACAGTATGGGCTTGGCTGGCTCCTGAGCAGTGCAAAACACCCGGCAGAAATTAATTGTCGAGCCCTGAATTTCCCCTCAGGGAATCAAAGATAAAAGCCCTGAGATCGGGGGGTGATAAGGGAACCCCACCCTACCCCCTGTGCAACGGGAAATCACGCCCTGCCTCAGTTTCCCCTCCTCCAGCATCGCTCCGGGGGTGGGAAAGCAGGGATATTTGCACCAGGGATCCAATAAAGCAGCTTTAAGGAGTTGGATCAATTAATTCGCTGCTGGTATCTCACGGTGCAGGTGTTCAGTGTCCCCCGTGCAAGTCACT
The DNA here is from genome assembly GCA_024500445.1 of Entomyzon cyanotis. Classification (NCBI taxonomy): domain Eukaryota; kingdom Metazoa; phylum Chordata; class Aves; order Passeriformes; family Meliphagidae; genus Entomyzon; species Entomyzon cyanotis. The sequence goes on from JAKEPQ010000735.1 coordinate 1,876,190, forward strand.
GCGAGGCCACCCGCTGTCCCTGGGAGCTGTCGGGTGATTGGGGGATTTACATTTGTACAATGGCCTCACTGTCGAGGCAGACGAGCCCCTGACACGGCAGTACTTATAGTCCATAAACCAGCAATTATCCCTGTTATTAGATCATCCCATTTCCAGCCGGAATCCTTTGCCTGTGGAGCATGCGAAGCGAGCCGGTGCCTCTCGCAATGCCGGGCTAATCTGTGCTAATCCATTATGGAAATCACCAGGACAAGAACCAGAGACAAACGTTCAGTGTCTTCCAAGCATCCGGCCCTCCTTAATGAGATCTGACCCACAAAAACCGCCCAGCTTTGGGCTGCAGGGCACTGGGAGAGCTGGGTGGGAGGAACATCTGCACTTGGCGGTTTGTGGGTGCAGTTTGGAGCCCCAGGGCACCTCCTGAGCTCGGCCTTTTCTCGGGCTGCTGCTGAATCTGTCCCTGAACATTGTCTGACCCTTGAAACAGGACCCCTGCCCCCAAACCAGGTCATTTTGGAGCAGCTGCCCCTGCCTTGGGGTGATGCTCTGCATGTGCAGTCTCTCCAAAATGTGGCGTTTGTGAGCAGCAATCTCAGGGACAATGAAACTTGACTAGGTCAGGAGAGGAGTGTGTGTTTTTCTCACTTAAAGCCGCTGGTGACATCTCTGTGTGGCAGCAAAGTGAGGCACTGGATGGGATCCCAAAGGGGAGCAGAGCACTCAGGGGGTGGAATTCCTGACCTCAGGAACAGCAGGCCCATGGTCTGTGCTGGAGAGCTTCTCCTGGCTGTCCATCCTGCCCCTGGCCACAGCTCAGACACCTCTGAAGGTGCCCAGGTGACTCTGGGCTGTCACCAAAGGACTTTGCCCATGCTGCTGGCTATTGCTTCTCGTTGAAGCTCTTATTCCTTACAGACCCCTTATTTTGGATTCCTCATCATCGATTCCTCATCCCAGAGCCCACAGTGCAGACATTGAGGAGATAACTACATGAGGACACTCTCATCTCTGCCACGAGGCCTGGCAACAATCCACGGAGATCTAGGCTCTCCTTTGGTTGCCTCCCTTGCTCTCCCATCGCAGCAGGGAGAAGCAAAGCCACAAGGGGATGCCAGATAGATTCTCGTCTCCGCCTGGATTTCTGCTCCTTGGGAGGGAAATCTGGGCTGTGGCGATGAATATTTTAGAATGTGGGGCTCGGGAATCTCAGTGGCAGCATGTTTGAGCAGCACTCGGCAAAGCAAACACAGGCCTGGCTGTGTCTGTGCTCCCGCTGTCTGTCGGCATCTCCGAGGCGAGCTGCGAGACTGCGCCGGCTCGGCGATGGGCTCTGCCTCCCCCGGCAGCCTTGATTCCAACCAGCCCCGGGATAATGACATGCAGAAACGCCGTGCTCCCGCAATGTTGATATTGCACGTTCGGGAAGCGCTGCAGAGGGGGTGCATGTGGGCAGAGCCATACGGGCGGTGGCAGCTGCTGCCAGGCTGGCACAGCGGAGCCGCCGCCGCTCCAGACGCTTCCCACAGTCTCACACTTTGCTCGAGCACCGAATTCCCTGCCGCCTTGGAGGTGCTGAGCCCCTCCGCGCATCCCAGGAGGGAGGATCCGCCAGCGGCTGGCGCTGGGAGTTATTTCGGGATGAGCCGGGCAGTGCCAGAGGGTGCTCCGGGCTCATCCCGGCTGGAAGCGCTCCGGAATGAGGTGTGGTCCAGCCGCAGGTGGTGGGGACCAGCAGGTGGCTGTCCCCTGGCTGGCACTGCTGGCACGGCAGCTCCAGAGCCTGAGGAAAGCACGTGGGATGCTTGGACGGAGGAGACAAACGGGCTGGTGTCTCAGCTGGACACCTGGACATCTCCAGCAGCTCCACAGCCACCCGTGGGAGCAGCTGGACACAGCGCTGGACACTGCTGGCCCTCGGGACAGCCCTGACCCCCAGCTCCCCGTGGGGACAGCGACACTGGGGACTTTGCTAGAGCCCAAAGTGACAAGAACACTTCCCTAAGCTGCACCTGTGTCCTCATCCTCATCCTCACCTTCACCCTCATCCATCCTCATCTCATCCTCATCCTCATCCTCATCTCATCATCTACTCATCCTCATCCTCATCCTCATCCTCATCCTCATCCTCATCCTCATCCTCTCCTCATCCTCATCTCATCCTCATCCTCATCTCATCATCTTCTCATCCTCATCCTCATCCTATCTCATCCTCATCCTCATCCTCATCCTCATCCTCATCCTCATCATCCTCATCCTCACTCATCTCATCCTCATCCTCAGCCTCATCCTCATCCTCATCCTCATCCTCATCCTCATCCTCATCCTCATCCTCATCCTCATCCTCATCTCATCATCTTCTCATCCTCATCCTCATCCTCATCTCATCTCATCCTCATTATTTATTTTATTTATTTTTTATTTTTTTTTTTTTTTTATATTATATAATATTTATTATCCTCATCCTCATCCTCATCATCCTCACCCTCCCACATCTCTGCAGCCCAGAGAGAACACTTGGGTTTGTGCTCGGTGGGTGCCAGGAGGGAGGAGGAATGTGGGAAAACTCACCAACTCCAGCTCCAGGCAGGGCGGTTGGATGGAAATCCAGCCAGACTGGAATTTTGGGGGAAGCAGGAGAAGGGTGGGAGAGAAGAGAGCCCCAGGGGCACCTGAGTGAGGCAGGAGCCCAACTCTGAAAAATGCCAGCTATTTTCCTAGGGAAAAGCTCCTCTGTTTACACCACTCATCCAAAAGCGATGGCAAAGCAGGAATCCTGCCGTGCCTCAGGAGAGGGAACAGTCCAAGCTCCAGCCCTACCTGCAGCTCTCCCGCTGGGATGAGGCTGCTTCCCCAAAGGGGTGTTGCTTCATCATCTCTGGGCTGGGTTTTGCCAGGAAAAGGAACTTTCATGCCAGCCAGGGCCCCTGTGATTCTGCTTTTTTCACCCTGGCCAAATTTTCAAATAGTTCTCCTGAAAAAAATTGAAAAAAGAAGGGAATAAAACATGAAGAACCTCTCGGAAATAATGCTGGAGGCTTTGGAGTTTTGAACAAAACAGGTTTTCTTCAGAAAAAACACCGCAAAAAAAGCCAACAAGCAACCTAGGACTGAGCTTTAAAATCTGTACACGTTCTTTTTTTCATGCAGAAGCCTGCAATTTTCGGCCCAAACAATGTTTTTTATTAAATGAAACCTGTATTTTTAAAATCTCTAACAAAAGGGACAAAAGAGCCAAAGGAAATTGGGATAAATTATCCTGGAAATAAACATTTGCCATGTGTTGACTGGGTCTGGAGCATCTTCCACCAGAAAACCAGGATTTTCCTGGGGTATCTGCAAGGGCCCAGCTTGAGCTGATCCAGTTTGTCCAGTCTGGGTGATGAAATGATCAGGAAATCCCCAAAATTGGCATCCAGACCAAGCTGGTGCCTTGATGGAGTTGTACCAACATTCCCCCAACTCCCTTCCCTCTGCTGGGATTTTTTCCCTGCTGTCCCAGCTTTGGTTTCTTCCTTATGCCTTCATCAAAACCAGGTGAACTTCCTTAAAAAAATAAAATAAAATAAAATAAAATAAAATAAAATAAAATAAAATAAAATAAAAATAAAATAAAGCTACCTGGAGTGTTAATAACACAATGAATGCAGGGGTGATTTTTTGGGTAATCTTGAGGATTTTCTCTTCCCCAAATAACCCATAAAGAGGGGATGGGAGAAGGATGGGAGAAGCTTTGGGGTGTCCCACTGCAGTAACTGCAGTCTTTTCCTAGCCCATTCCCCTATTCCCATCCCTCTGGGGCAGGAATTTGCCCTATTTTTGGATTATTATTATGATTTCAGTGCCAGGCGCAGGTTGGAGCTCATCCAGGTGCCACCTGCCCTTCTCTCCACCACTTCCCAAGCACAATTCCCAGAGTCTGCAGATCACCTTCCAGCTCCTTGCTCTGTATTAATGAATCCCTTCCTTTACAGCCCAGTTCTGTGGTGGAAAAATCCCAGGATAATTTGGTTGGGAGGATCATTTAAAGCCATCCAGTCCATCCCAGTGAGCAGCAACAGCTCCCAGCAGCCCAGCAGGCTCAGCCAAGCTGCCCTTTGGATCACAGAATCACGGAATGGTCTGGCTTGGAAGGATCTTAAGGATCCACCTGCCTTGGAAAGCAAGTTTTGGATTTGGGGGAATCATATGAAGGAGGAGGGAGAGGTGGAGGAAATGGAGGAAACCCAGGAAGGAGATTTGGGGTGGATTTTCGAGGTGTGACATCCATCTTGATGCTCCTGCAAGAATATTTCTGCTCCATGCATGGAATGGGAACCCAGTGCCTTCAGGTAACAATGCTTTACAAAGTGTGCAACTAATAATCAACCAACAGTTATGATAAATTTTGCAGCTTTCCGGGTGGATTTTGGAAGTTCCATCCAAAGTCCTGCTGGCGCTTCCCTGTTTGTTCCCTGCAATTAGCTGCGAGGAGATAAGACAGGTGTCACTAACGCTCAGACAGAGGAGAAGGAAGCAGCAATTTGCATAAATTAATTAAGAAACTGACCTCGTTCCCCAGCACTCCTCGGAGACCGAGCCAACCCCCCGAGCTGATCAAACCCATCCCGAGTCTGACACGGGAATGGAGCTCTCCCCAAATCAAATCCCCAAATTAATCCCCAGCAGAAGCCACCACGAGTCCCCTCCCTCCAGGCATTTATTTTTTCAGCCGTCCCAGCGATTTATTTTTAAACATATCAGGACGTTATGTTCCGTGACATTTCCCATCCACACAACACCATATGGATTGGCAAGTGGTTCCTGCTGGAAGCTGCCGGCTCGCGGATGCGGGGAGAGCTGGCAGCTCGCGGGGCCCAACCTCTTTTGGGGCTGTGCCCTCATTGTTCCGCGGGCACGCCTCGCATTGGAGCACAGCAGGGGCTGCTTTGGAAAATCACATCCACTGGATTTCTGTGGCAGTGCTGGAGGACACACCTTTGCTCTGGGAGCCCTGCGGGGTGCTGGGCATGGAATGCTGCATTCCAGGGATGTGGTTTGGTGTTGGAGGAGCTGCTGGGAGGTGCAGCAGGTCCTGTGGGAGCACTGCCACCCCTGCTCCGAGCTCCCTGTGGCTGCAGCACTCAGCACAGCTCGGGGACATCACTCAGCAGCTCGGGGAGGATTGGTCCTGCCTGCCTGGAGCAATGGCAGAGGTGGATAAAGATCCATCTACATCATGGAATCATGGAATGGTTTGGATCAGAAGGGACCCTACAGTCATCCAGCTCCACCCCTGCCATGGCAGGGACACCTTCCACTGTCCCAGGTTGCTCCAAGCCCTGTCCAGCCTGGCCTTGGACACTGCCAGGGATCCAGGGGCAGCCACAGCTTCTCTGGGCACCCTGTGCCAGGGCCTCCCCACCCTCACAGGGAGGAATTCCTTCCCAAATATCCCATCTAAATTCCCTCTCTCTTAAGTTGGAACCCATTTCCCCCTGTATCCTGTCCCTCCATGCCTTGTCCCCAGTCTCTCTCCATCTTTCCTGTAGCTCCTCCAGGCTCTGCAAGGCCACACTGAGGTCACCCCAAAGCTTGTCCTCTCCAGGCTGAACAATCCCAGCTCTCCCAGCCTTTCCTCCCAGCACAGCTGCTCCATCCCTCTGCTCATCCTGCTGCCTCCTCTGGACTCTCTCCAGCAGCTCCAGCTCCTTCCTGTGCTGGGCCAGGGCTGGGGCAGCTCTGCAGGTCTCTGGGGTCTCACCTGAGGGGCAGAGGGGCAGAATTCCCCCATCCAGATTTCTTTCCTCTCTGGGAAGCTGCTCTGATCCCTTTTCCCTCACAAATCATTCACCCAAGTAAACCCCCAGGAAAATTACTGCAAAGATAAACTAGGGAATGGTCATGGAATTGGTCCCCACACCGGGAAGTGGCTGAGCAAGAACTGTCTTCGTCTCTTGCACACCTCTGACCCCTTCCCATCTCTGTTCCTGGCCCAGCTGCTGCAGGGCACGAGCAGGAAGTGGAATTAAAGCACTTTTTAGCAAATCCCCATCAATAATTGACAGGATGAAAAAAGGAATCCAGGTGCTTGAAGACAGAATGTAAACCATAATTAAAACCTCCCGGTGCTGCTCTGACAGATGGCACAATCCAGACCCTGAAAATTGCCCATGAACATTTATTTGATATCTGAGAACACAAACTGCTAGCAGTCTGGGGTGCTGTGACTGCATCACCACCCAATCCCTGCCATCCAGGGAGACATTCTCTTCATTGCCTCATGATTCCCGTAAAACCACCCTGGAAATGATGCAAGGAAGACCGAGATCATCACAAATATCCTGTGCTGGATGCAAACGAACCAAACAGAACCAAACAGAACCCAAGGCGACATCCTTAGCAAAGATATCAAAACCAAAAGCCACATTTGCAACAAAAATGCAAATGTGGCTGGAAACACGACAAGGAGGGGGGTTGTTTTGTCACAGGAACACGTTGGGGTGTTTAGAGGTGGGGTTTGCAGCCCTGCAGCAGGTTCTGCAGCCCTGAGGAGAAAAGGTTGTTTAACCTGCTCCTCCTTGCAGCTTTAAAAAGCAGCACAGCAATCTCTCCTGCACCTCCATCCCTCTGCAAAGCTACACTCAGACCCAAATTCTGCCTCCCCACTAACATTTGCTGCTGCACACTCCTCCCTCATCCCCTTCCAGGTGATTTTCCCTGGCTTTGGAGAGGCAGAGCAGCTCTGCAGCTCAGGGGTAGCAATGCCAGGAGCTGGACAATGCCTGGGCTTTGTCTGGGCTGTGCTTCAGAGGAGCCTCTCGCGTGGGCCCAGCTCTGCAGTGCTCCGCAAATGTTCCTGCTATTTGTAATCAGCCCTGCTTGTCACACTTTGATATTTGTTCTCTCCCAGCACTCCTGCAGAGCCTGCCAACAGGAATGTTTTCCACACAAAGATGCAGCAGCGTGTGTTTCAGACAGGAATTTTGAACTTATGAGCGCTCGCCTCGGAAACCTGAGGAGTCTGATGTGATTAAGGAGCAGATCCACATCAGCCGCCTTGTTTGCAGTCAAAACACTCCCAGGTCGGAATTAGGAACATCACGAAGCCCCAGGGGGATCGTGCAGCAGCTCCTGGCAGAGGTGAGTGTCCCCATTCCCAAATCCAGGGCCGGCATTAATCCACCCACCAAGCAGGGCCAGCTGAGCAGGCAGACAATGCTGGGAGCACAGAGTTATTCAGCACAGTCAGGGAGGTTCATAAAGCTCCAGACTGAGGAGAGGAAAGCTTTAAAGTGGAAAAACCCCTCAGTGCTTGCAGAAGAGATGATCACAGCACCGTGGGATGCTGAGCCTGGGGGAAATGCTGGGAAAGGCTCAGGCAGGTGGTGCTGGTTGCCCTGCTTGGGTTTAGTCGGATGGAGATTTCTTGGCCCATCCTGAAAACTCTGATCCAAGCTCCCTGAGCAGTCATGAGCTCAGGGCAAACCTTCTCAGAGCTTTCCCAGCTCTGCTGCAGCAAAGACACCATCAGCTCTGAACATCTGGGCATGGAAGCCCTCAAGGCAGGAAAAGTGACACCATTCTGGGAAGGAAGAAATGGTGGGGAGAAGGAGAAGGATGTTGAGTAGCACAGCAGAAAATGGAAAACGACCCTGCTGTGCAGTACTGCTCAGGAAACACAGGCTGTCTCCTGTCACCTGGTCAGGTGACAACATTTTGGCAGAGGAAGGTGTCCTTGTGAAGAATTCCCGTGAATCTGTAGCTTTGAGGCACCATGGATAGCATCCAGGTTAATCCTGTTCCTGGTGTCCCAGCCCTGTGCAGGCTGAGCTGTCCCAGCTGCTGCTGTCCCTGCCTGCAGGGTGACTGTGCCCTGCCACCATGCTCTGCCCTGTGCCACCTCTGGCAAGGGACATTTCGGAGCAGGAGAGAGGGGATGGATTGCCAGGGAAGGATTTCACCCCATGGATGGACAGGGATGGGAGCAGGGAATTGTCTGGGCTGCCCCTGATGCCTTAGGATTTCAGCTTCTATATTTTCCATGTATCATTGTAATCCTGTAATTCTTCAGTGTATAACTCTGGGCTCCATACAGGGTGCTGAGCTGCTGTTCTCTCATTTTTAGACAAAACAATTCCTCTCTAAGCCCAAAGCTCAAGGACACCTCACTGTCTCAGAGCCCCAAGATATGGAAACAGCAGTGAATTGTGGGGAGCAAACCTGGAGTAATTGACTTCATTACCTGAACGTGTAATTGGAGGATTAACCCCAGATATGCAAATGGACAGAATTTATACAGTATGAAAAACTTGTGACCTGCTGTCCATTTTGGGTGTAGCCCCTGGGTGGGCTGTGACTGCCCTGAATGCACCTGAAAGCCCTTCAATAAATGTAACTGCTTTTTATTCTCTTCACTTTGTCTAGCCTCTGTTTTAGGTAAGCCTGTCAGGCATCACCCCCAGCAGCAGCTGAGGAAGCTGCTCTGCTTTGCTGATGGCTGAGCCTCAGCTGCTGCACAGGAGCTGCTTCTCCATCCATCTCCTGGCAAAGCAGGATGGAAAAGGTGAGGAAGAGCTCTCTCCCAGCCACACTCCCAGCTCAGCTCAGCTCTGGCACTCAGCAGCTCCAGCGTGGGTTTGGAGGTGCTGCTGCCTCCCCCAGACAGAGGGGGCTGAGCTTGGGATCTGATCACCCTTGGAGAGTCACAGAATCCCAGAGTCACCGAGGGTGGAAAACACCTCCAGGATCATCCAGTCTAAGCTGTGCCCAATGCCCACCTTGTCCCCAGCCCAGAGCACTCAGTGTCACCTCCAGCCCTGCCTTGGACCCCCCTAGGAATGAGCACTCCAAACCTCCCTGGGCACCTCCTGCCAATGCCCTTCCCATGGAGAAATTCCTGCTGCTGTCCAACCTGCCCGTGCCCTGGCACTACTTGAGGCTGTGTCCTCTCATCCTTGGGCACACTCCCAGCCTGCAGCCATGAGGGACACACCCCCAGACCCGTGGGGTTTGTCACTGGGCCAGACCTGGGTGGCTGGGGACACCCTCCCAGCGCTCTGCCTCGTTATTCTGGTGGCCACAATGAGGTTTGGGCTCTTTGCCCTCTGCCCAGGGCTGCTCAGATCCTCTCCAGCCCCAGAACGACCCCAGAGGGGTCACCACCACCTGCCTGAGCCTTTCCCAGCATTTCCCCCAGCCAACACCAGCCAGCCTTTTCCTGCACATCCCCACTCCCCATCAGTCTGCTGCTCGCTCAGGAGTGCTGGGAACGCTGTGATGGCCACAGAGGACAAATCAGGGGCGGTCATGTAGTCATTTCTCTCCTCCTGACTACTCAACAAATGCTGCCTTCTGCTGTCTACCACCCATGCAGGACCTGTGAAGCTCCAGAGACCGAAGCAGCAGCACTCCACTCATCTGCTCAGCTCCAGCAGCTCTGAGACAGGTTGGCTCTGCAGAGACAGAGCCTTGGAAACAGCATCCCAGCCTTGCAGCCAGCTTAATTCCGCATTTCAGCCCCTGGAAACACCTTTAGGAAGGGAAATGTGTGGGAAAAGCTGACAGAGCTGCTGTGTTTGACTGCTGGCACATCCTTCTAATTAATTTCTTTGCTGCTCTTCCAAAGCAGAGCTGCTGTCCAGGATCAGAGCTGCTTTCTGCTGGAGCTGCTGAGCCCTGGGATTCGTGCCACGCTTTCCCTTGGCCTGAGGCTGCAGCACCTCCTGCCCCTCCAACCTGCAGCTGCTGGGACACCCATTTATGGAGGAACAAGCTGATGGAGAGCAGCTGCTCCATCCGAGCCCAGCGGGAAGTTGAGGCTCTGGCTGGGGCTTTGTGGCTCCCCAGACACTGCATGGAATTCCAGGTCAGCTGGCAGCTCCTCTGCGCTGTCTCCAGTAATTTCCAGCAGGTTGGTGGTGGCTTTTGCCACTTGGCATGCCCAGATAGGACAGGGACACTGAGGCAGCCACCCAGGCTGGAGTGTGAAGCCAATCTGAGGAGCAAAAGCCTCGTCCCACTCTGGGAAGAGCTGCAGTCACAGTGTGGGAGGCAGCAGTTGCTGAGAAACCTCCTCCTCACCATGGAGCCTGCAAAGGACATTTGTTATTCTGGGATCCTCTACCTGATGGTCTCCAGCGTGAATACCCACTGAGAAATGACTGTACAAAGCTCCTGGCTACTCTGACTGTTCCTTCTTTTCCTGCTGGAGGAACTCTGTGGCTGGAGCTCTGCAATCAAACCCAATTTTTCCTTCTCCATCTTGCTTTTCTTGTTTCTTCCAATGAGTGGAGCAGCCTCGTGCTTTCAGTGGAGTTGCCCAGAGAAAAAGACAATCCATTTCCCCCCTTCAGCCTTGCAGTGTGTGGGAGGCAGCCCTGCAGTGAGGCATCACCTCGGCTTCTCCCCACTGGGAATGTGGAGAGGGGAAAGCTGGAGTTTGGCTCTGCCACACTCAATCCTTCATCTTGCACCTTCCTTCCCAAAGGCAACAAATGAGGCTTGAGAGCCTCATCCCAATGAGTTCTCATCCCTGTTCCCCTTCATGGGAAGCTGCTTCCCTCGGAGGAAAAGGCTGGATTCAGGCAGTGCTGGGTGAAGCAGCAGCTCATGGTGACACAGGCAGAGCTCTCCTGGTCTGTCCCACAGCCTCCCACAGCCAGGACTCTCTCCATGAAGGAAAACTGCTTGGATGCTGTGCCCAGACACCCAGTCAGGCACAGCTCTGAGGTGGAGCTGCCCCGATCTTTTCCCTTCCCTCAAGAGAGGGAAAGGACATTTAGACCATTAAACCTGCAGAGGCTCCTGCAGAGCTACAATCATTGGCTGTTCCCATGGGAAAGATCCCAAATTCCTGGGCCAGACAGAGTAGGAATTAATACAGGGTTTGTCCATAACCATCCCTGCCCATCCATGGGTTTTGCTCCAGCCAACACTTCCCAGTCCCTGGGAATGGTGTCAGAGACCAGAACTGTGATCCAAACTCGTCCCAGCCATTCCCCCTGCTCCCTGCTCCTCCAAGGAGCACATGGAATGTGGGAATGCCCATGATCCACCTCTCATCCACGAGGGAGCTGCCTCTGGTGTGATGCCTCTGGTTTGACTCCATGGACTGGCCCTGTTGGGATGTGGCTGGAACTGACAAAAGGTGGAAGCCCTGTGGGAAGATGGAGCAGCTCGATGTGGTCAGCTGGCTCCACACAGAGTGCTGGCAGTGCTGTAATTCCCGTGGGATTGCAGCAGAAGCTTTGGGATAGAACAAGACAGGAGTTTGAGCCTTGTGTTACATCCCAGTGAATCCTGGAAGGATTGCTCCTGTCCTCCTCAGGGTGGGAGAGAGGGAGAGCCTCTCCTGCCTCCGATTTGGGATTCCAACAGCAAACTCCAGTAGATCCCACACCTCGGGCACAGCAGTGCCAGCCTGGCTCTGGGCATACTGGTGTGTGGCACTGGGCCACCCCGCAGCAGGACAAGGGCACAAGCTGGCCCTGCCACTCTGCCTGGAGCCTGGAAAAGCCACCAAGGGCACGGCAGGAGCAGAGCCAGGCCCCGGGGCTGTGAGACACTTCTGACTCCAGCACGGAGCGAATCCTGCGTGGAGAATGGGGCTCTGCGTTGGAAGATTGAATCGAACCTGCATTACAAGGATTACAACGCACACCCATCTCACCCCACAACCTTTTCCTATTCCTCCTCCCCCCTCTCCCTGCTCCCTTGCCCGGCCCTGGCTGCAGCAGCAGCTCCACGGAATGCTCCCGAGCTGGAGCAGCAGGAGCTGACACATCCATCACGGCTCTGCTGTTGGAATTAATGAGAGCGCCACAGGTTCGGGCTGTCACTCACTCCCCTCACTTTGCTGCTTCCATATGGCTGCCAGCCGCCAGCCTCCGCTTCCCGATCCCTGCCAATTACAGCCGCAGCACTCCCACCCTGCTCCTATTACACTCACAGCTTCATTATTCTAATTAAGCCAAACACGCGGAGCTCTCTCGCCGTGTTGCACCGGTGATGCACTGGCCTCGCATGCAGCACTGCAGCAAAGCCCTCGCCGGGGCAGATTTTGAGGGAAAAGCGGCTGGAACGGCGGGATCATCGGGATGTCCTCGCTCCCAGGCTCTCCAGCTCCTTAGCTGGGGAAATATCCCTGTTTGGCAGCACATCTTTTAGGGTCTTTTCTTGTCGGAGCAATCGCAGGCCAGGCTGGCTGCTCTCAGCTCCCAGACTCATTAGTCAGGGGATCCTTCAAAGCTACGTTGCATTTCTGCCTTTTTTTTTTTTTTTTTTTAAAATTTGTTTTAGGTTCTGCCTTCTGCCCCAAAGAGAAGGGGGGATGTGGCACCATCAGGGCAGGAGCCCCCTGGGAAGGAAGGGATTTGCCTCTCCCCTGAAGGGAGCTGTGGTGAGGAGGGGTTGCACTTTCCTGGGGCTCAGCAATGTCCCTGCATCCCTAAATAACACCTCCAATCCACCCAGTTTTGCTTTTGATGCTCCCTGACTTGATATTTCGGACAACAAGTGGTCCTGACTCCAAAGAAAGGTTGGAGCAGCACCTCAGCCTTTGACTGGGAGCTGGAGCAGAGCAATCCATGCCGGAATTAATGCATTTTATAACAGCTGGGAGGGTTCTGTGCGCTTAAATTGAATTTTTTGGCACAGCAGGAGTGGGTTAATCCACCTTTTTGCTGGCAGGGATGGATGAGAGGATGCAGGGAACACTGGGAACAGGGTGGGACACTGATCCCTGCACTGTGGCACAGCTCCACTCCTTCCCCAGCACCTCCTGCTCCATGGCTGGGACACACGGGCATTCCCAGGATTGTCTGAGCCAACCCCAAGGACATTTGGATCCACTGGAAAGGCTGACATGGAGGATGCTCAGTGCATGGGTGTGCCCAGCCATGGGCATCCCACATCCCTGACCTGCCAAACTGGGGCAGCAGCAGGATTTTCCAGGAATTCCACCTGTCAGGGGCTCAGGGAAGGGAAGGGAAGGGAAGGGAAGGGAAGGGAAGGGAAGGGAAGGAAGGGAAGGGAAGGGAAGGGAAGGGAAGGGAAGGGAAGGAAGGGAAGGGAAGGGAAGGGAAGGAAGGGAAGGGAAGGGAAGGGAAGGGAAGGGAAGGGAAGGGAAGGGAAGTGAAGGCTCCTCTGCAGATCCCGGTGCTGCAGCCCTGCTCTCCCGCAGCTGGCACTTGGGATTTGCTGCCCTTTGAATCCCTGGCTTTGGTTGCTCTCAGCGTTACTCCAACAAGCTCAGCCAAGAGATGGAAGTGCTGGGAGGGAGCCAGAGCAGAGCCTGCTCCTGCTAGGGGGTGGGGAAACAGCAGCGATATTTCTCCATCTCTCCTCCCTCTCTGTGCTCCGTGACACTGAGCAGCCTCTGGAAAAGCCTTTGGAAACCAGGGGCTGCTCTCTGCCTTAAGACAGGTTTTGCTTTCCACCCCGCCTGTATTTTAAGTTATGTTTTTCAAAAAACTCGGTCTCTAATTTAGTTTTTAATTTTCTAAACAGCTGTGATTTATTTTTCTTTGTCATTATTTCCCCGGTGTCTCTTCTCCCACCATAGCTTGGAGTAGAAGCAGGAGGCTTCTCAGGCAAACCGGGAATGGTTTGTGGGACTAAAATCCAGAGTAGCTTGAAAATATCCCCAAATTTCCCCACAATCACCTGCTTCCTGTTCTCTCAGACACCTTCACTGAGTGCTCTGAGCTTGAAGTCCCACCTTCCCTGACTCCTGATATTCCCCATTCCCTGTTCTTCCCTGCCACCACTTTGGGATCATCCCTGCCCACCTTTCCTGCCCACCACAGCTGTGCCCACAGCCTCAAGGGGCACCCTGGTGTAAATCCCTGCTGGGCAGAGGGCACTGGGGTCTGGGGATGGCCCCTGGCAGCTGCCCAGGCAGCAGAGCTGATGACCCCACGGAATTCCAGCCGCCTGGCAGGCAGAGGGGGAGGCAGGCAGCCCAGCCATGTTGGCTCTGCCACTGGGAGCATTTTCCCCATGAGTTATTGCCAGGTTAAAGGGTTGTGATAGTGCCAATATCCCGAGCTGGGTTATTGTGTTATTAATGTGTGCCTGTCGCTGGCTATTAGCGCTGTGATCAATCCCCGCTGACAGGGGCTGCTTAGGCTGTCACACTTTGTTTTATCTGCCATCCTTAGACTTTTCCTAACTCAGGAATTGCTAATCCAATCTCCTCTAACCCAGTTAGGGGAGGACAGTGTCTCTGTGCTGCTCAGACGCCGGCGCTGGGCCTGGGCGAGGACGTGCTGCTGGCAGGGGAGGTGGCTGAGGGGTGACACAGCCAGCTCGTGTCCCTCGTGGAATTATGGAATGGCCTGGCTGGGAAGGATGTTAAAGATCATCTCATTCCAGCCCCTTCTGTGGGCAGGGACACCTTCCACCATCCCAGGCTGCTCCAAGCCCTGTCCAGCCTGGCCTTGGACACTGCCAGGGATCCAGGGGCAGCCACAGCTTCTCTGGGAGTTCCATCCCAGGGCCTGCCCACCCTCACAGGGAGGATTTCCTTCCCAATATCCCATCTCTCCCTGCCCCATGGCAGTGGGAAGCCATTCCCTGTGTCCTGTCCCTCCAGGCCCTCTGCACTGTGCAAAAGCAGCCTGAGGTACTTCCCAAGGGTGCTGCTCCTGGGCATGGCAACGTGTCATTCCCACACTTCCACGTGTGTCATTCCCAAACACATCCACGCTGCTGATCCAGCAATTCTGTGCAGCTCTGTGCAGCTCACACCCAGCAGCTGCTTTTTGCTTCCTGGCCAGGACAGTTTTGTCTCCTGTGCTCCTGCAGCCACTGCTCCCTCCGTGCTCAGCCTGAGAGGCTCCAGCAGTGCCCTGAGGCTTGCAAAGAGCAGCTTATCAATAAATGATAGTGATTGCCAAGCCAGAAACCCAGGAGAGAGTTTCCAAGTCCCAGCTGCTCCCGGAGGACAGGCAGGGAGGGACGAGGCCATGCCAGGGTCTGCACGGGCAGGGAAGCAAAGGGGCAGAAAATTCCCAAATTCCTGCCAGGCACGAGCTCCCCGTGTGCAAAGAGGGTGGATGTGAGCTCTGCATCCCGCCGGGAGGGCAGCAGGGCCGGGGTGTGAGCCATGCTGAGCTGGCAGCAGCACCAGGGACACTCGTGGCCTTTCCTCCAGCACCTCCAGGCCTCTCCGCAGAGCCTGACTCCTATTTTTAGATTCTCCTAGCTCAACGAGGCTCTGGGAAACAGCTTCAGACACTAGCAGGGACAGGCCTGGACTGCCAGCCCGCTGTCATGCCGTGCATTCCGTGTTCCCGGAGCCCTGCAGCTTTTCCCAACCTTTGCTGGGTGGGACAATGTGTGTCAGCTGTGCTGACCTGGTGACCTCTCCCCTGTCCAGGTGTCACCGTGGGACGTGTCAGCAGCACCCCAGGGAGCTGCTGGGTGCAGCCAGCACAGGGAGGATGTGGAGCTGCTGGAACAAATCCAGAGGAGGCCACGGAGATGTTCCAAGGGCTGGAGCTGCTCTGGAGCCAGGCTGGGAGAGCTGGGGGTGCTCATCTGGAGAGGAGAAGCTCCAGGGAGACCTCAGAGCTCCTGCCAGTGCCTAAAGAGGCTCCAGGAGAGCTGGAGAGGGACTGGGGACAAGGGATGGAGGGACAGGACACAGGGAATGGCTTTAAGGTGAAAGAGGGGAGATTTAGGTTGGATATTAGGAAGGAATTCCTGGCTGTGAGGGTGGGCAGGCCCTGGCACATGGGTTGCCCAGAGAAGCTGTGGCTGCCCCTGGATCCCTGGAAGTGTCCAAGGCCAGGCTGGACAGGGCTTGGAGCAACCTGGGACAGTGTGAGGTGTCCCTGCCCTGGCAGGGAGTTTGGAACTAAATGATCCTCAAGGTCCCTTCCAGCCCAGCCCATTCCATGCTCCTGTGGTGATATTCCAGTGAGTTAGGAAATGGATAATCCCAGAGCAGCACAGAGACCCCTCAGGTCTGTGACAGCTCATCAGGAGGAGCAGCACTGCAGAGCCCTGGAATGACATCCATCAGGAAAACAAACCAAAGGCACATTCCAGTTCAACTCCCTGAGTGATGGATTTGTCAAAATAGTTCCAAATTGTGCCCCCTCAGGTTGTCAGAGGCACACGGGGAGGAAAAGGTGCAAATCCCTCTGCAGTCTCTGCTATCAACATGCACATCCAGGAATGGAAATGGGAAATATTCCAGAGGGGAAAAATTACAGCCCAAGGTGGGGATTTACAGCCTCCCATTGGTGCTTGGTACAGCTGGGAAGGTAATATTTGCTTTTTGGTATTTTTTTAATATCAGGATGATGTGAAAACTGAGCATTTTACATTAAAGGCCCAAATCATCACCAGTGTATGAAGTGAATTCATCCACAAGGCAAAACATCAGCTGAGCCTGATGTAATTTTTATTTTTGGCATGACATTTACCCATTTTTTAATACCTGGACAGGCTTTCCAGCCAGGAGGGAGAATTCCCTCCTTTTCCCAAGCCAGTGCACAAGTCCTTGGCTGCATCATGGGTGTAAAAAAGAGAAAAATCAAAGTATAGTTAAAAAAAACAAAAACAAAAAAACAACCCACAAAACCAGACAAACAATTGGATTTCTCTGGGAGAGTGGGAAAAAATGACCCTGTTGGGGGAGAGATCTGTAGGATTGAGTAATGGAAGGTTTGGATGTGGCTTCATCCTGCTCAGGGATGGAGCTGTGTCCTCACAGAGATTCCAACAATTCCTCATTTTAGGGAAACAAAGGTGCCAGCCACCATTCCCTCCTGCTGGGCTGTGCAGGAGAGCACCATTAATAATCCAACCACCGAGTGCTTTTCCTTGCAAAACTCGGGTTGTAATGACCAGAAAGGAATCAGGTGACAATTCCCAGCGTGCCCTCCCTGCCTGGGGACATCGTGCCTCTCCCTGGGGAGCTGAGGGGAGGACGAGCACACCTGGAGCTGCTGGGAAGGATAACAAAAAAAGTCTTTTTTCCCCCCAAATTCTATTTGGGGCAGCTCCTGTGTCAGCCCAGTGTCACTTTTGGGGTGACAGGGCTCAGCACTGTTCAAACCCCCCCTGTTCCTGCCGGCTCTGAGAGCAGCTTACACTGTTCCAGCAGCTGTGCTGCAGTTTAAGATTAAGCCTGTCTTTTGAGCAGCCTAAGCAGTTTAAAATCCTCCAAAGGCTGAACATTAGAGGCAGTTTAAGTTGCTGGAGGGGCTTACAGAGGGGATGTGCAGCCGGCATCTTCACAGGGTTTGCACAGACGGGCTTTGGAGCTCTGATAAGCCCGTGGATCATGTTGGCATGGGGCACAGGACTCTCCCAGCCCCTCCTGCCCTTCCTGCCCTTGGCCAGCCCGGCTGCTGGGGCTGTGCCAGCTGGAGGATCTCTGCCTTCATCCTGCAGCACCCCAGGAGCTGCTCCTGCAAACCCACAGCTGTGGAAAGGGGCAAAACCAGCTCTGGAAGCCCTAATGAAACCCCAAACCTGGGGAAAGAAGGAAAGACCTCCCGCACTGAGCCCAGCCAGGGTGGAACAGGAGACTTTGGAGCAGCGTGGAAGAAAGTCCCACTCTCTGAGAGGCTGGGTTTGGGAGCCCTTTCCAGCAGGAGCCCTGGGGATGCTGCAGGGCTGTCCTTCCAGGAGCAGGGAGGCTGCAGGAGGCTTATCTGCCTTAGCTCTGCCTCATGACTGCTGCAGCCTTAAGGCCTTTAAGCCCTTGGGTGGCACGGAGGGTTTAAGGTCTTACACGGCTTTAAACGGGGCTTAAGTGCTCTCTCACCTTCACATGGGACACTTCCCTCCCGGACAGCACCTCCCTCCTGCCAGGAGGGCTTGGATCCAGCGCTGCCCCCCGGGAGGGTCCCCACAGCCCAGCCTTGGGGTCTCACTGCCACTCCTGCAAGAGTCAGGGGGTGGCAGGGAGGGGAAAGTGGCACTTGCGGCTCCCCAGAGCCTCGTGCTGCAGGGCAAAGCTCTGGGCAGGAGGAGGTGAGGGCAGTGGTGTCACCCAGGGGATGTTCACCTCCCTGCTGCTGCTGATTGAGAGCATCCCGGGGTTTTTTGGGATCAAACCCATTCCCAGGGGGTTCTCTCCCCCATTCCTGCAGGATCAGTGCTGGGATAACCCCATGCTGCTGGCAAGAACCTGTCCCAAATGTTTTTCTTGCCCCAAAGTGCAGCTCCCAGCGTGGGGTTTGTGATGCTGGGTTTGGTTCTGCCCAGGCTCAGATGGGAGGGAAACAGCCCTGAGAGAGGTTTTAGTGTTCCTAATTCCTTGTGGGATGGATGAATCCCATCTGCAGGGCAGGGAGGCAGAGCCCAGGAGCCCAGCATGGCCTGGCTGTGCTTTGTTCCCCTTGCTGCACTGCCTGTCACCTGATCCAGAGCCACCCAGGGACACACAGAGCTTCCAGAGCTTTGCCCTCCCTGCACTGGGGATGTTGGATGCCAGCCTGGAGAAATCACTCTCTGGAGTCCTCTGCTGTGGAGAGGACTTCCTTCCATGCTGGGGACAGCCCTGGTGACTGTGACCTCTGCTGCCATTTTGAATTCCATGGATTTACAGCCCCTGCTACACCTCCCCAAGGGGCTGCACCAAAGCTGCACCGGGGTAAAGATGGATTCATGCCACTGATAACATTGTGCACACAAAAATCATGGAGTCACTGAGCTTGGAAGAGCCTTCCAAGGCTATGGAATCCAAGCTGTGCCCAATGCCCACCTTGTCCCCAGCCCAGAGCACTCAGTGCCACCTCCAGCCCCTTGAGCACCTCCAGGGATGAGCACTCCAAACCTCCCTGGGCAGCTCCTGCCAAGGCCTGAGCACCCTTTCCATGGAGAAATTCCTGCTGCTGTCCAACCTGAGCCTCCCCTGGCCCAGCCTGAGGCTGTGTCCTGCCGCTTGGACATCTCAGAGAGGCATGAGGAGCAGCAAGATCCATAAAATTCCCTTTTTTTGGGCATCGGCTGAGGCTGCTTTTGGAGCCTAACACGAGAATTCCTCCCTGCTTGTGTTCCTCCTCTCCTAAAAGCTCATGAGATGAGAACTTCAGGCTGAGATACAAACTCACCCAGCTCGGTGAGGTTCATCAGAGCCCTCAGTCCATAATTCCCACCTTGGGAAGGAGCATCCCTCCAGCAGAGGGGATCAAAGCAGGGAATATTTGGGTTTGCAGGTGCAAAGGGCTCCCTGCACTGTCCCACCGTGCCTGGAGGGCTGCAAACCCCACCAGCAGCTCTTTGGGATGTGGGATTTGGGGCTCACAGCCTGAGCAGCCCTTGGAGTGAAACCCCATGGCCAAAAGGACCTGTCTGGATCGCTGGATGGTGCTTCCCTCCATCCTGCAGACCCTGCAGGAAATGCACCATTTCCCCAGCCCAGGAGCTCCTCCAATCCCCATTTTTCCAAAGGCACTGGAAGAGTTTGTTAACTCTGCAATCCTGTGTCCTTCCCACCCAAAGCGAGGCAGCAAGGCAGAGCAGCTGTGAACCAAAATTGCTTCCAAAGCATTCCCAGATCCCCCTTTTTTTAGATGGGAACACAAAAGCTGGGCCTTGCAGATCTGCACCTGGCAGGCCTCGTGTGCTGCTCCAGCAGGTGAGGCCAGAGGCTCCTCTGACAAACGCCACGCTGGATTTTTCCAGCCCATCTCTTCCCCCTGAAATGGAATTTGAGCATGGAGCTCTCAGCCCAGCTGTGCTATCACAGAGTCCTGGGAGAGGCAGCTGAGTCAGGTCCAGATTGATTAGAGCTGGGTTTGAATTAATTCAACCCAGAGGGGCACGCAGGACCTGGGAGTCACTGCTGTATTTTGATTTTTCACGCTGGGATGGTGCTCTTGATGTCCCTGTTCCCTCTGCTACACTTGAAAGTGCCCGTAATATCACAAAAAACTCTTTGTCATCCAAATAAAAGGTTGCATTTCAGGTAAAAGAGGGGTTTAATAACCATAATTTTGCCTTCACTCTGCTAATTTGGCCAGCTGAAAGGAGCAGCTTTTGTGCCGTGAGGCTGCACAGGAACACTGGGAGCCCCCAGCTCGCCTGGAATTTTTGCAAACCAAATTTCTCATTCGGGTGCCTCAGTGTGGATGGCACTGGGGCTCCTGGGATTTTAATTCCTTCATTTTAGCTGCACCTAATGGGTTTTTAGGGCAGGGGAGCGCTGTCCATTCTGCATGTGATTTGTGGGGTTTCTCAGCAGGATCTGGACCATTTTCACCCCTGGAATGTCCCTAGGGTTGGCACTGAGGTGTCTCTGACACCTCCTGAACAAAGCAACTTTATTGGTATTTAAATCCTTTATCTGTTCTGTTCTCTTCACACCAATTTAAACCCAAACCTCCAGAAGCACGCGGAAAAACAAGAGATTTGTCAGGGATTTTTGCACCCATCCACCGTGGGCAGAGAAAGCTCGTTAGCTGCTCCCTAATGAGCCTTCCAGCAAGTCCAGCAAACCTGAGACTCAAAAGATGCCAAAAATGGAGCAGAATGAAACACTGCCGTTTTCAAAGAGGGAAAATTGGGAAGGGCTTAACAGCACAGACACAGAAGGGCTCCCTGTGATCAACCCTACAGAATTTCCTCCTGTTTTCCTGTTTTCCAGCTGCTCCCCAAGAGCTGCCACAGGCCCAGCTCCTCCCTTGTGGAGCTGTGGGAGAGGGAAAAGGGGAAAATCGGGTGGTGTGGCTTCCTGGGATACTTGCAGCCTGTTTTGTGTCGTTTTTAGGATGGAAGTATCGCAGAGATGAGGGACAGAGGTGCTCCAGGAGTGGCTGTTCTGTGCTCCTGCTGGGATGGGGACATGGATTGGGGTCAGTGCAGTCCCCACGCAGTCTCAGCCATTCTGGGGAGAATTTTTTCTGGAGTTTTTCCAGGGATTTTTCACCTTTCTGCACAGAGGTGCCTTTGGGGACCATCTGGAGCTCGAGGCACCCGCAGGAGGTTCCAGCTCCAGCACTTTTGGGGTTTGCCTGGATCTGCTGGACTTTTCTGCCCAGCTGTGCTGCCCACACTGCTCTGCTCTGCACCCTTTGCACTCCTCCATTCCCTATTTCCCATCCCTCTTTCCCAGCTCTGATCCCCAGCCAGCACCATGGATCTGCTCCGTGTCCTGGATTCCCTGGGATGAGTTTCCCTGCCTGGGAAGGTTCATCTCTGCAGTTGTGGAAATGCAGAAACACACCCAGGAACACAAATAAATTCCGAATTTGGGCATCTCTGGGGGAGATCAGCAGCACAAGCACATCCCCAGCTCCCACATTGTCTCCCTCAAGGATGATTTGTGCAAAGTGCTACAACATTTTCCAGGTGGAAGCTGCATTTTGCCCTGGTTTTTGCTGCACCTCTGGCCAGCTGTGCCCAGCTGTGGGAGCTCTGAGGTCATCCTGCTTCCAAAGGAGCTGCCCCTGGAAAACCCCTGGAGGGAGCTTTGTCCCTCATGCTCCCAGCTGTCCCCTTGTCCCAGGCTGCCCATGACTCTGTGCTGGACAAGGGACACCTTGTCAGAGCAGGATGTGGAGTCCCTCAAACGGTGCCTGAGCCACTGAGAGCAGCTCAGCCTCACCCTGAGCCATTCCCAGCTCCCGGGCCCTAACCCAGCAGGATTGCTGCCTTCCCAATCCCAATCCCAATCCCGATCCCGATCCCAATCCCAATCCCAATCCAATCCCAATCCCAATCCCAATCCCAATCCCAATCCCAATCCAATCCCGATCCCGATCCCAATCCCAATCCCGATCCCAATCCCAATCCAATCCCAATCCCAATCCCAATCCCAATCCCAATCCCGATCCCAATCCCAATCCCGATCCCAACCCCAATCCCACAGCCTCCCTCCCTCCCGCATTGCCCTGAGCACAAGAGCTGGGAAAGGCTGCTTTAACCCCTCTCTTGCCGGTTTTGTGCTGCTGATCCCATGTGCAGAGCTGAGGGTTTCAGGCTGGGAGGGGCAGCAGCAGCTCCTGCCTGCAGCCCAGAGCAGCACAGGGATGTTCTCCTTGGATTGCAGCTGTATCCCAAATCCAGGATCTCCCAGCCAGCTGGGAACAGCTTTCCCGAGGGGGCAGGTGGGGATGCTGCCACTCTCTGTGAGATTTGGTTTCTCCCATGCACACTGGGATGGACAATTCCATGCTTTTCCATATCCCTACAGGAGCTGGCAGCCACCTCCCTGCTCCCAGACAGGGCAGGAATGATGAAGTGTGGGAAAAAAGCCCATCAGAGCTGTCCTAGAGGAGCTGAGAAGCAGAAAAGGAGATTTATTATTTTATTTTTAATCTGAACAGCTGTGTTTGAGCACCCTTTGGATAACAGACATGGCTGTGGCACCCCAGACACCCCAAAACCCTGCTCAGCTGTCCAGCCTGGAGCAGGGCAGGGGTGTGGGATCCTCTTCCCACCCATTCCATGCCCAGCCCATCCCAGGTTGGTGTGAGCTGGGTTTCCCACCATCCCTGCCTCCCTGGGATGGGGTTGCCATGGCAATCCATCCCCGAGGTCCTATGGAGAACAACCTCCCCAGCTCCTTCCCTGCTCCTGCTGGCCAATTCCTGCATCCCAGGCTGAGGGAGAACCCCCGGGGCTTTGCTCCACTGCAACACCTCCCACTTTTGTCACCACTTCACCTCCGGGCTGCTGCAAACCTGACACTGCAGAGCAGGATGAGCTCAGGAGGAGCAGTTTTGGCTTCCCAGAAATGTCATGGAGATATTATCTGACAAAATTACGGAAAAAAAAAGCTCTCACTCATGCAAGCTGTGCATGAAAAGAGTTTCTGAACCCATTTTCTAATTGCTCTCTGTCATTAAGAAGGATCAAAGTGAGCCTGAACCATTTGAAAATGTGTCTGGAGCCGGAGCTCTGGAGCTTTGTCTCCTAACAGACATTTAATAGGTGGCTGATTAATATGAAAGTGCTGCTTCCTTCAAATATCAATATTAACTTGAACTTTGCCTTAAGTAAGCTGGAGCCTATATTTGAAAAAGTAATGTGTTAAATAAAAGCCAAGCATTCCCCCCTGGAATCTTTTCCTTTGACTCCTTTTCATTCCTGGCCCTCAGGTAATGACCTGAGCCCTTTTGACTGCCCAGGGGTGCACTAAAGTCCCAGGAAGCTGAATTCCCAATTCCTGAGGCAAACAGTGGGATAAGAGCAGGCAGGAATGGTTTCACAGAGCTGCTTCATCAACAACCATGTGGGGATCCAAAAAAACCTGCAAAGATTCCATGAGAAGAGGAATGACTCCAATAAAGAGTTTGCTGAGCTGCCTGGCAGGCAAAGCTGCATTTCTCTAGCCCAAAGTGCCTGGATTGCTCCCTTGGACTTCCCCATCCCTGTGTGCTGCTGGTCCCTTGCTGTTGGGATATTTTTCTCTGTTATTACGAATGATTAATATTCTTCCAATCCTGGAAATAAAAACTGAAGCTGAATGGATCTGCATGGAAAAGAGTTGCTTTTCATTGGCTCTAGGTTGCTCAGCTTGTTATCAGGACAAACTCCTTCCTCTCCAGTGTGAGCCAAGGAAAAAGGCTGCTGCAGCAGGGAATCTGGGAAATGTGGGAAATGGGGAGGAAAAATGAGCTTGGACCAGTTCAAGCAAATTGCTGAAGTGGGTAAAGTGAATCCCTGAGTGGGAATGAATCCTGCAGGGATGGATCCAGGTGTAGGTGGCTTTGCAGAGGAGCCTGGGCAGCTCCTGCAGGATTTAGGGATGGCAGCTGAATCCCAGGGCTGGGACAGCTCGGCATTGGCAGCACTTCCCAGGAAAACAGGGATTGCACTTCCAGAGTAAATCCTGTGGGGAAAAACCCCTCAGCTCCCAATTCCTGGGGAGCCCTGGCTGAGGGGGAAGGACAGGATGGTCCTGCAGCCTCTCAGGAGCCTTTCAGGGGATTAAATTGGCTGTCCAAATGGACATCAGCTTAATTTGGGAAGGAATTGGGGAGCTCTGGGGAGGATCAGGGTGGAAAGAAGAGGTTTTATTCCACGTCCTTGGGTGCTTCCACAGCAAAGCAAGGAACACACCTGGAGAAGGAACATCCTGGTGAGGTGGGAGAGCAAGGTCAGCCCCAGCTGATCCAGGGCAGCTCATCCATGTCCTCACTCCAAATTCCCTCCAGTTCTGCCCTAGGAACACTGAGATGGTATTGAGATACTTCCTCAAGCACAGGGAAATTGGGAAAAGCTTTTCTCCCAGCAGGGGCCTGGGGAGAGCAGCCAAAAACAGGAGCTCAGAAGGCCAGAATTCCCAAATCCCAGAAAAACTAGGACTGGAGGACACCTCTGGAGATCAGCTGCTCCAAGCTCTGCCCAAGCAGAGTCACCCAGAGCAGGTTTCCCACATCCAGGTGAAATTTGGGTGTCTCCAAGGATGGGAACATCATAGTCTCTTGTGGCCACCTGGGAATTCCAAGTGTTCAGTGCCGTTCCCAATAAAATCTTCTGACATCAGACAGAATTCCTGTATTCCTGTGTGTGCCTGTTACCTCTTGGCCTGTCACTGGGAGCACTGGGAGCACTGGGAACACAAGGCTCCCACCAGCTCATTCCTCCAGCCTGTGGATGTCCCTCTGAGGAACAATTTGCCCATCAGGTGTGTTATGGAATCATGGAATGGTTTGGGTTGGAAGGACTTTAAAGCTGATCCCATTCCACCCCTGCCATTGCAGGGACACCTTCCACTGTCCCAGGCTACTCCAGCTTGGCCTTGGACATTCCCAGGGATCCAGGGGCAGCTGGACAGTCTGTGCCACCCTCCCAGGGAGGAATTCCTTCCCAAATCCCATCTAAATCTCCCTCTTCTGGCTTAAATCCATTCCCCTTGACCCTCTGTCCCACCCACCGCACTGCTCCCTCCCAGCCATGGACACAAGGACACACTGGAGCAATTTTCTCCCTGCACAGCTATTCCAGGACTTCCAGTGGTGGATTTCTGGTGGATCTGGGAGTGGTGTGATCTCCTCAAAGCAGGTGGGATGTTTACCCAGGTTTGCTGTGGTAAAAACCACAAGGAGCAGCTGCCTGAAGCTGGAAGCTGCAGAGCCCAGCATGTGCTGGGATTCCCACAGGAATTTTGGGACAAACCCAACCAGTCTGGGTACAAACCAGTCTGGTGACAACCCTGTGGGATCCCCGGAGCCTGGGAAATCCCATGGCTGCCGTGCAAAGGCAGAGGATGCAAATCCATTGCCAGAGGAGCAGGAGCTGGCAGTCCGATGAGGGATTCCCGTGCCTGGAGAAGGAACTCAGCAGGGCTGGAGCCTCAGGAATCAGCAGAGACTCCTGGATTGAGCCCTCCTGTCTCTCCTGGGCTCCCAGGTGGGCAGAGCCTGGCAGAGGACAGCATCTCCTCATGGCAGTGATTCTGGATGATGCAGCACAAGAGAGTTTGGGGATTGGAGAGGCTCTTCTGCACCCAGGATGCATCCAGACATTCCAGGGGAATTCCTTCAGCCTGGATTGCAGTCCCTGGGCCTGTGGGGACACAGCTGGCTGTGGAGGACGAGGGGAAGGTGCCCTGGGTGCTGTTTGCTGCTGCGAGAGCAGCAATTGAAGTGTGTCAGTAATAACCCAGCAGAGCACTGCCAGCAGAAAATGGCCTTTCAATGGCATTTGGTTGGAATAAAGAATTTCCACGGGAATACATTGATTTCAAGGAAATTTAATTTGGGGGAAAGAAAGCAAAAACAAACAAACAAACGAACAAACCAGACCAAGAGAGAAGACATTTTGGGAGCTGTGAAAGCTGGAGCACCTCTCTTGCAGCAAATACATCATTTGTTACTCCACAATTGACTTTATTTCCCAGCTCATTCACCATCCTGCAATTATGGAATTTGATGGAAGTACTTAGCTCGGATCCAGCCTCGACTTTTGGCAGCTCTTGCCAGATTGGAGGGAACTTGCAGCAGAGCCAGGTGTTTCTGGTGGAATTCATTTTAGATGGAAAACATTGCTGGGAATGACACTTCCCAAGAGCTGAGCTGTGCTGTGGCAGGAGATAAAGATCTCTGAACTTCCCAAACCTTTTTCCAAACACAGAATCCCAGAATTAACCAGGCTGGAAAAGAGCAATGAGATCATCAAGTCTAACCTGTGACTTTTCCTTCCTTCCTTCCTTCCTTCCTTCCTTCCTTCCTTCCTTCCTTCCTTCCTTCCTTCCTTCCTTCCTTCCTTCCTTCCTTCCTTCCTCTCCCTCCCTCCCTCCCTCCCTCCCTCCCTCCTCCAGATTTTAGGGAGATAGAAATAAGCCCCAACAACCCAAAGGTGTCCATAAACACCATGCAGCTTTGTGGAATTCCACATCTCATCCCAGGAAAGCAGACAAAAACTCCACATTTCAAACCTCAGTGGGAGAAAGGGCAGCCAGAGTATCTTGGCCATCAGGATTAGGCTAAGGGGATTACAGCACCTGCTCGAGACTCTGAACTTCAAAGGCTCATGGCACTCAAATTTTCAGCTGTATCCCGGAGTAATTAAGCAAAGGAACTTTAAAAGAAAGCGATTTGGGCAGCCTGAGGAGCTCCAGGGGGGAGCTTGCTGGAAGAGCCACCATCCCTGGTGGGAGATTCAGGCTCCTGCTCCAGCTTGGTGTCTCCTCCTGCTGGGTCTGCCCGCAGCTCTCCGGCTGGGGGGGTGAGGAAGGCGCTGGAATTCCTGCAGGGATGGCTGATGGATGGGTGGGGAATGCTGGAGCCTCTCTGGCCACACCCAGGATGGAGCAAACCTGCCAGGAGCAGTCCCTGGAGGTGGCCATGTGGGAAACTCCTGGGATCAGGATGAGCTCTCCATCACTTGTGAGCAGTCAATGCCAGGACCTCCAGGACCTGTGCCAAACCAGACTCCTGGACCCTCTCCAGTGGCTACTGAGATTCAGGATTCATCCCTGGGCTGGGACAACAGCTCTTCTGGATGATTCCTGCTTCCCAGCCTGGCTCCAGCAGTGCAGCAGGTAGAGGCAGCGTCCTGCTGGGCTCTCTGTGACTCACTGTGCCACCCACTTCCCCAGGAACAGGAATGTTTGGGCTTTAACAAGTGAGCCGAGCCCTGGAAATTGCTTGTGGAGTATTGATTGAGTCCAGGCTGCAGGGAAAAGGGATTTTCAGTCATTAGCTGGGAGATGTCAGGGCCGTGGGACTGATTTGAAACCGGCGCAAAAATAGGAATTATTCTTCTGGTTTTGTTTGGGGATTTTATTCCCTTTCCACCGAGTCTTGGATAACATTTGCAGGAGTCCAACCTGGATGCTGCTGCTGAAGGGGGAGGTGTGGAAAACCAGCACAGGCAAGGTGTGGAAAACCTGGAGCACAGGGCTGGGAGCAGAAAAAATGGGAATTTTCTTATCCCGTGTGTCCAAATGGCATCTGTGAGTGCCAGGAGATAACAGGTACCTTCCCCTAGCCCCAGTAAGAGCAGACTGGTGCAACTGGGAGCCATTCCTGCCTCCCTCCCTCCTTCCCTCCCTCCTTCCCTCCCTCAGGAATGAGTCACGGAATGTCATGTCCAGCTCCTTCCGAGCTCCAATTAGGCAGGAAAAATGTGTGGAAATGCAAGGAGCTGTGTGCAATTTCCAGCAGCTGGGAACGTCCCTGCTCTGCTCCCGAGGTGGTTGGGTTCCAGTCGATGGGAGGAGCCCACGCTCGGCTCTGCACACCTTCATTTCACGGCTGCCAAAATATTTTGGCACTGTCCATGTGCCCGTTGTCCCCATGGGGAATGGATGGGCAGAGGAAGGGGCTCGGTGTCCCTCAGTGTCCCAGGAGGAAACATTCCCTGCTCCTGTTGGTGTTTTCAGCTGAGCGTTTCCACCTCTGCCCGGCTGTTTTGCACTTTTTTAGGCTCTGCTTTGGATTCCCAGCAGCAACGCTCCAGTATTGACTGGTGGCTGGCATTGCATCCCAGCAGCCATGGAAAAACACAGGATACAGAGCTGGGCTTCGGGAGAGACCCAAATCTGCCACAGACAGGCAATTTCCAATCCCACAGCCAGCAGCTCTTCCTTAGAATCGGAATTAGGGAGTTCAGGCAGAGCCAGCCAGTTTTCTCCTATTTCCAAGCCTTCTCCCACAGGCATCCTGCAGGGTTTTTGGGTCCCTTCAGAGCTCTGACCCTGCTCTGTGCCCCCTGGCACAGGACAGAGCCATCAGCAGGGATGGGCTGCAGGATCCAGAGAATCCTTGGGATCCAGAGCAGCTTTGCTCCTGCAATTCCCAGAATATCTGAGCTCTCTGAAGCTCCTCCAGCCTCAGCTCCCACCCCTCAAACTGTGCTGCTCAACATTTCTCCTGGAATATCCACATCACCATCCCT
The DNA here is from genome assembly GCA_024500445.1 of Entomyzon cyanotis. NCBI lineage: Eukaryota > Metazoa > Chordata > Aves > Passeriformes > Meliphagidae > Entomyzon > Entomyzon cyanotis. The sequence goes on from JAKEPQ010000735.1 coordinate 1,904,480, forward strand.
CTGGAATGACTCAGGCTGGCTCCTCCACCTAAATGTGCTTTTTTCCCAAAGCTTCCCGGGCTGTTTTGGGAAGGTGATTCCCATTTCCTGATGCTGCTGTGTAGGACAGGCTCATTCTGAGCCTCTGCCCTTCCCAGCCAGGCATTCCAGACAGAGATTCCCCGGGATGCCTGGAGAGATGGAAGGAAGGGAGGAAGGTTGGGAGCACCTCTCCCTCCCCGAGCCACCCTGCCAGGGCAGCCTTCAGTGAAATATCAATAACTCCTGGCTATCAAAAAAATAAATCCAGCCCGAAAGTGCCAATTCCTGGCCTGCACGTGCCCCCCCCCCCCAGCTCCCCCCTCAGCCCCACGATCGATCTCTGTTTAATTAAAGCTTGGCAATGACTCTCACGTGGGGGCAATTCTGCTGACTCGGCCACTCGGGGATTTTTATGCATCTCTTTCTGCTTTGCTTTTCCATTAACTTATTTTTCCCTTTGTAATAAGGGCTTGTCAGTGTAATTTATCCAGCGGCGCAGGAAGCACGGCCAGCCCGGGGAGCCATTCACAGCTTGCCAGGGATAAACACAATTACACATTTTTAAATGTCAGGCTTCGGCAGAAGGAATGAAAAAGGTAAACTCTGTAAATTGCAGCAAGAGAGAGACACGGAGAGCTGCCCTCTCTGTGAGGAACTTCCACATCGGTGGGCAAGTGCTGCAGCCCTGGGATGCAGGGGAACAAAGGGAAAGCCTCGAGGAATCCACAGAAAGTGGCTGCAGCACTCGGGCTTGCTTTGGAAAAGCAGCTGGTGGAGTGTGGTGGCCTGGCAAGTGTCCCCTCCTCGTCCCCCACCGCAGGCCAGATGCACGGGGAGAGCCCTGCTGCTCCCTGCTCATCTCCCAGCAGCTGCTTTGATCTCCCTGCCGTGAAAAGAGGAGAGTTCACATGGATTAAATGAGAGCCACTTACATAATCTGGTTAAAATTCCAGCAGCACATATCTAGGGGAAGGGAGAGGGAGCGCAGCCACTGATTCCCACCTGTTCTGCTGGCAAGGGGCAGATTTGCTGCTCTTTCCCCACTCCTGCTGGGCTCAGGGCTGGGTGGGAAACACCCCTGGGTGACAGGGGGACAGTGCTGTGTCCCTGAGCCATCCTGGAGATCTGCTGGGAAGAGAGGAAAGCAGGGATGGAGAGGGGAGAATGGAATTGCCCAGGCCCTACCAGAGAGCAGCAGGTTGGGCTCTGTAAAAGGCACTTTTTTGGGAGGGTGTTGTTTGGGGGATGCTGTACCAGTGGGTTTTGGCTTGGATAAATCCCCAGCCCCGAGTCTGGAGCAGGAGGGATCCAGAGCAGCTTTGCCCCTGCAGTTCCCAGCATTCCCAGCATGCCTGAGCTCTCTGAAGCTCCTCCAGTGCTGGCCTGGAGATCCCACAGCTCCAGTTGTGTTGTTCAATATTTCTCCTGGAATATCCACGTCCCCATCCCATGGGAATGTCCCTCATGGCTCCTCCATCTCCATGTGCCTTTTCCCAAAGCATCCAGCTTGTTCCAGGTGCCAACATGATCCCTTTGTCTCTCTTTCTGTGATTTCCCACCTCGCCTGGGTGGGAGAAGAGCATGTATTAGTGGGGTCTCCTCACTGGCTCCTTGGGGGGACCCTGGAGGGATGGAATGGGGGTGAGGAAGGAAAAGGATGGGGCTGGAAGTCTTTTCAGGGCTGGGAGAGAAACTGGAGTTCCTTGTTGAAGATCCTGCCCCACCATCCTGGAAGCTGGGAGGGTTTAGGCTGGAGATTTAGGAAGTTTAGGAAGGAATTTAGGAAGGCATTTAGGAAGGAATTTAGGAAGGAGATGCAGCTGGTGGGCTCAGAGGGCTCCAGAAAGATGTTTTTTTGGGAATAGAGGGTCTTTTCCCACTGGACTGGGAGGCTGCTGGAGCAAAACGAGGTGAGGGATAGACAGGGAGCATCTCTTGATGGAGGGAGAGGAAGGGAAGGAGGGCACAGCAAGTTGGGGTCTGACTGCAACACTTGGGGGGTGCTGGAAATGGGGAGCCACCAGAACAGGCACAGGCAGCACTGGGGGATGGAGCTGGGGTGGTTCTGGAAGTGAGGAGCATTCCAGGGGACTGGAGGGGTGCTGGGTGGGGTCAGCAGTGCTAACTGGTGAAACTGGAGCTGCGGGGCTGGGAAGGAGCAGGAGGAGCTCAGGAGGTGCTCCTGACCTCAGATCCCATGGACTGGAAGTGTCCCTGATGTGACCAACCCAGAGCAGGCCCTGCTGGAGGGTGGAGATGGGGAAGAGCACAGGGAGGAAGATCCAAGGCCTGGAAAGCAGGAGCAGCCTTTGCCAGCTGCCTGGCACGGGGCTGGAAGCACTGCCTGGAAGTGGGAAAAGTGGCCTGGGGAATGCAGCACAGGGAAATTGAGAGGTGAGGAGGCTTTTTAGCCTTTCCAGAGGCTGGGAAACCTTTTCCCAGGAATGAACTTGTAGCTCTGTGAGCTGGAAGGACACTGCTGTGCTGACCTCTGAACACCAAGGCCTGATCCCTGAGCTGCCCATGGAAAATGGGATGCCAGGGGCACTTCAGCTCCTGCTCCTCCATCCCTGGGATAGGAATTTGGGTTGCATTTCCCAGGGTAGTGTTTCTTCACTAAGGCCATGCTAATGAGCTGCTCAGAGCCTGCCTGCCTGCCTTCCAGGGGTTTCAAAGGGAGAGGGCCAGGCAGGAATAAGCAGAGCATCTCCCAGAGCTGCCTGTAATTCATTCATCTGAGGCTTTCATGCACGGGCAGGAAGATGAAATGGAGCTGTGGCAACATCCCACACTAAACTCAACTTATTTATCGACTTCTGAAGGGTTTAACACAGCTTCTGATGTAGCCAAACCTCAGTTTAAATCCTAGGGCAGCTGGGGATGACGCCCAGAGGCTGCACTGAGGGGCAGAGGACATGGGCTGCCTTGTCTGGGCTCTGCAGGGGCTGCAGGAGCCTTGCTGAGGTGCCAGGGCTGGGGTGAGACCTGCAGGGGTGGCACTGCTGCCAGCAGAACTGCACTGAGCATTCCTGGAGCTCTGGCTGCTCGGAGAACCAGGCTTGCTGCAGGTTTGAAACACAGCTTTTGATGCAGGTTTGAAACCCAGGCTCTGGTGTAGGTGTTAACCCCAGCCTGGTGCAGGTGTTCAACCCCAGCCTGGTGCAGGTTTCAACCCCAGCCTGGTGCAGGTGTTAACCCCAGCCTGGTGCAGGTGTTAACCCCAGCCTGGTGCAGGTGTTCAACCCCAGCCTGGTGCAGGTTTTAACCCCAGCCTGGTGCAGGTGTTAACCCCAGCCTGGTGCAGGTGGTAACCCCAGCCTGGTGCAGGTGTTAACCCAGCCTGGTGCAGGTGTTAACCCAGCCTGGTGCAGGTGTTAACCCCAGCCTGGTGCAGGTGTTAACCCAGCCTGGTGCAGGTGTTAACCCCAGCCTGGTGCAGGTGTTAACCCAGCCTGGTGCAGGTGTTAACCCAGCCTGGTGCAGGTGTTAACCCAGCCTGGTGCAGGTGTTAACCCCAGCCTGGTGCAGGTGTTAACCCCAGCCTGGTGCAGGTGTTAACCCCAGCCTGGTGCAGGTGGTAACCCAGCCTGGTGCAGGTTTCAGCCCCAGCCTGGTGCAGGTTTCAGCCCCAGCCTGGTGCAGGTGTTAACCCCAGCCTGGTGCAGGTGTTAACCCAGCCTGGTGCAGGTGTTAACCCCAGCCTGGTGCAGGTTTTAGCCCCAGCCTGGTGCAGGTGTTAACCCAGCCTGGTGCAGGTGTTAACCCCAGCCTGGTGCAGGTGTTAACCCAGCCTGGTGCAGGTGTTAACCCAGCCTGGTGCAGGTTTTAGCCCCAGCCTGGTGCAGGTTTCAACCCCAGCCTGGTGCAGGTTTCAACCCCAGCCTGGTGCAGGTGTTAACCCCAGCCTGGTGCAGGTGTTAACCCAGCCTGGTGCAGGTGTTAACCCAGCCTGGTGCAGGTGTTAACCCCAGCCTGGTGCAGGTTTTAGCCCCAGCCTGGTGCAGGTGTTCAACCCCAGCCTGGTGCAGGTGTTAACCCCAGCCTGGTGCAGGTGTTAACCCAGCCTGGTGCAGGTGTTAACCCCAGCCTGGTGCAGGTTTTAGCCCCAGCCTGGTGCAGGTTTTAGCCCCAGCCTGGTGCAGGTTTTAGCCCCAGCCTGGTGCAGGTGTTAACCCCAGCCTGGTGTAGGTGTTAACCCCAGCCTGGTGCAGGTGTTAACCCAGCCTGGTGCAGGTTTCAACCCCAGCCTGGTGCAGGTGTTAACCCAGCCTGGTGCAGGTGTTAACCCAGCCTGGTGCAGGTGGTAACCCCAGCCTGGTGCAGGTGGTAACTCCAGCCTGGTGCAGGTTTTAACCCCAGCCTGGTGCAGGTGTTAACCCAGCCTGGTGCAGGTTTTAACCCCAGCCTGGTGCAGGTGTTAACCCAGCCTGGTGCAGGTGTTAACCCCAGCCTGGTGCAGGTGGTAACCCCAGCCTGGTGCAGGTTTTAGCCCCAGCCTGGTGCAGGTGTTAACCCCAGCCTGGTGCAGGTGTTAACCCCAGCCTGGTGCAGGTGTTAACCCCAGCCTGGTGCAGGTTTTAACCCCAGCCTGGTGCAGGTGTTAACCCCAGCCTGGTGCAGGTGGTAACCCCAGCCTGGTGCAGGTTTTAGCCCCAGCCTGGTGCAGGTGGTAACCCCAGCCTGGTGCAGGTGTTAGCCCCAGGCTCTGAAGGTCTCTGCCGTGGCAGGGCAGGCCTGGCTGCTCCTGCTGCAGGGGCTCCAAGCCTCAGCAGTGACCCAGCAGATGCTGATCTCCCCTTCAGGAGAGCAGGAGCTCGGAGGTGTTGCTTGCACAGCGATGGGAATTCAGCTGGGGAAAATGAGAGCTCTGCCATCGCCCAGCACACCATTCCTGGGAAAACCCAAGCCCACAAACATCTCCCCTCCCTGCAGCTAAACCTTTCTCTGCCATAACCTGGGGGTCTCCCTTGAGCTTGGATGCCGAGAGGCTGAGAACCACTGAGCACAGAGATCATCAGAAATTTCAGGCCAGGATGAGGGGGAATGGCTCAAACTGACTGAGTTTAGGGTGGATATCAGGAAGAAATCCTTCCCTGTGAGGGTGGGCAGGCCCTGGCACAGGGTGTCCAGAGAAGCTGTGACTGCCCCTGGATCTCTGGAAGTGTCCAAAGCCAGGTTGGACAGAGCTTGGAGCAGCCTGGGATAGTGGAAGGTGTCCCTGCCATGGCAGGAGTGGAACTGGATGAACTTTAAGGTCCTTTCCAACCCAAACTATTCCATGATTCAAGAGCAGCACAAGATGTTTTGAGCAAAGCAGAGAAACAGTGCAAGAAGTGCAGCTGGGACAGCAGCTCTGAGAATAAACTGATTTAACCATCACTGAGAGTAGAAAAAAGAAATTATTTCTCATTCAGAGCTGCCTGAACAGCCAGCCCTGCACTCCTGGATGCCTCTCCAGGTACAAGCACCTCTTGAGCTGGATGCTTTTCCTGAGTCTGCTGTTTAGCCTGAAGAAAAAACTCCCCAGTCATTAAGTTTAGGACCCTGCTGGCAAAGAAGAAAGTGCTGTGGGATCACAGCAGAGAGCAGAGTGTCTTTAATGAACAAACAAAGCAGCAACTGCGACCAGAGCAAACAAAATGTTGGTCCCAGACAGCCGAGGTTCCCAGACAAAGAGTTCCGTGGAGAAGGAAGCGAGGAGGGTGTTTACAGAGCTAATGCCAGGATGAAAGGGAGAAAATGAAACCAGAGCTTTTTATGGCACTGCTGGAGGGAAAAGACAAGGAAACAAGGCTGGCAGAGCTGAACTTTGAAGCACAAACAGCTGGTCCTGCACCCCTCAGAGCTGGACGTGAAGGGAAGGAGGCTGCAGAGCTGGCTGGAACTGGGGCTGGCTGAGAGCTCTGGCAGCTCTGGGAGCACAGAAGGGGCACAGCCCTTGTTCTCTGCCTGGGACTGAACTCCAGCTGCCACAAACGGAGCCACAGCAAGCCTGGGAAGGGAGCACAAAGCAGGGGAGCTGTCCAGGGAAGGATGGAAACATCAAGGGAGGCAGTGCAGGTGGGCTGGCAACACAGGGATGTCCTGGGGCAGGGAAGGAAACAGCTCCCCAGCACAGGAATTGTTGGTGGAATGGGGACTGGGAAGGGACAGCCTCAAGCCCTGTCCCCTCAGCAGCTGGAGTGCAGGGCTGCAGTGCAGGCTCCTGAAAACCTCTTGGTGCTGTCCCTGCCTTCCTGGGACCAGGATGGAAGACCAGTCTGGGCTTCCCCCAGGCTGAACCCCAGGCTTTGCTGATCCCTGTCAGCTGCTTTATCCTTTTTTTATCAGTGGCATGGCAAAAAGTCACTGCAAAGTGGCATTGGCTTGAGGTGACAGTGAGCAAAACCAGTATGGAATCTCCTTAAAACCGAAGGAGTTAAGTCTGGAATATCCTTTAAACCGAAGGAGTTAAGTCTGGGATCTCTTTTAAACCTAAGGAATTAATTCTGGCATCCTTTAAACCTTGGAGTAATCATTGGTCACCCCAAGGAAGATATTCCTCCCTTCAGCTCCCCTGTAGCTGTCAAACACATTGAACTTCCTGGACTTTGCCACCTGCAATCCCAAGGAAACCCCAGTCACATCCTGGTTTTTGGGATCTCCCCCTCTCCCAGCTCGAATGAGGAGATGCAGTTCTGTTTCAGAGGTGCTTGTTGGGACATGACTGATGTGGCTCTGGAATCATGAGCAGCGATTTTGGGCTGAGGGAAGGAATCAATCAATAATTGACATCACACCAAAATCCATCCTGAGTCCAACAGGCAAAAGCAGCCTGGCCTTCCAGAGCCTCAGAGATTTGGCTGCTCCTCCCCAGCAGGAAAAGCAGGGAATAGCTTTTCCTAAAACTCATTCAGAGGCCAACTCACACCTCAGTGCCCCAAATGAGAAATGCCTCTGGCTTGCCCAGGAGAGGTCTTGGTGTGCTCAGCGTGCTGCACTTCCCAGGAGAGGCACAGGGATTGGGTCTGGAGACTCCCTCCAGCTCTTTGATCAAACCATTCCATGTCCACGAGGCTGATCCATGCCCAGAGGCCTCGGGATGCTCTCCTGAACTGTTCCTGCCAGGCTGATTGAGTTCCCAGCCGTGCCATCCGTGCTGCCATTGCCTGGCTGCTTCTCCTGCTGCTCTCCAAGGCTTTGTGGCTCAGAAAAGCTCCACCTTCGATCTCAGAGTCAATGCTGGTGGCTCTGCTGCCCCAGCTGTTGCTGGCTTGCCTCGGCTCCGTGGTGTTTTGTATTCCTGCAAAAGCCTGGGCCTGCACTGGAGCATTGGCACTGCAGCTGGCAGGCTCAGGAGCCTGATTAGCTTTCCCTGCCTGTTTGTTGAAGGGTTTTTTCTCCCCTTTATGGCCACCAGGTTCTCAAGGTCTGTTGGAAGTCAACAGCCTTTTTCTGGAATGGACTGCAGCTCCTGCTTGTACTCCCATTATCCAGCATTTCCTCGGGAGTGAGTGCAAGAATGCAGGAGACTTTCCCTGATCCTGCTGGACGGTGTCATTTTAATAATAAATAATCCTTTCCAGGCTTATTTTGGGCTCTCACCCTGTCCCCCAAGATGTTTGCAGCTCCTTCCACACCAAACCAGCCTGTTTAATGAGCATCCTGCACAGGGCAGCAGCCAGGCCTCTAATGAAAAATGGAATAACATTGGACAGATGTGCTTTGGAAAAGCCTCCTCGGTGCCTTTCCTTCTGACAGTGAGTCACTCGCAGCTCCTCTGAAAAACCCAAGTTTTCAGCAACTTTTGTGCTCGTGTTGGATTAAATTCTCCCCAAATGTTCTCCACGTCTGTAGATTTACATGCTTGAGTTTGCTGCAAGCTGGTCCAACCCCCCCTCCCTAAAATTGGTGTGCGAGGTTTCATCTGCTGGCACTGCTTACCCTGCTGCCTGTAACAGCTGTGATAATCAGGAAAAATGAGATTCAAAGCCTTCAAGATGGAAAAAGTCCATAGTTGACTCTTTTTCTTGGAGCAGCATCTGCATCAGACTTAGAAAAATGAGTCTGACTCTGAAAGGAGAATTCCTACAAAATACCTCATTTTATTTGACCAAGAAATCCCAAGAGACCTCTCCTAAGAAGCCTCCAAATATCAGTGCTGGGCATTTAGTGGTTACACATCCTCTCAGCTCTGCCACTAAAGTAATTTTCTTTTCTCCAAATTTCATCTTAATGGTGGTTTATAGCATATGTTCACCGTGTTATTCATTAGCTCGGGGTAAATAAACCTAAAAATGAGGCAAAAAATCCTACAATAAATATGAACAGCAGAAGAGTGGCTCAAGAAAAATTTGAGCAGAAGTGAAGCAGGAGGATTTTTTCCCCCTGCTTTGGCCATTAGTGTGTTGTTTGGAAATCACTCAGCCATCCCTGTTTACTTTTCCTGACAGGAATTATGTGATTACAGCACATTACCATCCCAATTTCTGGCAGAGGGGCCGGCTGGAGGACACTTAGGTGAGGATTAGGAGGGGAAGCTGGCTGGATTTTGAAAGCTGGGATGATGGGTGAGCAGGGGGGCTCACGGGTACCCTCTGCTCTCTGCCATCCCCACAACAATTCCCCCACTGGGGAAAACCTCTGGAATTTCCAGTTGAGCTGAGGGGCTGTGGAGGTGCTGCTGAGGAATCCCTGGTCAGACTGAGTGCTTGCAGCAGATCCTGGCTTGTCCAGCCAAGCCTTGGGAAGCTCTGGAAGGATATTCCCACTGCTCTTCTGAGGAGCTCCTGAGGCCAAACCCGTGCCTGCAGTGCTGCTCTGACACCCCTGGGAAAGGCTGCAGGCTCCTGCCCGTCCCTCAGCAGGTGAAGGACACACCTGGTGGCCAGACTGACCTGTGTCCCCCCGCCTTTCCCTGGGGAAATGAAAGGATGTGGAACAGAAAAGCCTATGCACCCTATGGATTAGGATTCCCAGACCCCAAGCACCTTGGTGGCTTCTGTTGTCTCATCTCTGCTTTGCCCACGCCGCCCTTGAACTCAGGGACCAAAATTGGTGGTGCCTGAGGTGTGGCTGCCCCAGCACCAGGAATGGGAATTCCCTGCAGTGTCCTGGCCCTGTCCCCCATACAGCAGGGCGGGGTTTGAATTATTCAGGATGAGGGCACTTCTGACTGGTTTGTCCCAGGTTTGGGTGGAATGGTGCCAGGCATGAGGATGATCCCCACTTCTTGTGGAGCTCCTGGTGGCCTCATCCTCAGGTCCCTTGGGAGTGGAGCTGTGTCCCTCACCCTCTGTAATCCCATAGTGTCCCCAAAGCTGAGGGGATGGGGAACCCCTGCAGTCTCGTGGTTCTGTTCCCTAAAGTGCAGGATGGAGTTTGAATTATTCAGGATGGATTTGTGCTGGTTTTCCCCACCAGCCTGTCATTCCCAGCCTGGAATGGTGCCAGGCATGAGGACAATCCCCACTTCTTGTGCAGTTCCTGTTTGCTCCATCCTCAGATTCCCTCAGGTCTCTCAGAAATGGAGCTGTGTCCCTCACCCTCTGTAATCCCGTGGTGTCCCCAAAGCTGCTGAGGGGATGGGGAACCCCTGCAGTCTCCTGGCCCTGTTCTCCCCAGTCCAGGATGGAGTTTGAATTATTCAGGATGGCTTTGTGCTGCTTTTCCCCACCAGCCTGTCATTCCCAGCCTGAAATGGTGCCAGGCATGAGGACAGTCCCCACTTTTGTGGAGTTCCCATTGGCCCCATCCTCAGATTCCCTCAGGGTCCCTCAGGAGTGAAGCAGTGTCCCTCACCCCCTGTGACCCCGTGGTGTCCCCCAACCTGCTGAGGGTGTCTCTGTGTGCCCCTGATGAAGATATTGACCCGGACCAGTCCCGCTATTGACCCCTGAGGCTGCTGATTCCTGGCTGCCAAGCAGATGGGGAGCCATCGATTCCCTGCTCCCAGGCTGCTCCCAGCCAATTTGCCAGCCATCCAATAGTGCTTTCATCCAGCCTGAGCCTCCCTGCCTTCCAAATGAGAATGCTGAGGGAGACGGCGTCGAAATCTTGATCAACCTGTGCTGAAGGCAGGCCAGGAGTGGGGGATGAAATGGAAGCTTGGAGCAGAGATTGCTGCAGAGCCCCGCTGGCTCCAGGGCACAGCAGCAGCAGCATTAACATGGGAATAACTCCTGCTAACAAGCTCCCGAGGAATTCCACCCTTTTTAGCACAAAGCCCGGCGCCTGCCGTGGCGCTTGGTGGAGCAGGGATGGACAGGCCGGCACAGGCAGCAGCAGCCCTGTTCTGCTGTGTAATCACCCCTCGTTTTGTGCTGACAGCGCTGCCTTCTCAGGGCCACGGAAAAGCAATTAAAAATGGTATTTAAAATCATTATAGAAGTCAAACCTTGCACCTAAAGCTGCTGCGAGGCCCTGGGAGGGAGAAAAGCGCCGGGGAGAGGAGGAATTCAGCTGGGAATGTGGAGCCTTTCAGTGTTTATCCACTTGTTTGTGATTTGCAAGTTCCCATCCATTATGGATGTGGTGGCCTCCCCTTCAGATGGACTCGTGCTGCCAGATATATTATTAAGACTTATGGTGATAAACAAAGAAGAAAACATTTAATTGACCCCAAATGACTGTTGCTGTTGGTGTCAAATGGATGAGAACAGAGCTGGTCAAGGCGAATCACAAATCTGCAGCTGCTCCAGGCATTTTCCTAAAGACCTGAGACAGCTGCACAGTGCAATTTCTCTCACTAATGATTCCTAAATTAAGAAATTAACCCCCTTCCACCAGCATTTGGATGGTGCTGGAGTGGGAGACAGGAACAAAAATTGGAGCGGAGTGCGTGGCAATAGCAACCGTGGACACTGCCAAAAATACTTACGATTTTTGAGCCCCAGTGCCTGCAGAAATAAAACCACTCCACTGCCAGCTGTGGTCCTGGAAGGGAGGGGACAGTCCCCAGAGGCTGGGGAGCTCCGTGGGGGATTGGTGGGGGAGAGCTGGATATGTCCCAGCCCAGATCCCCCTGAGCCCTGGGCTGATCCCACAGCAGGAAAGGGGGATTCTGTCCCTCTGCCCCTGTGCTCAGGTGAGACCCCAGAGACCTGCAGAGCTGCCCCAGCCCTGGGCAGCACAGGAAGGAGCTGGAGCTGCTGGAGAGAGTCCAGAGGAGGCAGCAGGATGAGCAGAGGGATGGAGCAGCTCTGCTGGGAGGAAAGGCTGGGAGAGCTGGGATTGTTCAGCCTGGAGAGGAGAAGCTTTGGGGTGACCTCAGTGTGGCCTTGCAGAGCCTGGAGGAGCTGCAGGAAAGATGGAGAGAGACTGGGGACAAGGGATGGAGGGACAGGACACAGGGAATGGCTTCCCACTGCCAGAGGGCAGGGATAGATGGGATATTGGGAAGGAATTCCTCCCTGTGAGGGTGGGCAGGCCCTGGCACAGGGTGCCCAGAGAAGCTGTGCTGCCCCTGGATCCCTGGAGTGTCCAAGGCCAGGCTGGACAGGGCTTGGAGCAACCTGGGACAGTGGAAGGTGTCCCTGCCATGGCAAGGGTGGGATAAGATGGCATTTAAGGTTCCTCCCAACCCAAACCATGATTCCATGATTCTGAGATCAGCTCATGCCACCCTCTCTGGTTCTCCTGGGGCTGCTGAGGATGTTTGGTGCTGGGATGAGTCCATGTCAGCTCAGCCATGGATTCCTGAGAGCCCCAGAGGGATCCAAGGGGTTGAAGAGCCTCACAGTGGATTTCCTCCATATCCTGACCTTCCCAGGCTGCTGCAAATCCGTGGAGCATCTGGGAGTGAGCAGCAAAGCAGCAGCAGCAGCAGCAGGGCTAGGATGGGATGGAATTGCCAAGGGATGAAGAGCCCTGCACTGATTCCCCTTCCATGAAAAATTCCTGCACTGGGAGGTGATGCAGGAGTAATGGGAATCCTTTATCCCTCTCCTGAGTACATCCATTCCTCGTGTCTCCATGGGCTGAGCTGAGCTCTTTGGGAAGCCCTGCTCCCCGATCCCTGTGATTCCTGGAATTGCTGCTGGTCATGTCGCAGCCTCGTCGGGGGCTTTGATTTGACTGCCTTTGAAAGTGAGCTCCAGGTCAGCGGGGTCAGGACGTGCCAACATGACAGGGAACTTCCAAGCTCTTGAAGAGCCAGGGGATGCTGCTGGAGCTTGCTCTGTGTCCTCAGAGGGCCTGCAAAATGCTGCTTTTTTTACCATTTCCCTGCTCTTTCTGAAGGCATTCGGAAATGGGGGATGCCTGGAGATATTTTTTTTAGCTCTTGCTGGATGTTCATCCCCCATCACCAAGAGCTGTCTGATGTGTTTATTTTTGGGTGTGTGATCTCCTAATAGATTGCTTTTACCCCTCTGAAGGGAAAGTCATGGATTTCCCTAAGAGTTCAGGCTCCGTTCTCCCATCCTCCCACCAGATCTTTGTTTCCATCATCTGCACATTTGCATAATTCCTTTCCTTCATGCCTTTTCCAAGAATTCTCACTTATTTGCCAGTTTTAGCAGTTCTGAGGTGCTCTGAGAGATTTGGAAAGAGCAGAAGTTCCCTGAACACGAAACCTTTGATATTTCCAGCCATTGCCTCATTTCTATTTAGGTCAACACCTGTTTGGGGTGGGAAGCTCAGGGCAGGGTCAGTTTCTTTCCTGGTCATCTGATGCAGCCCTTTGGATTCTTCCAGAGTCCAGCACATTCTCTGCTGTGTCAGATGTGCCCAAATGCCAAAATATATTAATTACCTCCAAAAAAGCTTACACAGAGCTTTGATTTCCTCAATGCACATAAATCTTGTTTGCTGTGATTTCTTCTTTCCAGGTGCCTGGTGCTGAGATGAGGCTTTGGACGTCTTTGGAATCTTGGATCTCTGCTTTACAGGGGTTTTAAGACTGAACTCTTGCACTGAATAATGCTCACAGAGGCACCTTCCTGTAATCCATATTGCAACAGAAATCCTCGGGAATACTGGAGGTGCTGAGAATTTTATTCTCATTTTCATGAGGAACCTCTGGCTCATCTCTCCCTGTAAACTTTCCTCTCCTCCATGGATGTGCTGAACGATGTGATCAGGCTGATTTGTTCTCTGGAAGGGACGATGAAAGAGGAGTTTTAGATGGGTTATTGGGATGAAATTCCTCCTTGTGAGGGTGGTGAGGCCCTGGAATGGATTTCCTAGAGAAGCTGTGGCTCTCCCATCCCTGGCAATGTCCAAGGCCAGGCTGGATGGGGCTTGGAGCACCCTGGGATCGTGGAAATTGTGCCATGACAGGGGTGGAATGAGATGATCTTTGAGTTCCTTTCCACCCCGAACCAGTTTGGGATTCTGGGATAATAAAGATATTGGATGATGGGGAACTTTAGAAGTGCCTCCACTTTATACTGCAGACCTCTTTTTCTCCTGATCCAAAACAACCCATAAATGAGGATGTTTGGTGCTTTGCATCCTCGTGGCTTCTCACCTCTGGGAGCTGGGATGGATCTGAAATTCCCTTTGTAGCCTGCTGCACTCAGCAGCCTCCAACGTTTTCCTAGGCTTGGAAACCTCCTTGCTCTGCTTCCCCACTCAGTTTTCCTGCCTCCTCTGCAGTCTGTCCTGGCAGGAGATGATCCTACACAGATCCTGGGATTTCCTGTGTCACCAAGGCCTGCCACAGACACACCTGCACCACCCAGGCAGCAAATCCCTTGGGAAATTTTGCTTTTCCTTTTTCCTTTCTTTTCATTTCCTTTCCCATTCCCCCCTCCCATTTTTCCCTCCCCTTTTCCCCTTTTCCCCTTTTCCCCTTTTCCTATTCCTCTCCTCTCCTCTCCTCTCCTCTCCTCTCCTCTCCTCTCCTCTCCTCTCCTCTCCTCTCCTCTCCTCTCCTCTCCTCTCCTCTCCTCTCCTCTCCTCTCCTCTCCTCTCCTCTCTCTCTCCTCTCCTCTCCTCTCCCTCTCCTCTCCTCTCCTCTCCTCTCCTCTCCTCTCCTCTCCTCTCCTCTCCTCTCCTCTCCTCTCCTCTCCTCTCCTCTCCTCTCCTCTCCTCTCCTCTCCTCTCCTTTCCTTTCCTTTCCTTTCCTTTCCTTTCCTTTCCTTTCCTTTCCTTTCCTTTCCTTTCCTTTCCTTTCCTTTCCTTTCCTTTCCTTTCCTTTCCTTTCCTTTCCTTTCCTTTCCTTTCCTTTCCTTTCCTTTCCTTTCCTTTCCTTTCCTTTCCTTTCCTTTCCTTTCCTTTCCTTTCCTTTCCTTTCCTTTCCTTTCCTTTCCCCCTTCCCCTTTTCCTCTTTCCCTATTCCTCTTCTCCTTTTCCCCTTTCTTTCCCCCTTTCCTTCCTCCTTTCCTTTACTCCTTCCCCTTTTTGGACTTGTGCCTGCATTTCCCTATTCCAGACGCTTTCCCATCACCTCTCAGGTTCTGCACCACTATTTTTGAGGCAGACTCTGGAACCAAAGGCTTTTCTCCATCACTCCCATGTCTCCCAGCCTGCCAAGGTGAGGCTGCTTTGATTGACTGAGGCTTCTCTTGCCATAGCTGCCTTCAGTCAGCACAGTCTGCCTACATTTCCTCTTCTTTTATTATTATTATTCCAGCTAGGAATGATATGTTGTCTTTAAATCCTTGCTGACTGCTTAAAATTCTCCCACATCTTTGGAGTGTTTAATTATTCCCCTTCAGGAGCGGGTTTAAATTGACTGACTTCCTTTCAGGCTCTGATTTCACATGGAATGGCAGCGCTGCTGAAATTATTCCATCCTCCCTCCCTGCCTGCCTCCCTCCCTCGTGCTGCTGACTGACCTGGGAAAAGCAGCATTTCCAACCCACCCTTCCCTGCTCCAGCTGCCTGGAATTCCATCCCTGCTCCCGTTCCCGGCCAGCACACAGGGCGCCTTTGGGGTGCAGTTTTGGGGTGCGGTTTTGGGGTGCTTCCCGGGTGGGTGGGATTTGGGTGCCAATTTTGTCTCCAGCTCCCTTCTCCAGGGGGATCGCTGATGTTCATTAGCCGCTAATTGGTGCTGGCGAGCTGCGACTTTTCCCCCCCAGCCTCGCAGCTCCTCGGAGCAGCAGCCGGCGCTTAATTGCTAAGTCTGACTGAAGCTGGGGGTTCACAGAGATTGCCCGACTTGTGTTATCTGCCTTCGCTTGACAATTACGTGGAGTTTTGATTAGGGAAATTTTGATGGGTTTTACTCTTCGGGCTCTTTGATGTTCGGCGGGAGCTTTAGCTGAGCTGCTCCTGGAAAACGTGCTGGAGGATTCTTCAGCACGGGAACAGGGGGAATCCTGGAGCAGTGCCTTTGGAGAGACCCTTTGTGACCAAATCCCTGCTGCTCGTGGTCACCAGCCCGGCCACTAACAGGGAATGGCATTTTTTGGCCCAAGAATTCGTTTGAATTTGTTGCTTTGCCTGATTGCATCAAATTTGAGTGTAAAATGTCCCAGTTTTGAGTCCCTCATCTGTTTGTGTGTGTGTGGGTAAACGTGGAAAACTCAGGGAGGTTGGTGATAATTCCTGGCTGGAATAACTCAAATGGGAAGAGCAGGCTCAGGGTTTAGCCTGGTCCATTTTAATCCAGCAACTCTCCCTGTCCCAGTGCTGGAGACACTTCCAGACCCCAAAACTGCTGTGTGAGGATCCAGAAACCCCAATCCAGGAGCTCTGGGCATGTCAAGATGTGTTTTTTAGGGCGTTTGAGTTTGGCACATCCAACTCCAAGATTTGTTGCTTTGCCTGCTTGAATCCAATTTGCCTGGAAAATGCTCTAGTTTTGACTCCCTAATCTGTTTGTGTGAGTAAACATGGCAAACAGATTCCTGCTTGGAATAACTCAGATGGGAGGAGCAGACTCAGGATTTAGGATGGTCCATTCTGACCCTGTAAATCTCCCTGTCCCAGTGCTTGAGACACTTCCAGACCCCAAACTGCTGTGTGAGGATCCAGAAACTCCAATCCAGGAGCTCTGGGGAGATGCAAAAATGTATTTTTTTAGGGAATATTGAGATTGGCATGTCCAAGACCATGGTGTTTGTTGGTTTGCCTGATGGAATCCAATTCATGGATGGGGTGGCAGAGACCTCAGAGCTCACAGGTTGGATTTTTGTGCTTGTTTTCCTTTTCAAGAAGAAATTCTCTGGGTTTTGTGCTCTGTGGGTTGTTTGGTTTTGGGGTTTTTTTTTTTTTTTGTTTGTTTGGTTTTTGTTTTCATTTTTTGTGGGGGTTTTGGTTTGGGGTTTTTTTTTTGTTTGTTTGTTTGGGGGTTTTTCTGCTGCTCTCCCAGCACCTCTGGCCAAGGCCAGGACTTGTCCTCTGCCCATTTCACAGCCTAAGCCTTGAGCCTGGCTTAGCCCAGCATCTTAAACCTAGATCCTGTTGAATTTGTGAGCTCCAACTGCCAGGCACTGAACTCCTTGAACCAGAGAAGGGATTTTTGGTCATTGTGGGGTTTTTTTCTGCCTTGCAGATTCCAAAAGCTTCTCATTTATGGCCCAAACCATTGCAACACTGACCTGCTCTTCATTTGACACTCACAGCTGCTTCCTCCTCGTGTTCCCACTATCCCAGGATGGGTTTCTGACAGGTCTGGGGACCTCAGATACACCAAATAAAAGGGGAGGAAACAGGGAAAGGCACTCAGTGTCCCTGCTGCTCCCCAAATCCAGCCCCATGTGCCATGGAGGGATGTGAGAACCAAAGGGGGGTCAGGAAAAATCCTCATGTAAGGGCTGAGGAAAGCAACTTTTGAACCCAAAATAACCTCAGTGTTTTCTCCACCTTGCTTTGGGCCCCTGCAGGTGCTCTTGGATGCCAAAAATGATCCCAGAGCAGGATCATCTGAACTTCTGGGGAGGAATGTGGTGCTTAGTGCAGAGAGGAGATGCCCCAGTGAGAGCTCTCAGGGCAGCTCCTCCACCTTCCTCGAGCCTGGAATGGTCCTGCAGGGAGGAACTCCAGCAATCTGGGAGAGGAGGAACATCATTGCTGTGCCAGGTGGGATTGCCTTCCCTGCTGGGGATTGTTTGGAGCTATTTTAATAAACATCTATTTTAATAAATGCTTTCCAGCAGCTCCCACTGGCAAGTGAAGGGCTCACCTAGAAGGTTCCAGGGATGTGGAGGCTCCTGGGTGCTGGTGAGGTCCTCACCCTGAGGGAATAACGTGTTTCCTTCCCAGCCGAGGCTGAGGAATCCAATTGTGCTCTTCCTCCTAATTGAAATGAAAAATGCTGCCATATCAAGCCATTGAAAACATTGCAAGCTTATATCTTATTAATTTACGGTGGGAGCTGTGCCCTGAAATGTGAATCAAATCCTGAATGAGATGGTTTGAGGTAATTCACAGGTTTGGATTTGCAATGTCCTCCCTTTTTGTTGGGATTTGTTGTTGCTGGGCAGGATGACAGGCTGGAGATGAGAGCTCATTTTAGATTTTACAGATGCTGCGAGGGTGAAAATGAATGAAACCTAAGAGTGTAATGTTGCATGTTATTCAATTATTATCCTTCAGCTGGGGCCAGGGAGTTTCTCCAACACTAAATCCGGGCTGGAGAAGCAGGAGGCAGCACAGAGACTCTGAGGAAGCACAGAGTGAAACTCGAGCATGGAAACTCCTGACCTGCAAAGGATGGAGTTTCTCAAGCATTAAATGGGCTGAGCCCTGAGGTCCAATCCAGGCTTTCCAAAGCAAATGCAGTTTCCATGCAGTTCAGGGTGTTTTCCCCTCGGGCTGCTCCGAGGAAGAGCCTGGTGGATCCACACACAGCAGAGGAGCAGCTTGAGCATCTCCTCAGGAGAAGGTTTGGCTTCCCATCAGAGTGGGAAATGCACAGATGTGGATGCTGCAGCCATGGATTGTTTGTCCCTGGCTGCTTCCAGAGGGACAATTCCAATATTGCCCAGACAAGCTGAGGCTGCCTCAGCCCTGGAAGTGTCCAAGGCCAGGGTGGATCGACCTGGGAGAGTGGCAGATTTCCCACTAAGGGGCTGGGAATGAGATGAGCTTCTAGGCCCTTCTCAGGACCCAGACTATGATTTCCATAGCAGCTCCTGCCACTCTCCATGTTTTTCTGGGGCTGGGGAGGATATTTGTGCTGGTTGCACCTTCCCTGCTTGCAGAGCAGGCTCATTGCTGCTCCTGGACTCATCACATCCCACTTTTCCACCAGAGGGATCATCCCCACCCATCTCCCTGGCTGAGAGGAGCTCAGAGCTCTGCGTTGGCTTTGGGGCCACAGAGGCCTTGTTTGCTTGATGAAATCTGATTTTTTCCAAGTGCTGCTCCATTTCTTGGTTGCAAATCCCGCTCTGCCTTCGGGAGGCTGTTAGGCACCGGGAATCCCTGCTGCTGCTCCCGGAGGAACCACAGCTGCAGGCACTGGGGAGAAATCCAGCCTGCCACGATGATTGTGGCAGATTAGAGGGGATTGAAGCCTCCAGCCTGGCTGGGAAAGAGAGGCAGGGAGGGAAGGGAGCTCCTGGAGCTGGGAGCAGCCAGCCTGGAGAGCAGCAATCAGCAACCCAGCCTGGAGCTGGGAGCCTTTTCCCATCTTCCAGCCACTGACAGCACAGAGGGGAGCAGTGAGAGCTGGCTGAGCATGAACTCCACAGTGAGGGCTCAGAAACAGTGGGAAACCACCAGGAAAAGTGGAAAACCACCAGGAATGGGAGATTCCCAGTGTGTCCTGGTGCCTCTGGAGTTCCTCCAGCACTCTGTGCTTGGCTGCTCAGAGCTGGGGTTTTGCTTTTCCCAAGGATCAGGGTCAGGGACAGCCGTGGTTGTAAGGTCACAGTGGAAGTGCAGATTGTGTTCCTGAGCTCTTTTTCCTTTTCCCAGCATTTGCTGCCTGCCAAGCCACCACTGCAGTGACACTCCAGGCCAGTTTTCGTGGTAAAACCCCACAAAGCTGTGGATTTGCTGCTTTTTATCCAGGATCAAGGGAAGGTTGTGCTGCTGGGGCCTTTGCATGGTGGGCATCACTCAGCCAGGAGCTGCCAGGGTTTTGGACATGGGGACCTTCTCTGCTGCTCTGGAGCCTGGCCCAGCAGCTCATCCTGCTAATTAGAAATGGAAATAGTGATTGTGTGCTTCAAAACTGCCTCTTGGATGGCCAACAACTCAGGATTTTGGGGCTCCCAGAATCAGGGAATGTGAGCCCCATCCCGTCCCTCTGGGTTCACCTCTCTGGGCTGCTCCTGGGGCATCCTGGCTCCATCTGTGCTCCCTGATCCTACAAGGTGACCCTGCTGTGGCTCCTGGAGAACCTGAACCCCCCAGCAGCACCCTTGGGATGGTGCTGAGCACCCAGGACCTGCTGCAGGGGGAAACAGCAGGACCTTGTTTTCCTGCCTCCCCGTGGGCAGAAGTGGAAAGTTTGTTAGGTGTGCCAGAGGGGCTGAGAGTCCTGAGGTTGGAGCAAAGATTGTTCACTCACAAAGGGAAAAAAGGAGGGTTAGGGAAGGCCTGGAGCTGTTCTGCCCCATCTGCCCCCTGACACAAACTGCCATTGAGCACTAAGAGATGCCATGAAGATGTTCTGGGCTTCTCCTCCTCAGAAGAGTCTCCTCAGGCTTTTCCCCCTCCTGCTGCCCTTTGTCCAAGCAGAGCTCCCTGAGACCAAAATCCTGCCTGAGCACACAGAGTGACCCCAGGAAAGGGGAACTCCCAGCCTGAGGCTGGAGGGAGAAGGAGAAGGAGAAGGGAGGCACTGGATGAAGCTCTGTGTGGCTGGGCAGGGTGCAGGGTGAGGCTGGAGGGGAGGATCAGCAGCCTGGAGCTGCCCAGGTGCCTGGAGGAAAGGTTTGCATGCAGGAGAACGTGGATCCAGGGCAGGGGCAGCAGCTCTGGCAGCTGCTGAGGCTTCCCAGCGGGAGCTCAGGATTCTGCAGCACTCTCAGCTCTTTCCCGGTGCCCTTCCCTGCTCCTGCCGCCTGGCTGGGATGCAGAGCAGCTGCTCCAGCCTTCCCAGCTGTTTGCCTCCCTCCTGCTGCCCTCCCTGCCCCTGCAGGACAGCTCTCTCCGTGGGGATGTGTGCCTTGGCTCCTGCCTGCTGCTGCTTTCCAGCTAGGAGAACTGCTCCTGGGCAGCCTGGCTCTGCTGCTGGCCTTGGCTGAGGGACAGCAGGGTCTGGGGACGGAGTGGTGGCAGGAAATGTTCAGACAGTCCAAGGCAAAGCCATCGTGCTCAGAGTTGATGCAATCCCTGCAAAGGTGACTCGAGATGTTGGAAAATATCCCAGTTTAAAAATTTTCTATGACTTTAGTCAAAGGGTTCTGTTTGTCTTTACCTTGGGAAGAGGAATTTTAGGTTTCTCTCCAGGGCATTGTTCTACCAGGTGAGCTCTGATGGACTCAACATATCAACAGACTGGAGGAACCCAAAGCTAAAGAGCTCTCAGCAGAACATCAGCAGACAGCAGTGGCTATCTACAAACAGCTACCTGCAGCAGGGCTGAAGACATCTGGGCAGGAAAGGACTGAGAGGGAAATTGGAGAAGGAAAAATCTAATTAACATCAGAGGTGAGGAGATTCAGATCCAATGGGAAACTGAATACTGGGGGTTTGCTCAGCTCTGGCCCAATGAACACTGACCCAATACATTTCTATGTATTCTGACTGTATAAAATATCTGAAAAATCTAGTAAAATCATGTGTCATGGAATGATTCTCTCTGCACAGCTGGGCTGTGTGTGGATGAGATGATTTCTGTGGCACATCCTGGCCAGAACAACATCCTGGCCAGATAACAAAGCAATGCCTTGACTCTCTGACATTAAAAATGTTGTTGGAGGGTTTTGTTTTTCCTGCGGTTTCGGTCACAAAGAGACTCAGGGGACAAAACCCAAGCCCAGTGTGCAGCCCTTGCCCGGGAGGGGATGGAGCCATCAAGGATGGAGCCCCAAACGGCTGGAGGAGCTGCTGGGATGGCAGGGAGCTCAGGGAGCACTCTGGGATGACCACAGCACTCGGCCTCAGGTGGGACTCATCCCGGCTGGCAGAGCCGGCAGAATCCAGCAGCTCCGGTCAGGAATCAGCATCCCAGCCCTTTGCAGCTGGCACCTGCAGCCCGAGCCCATGCAGCATGCAAGCGCTCAGAGCAAACAGCCCCAGCACGGCTCGGCACTCCCAGCCCTCCGTCCTTGCCGTGACATTCAGCACAGACCAAACCCGCCGGGCTTTTGGCACGGCGGCAGGAACCGCACGGACTGCGCCGGAGTGCAGGCAGGAGGAGCACTGCGATGTCCAAAATGACCGTTTCTGCTCTGCTGGTATTGGACAAATATTGACTCCTGGCCACGGCGGGTCCAGCCCTTCACCGCTGAACGCTCAAGGCTACTTGGATAAACAAATGCTTCCTCATGAATATTCTTATTTTAGCACAGCCCCAGCATAATAATGGCTCGGATGGAGGCTCGTTATGCTTTTCCTCGTGCTGGCAGTTGGAGGTGACATTGTGTGGCACTCGTGTGGCACAGGGAAGGATTGTCCCGCTGGGGAGGGTCACTTGTCCAGGGCACAGGGCAGCTGTACCATCCTTGGTCTCTGCTTGACCCTGAGCAATACAAAAAGAAATTGCAATTACTCCTGCATGAGGGAGGGGAGGAGCAGCCAGCACGGCCCTGTCTGTGACAGAGCTGCCACACCATTCACGTAGGGCCTGCTGGTGCTGCAGGGGATGAACAGCTGGATTGTTCCCCAAAATCTCCTTTCCCTCAGCGAGGATGCCTGGTTGGGCTCAGCCCATGGGGTCTCCCTCGGCTGCAGGAGCCCTGTGACCATTCCTGCCTCTGCAGCCCTGGCCCAAGACCAAGGAGTGACCCTCCTGTGCCACCAGGGTGTGGCAGAGCCACATTGCTGCTGAGAGGGGACACTCCAGGAGCTCCCTGGAGAGGTGACAGGGGGAATCATGGAATGGTTTGGGTTGGAAGGGAATTGAAAGCCCATGCAGTGCCATGTGTGCCATGGGCAGGAACACCTCCCACTGTCCAAGGGACCTCCACTGCTCCAAGCCCTGTCCAGCCTGGCCCTGGACACTGCCAGGGATCCAGGGGCAGCCACAGCTTCTCTGGGCACCCTGGGCCAGGGCCTCCCCACCCTCACAGGGAACAATTCCTTCTCAATATCCCATCCATCCCTGCCCTCTGCCAGTGGGAAGCCATTCCCTGTGTCCTGTCCCTCCATCCCTTGTCCCCAGTCTCTCTCCATCTTTCCTGTAGCTCCTCCAGGCTCTGCAAGGCCACACTGAGGTCACCCCAAAGCTTCTCCTCTCCAGGCTGAACAATCCCAACTCTCCCAGCCTTTCCTCCCAGCAGAGCTGCTCCATCCCTCTGCTCATCCTGCTGCCTCCTCTGGACTCTCTCCAGCAGCTCCAGCTCCTTCCTGTGCTGCGCCAGGGCTGGGGCAGCTCTGCAGCTCTCTGGGGTCTCACCTGAGGGACAGAGGGGCAGAATTCCCCCTTTCCTGCTGTGGGATCAGCCCAGGGCACAGGGAGGGGAGGTCTGCACTGGGACATGTCCATGTGGAGATGGGAAAACAGGATTGGGATGCAGCTCATGGTCAGCTGGCTTTGGGGTAAATAATTCACCTTCAAGTGACATTTCTGAGCCCCTGGGGACACCTCCTGCTCCTCCTGCTCCCAGCAGGGCTCTCCTTGTGCTGCAGTTTGTTCTTCCTGAGTGGCTGGGAGCAGCAGCATCCTGCCTGGCACCACTCCAGAGGAACTTCCCATGGATACCAACGACTCCACGGGGCTGGGAGGAGAGGGAGGGCAGGTCTGGAGATTATTGGGGTAAACCAGAAGCAGAGGGAGCAGGGGATGAGGTTTTCCAGAAGAAAACTCCCCCCATGAACATTCAGGTCCAGGATAAAAACCCTCTTAATTCTAGACTAATTCTGGACTAATTACTCTCATTATTTCCAATGACTCCTTGCTCAGAATTTTGTGCAGGATCTAAAAATTGTGCCTGTCACTGTCCCCCCGATGAGATCACCCTGAATCCTGAGGAAATGGAGTTCCTGCCTCCTCCAGGCAGCCTGCTTATTCTTTAATCCATTTCCAGTGTTTTGATTCCATGGTGATAAGGACGTTATAAATGCTAATTGATAAATGAGATCGGCTCTAGATTGGCTCACACAGGGCAGAAATAGTCAAATGCATACAAAACTGGTATTATTTAACACTCAACAAGGCTTCCCAGTCCTGAATAAACTCAGGGAAAGTCATCTTTCCTTGTGTCATCACTGGGAGCTGCCAGGCTCTTTGGGATGGTTGGGAAAGCACCGAGGGATTGAGGAGCATCTGTCAGATGGCTCGTGTTTAGGATGGGGAGCGCCAAGGCTTTCATCTGCCCTTCCCTGGGGAGGATCAGCCCAACCCAGCTCAGCCCAGCTCAGCCCAGCTCAGCCCAGCCCAGCCCAGCCCAGCCCCCAGCCCATCCCAGCCCAGCCCAGCCCAGCCCAGCCCAGCCCAGCTCAGCCCAGCTCTGCCCATCCCCCCCCCCCAGCCCAGCCCAGCCCAGCCCAGCCCAGCCCAGCCCAGCCAGGCACCAGCTTGGGAAGGGGAGAACTGGTTGATCTCCACCCTCTGGACAAGCTGGAGGTGTCTGGGGCTTGGGATTCAGTTCCTCAAAGGTGTTTTGTTCACAGCAGCAGCAGCAGAAAGAGACTCTAAGGAGACCTCAGAGCTCCTTGCAGGGCTTGAAGGGGCTACAGGAGAGATGGAGAAGGGACTGGGGACAAGGGATGGAGGGACAGGACACAGGGAATGGCTTCCCACTGCCAGAGGGCAGGGAGAGATGGGATATTGGGAAGGAACTGTTCCCTGTGAGGGTGGGCAGGCCCTGGCACAGAGTGCCCAGAGAAGCTGTGGCTGCCCCTGGATCCCTGGCAGTGTCCAAGGCCAGGCTGGACAGGGCTTGGAGCAGCCTGGGACAGTGGAAGGTGTCCCTGCAGGATGTGGAACAAAAAGAGACTTAAGTTCCCTTCCAATCCAAACCATTCCATGAGTCTATGAATACAAACAAAATTTTAGGTTTTTAGAAGTATTTTTACTTCTCTGCTGTTAATTTCTCTTGAACACCAGGCCTGGTTTGATTCCTGCTGTGTCCATGGGCACCCTGGCAGTGCCCTGGCTGTGTGCTCTGCTGCTGGAGGGAGTGGGTGCCTCTCCCTGCTGCCTCACCCCAAACTGAGTTTGTGGTCAGAAAAATTGATCCAAACCATCCCAGGCTTGCTCGGAATAGAAGAGCCTGTGAGGTTTATGAAACAGATACAAAATTCACAAACATCTCCAGCCCATCTGGAGACTCTGGCTCCATGTTTTCCAGGGATTGATGACCTTTCCTCCCACTCCTGCCCAGAGGCTGCCATTCCCTGCTCCTTGCACAGTGACACTGTGCCCTGGCACCCCAGAGCCCTACATCCCACAGATCCCATCCCTGGGGCATTCTGGGGGGCCTGCAGAGCTTTTCCTTTTCCTTTTCCTTTTCCTTTTCCTTTTCCTTTTCCTTTTCCTTTTCCTTTCTCCTTCTCCTTCTCCTTCTCCTTCTCCTTCTCCTTCTCATTCTCATTCTCCTTCTCCTTCTCCTTCTCCTTTTCTCCTTTTCTCCTTTTCTCCTTTTCTCCTTTTCTCCTTCCCCTTCTCCCTTTTTCTCCTTTTCTCCTTCTCCTTCTCCCCTTTTCTCCTTCTCCTTTTCTCCTTTTCTCCTTCTCCTTCTCCCCTTTTCTCCTTCTCCTTTTCTCCTTTTCTCCTTTTCTCCTTTTCTCCTTTTCTCCTTTTCTCCTTTTCTCCTTTTCTCCTTTTCTCCTTTTCTCCTTTTCTCCTTTTCTCCTTTCTTTCCCTTCCCTTCTCTTCTTTCCCTTCTTTCCCTTCCCCTTCCCCTCTCCCTTTCCCCAGCAGTGCCATCCCAATCTCACACCAGCACATCCCTCTCTGCAGGGCTGTGTCTCCCCTCCTGGTCCTGCCCAGGTGACAAACCCCGGGAATTCAGTGCCTCGCTGGCTCTCTGAGCTGCAGTTTTGGCATAACAAACAGCAGCGCAATTCCCGGCTCAGCCCAGCCGCACAGATCCCTGGCTCTGCCCGGAGCTCAGCTCCAGACGGCAGGCTGGGCAGCCAGGGCGGCTCTGCTGCTATTTTTGCCGAATGCTGACACGAATTCCATGGAAAAGGCACAGCTGGCTCTGCCCTCGCTGGAAACCAGCGCCCGGAGCTGACCTGGGATGTGCTGTGTGCCTCTGACCACACCATTCCCAGAAAAATCCACTTCCCACGCACTGGGAATGGGATTGTGCTTCCCAAAGCCCCTCTGGAATCAGGGAGTGGTGGCAGCTCCATGGGGAGGGCACAGCAGCACCTGTGGGAATGGCACACCCTGAGGGGGATGGACTTGAGACCTCATATTCCAAAAAATTAAGGGTTTCCCCTCCCCTGGTTTAGCCCATGGTGAAGTGTTGCAGGTATTTTGTACAGAGCTGGAAGCACAACCATAAAATATTTTATATGAGCTACAAACATGGGAATAAACGCAACACCCAGCACCCTCAGGGTGTGCTCCCTGGCTCTGACCTTACCACGGGGATCCAATCCCCAAAAAAGCCATTTCCCACTCATTGGGAATGGGATTGTGCTTCCCAAAGTCCCTCTGGAAATGCAGAGTGGTGGCAGCTCCATGGGGAGGGCACAGCAGCACCTGTGGGAATGGCACACCCTGAGAGGGATGGACTTGAGACCTCATATTCCCAAAAATTAAGGGTTTCTCCTCCCCTGGTTTAGCCCATGGTGAAGTGTTGCAGGTATTTTGTACAGAGCTGGAAGCACAACCATAAAATATTTTATATGAGCTACAAACATGGGAATAAATGCAACACCCAGCACCCTCAGGGTGTGCTCCCTGGCTCTGACCTTACCACGGGGATCCAATCCCCAAAAAAGCCATTTCCCACTCATTGGGAATGGGATTGTGCTTCCCAAAGTCCCTCTGGAAATGCAGAGTGGTGGCAGCTCCATGGGGAGGGCACAGCAGCACCTGTGGGAATGGCACACCCTGAGAGGGATGGACTCGAGACCTCATATTCCCAAAAATTAAGGGTTTCTCCTCCCCTGGTTTAGCCCATGGTGAAGTGTTGCAGGTATTCTGTACAGAGCTGGAAGCACAACCATAAAATATTTTATTTGGGAATAAAGGCAGCACCCAGCATGCTCAGGATGTGCTCCCTGGCTCTGACCATACCATGGGGATCCAATCCCAAAAAAAGCCATTTCCCACTCATTGGGTTTGGGATTGTGCTTCCCAAAGCCCCTCTGGAACCATGGAGAGGGCACAGCATCACCTGTGAGAATGTCACCCTGAGGGGGATGGACAGAAAACCTGACATTCCCAAAAATTCAAGGTGGAGCTCCTGGTTTCACCTCCCCTGATTTAGCCCACGGTGAAGTGTTGCAGCTATTTCACACAGAGCTGGAAGCACAGCAGTAAAATATTTTATATGAGCTCCAAGACATTGGAATAAACAATCCCTCGTGATCTCTCAGCCCAAAAGATAACCAGTAAATCCATCAGGATTTATTAAAACTTCTGTTAATCATTAGAACTCCTGTAAATCACGGCTCCAGGCCTTTCTGGACCTGAAAGCTGGGAGGAGGAAGCTCTGAACCGAAAGGCAGCACAACAATTCCATGGTAGGAAGGTGGTTTAGCACAAGTCACAGGTGGATTTTAGTGGGAATGGGATTGCTCCAAAGGGGCTTTTGGAGTGGCTGTGATGGTCAGGAGGGCAAAATACCCCCTGAGGGCGTGCAGGGAGGGACTCAGTGACACCCCCATGCTGCTCCAGTGGCTGCGGCAGACCCAGCAGAACTGGACATCTCCACCTTGGTCTGCTTACAGGAGTTGCCAAAATTCCTGCTGTTCATGGGATCTGGGAAGAGCCTCCCACAGCAATTATCCCAGCTTACTGCCATGGACTGGAGGTGTCCAAAAATCATGAAGAGAATGCAAATCTGGCCCTGCCATGGATCCTCTTGGAGGCAGGACAGGATCTCACACAGGACATTCCAGTGGTTGGGCTGTCACTCCCAGCCTGGATCATTGTACACAGTCCATCAAATCCCACATTATTCCCATTCCCAGAGGTCTTTCTGCTGTCTATGCTGAAAGGAGAGACACTCCAGGAGCAAAGGATCAGCTGGGGCCAGGCCTTGGCACAGAGTCCTTCTGGTGGCATCAGTGCTCAGAGTGACACTTTCCCAGCAGGAAAACAGTCTGGAAAATCAGGGAAATCATGGACAATTTGGTCCAGGAGAACTCTTTGGCAAAGGGACATTGGAATTCGGTCATGGCAGTGATAAAACAAAGCCTTAAATTTCAGAAGGGCCTGGAAACCCAGGGAAATATTCCTCAGGGAGCACGTGTTGGCCTGGCAAAGGGAATGTGTGCTTCTTGGCAGGAGGTTTGGTCAGGATGGAGCTGAAGCTCTCCCAGAAACCTCAAATGATGGAACATTTGTTTGCAGCAACAGATGAGATCCAGAGCAATGTTAGAGGCAAATCAGAGCCTGCCCTGCTTTTCTCTGGCCATCCCAGGTGGAGAGCAGCAGGCACAGCCAAGATGGATTCAGCAGGATGGACTCACTTGGGATGAAGGCTTTGCTTGGCAAAGGATTTTCCCTCGGGGTTTGCCATGATCTGTGCTCCAGGACAAACAACCTGCAGCAGGCAGGGCCTGGCTGTTCCCTGCACTCCTCCTCTCCCCAGAGCTGATTTTTGACAGGATCTGGTGGCTCCTAGGTGGAAACAGAGGCTGCTCTGTGCTCCCCAGGGATCCTTGGCCCACATTCCAGGCAGGCTCAGTCCCAAATGCCACCTGAGGCTTCCTGCTGCCCAGGGCTGTGGGAGTGGGGGAACATGGAGGGGCAGGGACACTTCCACTGTCCCAGGCTGCTCCAATCCCATCCAACCTGGCCTTGGACACTGCCAGGGATCCAGGGGCAGCACAGCTTCTCTGGGCACCCTGTGCCAGGGCCTGCCCACCCTCACAGGGGACAATTCCTTCCCAGTATCCCATCTCTCCCTGCCCTCTGGCAGTGGGAAGCCATTCCCTGTGTCCTGTCCCTCCATCCCTTGTCCCAAGTCTCTCTCCAGCTCTCCTGGAGCCTCTTTAGGCACTGGAAAGTGTTAAAGGGTTCTGCTTAATCTTTTTTAATCTGCTTCCTTGTACCTTCCACCATCCCAGATTGCCCCAAGTCCCACCCAGCCTGGCCTTGGACACTTCCAGGGATGGAGCATCCACAGCTTCCCTGGGCAGCCCTGAGGTGAATCTGGAATGTCTCAGTGCTGCCAGTGCTGATGGGGACACAGCTGTGTCACTGCTGGCTTTGCAGAGCAGAGTTCGGGATGTTTGGGAAGCTCATCCCAGGCTTAGGACAGGAACAAAAGCGATGGGGAAAGCCAGCAAAGCCTTTGGGATGCAGCAGAGCCAAAGAGGAGCTCTGGATGCAGGGAGCTGAGGTATCCAGGTCCCAGATATCCAGCATCTTGCCTGAGGGCTCAGGCATCTCCCCGAGCTCCCTGCAGGCACCATTCCATGTCTGGGATGCAGGGAATGTCTGCCCCAGCTCGGGGGAGGCGAGGTGGCAGCCCAGGAGGGCAGGGAGCACCAGAGCTCTGTGGAACTCGTCGTGCTGGCTATGGATGTACTTGTGGATTCCTTCTGACATTTTTATTAGGATGAGCTAGTTCCCCTGAAGGAGGATGAATAATGGAAATGCAGCCTTTGGATGCAGGGAAGGAGGGAGGCAGGGGCTGCTCTGCCTGGAGACCTGGCTGAGTTCACTCCTCCCTCCCCTCACAGCACACCTGCCCTTCCCTGCACATTCCCAGCTCCTCTCCCTGCTTCCAGAGGGATGTCCATGGCCTCCTCCACTGCCCCAGCCCTGATGTGGGATTGAGGATGTGGAGCAGGGAAGGGAGCAGCTTTCCAGGCTGTCCAAGGGGATGCTGTTTGAGGGGAGGATTGAAGGCAAGGAATGGAGGTGGGATGAGAAATCCCACCAAGGTATCCTGTGTGGATTTCTGGAAAGCCTTGGAAAGCTGAGAGCACCGGGGCAGCGTGGCTGGGCTCACACTCTGGGCTTGGGGGGCTCTGCTCTGGGGTGCAGGGGGAGTGGGGGCAGTAAATCAGCTGGGTTTGGGGGAATCTCCCCCTGGACACTGAGGATGGGAGCTCTGATGCCATGGGCTGGCTTTGGAGAGCAGGAAAAACTCAACAGGATCGGTTTCCGTGGCAACCCTGCTCCGGAGCTGGAAGCAGCACCATGGCCCCATCCCTGCAGCCGTGGGGGGAAGGACCTGCAGGGTGGGGGTTTCCAAACAAAATGATGTTCCCATCCTGCCTGGCAGCGGGAGAGAGGCTGGAGACCTTGGGATGGAGCTGGATCTGCAGAGGAGCCACCCCATCCCATCCACCCATCCCACCCCATCCCACCCCATCCCATCCACCCATCCCACCCCATCCCACCCCATCCCATCCCATCCCATCCCATCCCATCCCATCCCATCCCATCCCATCCCATCCCATCCCATCCCATCCCATCCCATCCCATCCCATCCCATCCCATCCCATCCCATCCCATCCCATCCCATCCCATCCCATCCCATCCCATCCCATCCCATCCCATCCCATCCCATCCCATCCCATCCCAACCTCCCCATCCCATCCCATCCCCAAGCCCACTTCTTTTTCCTGGGGATCCCCTTTTCCCACCATGCACCCCAAGGGAAAATCCCACAGGGACTGGAATGCTGTGGACCTTCCTGGGATATCTGGGATGGATGGCTGAGGGAATTGCTGGGGAATGCTCTGCCCACAGGGATCAATAGCACCACGTGAGGCCATTTAGATCCCTCTAAAGGGAGCATCCAGCCTGGAATTAGTTCCATTAAAATGTCTGTCGCTGAGTATTAATTGGGATACTAAATATGTCACTGGGATGGACTTTATGGGCTGCATAAATCCTGGGATTAACGAGGAGCATTCCTCGGCCTGGCTGGGGCTGCCCATGGTGGCAGGAGCTCTGCTGGCCCAGGAGGGTGACACGAGGCACCCACTGCAGGTGTCCCTTGGGCCACATCCCTGCCAGTCCTGCCCTGTGGTGTCCAGAGGTGTCCTGGTCTGCTTTGGAGGATGAAATGATGCACAAGGGACCCCGAGGGGCTTTGGGGTTTCCCCAAGGGATGGCTCTGGCACTGCAGGGGACACCAGGGCACTGGGGCTGGGCAAGGCATGTGTCCCCAACACCTTGGGCTGCTGGGTTGGGCTCTCCAGGGACAGTGGCTGCAGCTCTAGGTGCCACCAAAGGCCACCCAGCCCCTGAAATGGTGACACAGCAGCACAGGGGACACTTCTGGAGCGCCTGTGGTTGGTTGGCTCTGGGTGTTCCATTTCTCTCCCTTTCCTTGTGTGTCTGCTGCTGTTAAATCATGGAACAGTGGAATAGGTTGGGTTGGAAAAAACCTTAAACTCATCCAGTCCTACCACTGCCATGGCAGGGACACCTTCCACCATCCCAGGTTGCTCCAAACCCTGTCCAACCTGGCCTTGGACACTGCCAGGGATCCAGGGGCAGCCACAGCTTCTCTGGGCTGCCAGGAAGGAATTTCTTCCCCAAATCCCATCTAAATCTACTCACTGTCAGCTTAAAGCCATCCCCCTTGTCCTGTCCCTCCATCCCTTGTCCCCAGTCCCTCTCCAGCTCTCCTGGATCCCCTTTAGGCACTGGCAGGCTCTAACCCTTCTGTAAACACACATTCACCTTTCAGGTTGCTCCAGGTTATTTTTGGTTCTTGCCATGAATAACTTAAAAACAAAACAACAAAAAAAAAAGGAGATAAACCTTCCCAGGACTGTGAGCTCCGTGCTGCCCAAGGGGCTCCTGCTGGCACCAGCAGTCAGAGTGGAATCTCATCCCTAAGTCACCCTGGCCCTGGCTCTGGTGGGGTGGCCACAGAAGGGAAGCAATCCCGGTTTTCCATGAAATATTTAAGTGGATCTAAGTTACAGCTGGCAGCCATCCACTGCAAACAAACAGCCGTGCAAGAGCTGAGCTGTCAGCGAGTGCCTATGAAATTCCCATGAAAAGAAGGGAGAAAAACACGGCTTTCGACATTAAATTTATCACTGAACATCCTCCTTTTGATTCGGAGAGTCTCCAAGGGCAACTCTTTGACCCTCCAGTCCCTTTGCTCAGAGTCACCATGGACAGGGACACATGGAAAGGGCAATTATTGAGTTGGTGATGCTGTATTTTGAATTTTTGTTGTGGTGCTTTTTGGGTTTTTTTGAGAGACAAACGAGGAGAGAAGCAAACAGACACGAGGAAAGAAAAGGGCAGGGAGAAAAAAGGTAAAAATATCATTTGCTGCCGACTTTGGCTTAGTTGCTGAAAAATGTCAAGGCTCCAACCTGCTCCTGTTTGAGATTTGAAGGGAAAGCTTTGGCACAGGGCTGGCGGCAGCAAGTTTACCACGGGATCCGAGCCAGACGCTTCTTTGGGATGAGATGACAGGAGCAGGAGCGGCAGAGAATGTGGGAGGAAGGGGTGCACAGCACCAGGGGCCAGCAGAGGGGACAGCTGGGCCACCTTGGTCCGAGTGTCACCCCAGGAATGTCACTGGGGTGTCACCCTCAGCCCAGACCGTTCCCGCTCAGAGTTCCCAGCTCCCCATCCATGTGCTCATCTATACAGAGAACTCCTCCTCCTTTCCCTTTGGTGACTCACCCAGAGTGGAGGAGAAAAAAGCACTTTCCTGCTCACCATTGTTATTTTGGGTCCGTGGCGAGCAGATTGTGCACGAGGTAACAAGAGAACAACTTGCCAGACACATGGAGAGGTCACGACGGCCGTGACTCATCTCCCCGTCCTGGCAGGGATCTCGAGGCGGTTTTGATGTCTTTATCCTGGCAGTGACTCACATCAGCTGCTCCCAGCACCTTTCCAGAGCCTCCTCGCTCCTCCACGGCTGGGAATTGTCTGCTCGAGGTGAGGAGAGCGCCAAGCTCTCGCCAGGTGTCTTTGACTCACCTGAAACGAGAGGATTGCGACAAATCCGTGTTGAATACCTGAGCTCGGGGTGCAAAATGGGAACGGGTTCTTCCCTGTGCCTGGGCGCTCCGGAGAGCTCTGTGATGGATGTCCTGTTGGTGTGGCAGTGACTCTCTTCAGCCTCACCTTCTGGAGCAGAAGCTTCTCCAGGAGGATTCTCCAGGGGCACATCTGGGATGAGAGCTGGCAGAGCAGCCGAGCTCCTTCCTGTGTGCTGCTCGGGGCAGGGTGGTGGGAGAAGATGGGAGGTGCTCTGGGATTCTGGGGATCCTGAGGCTGGATGAAGGGAAATCCTCTGGAGAGGGACTGGGGGAGAGTCTGGGAACTCCACATTCAGTGGGAATGGGTGGGAGATCAGTGGTCTGTGGAGCAGGGATGGAGTGAGGGAGGTCCTGACATTGGGTAGGTCCTTGGAGACAGGAAGACCTCTGGTCCTCTGGTGTCCTTTTCCACATCCCATGTGGAAGTGAAGCTGCTGGAGTGATTCCAGAGGGGAACATGGAGATGATCCCAGGCTGGAGCTCCTCTGCTCTGGAGCCAGGCTGGGAGAGCTGGGGGTGTTCACCAGGAGAGGAGAAGCTCCAGGGAGACCTCAGAGTCCCTGCAAGGGCCTAAAGAGGCTCCAGGAGAGCTGGAGAGGGACCTGGGGACAAGGGATGGAGGGACAGGACAAGGGGAATGGCTTCCCAGTGCCAGAGGGCAGGGATGAGATGGGATATTGGGAAGGAATTGTTCCCTGTGAGGGTGGGCAGGCCCTGGCACAGGGTGCCCAGAGAAGCTGTGGCTGCCCCTGGATCCCTGGCAGTGTCCAAGGCCAGGCTGGACAGAGCTTGGAGCAGCCTGGGACAGTGGAAGTGTCCCTGCCATGGCTGGGAGAAAATGGGATGAGATTTAAGGTCCCTTCCCACCCAAACCATTCCATAAAGATGGAGCTGAGGTTCGAGGAGGTTTTCCCTGCATGCAGCAGCAGGAGAGCTCTTTCCATCCTAAACTGAGGATGTGGATGTGTCCATGCATAGATCCAGCCAGGAAAACCATGGATATGCAGCTGCTCCCACTCTATTTACAGTATTTTACTGGGCTGTTTTTATTTTCTATTGCACTATAAACCAGGAATAAGTGATCAGAAACAAAGGAATTCAGTTCTCATCTGCCACAACCAAGACAGAGAGAGAAGCAGAGCCATAAATCGTGGAGTCCATAAAAAATTCCAGCGTATTCACGGAAGTGCTGCGGAGCAGACTCCAGGTAATGATAAAGCTGAACATAATTACAGGGGAAAATATTTATTTAAAAAATCCTGGGATATTCTCAGCTGGGGAAGGTTGCTGATGCACAGTTTAGGTGGCTGGGTGGAATAATATCCACATTCAGTGGGAAAAGTAGGAATAAGGCTGAGTTTGGCAGCAAATCCCATGCAGGGCAGATTTGGGAGAAGCAGCACCGAGGTTTTCCTTTCCATCCTCTCTGAGGTCACCTCATCCCGCCCAATTAACAGGACACAGTGCCACAAACCAGCTGGAGGGTAATTCCCTCTTTCCTCTGGCACCTGTGAACCCACAGACACCAGTCCCCAAAATTCTGACTGCAAAGCTCTGCAGGCTGCAGCCCTTTGTGAGGAAAACTCCCTCCCATTGTCCCTCCCTCAATTCTCCTTGGATGCAGAGCCTGACATGGAAACCAGGAGCGAGTTGGAGGAGTCCAAGTGCATTGTCCAGGTGATTTTGGTTAATCAAATTCCCATTCCGTGTCCTAATGGCTCTTAGGTCTCGTTTCCCTCAGTGCAACTGCAAATGCAAGTGCTCAGCGACACACTTGATTAAGGAAAATTCATTTTCTGGTAATTTTAAAAATTAGGGAATTGAAAAGAAAGGTGATTAACGGAGGCTGCAAAGACCCAGCACTTGTAGGGAATTTTTAGGACTTCATTGGGAATCAGTAAATCTCATCGATGAATAAATGTTAGATCAGAATTAATATTAGCGGAGTGGCAACTTATCCTAATTATTGCATAACCTATTTTGGAGGGGTAATTTTTATATCAGCGTGAGCTGCTGGGCTTTAATCTTTCATTAATTTCATTCATAGCCTTCTCTTAATTTGCCAATCAAGCTTTATATTTGAATTAAAAGCTCGGGGACTTGGACTTGTCAAGTCAACCAAACGATTTCAAAATTGGGATTTAGGAATTTCGACAGTTCCTTAATTACTGCAAACACGAAGTGCATTCCCAACTGCCTGTCCCTCTCCAGGATCCTCCTGATCATTTGATCATTCCCTTGTCCTCACCACTTTGGCTCCTTCCTTTTTTCCAGGAATAGGTGCAAGAAAAAAAAAATTTAAAAAAAGGTTTTATGGGAAAGAAAAGAGAGGATTTGGGCTGGGAAATAAAGGCCTGGTTTGCACCACGTGTTCTGCAGGTCCCACCTCATTAGGGCAGCTCTAATTGGTGGAATTATTAATTAGCAGGGCTTGTGTTTGCCAGTTTGAGTTTCAGCCCAGGACAGGAGGGTGGGGTGGGAGGAATCCCTCCTGCCACTCCTGCAGAGGGAGATGAGAGGAAATGGCCTCAGAAAGGGGAGATCTGGGTGAGATATTAGGGGGAAATGGTCGTTCTTAGGGTGGCCAGGCTTGGAATAGGCTGCCCAGGGAGGTGGGGAATCGCCAGCCCTGGAGGGGGGCAGGAGGGGCTGGAGGTGGAGCTGGGGGGAGGATTTGGGGGTTTTGGGGTTGCATGGGCAATGCTGGGTGATGGGTTTGGAGTTCTGGGGTGGCAGAAACAGTGCTGGGTGATGGTTTTGGGGTTCCAGGGGCAGTGCTGAGTGATGGTTCTGTGGGTTTGGGGTTCCAGGGGCACTGTGGGGTGATGGGTTTGGGGTTTAGGCATTCCTGTGGCAGTACTGGGGGATGGTTCTGTGGGTTTGGGGTCCCTGGGCAGAGCTGGATGATAGTTTTGGGGTTCCAGAGAAATGCTGGGGGATGGTTCTGTGGGTTTGGGGTTCCAGGGCAGTGCTGGGTGGTTGCACTGGGTGGTCCCAAAGGTCTCTCCCACCTCGGTGGTTCTGGGATCCTCTCACTGTGCAGCTGCTGAGCTGACTCCTGTCTGCTTTTCCCCTGCCATTGTCCATCTCCAGATGGGATTTTGGGAAGGAATTCCTCCCTGTGGGGGTGGGCAGGCCCTGGCACAGGGTGCCCAGAGAAGCTGTGCTGCCCCTGCATCCCTGGCAGTGCCCAAGGCCAGGCTGGACAGGGCTTGGAGCAGCCTGGGATGGTGGAAGGTGTCCCTGCCATGGCAGGGGTGGGACAGGATGATCTTTAAGCTCCCTCCCCACCCAGCCCCTCTGGATTCCCTGCTCAGCAGCCCAGCCAGGGCCATATTTGTCAGATTCCCCATCCCAGGCAGGGTCAGGGCTGAGTGCGATGGGGAGGAGATAAGGGAGATCCCCTTATCAGCCCGGCAGGAGCCCCCTGGGCACATCCAGGTCCCTCCTGTCAGCCCTCGGGGGCTCCAGCCATGCATCTTCCTCACGTGCTGCTTGTGATGCCACTATCGGGTGACCTCCGTGCCCAGCTGCTGCTCCCGGCCGGGAATCTCGGGAATATCAGCATTCCCGCCGTGTGCACGCCGAGCTGCACACCTGATCCCATCCCCCACAGGCACTCCGTCTTTCCCAAGGCACAAATCCCTGCTTTGGGGAATTCTGGGCAGCGCGGGATGCTGCAGAGGCTGGGGCAGGAATGCTGCCTCCCCTGGCGGCCCTCGGGGTGCTGTTAGCTCCTGTGGGACCGAAAGGATCCCTTTTTCCTCTTGGAAGCCTTTTCTTTGTCACGTTGGCCACAATAGGAGTCAAAAAACCCCTGCAGCTCAAGCGGTGAGTTAATATCACAAAAACCATCATTTTGTTTTCTGTTACAGGTGAAACACAGCTCTGAAATCCAGGAATCCAATTCCTTTCTCCCTCACAGGCTTCCTTGAGACAGGAGACACCTCAGGCCGGGCTGAGGGGCGCTGGCACGGCAGAGCTGGGGACACAGGACACCAACTGTGCCCATCCTGCCATGCTGCCAGTCCTGGGAGCTCCAGGCACAACCAGCTCAGTCCCAGGACACTGATCCCAAAGCCACTCAGTGCTGCCAGGATTCCCAAAGAGAGCCCAGCAGAGGGGCAGGGATTTAGGGTGGAGCAGGCACTGAGGTGGGGATGGAATTCCGCTCTGGGAATGATGAATTCCACATTGGACTTGGGGAAACCCAAACACTTTCCCTGCCCAGGGTGTGATGAGCTTGGACCCAAACCCTGCTGGGCTCTGTCTCCATCTCCTCATCCCACAAACTGGGAGCTTCCAGCACACCAGCAGCAGCAGCAGCAGCCACTGCTCTGGAGTCACATTTTCCATCCCTGCCAGGAGCTCCTGACCTGAGCCGAGGCAAAGCGAGGCTCCCAAATTCCTGATTTTTGTGCAGAAAGCATGCAGGTTGCTGGTGGCTCCCAGCCCCGGGATGGGGATGGGGATGGGGATGGGGATGGGGATGGGGATGGGGAAGGGGATGAGGGATGGGAAGGAGGGAAGGGAAGGGAAGGGAAGGGGGAGACAGCAGCACTGTGCAGGTGCCTCTGCTCAGCACACCCGGAGCCGCAGCCCTGGCACTCCCCCTCTTTCATCTCCGGGGTGTAAACGCTGCAGCTCTGGCAGCAGCCTGAGGGCAAATTGTTTGGGAAAGTTTGAGCAAAGCAGGTTCAGCTGCTTCAAAGTAGGAAGTGGCTGACAAAAATACATAATTGCCTTCTTAAGAAAATAAAAAGCAACTTTTTTTTGGCAGATTGGCAACTACACACTTCCTACGCGCTCTCCCTTCTACCCAAAACATGATTCCAGCCTTATTTTTATTTCGGGAATGATGAATTATGAAAGGGCTCTCCCCTCCCTCTGCCTTTTTCCCTCTCCCTCTGCCTCCTTCTCTCCCTCCCGGCTCCTAACCCGGGCTGTGTTTGTTTATCACCTCCACACGCAGCCCTGGCTTTAATTTGCTTTATCCCCACGTTGCAGGACCCGCAGGACAAGGATTGCTTTCCTGCTGCCGTGGCTTTGTGAATAAATCCTTTTCCAAACCAAATCCCCCGGCAGAGCCACAGGTGAGGGATATGTTGGACTAAATCCCAGTGCCTCTTGTCCCAGGGAACCAAAGGGGAGCTGCCACAACCCCTCCATCCCATGGGATGTCTGCTCACCTGGCTGGAATTCTGCCACAGCCTGGAATTCTGGCTGACTCTGGTGTTTCCTTCCTGCTGGAATGTTGGGAAGCTCCAGCCTCGATCTTCATGGACTGACCACTGCAAAGGGCAGCCTGAAGCCATGTGGAGAATCCCCTTTTTCCCAGGGGCAGGGGGGGAATGTGGGGTGGGTTTGTGGGGTGGGTTTGTGGGGTTTTGCAGAGGATCCATGGCCAGGGAAGAGCTGTGGGTGGGAGAGGCAATGTCCAGGAAAAGGCTGATCCTGATTTCACTGCTGGAATCTCCTTCAGTTCCCACAGACTGGCAGGGCTGAGAGGCAGCAAAAAGGACCTGGATGTGGAGAAAAGCATCCCTTGGAGCTTCTGGTGTCAGTGGGGTGAGCAGGAAAGGATTAGGAAGTCTCCATGGGCACAAGGATCCCCCAAACCTCCTCCCAGTGCGTGTCCCTCACGTGGCTGTGACACTGCAGAGCCCCAGAGGCAGGCAGAGAGTGGGGAATGCTGAGAGATTCCCACAGTTTCCTGGGATGTTTGGCTGGACAGGAGCCATGGCTGAACAGCCAGGTGGGGGCTGGCAGGGCAGGAAGGGTGGAATGCCATGGGAACATTCCCACATCCCCACCTCCAGACATCCCGAGGGGTTCTCCTGTCCTGCTCATCCCTGCAGCCTTTTGCCATGGAAAAACTGTTGTGTCTTCCCTGCATAACCAAGAAAAGAGCAAAGAATTGCCCCGAACCTCATCCTCCCAGGAAAAGGGTTTTCCCTTCCCTCTTCCTTCCGGGAGGGAAGCAGGACAGCACCAGTTTTCCTCCCCTCTGTGCCATCCCTGGTGTGCAGCAGATGCTCCCTCACTGGCTTTGTCCCCTCTGGTCACCCCCAGGATCTCCTGGTGCTGCTGAGATCCAGGATTCTGCTCCACAACCATCCCACAGCATCTGGGGAGTGTGCCAGCCCCACTCGGGCAGTGGTGACAGGAGTTGGTGGCACTGTCAGAGCTCCCAGTGATCCCTTCCTGGAGCTGCTGCCACCTCTGCCACACACTGCCAGACACAGTGTCCCTGCTGTCCCTGCAGCTTCCTGACCCTGGCAGAGGGGAGAGTCTCCAGAGGCTGCTGGTCCCTGGGACTCCCCAGGGAATGAGAGGATCCCAGTCCTGGCAGAGGTGGTTGTGGTGCATCCTGCGTGGAGCTGTGGCTAGCACAGGTCTTTCTCGTGAGAACATTTTGCTACATTTCATAAACAAAGATAAAGTGTGGATGTTTTGCAAACAACGTCTCCAGATTGGGGCAGTTCAGGCCTGGCCAATTGGGCCTAGGGGGAGGTTTCTGGCTGACCAATCTGGGTGACCTCTGAAAACTCTATATATATGGAAATCAAAATGATAAACGCACTTTTCTCTTTTCTTGCCTGAGAACCTGGGTTTTTTCTCTCTGCTAGCGGCTCAACAGCGACATGGAGCATTTCAGGAATTGGGGATCACTTCCCAGGGGTGATGTCCTGCAGTGCTCAGGGCCTTCCCAGGTTCCCTGTTCCTGCACTGTGTGCTCATTTAATGTGGACAGAGATCCAGGGAGCAGGGATGGGGTTGGGTGCAGCTGCATTCCTGAATTATTCCCACCAGAAACAAGTTCCTGCCGATTCTCTCCCTCCAGCAGCACGAAATTCCTCCCCCTGGAGGAGTGGGAGAACAAAGCCCCAGCGCTGAGCCCAGCCCAGCCCTGCAAGCTCTGGGTGCACATGGAGCTTCCCAGGTTCCCACCATCCATCTCCGCAGTGCCTCTGGCAGAGCAGGGAGCTCCTGAATATTTGATTTGGTTATTAGTCCACAACATCATCCATCTGAGGGAGGCAGGAGTGCTGATCCAGGCAGGGAATGCTGATTCCTGATCCAGCCGTGCTGCTGCTCTCGCTGCCCCTGGCATGTCCTGCACTGCTGGTCTCCCACATTCCCTGTTTTCCTCACGTGTCCATCCTATAATTTCCTGTAATTCTCCTATAATTTGTCCCATATGGCCGGGCATGGTGTGTCCATGTGTCGTGGAGCAGGGACATCTGCTCTGTGCCTGGCAGGGCTGGGATCAACAACCTGTGTGCCACCAGTCTGCTGCTGAGGGACAAACCTGCAGGGACCATCCCAGGACCTCCAGCCAAACCTCTCCTGGACACATTCTGCAAGGCTGGATCCTTCTGCACCCTGCTGGGAGCAGGAACTCATGTGGTGGGGGATCCTGGCTGGACTGTCCTGGGTGTAAAATCAATCCCCTGGACACTGCCAGAGATCCAGGGGCAGCCACAGCTTCTCTGGGCACCCTGTGCCAGGGCCTGCCCACCAGAACAGGGAGAAATTCCTTCCCAATATCCATCTAAATTTCCCCTCTTTAAGTTTTAACCCATTTCCCACTTCCTGTCCCTCCATCCCTTGTCCCCAGCCTCTCTCCATGTTTCCTGTAGCTCCTCCAGGCTCTGCAAGGCTGTCGCTGTTGAGCCGCTAGCTGAGAAATGACTCAGGTTCTCAGACAAGGAAAGAGAAAAGGTGTCTTTATTATTTTGATTTCCATATATATAGAGTTTACAGAGGTGCCCCAGATTGGTTAGCCTGAGACCTCCCCCTAGGCCCAATTGGCCAAGCTCGACCTGACCTAATCTGGAGACGTTGTTTGCAAAACATCCAAACTTTATCTTTGTTTATGAAATATAGCAAAATGTTCTCACGGGAAAGACCTGTGCTAGCCACACAAGGCCACACTGAGGTCACCCCAAAGCTTCTCCTCTCCAGGCTGAACAATCCCAACTCTCCCAGCCTTTCCTCCCAGCAGAGCTGCTCCATCCCTCTGCTCATCCTGCTGCCTCCTCTGGACTCTCTCCAGCAGCTCCAGCTCCTTCCTGTGCTGGCCCAGGGCTGGGGCAGCTCTGCAGCTCTCTGGGGTCTCACCTGAGGGGCAGAGGGGCAGAAACCCTCCTTTCCTGCTGTGGGATCAGCCCAGGGCACGGGTTGGACTCTTGCTTTTATTCCCAACTGCATCTTCCCATCCTGGTTCCTTCCCCAGCCACACATTTGCCTGCTGCAGTCGGAATTCCAGGATGCCCCCAGAATGGGGTGGCAGGGAAGTGGCAGCAGCAGCAGAGTGCTCATTAGGACTGGGAACAGGGATGAGGTGGGAGAAGTCAGATGAGGAGTCAGGATGGAATGGGAGAGGTGGGATGGGACAGCCAGGATGAGGTAGGAGAAGGGAATTGAGGAACCAGGCTGAGGTGGGAGAGGCTGGGATGGAGAGTTAGGCTGAGGTGGGAGAGGAGGGCTGGGCAGGATGAGGTGGGAGAGGAGGGCTGGGCAGGATTCAGTCTCAGGGCTGCACCAACCCCTCCCAAGCACTTCCAGAGGCAGGCAGAGCCGCTGGAGGCTGGCACAGCTGTTGGGAAGCAGAGCTACCCCGTGCTGCTGAAGCAGAGATGCTCCAGAACATCCCAACATCCCAGCTGAGCCCAGCCCGTGCTGCTGCCGCCGAGCAGGGCTGTGCCCAGGGTTCATCTCTATGGAAATCACATTCCCTTTAGCTGCCTTCCAGGATAATCAGAATTAAAGGGAAACTATTTTCTAGTTCATTAGAGGAAAGCTGCGTCCCTGTGGCTGCTGCTGTTGGCACCTCCTTCTCCTCCGGGAGGAAAGAGCTCCGAACAGGGAGACATCCACACTCCAGAGGCCGGGAGGGGGAAGGGGCACAGGGAAGGGCTCTGTCTGCACGGGCTGCCCTTCCTCCTGCTCGTCTGCCATGATCCAGGCGGGTTTGGCTGACCTCTTTCCCTTTGGATCATCCCCACCAGCTCTCACCCCCTAGGCTGAAGGCTCCTTCCCTCCTTTCCTTGCTGGTACTCCCAGCCCCTGAGCTGTTCTGCCATTTTCCCTGGATTCTCTGCTGCTTGGAAGCATCCCTGAGGGGCAGGGTGTCCTCATGCACTTTGGTGGCTCTGCCAGTGCCTCTGCCAGAGCCTTTTCCTCTCAGCAGCATGAGGTTCCCTCACGGCGAGGACTGCTCTCCCCATCTCCCGGAACAAAGCAGGGTGTGGATTATGCCTGATAACCTTCCAGGGACCTCTCCAGGGCTTTTCACCCCATTTTCCCCTTGGATTTTCCATGATCACAACATCCCTGTCTTCATCCCTTCCCTTCCCTTCCCTTCCCTTCCCTTCCCTTCCCTTCCCTTCCCTTCCCTTCCCTTCCCTTCCCTTCCCTTCCCTTCCCTTCCCTTCCCTTCCTTCCCTTCCCTTCCCTTCCCTTCCCTTCCCTTCCCTTCCCTTCCCTTCCTTCCCTTCCCTTCCCTTCCCTTCCCTTCCCTTCCCTTCCCTTCCCTTCCCTTCCCTTCCCTTCCCTCTTTCCTGGGACCTTTTCCCTAAAAGTTTTGCTGGAATGCTGGAGGTTCCATGAGGAAAGGGCAGGCTGGGTTTCCCTGGGTGGGACTGGGATTTGCAGGCACAGGGCAGAGTCACCTCCAGGGGGATGAGGCTGAATTCCCTGAGGATCCAAGAGCACAACCCCAGCACTCTGGGAAACAGCTTTATGGGATCTGGGAAGCAGCCATGGTGTCCCAACCCCACAGCTGCATCCCAGCCCTCTGCCATCCACCTGCACATCCCAAATCCTCGCTGGCACAGCTCCGTGCCAGGCATCCTGCAGGGATCCCTCCTTCCTAGATCAGCCAGCCCCTCATCCTCCACGGAGCCAGGCCTGGGCGACTCAGCCACCACATGGACATGGAAAATCCCAGCTCATCCCAGCCCAGGGACAGGAGGAACACGGATGCACAATTAGGAGTGGTTTTTTGGGAATGGTTTCAGTGCATATCCACTAGGAACAGCTGTCCTGGGTGAGGCTGGGGACAAACTGAAGGCAAGGAGGGATTTGGTGTCCCTCTGGTGGCATCCCAGTGGGAAGAGGCAGGGAACAGCCTGGGTGTGGAGCAGGAAAAAGATGGATGTGTGCAGTGTGACAACCCCTGCAAGCACCAGGAATGCCTTCAGAGCGAGGAAGGGATCAGGGAAGGTTAGGTTTCCCACAGGAAGGTGGAGCTCTGTCAGGATAGACGGGAGATTGGAGAGAGCTGGAATGAACATCCCAGCTCTCTCCAATCCAGTGGGAGAACCCAGTTTTGTGGGAAGAAGCACCAAACCCCCAGTTTTGTAAGAAGAATCACCAAAACCCCAGTTTTGTGGGAAGAAGCACCAAACCCCCAGTTTTGTAGGAAGAATCACCAAAACCCAGTTTTGTGGGAAGAAGCACCAAAACCCCAGTTTTGTAGGAAGAATCACCAAGACCCCAGTTTTGTAAGAAGAAGCACCAAAAGCCACCCCTGGTAGCTCCTTCCCAGCAGCTCCAAGCACGGCAAGGCTCTGGCCAGAGCTGGGGTGAACTGCAGTCTGGCAGGAGCTGCCAAGGCTTGGCCTTTCCGAGCTTTCTCCTCTCTGGCTCGTGCCTGTGGCCAGGGGATTGCCTGGCACAGAGGCCTGGCAGATGATCCCATAATCAGCGGGATAAGCCGAGCCCAAAGCCTTCTCCCACCTCGCCTCGTAATTGCTTTTGTTCCCCGCCCGCCGGGGGTGGTGCTCCGGTGCCCTTTTTAAGGATTCAGCCTGAATTCCCAGCCAGGCAGTGCAGATGTGGATGAGCTCGGATGGAGTGTTTACCCATCCTCCCAGGAAGCAGCCGGGATGGCTCTGCAGGTGCCAGGAGGAGCTTGGAGAACGTCCCTGTGAACGGCAGCCGGGCTGCCTCTGCTCTCACAGAGAAAACTCTGCTGTCAATCAAAAGGAAGATTTTCTCCAGCTGCTCCCATCCTCAGACAAAGCCCAGAGGAGCTTTGGGATGTGGGAGCTCGGGAAGGGGTGGGAGGGATGTGGAAGGATGGGATAAACCTGGCAGTGTCTGAGCCCATGGATGGAGCTGGAATGATGCTGGTGGTGGCAGCAGAGCTGTCGCTGCAGAGGAGGAGTCAGGAGAGTCTGTGAGGCAATGGAGAGACAAAGCCACCTCGGG
Source organism: Entomyzon cyanotis (assembly GCA_024500445.1). NCBI lineage: Eukaryota > Metazoa > Chordata > Aves > Passeriformes > Meliphagidae > Entomyzon > Entomyzon cyanotis. The sequence continues at coordinate 1,947,818 of JAKEPQ010000735.1, forward strand.
GTGTGACTCTGCAGCCCTCCCCTGGGTGCCACCCGAGAGGGAGACAGGATGGTGCATGGGGGATGCTCAGCCATGCCCAGCTTGTGGGGCAGACCTAAGGAATCCCAGGATCGCTGAGGTTGGAAAAGCCCTCCAGGACCATCGAATCCAAGCTGTGCCCAATCCCCACCTTGTCCCCAGCCCAGAGCACTCAGTGCCACCTCCACCCCTTCCCTGGACACCTCCAGGGATGAGCACTGCAAACCTCCCTGGGCAGCTCCTGCCAAGGCCTGAGCACCCTTTCCATGGAGAAATTCCTGCTGCTGTCCAAGCTGAGCCTCCCCTGGCCCAGCCTGAGGCTGTTCCCTCTCCTCCTGTCCCTGTTTCCTGGAGCACAGCCTGACCCCCCGGCTGTCCCCTCCTGTCAGGAGCTGTGCAGAGCCACAAGGTCCCCCTGAGCCTCCTTTGCTCCAGGCTGAGCTCCTTTCCCAGCTCCCTCAGCTGCTCCTGGTGCTCCAGCCCCTTCCCAGCTCCATTCCCTTCCCTGGACACACTCCAGCCCCTCCAGGTCTCTCTGGCCAGGAGGGCCCAGAACTGGACACAGCCCTCGAGGTGCCTCAGCAGGGCCAGCACAGGGGACAGGCACTGCCCTGGTCCTGCTGCCACAGCCTAGGGCCATTGGCCTCGTGTCCCCTGGGCACCCCTGGGCTCATGTCCAGCTGTGGGCACCAGCACCCCCAGAGCCTTTCCCACTAGACACCTCCTGGCCAGAAATGTGAATTTGTGGGAGCTGCTTTGGAGTGTGTTGGATGTTCAGCCTCCAAGGCCTGAGCTGTCCCTACAGAAAAGCAGGACAGCAGTGTGGGGATCTCCAGTCCTGCACAGCTTGTGGGGTTTGGGCATGGAAGGAAGGCAGCTTGGGAACAGCTTTAGGCTCACCAAACAGGTCCAGAAGGAACTTGGAAGATTGGAAAAAAGAGCAGTTTGAAGACCTCTGAGCAGGCAGAGCTGAAACCCCCTGAGAATGGGATAAACAGCTGGAGAAGATGGAAAACAGGGCCCAAAAGCAGCTCTGAAGCAGCTTCTGCACTGACAATAGCAGGGCTTGAGGCACTTGAGGCTTGAACTCTCCTTGGGAAGAGGGCACTGATTTTGAAGTCCCACTGAAGGAAAGTGAGGAGTGCTCCACTCGACATCCCCAGGCTGCACAGAGGGAGCTGCCAACATGGAACAAGGTGAATCCATCCGGGATGTGCAGCTCATCAAGGGCTGAAGAGGCAATTTTGTAATTAGGGGTGAGAGCTGCAGATCTGATTGTGATCCAGAGCAGAGGTTTGGGCCCGGAAGGCCCTCAGCAAACCCTCTCCAGAGCAATTATCCACTGCCAATCCAAGGAAACCTCTCTGGCTGCTCTGAAGGTTACAGAGGACTGGCATGGCTTTGGCAGGGTGGAGAATTCCAAGAGGCAGCAGCGGGACTGGAGGCAGGAACACTGGGAAAAGCCCCAGGCAGGGAGGAACAGGGCAGGAATAGAGAGAAGGGACAAACCCTCAGCACATCCCCTTTGTGCCACGGGCAGCCTGGAGAGCAGAGGTGACAGAAGGCCAGGAGATCCCTGGAATTGTCAGAGATGAAGGAAAGGGGGATGAGAACACCCAGGTGAAAGCACAGAGGGGAATCAGATGTTCCAAAGCCATGGGGACAAGGTTAAGGTCACCGGTGAGCAACAGGAGCTCTCCAGCCCTCCCAAACCTCTCTGGTGGCACTGTCTCCATCCAGGAGTGTCCTCTGGATCCCAAAGCACTCCCTGTGCCAGGGGAGAGGCTGCTGTGGCCCTGAGTGATGGCTGCCCAGCCATCTCCAGCACAGCTTAATTTGATAAGAGCCCTGAGCCACTTTAAACACTTCAATCATGGCACCTCTTAATCATCTTCTCGCCGAACAAAATAATCCCACTTTGCTTAATCTCTTCTCCTGTGGAAATCCTGTCACTCCTTTATTGTCTAAATGACTTTCCAGGGCTCTCTCTCCAACACACAAATAGCTGACTTCCCAGGAATCCACCAAAACGGGACAGTGCTCCCCGTGGGGTCTGAGCAGCTCCGTGACACTGGGTTTGGCACCTCGGGGGCACCTTGGGAAGGGACAACACCTTCATGGCATCACCTGGATCCAGCGACAGCCCTGGGTGGAGCTCACCCTGGAATGGTGCCAGGCATCTCCTGCATGTGGGATGGGGATGGTGGCAAATCATTTGGGAAGCTGGTTTGGGGTTTGGTTTTGGGGTTTCTGTGATGCTGGGCCTGCAGAGCAGAGAGCTGAGGGCAGGGCACCAGCAGGGACATCACTCACAGGGACAGGGATGCAAGGGTGCTGCAATTCCACTAAAACTCCTTTTCCATGGAGATCTTCCCAGGAGGGCTCAGCAGATCCAGTTTCTTCCCTGTCTGACCCAGGCAATGCCCTGCACAGCCAACACTGGCACTTGGATTGCTGCCCTCGGACAGGCTGGGGCAGAGGATTCCAAATCCAGGGCTGTCAGGATGTCCTGGCTGCACTCCCAATTTTTCTCTGCAGCTGCGACACACAAGAATGTAATTATGAACTAAAACCAAATCAATATGAGATTTTTACTCATCTGCTTTGTCACCAGGATGCAGGACTGGAGGAAGAGCAGCAAATACCTCACCAGGAATTCATGGGAGCTGACACAGGTGTTGTTCCATCACAGTCCAGACAAGGATTTTGCCTGGAGCAGGGATAGAGGTGAATCCACCATAGGAAATCTGTGCACCGATTTTACAGAACCCAAATCTTTGGTTTTTTAGGAATTTAAAAGGTGCTAAGAATGGTGTTGGCTGCTTCACTCCCACACAAGCAGCAAGCAGGGAAAGGCAGCTCCTGGTTTTTTGCTGGATTCAGCCTCACAGTTCCTTGGGCCGAAAGGAAACAAATCCAACATATATTTGGGGAGGCACTGAAGGCAAAGCAGCTGCTGTTTAGGTGGGAAATGCCGTCTCCAGGTTGGGATGGAGCAGCTGATCTCCCCCATCCCAATCCCCAGGGGGTGGACAATCCTTTGTCACCGCTGTGGGGTTGTCACCGTCAGCCAGGTTTTTGTGCCAGCACTGAGCTGAGCTGGAGCTCCAGAATGAATAGGTGCCTTTTAGTGGAGTTCATTGATTTGGGAGAGATGGAATTTCATAGCCCTGATGGATGGCTGGAATAACCACAGGCACTGCAGGCTGGCCAGGGAGGCTGGGATTCCGTGGAGATTTATTTTCCTGACGCTCTGCAGTGGGAGTGGATTGTGTGCCCTGGATCTTGTGCATCCCTGGCCTCACACACCCCATTCCAGAGGCAGGAAGGGAAAAACCCATCCATTTTCCATATTAAATCTGAGCGGACACACAGCCGGGCTCTTCAGGAGGGTGAGGGATGGGTATCCCTGGGTGCCACCACCGTGGGTGATGAATTCCCATTCCCCTGCCAAGGGGCTCTCCAGCAAGGATTCCCAGTGAGGGGAGCTCAGTCAAAAAATGACACGAATAATGCCTTGATCCTGATGATGGTGGGGTTGTCACACCACTGCTGGGGTGGGCACAGCACAGGACAGCCCAAAGCCAAGGGTCAAGGGCTCCAGGGATGTCCCTGCCAGGTTCTCTGGGAGCAGGAGGATGGTTTCTCTATTTTCTCCAGGAGCAGGAGGATGGTTTCTCCAGAAGCTCCAGTGCTCCAGAAGCACGAGGATGGTTTCTCCTGGAGCAGGAGGATGGTTTCTCTGTTTTCTCCAGGAGCAGGAGGATGGTTTCTCCAGGTTCTGCAGGAGCAGGAGGAGGGTTTCCCTATTTTCTCCTGGAGCAGGAGGATGGTTTCATGGTTTCTCCAGGTTCTCTGGGAGCAGGAGGATGGTTTCATGGTTTCTCCAGGTTCTCCAGGAGCAGGGGGATGGTTTCTCTGTTTTCTCCAGGAGCAGGAGGATGGTTTCTCTATTTTCTCCAGGAGCAGGAGGATGGTTTCTCCAGAAGCTCCAGTGCTCCAGAAGCACAAGGATGGTTTCTCCAGGAGCAGGAGGATGGTTTCTCCAGGTTCTGCAGGAGCAGGAGGAGGGTTTCCCTATTTTCTCCTGGAGCAGGAGGATGGTTTCATGGTTTCTCCAGGTTCTCTGGGAGCAGGAGGATGGTTTCCCCTCTCCCCAGAGTCCCAGTGGCTCCTGCCAGCTGTCCAGCTGGGCCACCACTGCTGCTGGCCACAGGAGCTGAGGGTCACCCCTGAGCCGTGCCCAGCGCAGGGACTGAAGTGAGGACACCACGTCCTCCCTCTGTGTTCTCATTTATTTATTTTGCTGCTTTCAAATGAATATTTGATGGCTTTGCTGGCATCAAGGCCTCTGGTTGGGGCCCTGCTGATTTATTTATCCACCCACTTCTGCTGCTGCAGCGCTGCTGCAGGAGATGGAGGTGTCCTGAGGGCTGAGGCACCAGCATGGCACAGATGTCCCCTGTGGGGACTTCCCTGAGCCACCTCTGCTCCCAGAGGAGACAGGAAAAGCAGCTGCCAACAGCTGGGCAAGGCCTGATGGGGTAATTCCCAGAGCAGATGTTCTTGCTGGAGATCTGGATCTCCAGTAACGAGGAGTGAAAGGGAACAGAGAAATGGTGTGAACATCAGTGGGAAGTAGGGGGGAAAATGATGATTTCCAAGGAGATGGGAAGCACTGGAGACAAGTGCCATGTGCTCACTGGGGGTCACCTCCTGCAGTCCAGGTGACCAACAGCCCCAGGTTTGGAAAGCTGCTGGGATTCCTGTGGGACACCTGGAAATCCCAATCCTCATTCAGGAATGATCCCAGCTGTGGGCTCTCCTGGGAGCCAGAGGAGACTCAGCCACATGCACAGCCTGCTCCAGGACTCTGAGAGGGGATTATCCAGGCTGGCTCCAGAGCCCTGACAAGTGTTGGGGTTGCTGGGATCAGCTGTGGAGTGAAGCTCTGGGATTGCAGCCTGGCAGGGTCACCAAGGGCTGGGCAGCCATGGGATCAGGGAGGGCAAACAAACATTCCTGCAGGGTGGAATTACCTGGTGGGAAGAGCCCTTTGGAGAAATGCCAGCTTCCCACACACGGAGGGGTTGTAAATGAGGGCTGAGCTGCGTCTGGAAAACTCCTGTGCCTCCTGACCTGGCAGACATGGGCTGGATGCAAAGTGCTGGGCTGGAGCTGCCTGGCAGTGCCCTGCAGGAGGCTGGGCAGGGAGGGAAGGCTGATCCCTCTGGATGATCCCTCTGCCCTGAACTGATGGAAAACTGCACCGTGGTGCTCAGCAGGGGTTGTGCATGGATACAGGGAACTCTTCTTTGGACACTCTGCTTCCCAAAGTCCCAGCCAGGCAGGTTTCCTTTTCCTTTTCCTTTTCCCTTTCCCTTTCCCTTTCCTTTTCCTTTTCCTTTTCCCTTTCCCTTTTCCCTTTCCTTTTCCTTTTCCTTTTTCCTTTTCCTTTTCCCTTTTCCCTTTCCCTTTTCCCTTTCCCTTTCCCCTTCCCTTCCCTCCATGCAGTCCTCCCAAGGAGTCTGTGTCCGTTTCTCCCTCTCATTTGCAGCTCAGACTGAGCAGGAGCAGGGGGAGTTTTCCTGGTGCTCTGAGAGGAATAAGGAGCTCCTGGTGGGTTTGGGGCTGGCATAGCTCTCAGCAGGAGCAGGGCCTGGGTGAAGCGAGGCTTTGTGGCACCTCCACGGGGCTTTGGGGTTGAAACAAAGGGATTTTCCCTCCTCACATCAGCACAGACAGGAGAGCAGCCCTGCAAAACCCAGGGATGGGGAGGAATCACAGGATCATAGAACGGTTTGAGTTGGAAGGAACTTGAAAGACCATTGATTCCACCCCCTGCCATGGGGTGGGTGAAATTCTTCTACCTTCCACTATCCCAGGCTGCTCCAAGCCCCAATGTCCAACCTGGCCTTGGACACTGCCAGGGATCCAGGGGCAGCCACAGCTTCTCTGGGCACTCTGTGCCAGGGCCTGCCCACCCTCACAGGGAGGAATTCCTTCCCAATATCCCATCCCTCCCCGTCCTCTGGCAGTGGGAAGCCATTCCCCCTTGTCCTGCCATTCATCAGAATTCCCATCTTCCTGCAGCTGCTGAGTCCTGAAATCTGTCTGAGCTCCTGCTCTGGCCTGGAGGATCCTTCACCCCCAGCTGGGCTCCAAGGTGCCATTTTTGTCAGATATTTTTTGGGATCATACTGGATACACCAGCATTCACTGACAGAGAGCAGCAAGGAAACCATTTCTCTGGAGATGGGAAAGCTGAGTGGCCCCACAGCAGCATCTCTGGAGAGGTGGAGCATCCCTGGGCAAGGAATGACCTCGGGAGGAGGAAGCAGCAACCCTCTGGGACATGGAAAATCCTCCCAGGACAGACGGGGAGCTGCTGAGCAGGAGAGAAAAGGTGGCTTGAGGGCAGCTCTGATCACATGCCCTCGAGGGAAGCAATTTCTCCCAAATTTCCACCTTTTGTTCGCCTGGTGAATACCCCCTGATTTCTCTGGAGTGGGAACACGTTCGCCTGCTCGTCGGGCTGAGCACATCGCCGCCTCCCCCGGCGCTCTCCGCTATTCACGGCCTCTCATCCCTCTCCTCGGGAGCTTGCCACAGTGATTGGAGAGGGAAGGATGAGCAGTGCATGCCAAGCAGCAGGGACCACATCGGGAGCCTGGTTCCTGACCTACAATCCTCGCTGATTAGGCAGATGAAACGCTCAGGATGTCCAGCTCTCCGCGACATCCTTGTGTCTCTGCGGATCTGCGGTTGGCAGCCTGAAAACCAAGGTGGTCGTTCAGTCCAAGAATTGGTGTGCAGGTCCACTTTGGGGCTTGGATTTGGGAGGGAAAGTGGATTTTAGGGGCTGAGAGTTCTGGAATCACAGAGTGGTTGGGGTTGGAAGGGAATGTAAACCTTCCACCATCCCAGGTTGCTCCAGCCTGCCCTTGGACACTGCCAGGGATCCAGGGACAGCCACAGCTTCTCTGGGAATTCCATTCCAGGGCCTCCCCACCATCCCAGGGAGCAATTCCTTCCCTAAATCCCACCTAAACCTCCTCTCTTTCAGTTTGAAGCCATTCTCCCTTGGAAAATCTCCCTCTCCATCCTTCCTGCGGCAGCAGAGCCATCATGGAAAATGCTTCTCTCTGGTAGGGGATGGACAGAGACACTCCTGATTCCTTGGAATTAATGGTAAAAAACTACAATAAGAGGGAAACAGCTCTGCCTGGGAGGCAGATTGCCTTTGTGTGGGACAGCATTCCTGCAGGAAGTGCCTCTGGAATGCCATAATTACCCCGCTGGAGCTTTTCCCCTCTCATTACTGGGGCTGTGCAGTCACTTGGGGTTTTGTCACAGCGACGCCTGAAAGGAGATTTTCGGGAGGCTCTTCCAGCAGCTCCGGGCAGCAGCAAACTCCCATTGTCCTCGATTGGACACATCCCCGGGAAGGAGGGAATTCATCCTGCCCAAATGGATGGCATTGCCTTTGGAATACAGAGCGGGCTGCTGACCTCGCACAGTCAAAGGGATTTCTGACTAATGGCACCTCCAGTAACAGCCCTGGCATTGTGGATGGGATATTTCAGGTGTCTCGTGCCCTCGTGGAGAATAATGCAGAGACTTCAAAGTTCCTGTGGTGCAAACTCCCTAAAATCAGGCTGCAATTGGAGTTAGGAAGGAAATGAAAGAAGGAATGGTCATTTTCTTTAGCTGCTCTTCATTACTGAGTTTTTTCCCTTTGCCTGACACTGTTTTTATTGAGCCGTATCCATAAAAAGCTGTGCTTCCAGGAAAATGAGGGCAGATGTTGTTAAGGGGCTGTGGGAAGTGAAGCTGCCTTGGCAAAACGCTCTGTTCAACAGGTGTGGCTAAAGCAGGAGAGCCAGCAGAATTCCCAGGATTTCACTGGCTTGGAGAGGGGCTTGAGTAGGGAAAAAACCTGATTTTGTGGTGGTGGTAGTGCCCTGCTCCTGGGAATGCTGGTAAATCCAACATCTGGGGCTGCCCAGGCTGCTGGAAGGGCAAAGCATCACCGCAAGCAAGACTATCTCCAAAAATTGTTAAATTGTTGAACAATTGTACCCTAATCTGGAACCAGAGACTAAATAACCAATTAATTCTATTTCAATGGAGTGTTTTAATTGATTAGTGCATGGTGTGGCTGCAGTTTGGGAGTGTTTGGGTGACAACAACACATGGCCTTAATATTTTTAATTTCAATTATCCCTGGAATGCACTCTCAGCTCTGACTGTACTCAGGCATGTTTCTCTCTAATTTATTTTTTTCCTCAGAGAAAAATTCTCCTAATGCTCAGTGCCATCATCATCCGGGCAACTGGAATGGTTTTTAGAGAGGGAAGATGATTTTCCTGATGAGTGGCAGGAGGAAGCCAGGACAGCACGTCCCCACTGCTTCAGTGCATAATGAGAACCAAACATTTGGGGCACATTTCGATTTAGTTGAAAAATGAGCATTATTTGGTTGGGTATTGTTGTTCTCGTTATCTGTTATCACAGACAGGAAATTCAAAATACCAGGAATCAAAACATCCCAGCAGCAAAGCTCTGCTGGTGTTTTGGAGCTCAGTGTAATTCCACGTGGGAGAGGAAGGGGTTGTTTTAAAATGGGATTGATCCCATGGTGGATGAGATCCCTTTCTGCCTCTTTGGGATGGCCCAGGTGCTGCTTTTTGGGATTATCCTTGATGTGCTAAAAGTGATGCTGATTTGTGTGTCCACCCTGTGTCACCTCTGGGAGTCACTGGGCTTTGGATTTATTCCTTGATTCTCATTTATTGCTTGCCTTTTGCCTGGGAATTTGATGGCTGTAGTCCCTGTCTTGATTTTCAGGGAATTCCCAGAATCCCAGGTTGGTTTGTGTGGGAAGGGACCTTGCAGCTCACCATACAGTGCCACCCCTGCCATGGGCAGTGACACCTCCTGCTATCCCAGGCTGCTCCAGCCTGGCCTTGGACACTTCCAGGGATCCAGGGGCATTTCCAGCTTTTCCTCCCTCCGTGGCTCCTTGTTTCAGTCTTGTTTCACCCAAGGCTGGGCTTTTATTCCCATGAAAACCATGGAGATGTCCTGAGCTGCTCATCCAGGGACCACCATATCTGACATTCCCACATCCCTCTTCTGCCATTCCTTCCACGACCCAGAATTCCCACTCAACTCCCACATTCCCTACTAAAATCTTTACATTTTGGAGCAATTTGTGGATGGATTCCCATCACTCCCGTGGGGTTTCCCAGGGTTTTTCAGAACAGGGATGACCGCTGCTCATCCAAGTGATCCCACACTTCCCCTAGTTTCCTGCTGCCTTCCAGGATGTGCCAAAGCTCCCATTCCTGCCTCGGGAATGTCACAGCAGAGAGAAGTGACATGGCCAGGCTGCTGGCAGGGCTCGGGGCAGACACGGTGCTAATGGCTCTGAAATGGCAGGAAATTCCCATGTATGGGATGGGAAGGGCTGGAATTGGGTCATGGAGCTGGCAGAGCCTTCCTGCCATCCCTGCTGGGAATCCCTGGAACTCTGAGTTCATCCTTCCCCTGCTCATCCTGCAGGCCTGGCTGGTCCCGAGGCGCTCCAGCTGCTTTCCCAGGACACCTGGAGCTGGAGAGGACGTGTGAGGAGCAGAGGCAGCTCTGCTAATTACCCTGCATGGGGAGAGAGCTCAGGAGAGGAGACTTCATGCACTGCTTGTGTGAGCTGCTAGAGCCTTGCTGGGAGGGGGAAGGAGCAGCTGGAAAACTCTTGGAGACAGCTTGTTCCCTTCGGAATTTTTGTGTGGAATTTTTTGGTGAGGTTGGCTGAGCTCGTGTTGGGCATGGCCATGGCCTCTGGTTTAATCCAAGATATATCCCAGCCCTGGGATAAATCCCAGCTCTCCCAGCAAGCTGAGTTTCCCAGCTGATTTCCACCCATGACCTTCCTGGGATTGAGCAGGACATGCCCCAACACCAAGAACAAACTCAGTGCACTAGAAGAGGTTTTAATCCACAGTTCAATCCATTTAGGCTCAGTTCTCATCAACATCCTCATAAACCTCAAAGGGATAATGAGGAGGTTTGGAAATTAAACTGGGAGGAGCTGTCAACTCTCTGGAGGGCAGACAGGCCCTGCAGGCAGACCTGGATCAATCAGAGGGCTGGGAATCACCAGAGGTGTGGGGTTTAACAAGGACTCTGCCTGGGATTGTTGGGGTGTCAGTGCAGGGCCAGGAGCTGGACTCTGATCCTTGGGGATCCCTTCCAGCTTGGGACATTCTGTGATTCCACAATTTATATCCAGATGTGAAACAGAGGGAGGAAATCCCTGTCATGGCACATGAAGCAAGTCCTGAGGTGGTTTCTAGGTGGGATATGAATGATCCATGTGCCTTTTAGGAATAAAGGGACAATGCTGGAGCTCTGGCATTAAAGGATGTCATCCACATGAGGAGATTTGGGAATGTCTCAGCAAATCCAGGGGTGCAGATGGAGGCTCAGGGAGTCAGATAAGCAGAACACGAGTCCAGTTTATAATTCATGTGACAGTGCTATATTTTGAGGATCTATTAGGATGGAGAAGTGTAAGGAGGGCATTACTGGCTATTGTATCAAATCCTGGCATCCACGCTTTTATCATGGATTAAAAAAAAAATTAGAGGAGCTCAGAGAAGAGCTGGAAGACTGAGAAAAGGTCTGGCAAACCTGCTGGGTGATGATAGGCTTAATGACTTCAATCTATTTAGCTCATCAGAGAGCAACTTGAGAGGTGACTTGATCACGGGCTCTAAGTACTTGCAGGGAGGAGATTTTTGATAGCAGAGGGTCCTTTAATCCAGCAGACAAAGCCAGGACTCAGTGGCTGCCAGGTGGAGCTGAAGGAAGAATAATTCCAGCAGCAGTTAAGACCCCAATGTTTCACAGGAAAGGTAATTAACTGCGGCAAGTGCTTACCTGGGGATGTGCTGAATCCATCTCTAAATGGGAACTGGAAGGTTTGCTGCCATCTGAGCACAAGTGATGGGCTCAGTGCCCTTGATCCATGTGGCAATGGAGGGGAATCCCTCCCTGGTCTGCACATCCCTGCCTGGGGGCTGTGAGCACTGCCCTGCACTGATGGGGGGCAGGATGGAGCCCTCCTCCCCTGGGGACACTCTGGGGCCAGCTGTCCCTACTGTTGCCCGCATTCTCCACCATTTGCAGCAGTGCAGAGCCTAAGGGCAGCTCTCCCCTGCTGCGGGGGGAGAGCTGCCCCAGAGCCGGAACACGCAGGATGGTTTCTTCTTGGCCACGAGCGGTGGGACTGGTCAGACTGGGTCTTTATGGAAGTGTCGCAGGTCTAGAAAGGTAGCTGTTCATTCCAGGCTTCAGGTGGTTTATTGGGATAATAAGGGAGGGAACTGGGGAGTGGGGGAGGGAAAGGGAGAGCCGAGGGAGGATATTTGCTCCATGAAGCCCAGAACCAAAGAGAGCGGGTTCCGGGTCCCGCTGGGCTTTTATCCGTGGGGTTAGGAGGCGGTCCTGGCTCACATCAGCCAGTCTGGAAGGGTCAACGGGGAGGGATCAGGGGAAGGACACACGTTACAACATATCCGGACACACGTTACAACAGTCCCTCACACAGAGTCTCTCCAGTCTGGGACTTGAGCTGGCAGAGCTGTGTGGCTCTGAGGGGTTTATCTCCCACATTTTTGTTGCAAAGCTCTTCATTCTGCCGCCCAGCTCGCCTCGGGTTTAGAAAATGTTGGGTTTGGCATCAAGTCTGCCTGACCTCTTCTCTGACTCCTGACTTTGCCTCCTGCTGCCAAAGGAGCCTCTTCAAATCCCAGCAGCTCAGATGTTCATCATCAGAGGGAAACTGCAGGAAAAGCAACCCCAGGGGGTCTGGGATGGCTTTGGTGAGAACATCCCAGAGAGCCTTTGGTCCTGGCAGGTGTCAGGGCTGGCTGGGGCTGTCAGCCTCCCCTGGACACTCCCCATCCTTGTCCAGGGCTCAGGGATTCATCTGGAATCCAGCTCTGAGCTCTGTGTCTCCTTGGATCTACCCTGGATCTCAGCTGGAGCTCACTCCTTCTGCTCCCAGCCCATTCCTGAGCACCCCTGGGAATTCTTTTGCTCCCTGGTGCTGCTGTGGTCAGATCCTCTGGGAGTCTGACCCCTCAGCCCCTGGCTCCCCTTCCCTCAGCTGATCCCTGGCAGTAGGAACCTCCCTGCTAAGCAGGAATATTCATTTTCCAAGCAGAGCCTTGCAGGTGTAGCTGCCCTCCTGTGCTGTTCCTGGAAATCCATCCCCTGGGAATGCCAGTGGTCAACACAACGTGAGCCTTCCTGGGGAGCAAAGCCCAGTTCCCTGGCTGGTCATCCCTGAGAAACACTTCCAAGAGGAAAACTCCCTCAGCTGGAGCCTTGTGGAGACCTTGCAGGGTTGAGAATTCCCATGCTGGTGCCAGCAGTGTCACCAGGGCTGGGGCAGCAGTGAGCTGAGCCTTTGGGACAGATCCAGCAGGATTCCCACCTCATCTGCCCCTGGGGACCTTCCGTGTCACCAGCTGGCAACACTGGCTTTGGGGTTCACCTGGGTGGTGTTGGGGCTCTCAAAGCTGCTGCAGGAGGAGACAGAGCTGTGTTCTTCCATCCTCTGGCCATATTCCTTATCCTTTGGCCATTTTCCTCGTCTTTTTGTCATATTCCTTGTCCTTTGGCTATATTCCTTATCTTTTTGTCATATTCCTTATCCTTTGATCATTTTCCTCATCCTTTTGTCCTATTCCTCATCCTTTGGCCATATTCCTCATCCTTTGGTCATTTTCCTCATCCTTTTGTCATATTCCTTATCCTCTGGCCATTTTTCCTTATCCTTTGGTCATTTTCCATATTTTTTTGTCCTATTCCTTATCCTTTGGCCATATTCCTTATCCTCCGGCCGTTTCCCTCATCTTTTTGTCATATTCCTTATCCTCTGGCCATTTTTCCTCATCCTTTGCCCACATTCCTTGTCCTCTGGCCCTGCAGGACAGCACAAGGAGCTGCTCAGCTATTGGGAGCTCGGCAGCTCCTCAGTGTCCCTCCAGCCACATTCTCAAGCTGCTCCCCCTGTGCTGCTGCCCTGGGAGGGCAGGATAAACCCCCAGCAATTCCTCATGCCCAAAATCCAAACCAGGGCATGGCAAAGCAGGAAGAAAAGATGGGAAGATGGGAGCAAATTTAGTGCCCTACTTTTGTTTTTTATGGTTTTCCTGAGCTTGCTGGAGCCCCCAAATCCTGGGGGCCACTGGCAGCAAGGAGAAAACCTGGGATCCCCTCCCGTGGGTGAAGCTGGAGATCACTGGAGCATGGCAGCTCCTCAGGCACACACATCCCTTCTTGTGTTTTGCTGGGAAAAGCAGAATATTTTAAGCGAGACAAGGAAAAAGCTGTTGTGAGACAAATTCCTGTTTTGCTGGATGAACCGAAGGCTCCCCAGCTGAATTGTTCACCCACCCAGCAGCCCCACGGAGCAAATCCTGGGAGGAAGGGGCTGGCAGACAGCTCTGCCTCCAGTGAGCTGCTCCCCAAGGCAACAACAACAACTGAATGCCTCCAGGGCAGGGCTTGAGGCAGAGAATTTATTTCTGTGGGGAGTCTGCAGGGATCACTCCTGTCCAGAACAATCGGAGCCTGCAGCCCAGGTTTGGTGCAGCAAATGGCAAGCTGGCTGTGCTGGGAGAGGCAATCAAGAGACCTGGAAAAATCCTCTTTGCTGCTGCTTCCCGGGCAACACGATGGCCTTGGGCAGCTGCTGCTCAGGAAAAGGGGGAATGGATTGGTGCAGGAGGCTGCAGGTACCCCATGGAATCATGGAATGGTTTGGGGTGGGTTGGGAAGGGACATTAGGGCTCATTTCATTCACCCCCTGCCATGGCAGGGACATCTTCCACTATCCCAGGTTGCTCCAAGCCCTGTCCAGCCTGGCCTTGGACACTGCCAGGGATCCAGGGGCAGCCACAGCTTCTCTGGGCGCCCTGTGCCAGGGCCTGCCCACCCTCACAGCCAGGAATTTCATCCCAATATCCCATCCCTCCCTGCCCTCTGGCAGTGGGAAGCCATTCCCTGTGTCCTGTCCCTCCATCCCTTGTCCCCAGTCTCTCTCCATCTTTCCTGTAGCTCCTCCAGGCTCTGCAAGGCCACACTGAGGTCACCCCAAAGCTTCTCCTCTCCAGGCTGAACAATCCCAACTCTGCCAGCCTTTCCTCCCAGCAGAGCTGCTCCATCCCTCTGCTCATCCTGCTGCCTCCTCTGGACTCTCTCCAGCAGCTCCAGCTCCTTCCTGTGCTGGGGGCAGCTCTGCAGGTCTCTGGGGTCTCACCTGAGCACAGAGGGGCAGAATTCCCCCCTTTCCTGCTGTGGGATCAGCCCAGGGCTCGGGGGATTCTGGATTTTGGGGTCCCAAAGGACATCAAATCATTCACTCACACATGCACCAGGCAGGATTTGAGTGCTAGGAGTCAGTGAAAGGTAAAAAAAGGGGAGGAAAAAAGCAGCCCAGGCTCATTGTGACACTGGAAATGAAAAGCCAGACGAAGTCTGCAAATTCATTCATCCGCATCACTCATGTTAAGCCTTAAAATGTTCTTGGTAGCCACTGGAAATCACTAAAGAAGTGACAGCTCTGTTCTCTGGAGGAGCAGGGCTCAGAGTGGGGGGTACAGGAGATGCTTTAGCAAGAAAAATTCGACGGAGCAGCCTCTAAGTCAGTGATTTCTCTGACTTCATCTGCACATTAAAAATGCAAGTGAATGCCTTTTGGTGTTAGCTCTGCTCCTGGATATGAGATGGAGTCAATTCACAGCTCTTCAGTGGATAATACTTCTTGTTTTCAGCAAAGGCTGTTGAAACAGAATGGAAAATTAAAGCAATTTTTCCTGACAGCAATGCATAAACGTTGACCATGAAATGGCAAAGCAAAAAAACAAAACCAAAAGCAAGAACAGCTCCAGGAGAGTCTGAATTAGGCAGCAGCGAGTTCATTACAGCTCTCATTTGAATAAAGGCAGGAGATGATGCCCTCGCTGTAATGGAAATGCTCTTCAAGTCCGAGCTACCCATGGCCATTAGAGGCTGAAGAGGATTGTTTGGGAGGGAGATGGATGCAGTGGCATTGCTGTCATGGGCACAGAGCTGCTCTGCTTGTTCCCCAGCTGAACACATCCCCCAGGGCCTGGGGCTGGGGGCAGGTGGCTCCTGCTTGCCCATAAATCTCTGGGAATGTTCTGCTTGGAGCATCTCAGACCTTTCCTTGCTGGTCCAGCAGGGCACTGGGATGGTGTGGGAGGGATGATCCAAATCCTGCTCGCCAGAGCTTCTGGAAGGGTTTTGAAGCATTTAAAAAGCTCGAGAGGAGTGAAGATTCTGGCTAAAAAAAGGGCTGCATTTGGGATAACACTGCTGTTGTCACCTTCCTTGTGCCATCTCACTGCACGTCCCGCTCAGGAGCTCTGAGGTTTGCTGCTGACCCCAGGTTTGGCTCTGGGAGGTCTCTGAAGTTGGAATGGGAGCACTGGATGCATTCCAAGCCTCTGCCAGCACTGGAACGGGCTGCCCAGGGAGGTTTGGAGTGCTCATCCCTGGAGGTGTCCAAGGAAGGGCTGGAGGTGGCACTGAGTGCTCTGGGCTGGGGACAAGGTGGGCATTGGGCACAGCTTGGACTCCATAGTCTTGGAGGGTTTTTCCAACCTCAAGGATTTTGGCATTCTGGGATTCTGAGCTCTTTTTTCCCCTCTGTGGCCATGAAGATTTCCCTCACCTCTCCCTTTATCCCTCCCCCAGTTCTCCAGCTGCACAAGAGTTGTGCAAAGGAAAACTGGGATGCTCTGCCCCGTGGTGAGGTGTCTGTGCTGTCCTGGTGCCACTGTCCCAGCAGGACACCCTCCAGCTGCCCCATCCCCCTGCTCCCTGCCTGTCTGGGGTGCTCCTGTCCCCAGAGGAGCAGGGATCTGTGGGACACACCTCTCACAGGGACAGCAGCCTCCGGAATTTTCTCATGTCTCCAATAAGTCTCCACAAGTTTCTCCTTCCCCTTTGAGCAGAACTCGAAGGTCTCAGAGGGCTTTTCCAAGAGAAATGATTCCAAGATTTGCTCAGCCTTGCTGGTGGCCGTGTCCTCACCCCGGTGACAGCCAGGTGTCCCCTGAGGAGCAGCAGTGCCATCCCCGCTCACTTCCCCCAGCTCAGGAGGGCGCGGCTGGGCAGGCAGAGCCGGGCAGAGCTCGGCAGGCTCAGCGGGGAGCGGGGCTGCGGTGGCCGCGCTGCAGCCAAGGTGAAGCGTGCCGTGTGTCCCGATGCCACTAGATGTCCTTGTGGGAAAGGCCTTGGCGCTGCCCGCGGGCAGAGTGGGGCACGGAGCTGGGGACACCTCTGCGCTCTCTGCCTCACCCGCGGCTTGGCTCTGCCACCTCCACACGAGCCACGGGCGGCAGTCCCGGCTGCGGGGAGGGCAGGGAGAGGCGGCCGGGAATGCTGCTGCCCCGGGATGTTCCCGTAGCCCCGGGATGTTCCTGCTGCCCCCGGATGCTCCTGCTGCCCCGGGATGTTCCCGCAGCCCCGGGATGTTCCCGCAGCCCCGGGATGTTCCCGAGCCAACCCTCACCCCTGCAAACCACAGGCTTCAGGGAAGGCTCGGGCAGCTCTGAGAGGTGCCAGCCTGGGCAGGGAGGGCTTCCCATGGCTCAGATCCCATTGCAGAGCTCCTGGAGAGCCCGAAATGTGGGAATGGGCGGGCAGCACATGAACCCCATGTCCGTGTGTTTTGGAGCGTTGGATTTTGGCCACATTTTGTTGGCACTTCGCTGTCACGGGCTCCCGGTCCTGCCCAGGGTCCTGCTGTGCCACCAGCCCGTCCCTGTGCCCTGCTGGGCCAGGACAATGCCCTGCTCCCCTCCCGCCACATCCTTGGCAGTGGCAGCGCGCTGGGAGAAGGGCTGAGCAGCAGAAGGTGAAACTCTGCAGCAGAGAGATTACAGCTTCTCTGTTTTTCCCTTTTTTTTTTTTTCTTTTTTTCTTTTTTTTCCCTTCAAAGGAATGACTTCGTATTTTTGGAAAGAATAGCTGCTCCGAAAATCCTGGTACAAACTCTTCCAGACTCCAGCCTGGCTTATCACGCGCTGTGCTGGGGCCCTGGTGGGAATTTCGGCAGGATTTTAACTCTTGGATGCCTTTCCCAGCGTTAGTAAATGACCCCCTCACTCCAAGGGTTCGAATTAATCCTTGGAGCCGAGCGCAAATCTCAGTGGGAGTCCCGGGAAAGCGGACTCAGCCTGGTGCAGAGATGCTGGAGAGTAAAGCTGGTGGTGCTGGATGCTGGCAGCCTTGTTCCAGCCGTATTCCAGCCGTTTTCCAGCCGTTTTCCAGCCGTGCTCCTGCCGTGCCCGGGGTGTGATTGCCACTCAGGCTGCAGCCTGGCAACCGCCGGCAGCATCTCCGCGGGAGAAAGTCACCCGAAATAGGAAGAATGGCAGTAAAGAATTTCTGGGGCTTGATTTATGGATGAAGCTCCTCATCCGTGTAGGGATCTCCCCAGGCTTTGGATGTCTCCGGATAGTCGGGAGTCCTGCTGGGGCGGGGAGAGGAGAATTCCAAGTGCTGGAGCGGTAATTGCTGGGAAGAAAGGAGTTAGCAGCTCGCTAATTACGGCTAAACCCGAACTGGGAGAAGATGCAAAGCTCGGTGTGAAGGGGAACGCGAAGGGATGGGGAGACTGGAGCTGTGGCGATGTGTGGCTAGCACAGGTTCTTCCCGTGGGAACATTTTGCTATATTTCATAAACAAGATAAAGTTTGGATGTTTTGCAAACAGTTTCTCCGGATTGAGTGAGTTCGGGCTTGGCCAATTGTGCCTAGGGGGAGGTCTCGGGCTGACCAATCTGGGGCACTTCTGTAGACTCTATATATATGGAATTCAAAACAATAAAGTTCTTTTTCTCCTCTCTTTCCTTGTCTGAGAACTTGGGTCAGTCCTCAGCTAGCCGCTCAACAGCGACAGCGATGCCAGCCCTGCTGGATGCGATTCCCGTGTCGTGGGGGAAACAGCCCCGCGGCCGAATTCCCCGACAGTGAACCACCTGGAGAGCGCTAGCCTGGGGCAGAAGGCGCTCGGAGCTGGGAATTGCTGCTGTTGTGTGCTGCACACCCGGAGGAATTGCAGGAAGAGGTCTCTGTGCGTCCCTGAATCCCAAGGAGGATGTGGTTCACTGGATGGCTGCTCCCAGAAACCTTGGGAAGTGGCAGAAACCTTCTGGAAACCTGGGAATAGGGCCAGCAGAGCGGGGAGGACTCAGAATCACAGGGTCATTAAGGGTGGAAAAGACCTCCAAGGTCATTGTGCAACCATTCCCCCAGCGCTGCCAAGGCCACCACTCACACCTGTCCCCAAGTGCCAGGGATGGGGACTTCCCTGGACAGCCTGTCCCAATGCTCGACCACTATTTCAGCCAGGAATTTTTTCCTAATATCCAATCAGAACCTCCCCTGATGCTGTTTGAGGTAATTTTCCCTTGTCCCTCTCATTTGTGCAGCGTTGAGCACAGTGGGAGAGTGGGAACAGAGAGGGAAAAAAGGAATAGGACAGCAGGGATGACAGAGCCGGAGTGTGGAGGGAGGGAGAGGAGAGGAAACACCTGACAGCAGCCCCTGTGCTTGGCTCTTTTTGGGTAACCCCTACAGCCACAGCACTCTGGGGGCACCTGGAGAAGGGGGTGGGGTTTGGGAATAGCCCTTGGAGCTGCTCCTGCCATGGCTCTGGAAGGGACAGGGAGCACACCATGGAGTGAAGGTCCCTGGCATGGAGCAGCGGTCCCTGGCATGGAGCAGAGGTCTCTGGCATGGAGCAGGGGTCCCTGGCATGGAGCAGGGGTCCCTGGCATGGAGCAGGGGTCTCTGGCATGGAGCAGGGGTCTCTGGAACGGAGCAGAGGTCCCTGGCACGGAGCAGAGGTCCCTGGCACGGAGCAGGGGTCTCTGGCATGGAGCAGGGGTCTCTGGCATGGAGCTGGGGTCCCTGGCATGGAGCAGAGGTCCCTGGCATGGAGCAGGGGTCTCTGGCATGGAGCAGAGGTCCCTGGCATGGAGCAGGGGTCCCTGGCATGGAGCTGGGGTCCCTGGCATGGAGCAGGGGTCTCTGGCATGGAGCAGGGGTCTCTGCATGGAGCAGAGATCCCTGGCATGGAGCAGAGGTCCCTGGCATGGAGCAGGGGTCTCTGGCATGGAGCAGAGGTCCCTGGCATGGAGCTGGGGTCCCTGGCATGGAGCAGGGGTCTCTGGCATGGAGCAGGGGTCTCTGCATGGAGCAGAGATCCCTGGCATGGAGCAGAGGTCCCTGGCATGGAGCAGAGGTCCCTGGCATGGAGCAGGGGTCTCTGCCATGGAGCAGAGGTCCCTGGCATGGAGCAGAGGTCCCTGGCATGGAGCTGGGGTCCCTGGCATGGAGCAGGGGTCGCTGCCATGGAGCAGAGGTCCCTGGCATGGAGCAGAGGTCCCTGGCATGGAGCAGAGGTCCCTGGCATGGAGCAGGGGTCTCTGCCATGGAGCAGAGGTCCCTGGCATGGAGCAGAGGTCCCTGGCATGGAGCAGAGGTCCCTGGCATGGAGCAGGAATCCATGGCACACAGATCCAGTGCTCACTCAGTCCCAGCCCACCCTGGTGGCAGTGGGACCATGCCAAAGGACATGGCCAGGATCTCAGGGACATTGCAGAGGAAAGGGACAGCTGCCTGATGGCACAGGGGACAGCCTGATGTCGTTAACCCATGCTGTGCCATCACCTCCAGCCCATCACCCTGGCACCACAGGCTGTGCCAGCTGGGAGAGGGTCTATTTCCTGCACTGCTGGCCCATCCCTGAGCTTTTTCCTGGGCTCAGGTGGTTTTCATGGTCACCCTGTGAAAAGCCAGCCTTGCCTCTGCTTCCCACTGAGCTTGTGCCATGAGGGGAGCACTCTGGAAGTGCCTCTGGACTGGGCTTCCCAAACTGTTCCTCCTGCCACTGTGTCCCCACTGCTCTGACCCCTCTGAACACCCCGAGGATGCTGAGACAGCAGGGAGAGGTGTGGAAGCTGCTGATGCCAGGGATGCCCAGCAGCTCTGACCTTGCTGGGATGAGGCACCAGCCCAGCCATCTCCACATCCCATCACTCTGGGAATGGAGAGATCCTGATCCTGATCCTGATCCTGATCCTGATCCTGGGGTGGCAGGGCAGAGTGGATTTTTGGATTTGGTGGCTCAGGAAGAGAGAGGTGCTGCTGGCAGCTCATTAGAGCAGAGCCTGTGCTCCTGGAGCCCTCAGCTCCCTTCCTGCTCCTGTAATTGGGAGATCTGTTTGCCAGGAGCCCTCCTGGGATGGGGCTGCAGGGATGGCAGGGGTTTAACGGCAGTGATGTGTTTTCCTTACCCACCCCCTCCCAGGGCTGCGCCAGCCTGTCATTCCCAAATCCTTGGGTGGCTGGAGTTAGCAGCAATCAGAGTTCAAGCCTTGCTGCAGAAATAATGGGATCCCAGGAGGCTTCCCGTGACAGAAACACTGAGCTACCCCAGGCAGAGCAGGACAAGGGGTGGAAAAGTTCCCATTTTTACACAGGGCAGAGCATCCTCAGCCTGGCTTGGAATGCAGCACTGCAGGCTCGGAATGCAGCACAGGGAGGCTGCAGCAGCCCTGCAATCCCCCAGGGAGAGGGGACAGATGTGCTTGGGGACAGCTTACAAGATTGTGAGCCCTTGTAAGCAAAGTATTTAGAGAGGGATTAACAGCAATAAGGAGACGGCAAGGAATCAGCGGCAAACAGAGTAGGCAGATGGGTGACCCTGCAGGGACACTGGCCTGCTTTGTGTCCAGAGCTGGGGACACCAGGAGTGTCCAGGGCATCAGGGACACTAGGAATATCCAGGGCATCAGAGACATCAAGAATGGCCAGAGTCTCAGGGACATCAGGAATGTCCAGGGCATCAGGGACATTGGGAATGTCCAGGGCATCAGGGACATCAGGGCCTCAGGGACACTGGGGATGTCCAGAGCCTCAGGGACACCAGGAATGTCCAGGGCCTCAGGGACACTGGGGATGTCCAGAGCCTCAGGGACACCAGGGATGTCCAGGACATCAGGGACACTGGGGATGTCCAGTGTGGAGGGAGCTGCTGGCTCCAAAGCCCAGCTCAGGGGGCACAGGAGGTGAGGCTGAGCCCCACTCTGCTGTGCAGGATTTGCAGCCACCTCTGGATCCCTGGGTGAGCTCCAGTTGGACAAGAAAGTCCCCAGGACCTGCAGACAAATTCCAAGGGGGATTTCCCCTCCTCCTTATTTGTGCCAGGTCTCTCTGCTGAACGTGTCATCGAGGACCCCATGTGGGACAGATTTGTGCCTCAACCAGGACCTCTTTCCCCAGGCAGCTCCTCATGTTGGCAAAAAGGAGATTTCATCTCTTTTTCCCACTTTTCTGCCCCTGCTGGGATTCAGTGACACCCTCAGCCCCTGCTGTGCTGCAGGAGGATCAGTTTTCCTCAGGGTTTATGGCAGGAGCTGCAGCACCCACACAACCCTGGGATTATTGTTGTTTGCAGCCACAGGAGCCCCAAACCAGGAATCAGCCCCCAAACCAAACCCCAAATCAGCTGGCAGTGCTGCTGGAGAACCCCAAGCTTTGGGGAACAGCCACATCCCAAAATAATTCCGGCTCTGCCGCTGGAAGCACAGAGCAATTCTCAGGGTAACCCACTTGTAGAGCCGAGGATGAAGTGTTACATCCTGAATATGAGCAGGGAAATTACCAGTGGCACCTCTGTCAATGCCACTGAATCCCTCTGAAATGAATTCTTGGGAAGGAATGAGCCTTTTTGAGGAAGAGATTTGCTCAACGCCGTGGATTTGCCTTGCCTTGCTGGGAGCAGGGGCAACACAGCCTGACCTTCCTCCAAGGTCAAAGCCATCCTTGTGGCTTCTCTGGCGAGTTCTTGGCAGTGTGTTTGCCTCTCTGCTCCCCAGACTGGGGCTGAGCTGTTCCTGGGCACACAGGAGGAGGTTACAGCAGGATCAGTGTGCTTCCTGCAGGGCTCCAGTTCATCCATCCCACCAGGTCTGCTCTGGGATGGGGTTAAAGCTTCCCAGCAGAGGGGTTAAAGCTTCCCGGCGCTCTGTGCTCAGCCTCCCGTGAGGATGAACATTCCTGCAGCTCCCTGGGGCTGCACCGGGGCTGGGAAGGGTTTTCTGGGAGCAGGAGTGGAGAAGAAAGGAAATGAATATTGCTTCTCCTCTCCACTCAAAGATGGGGAATGATTTGCCAGGGATTTGAAGAGGCTGATCCTGGGAAAGGGGCTGGGATCAGGCAGGGTGGGTGGCTGAGTGAGGAAGAGCTGTTTGGACAGCCTGGAAAAGGGTGGGAGGAGGCAGTGATCCTTGACACCCACAGCATGAGAACAAGGGGTGTTAGAATTGAGGAAGCGTTGGGTTGGGAAGACCTTAAACCATCCCATTCCACCCCCTGCCATGGCAGGGACACCTTCCTCTAGCCCAGACTGCTCCAAGCCTCATCCAGCCTGGCCTTGGACACTGCTAGGGATGGGGATTCAACATTCCATAGGGCCACCTCTCCACAAAAGGTCATTTCCATCCTCAGCAGTGATTGATCATCACCCACTGCCCCCCAAGAGGATCTTCCCTTTGCATCCCACCCTTCCCCAGTGCTCTGGCTTTTGGGAAGGCTCAGAGCAGCTCCAGGGTGCCTTCAGTGGGGTGTCCATGTCCTGCACGGGGTTTTGGAGCTCACAGGATCAGCTTGGTCAGGATCCCCACTGATGGGAGAGCTCTTAGATGTGATCATTCCTTCATCTCCTCGCTGGGCATGAATGCAGGAAGTGCTGGAATTTCCTCCATTTGCATCTCAGCAAAAGCTGCTCGATTCCCACCAGGATCAAAGCTGAGCTTTTCCCAGAGAGGCAGCCTGTCTGCCCCAGGGGCTCGGTGACCGTGCTGGGGACCTGCAGTGGCCACAACCCACAGATCTGTGCTGCTTTGGAGGATTCCTCACCATTTTGTGCTCCAGGGCTTCCCCTTTCCAGAGCTGCTTCCCTGTGGAGCTTCCAGTGCCAGGTGATGTGGAGAGGGGCAGGAGCACAGCAACCCCAAAAGGGAAACCTTTCAGGCAGCTCTTTATTCCCAGAACTGTTCACCCCACGCAGCTCTGCAACAGAAATGTGATTTTTCTCAGGTGAATAAAAATATCTCGAGGCTTTAATGAGAACTTTAAACTCGGTTTCATCTGCTCTGACTGGGGCCACGAGGTCCCGGAGTAGAACAAACATCTTTGGTCCAATTAGTGGGGAAAAAAAGCCCCGAAGCAGCTCTTTCCCTGACAGGTTGTTCTTGGAATTCCCTTCATTGTGTCACGTCAAGCAGGGACACTTTGTTGTGGATGGAGCAGTCTCCAGCTCTGGGGATCTCTGGGATAATCCTGTGAGGTTGGGATAATCATTTGTGCCACCAAATGCACCATCCTCCTCATGGATACCTAGAAAAAGAGGATTGCCACTTTTCAGGGATAAAATGCTGCTGTTTCCATGGGAGTTCAGGTGTCCAGGGGCAAGATCTGCTCCATCTCTCACAGCTTCCAGCTATTTCTCCATAATTTCTGCCTCTGTGGCTCTTTCAACACAGATTTTAGGGCACTCAGCGAGTTCTGAAGGTCAGGAAACACAAAGCAGCTCCAAACCACGGTGTGGATGAGGGTTTCACCTGGATAACAAAAGGGGATTTTCCAGGTTTTATTTCAGGTGCTCAGCTCTGATCCATCAGCATCCCCCTCCCTTCAACTGGGCACACTGGGATGTCCTCCCTTCCCACATTCCTGCAGCTTTCCCTGCCTTTGGTGACCCTTCCCATCATCTCATGGAGTGGCTGAGGTGGAAAAGATCTTTAGGATCACAAGTCCAACAGTTCATCACATCCACAAGTGCCACATCCACACATTTTTTAATCAATTCCAGAAATTGCCACTTCCCTGGGCAGATTCTCCACAGGAATCCCCCTTTGGAGTGATGATTTTCCAGGGATTCTGACCCCATCACTTCCCTGGGCAGATTCTCCACAGGAATCAGCCTTTGGAGTGATGGTTTTCCAGGGATTCTGACTCCACCACTTCCCTGGGCAGATTCTGCACAGGAATCAGCCTTTGGAGTGATTTTCTCCCACTGCCTCCCAGTTCTCCCTGCTCCTTCAGCTCATCCTGCTGAGCCAGGCTATCCCAGGAGCAGGAATCAGAGCTAACCTGCCAATCAGCAGCTCCTAATTGAAGATCACATCCCAAACATTCCTCCTCAGGGTGCCTGGAAGGGATGGCTGTGATCAGGAGCTCGGGGCAACCCAAATGTTTCCTTGTGCTGCCGAGCAGGGACCTGGTATTCAGGAAAATCCTCATTTTCCCAGAGTGGGGAAGGGATGGAAAATCAGAGGCTCATTGCTAACCTGGTTTTATTTCCTCTGAAATCCTGTTCCTCAGGTTTTCTCCAAGTGCTGTTTCTAGGTGGAGGATGAAGTTGGGCCTCTGCTGGTTTTTTCAGTAGCTCAATGGGAACGGAAAATCCCAATATTCTGGGAGAGCAAATTCCAGAGATGTAGCAAAGAGCAGGGATATCCACAGGGCTGGTGCTGACTTGTCCAACCTCCCATGGGGCTTCATCCTGTGTGGGGTCAGCACCGAGTTCTCCCTCCTGGATGTGATCTTTGAGCCCATCTCACCTTTTTATTCCGTTTTTCTGCTGCCAGACTGGGAGGTTGGGGTTTCTCTGCTTCCAAAGTGAAGCCTTCTCCTTGAGATTCCAATAAAAAGCAGGTGGGAAATCCTTCAGAAGGTCAGGGGAAGGTGGTGGAATTGTGGAGTTGTGTAGGGAGCCCCAGTGCAGAGCAGCTCCTGGAGCTGTTGTGGTGTCACAGAGCTGGGAGGTGAGGCAGGAGCTCCACAGATTCCTCAGATCTGCTGATTCCAGGGAAGAGAGCACACAGGAGTAGTTTGGGAGGGTTCATTCAGTTTTCAGGTTAGAAATCCTTCAAAAGGAGGAGGGGGGGACGGTGTGGAATTTTTTGGGGAGCCCCAGTGCAGAGCAGCTCCTGGAGCTGCTGTGGTGTCACAGAGCAAGAAGGTAAGGCAGGAGCTCCACAAATTCCTCAGACTCAGCTGATTCCAGGGAAAAGAGCACACAGGGACAATCTGGGAGGGTTCATTCAGTTTTCAGGTTAGAAATCCCTCAAAAGGGGCAGGGGGATGTGTATGGAATTCTGTAGGGAGCCCCAGTGCAGAGCAGCTCCCAGAGCTGTGATGGCAGAGCTGGGAGCTGAGGCAGGAACTCCACAGATTCCTCAGACTCCGCTGATTCCAGGGAAAGGAGCACACAGGGACACTTTGGGAAGGCGTCAAGCACTTGGACCAAACCTGTTTGGTGGGGAGGAGGCTCCTGCTCCTGGCTGTCCCCCCTGGCTGCTCTGGGATCTGCCTCACCCCGATTGTCTCCTGGGGGACTGATGGCACCAGCAGCCTTCCCAAGGCCACAGCTCCATCCCTCAAAGGTGTCAGCCATGGCCTGGGGTGACCCTCTGCTCCTGGCACTGCCCAGAGCCTCCTGCTGGCTGCAAATCTGCTGGGGCTGCCGGCAAATTGTCCAGACAGCAGCGCTTGGAGGAGAAATGAATTTCCCTGCAGGAGCAAATTCCAAATCAGAGCCCG
Organism: Entomyzon cyanotis; assembly: GCA_024500445.1. Lineage (NCBI taxonomy): Eukaryota > Metazoa > Chordata > Aves > Passeriformes > Meliphagidae > Entomyzon > Entomyzon cyanotis. The sequence continues at coordinate 1,973,557 of JAKEPQ010000735.1, forward strand.
GCTCCCCGTGGCTGGTCTGGAGCACGGTGACAAATCTGAAACACGGTGACAAATCCGAAACACGGTGACAAATCTGAAACATGGTGACAATCCCCCTGCCCTGCAGAGCATCTCCCTGGATCTGCCAGTGATCCAGCAGGGAAGTCACAACAAGCAGTGGAAAGAGATGCTGGGATGGCTTTTAGAGTTATTCCCGAGGGCTGGAAGCACTGAGGGTTCCTGAGCTTTCCCTCTGCACTCAGGGCAAGGACACAGAAGGGCAGACACAGGTGGGTGGATGAGGAGGGAAATATTTTTGATAAATCTGATGTCATCTAATTAGAAGGGTCTGGGTCCAGAACAAATGTCTGGCTGTTAGGGAAGAGGGAAAATTTAAGCCCAAAGTCCTGGGTCAGGTTTAAAATAACGTGTAGGGTTTAGGATGGAGGAAACAGGACCAGAGTGGGGAGGAAGGGACCTGAACACAATGATAAAATGGAATAAAATGTAATGGGACTTCCCCAGCAGAAGATCAAGTGAGATAAAGCTGCTCTCTCCTTTCCAGGGGAAGATAACAGCTCCATTTATTTATTTATTTTTGGAAATAGAAGGGAAATGCTGGCGATTTCATCTCCCTGAATTCCAGCACTTGACAAGGCACCATCCAAAGCTTCCCTGTGCCTCTGCAGAAGCTGAGCTCAGCCGGGTCAGGAAGAGCCCAGGAAGGTGTTTGGGGCAGATAGCAGTGCCAGCTGCCAGCTGGAGCCTGAGTGCAGGTTCAGGGCAGCAGAAGGAACCCCAAAATTAAAGGAGCAGATCTGGGAAGGAGCTCCAGGCAGCACTGAGGTGCCATTCCCAGTCTCCAGGAGTGGCAGAGCTCCAGCTGATGGATGGGGGAGGCACTTCCCTTCGAGTGTTTTCCTGCCCTGTGCCAGCTCGGGGTGGGAGCAGGAGCATCCTTCTGGAAGCAGAACATCCCTCTGGAAGCAGAGCTCCTGCAGATTTCTCCTGCTCCTCCTGCATCCCTAAAAGTGGGGCTGATGGGAGAGCTCCAGCCCCATCCCTTTCCCTCTGGGAAGCATGGACAGCCCAGCCAGAAAATGCCATGAAAACCACTTTAAAAAGCATGGAAAGCTGCTGGAGAGCAGAGCAGCACCTGCTCCTCCCTCCCTGCAGCCAGGCAGGGATTGTCACCCGGGAGGCAGCTCTGTCCCCCCAGTGCCACCCCCCAGGCTGCCCCCGGCGCTCTGTGCTCAGCCTCCCGTGAGGATGAACATTCCTGCAGCTCCCTGGGGCTGCACCGGGCTGGGAAGGGTTTTCTGGGAGCAGGAGGGGAAAGGAAAGGAAATGAATGTTGCTTCTCCTCTCCACTCAAAGATGGGGAATGATTTGCCAGGGATTTGTAAGGATTTTTTTTTTTTGAAATCCGCCTGAATGGGCTTTCTGTGGAGAGCAAAGAGAAAGGCTCCGAGAGCAGAAAATATGGTTCTGTCCTAATAGGATAATTTATTAGTAGGGACAGTCAAATTAAAAGCAGAGAAAAGACAAAATAATATTCCCTGGCAGCTCAGAAGCGCTGCTGCCACTGTGGGGCAAGGAAGCTGTTGGGGCAGGGATTTCTCCCACCCCAGCATCACTTAGATTCCTGCAATCAGAGCAATTCCTGGGGCAGTGCTGACGCCAGCTGGGCACTGATCCCTGGGCAGGGATGCTCCCGACAGAGCCTGCCTCTCCTGAATGCTCTGTAAACGTTTATCCAAGCCCACCTGCTCCACTCTCCCTGGATGAGGCCTGGGGTTTTGCCAGGAGGCTGATGGCACTGCACGCCTCGGGAGCCAAATTTGCTGCTCGTTGTCACACTCTGTGCCCTGCAGTGGAGTTGATTTTCTCGCAGTCTGAGAGAGCTCCGGATCCAGCTGAGTTCAGGGGCAGAAAAACCAGGCTGGCACCACCTCCCTGGTTTGGTGACAGCTGAGGACCTCATGTGCCTCTCTGGTTTCTTCTTTCCCAGCCCTGGGAGCTGTGAGGGATGGCAGGGACAGCCTGGCTCCTGGAGCCAGCACTGCCCCAAAGGCTGCCCTGCCAGTCTGAGGCTGGAAAAGCCCTCCAGGATAATAAAATCTAAGCTGTGCCCTGTCCCCACCTTGTCCCCTGCTCAGAGCACTCAGTGCCACCTCCAGGCCTTCCTTGGACACCTCCAGGGATGTTGACTCCAAACCTCCCTGGGCAGTTCCAGTGTGCTGGGAGTCATTCCTGGGGGGATCAACTGCAGAAGTGACCCCAGCCTGGAGGAGGGACCAGAGGGGACACAGGGAGAGCTGCTGAAGTGGGCTGGCACAGGGCAGATGTCTGGGGAAAGCCAATGCTGGCAGGACTCTGAAAAGCCTGGGGTGATCTCTGTCCTCAGATGGTGATCTCTGTCCTCAGACTGTGGTCCCTCTCCTCAAACTGCACATTCCTGGTGGCTTCCAGCCGTGTCCTGGTTGGTTTCCCTCCAGGCTGCAGGGCACAGCTCAGAGGAGCTGCCCAAGCCTCACTGAGCTGTGGCTCCAGGAGGATGTCCTGCTGTCCTTGTCCCCTCCAGCTGCCCTGGGCCTGCTCTTCTCAGGTGGCAAGGTGCTGTCACAGGGGCCTGGAGGAAGGACAAGCCCTGCTTTGTCGTTTTCCATCAAATCCTGCCTGGCTGGCTCTCCTTGGATGCTGAGAGCCACGAGGGATCGGGAGCAGGGCTGCAGGGATAGAGGTTTGCCCTTTGTGGAGCAGCGAGCTGTGAGCTGCAGCAGCCTCCTCCTGGGGAGCTGCAAGGTTCTGTGTCATGGGACTGCTGGGATGCCTTAATGAACCAGCCACAAATTAGCAATTAATTGCTAATGACCAGGGCAGCCAGCAAAGGCTCTGCGGGTCGTTGTTCTGGAATTCCCTCACTTCTCCCGAGGTATTTCACAGGAGGTGTCTGGGGGTCACTCTGCATCAGGGAACATGTTCAGCTCTCTCCTGGATCCCTGCCCTGCCAGGGCAGCACAGGAATTTTGGGGAAGGAGCTTCAGCCATCGGGTCAGGCAGTGGGATCTGCAGCTGGAGAAAGCCATGGCTCTGCTTTCCTCCTGCATCCATCCTCCCTGCTGGACAAACTCCCTGGCTGTGTTTGGGGAGAGTCTTGCTCATCCCCTGGCTTCCACAGGGCTTCCAGCAGGGCTTGCAGGGATGCTGAGTCCCTCCTGGAGCGGCTGGATCATGGCAGGATGCTCCTGTGCCTGAGGGAGCCACAAGAGGAGCAGCTGAGGGCACTTGGAGCCTGAGGGCAGAGCTCCCCGGGGCTGCAGCTCCTGCCGAGGGGCAGCACAGGGACAGCTCTGAGCTCTGCTCCCTGCCACAGGGACAGCACCAGGGAACGGCTGGAGCTGGGCCAGGGCAGCTCAGGCTGGAGAGCAGGAAAGGTTCTTCCCCAGAGGGTGCTGGCACTGCCCAGGCTGCCCAGGGAATGGGCACAGCCTGAGGCTGCCAGAGCTCCAGGAGTGTTTGGACAGCATGGTTCGATTTTTTAAAAAAAAAATTTGTTTATGGGGGGGTGGGGGGGGGGGGGGGGGGGTTGGTGGTAAAAACAGCACTGCCAGGGATGCCCAGGGTGGGGTTGTTGGGGTGTCTGTGATCCCTGGGGGTCTCTTCCAAGCCAGGATATTCTGTGATTCCCTGATTCCATGACCTGTGTGTCCCAGGATCTCCCCACCACCCATGGGTGCTGAGCTGCTTCCCCTCAGCACTTTCATCTCCTTTATCCAATCCAAGAATTGCCTTCCACTCGTGCCACTTGCCCTGGGCTTTCTGCCTCTTCTCGTGGGAGATCCCAGGAATTTCTGGCTGGCTTTGAAAGGTTTTCTGCTCATTGCTGACCCTCACCCACCTGTCCAGAAAGGTGCATCCCTGATGCAAATCACACTTATCAGAGGAACCCTGGGGCTCAGCTCCAGAGAGAAGGAACTTTGGGACTCAAAAATGCCCCTGGCAGAGGTGACACCCACATGTCACCATTCCTCCTGGAGGCAGGACAGTTGGCACTGTGGGCTTTGGCCACTCTGCATGGGGAGAGCTGTCCTGGCTCAGGATCAGTGGGACCATGGGCAGATGGCAGGAGAGGGGACAGGGCTGTGGGAGGTGCAGGGAATGTCCCTGGACACTGGGATGGGACCACAGCTGGGACTGGAGTGAGCAGGAGGAGCAGAACCAGAGCTCAGCCTGGCAGCCACTGCCCAGAACTGCTGTCCTCCTCACAAGAGCCCTGGCACAGGGTGCCCAGAGAAGCTGTGGCTGCCCCTGGATCCCTGGCAGTGTCCAAGGCCAGGCTGGACAGGGCTTGGAGCAGCCTGGGGTAGTGGAAGGTGTCCCTGTGTCGCTGTTGAGCCGCTAGCAGAGAAAAGGACCCAGGTTCTCAGTGAGGCAAGAAAGAGAGCGTTTATTATTTTGATTTCCATATATATAGAGTTTTCAGAGGTCACCCAGATTGGTCAGCCAGAAACCTCCCCCTAGGCCCAATTGGCCAGGCCTGAACTGTCCAAATCTTGAGACACTGTTTGAAAAACATCCAAACTTTATCTTTGTTTATGAAACGTAGCAGAATGTTCTCACGAGAAAGACCTGTGCTAGCCACATCCCTGCCATGGCAGGAGGTGGAACTCAATGGGATTTAAGGTGCAACCCAAACCATTCTAGGATTCCATGACCCTTTTCCCTGCAGCCAGGACCAAAGCAGAGGAGAGGTTTGATCTACTTTGTTGTGCCACCCTGCAAGAAGCCCCTGCAAGGTGGGCAACTGTCCCTTCTTGGGCTGTCCCCAGGGTGGCCCAGCCTGGTGAGGGGGTGTTGGGGAGAACCTCAAAGCCTGCAGGTCCCAGGGATTTCAGGGAAGAGCTCCAGGCTGGCTGTGAGCAGTGCAGAGCAGGAGCACATGGTGGGTGAGAGCAAAGGGAAGAGTTTTGTGTCAGACCCTGCAGCCTCTGGGTCACTCTGCTCCAAACCTGGTGCCTCCTGATGTGCAGCTGAAATGCAGCTTCTGAGCTCAGAATTCCCTTGGCCATGGAGCAGTGGAGCAGCTGCTGGGGTGACCCTTCCAGGATGCTCTGGAGCAGATGGCAGAGCTTTGCTGGGAGAGCTGATGGACACAGGAATTTTCCTGGAGCTGTGTGCTCACATCTCCCACTTTCCAGCAAAACCCCACGGCTTTGCAATCCCACTCTGTGTTTGGGATAAGCTGTTTTTTCCAGAGGGGCCACTGTTGGATTTTTGCTGCTCACCTGAGCCCAGGGCAGGGCTGGTTGTCCTGAGGGACATCTCCTGTCCTGCTGCTCTTCAAAACTCCCTCATCCCTCACCTGAGCGTGGGACAGCTCCTGCTGGGGGTGCTTTCCTTGGCTCCACATGATCCAAGAGGAATCCTGTGGTTTGTAGGAGTTTTCTGCAGGGAGCAAAGCTTTGCCTGGCTGGAGGAGGTGTGGATGCAGGGATGCCACCAGGGCAGGAGGTGCTTTGTCCTCAGGAGCTGCCATTCCCTTCCTCCCACACGGAAAGCAACACTGACCAATCCCCCCTCCACTCCTGATGCGGGAAAAGCCTCTCCGATATTAATAAGAATCTAATTTTCCATTTATTGTTCCATGAATTAATTACATCGCCAGTAGAGTTACCTTTTACACAGCCATTAAACTTCAGGAAGGCCTCTTTATACCACTCCATGGATAATTTAATTAGCATACTAATGTCTTATTAGCTATAAACCCAAAGCTGGTTTAGAATCACTTCAATTCCAACTCCAAAGCTTTCAGCCACCCCCAGCCCCTCAGCCTGGATGTGGGCAGAGGATGGCAGCAGGCACAGCTCCTGGGAAGAGTTTTCCAGGGGTTTTCCCCAGCTGGCACTGGTGGGATGCACCGAGAGGAGCCCCCAGCTCCACTCCTAGTTCTCATTTGATTCCCTTTTAGCTCTCCTTGGAATTTGCATTAATTGGGTGAGGCTGGAAAGCCGTGCTAATCCATTAGGGATGGACAATTAAAGCCACCCAGGGCACGGTGGGAGCTGGGCAGGAGCATCTGGGGTGCTCTGAGGGCTCTCAGCCCCATGCCAGGGGCGCAGGTTGGTGTCACCTTCCCCATGGGACACCCCAGAGCTGAGGGGGGGGTGGATTCCCAAAGGATCCACGCAAGGCAAGCAGGACCAGAGGGCATCTGTCCCCTTGCAGGGTGGTGTCCCCTCTGTCCCTCACTGCTTTGGGATCCCCATTAAACCACTGTGACTTCCGTGTGTGCCTAACCCAAGCTTTGTGCACAGAGCTGGCATTGTCACCCCCTTTTCCATGATCCCAAACTTCCCACTCACTCCAGGATCAGTCCTGGTCCTTCTGAACCTTTTCAGTATCCCAGTTTCGGGATATATTGGGATGTATATATATCCCATATATACTGGGGTTTATATATCCCATATATTGTGTGAAAACCCTTTTTAAAATGACCCCTTGCACCATCCAATTCCTGGGTAGAACTTTTTTTCCCTTTGCCCAGATCTTCTGAGCTAATAAATAGCTTAATTTGGAGGTTGGAAAATTGACTCAGAGGCAAAGTTTAACTAAATTGAAGAGCAAGACTTCTGCTCGAGTGTAATAATCTGAAAATAATTGATTAATTTGCATGAGCCTTCATAATTGCTTCAATTTACACCCAAGAGGCCACTGTCATCAATAGATGAATAAGACATAATTTTTTAAGTCCCAATAATGCATGGAATGGAATTTGGGAGATTCACTCATTGCAGAGCTCAGGCTCAGCCCCACTCCCAGCACACTGCGCTCGTTTTGGGAGGAACTGGGCTGGAATTGAATTCATTTGTTAAGGATGTAATTCCATTCATTATCCTGGGGAAAGAGGAGGTGCCAGTCCTGCAACCCTGAGGCTGAGAGATGCCAACGGGACGACAATGGCAGCGAGAATCCAAAATAAAGAGATTAAATCCCCGAATTTGGCCTGGCTGCTCCTTGAGGATGACAGGGCAAACACCTCCTGCAAGGTGCTCAAGCTTTAATTGCAATTAATGAGATTCCAGCAGGACCTGTCTCTTCCAAAGGGGCTCAGCCTGGAGTGGGCAGGAGCAGAGAAAAGCAGGAACGGAGGCAGGTGAAGAGCAGAGGTCAGGAAGGTGTTTGGGCCACACAATGGCCCTTCAAAAACTGCCAACCCAACCTTCACAAGGTCAAGAAACACAAAACACAGCATGAAAGAAAGAGGGGAAGCAGGAAGCCGGCAAGGAATAGCAAGGAATGGCGACAGACAATGGATAATTCAAGTCTGGCAGGAACAGGAAAGGCTGCAGAGGAACCAGCCAGCTCTGCTGGCTCCCCGGGAGTTAAAGGCAACAATTAAGGAAGATGAGGACACAGCTGAGGAGTGAAATGATTTCATTTCAGAAGTTCTCACCTCGGGGGATGTGGGGGAAAAGCTGCTCCTGACTTGCTCCTTGCTGGTAATAAAGGTGAGCTGCTATTAAGGATTAAGGGATCAAATGAAGAGGTGTTGGTGCAAATAGGGAATTTTAAAAATATTGAGTCCCTGGGCCTGGATGGGACATTCAGGGGGTTGAAGAAACCTAATAATGCTGAGGCTGAGCTGCTGGCTGAGCTGCAACAGTGTTCATCCTGCTGGAAAAGCTTCTGGGGGATCAGAGGGCTGCAGGGCAGCAGCAATCCCTGGGGCTGTGTAAGCAGACTCTGGAAATCCAGGAAGTGCTGCCTGGAGAGCCTTGGAGGGTGCAGAGCCAGGAATTGTGGTCAGAGCTGTGGGAGGGTGCAGCTCCTGCTGGCTGGGATCCATCCTGGGGATGCTGAGGGAATGTGGGGGATCCATCTCACCTTGGATTGCTCCTTTTGCCCCATTTCATACAATCCCAGAATCCCAGAATGGGATTCCAGACCTTAAATGGATCCTATTCCACTCCTGCCGTGGCAGGACACCTTCCACTATCCCAGGCTGCTCCAACCTGGCCTTGGACTTTTCCAGGGATCCAGGGGCAGCCACAGCTCCTCTGGGCACCCTGAGGCCTCTCCACCCTCACAGGGAAGAATTCCTTCCCAATATCCCATCTAAATTTCTCCTCTCTCAGCCTAAAGCCCTTCCTGTTTCTCCTATCCCTCCAAGCCCTTGTGAAAACTCTTTGCAGGACTCCAGGATCATGGAGATCAGCTGGCAGCAGCCCAGGAGATCTCTGGGTTTTGCCCTTCCTGCCTGGCACTCCTGTGGAAATCTCCCCATGGAGGCAACAGAGCAGCTAAAGTGGAAAGACAGGAAAGGTACTGAGGCAGAAAAATGCTTCAGATTGGCGGCAGCGTGTGCTCAACCCTTTGTGCACATCTCTTATGGTGCAGAACACGGAATTATTCCCTTCCCCTCAGGTTTGCTCCCTAAAAACCAGCGTGTTGTGCCTTCAGTTACCATCCCCTGCCACCCTGACCCTAAGAAAGGTGCTAGCCTGGGTTACCCCACAGCCACAGGATCTTCCCCAGAGATCTTTCCACAGACACAGCCAGCTGGGAGATATCCCAGCTTCCAGGTGATTGCTCTGCCCTGGACACATCTTTGGGAATGTTTGCTCCATTTGCTGCCTCCTCCACCCGAGCAGGGCTGGAACAGGAGAGGGATTGGAGTGAAGGCTGGGTGAACAGCGAGCACGGGGCTAGGAATTGATCTTTTGTGGATATTTGTGTGTTAAAGTTACAGATCTGCTTTTCCCCCGTGTTTGCAAGAGCGCTGCCCAAATATTCATGGAGCTGTGACCCTTCCCACAGCACTGCCACCACCCTGACCACAAACCTGGGCTTCAGACCTTCGAGGAGCTCAAAGAAACTTCCTTTGGTGATATCACCCCTTATTTTGGAGGTCCTGCACACCTTTTGCTGCCAGGAGAGTTTCCTGCCTCGGAGTGACCCTCAGCTGCAGCCCAGCTCTGCTCTAGGCAATGATTTCCATGAGAAACTGTCGCTGTTGAGCTGCTAGCAGAGAGAAAAAACCCGGGTTCTCAGGCAAGAAAAGAGAAAAGTGCGTTTATTATTTTGATTTCCATATATATAGAGTTTTCAGAGGTCACCCAGATTGGTCAGCCAGAAACCTCCCCCCAGGCCTAATTGACCAGGCCTGAACTGCCCGAATCTGGAGATGCTGTTTGCAAAACATCCAAACTTTATCTTTGTTTATGAAATGTAGCAAAAATGTTCTCACGAGAAAGACCTGTGCTAGCCAAAAGAAACCTTGGTGTAAAACCCCAGCCCTGAGCTAAAGGCTGTTTTCCAAACCCCGGGCATCCCTCGCTGTCCTTTGCACTCCGTGCTGTTTCCTGCGGAGTTTCCCAGCCCGAGGGCACTGCAGTGATCTCCAGCAAGGCATGGCAATGCAAACATGGGCCTTGGGACACCATCCCACTGATTTGTGGGATGGAAATGCCACAGAGGCACGAGCAGGGCTGGAACACTTCGGTGACTTTTAAAAATCCCTGTTCAGCTCTGTTGGTATTTAGAGGAGAGATAAATTTGGCTGTGCAGGCCGAGGCAGGGAAGGGAGATGGCCTGGGAGTCGTAAAGTCTCTGTCCTGCAAAGACCTTGGATCTGCTGCTGATCCCATCCCTGAGGAGCAAACAGGCTCCCTGCTGCTCCTGCCTCGGTTGCCTTTGGGATTTGTAGCCATGAAGCCTAAAAAGATTAAAAAAGAAGTGGAAAACAAAGTGTGTTTGTGACTCTGCACAGGGGCAGTGGGAGGAGAAGCTTTGGGAAAAATCATCCGTGATGATTCCAAAATCAGGGAATCACAGAATGGTTTGGGTTGGAAAGGATGTGAAAGCTCATCCACCCCACCCCTGCCATGAGCAGGGACAATTCCCACTGTCCCAGGCTGCTCCAAGCCCTGTCCAGCCTGGCCTTGGACACTGCCAGAGATCCAGGGGCACCACAGCTTCTCTGGGCACCCTGTGCCTGAATTCCCTCCCAGGCAAGAATTCCTTCCCAGGATCTGTCAGAGCACTGCAGTGCCCTTGGGTGGTTTTCCCCATTCCTGGATTTTCCTCGTTAAATATGGAGTTTATGATATTTCTATCTTAGTGCTTTACTGGGGCCAATAAATAGTGGATGAAAAGCACTTCCAGAATACCTGGGATGCTGGGAAAAGCCTGGGAAAAGATGTTCCAGCAGCCAGGAACATCTGCAAGCTGACAGCCTGTGAGTTTATCTGGGCAGAGCTGCATCCATGTAGTGCTTCCAATTTAATTTCCATGTTTTCCCGAGGAAAAGAAAAATGTCTTGTGTTTCCTGGGTGACTGGGGGAGGTTTGACTGTGCCAGGCAGCTCTGATCTCCTCCTGCAAGATTTCCTTGGTGGCAGACAGGGAGCAGCAGTCTGGCTAGACAGGGAAAAGTGGGAAAGGTCTGGGAAAAGGATCTTTTATGGAGATGTGGGGTTTTCATCACAGTCTGCTCACCTTTGATGGAAATCACGGGATGTATGAATTGAGGTTTGAGGTCTCAGCCAGCTCCAAATGAGAGCCATTCCCAAATCCCTGTCCACTTCCACAGAGCCACAAATCTCTGCCCTTCCCTCCTGGAGAAGTCCCAGCTCTGTGCTGATGGCATGAGAGGGAATTTGGAGGGATGCCGCTGGAGAAGGGCAGGATGGAGCTGGATCCAAGGACAAGGAGCAGGTGGAGGGAGCAGCGATGCAGAGGGAGGGGCTGCAAAATCCCAGCACTCCCTGACGGAGCTCAAAACCTTCCTGTCAATCCTGACATCCAGCGTGTGGCTGCCTCCAGAAATTCCAAGCGGATTGCCAAAGTTTTCAGCCTCCCAGGAGCCTCCCAGCTTCCAGCTGTCCCCTCCGCAGCAGGGAGCTGCTTCCCTTCAGAGCCGAGTGAAGAGTGGAAGGCAGGAGAGAGAGGGGAAAAAAAAATCATGAATATTAATTCGGATTCAAGTGAATTTCAATTAGGCCGCGTTCAGGCTGCACAAATATTTGAGCAGCGCTCTTGCAAACAGGGGGGAAAAGCAGATCTGTAACTTTAACACACAAATATCCACAAAAGATCAATTCCTAGCCCCGTGCTCACTGCTCACTCAGCCTTCACTCCAATCCCTCTCCTGTTCCAGCCCTGCTCGGGTGGAGGAGGCAGCAAATGGAACAAATATTCCCATTTAAAGGAGCCTGGGGGTGTGGATGTTACATCAGCAGCTGGGGATGCTGAGGCAGGTGAGATGCCCTGCTTTCCTGCCAGCCTCAGCAGGGCAAGGTCAGGGGCAGGAATGGGTTGGATCCAACAGGGATGGAGCTCATGGATGGGGCTGGGAGGGCTGGGGAGGAGCTGGCAGCAGGAAAAATTCCCAGGAGCAGCAGGTCATGGAGAGCCAGGAATGCCCAGCCTGCAGTGCATCCCAGGTGGAGCATTGCAGAGTCACTGACTGCAGCTCATGGAGCATCAGCATCATCCTGGAATCATGGCATGGGTTGGGTTGGGAGGGAACTTAAAACCCATCCAGTCCCACCCCTGCCATGGACAGGGACATCTCCCACTGTCCCAGGTTGCTCCAAGCCCTGTCCAGCCTGGCCTTGGACACTGCCAGGGATCCAGGGGCAGCCACAGCTTCTCTGGGCACCCTGTGCCAGGGCCTGCCCACCCTCACAGGGAAGGATTCCTTCCCAATATCCCATCTATCCCTGCCCTCTGGCAGTTTGAAGCCATTCCCCCTTGTCCTGTCCCTCCATCCCTTGGAAATTGTCTCTCTCCATATTTCTTGTAGCTCCTTCAGGTCCTGGAAGGCCACAGTTAGAACATTCCAAAGCTTCTCCTCTCCAGGCTGAACAATCCCAACTCTCCCAGCATTTCCTGATGGGATACAGGGAGGTCCAGCTGATTTTTCTTTCCAGTTCCACCCTTCCTTGGCTGCAGATTCCCATGGCAAATATCCAGCCAGAGGAAGGTCGGTGGCACTTTGTGAGGAGCAGAGTTTGGGCAGGATGGGCAAATCCTGTGAGCATTCCCAAGGGAAAGGCCTGCTGGATATTGGGAACCTCACCCTGTCACAGGAGGCCTGGGGTGCCTCCCACTGCACAGCAGCTGACATTTGGAAGGATTTCAGAAGGAAAAGGGAGAAATCAGCAGGACAGAGGCTCTTTGGCTGTTCGCTGGTGGTGGAGAGGTGAGGATAGGGAAAAGCCACCCCAGCCCTGGTTTGTGCTGCACCATGGCTGTCCCAGCCAAGCAGGAGGTGAGCAAACAATAAATCCCATAAATGTGTTCTGCAGGGCTTGTTGGGCTCCCTGACATTCCCCCAGGGACACCCAGGGGTTGTGGCAGCTGCATTTACCTGCCAGGTGGGAAATCCTTTTCCTCAGAGATCTGATCCTGGCACTGTCCAGAGACAGGGAAGTACATTTTCCCTGACTTCAGAGGTCTCTGCTGTGCCCCATTCAACGGCTGAGGTTATTTTTAGGGCAGGAATGGGCACTTCACAGCTGGGCTGTTTTGTCCTGGGTTTGGTATTTCAATGTCACACCCACGCTCAATGCCTTGTCCCCAGCTGGCAAAGAAGCCCAGAGTGTAAACATCTCGAATGGAAAAACTCCCGCTCAGAAATCCCCCTCTGTGTCCTTCACCTCCCTCTTTTTCCTGGGAATAAGTGCTTTTTCTGTCCCTGGTCAAGCCTTTGGGATATTCAAAGCAGAGGCAGCTGCTCCCGTTGGGAATGGATTGCCATTGTGAGCTGGAGAACTGATGGATGGTTGGGTTCCTTGAGAACCCGCGGTTGTTTCTGCCTTTTCACGGCGCTGAAGGGGCAGAAAGGAACAAAAACAACAGCAAATAAAGAGGGGAGAATGGTGAGAAATTCAGCCTGCACAACAAATGATGAATAGGGCACTTCCTGAGAGAAACAATCGCCGGGGGCTTGAGGGGTTTGGGGGCTGCTGATGCCTTTGCTGACTCGGTCAGTAAATAAAGAATGGGGCTGGGGGATCCCCTTTGAACGGAGCCTGATTCCCAGGGAGATTCCCAAGAGATGCCATCAAAGCCTGGCCTAACAGAGCCAGGACTAGCAGGGGTGTGCAAACCCGAGGTGTTTCGTGCCAAAGGCTTCACACTTCCAAAGGCTGTCCTGATCCTGCAGTTGGACACCTGTCAATGAATCCCTGCATCCTCCTCCCTCTTCTCCTCTCCTTTCCCAACAGTGCTTGGGGTGGCTTCTGTCATTCCTGTCACCATCCGATGCTGCCCACGGAATTCATCTCCATCCCCCCAGCAGACTCCCAAAAAAAAAACCAACCAAAACCGCGCAATAAGTCAAAGAAATTAAATTTTAAGCTGCCTGTCGAAGGATAATGAATGTGAAAGACGTGATCTTTGGTAAAATTCTCTCCTTTCAAACGGCGGGACTGGGGCAGCGCTATCTCCGAAGGGAAGTACACAAAAAGCTGCAATCAAAATGACCCATCCGAAACACAAAGAGGAGTTAATAGGATTGCTCTGAGTTCCAAAGGGGTGCCGCACACCAGCACGAGTGGGCCTTGCAGTGGGGCATTCATAATCTGCAATTCCATTAAGCAATTTTAATATAGTCTTTGAGGGTGGAAAGCGGTCGTTAATAAAAGTTTAAATTAAAGGCTGCTCGCTGTCGGATTAGATCATTAAAACTGCAGCGTCCTGGCGGCTGCCGGGCTCAGCAGCACAGACTGAGCTAAACCCTTGGTGGCAGGAGAGGGGAGGAATTCCAAAGCAAACAGGGAGAAAAGGAAGAAAACAATTTGCTACGTGTGAGTTATGATTCGATAGTGTGTTTAATGAAGAGAAAAATGTAATCATATTTCATCGGCGCTCGCTGTAATTAGTGAGTGTGAGCAGCAGGGGTGGGACACGGAGGGAGAGGTTTCCTCACGGACAGCAGTGCAGCTCCTAAACTGGGGAACATCATTCCCAGGGGGCAGGGAAAGAGGTGGAATTTCCTCCAGAATTCCACAGGTAGGACTGGGCTGAAAATTCCCAGATTGCTCCCCGAGTTTCCTCAGCAGAAAAGCAGAAATGGTTATTTCCTGGGGATCTGGGCAGCAGCAGGATGAACACGCTTCCGCTGGAAATACTTTCGCCAAAGATTGAGGAGTCATCCTGGGAGGAGGTCCTGGAAACCAGGATGGGTGGCTGAGCATGCATCACTTGAGGCTGTGCAGCAAATATTTCAGAGCACAGATATATATGGGATATATATATTTATAGGAAACCTGTGATATATTTATATATCTTTCTATATATTTATAGGAAACCTGTTGTACCTCTTTACATTTTGCATCTCATGCAAGGCTAAGGAGGACTGGGCTTGTTCTGCTGTGCTGATCCTGAAAGAATCCAGGGCAGAGCATGGACACCTTCTGGAGAGGGACAGACATATCCCTGGGAGAAAAGGGAGGAAGGAAGGAAGGAAGGAAGGAAGGAAGGAAGGAAGGAAGGAAGGAAGGAAGGAAGGAAGGAAGGAAGGAAGGAAGGGAGGAAAGAAAAGAAAAGAAAAGAAAAGAAAAGAAAAGAAAAGAAAAGAAAAGAAAAGAAAAGAAAAGAAAAGAAAAGAAAAGAAAAGAAAAGAAAAGAAAGAAAAAGAAAGACAGAAAGAAAAAGAAAAAGAAAAGAAAAAGAAAAAAGAAAAGAAAGAAAAAGAAAAGAAAGAAAGAAAAAGAAAAGAAAAGAAGAGAAAAGAAAAGAAAAGAAGAGAAAAGAAAAGAAAAGAAGAGAAAAGAAAAGAAAAGAAAAGAAAAGAAAAGAAAAAGAAAGAGAAAAGAAAAAGAAAAGAAAAGAAAAGAAAAGAAAGAAAGAAAAGAAAAGAAAAGGAAAGAAAAGAAAAGAAAAGGAAAGAAAAGAAAAGAAAAGGAAAAGAAAAGAAAAGAAAAGGAAAGGAAAGGAAAGGAAAGGAAAGGAAAGGAAAGGAAAGGAAAGGAAAGGAAAGGAAAGGAAAGGAAAGGAAAGGAAAGGAAAGGAAAGGAAAGAAAAGAAAAGAAAAGAAAAGAAAAAGAAAAGAAAAGAAAAAGAAAAGAAAAGAAAAGAAAAGAGAAGAGAAGGAAGGTGGGTGGAATGAGTCCCATGAAGTCATCCAGGTGTGTCATGGGAATTTGAACTTAAGCAGACATTGGGGTTCCCACCTGCAGGGACAGGGAGGGGACAAAGAGCTCGGGATGGAGCTCAAGCAGTGATGTTTGGAGGGCTGGAGCTCCAAGCATCCGAGGAAACCCCTCCAGGCTCCCAGCAGCAGCACAGCCATCCCTCCAACAGCTCGCAGCCCTTCGCAGGAATTGCTTGTGAGCACATTTGCCTGGCCATGAATTATTCATCGCCTTAAACGCTGGGGCAGATGATTTGAGCGGCACTGCCGGCCCGTGGGGAGGTTTTTGCTCTACAAAGAGCCGTGCTGGAGGTGTCCGAGCGGGGCACACGCAGCTCTACATGAGCGCTTGTGACATCTCCCCTCCCTCCGAGCTTTTAAGTAAACAAAGTGCGGCTGCATGAAAGCCTTCCCGGTGTCAGTGCCAATCTGGGCCCGGGTGGAGAAGGGATCCTGGAAAAGCATCCTTTGCATGTGGAGCCTCGCTGCCTTCGCACAAAATCTGCTTTCTTCTCGGAGCAGACTCCGGGTGAGGTGCAGGGATTTCCCTCTGATGGATCATCCCTAATTGTGTCTCCCCGGAAAATGAGAATAGAGAAGAAAGGAAGGAATGAAACAGCGTGTGCTGGAGAGGGAGGCAGAGGGGAACTGAGTGGTACCTCGGCATTCCAGAAAGGAATGAACCCTTGGGAATTCAGCAGGATTGGCAGCAGGACCCCCCAGAGATGGGGAAACAAAGGTGACCTCTCATTGTGCATCCTCTCAGTGCTCTGCAGCTCCTGCTTTCATCTGTTCCTCTGTCTCCTGCATCATGTCTGGGTTTGAATAATTCTGGCCTTTGAATTAAAAAAAAAATATATTAATTTTTTCCTCTTTGCCTCCTGTGCAGGAGAAAAGCAAAGATTTGCTTGGCTGTGCTCCTCAGCTGCTCTCCCAGATGGGATCAGGCTGGGAATGGCAGCACTTTGGTGCAGAATTCCTGCTTGGCTTTGGGTGGGAAATGCAGAAGAGCCTTGGAGCTGCACTCTCTGTGCCTGAAGATGCAGAGTGACCAGAGTGAGGATTTGTGAAATGGTTTGGGCTGAAATGGACCTTAAAGGATCATCCAGTGCCATCCCTGCCATGGCAGGGACACCTCCCACTGTCCCAGGCTGCTCCAAGCCCTGTCCAGCCTGGCCTTGGACACTCCAGGGATCCAGGGGCAGCCACAGCTTCTCTGGGAATTCCATCCCAGCCCCTCCCCCACCCTCCCAGCCAGGAATTCCTTCCCAATATCCCATCCATCCCTGCCCTCTGGCAGTGGGAAGCCATTCCCTGTGTCCTGTCCCTCCATCCCTTGTCCCCAGTCCCTCTCCAGCTCTCCTGGAGCTCCTTTATGCACTGGAAGGTGTTAAAAGTTTGTGCTCCGTAATTTTCAATCACTTCCATGTGCTTTGATTCCTTATTGCAATGCCAGGACAGGGAATCACCAACTCCCATTTTCTTCCCCCAAAACCCCAGGGCAAACTTCCATGGCCCATCCAAGCTGGATAACCTCAGTCTGTCCAATTTTTTAACACCCCTGGGTCATCCTGTTCCCATTTTTATCTTTTCCTGCTGTGTCCTTTATGAGCTGCAGGATCAGCCACACCCCCAGGATTCAAAATCAAGGTGGATCAGGGATGTCCCTGCTGGCTTTGGGGACAATTCCTGCCCAGTTCTCTCTGTCCCAAGTGCTGCCAAACATCCTCCTTGCTT
Source organism: Entomyzon cyanotis (assembly GCA_024500445.1). Taxonomy (NCBI): domain Eukaryota; kingdom Metazoa; phylum Chordata; class Aves; order Passeriformes; family Meliphagidae; genus Entomyzon; species Entomyzon cyanotis. The sequence continues at coordinate 1,990,417 of JAKEPQ010000735.1, forward strand.
TTTGCCTGAGCAGCTTCCCCAGGGCTCTATGAACTCTTGGATGAGCAGTGGGAGCTCATTCAGAGTTCATAATTGTCTGTTTAAAGTTTGTTCCCACTCTGGATATTCTCCCCTTCCCTGCCATTACCTTCCATGTATTTACACTGAATTTCACCTGCTGGTTTATTGTCAGGAACTGACTCTCAGCAGATCCTCCAGAGCTTTTCACTGTCACTGTTGGATTTCATGATCCTGAATAATTTTGTCGCATAGGCAAACACTGTCACTTCATTATTCCCCACTTTCCCAGATCATTGATGAGAGTTCCACACTGCAGATCCCAGGACAATCCCCCAAGGATCCCCGTGGCTGCTTTGGGGCCAACAGGAGCAGAAATCCATTATCCTTCCCTCAGGGTCATGTTTATAACCACTCTTAAATCCTTGGAGAGGCTTCCTCTTGTTCTCCATCAAATCCCAGGGTCTGCAAGATCCTTTGGAGAAATTCCAGATGGGATTTTTGGGGAATGCTGTTTAACTACAGCCAATCCTTACCTGGATCAATGTTGCCACCTCCAAAGGAATGTCATAAATTTATAGGATGAGATTTCCCCTGGAGAAGCTGTGCTGGCTCTTCCCAGTATATCCACATCTACCTGGGATCCTTCCCCATACTGAATCCAAATCTCCTCTCTGGCAGTTAAAGCCATTCCCCTTGTCCTGTCACTCCAGGCCCTTGGAAATTGTCTCTCTCCATCTTCCTTGGCAGCTCCCTTCAGGTTCTGAAAGGCTGCAATTAAGTAATTCATTAATTAATGGTTGGGCCTTGATGAATTTAGAGGTTTTTTCACAACCTGAATGATTTCGTGTGTCCCCCCATGCTCCCAACTTTGGATAAAGGTGATCCTGGTGGTCCAGACCTGTGCTCCTGCTGTCCTTAGGGGTTGTCCTAACTCTGGGGTGTCCCTGTCCCCCTGGGCAGCTCTGGGTCAGTGTCACAGCTCCCTGCACAGGGACACTGCTGTGGCCTGGCTGACAGGAGGGTCCCTGGATGCTCCTTCCCCTCTGGGCTGCTCAGCATTCCCAGAAATCCTGCACATTGCTGGGATGGCTTCTCCCTCCCCCTCGGCACAGCTGGCACACCCCGGGAGTGGCACTTTGGAGGTTTTGCTCCAGGGGAAGGGAGATCTGACCTGCTCCGAGCTCTGTCCTTGTCCCGAGCTCCCAGAGGGGACATTCAGGCCACCCTGACCCCCTGTCTTTGGAGTGGGCACACTGGGATGGTCTGGCCCCTTGGCAGAAGAGGGACACCTCCTGATTGTCCCCTCCAATGTCCCTGTCACACCTCCTCAGGTTTGGCAGCCTCAGTGCCACCTCCCCAGCTCCACCCACAGTGACCTCGGCCCTCACCATTTACCCACCACAACCTCCCTTTGGGAACATTTCCCAGCCTCTTTCAGCCATTCCTGTCTGTACTGGATGTCACCTCCTCACACAATCCCTGTCACAACCCCCCTGCTCCCCGCTGAGCAGCCCCATTAACTGACCAGGGTTAATTACCTGTGCTTTTTCAGCTCCCCCCCATTAACAGACCAGGGTTAATCACCTGTGCTTTTCCCCAGGGCCACCACTCCCAGGTGACATCAGCAGTGACCGAAGGAGCTCCACTCCCACTCCAGCCCCCTTCCCCTCTGCTGCCAGCTCCAAGCTCCTGCTCTTTTCCTTCTCTTCAAGCTCGTGTTTTCCCTTCTTTTTTTCAGGCTTGGATACCTTCCCTGGGGTTATTCCTCTTTCCAGGGGTGTCCCAAGGCTCACCTGCAGTTCCCATGTGCTTCCATGCACCTCCCAGGCACTGCTGGATAATCAGGCAGGAGCCAAATCCCTTTGCTGGGCCAAAAACTCCTCCTGCTCCAGCCATAGGGTGCCAAACCAGTCAGGTACTGCTGGCTCACAGAGCCATGGCCATGCCTGGTAGGAAAAACAGGGAAAAGAATATGGAATTCTGGAATGGGTTAGGGTGGAAGGGACCTTAAATCCCATCCAGTGCCACCCCTGCCATGGCAGGGACACCTTCCACTAGCCCAGGCTGCTCCAGCCTGGCCTTGGACACTGCCAGGGATCCAGGGCCACCACAGCTTCTCTGGGAAATCCATTCCAGGGCCTTCCCACCCTCACAGGGAGCAATTCCTTCCCAAAATCCAACACAAACCTGCTCAAGAAGCCGCTGTCACTTCAGTGCCTTATCCCACCCTGATTTTCCCTGGTTTTCCCTGAGTCTGGCATATCAAGCACTATTTTTCCCTGCCACTGCTCCACTTTGCTGTGTCCTTTCTGAGTTTCCTGCCCCCACCTGAGCCCCTCAGCTGTGGGAAGAAAGCTCTGCCAGCAGCAGCTCCTTCCTGCACAAAGCCCAGCGTGTTCCACAGGGATGAGAGGCAGGAGAAGGCAGCATCAGAGGCTGCTGGGAGCTTGCAGTGCCTGTCTTTGTCTGGTTGGGAATTCTGGGTCACTGCGAGTTGTTCCTGAATTGATTTGTCCCCATCAGTGGCCAATCCAGAGCAGCCCTGCTCTGCTCTGTGCCCCTCCACCACACCCAAGTGGAATGGTGACACTTTTGTCCAGGTTTTTCCTCTGGGTTACGCAGTCTGGGAGCTGTTGGGAGCCATGGAGATTGCTCCAATCCCAGGGAAAAGAGCTGCCAGCCTTTAGTGCTGTGTGGCGTTGACTCGGAGACTCCAGCACTGGTTGGATTTAAATCACCAATAAATCAGCAGGAGCAGCCCTGGTGGGGGAATGATCATTCCCAATGTGTGTCCCAGGATTTTCACTCCTGGGTTGAAGCTCCCAGCTGTCCCAGGAGGCTGGCAGATGCCACATTCCCCCTGTCCTCAGCAGATGCTGGGGACATTGAGGTGGCAGGACCAGCCCAGTGAAGAGCTTTGAGTTATTCCAACTCCCGAGGCAGCCTCGGAATGTAAACGAGGTGCCACAGCTCCTCCTCGGAATCAAGCAGATTAAAAAATCAATGCGTTTGAAAGAGAAATGAAAAATAACGTCTGGGAGAGCGAATATTGCTCCTGCCAGGGCTGAGCCTCTCCCGGCAGCCTCGATGAAGGAAAACATCCTCCCTGAGAAGAGGATTGCAGGCCTGGAAAACACAGCTCCAAAGGTGACCTCGGGCTGAGCACATCATTCCTGCTGCTCCCGCGGCGCTGTGCGCGAGTGACTTGGAGCAGAAAAAGGCAGACCTGGCGTGGGATCGACAATTCCAATCCACCCCGGGAAGTTCCAAAGCGTTTGGGATGCTGGGAAGGTGGGGATGAGCAGCAGCTCAGGTGTCCTGCTGGCTCTGCTCCTCCTTGGAAGCTCAGCTCCGGGAGTTTTTCCATTGATTTCAGTGCAAACAAGATCAATTGTCTCTTTGGGCTCCTGTGTGGGAATGAGATTATGTTGAATATTAATTTGCCTTGCGATGGGCCCCGACTGTAATTTTCTATCAGCAAAGGAGAATTCATGTATTTCCATAAATTCAGATACTTCCATCTATTCATTCCACATATTCATAGACATTATCTCAATTCCCAGCTCTAGTTCAAACAAAAGTTAGTTCCTTTTACAAATAAATTATTTTTCCACTGTTGATGATATTTCTAATTTTTGTAGGCAAATTTATCCATTTGAACAAAGGAGACAAAAAGTATCTTTGATGTAGCAAAGCCTTTCTGAGAGCCGTGCGTAAATTAAAGGAGAAAAGATAGTCTGGAAAATTTAAGGAACGGATGGGAATGATTCCAAGTTACCTTGTACTTAATTGAAGTTCTCAGAAATGTTCTTTTCTTGTTTTCTATATTGGAGCTGCTCCTTGAAGTGTGTCTGAATGCCTCTTCAAGCTGGCATTTAATCTTTGACTGCATATATTTATTTTTCCCTTGTAGAAATGGAAATGCCCTTTCTGGAATTTCTCCTTTGCCATCCCTTCACCTTGGGCTCTCGTTTTTGGGGAATGTTGCCTGGAGATATGGCAGCACCAGATTGCTCAGAACGGGATTTTCCCCAATTTCTGCTGCGGATTTTTGGGACAACCTCAAGTCTGTACAAGTCTGCCTGGCTCCACTGCTCCCAAATTATCCCACTGGAGCATTTCCTTGGATGTCTTCACCACAACAGGAAAATTTGGGGTGACTCGGAAGGTTTGCCAACATTTCCAGGGGTTGTGACTCCACCTGGGCAGCCCATTCCAATGCCTGACCACTCTTCCAGTGAATAAATATTTCCTGCTATCCCACCTGAGCCTCCCCTGGTTTTCCAGCCTCCAGGAACAGCCTCTCTGTGTGCAATTATTGCCTGCATTGGATTCCTCGGAATAAACAGCTTGGAGCAGGGATGTGCCAGACCTGTGTGGAGCCACTCGTTCTGCCTGTAGTAAATTAGAGCAGTAGAAGTAATAATCCTAATGGGAATGTTGTGCTGGGTGGATATTAAAATCCAGGAGAGCCACAGCTCCCGGAGGAATCCTAAAAAGCCCCATAATTGAGTCACAACAGAGAGACCTGCAGAGCGGGAGAGAAAAGCTCCAGACAGTGGGACTTCAGTGCTGCCACTCGAGGAGCCAAGGATGACAAAACTCCCACTCAAAATGGAATAGCAGGAGGCGACTTGGAGTTTCTTAAGGTTTGTAGGGAAAGAATAGCAAGCTGTGCAAGGTATTGGTGCAGCCAGGGGTGTGCAGGACCAAAAAGGGATATTTTGTGAAAGCAGCTCAAAGAAAACCACTGCAATAGAGCGGGGAGGGGGTGAAAGCAATGCCAGCTTAAAGTCCTTGCGATGCTTCGTTCCAAGTGGGAAAAATGGCATGACTGGAAAAAAACCCAAGTGTTTTAAAACCCAAAGCGTTCTTCATAAACAGTGCAGAAATGAATGTGTGAAAAATTAGATTTGTTTAAAGAAGAGGTGTGAGGAGCAGGGAGGAGAATTAGCAGTGATTTATTGCCACGCTGGCAATTCCCTGGGGGAAGAGACGTGCACTGGAGGAGAATAAAACACTGGGAAAAGTCAAGGGTGGGTATTATAATGGAGCTGGAGGAAGAAACATGATTTTAGCAACTCTCATAAGTTAGGATGACCTCAGCCATTGGAAAATAACAACCAGGGAGAAAAACCCTCAATCTCCACCCAGCTAAGAGATAATGGAGCAAGAAGGAATAAACAACGGGATTTAAAAGGAAAAATCACCGTGGAGTGACTGGCTTTGAAAAGAACAATTAAAAGAGATGATTTCATCCAAATCTGCCTCCGACTCCTCCCCAGGAATGCTGTTATTGACAGGCTGCACTCCTGAGCTGGAGAGAACTTCCTGCAGCTGGGCAGATGTTTGGATCCAGCGGGTTTTGTGGGATCAGAGCACTCGTGGGACATGGGAATGCAGGTCCTGGTGTGTGGGATGTGAGTGCAGAGCTCAGGCCTGGGTTTGTGCTGGGCTGGGGGAGAGGAGATCTCACTCCTGGAAATTCCCTCCGAGATGCTCAAAAGAGCGGGAAATGCTGGTAACCATCTGCGTGCAGCTAAATAGGACAAAGAGGGAAAAGGGGGATGTTTGGGGTGGCACCGGGAGATGCAATTTGTTTGGGATGGCACCGGGAGATGGAATTGGCGCTGCCGTGATGGGAAACGTCAAAAACCCTCCATGTCAGCGGGGAAAGGTAAATTTGGGAGAGCATCCAAAGCAGCTGGGCCGGGCTGCATCAGTTCCCCAGCCCAGAGACACCGCAAATTCCCTTAACCAAATCATTAGGAAGCGTTGAGCAGGATTCATTAGGAACCGCGGAGCGGGATCCACTCTTCTCGCGCTGCGAGCGGCTGTGAGAACCTAATTAGTTATTTCAATCAGCCTCCCCCGAGCCAGGCGCGTCTGGATTTGCCTCGCTGGCTCTGACCCGGTTGGTTCCGTGATTTGGGGTCGGCCGGGCAGCGGGGAGCCCCGGGGGCTGCGACGGCAGCGACACGGGGCGGGTGAGGGACAGCGGTGCCACCGAGCCCCGGGGCCGAGAGTCAGGAGGAGAGAGGGAAAAGCCGAGGTGACAGCGGTGGCGTGAAAAGGAGGGCAGGGAGATGTTTGTGCGGGAATAAAGGAGAGCTGGCTGCAGATTCCGGCACTTTTCCACATGAACAGCCTGTGCCCGAGCCCTTGGCCAGCCTCTGCGTCCCACTCGGGTGGCTCTGCTCCTGTCGCCATCAGCCCCGGGCTGGGACACCTCAAGTGCTCTTATTTCCAGTTGTGTGCATGCAGAAAGTGTGGGAAAGCATGGGAAAGCATGGAAAACATGGAAAAGCATGGAAAAGCGTGGAAAATCCCAATCTGGCCACCCTCAAGGGTTCACTGAGCTGCTCTGGTCTGTGTTGGAGGGTCGGACTTGACTCTTGGGCAGTTGTCACCAAACCAGCCCAGGAGTCTCCCTGTGGAGAGCAGTGAGATCCCAGGAAAAGCTGGATGGTCACAGCTCCAACTGTGCCATGGATTTTCCTTTGCAACTGAAGGGATTTTGCACTTTCTGAGTTATATTTCATCCCCTTCAGCCCAGGACATCCTTGTGGATTTAAATCCAGCTGCAGGCACACGACCACATGTGTGGGACATGGAGCAGGCACGGCAGGGATGGATTCAGGGCAGGTTTGTGCTGCCTGTGACAGGGCAGGTGATGCCTGGTGGGACAAAGTTTGCACAGGGGAGGCTCAGCTTGGACAGCAGCAGGAATTTCTCCATGGAAAGGGTGCTCAGGCCTTGGCAGGAGCTGCCCAGGGAAGTTTGGAGTGCTCATCCCTGGAGGTGTCCAGGGAAGGGCTGGAGGTGGCACTGAGTGCTCTGGGCTGGGGACAAGGTGGGGATGAGGCACAGCTTGGACTGGATGACCTTGGAGGCCTTTTTGCATCCTCACCAATTTTGGGATTCTGTGATCTATATCCCTATGGAAAGGGAGGAAAGGGCTGGGAGAGAGTCTTTCACAGGGCTGGAGGGATCATCCCACCACAGATTCCATGAGTGTGACAGCAGCTCCCAGTGTGACCCCATCCAGGAAAACAGAGCCAGGATTGTCCTTCCACAGGGAACAGCCAGGTTCTCTGAGCAGTTTGGGATGTGTTGAGCTCTCTCCATGTGGTGGGAAAATTCCTCTCCATAGATAGCCAGGGTGGTCCTGCCATGGGAGCTCTGTAGCTCTGTCTCAGCACAGTCATGGCTGGGGACAAACCCTCCTTAGCCCATCCCACCAGTCTGGAGCTGACTGGGGTCACTGGGAGCAGCCAGGCACACCGGGGAGCGCTGGGGGCTGCAGCCACGCTCCGTAGATGGATTTCTTTTCTTAAATTATGCTTTAATTTCCTCTCCTTCTGGTCCCAGCGCCTGTGTTTTAATGAGCTCGCTCCCCCAGCATATCAAACACGGCTGATCCCTGGTGCTCCCTGTTTGCAATTCCCAGTGGCTCCCAAGCAAGAATTGTGCTGTTTAATTTTGCCAGACTTCCAGTTTACTCTGAAGCCCGGAAAAAAAACACACACAGGCGCAAGGCCCATATTTCTCCCGGCCTATTGATAGAGCGTGATAGGTATTAAATTCTATAATTCTTTCAGTGGCCTTTAAGCAGCCTGGGTGTTAATATTTAATGATGAAGGATGCTGGTAATCAGCCCCGTATCCCAAGTGTCTGGATGCTTTATGATCTTGCCTTTGGGAGCCTAATTGTGAACCCAGCCTGCCACAGCTTCCCACCCCAACTTAATAAACTTTGCCAGTGCTGCCCAGCACATCATCTGTCTCCAGGCAGGATCCAGCGTCGGGAGGAGGGATGGGAATGGGAATGGTGAGCAGGGAGAGGCTGGGGAGGCAGGGATGGCACAGCCCGGCTCAGGGCTGGGGATCTGGCACTGCCCTGGGGCAGCTTGGGGGCACTGGTGTCTGCAGGATGCACCAGCAACAAAACCAGCCTTGGCCACGGCTTCCCAAACCAGCCAGGCCTGGGGAATGCACATTCCAGCCCTGCCTGTCCCACCCTCCCAGGGGATGCTCCCTTCACCCTGGCGTGTCTCTCCCATCTCCCAGGCAGCCCAACACCATCACCCCTCCGCCTAGATAAAGCCAGGCACACCATTCCAGGCTCCCAGCTCCGTCTCCTCCAGGTTTCCAGGGCATCCCGAGGTTTGCTGCCTGCCCAGCCAGGTAGTGCTGCCGGTGATGCTTCACTGGGCTGGAATGGCCCGAGGCAAGGCAGGCAGGAGCTGCTGGTGGTTGTTAATAGCACTCAGCTCTGACACGGGCACAGGAATTCAGCTCCGTGTACAAACACCATCCCGTTCCAACGTGATCCCGGCTAAAACATGATCCCGGGAACTGCTGCCCTGGGAGCAGGAGCTGCCAGCCCTGCCAGCTGCCAGAGCCTGAGCACACACAGTCCTGCCAGTGCCACCTGTCTGCCGTGGCCACTGCCACCACCCCGGGAGCCACACTATCCCTGCACACAGCCCTGGGCTGGCTGGTCCTTAACCGAACTGGTACCAGTTCAGGGGACCCTTCCCAGTTTCAAGAGTCACATTCCCCCTGCACTCAGCCCTGGGCTCCTCAGATGCCACCTCAGACTGGTCCTTCCCTGCTGGCACCAGTTCAGGGACCTTCCCACCCTGCTGTGAGCTGCTGTAACAGCAGTGATGATTTCACCTGGAGATATTTTATTCCGATTTAAGAGATGCAATAATTTTCTCTTACTTTGCTTTGTCTTTGCCTGCCCAGGGTCTCTCTGTGTATAATGAGATGAGTAAGGAACCTTGCAGGCTGATTTTGTTATATGGCCGTGCCAGAGGCTGGGAGCAAATCTTCCCTCCCGAGCACGACCCTGAGGAAAGCCTGGCAGGGAGGCCAAAGAGAAACGTGGCCCTGGAGCAGGGAAATCTGGAATTCATCAGCGTGGGGCTCATCCTGCAGCTGCAGCACACAGTGGCCAAGAGGAGCTTCCCCAGGAGCAGGAGGTGCCAGTGGGATGGAGGTGGAGCCTCTCCAGCTCATCCAGGTCACTCAGGGTATCCCATTCTTCTTCCAGTGCTGTTTAGTCTCACACGGAGTTCCCCTCTGCAGTGGGAAAAGAGGTAGGAGTTGTCTTCTGGTGGCACAGAATCCAGGGAACACCTCTGCCTCCCCTGGGAGCAGACTGGTGCTGCTGAGCTTTTGCTCTTCCTACAGCAGGGAGTGATGGAGCAGGACTGGATCGCTGGAGCTGGGAGCACTGGGAGGCCTGGGCAGGAGGAGAGCCTGACAGGGAATGCACACATTCCAAAAGCTGCACACATTCCTGAAAACTGGACACATCCAGGAAAACTGCACACATCCATGGAAAACTGCACACATCTGTGAGGAACTGGACACATCCCTGGAAACTTCACACATCCATGGAAACTGGACACATCCAGGAAAACTGCACATATCAATGGAAACTGCACACATCCCTGGAAACTGCACATATCCATGAGAAACTGGACACATCCATGAAAACTGGAGACATCCATGGAAAAGTACACATATCAATGGAAAACTGCACACATTCATGGAAAACCACCCCAGAGTGCAGGGATTTTTTGGATGGTGGCAGCAGCTTTTTGTTGTCTGCTCTAGAGAGGTCCCAGAGCTCCTGGGCTCCCCAGAGGAGACTTCATGGACAGAAAAGTCAACTTCATGCTGATGTGGTGGTCAGGGGTTCTTCAAGCCCTTCCTCCACTCTCCCAGTGAGACAGGCTGAGCTTCCCAGGGCTAGAACTGGGAGGATTTGGCATCTGGGTCCATCCCAGAGCTCCTCTCCGGCAGGATTTGTGAGCCACAGCCCAACCAGAGCTGCTTCCAGGCAGGAAAATGCCGTTGGGTGACGCTCATTCCCTGCAGGGCCCTCATGTCTGAGCTCTTTGAGCACCTGCAGGGACCACAAGAATCATTCCCCAGTGCTGGAAAGCCACCAAATTCCTGCCCAGGCATCCAGGATTGAACAGAAGGGTGGCAGAGGTGCCGTGTGACAGAGGCAGCTCCAGGAGGGTGAGTCCTGCTGGAGAAGGCCTGGCAGCTCCCAGCTCCTGCTTCCCAGGGATGAGGAATGGGGTGATGTGCTGGGAGGGCACCAGGCTGGAGGCTGAGGGAAGCAGATAAGGAGTGCAGGTGCTGCTGTGCAGGGAGAGCTCCCTGCCAGCCCTGAGCTGTCCTGGCTGCTGTCCACGAGGCTGGCATGTGGCACAGCCTGGTGCCACTCCCTGCTCTCGCTCTCTCTCTGCAGAGCCAGAGCTCTCCCTGTCCCTGATGCCACCGGGAGCTTCCCCTGGGTCCCCAGAGCCCTTGGTGGGCTCCATGATCCTGCAGATTCCAGCACAGCTGGTGCCACACCCCCATCCTGTGGGCACCTCGCTGTCACCCAGCCTGTGGCACCTTCTGGGCATTGGAGCTGGGAAGGGGCTGGAGCACCAGGAGCGGCTGAGGGAGCTGGGAAAGGAGCTCAGCCTGGAGCAAAGGAGGCTCAGGGGGACCTTGTGGCTCTGCACAGCTCCTGACAGGAGGGGACAGCCAGGGGGTCAGGCTGTGCTCCAGGGAACAGGGACAGGAGGAGAGGGAACAGCCTCAGGCTGGGCCAGGGGAGGCTCAGCTTGGACAGCAGCAGGAATTTCTCCATGGAAAGGGTGCTCAGGCCTTGGCAGGAGCTGCCCAGGGAGGTTTGGAGTGCTCATCCCTGGAGGTGTCCAAGGGAGGGCTGGAGGTGGCACTGAGTGCTCTGGGCTGGGGACAAGGTGGGCATTGGGCACAGCTTGCACTGGATGAACCTGTAGGGCTTTTCCAACCCCAGTGGCTCTGGGATTTTCTCTCCCCATGACACCACACATCCAAAACATGCCTTTCCCCTGCTTTTGCCCATCAGCCTTTGTCCCCTGCTCTGTCACCCAGCACTGACCATCCCAACATCCTTCCCTGCCCCCAGGATTTTCCAAACAAATCTCCCCCATGAAAAAACCCAACCAAACCACAGCAGAGATCCAACATCACCGCCAACCTTTGCCTTCTCCCTGCTCTTCCTGCCTGCAATATCCAAGGCAAGGTAAAATTTCCAGCCTGGATCAGGAAGGTGCAGTGTAAACAACGTAATGAGTTTAGTGCCAGTGAGAATAGCCCCAGCTATTCCATCTCTCTTCCCAAAATGAGCGCATCCTTCTGATCCAATTTACTGCCATCATTAGCAGAGCTTCCGGCGCTGCTGCCGAGCCTCCCCCCGCCTCTGCTTCCCATTTGGAGCTCCCAGGCTTCAAATGTTATTGTTTTAATCTTTACATTGCAGGAACAGTTTGGAATTGGGAATGAGCTTTGTCTGGGGGGTTGCCTCGAAATGCTCATTTTCACCTAAAGGGCTGTAGACGCCGCGGTAGAACAATGACAAATTAACTTTCAGCCCCAGCAGCCATTCCAGGGAAATCTCCAGCTCTGGGTGTTCAGGCTTTTGTTCCAAGGCTTCTTCCTGTACTTCCTGAGGGCGGCTGAGCTGCTCCAGCCATTCTGGGCAGTGCTGAGGTAACCTGGTCACCTTTAGCCAGGAGGTTTGGAGAGGCAAAAAGATTGAGCGAATTAAAAAATGTCAAAAGCTTAGAGGTTAGAATTTTTCACCCAGAAATATAGAATTTCTGCCTCGAGTTTGGTGGGTGTTCACGTATTTGAATGGGTTTAAAAACTGCAGTGCCCAGTTTGGAGGGACTGTCAAAGCAAGTGGAGCCAGGATGGTTGGGAATCCTGTTTTCTGTGGAGGCACAGGATCAGAATATGCCTGATGGAATATGGAGTGAATATCCAGAGCAATCCTGTTTGCACTCCAACTGTTGGCCTGCTTCAAAACTGCTGGGAAAACTGCTCCTGGAACTGCTGGAGAATCACAAAATTATGGAGTTTAAAGAGCCCTCAGGAGGTCTCTAGTTCTGCTTCCTGCTCCAAGCAGGACCAGCTTCGAGCTCAGATCAGGTTGCTCAGGGAATTGCTGTTGGACTTCGGAGGATAAAGATCATGAAGGGTGAAAGATGAAGATGTTGAAGGATGAAGGATGATGATCTTGAAGGATGAGGGGTGGAGATCTTAAAGGATGGAGGATGAAGGTCTTGAAGGATGAAAGACAAAGATCTTGAAGGATGAGGGATGAAGATCTTGAAGGATGAAATACAAAGATCTTAAAGGATGAAGGATGATGATCTTGAAGGATGAAGATGCCTCCTCTTCTTTGGGCTCTTGGCCTGGTGCTTGACCTGCCCCATGGGGAAGAACCTTTTCCTTATGTCTGGATGGTGTTCTCCTTGCATTTTTTCCTGTTGCCTCTTCGGTGTGAGCTTCCAGAGGAGCCTCTCTCCCCTTCTCCATATTTCCATGGTTCTCCAGGGCTGCATTTTATTTCTGCTCCTGCAGCAAGATCTACTCAGCTGCTGCTTGAGCTGTGGAACAGCAAAAGTAATTAAAGAGGAGAATTTCCGGAGAAATTGTCCTCCACCTTCCATTACCATACTGGAGGGGTCCTAAAACGTGACACCAAAGAGATGGGACAGGAAACACAGAGGTTTCCTGGTTGTCTTAAAGGGAAGCTTTGATTCCCCACTGCTGGGATTTGGAGCTGCCCTGGAGGTCCCTGCCTGGCTGCAGACAGAACCCCTGCATTCCCAGCCCTGTGTGGAGCTGGTGTTCCTCACCATCCTCCTCCTCCCTCGGGCACAGCCCTGTGCCCAGGCTGGCATTCCCTCAGGAACAGCTGACTGCCATGGAGCTGGTTCTTTTCCAGGCAGACTCGTCAGCCCTCATTCGTGAGCCACTCCTGCCCTGCTCTGGAGCCTCCACCTTCTGCTGGATCCCAATCCAGGCCCTGCAGCTGTCCCACACAGCCTGGGAGCAATTTCCAGCAAATTCCATCATTCCATCTGTTCCAATGCTGCTTCCCATCCCTCCACAGCTCTTTGTCCAGGCAGGACCTGGGGGAAGTCCTGGCAGGAGAAAGTGCTGATGGTGTGTGAACTGTCATTCCAAAGGTTCACACACCATCAGCACCATCAGCATCATCATGGTGAACCTCCATCCAAAGGGATGGAGGGAATTCTCTGTCCCTCCAGAGAATTCTGAACCATCCTGAGCAGTTTTCAGGCCAAATCATCACACCAGAGCCAGGTTTTCCCGAGGAGAGCCAAGACTATTTATCCATGACCTGGAGGGGAGTGCGCAGTCTGGAGAGATAAGAATTAAAGAGAATCCAAAGCCCAGCAGGGAGATAAATGCGGCCAGGGCAGCATGAATCACTTGGAGGCTGAATTTGTTCCAGGAGCCTGAATTGTGGTCAATGCAATGAAGATCCACACTTCCAGGAACAAAGATATCCACACACTGCTGGACGGGGGTTAGGAAAGTGGAGGGAAGCAGGTGGGACCTTCTGAACTGGAAGGTCCTAAAGAAAAGAACTTCCCAGTTCTGAGGGACTGTGCATTGCTTGAATGAGAGCACTGGGTGTGCTCAGAGTCCAGTTCCAGGTCACACCTCATGGAAACATGGAAAGGATCCAAGAAAGAGGTACAAAAGTCAATGAGATTTTAAAAAGACACCAAGCCAAACACCTGGTTTTCTAATGAAAGCCTTCATGAAAAGCACTTTGAATCCTTGCTTGGCACAAGGCTGGGAGTCCCCAGCAGAAGAGAATTTATTTGAGACTCGAGAGCTCTTTAATCTGGCGATCAAAGGTGTGACAAGATGTGGTGGCTGGAAGCTGAAATTAGACAAATTCCACCTGAAAAGGAGACACATTCCAGCAGGGAAGAGAATTAGTCACAAACAGCCCTGGAGGAGGTGGGTGATCATTCCTCGCTTGGAGTTTTCCCTTGAAGTTGGATGTCTTTTGAAAGGAGCTGCCCTAACCAGCTGGGAATTGTGGGCTGGACGTGGGGATGAGCTGGGAAAAGCCTCTGGCCTTGGGAATGAAGGAGGACAGAGCTCCTGCAGCATCACTGAGCCCTGACCTCCTGCATGGGGACATTGGGAGCCACCTGACCCTGTCTGGCTGCAGCTGAGGGACCTTGAGGTGTTCACAGGTCACTCCAGTGCATGGAATAGCTCTGGGATTCTCCAATTCCAGGACTTGTGATCCAGACAGATCTCCTGCTTCTCCCTGCTCAGCGTTTTTCTAGGATTTCACCTTCCTTCTTTGCCCACCTGACACCTCTGGTGCAAACCCATTTATCCCAGAGTTACTCCAGTTCCCCAGGGAAATTCCCCTTCTCCAGGGAGAGCAGGGATGTGCTGAGTCCTACACACCCCAGGAGCAGGGAGGGACATTGGATATTTGGGAACCAGCAGCAGGACAGAGCTGAGTGTGGCTGTCCCTCCTGGGGGGCTGGTTTGGGATTCTGGCAGGAGCTGGGCCACTGCCAGGACAGGGAGGGGACAGAGCCACCCCTGCAGGGCTCAGCAGAGGCACAGAGGTGACACAGCACGAGTGGCTGCAGCCTCTGCTGACCTTCCTGCTTTAATTGTGGTTTGATTTGGATTTGCATAATCCAGAACAGCAAACAGCAGCGAGATGGGACGAAATGAGGGCAAAAAGAGGAAAACACAAACAGATTTACCTGAAATAATGAGCAGCTCTCTGAGCAGCCAGGAGCTGCCACCTGCACTGCTGAAGGGCATAGCCTGGAGCTGGGTGGGAATGCTGGGAGGTGAAAAGGGGGAAAGAGCATGGGAGAAAAACAGAATTGCTTCCTTAGGGGGGGAGATATTCCAGCTCTTCCCAGCAGGAAGGGTTCTCTGTCCTGGGAATGTGCCCTGGGCTGTGGTGGCTGCGGGATGAGGCTGAGCCCAGGAGCTGCAGGGAGTGTGGGATGAGGAGAGGGGATGGAGGTGGCAATGTGCAGGGAAGCCTGGGCAGAACTTCCCAGCACCCCCACCTCCCTCCCCTCTTCTCCTGCTTCCCCAGCTCCAGAAATCACTCCAGGCACATGCAGAAAACAGGGATCGGAGCAGAAACTCCTCTCTGAGGTGAGGACTGAGCACATCTGCAAGCAGGGAGCAGGGTGGAGAAGAGGTCAGGAATCAACACACATTGCTGGAATCCCAGGTCGTGTTTTTTAAAGAGATTTGGAGAGTAAATTTGTTTTAATTCAGTGGCTTTAAACAAACCCACACACCGCGTTTCACTGCGGATTTCGTGTAACAATTCCACCCCAAATCCCTTTTTCCAGGCTTTGTGTCAGGAAGAGACCTGAATAAAAGCCTGGCTTGGGCCAGTGGGGTGGGTTTGCTTTTGTCCTGGCTGGCTGAGCAAACTGGGAACAAAGGATGGCTGCACAAAGCTCTCCCCACCAGCAAAGCCAGGCAGGAGACGCCTCTTGGAGCAGGGATTCAGTCCTTGGAATGTGCTCCTCACGCCTCCTTCCCGGGAAACCAGAGCCAGGCTGCCGCCGAGGTGCCTAATAAGGTGTATGTTTTATAAGGGAGAAGGTTTTAATGGGGTTGAGTGGATCTAAGAGTCTCCGCTGTGTCATAAATTCCCGAGACAAGCTTTTGGTGTCACATTGCTCCTTGGGATAATGAAGGGGATTTGAATGGGATGTAATGGAGTCGGGAGCTAAGCTATGGCAGCAATTTATCCCGGGAATCTGCGGCGGCGCTGGGGAAAATGAAAGCTTTTTTAGATATAGATACAGATGGATTGGAAATGGACTTGCCTCTCACGCAGGAGGCTCCTTTATCACCAATAACACCGGGGCAAATCCTGCTTGGCTCTCGGCACAGCCTGCAATTGCTCGAGCAGAGCTGGAGCAGGGCTGCTTGCAGCCAGGAGCTCCTTCCCAGCGCAGCCCTGGCTCAGGGAGCAGGGTGCCAGCTGCTCTAGGTGTGAACACTGGCAGCAATGGCATTTCGGGAGCACAGCTTCCAGATCCACTCACATCCCCTTCCCCGGCAGCAAATGCAGCTTTTGCTTTGCAGCTCCCTGCTCCCCGTTCCCAGCTGGGGCAGGAAAGGGAAAACTCCAGGGGAACGAGGGAAAGGTGCAGCCCTTGGGGACAGCAGCTCATCTTTAACAGGGATAGGATGAGGGGGACAGCTTGAGACTCAAAGATGAGAGATGTAGGAAGGAGTTCTTTACCCCCTGCCATGGCAGGGACACTTCCAACCATCCCAGGCTGCTCCAAGCCCTGTCCAGCCTGGCCTTGGACACTGCCAGGGATCCAGGGGCAGCCACAGCTTCTCTGGGCACTCTGGAACAACAACTCTGGGCACACAGGGAACAATTCCTTCCCAATATCCCATCTAAATCTCTCTCTTTGACTTTAAAACAATTTCCCCTTGTCCTAGCACTGAAAAAGTCACAGGGAAGAATTTTTTTCCTAATATCCAGTCTAAACTCACGCTCTGGTTCTGTGAAGCCATTTCCCCTGTGTCCTGTCCCTCCATCCCTTGTCCCCAGTCTCTCTCCATCTTTCCTGCAGCTCCTCCAGGCTCTGCAAGGCCACACTGAGGTCACCCCAAAGCTTCTCCTCTCCAGGCTGAACAATCCCAGCTCTGCCAGCCTTTCCTCCCAGCAGAGCTGCTCCATCCCTCTGCTCACCATATAGGGGACTGGAAGGATTTTGGGGCCAAAGCCAGCCCTGGAGGTGCTGCTGTGCCCTGGGCTGACCACAGACCCCACAAATGAGAGTCCCACCGGGGCTGTCAGGGTGGGAAAATCCTTCTGGATTCCTGGGAAAACCTTTCCCTGGCACAAATGCTTATTTCTCTTGCAGTAAGCCTCATTCCAGGTGAAACAGAATTGACCTCCTGGCAGTTCTGAGAGGCGTAAAAGGTTTCCCTGCAGTATTTGGGTTGTGCCCGGGTCGGGAGGGGGAAGCTCCCCGTGCTGCTCTGTCACTGCCTGTGGGGTTTGTCAGGTGTCAGCGCTGAGGGATGGAAATGCTGCAGACATCAGGTTATTCAGAATTTGGCTCATTCCCTTTTGATCTCATATTTGTGTCTTTGCCAGGGATGTGTTTATGCACCCCACCCCCCTTCGTTTCTCTCTTCCCTTCTCCCTCGAACTCTAAACATCCCTTTTAGCTTCTAAAGATAGGGCAATGTTGTGCTAAGGAAACAGTAATTCTGCAATTTGACCTAAAAATGGGCATGTTTGGAGTCAGGCACTCCTTGGAACGCGGCTTGGGAACGAGGCACAACTTCCAAAAAGTCCAAATGTGGCCTGTCTGCTGGGCAGAGGGGTTGGAGGTCCAGGAACAGCGGGGTTGGGGTCCAGGAGCCAGCAGGAGGGTGGGGTGGAGGTGGGATGTGCTGTGATGGCTTTGATGGCTTTAAGGAGCGTCATGGCAACAGGGGGAGCTGGATAATTAATATTGCACGTGGAATTACGGCGCAGGCAGAGCTTTAAATACACGAAATGCCCCTGTGTGGGAGCCCTGCTCTCCCAGCTGGGTGGGGACTGGGATATTTCGGGATCACAGAGCCATGGGAAAGGGCAGGGCACCTACATCCGTGCTCCAGCTGACCCTATTTCTGGCACAAGGTTTGGCTGGGGGACACAAATCCACGGAAAGGAGCAGAGCACTGCTGGGAGCAGGAGGGCTGAGCTTCCCAGCAGGGAGTGGGATGGCAAAGCAAACCAACTCTCTGGGATGTGACCTGCAGGTGAGGGGAGCAAGCCTGGCAGGACGTTTTTGTGCCTTGCTCTGATGGGAGATTTCTAGGAACGGGGAAACTGGTGGGGAGCAGGAGGGGAGCACCTGAAAAGCCATTCCAGAGATTGTTCATTGCCCCTGTGGTCTCGGTGGGGATTTAACTCCATTCTTGCAGAGGAAATCCCTGAGCAGGGGCAGAGTCACCCCTCCTGCACTTCTCTCCAGGCTGAACAATCCCAGCTCTCCCAGCCTTTCCTCCCAGCAGAGCTGCTCCATCCCTCTGCTCATCCTGCTGCCTCCTCTGGACTCTCTCCAGCAGCTCCAGCTCCTTCCTGTGCTGCCCAGGGCTGGGGCAGCTCTGCAGGTCTCTGGGGTCTCACCTGAGGGGCAGAGGGGCAGAATCCCCCCTGCCCTGCTGCCCACGCTGGGGGCTCAGCCCAGGGCTCAGGGGGTTCAGGGTTCAGGTGCAGCTCTGACCCACAGCACCCCCAAATCTTTCTCCCAGAGCTGCTCCAGCTGCTCGTCCCCAGCCTGGATCCATCCCAACCCAGATCCCTGCTGCTCCTTTGCCCATCCTGCCTCTGGATCCTCCCTCCAGCTGAAGCCTCTCCGCTCCTCCAGCTCCTCCAATCCCTTCCCAAACTGCAGCAGGGCCGAGGGGAGAGCTGGATTTCCTCCCCGGGGTATTTCAGAACCCGCAATCCCGGGAGCGAGGTGTGAACAAGCAGCTCTGGCGCTCATCAGCGCCGGCCGGGGCTGCAGTGTGACCGGGAGAGCTGCGGGGAGCTGCGCGCTGCAATTCCTGCGCCCTGCTGCAGCGCCAGCAACGCTGGGGTTGTAATTGCAGCGGCGCTAATGAGGGGCTGGGGAGCGGGCTGATGAGCAGGTCGATAATAAACTAATGAGAGGAGGGCCGAGGCGGCGGCAGGAATTGCACAGGGAGGAAGCGCGGGGCAGGAAGGAGCCGAGGAGAGCCGCGAAGATGAACGGCAGGAACGGAGCGCTTAACGCTGATAATAACCGCAGCTTGAGGCTGTGCTTGGTGTAGGAATAAAGTAATTAAGCAATTAAAAACGCACAGGAGACGCATGATGGAAAATGATAAGCAAGAGGAAAATGATGGATGCCCTGCGCGGGGAGCTGGACAGGCACGGAGCGTTATCGGGGAGGAGGATGAGCGTTGCCCAGCCAGGACCCACTGGGTGCGCTTTGATCGCCGCTCCCACTGCCGCCCTTGCCACCTGCCGTGCTGCCCGGGTGACAAATGGCCTGGAATTAATCAAGCCCGGAGCAGCAGACTCTGGGAAATGTGCGCAACCCACGCGGGCTGCCTCGGAAATGCCCGAGCATGTGGCAGAGCCCTGCGGGAGGCTGCTTTCCAGGGACGGGGGGTGGCTGGAAGGAGGAGCAGCCAGCACCGGGTGGCGCAGGGAGGAGTCCCCAGATGATCAATCTGGTGGTTCATAAATGAATTATCCTCTGTCGGTGCCCTTTTTTGAGACCACGGACACCATCAGCCATAAAAATGAAGATGTCGCTGACTTTTGGTGCCTTATTTTGAATTTTTCAGCAATGCTCTGCACCTCTTGAGTTTGTATTTCTGGTTGTATGGACATCATTTCCTTTCTTTTCCAGATCCAACCCACTGGGAATAAGAGTGGAGTCAGCCAGGGCTTATCCTGCAGGACCCTCCATTTGTTGTAAAACTCAGAAATTCCTAGGAAAAAGGGCAAATCCTTGTGGGAAAGATTGAAATGCATGCATGCCGGGCTGGAAAACCTCATACCCCTGTCCCTGTATCCCTGCTCCAGCTGTCCCACCTGCAGCCAGGAATTCCTGAGCGCTGGATCTGTCACTGCTGATTCCTGAGGTGTTCCTACCTCCTGGCAGCCAGCTGAGGCCTGGAATTGCTGAAGGCTGAGTGGTTGTGGTGCAGCTGGAGCCACTGGGAGCCTTGGTCTGGACACAGGAGCTCTCCTTAGAAAAATTTACCCTAAAAGAGAAGGAGGAGAGGAGAGGAGAGGAGAGGAGAGGAGAGGAGAGGAGAGGAGAGGAGGGAGAGGAGAGGAGAGGAGAGGAGAGGAGAGGAGAGGAGAGGAGAGGAAAAAGAGAAGAGGAAAGAAGAGAAGAGGAAAAGAAGAGAAGAGAAGAGAAGAAAAGAGAAGAAGAGAAAAGAAAAAGAAGGAAAAATTCACAAATAAGATGAAAGAAAAAGCAAACAGGGCCCAGGTGTCTGGAGCTGGGTGTGTCACACTAATGGATCCATTTCATCTTCATAAAGCCCTTCCCCATGCAGAACCTGGCCAAATGAGCTCCTGGCTGCCCGTGAGGATCCCAGAGCGATGGCTCTGGGAGGGGAGCAGCTGAGGACATTCCCAGTTCTGGGCTGGCTGCAGCCTGGGATGGTGAATGAGGCAGTTGCTGCATGGCAGAAAATGAGGGAAAACCAAAAATAGGAGGCTGTGCTCACTCAGGAAACTCCTGTCAGGCAGAGGACTTTGAGCTGGTTTGCAGCCCTGCTCCTCATCCGTGGATTTTGCTCCATATTCAGGGTGTGTTTGCCTTGATGGCAGCAGCCAAATCCTCCTTGATCCCATCCCTGCCATGGGGTGGGGAGGGCAGGATGATCCTGATATCCCTGTGGGATCACTGGGAATGTGGGGTGAGCAAGGGTCTGCAGTGATGGATGCTCAGCCAGCCTGGAGCCACCATCCCTCCCTTTGGAAGCTCCCAGTTTTGGGGAGTTTTTGTGGAAAAGGGGAGATTTGAGCAGCAGAGAGGGGGGCTGTGGCTTCTTGAGCAACCCATGAAAGCCCTTTCCAGCCTGGGTGACAAGAAATCTGAGCTGTGACGATGTCCCTTTGCCAAGTGCTCAGCACCTCCCTGGGGATCCAGGCAGCCATTCCCATTCCCATTCCATTCCATTCCATTCCTATTCCATTCCCATTCCCATTCCCATTCCCATTCCCATTCCCATTCCCATTCTCATTCCCACACAGGAGGTGCTCCTAGGGAGGAGTTGGAGCTCCTGGCATGAGGATTGGGCAGAGGAGGCTGTGGTGTCACCTCTGCTGTGCTGCAGGGTGGTGACAGTGACTCCAAGGCTGCTCTGAACGCTGCCTGCAGGGATTTGGGATCCACAGCTCTGCAGGGATTTGGGATCCACACAGACATGTGAGGATTTGGGATCCACAGGTGTGCGGGAGGGATTTGGGATCCACAGGTGTGCAGGGATTTGGGATCCACACAGGTGTGCAGGGATTTGGGATCCACACAGGTGTGCAGGGATTTGGGATCCACACAGGTGTGTGAGGGATTTGGGATCCACAGGTGTGCAGGGATTTGGGATCCACAGGTGTACAGGGATTTGGGATCCACACAGACATGTGAGGATTTGGGATCCACAGGTGTGCAGGGATTTGGGATCCACACAGGTGTGAAGGGATTTGGGATCCACACAGATGTGTGAGGATTTGGGATCCACAGGTGTGCAGGGATTTGGGATCCACACAGGTGTGCAGGGATTTGGGATCCACAGGTGTGCAGGGATTTGGGATCCACACAGGTGTGCAGGGATTTGGGATCCACACAGGTGTGCAGGGATTTGGGATCCACACAGGTGTGCAGGGATTTGGGATCCACAGGTGTGCAGGGATTTGGGATCCACACAGGTGTACAGGGATTTGGGATCCACACAGGTGTGCAGGGATTTGGGATCCACAGGTGTGCAGGGATTTGGGATCCACAGGTGTGTGAGGATTTGGGATCCACAGGTGTGCAGGGATTTGGGATCCACAGGTGTGTGAGGATTTGGGATCCACACAGATGTGTGAGGATTTGGGATCCACACAGGTGTGCAGGGATTTGGGATCCACACAGGTGTGCAGGGATTTGGGATCCACAGGTGTGTGAGGATTTGGGATCCACAGGTGTGCAGGATTTGGGATCCACAGGTGTGTGAGGATTTTGGATCCCCACAAATTTTGAGGATTTGGGATCCACACAGGTGTGCAGGGATTTGGGATCCACACAGGTGTCCAGCAGCCCCAGGAGCCCAAATTCCACTTCCCTGTCTCCCATCTCCCAGACTGCTTTAGCTGTTGTGGTAAACGCAATAAATGCACCTGAAGCTGCTGCAGTATATGCACATCTCCTTGCTCCCAGGGCTCTTCCAGGCCTGATCAAGGTGCAGCCCCTGTTTCCCGTTGGATCTCACCCTCTGGAGCTGCTGGAGCTCAGCTGTATCCCAGGAGAGCAGCACTTGGCATGCGAGGAGAGCAGACCTTCCCACAGGGCTGCCTGGCTGCCATTCCCAGGGGAATTGAGGAAACCATCCACCGTTTCCCTTCTCACCCTTTTCCCTCTGTTCTCCCACCCACCATCTCCCTGGTCCTCCCTTCATCTCTCCTTCTTTCCCTTCTCTCTCCATGGAGATGACCAAATCAGCAATTCAAGGCTGCTTGTCTTGAGTCTTCTCCCAGTGTGACTTGAATCATTTTTATAGTTTTATTTCTAATTATTCAGTTTCCCTCTGCCCAGTGGAGCCTGTGGGGTGACCCCAGACCATGTAGGATGCAGAGGACTCTAAAAAGACCCTCCACATCAGCTAAAAAACGGGATTTTCCTTGATTAAATGCTGGAAGTCCATCTGCCACTGCAGAAAACACTTCCCTGCCCTGCCAGGGAATGAGTTTGGTCCTTGGAATAAATGAGCCTAAGCCCTGCAGTGGGAATGCACAGCTTTGGAGCGTGCTGCAGATATTAAATCCCATTGATAATGCAGCCCTGGGAAGCTCTGGGATGCTCCAGCACCAGGCAGAGCATGAGCACAAACTGGGACCAAACAGCTCCTTCCTGCAGGCAGGAGGAGCTTCATGGGACTCTGTTGCTGGCAGAGAGGAAGGCAGCCAGACTCCCTTCATTTTCTCTCCTTGAATGAGGCTGATCTGTGTTATTGAAAAGGGAAAAGGAGAAGAAAAACCCCTCGAGTCAAAGAGAAGAGGTTTACATTCCCATCCTGATTCAGAAAGTTGCTTGAGAACACACTTCACTTCCAGCCTCACATTCACACTGCTGCTTTGTTTTAGAGGGATTGAGGCCCTGATCCAAGGGGGGAAATCCTCTGCCTATCTGGAGTGGTGCTGGAAGAAAGATTGCATTTCTCACACAAAATCAGGCCTTGCTCACATTCTCCTTCGAGTTGCACTGAGCAGGAAGATTCCTCTGCCCCCTCCAGCTGCTGCTAAAAAGGCTCTTTTTCCTGACAGATCCCAGCAGCTCCTTATCCCTGTGGAGCTGAGTGCCCTCGCTCTGCCCCAGGGTGGTGCTGGGGCACCCAGCAGGATCTGGACATGCTTTGGGTCCCCTGTGTGGCCCCAGAAATGATTCCCTTGATGGTGAGGGATGCAGGGAGGATGTGATGCCAGGGAAGGTGGGATTCTCCCTGGAATTCCTGCTGGGAAGCACGGGCACAGGGGCAGTGCTGGGGGCTGCAGTTCCAGGTGTGGCTCCATAATGAGACACATGTAGGATTATTTGGGATCATGTTAGCTTTAGGAATGGCAATAAACATTCTTGCAAAGGATAACGAGCTCTGAAGGACTCCAAAGTGTTTTCTGGGATCTTTGTCCCCTTCACAAGCTTCTCCTGGCTCGGGTCAGCCACATCCCCATCTCCCAGACAACTCTTGGATGGTGGGAACGGAGCCTTTCCCTGCAAACCACCTCACATCCATCCTCCTTTCCCTTTTCCCATCCCTTCCCTGCTGCATTCAGCTGGTTTAGGACAAGGATAGGTAGTTCTTGGATAGCTGGAATGGAGCCTTTCCCTGAAAACCACCCCACATCCATCCTGCTTTCCCATTTTCCATCCCTTCCCTGCTGCATTCGGCTGACTCAGCACAAGGATGGGGCTCAGAGGGCCCTGTGCCAGGGGTCACCTGGCACCTCCCACAGCCTGCGGGCAGAATTCCTGCCCCTCTCAGGCAGAATTCCTGCTCCTCTCCTCTCCCGCCCTTCCCGGGGGAGCGGCAGATCCCGAGCATCTCCCGCCGCAGCCTCATCCCACCCACGGGCACGGTGGCCAAGTGGTTCCCACGGCGGCCAGCCCTGCCAGGAGGAGCCGATTAAAAACCTCCATTGTGCAAAAATGTCAATATTTACATTCTGCGAGCGAAGTTGTTCTTTTGCCGACTTTCTCCCAGAAGTGCCTGTTGGAGTGTTTTGAAAAGCCACGGACCTAAGAGCAACACAACCAGCGACTGACGGAATTAATAAAAGAGAGGCTGGGACTTAAGAAAATAAGGCGATATTAGCAAGATAATTATCTCTCGTCAAATTAGTCCAGAGGGAGCCGAGCCAAGCTCCACTCGGTAGCCTGGAAGGGAAGGAACTGGCAGGGGAAGCGATTTGTGGAACAACAATGGGAACGCTGTGCCCTTCTGGAGGAAAGGGCTGCGAGCGGCGAGACACCGCGGCGATAAGCGCTTCGGAAATGCAGATAGAGGCAACCTTTTGTCTGCCGAGCTGCCTGCGCTTTCCAGGGAAGCGGCGCGGCTCGGCAGCCTGCGGAGGGAGCTGGGACCTGGGGAAAGACCTCGGAAAAGACTTGGGAAAAGACCTGGGGAAAGGGCTGTGCCACGCGGGATGTGCCGTCAGCAGTGCCACCATCCAGCCTCACCGCCTTCCCCCTGCTCGCTGCTCCTTCCTTGTATTCTCCCTCCGCTCCCCGAATCCCACCGGATTTATTTCCATCCCGCTCCTCTCTGGGTTTAACCTGGAGTCAGCCTCGCTCGCATTGATCCCATCGCTGTTTTTATCTCCCCTTTTTAGCACCGCGGAACGAGTGGGTACAAAACCCCACAGCAACACGCCCTGGTTGAACCTGGAGGAGCTGAACATGCCGGGGGAGATTTGGGAAAAGCTGCCCTGGGAAATTCGGCCACCCCGTGCGCCCTGCCCCGAGCTGCCCCTGCCAGCGGCACCGGGAGCCTGGAAGTCAAGGGACAAATCCCAGGGGAAGCTCGGAGCGATTGCTATTCCAACATCCAAATATTTCCCAGGATTGGATCCTAAATCCTCTCCTGGGGGAAATCCCCGCCCGGAGCATCCCCCTCTCCCCACCCACCGAGCTCTCGGAGTTTATAAACACTCAGTCAGTTCCCTCCGCGTTCTCAGGCTTTCCGAGCCATGTGTTTGTCATTACTGAGCCGCGTTTGGGGCGCTTTGAGTCGCTTGTTTCCATCCTTGGTGGCTGTTTGTGTGGCAGCAAACACGGAGCCCCTCGAGGCTTTCGGTGCGCTCCGTTCGTCACCTCCCTGCGAGCCACCGCCTTTGTGAGCTCCCCTCGATGGCAACTCCAGACAAGCCGTTCTGCCGCCGGGAGTGGCTCGGGAGCAGCGGCTGGGCACCAAGGCGTGGGATCGGGCCGGAGGGAGGGTGGCAGGAATTCTGATGAACTCAGCCCGGTGCTGTCGGGGGAGCAGACAAGCGCCAGGTTGGGTGAAACCTTCTGAGGGTTTCTCATCGCTTCCTTTGAGGCTCTGCCCGCTTTGCTGCGCTGGGGATGTCACAGAGCCACAGAGCCAGTTGGTGTCTTTGTTGTGTTTACACGGGGACTGGGAAATCATGGAGTCATGGAATCCCAGACTGGGCCAGGCCGGGAGGCTCCTCTGGTGCCACCTCCCTGCTCCAGCAGGGCCATCCCAGAGCACAGGGCACAGCAGGGTGGCCACACAGCTCTGCAATATCCCCAGCGAGGGACACTGCACAGCCTCTCTGCACAATCTCTGCAGGGCTGGCACTGCCCAGGCAAGAAGTTGTGCCTCCTGTGCAGGGGAACTCCCTGGGCTCAGTCCCTGCCCTTCCTCTGGTGCCATTGCTGGATGCTTCCATGATCCAGACCTGGCTGTGCGCCTGCTCTGCACTTCCCAGAGCTGTCCCCACATTCCAGCCTTGGCTCCTGCAGGAGTGGGAGGTGTAAGGTGTCCCTGTGTCCCTCGGCACGGACCGTGGAGCTTTCTAACTTCATCCCTGCTGGCAAAGCCTCCCCTTGCTCTACCCACCCATTCCTTCCTCTCCTGCTCATCCCTGTCCTGCCCTTTCCTGAACTGGTGAGGATCCTGCAGGATGAGTTGTGGGACTCCACCTTTGGAGCAGGTCCTCTAAAATGTCCAGAAAATGGGGCCCAGCCAGTTTTCCCAGGTAGACCCTGGACTAACAGAGAACAGCCTCGAGGCAACCGTTCAAATGCTTAAAATGATGAGGTTTGTGCAGGTCCTCACTGGGAATTCAGGGGTTGGAGGGATCCTCACTGGGAATTCAGGGATTGGAGGGATCCTCCCTGGGAATTCAGGGGTCAGAGGGATCCATGTGCTCACTGAGCAGCAGGAGAGGGTGACAGACACTGTGGGGACACCTGGGCAGGGAGGTGGGGACAGTGCCAGATGTTGTACAGCTGCAGAAAGGCAACCCCAGCTCAAGGTGCCACCCCCCAGCACTGGCCACGGTGGCCCAAAGCCACCATCTGGGAGCAGGGGACCAATGCCACCAGCTCTGGTGACCACAGCTCCGAGTCCAGCAGATCATCCTTGTAAATAGACAGATGTTGTGGAGAGAATGAATGAGGAAATGAGTGAATGAAGACTTTTGGCTTCTCCTGGCTCTGCAGAGAGCAATGCTCAGCCTGCCCAGGGCTGCCAAGTGCAAAGCCATCCGAAAAAAAAAAAAAATAGGGAAAACGAGTCAGTGAGCTAGAAAATGCCTGGGCTGTTGTGTGAAATTCCTCTGCACCAGCCCTGTCACTCCTCCTCAGCCTCGCACCCAGCTCTGCCTTTGATGGGCATCTCCGGCCCTAATGAAAGGTGACAGAGCGCTGGGGAAACAATAGGGTGGGGCTCGGGGAGCGACACCCCGGCCACCCCCGCGCTGCCGCTGTCCCTGCGCTCCGTCTCCTGGAGAGCTGCCAGCCACTTGCCCCCGAGATCACAGCCAGGGCAAGAGGCAAAATGTTTGGTGCCACTTCCAATTAGCAAATTATTTTATCTCCTGGTTGCCGGCTCCAAATCCGTTATGGCGGCTGGGAAATGCCTCCCGTGGCGGAGGAGATGGATGCACAGAGATTTTTTTAATTTGGAGGAGGGATGAAGCATGCTGCTCCCGACCCCAAGTGCGCTCCAATCCCTTCCCTGCGTGGGCTGCAGCCCCCAGCCCCGCCGGGATACTGGGAGTACTGGGAGACCTGCGTGCCGAGGCAGGGTTTGTGTGTCAGTGGGACGTGTGGGTAATGATCTCTTGCCACAGGAACTGCTCCCGGCTCCCCACGGAGAAATCCGACCTGACACGGGGAGCCCAGGCAGGGAGAGCCTCCCCCGAGCTCTGGAGACACATCCTGGATCTCTGCGGGGGGAGCAGAGCCTGGCATGGAGCCTGGGGCTGCATCTCCTGGTGGGAAGGGGGTTTAGCCCCATGGAATTGTCCATCCCTACATGCCCTTCACACCCCCGGGCAGAGCTCAACCTCAGGAAAAGGGAGCAAGAATGAATTCCAGCGGGCAAAGGAGTTGTTTATCCCGAGGTTTGGATGTGCAGGGTGAGGAGATGGAGGTGGGAGTTGGCAGGGAATGGGACTGGAGCCAGCTTTGGAGCTGCAGCTATCTGGGGGTTCCAGGAGGGCTTGGCCCCTTTGTCAGCTCCCCACCTTTCACTCTCCTGTGTTGCAAACACTCCACTGACCCTACAAACGCCTTGGGCTGACCCCACTGCCCCTCAAAATCCCAGTTTTCCAGCTCCCAGGAGCACCAGAGCTCCAACAGCACATGCCAGGCCCAGATCCAGCAGTGCCACGTGCCTGCCTTGGTGCAAACCCAACTGCCAGAGCTTGGAGAGCAGTATCTTAGGGAAAATCCAAAAAGGAAGGATTGAGGCTATTTCCTGCTGGATAAGGAAGTTCCTGAAGGTCTCAGAGCACATTCCAGGTTTATGGCAGAGCTTTGGCACCTTGCAGAGGCTGCTGAGACCCGCCAGGGGCCCACAGCTGGGAGAGCTGTGCAGAGGCTCCCTGGAGCAGACAGAGCTCTGCAGAGAGCCTGAAACACAATGAAATGAGTGGCAAAGATAACAGAGCGGAGATAAGCGATAAGAACTCACATATGACAGCAGCACAATCTTCAGAGCTGCAGCGGGAGCAGGAAAAATGGCCATATTCAAATAGCCGGAGTGTTATCTGGGAAAACAAGGAGTAATTACTCTGGCAGGAGATAACTCTGCCTTGCCTCGCCTCGCCTTACACACTCGGCTCCAGAGGAAGTTTGGGTGACCTGCAAGTGGCATCTGCACCCAGAATGAGGCTCAGAGCCTTCCCCGTGAGCAGGAGCAGAGGCAGGAAGGCTCCACATTCCCTGGAAGTCTCGGGGGTTATTCCTGAGCCCTGTTGATCCGAGATATGTGGGCATTGTTCTGTGCTGTGTGAGACACCCCGCCCCAGCCTCGGCAGGGCTCAGCACCTCCTCTCTGCCCCTCCATCTCTGCTCCTGGGAATAGCCAGGGTGCTTCCTGCTCTCGGCTTGGACACCGGCTGGAGCTGGGCAGTGCCAGGGAATGGTTTATTTTATCAACAGGGCCGGGCAGCAGTTACAGCTTCCCCGATTGTAGCCTCCAGCAGCGACAAGGGAGCTCCTGTTTTAAGGCTTCCCGAGCCACGGATCCCATCTGTTCCTTCGTGTTCCGTTCCCTGATGGATCTGTGCGCTGGTGATTTAGGGAATCGCCTTCTGGGCTCACCTGTGCCGGGCCACAGAGTCCTGGCAGGGCCACAGAGTCCTGGCAGGGCCACAGAGTCCTGTCAGTGCCACACGCCAGGACATCCCACAGGAAAGGGTTTTCCATGGTTTCCTGCTGCTCCATCATTCCATTTGATGTCCCTGGTTCTTCCTCACCACTTAACAGGGAAAACCCACTCCCGGGTCATCCTCAGCTCGCTCCTAGCCAGCTCTGCTTCGCTCAGCTCCTTCCCTGCAAGGGCCTTTATTGTCCCCAATCTCTGTCCCCTGCCGAGCTCCCGCTGCCCGCAGGAGCTTTGGAGATCAGAGCGCCGGGAATGCCCGGGAACACTCGGGACACTGGGGCAGAGCAGGGCTTTTTTCATCACCCGGACCCGGGAATACAGCCTCGGCTCGACCTTTACCGCCGCACAACCCGCTGGAGGAACCTCCTCCACCGTTCCTTTGAGGGCGAATGACGAGGAGCACCAGGACCTGCTGGAGTCATTTCTTCCCCATCCACCACGGGAAGGCAGGGGAGTGGTTTGGGAGCTCCCTGTGGCCCATGCAGTTGGGAGCGACACGTCGGGGTGAGATGAAAAGCGTCAGAGTGCAATAAAGAGGCAAAGCAGAGCCCTGCCAGCGCGCAGTCATCGCGCTCGGCTGTCTCCTAATGTCTGCCTTTGAAATGCTAATGCGCTTTTCAAGTAGGTAATTTTCATGTAACTTCTACCTACAGGACTCAAAGAAGGTGTTTATTACAATCCTGCCTGGCCTGGGGCACAGCTAATGAATTCCAGAGCCTTTCCGTGACCGAATTCCAGCCTGGCTGCCCAGCCCGGGCTCCTCCCTGCCCTTTGGGCTGGCGGCCTGGCACGGCTGGCACGACAGCTCCGTGCCCTGGTGTGTCGGGATGCCAGCGCCGGGACTGGCAGAGGAGGAGCAGGACCAGCCCTCCCTGACCCACAGCCCCGGAGGTTTCGCTGGGCTGTGCCTCCCGCGAGCCACCAGCCGTGCCGCAAACCCCAGGATCTGTGGAGCCATGGATGCTGCCTTTTGTTCCATCCCAAAAGCGGGATTTGCATGGGGGAGGCTTGGAAAAGCGGGCAGCGCCTTGGTTTCCATCCCACAGCACCTCCAGCACGTGTCCAGCGAGCAGCTCCCATTCCCGGAGCATTCCCAGAGCATTCCCAGAGCATTCCCAGAGCATCCCCAGAGCATTCCCAGAGCATTCCCCGAGCGCCATCACCACGCAGGGAATATTTGAATGGCTGCCCCAAAAGCCCAGCTCCAAGCTTCACGTGAATGGTGTTTTTCCCGGGGTGCTGGACACGCCGGGAATGTCAGAGCCAGGCCTTGGAGAAGGACTGGGGATGTTATTCCATCGGGAGTCAGAGTGTCCGGGGGCTGCTCGGCAGGCCCTGCATCCCCCGGGAGCGCCTGGGCAGGAGCTGCTGGGTGGAGCAGAGCTCCGTCGGGCTCGGCCGGTTCGGGAGGCACCGGCGAGGCTCGGGACATGCAAAGAGCCAGCCCCGGGCTCCGCGGGGGATCAAACAGCCTGGGAAAATGCGCCTTGGGAAGGTGATGATGTCCTGCGAGCAGCGCGCTTTGAAGAGGCGCTCCCAGAGCGAGGAGAGTGGCTCGGGAGGAGAGCAGAGAGGAGCTTCGGGTGGAGCTGGGGTTGGTGAGCTCGGAATCCCGCAGCATTCCCGACGCCGTGCATCACCCAGGGATGCGGCTGGAGCCTCTCTCCCCTCCCGGAGCCGAGCGCTGCTGCCCCGCTCCGGCACAGCTTTCTGGCTGACTTGGCTTCTCGTCCCGTTAATAACGGGCAGCGGGGCTGCCGCAGCTCGGCGCTCTGGTGTGAATTATGTGCGCAAAACACAATTTGCTTTGCTAATGGTATTTGGCCTTTTTGGTGCCGGGGAACTTTTCAGAAATCATTACCATGCGCTCGGCTCTTTAGATTCTTTCCTCTCTTCTGAGGCAATTTGTCAGAAGGGATTTTTTGACAATTTCAC
Organism: Entomyzon cyanotis; assembly: GCA_024500445.1. Taxonomy (NCBI): domain Eukaryota; kingdom Metazoa; phylum Chordata; class Aves; order Passeriformes; family Meliphagidae; genus Entomyzon; species Entomyzon cyanotis. Next base: position 2,020,851 of record JAKEPQ010000735.1, read on the forward strand.
TGAACCATGCTCGAGAGCACGTTAACCCCTCCAGAGCTTTCTCCTCTGCTCTGCTTTGCCTTGGATTTGCTCCTGCTGCCTTGGCGAGGGGCAATGGGGAGCTCAGGGATCAGGGGATGCATGGATAGCTCTCAGCTCATGGGGCTCCACATCCAAAATCCTCCTTGACATGCCCTGCACATCCAAATCCTCGGCTCGGCTGATAATGAGCTTCTCTCGCTCCTCAGGGACACCTAAACAACGGGATAATTGCAGCAGCACTGGGAGGGATGGCTCCAGGAGCGCTGGGCTGTGGAGCATCCCTGAGCTGCCAGCGCTTCCCAGGTAGGGATTCAGCACCAGTTGCCTCCCAGCTCCTTCAGGAGCTCAGACACGGAGAGCTCCCAGTTCTCATCCCCAAAAAACCTCTAGTTTGTGCCTCTTCTCTAGGGATTTTTAGGAGATGTGTGAATTCCAGAGGGAATCAGACCTTCAGACAGCTGGGATGGGAAAGGGTTTGGGGTTATCCCAATCCTTCTGGTTTTCCTGACAGCCTTTCATCCCCTCCAGGTTCTGGGTAATTCCTGCTCCTGGGAAGGAGGCTTGAGAACTTCCATCAGGCTCAGACAAATTCCGGGACTTTGCTGCTCCATGGAGGCCAAGACTGTTCCTTTGGGAGCACAGGATTACTCCCTGGTGCTGCAGGGTCTGCTGGGGCTGGAGGTGGCCAGGGGAGGAAAGGCTGCTGGGAGCCTTCTGGAGCCAATCCCATCCCTCTCTGGGGGGTGGGAGAGCCCAGGGCAGCTGGGAATGCTCTGTGCCTCCAGCAGGGGAAGAAAACAGGAATTTCCCTGCTGTCACTTCACCTGAAAACTCATAAAGTCATGGAATGCTTTGGGTTGGAAGGGACCTGAAAGATCATCTCCACCCCATTGATTAAGAGGCTGTTTTAGCAAACCTTTCTCCCACCCACTGCACACCGAGGATGTGTTTCCAGAGCTGGGGCTCCTGCAGCAAATGCTGCTGTTTGGGAAGAGCTGGGATTGTTGTTTCCTGAGAGTGTTGCAGGGAAATGGGTTTGGAATCTTCCCGGGGCCTTTCCTACATCTGCAGGAACTGCTGGAATTCCCTCTGAGCTCCCAGAGCCACCGAAACCCGCCCAAATTTATCAGCAGCCACACTTCCATTGTCCAACTCCACAAGCTAAGTAGCAGAGCCTGGGCTGGTTTGGAATGACATCCCCTGGAGGATGAGGATCCTGGAGCAGGCAGTGAGGATATCCAAGCCCAGAGCTGTGGCTGGTTTTTGGGGAGGGACCCTCAGCTGAGCAGGGCCATCAGCTGCTGTGTCATGGCCATGGATTGGGTGGGAAAAATTCCTCCCTGTGAGGGTGGGCAGGCCCTGGCACAGGGTGCCCAGAGAAGCTGTGGCTGCCCCTGGATCCCTGGCAGTGTCCAAGGCCAGGCTGGACAGGGCTTGGAGCAACCTGGGATAGTGGAAGGTGTCCCTGCCATGGCTGGGGTGGAAATGGATGGGCTTTAAGTTCCTTTCCAACCCAACCCATTCCATGATTCTGGGATTCCCGAAGTTCCCAGGCTGCTGTAGCATCCCTTTTCCTCCTGACCTGCCATGCCTTCCCCACCTCTGCCGTGCCAGCCTGCTCAGGGCTGCTCCCAGCTGAAAGCAGCCCTTTGTTATTCCTCATTATTCCAGGAATTCCTGTCACCTGCCGAGTTTATATTCAAATGAGAACCAAACGAGGCGAGTTTGGGTATTGATAGCTGAGCTCTCCCCTGAGCAATGTTTGTCATCTCCAGGGGGTGCTGCCAGGCTCCAGGGCTGCTCCTTGTCTCCACGATTCCCACTCTGCTGGGAGCTGGTTGGGATGTGCTGGGGGATGTTCCACCACGGGAAGGTGTTTGTCCTTGCAGGTCCTTGGGATCCAGTGTCCTGCCATGTGGGATTGCTGCTGGAATCCAGCCTGGCCAGCAGCTCCAGGCTGGGTGAATCACCTGGAATTCTGCTGAGCTGAGCTGAGTGTGCTGCACTTACCTGGAGATACCACAGCTTCACTGGACACTCTCCTTCCCCCATTCCCTGTTATTGTATCGAGTGTCCTCCTCATTTGCAGACTCCAGAATCCCAATACTGCTGGAGATTCAGCCCTGCAGAGTCCCTCTGGCACCGCAGGAGCTGCAGGACTGCCGTGATGCACTGATAGAGCCTCAGATAAGCTGCCCAGAATCCACAGCCTCCTCCATCCCTCTCCTCCATCCCGCGGTTTCCCATTACAGGTTCACCAGTGAACCTCTCTGGGATCACATTCCACTTAGGAAAAGCAGGCCCCAGCACGGGGATTTCAATTTGTAACCCTCCCAGAGCAGTTGGCTGCTGCTGTGGGCAGGGAAATGAGCTGGGTAAGCTCTCAGGCCGTGAAAGCATGGAAATATTGGGAATGTCACTTTGCTACAGTGTCACTCGCTGAAGAGAACCAAATCCCTGCCATGGCAGCTCTGGGAGGACAAATCCTGCCTTTCCCCATGAGCTCAGCTCTTCGGGATTGTTGAGGTTTTGTTTTCAGCACAGGCTGTGGTTCTTGACCTCGCCACCCCCAGGTGTGATCCCCCCATGGAAAACCTGGTGTGGTTTGGGAGCCAAAAGGCCCTGGGGACATCAGGGATTTGCCTCTTCCCATGGGCACTGTGCACCTTGGCAAGGTGACATCCATCAGGGCATCCAGATTGTTGAAAGATTTACCTAAATTAATCAGTCCATCATTAATCAATCCATCATTAATCAATCAGTGAAAAGATTTCAAACACAACTAAAGGCCAGCTGTGTCTTCAAATCCTAAGTGAAAGAAGTTGGATGGAATCCTTGGAAAACCACCTGGACTAAAGGGATTCAGGAAGCTGGTCAGCACTGGGTTTCCCGTGCTGCTCATAGCACCAAAGATATCGACTTTAAAATTTTTTTTTAACTTGAAAAGGCAAAATAATTTCGATGAAACTGAAGACACCAGGCACCACCACAGAGTCCAGGCTGGCTCCAAACTACCAGCAATCTCCCATCCCATTTCCACATCTCTTTGGGCTGGCCTATCCCCAGATTCTGCCCCCTCAACACCAGAGAAGGACACGGAGATTCCACTTTTCCCTGCGAAATGCAGAGCTCGATTTTCACCCTGTGGAGAGGTCCTCAGCCTGCAGGAGTGAGGGGATGCTCCTGGAGAGCTGAGGGGATGCTCCTGGAAAGCTGAGGGGATGCTCCTGGAAAGGTGAGGAGATGCTCCTGGAAAGCTGAGGGGATGCCCCTGGAAAGGTGAGGGGATGCTCCTGGAAAGCTGAGGGGATGCCCCTGGAAAGGTGAGGGGATGCTCCTGGAAAGCTGAGGGGATGCTCCTGGAAAGCTGAGGGGATGCCCCTGGAAAGCTGAGGGGATGCCCCTGGAAAGCTGAGGGGAAGCCCCTGGAAAGCAGGCTGCAGATCCCTTGGCACGCACAGGAGGAGGGCTCAGGGTCCCTCCCCGCCCCAGCTCTGTTTCCCTGATGCCAACGATGGCACCTCTGCCTCCAGCTGCTCCTGCCTCTTCAGATTGCTCATCCCTTCCTAGATGTCTTCTCAATCCTGTCCTTTCCCATCGTTTGTGTCACTTAACTTTGATCCCTCCCTGCTGGCAATCTGCTGCTCCTCGCTGCCCACGTTTCCAGCTCCATCCCCTCAGTCCCAGCTCCTCGTCCAGGTGGCACCTGAAAGAGCAGCCCACCTGCTGGCAGCTGCTCCGTGCCCCTTTTCCCTCAGGGAGTGTGATCCCAGTGCCCTCTCCAGGCAGCCGCCCCGGTGACAGCTCGGGCTGCTGAGTTGCACAGTCAGGCGTTTGTCACTTGACATCTTGATCGCTGTCACTTGGGTGATCCTGAGAGCTGCTCCCAGCCACGTCCCGCTCCCCTGGGTTTCTGTTGCATCCTTTCCCGACCCACTCGTGCAGGGATAATCACATCAGCGAGCTGGGGAAGGGCTGGACGGGGAGCAGAGGTTCCTCTGGCCGGGAGTGAGTCATTAACGAGGATGGGACTAATTGGGGTGCTGCCCCCGTGCCAGGTTGGCCGTGCTGATGGCTGAGAGCTGTGGGCAGAGCTGCTCTCCCAGCTTTCCATGAGCTCCTCCGTGTGATAATGCACCGCAGGGAAAGGTTCTTCCCTTTGTTTGCCTTCGGTGAGTTGCAGGATAATTTCATTTTGTCCGTACATAATGAGAAGTCGTGAATAACCACTCAGTAATCACTTTCCCCGTGCAAAGCACAGCTCTGCAGAGCTCTCATCACGTCCCTCTTCACTCAGCTCTCCTCAAGGCCACAGCTTTTATTGTCGAGCTCCATACAAGACAATGTCTGTTCTTCCAGCTGGCAATGATGTTCCCCAGTCCATGGCTCCCCCACCCAGGGCTGCTTCCCTGTCACCCCAGCTCTGTCCCCAGCCACCCTGGACATGTGGACACCTTCCTCTATCCCAGGCTGCTCCAAGCCCTGTCCAGCCTGGCCTTGGACACTGCCAGGGATCCAGGGGCAGCCACAGCTTCTCTGGGCACCCTGTGCCAGGGCCTGCCCACCCTCACAGGGAACAATTCCTTCCCAATATCCCATCTCTCCCTGCCCTCTGGCAGTGGGAAGCCATTCCCTGTGTCCTGTCCCTCCATCCCTTGTCCCCAGTCCCTCTCCAGCTCTCCTGGAACCTCTTTAGGCACTGGCAGGGGCTCTGAGGTCTCTCTGAAGCTTCTCTCCTCCAGCTGAACACCCCCAGCTCTCCCAGCCTGGCTCCAGAGCAGAGGGTATCCATCCCTGGATGAACAGGCACGGGACGATCCCCCGCTCACATTTGGGTCTCCAAACAGGAGATCTGAGCTCCAGCTCCGCAGGGCGCTGCCCGAGCAGGTGCCAGGAGGGAACGAGGAGCAGCAGCTCTCCATCCCCTCGCAGAGGCACTGGGGAAGCCTGGAGCCAAATTCCAGCTGCTCCAGCAGCACTGGGAGCCGCCTGGCCCCGGCTGTGACCAGAGCGCTCAGACACGAGGGACAATGGCCTGGAAATGTGCCTTAAGTGCGGAATAAAAGCGCTTTTGCTCCGCTGAAAGGGAGAGATCTCCCCTCGGGGGAATTCTCTGTCCCTGTCCCGTGGGGTGTCAGCCCTGGTGACAAGGGTGGCAGCGCAGGGGTGGCACCGGAGCCTGCACGAGGACTCGTGTCCCAACAGGAATTGTGGCTTTATTCCAAGGAGAGTTTGCTGGGAATATTCCCAGCCGCTCCCACCGTATCGCCTGGAAAAGGGGGTTTAGAAAAATCAACTTCACGGTGGGGTTGGAAGGGTGCTGGGGGCGGGGGGAGGTGGGAGAGAGCTGCGGGTGTGAGGACAGTGCTCCTGGTGTCCCTGCGGTGGGAGGGACAGCTCCTGTCCCCTGTTCCCGACAGGGCTGGGGGCTGGGAAGGACCGAGGGGGTCAGAGACACCGGCTGGGGCAGGAGGAGCTGGCAGAATGTCCGGGAAGCTGGGCTGGGGCGGGATTTTTATCTGCCTGCCCATGCCAGCAGGGCCTGGAGGCTATCGATGCCCGATCAATAACGAGCTGCAAAGCCCCCAGCCGAGGCGGGGAGGAACTTCTGGTCCTTCTCCTCATGCGGGGTAACAACCGTGCCCAGGCCTGGCTTCTGGCTCGGCTTCTCTTAATTTTTTTCGCAATTTAATTGATTTCCTTTGTTGGCTGGGCCGGTGGCTGTTAATGGGCAGGGAAGGAGAGCAGGGACTGCTGGAATGCTGTGTCCTCGGAGAGCTCTCGTGGGGGAAAAGCAGAGCTGGAAAGGTCACAGAGCAGCCTCTGGGCACATCTGCCTGGCGTGGAGCCTCTGCCCGCTGCCAGGCAGCTCCTGCCAGGCCCTGGGCACTGCCACTGTCCCCACGATGCGCTGGGACGCTGTCCCCAGCAGAGCCCGCAGTGCAGCGAGCAGGAAAGCAGGACTGGGGCTGCAGCCAGGGCTGCTGTGCTCGTGGCAGCTGCAGCTGGTGGCAGAGGGCACTGGATGCCACCCCACCAGCGAGCAGGGACATCCTGCTGGTGGCAGCTGGGATGTTCTGGTCTCCGAGGGGGCTCAGGGATGGAGCAGGAGGTGGAAATGCTTCCTGTTCTCCCCTCTGCCAGGCCAGGAGGTGTTTGCAGCCCCTCTGCCCGACACAGCGAGCTGGGTGTGGGGAATGCAAACCTCTCCTCAAACACTCCCTCATTCTCACCCCTAAAAAGTCTAAAGTGCACCGTCAGTCAACAGAGGGCTGATATTCTGCTTTCATCAGCCGCCAGACCGGCCGAGGAGATCTCAGGTGCGAGTCCAAAGCAAACACCAAAGGGCAAAGCCGGAGCTGGGAGGGTTTGTTTGCCGAGTGAAGGGTTTGGCGCAGAGCTGGTGCCACAGGTGGGGTGGGAAGGTCCCGGGGCTCTGCAAAATGCCAGCAGGCGAAGGAAACGCCATGAGGAAATGAGGAAAAGGGGAAAAAATGTGCCGTTTTCTACCGAGACAGGATGTGAGAAGCGGCCCGAGCCCTGCCCCCCCGAGCCCCAGGAGGTGCCGCAATCCGGGATGCTGCCCCTTTAAAATGTGGGGGGAAAGAGACGCAAATGAGGAAGCGGCTGAAAATTAGTAGAGCAGAAAACTCCAAATGATGCAGAGCTAATTCCTTAAGTGTCAGACTGGCTGCCAGACCCTCCGCTTCTCAGCCCGCTGGCCCCGCAGCACCCCCGGGCTAGCAGGGGGGCTCCTGGGGCCACTGGCTGCCCCCCAACCCCGGGAGCAGCCCCCGGGGTCCCCAGCAGTCCCCTGGGTCCCTCGGTGCCACCCCCGGGCTCCTCTCCCCGCCCTCAGCCCCGTGGCATCGCCCCCACCCCGCCGAGAGGGCAGGGGAAGTTTTTTAATATATTTTTATTGGCCTGTAAATTTCTTTTCTTTCCCCACCGGCTCGGATCGATGTTTGCAGTTTACTGAAGTCGCAGGCGCACAGATTAAATCCTCTGCCTCTATTACACGAGATGGGCTTTTATTCTCCCTCTGATCACTCGGAAATAAACAGTGGGAGAGGAGAGGGGGGCAGGCAGGAGGCGGGGAGGGGGCGAACCAATTTCAGACCTGTTTATTCCCTACCAGCCCCGCAGCTCCCAGGCATTAAACAAGTCACTTATCCTGCGAGCTGCTCCAGCCCGGCTTGCCCCGTTCCCCCGCCCTCCTGCTCCCCCTTCCCTTCCCTTCCCCTCTCCCCCCAGCCCGTTATTTTTAAAAGAACAATAATAATTAGGCAGAGCAGCCTCTAACACAATTGTTTCAGCCTGAGCAGGCAATTAGGACAGGCAGAGCGAGGCTAATGAACGGTGCATTGGTTCCCCCCAGCCGTGCCCCCCGCACGGACGTGTGGCTGCTCCGCCGGGCTGCCTCTCCCGGCAGGGCAGGGCTGGCAGCCAGCTCTGTCCCCAGGCTGGGCAGGGGGCTCGGTGCCCGGTGCACGCAGCCGGGGTGTGTGGGGACAGCTGCCAGCCGGGGACGTGGCGAGGGGACTCGAGTGGCACACCCGGCGATCCCCGTGCGGGCATCTCTGTGGCTGGGTGCCGCTGGGCAGGGCGGGACAGGCCACCCTGGGGTCACCCAGCACGGCTAGGGACAGCCAGGGCGTGGGGCACGCGGATCTGACCCCGCTCGTGTCGCGACTGCTCCCAGACGCGGGGCCGGGGCCAGGCAGCCGCGCTGAAATATTCACGCCAGGCTGGCTTTGGAGACAGCAGGATTTCTTGGAAACTCGCTGCGCCTCCTAAATGGAGCTGTCTGCTCTGCTCTGCAGCCTGGCCGTGACGGGAGTGCCACCTCTGCCAGGTGACATTGCCGCCCTGCCCGAGGGTGTGGGTCGCTGCCCTCCCTGGGGGACACCATGGGGACAGCGCAGTGCCCTAGTCGCATGGCAGGGATGCTCTGGGAGCAGCTGCTCCCGAGATAGGATGGGCCAGCCTGGGATGGTGGTGAAGCCGGGAAGGGACAGCAGTGCAGGGTGACATACGGGGAGGTGACAGGTCACAGGGAGGTGCTGGTGGCAGAATTGCCCGGCAGGTGATCCCGGAGGTGCTGTGGTGGCTGCAGGGTGAGGACAGTGGCACTGCGGGGCTGAGCACCCTCAGCACAGAGCTGGTGCTTGTCCTGGATCTCCCAGCTCCACAGACTGATCCGAGCGTGGAGCTGCAGCTGTGGGGGTGCCCTGGGCAAGGGGACATTGGGGATTTGGGGTTTTGTCACATCCCCCATGTGTCCTGATGGCCCTGGCTGCTCCTGGGCTGCCCCAAATACAAATATCCCCATTTTTTCTGAAGTTCTGGCATCTTTCAGCACCTGGACAGCTGGCACACACAGGTGGGGTGGCACTGAGTGCCACCCAGGCACAGTGACACAAACCCTGCCCTCTTTGCGGGTCAGAAAGGCCTGGCTGCTGTCTGTGCACAGCTCCTGCTCTCTCCTGCTCTTCCCACCATCCCACATCCCAAATCCCACTGTAATTCGCTGTCCCTCAGGCTGCTCCCTATTACTGCTCTCCAAATCTCTCTCTCTCAGTCTCCATGGTGTTAAATTATATTTCCCCAGCTGGATTACTTTGCATTTGTTCAGAATGAATTTCATTTGGCTATTTCCTTCCTAGGCCTGACCCTTCTTTCCCAGTGCATTATCTTTTTAGCTCTTTGTCCTCACCAGGATTTGCAGCACCTTCCCATTTCATATCCTCTGCAAATTTAATTAACAGGCTCTTTACCCTCCCTCTTTCAGATCAAATGAAGATGTTAAAGGAGAGCAGACCCGGCACAGATCTCACCACTAACCACTAACAACAATACAAGTACCTCGCACTTAAATTATGCACTTCCCATCAGAAGATTCCGAGGGCGTGTGCTGGAGAAGGATAATTATTAAAGCTGGGAACTCCGCTCCGCTGGGGAATTTAACATCTGAGGTCTGCCTCGGGGCAAGTGTCTTGTTGACTGTTGTGTTACCAGTGGCCTTGACAGCGCTGGGATCGATGGCCCTGCAGTGCTGCTGTCCCTGTCCCTCTGCCCCAGCCCTGCAGAGCTCCCAGCATGAGCAGCCCGGCTCAGGGGGAGCCCAGCAGTGACCTGGCACTGGGTCAGCAGTGCCACCTGGGCTGGGGACTCCAAGGACTCAGGGAAATGCTGCGATGTGGCTGGATTGGGAAATCCAGAATGCTTCAGCCTTGGTCATGGGATGGGGACAGGGGGGTGGTGGGGACACATGGGCTGTGATTCACCTGTGGGAAGAGGAGCTCCCAGGGCTCCTGGAGCTGGAAAAAGGACAGCTCCTGCTGGGAATCACTGCCCTGGGGTGCAGCAGTGCCCTGGCTGAGGGCTGAGTTCTGAGAATGGGGCAATCCCACCCTGTTTTCCCTTAACCACAGACTGGAAACTTCCCCTTCCCCTGCACCCTGCATGGGGTCACAAGCTGGACCTTCCCGTGGGGATAGAGGGCAGCCAACCCCCAAAACCCTCTCTAAAATCCTGCTTCTTCTTCATCTTAATGGTGACACAAACTGTGTGGCAACTGCAGCATAAAAGGGATTTACAGGACAGAATTCTTCACACAGGAATGGCCTTTCTTTTTTCCTGTTTTCCAGCATTTAACAGCTGAATGTTCTCCTCGTGTCAGTGTAACCTGGATGATGAATAATGCACACTGCTCCTGCTCTGTGTGACTGTGTTCCCAAATCCCAGCTGCATTCTGTGCCTGCAGAATCCAACCAAATCCTCTGCTGGGATCTCCTCCAGGGCCACCAATGTGCCCAGAGCATCCTGCTGGGGGAGGGTGCCCTAAAAAGGGGATTTTCTGTCCTCAATGCTCCAACTTCCTCAATCAAAATTGTCCTCAGACCACAGGAACTGAAGGAAAAGTCTGTGGATACACGGATGCAGTGAGGATTCAGCATTCCTGCAGAGCCTCTCCCTGAGGCTGGACAGCAGGGCTGGAAAAACCCGATTTTTGGAAGGTGTTTATTTGTGCCTTCCTGGTAATGCTCCCCAAGTCCCCCTGTGCTCCAGGCTCCTGCCTTGCAGGAGGAATGCTGTTATTCCCTGGCTGTGCAGCCCTTGAGCCCAGCATTAGTCCCTGTGGCATTTTTCTCCCCTGATAAGTCAGCTCATATCCTTGATTTTTCACAGCAATATTTCAGAGAGGCTGAGCGGGAATTCAGCTGCTGTTTATAACAGAAGGAAAATAACCCCCAGTGCCATTTCAGGGGAATATTGATATGGCACAGGATGGGGGGATGGGACTGTGAAATCCCAGCTGGAAATTGGGACTGAGCTCTCCGATGCCCCCTCGGAGGAGCAGTGGGATTAGGAAACCAAATTCCTCGTAGGATAAACCATCCTCCACCCAGGGAAGAAAAGAGCTGACACTGCTGGGAGCTGAATTTTGTAACCTTGGTCTGAGTTTGGGGGGAGATTCTCCAGAGAGGCTGTGGTGGCCCTGGATCCCTGGCAGTGTCCAAGGCCAGGCTGGACAGGGCTTGGAGCAGCCTGGGATGGTGGGAGGTGTCCCTGCCATGGCAGGGGTGGGATGGGATGGGATTTCAGAATTCCAACCCAAACCATCCTGGCATTCCCTGATTCCACTCCATGACCTGCCCCAGGCAGTTCCTGCAGCAATGAGCTCTAACCCTAATTGATAACTGACCAGCTAACCCTTCATCAGCAGTTCATATTCCCATTTCTCTTTTCCAAGTGGATTTCCTTGCTCTGCCACAAGCAGCAGGGACCCTTTGCTCTTTTCCCTGCCTCTTGTTTAAGCCAAATTTTCAACACTCCTTGAATTTTCTCCCAGGCAATGAATCAGCTGAGATGAGAGCAACTCCCCCTAATCTCCCCCCAAATTTCCACACCTTTTCCAGCACAATCCATTTCCTCCACGCCTGCAATCTCCACCCTCAGCCGTGGCCAGGGCCACTCTGTCTCTCGTGCTGTGCTGGAGATGGGAGATAGAGCACATCAAAGCCAGGATTTTCCCCTTTTCTTGCTGTTCTCTGCACAATTTATTATCAGGGACTTGTGCCAATCTCGTGCTCACTCCGAGCCGCTCCCGCTGCCAGGGCTGGGAAGGCACTGCTGCCGCTGCTGCTTCGGATTAATTCAATCCAGGTAAAGTTGTCTGGGCTGTGAATTGTCCCTTTCCCAGTGCCAAGTCTGCTTGGCCAGCTTATCACTCCTCGGGAGCAGCGGCAGACAACTCCTCCCGAGGCTGCAGGCTGGGGAATGCACGTGGAAATACCTGCTGTGGGTTTGCCCTGGAGAGGAGGGAAATCAGGAATTAGGGAGCTGCAGGGATGAGGTGAGGAACCCCCAAAAGCAGCTCCTTGCTGGGTGCACAGGGGGCAACCTCAGCTCTGAGGGAATCCCTCTGATTCTCAGTGCCCTGGATTCCAGTTTGTCCTGGTAAATTATTAATCCAGCAATAAAAACATTCCCTCTTTCCCAGGCCTCAAAGCCCTGCTCGGGGGCTTTTATCTCCTGCTCCAGCCCAGAGGAGCTGCGTGCAGGGCTGGAGGTGCTGGGATGTCCCAGGGGAGCAGCCAGGGATGCAGCTGTGTCCCTGAGCTGGTGTTTCCTGGTGTTTCCTGGTGTTTCCTGGTGTCTCCTGGTTTTTTCTGGTGTTTCCTGGTGTTTCCTGGTGTTTCCTGCTGTCCTTAATCCCAGGAAAAGCTGCCCGGGCACAGCTCAGTGCTGGGGTGTCCCACAAGGGAGGACACAGCTCTGTCACTGCCAGAGGCAGCTGCAATTTGGGAGCAGCTGGCACCCAGAGGCCACCAGGGTGCCCCATGGGAATGTCACCTGGGGGGTCTGGGCTCGCTCTGGCATCTCCCAATGGAGCCAAGAAATTCCCTGGCTCTAAGAAACTAATGGTTTTTTGGCCAGGCGCAGTTAAATTCCCCTGGATCCTTCCCCTGGAGCAGCTCTGCTGGGGAGTGTGGGGAATGCTGTGGGTTGAGTGGGAACAACAGGAGGAGGAATGGGAAACACCAGAGGGACCATGGAATGGCAGAGCAAGGAGAAGATGGATGGGGCTTGGAGCAACCTGGGCTGGTGGGAAGTGTCCCTGTCCATGGCAGGGTGGGAATGGGATGGGATTTAAGGTTCCTTCCAAGGCAAATGAACCTGGATTCTGCGCCTGGATCCTCTGCTCCAGAGTCCTGGATTTATGGGTGCCCCACCCAGTCTTCCCTCTGCACCCCAGGGTTATGGGGAACACATCTGCCTGGAAAACACAAGGACAGCTTCCTAAAAACCCTGGGAATGCTCCTTTTCCAGCACCTACAGAGCCCTGGGACACCAAGTGCTTCACCCCTGCCTGCAGCTGGGCTCTGCCATCCCCACCCTGCTCCCACCCCACTGTCCCTCTGCTGGACCCTGTGAGCAGAGAGATCCCATTTTCTGTGAGTTAGATGGGAAAAAAATCACCCTAATAGCCCAGACAGCCACCTGGGAACATCCAGGTGACCCCAGCTGGTCCCACATCCTCCTTTTTGCACCTTTGCACCTGCTTTTAGCTACTGCAGAGCTGCCCTTGTGATGTCCCTGTGCTCTGAGCAGCTCCCCAGATGTGGGAAAACCTCCCCCGAGCTTGGCAGAAGGAAGTGCTTTTCCCAGAAATGCTCTGCAGGAGAAACCAGAGCAAAATAATGTCCAGGCTGGTGGGTGGAGGGGGAGCAGCTCTGCCTCCCATGGAGAGGAATCAGCAATATCTGGATTTTCCCTGCGTGGTGCCACTGCTCGGTGAGGAGGCTTTGGAGGGGGTCCTGTGAGAGGCTTGAGTAAAGAAAACATCTCTGTGGTAAAAGGAGATGGGAATTCCAGGGCTGGGAGATGGGGAATTATGCGTGGGGAGAGCAGAGTTTAGTGGGAGATGCCATAAAGAGAGGAAAAGGCTGGGAAATGGAATGCTCAGGAGCAGCTTGGGTGGAGCAGAGGAGTCTGGAGTTATCAGGAGAGCTCTGCTTTCCTGCAGGACAGCCCAGGAATGCCAGCCAGGGGATCCCAAAGGCTCCTCTGCCACGTTCTGGAGCCTACGAGGGGTTTTAGTTCAAGGGAACCTCAGCACAAAGTGTGGCTGCTGTGAAACTGAGGTGGCAGATTTGGGGAGAACTGCTGAGCCAAGGGAACAACTGGGAATCGCTGGACAGGGTCACCAGGGCCTGGCTGAGGGGACAAGAGTGGGGGAGCCTGGGGACAGGGACAGCAGCAGCAGGGAATCACCGGGGCAGCCTTCCCACTCCTTCCTCGAGGAGCTCTGGATGGATTTCTGCTCCAGGAGAGCTGGAGAGGAATTATTTACAAGAGTCAGGACACAGGGAATGGCTTCCCACTGCCAGAGGGCAGGGATGGATGGGATATTGGGAAGGAATTGCTCCCTGGGAGGGTGGGCAGGCCCTGGCACAGGGTGCCCAGAGAAGCTGTGGCTGCCCCTGGATCCCTGGCAGTGTCCAAGGCCAGGCTGGACAGGGCTTGGAGCAGCCTGGGGTAGTGGAAGGTGTCCCTGCCATGCAGGGTGGCACTGGATGGGCTCTGATGTCTCTTCCAACCCAACCCATTCCATGATCCCATGATTCCATGATCCCTGCTTGCCATTTTAGATTGGAGCACGGCTTTCCCTTCCCCTCGGCTGGGCTCTGCAATGCCCTTTGCCATTCCCTCACCCCACTCTCCGGCAGGCACCCAGCGCTGCATCTCTCTTGAGCCAGAGCGCTGCCTTTGCCGCTCCCCTTCCCCCAGGTGTCCCCCGTGTCCCTCCCTGCCCCCTGGCAGCTCAGCAGCAGCAGTTTTGCAGCCCTGTGCCGCCGCTCACCGCGCTCAGCGCCGTGTCACCGACACCAGCGCGGGTGTCACCTCGGATCGCTGCCCCGCCGCGCCGTGTCGCCTGGCGCGGGAGGCAGCCGGGCAGAAAGCGCAGCATCTGCCATCCCTGCTCGCGTTGGCAGGGCACAGCATCACCTGGCAGTGATCACACACCGGGCACGCCGGCAGCGATCTGCTCCTGGGCAGCCCGGGGTGGCTCTGCACCCACCTGGAGCTGCCCGAGCCTCGGGCCGGGGCAGGGCTTTGGCATCCCCTTCATCCTGGCGCTCGGGAGGGAAACACATTTCTCCAGAGCGTAAAACCACCCGAGAGCAGAGCCCTGGGTGGTCCTGAGGTGATGGAATTGCTGCGAGCTCCCCACGCAGAGCTTGTCCCCTTCGCTGTGTCACCAGAGCTTGGGACAGCTTTTCACCACCGGCTCACTCTGGGATGTCTGTGTCACTCAGAGCTGCTTCTCCTGTGGGGTTCTGCTCTTGGGCAGCTCTGGTGGAGCTCCTTCAGCACTGCTCCTGCACAGCTCTGCGAGAGAGACACTCAGTCAATGCACAAAGCCAAAGTGGAGGGCAGGGAGATGAGTTTATCCTCATCTTTGTGAGGATTCTGAGATTCCTGGTGCACAGGACAGCCTGGCTGGCTCTTGGCTCACCCACAGCTCCTCTCTGCCCGGCTGTTCAGGCTGTGCCTGTGTCCTCAGCAGCTCAGGTGTCACTGGGAGGGGTCACTCCTGTCACAGTGCTGCTGGTTCTCTGCTCCTGCTGTCCCCACCTCGTGCTGTGACAGTGGGAGAAGCCATGAAGGGAGGAACATCCTCCTTCTATTCCTCACCCTCCTCGTCCTCTTCGTCCTCCTCCTCAGGTGCCTGAGGGCTGTTTGGATATCCCAGTGGCACAAGTTGTGCTTTCATTCCATCCTGGCAAGGGAAAGCTGTCCTGCACAGGACTGTTGCTGGCAGCTTGAATTCCATGCTGGATCTGCACTCTCCCCATGGATGTGCCTCCTCAGGGTGCCCAGGTCCTTGGAGAATTCCCCAACCCAGTGCTGCTCATCCTGTGCCAGGAATCACCTGCAGCCACAGGTTTTGGGGAGAGATGGGTCCGTGGTGACTTTGGGCTGTTGCCAGGTGCTCTCCCAGTTGGATGTTGGCTGTTCCAGGGCTCCTGCAAGCCCTCAAAGCCCAGGCAGGTGTCAGGGACAGGTCAGGGGATGCTGAGCCACGCCAGGATTTGGAAATGTTCCATTTGCACATTCCGAGGGTTGAATCCAAATCTGAACCTTTCTGTCAGGTGCAGCTGCCATCAGTGCTGCCAGACAAACCATGGGATCAGGGCATTGTGGAATGGGTTGGGTTGGAAGGAACCTTAAAGCTCATCCAGTTCCACTCCTGCCATGGCAGGGACACCTTCCACCATCCCAGGCTGCTCCAAGCCCTGTCCAGCCTGGCCTTGGACACTGCCAGGGACACTTCTCTAGAAAATCCATTCCAGTGCCTCAATTCCCTCACAGGGAACAATTCCTTCCTAATATCCAATCTAAATCTGCCTTCTTTCAGCTTAAAGCCATTCCCTGTGTCCTGTCCCTCCATCCCTTGTCCCCAGTCCCTCTCCAGCTCTCCTGGAGCCCCTTTAGGCACTTGGCAGGAGCTCTGAGGTCTCCCTGGATCCTTCTCCTCTCCAGGTGAACACCCCCAGCTCTCCCAGCCTGGCTCCAGAGCAGAGGAACTCCAACCCTTGGAACATCCCTGTGGCCTTTCTGCTCTCTCCAGCAGCTCCATGTCCATCCTGTTCTGGGACCCAGAAGTACAGTGGGGTTTCACCAGAGCAGAGCAGAGCTGGACAATCCCCTCCCCTGAGCTGCTCATCCAGGAGCTGTTGGCTCCGCTCTGCACTCCAGTGGGAACCTGCAGCTCTGTGGGATGGCAGGAGGTGTGAGGGGCTGGGCAGGGCGGGAAGGCTGAGCTCGTGCATCGCCGTGCCTGCACCGCTGTAATGAGGATGATTGAAGGCTGAGTGCAGGATGATACAGAACAATATCTGTAAGTGGTTTTAGTGTCAGCAATCTTCAAACTCGCTGTCAAAGGGAACATTTAAACGATTTTCCTGCTACTCCGACGCATCCAGGTTATATTTATATCCAGAGAAAACTGGTGCTATAAATGTCAGGTTTGGAGAAGGGCTGGCTGCATCCATCAGAGCGGGAATTAGGAAGGAGGGAGGGATGATGGATCATTGCCAGCTGATGGACCTGTCTGCCTGGAAAATCCCTGAGGTCTGATCCATGCAGGGAATGTCCCAGCCTGGGGCTTTGGGACACCCTGTGTTTGTGGGGAGAGCAGGCAGGGCCCTGAGCTGGCCAGAGCTTGGAGCTGGAGGTGCCTGAGCTGTTCAAAGCCAGATTTTAGCCAAACAGGGGAAAACTATAAAAAAATGGGAGAATTCTGTTTTGCTGGCGTGAGAATAAAAGAGGTTGTAAAGAATCTTCACACTGCCTGCTGTCCAGGACTTCCTGCTTTCTCCTAGGCTGGTTCTCTGAGTACTTTCCATGGTTTCCAGCCACTCTCCATGGTGGCCCCTGAGTGTTTTCTCCCTGTCTCCAGCCTGGCTGGGAATCTGCTCCCTGTCCTTCTCCATCGGTCCCTCACCTCACTGCCCTTGGCCTGGCACTGCCCTTTGGAAAACCCTGGGAATCCCGATGGTCCTGCTGCCATCCCTGCACCTGGAGGGGGAGCTTGGTCCTTCTCCATCCCAGAGGACTGGCTGCACCCTTTGGATCTCTGTGGAAAGTTCTTGTTTGAGTTCCCAGGCTGGCAAGGTTTCCAAACTCCCGGGGGGCACTGACAACCCATTGTCCTAAATTTCCCCCTTCTCCATCCAGCTCCATCAGAGCTAGATTCCTGTTCCCCAAAAGTGGGGGAAGGTGAGAGACACACCAGGGAATCAGTCAGAAAGGGGGATTTGGGGAGCTGGAGCAGCACAGGCTGTTGGGAGGGTGGAGATGCAGCACTTGGACCTTGTTATCCAGACCAAGCAGAGGCTGGGAGGTGTGAGGATGTGTGGGGAGGTGAGACACACACAGGGAATTCCCAAAGCTTTGTGGATTCCTGGGATGGCTGCAGGAAGCCAGCGGTCCTTTAGGATCTCTCAGGTACTGAGGGATGATCGTCTGGGAATTTGCTGTCACGGAGCTGAGCCTGTAGGGAAGGACATCCTGCAGCTCAGAGTTTGGAGACTCCTCAGGGGGAAAGGCTGGACGCTTTCATCCCAAGGCCTTTTCCCAATCCTGCCATCTGCCATCAGGAGGAGGTGACATCCCTCACCCAATGTCACCACCCCACCCCGGGCTGGGGCTTCTCCCAAACCCTGAGCCAGCACAAACCCTCCCGGGTGCTTCAGCTGCTCAAAGCACGCCGTGGAATTTGCTTTCCCCCGGCGAACTCGCTGCCATATCCCGTCCTGCTGCCCTTTTCCAGCCGGGATGGGTTTGGAATAAATGGCCTGAGGGCTGCTGTTGCAAACCTGACAGGAATATGATTGTTTTCTCAAACTGAACATTGGGGAAATCGACCCTGGCAGGTGAAGCAGCAGCACGCGGGAGGACTCGCTGAAATGCCGCTAATTGCTGGGTGGAAAACACAAATAAACAAGGGGGAAAAATTGACATTCCCGAGAAGCTTTGGTGCATCAGCGGGAAGTCATTCCCAGCTCGGTTAAGGGGTTCTGCTGCCAGGGCTGAGAGCAGGAAAAGGTCAGCGCTGCAGGGCGGGAGGGCAGCAGGGATTCCAGAGGAAACAGGAGCTCAGCTCTGCCCCAGTCCAGCTCTGCCTCCCCATCCCTCCCGGCGTGGATGGCACTCCTGCCTCCGAGCCATCTGCCCTACAAATGGCTCTGGGAATGGCGCCCAGGCCATCCTGCCAGCCCTGGAGCTGTGCGAAGGGGGAAGAGAGGCTTGGGGTGAACGGCAATGCTGCAGGAGCCTCTCCTGTGGGGAGCACCACGCTGCTGCCAGGATGCCTGCAGGAATCACCTCTGCCACATCCTGGGAATCCCTGCTGGATCCTGCCTGCACCCTGGCCATGCTGGAATGGAACAGCCCCACTGCCATCACAGCCAAACTGCCCCAACAGCCCCTGCTGCTTGTTCACCCCATAAAGCGAATGTAGGGGCAGTGCAGCCAGGGAAATCGGGATCCCAGAATCCCAGAATGGTTTGGATTGGAAAATTCCCATCCAGATCCACCCCCTGCCATGGCCAGGGACACCTTCCACTAGCCCAGGTTGCTCCAACCTGGTCTTGGACACTTCCAGGATGATCAGCTTGGAAAAAAAGGAGGTGAAAGGGTAGCTTTGATCAGGCTGGGGAACAAAACTCTGATTATTGGCTCAGGAACTAAAGCAAAATCAGAGCCAGAGCAGGATATTGGTAAATTCAGAATAGCTGGAGAGGTCTAGAGGGCAATTAACCCCCACACCCCAGGGCTGGGGCAAGTTCCACTTCCTGGCATCGTCACTCTGTTTTCCCTCAGGACAAAACACATTTTAATTCAAAGATTTGTTTGAGGGAAGGAGCAGCACCAGGATGTCCTGTCAGACCTCCAGTGCTCCAAGTGGAAAAGGCAGTGACACCAATCCTTGGGTCATCTCTGGGTGGAAGGAGGGATCATCTCTGCATTGATCAGGGCTCAAAAAAGAAAAATCCTTTTAAAAATAGTTTTTGATGACTGTTCCCCACAACTGTGGTGGCACTGCCACCTGGCAGGTGGAGCAAGAGGGGAAAGGGCTGGGAGGCAGGATCCGGGCCCTGGGCAGGGGGAGTGTTTCCGTGGATGTGGTTTGGGGTTGATGCAAATCCTCACACTTCACCTGCTTCTTCCTCCCAGCTCAGGGTGGTTTGGGGATGTCCCTTGTGCTGCTGACTAGGATGGGGGGGGGGGGGGGGGGGGGGGGGGGGACAGGGATGGAGGAGAGGGATACAGGACAGGGATGGAGGAGAGGGACAGAGGACAGGGATACAGGACAGGGATGGAGGGGAGGGGTGGAGGACAGGGATGGAGGACAGGGATGGAGGACAGGCTGAGTGCCACAGGATCTCTCTCCAAGAGGGAATAGGAATAAAGACCAGGCGAACAGACACCATGATCCCCTCTAACCACCCCCATCCTCCTCCAAACCCAAGCTCAGGCACCTCCCGGGCCAGGAATCATTAGTGACTTGTTAATCACCCTCCTGGGCTCCTGTTCCACCCCCGTGCCCCTGAACCTGGGCGGATTTCAGGAACCTGGGCAGGTTTCAGGAACACATCTGAACCTGGGTGGATTTTTAACCCACCCGTGCTCCCTGCAGCCCGTGTCCTTCCCCTCAGCACATCTCAGGAGAGCCAGGCTCTGCTTTCCTGCAGCACCGCAGAATCCGAGACGGGACCGAGAGGGGTGAAGGATTCCTGGAGCCTGGGAGCATTTGCATGGCATCAGATAGTGCAGGCGCTGAGGGTGGAGAGGGAGGATTGAAATCAGAGCCTGGACACTCTCGCCTGGGTTCGGTGGCTGCCAGGGTCAGGTTTCGGCAGGAAAAAGCAGAGGAATCAGCGTTGTCCCTTCAGGACACGCTCAGGACAAGCAGCTCTCGTGAAGGGAGGGAAGAACCACCCTGCCCTTGTCCAGCTCTCTGACACTGCCTGGGCACAGGGATGCTGCCAGCAGGATTTCCCACACCTCTACCCTGCCATGCTCCTGCTGTGCTTGGCTTTTGGTGTTCCCAGCCATCCCAACCCCCCCATCGGCATCAGGAGCTGCATGGTATCCCAATCCCAATCCTAATCCCTATCCTAATCCCAATGCTGTGGGAAGAACAGGCTCCCCCAGAGCTCTCCAGGGCTCTGGATTCACCCACATCACTTTGTTCCAAAGTCAGAGGGAGCTCAGCCCATGTCTGTCGCTGTTGAGCTGCTAGCAGAGAAAAAGACCCGGATTCTCAGTGTGGCATAAAAAAAGAGAGCTTTTATTTAATTCAAATTTATATAGATTTTTCAGAGGTCACTCAGATTGGTCAGTCAGAAACCTCCCCCTAGGCCTGATTGGCCAGGCCTGAACTGTCCAAATCTCGAGACACTGTTTTTAATAACATCCAAACTTTGTCTTTGTTTATAAAACACAGGAGAAAATTCTCATGGGAAAGACCTGTGCTAGCCACCCATGTCCATCCCCAGCTCCTAAAGGGCTGCTTGGCGGGCTCAGGATCCCATGGGATTTTCTTTTTTTGCTGCTGGAACTTTGTCTTGTTCACGAGACTTTTGCCTTCCCAGTGCTACAGACAACCAGGGCACTTCCCGACATCCCTGCCAGCCTTCAGCATGGGAATGCTGTAGGGATTAGTGCTTCCCCTGACCTGAGCCGCTCACCGAGTCTTATTTTTGTTAGGGAGAGAATGGATTAGGGAGTCCTATTTCTTGGTTGTAATCCTATTTCAAAAGATCCTCAGAATCCCGTGTCCCTGAGCAGGGAGGACCTGCCTCAAGCTCCTTTCCCAGCTGGTATCCCGGGCACCTCTACCTTCCCAGGGCTTTTGGCATCCCCAGGCACCTGCAGAGTGTGGAACAACCTCCCTTCCCTAGGAACTGCACTGGGAGAACTCTTCCCACACCATGGCTTGGCTCTTGGACTTTTATTTCCAACTCTGGTTGTGATCTGGTCTGAGTGAGGAGTGCTGGCCATGCCTCTGGAGTCACTGAGGAGTCTCCCACCTTCCCAAAACCTCCTGGATTTTGATTTTTTTGGTCTCCTTGTCAGTCCCTCAGTCTTTTGTCCCAGTCCTTCCCTTCCAGCAGCTGAAGCATCAGAGGAGTGAAGCTGGAGCATCATTCTCCACT
This sequence comes from Entomyzon cyanotis, assembly GCA_024500445.1. Taxonomy (NCBI): domain Eukaryota; kingdom Metazoa; phylum Chordata; class Aves; order Passeriformes; family Meliphagidae; genus Entomyzon; species Entomyzon cyanotis. The sequence continues at coordinate 2,041,610 of JAKEPQ010000735.1, forward strand.
CTGGACACCTCTCTGCTCCCTCTCCATCCCTGCCCATCCACCACCACCTTTCTCCAAGCTTTTATCCCCAGTTTCCCTTCCCACCCACCCCATGTCTCCCCCGGCATGATGGCTTCTGGAAAGGCTCACATTTCCAGTCATTCGCTCTTTCCAGAGGGCTGGAAAAATTGGGAAATTAGAGTGTCTTGTCAGCCACGGGACAAACCACAGCATTGCTGGCATAGCAAACCATTCCATGGGGAGTAATAGCAATCCCAGGATTGTCCCACAAAACCTTCCCTGGCTTTCTGTGCTGCTGCTGGCTTGGGACTGGGACCCACAGCTCCAGGGAGAGGTGAGGAGCTCCAGACACCTCCAAGCCTCTTGGAACTCCAATCCATGGAATTCCCTTGTTTTTGTTTTAGGCAGGAGGTTGTTACTGCCATTGTTAATCCGTGGGAAGGAGAGTTTATCCATGGGAAGGAATGTTTATCCATGGGAAGAAGTGTTTTCCAGAGCTCTCCCCCTCTGTGCAGCTGATTGGTGCTGCTCTGGTGCCCACTGAGGAGAGGACACTCCCAGATGTTTCCAGAAAGATGAGCTAAAGGCTTCCCACATCTGAAAGTCCTGGTGGTCCTCGGAATCTGCCAGAAACCCCTGGATGCAGGGCAATCACCATGCTGGGACTGAGAAGCCCTGAGGAGATGTGGGACCACAGGATTCTGACCCATCTGCTGGGATTTGCTCGAGCTCTCGCTGTGGAATGTGAACGTGGCAGGACTGGCCCAGAATTGCCCAAAGCCAGGGAGTTTTCCCCCATCTCACAGCCCAGTGGATCTTGCCAGCTGCTCTGGGAAATCTCATTTTCCATCTGCCTGGCTATTGGGAGTGTCCCAGTGCAGGGCAGGGAATGCTGAGCCTTTGCAAAGCGCTGTGGCTCCATTCCTGAATCCCATAAATCTCCCGCCAGGCTCCAAGGCAGGTGTGAAATACAGGATGCTCCTCGTGTGTCCTGGAGCTGGGCAGGATTTACTCCACACCAGGCTCTGGATGCACATTTCTTATCTCAGCCCCGAGATTTATGGACTCCCTGAGATTTATTCTGCCTGTAAAGCGCTGTTAAATGCGGGGCTGAGTTGTGCAATGGCCATTGTTTGGGAATGCTTTGTGTCTGCTGGCAGAAAAACGGGCACGGCCCTCCCCGAGCCCAGGCGGCTGCCAGGTGGGAAGAGGCTCGGGAGGGATGTGAGGAGACGGCTGCTGCTGCCAGAGGGGTGGAGAGGGCTGGGAAAGCACCAGCATCCCACCCTGGCCCTGCTGGGCAGGGATATGGGCAAGGGGGGTGTCCAGGAAAAGGGGGAAGAACGGAGGGGGTGAGGGGGTTGGTGGAAGTCCCAGCGCTGGGGCTGCTGGAGCTGCAGCACCACCCTGCTCCTGTCGGAGAGGGACACTTGGACAAGGGGATGGCCAGCCAAGGAGTGGGAATTCTGGGGAAAGGGATGGAGGGAGTGAGTGGCTGGTGAAAATCTCAGTCCTGTGGTGCTGGAGCTGCACTTCCATCCCTCCCTCCTTGCTGCTGCTGAAAGGGACGCTTGGGGAAGGGGTGTCAAGCCAGAGAGGCCAAGAAATGGGGAATTCTTGGGAAAAGGGATGGAGGGAATGAGGGGCTGGTGAAAATCCTGGTGGTGCTGGAGGTGCATCTCCATCCCTCCCTGCTCTTGTTGAAGAAGGACCCTTGGGCCAGGGGATCCCAAGCCAGAGAGACCAAGAAATGGGGAATTCTGGGGAAAAGGGATGGAGGCAGTGAGGGGCCGACGATGAACTCAGCTCGGTGCTGCATCAGCTCAATTCTGCCGCACAGCCGCCGCTCGGGGGAGGATTCCCGCGGCAGGACGAGGGCAGATGGGCAGCGGGAAGAGCTTCCCGAGGCCAGGCTGCGGCCACCCTGCTCCCCGGGCGGGGCTCGGTCCCTGCCACGCTCGGCGCTGGCTGGGGGAGGCGGCGCGGGCGCTGCCGGCAGAAAAGGTTCTTTTGACGGGAACGAAAATGTTCGCTTTTGAAAAACCTGGAGTCGGGGAACGAGCCTCGGGGTTACCATGGAAACCCAGGGCTGAGCCGTGCCGCAGCAGGAGATGCAGCCACGGCGGCTCCGGGCGTGCCGAGGGTTCGGGGACATCCCGGGGCTCAGCGACACCGCGGGGCGCATCCGCCAGCCGCGCCGGGACGGCGACCGTGCATCATCCCAGCGGAGCCGGGAACAGGACCAGCTGCTGGGAAGGGCTCGGCTGGAGCTGCTGAGAGGCAGAACCCGGCGGAGCAGGGGCCACCAGCCCGGCGTAAACAAATCCTGCCGAGTGACAGCAGCGGCAGCGCCGCGGATTGGCTCCCGGCCCTATCTCCGGGAAGATCGATCGGACAAATTAGAGCGGGCAGAGCAAGGCGAGAGAGAGCCCAGCAAAGCCCAATTAGCCCAAAGCTAATGAGTGTGTTTTTAAACAAACATGATGGCAGCGCTTCAAAGGCGGCCGCAGAAGTTTCGCGAGGGCGGAGGAGCAATTCCTTAGCCCGGGGCAGTGGGGTGGGAAGGATCCCAAAACCAGAGTGAGGAGGGAAAACAATTGCTCGATCCGAGCGGGAGCTCTTTGCAGAGCACGGCACAGGGACTGTGCTCCCGCAGCAACCCGCAGGGCTGCGGATCAATAGTCCTGGGGAAAAACAGGGAACAAGGAATGGGGAGGAAGACAGGAGGAAAATGCATCGCAGCGGCTCTCCCAGCCCTTCTAGGAAGAAGCAGACAAAGGGATGCAAAGCCAACCTTCCTGAAAGGACTCTGGCCCGGAAAGCTGACCCTGAACAGAGCGGGATCCTCGGGAGAACAATGACACCGAAACGGCGCTGATTGCTCCCGGGACAGGCTGACACAAAGCCGAGCGTGCTCCCAGGCCAGGGCTAAGGAAAACACAGGAAAGCCGGAGGCTGCTCGGCCGTGCAGCCCTGCACACCTCCAGCACATCATCCTGCCTGGCCAGCTGGACACAGCCCGGAGCAGCAGCTGGAAATGACCTCCTCCATCAGCCAGGGAACATCCCAGCATCATCCATCCCAGCAACAGGAGCACAATCCATTAGAGCCCAATTGGATCCTCCCTGAGAAGAGCCAGCGACCACATCTCCAGCTCCAGATGTTCAATTACAGACCGCGGGAGGTGTCTGACTGCCTCCGAGATGGAAGGAAAACAAGCTGCAGGAAGGAATTGGGAGAAAATCAACTGACAACACTGAACCCGTGCATGGATCCACCAGGCTTGGGATAAAAATAAAGAGCTGCAGCCAGGCCCAGGATGAGCATGGAGCAGCCATCAGGAGCAGGGCATTGTGCAGGAAATATTCACTGTGGATCCTGGGAAGCTTCCAGCTCCCAGCAGCCTAAAGGAGCTCCAGGAGAGCTGGAGAGGGACTTGGGACAAGGGATGGAGGGACAGGACACAGGAAATGGCTTCCCACTGCCAGAGGGCAGGGATGGATGGGATATTGGGGAGGAATTCCTCCCTGTGAGGGTTTGAGGCCCTGGCCCAGGGTGCCCAGAGAAGCTGTGGCTGCCCCTGGATCCCTGCAAGTGTCCAAGGCCAGGTTGGACAGGGCTTGGAGCAGCCTGGGACAGTGGGAGGTGTCCCTGCCATGGTAGGGGGTGGCACTGGATGGGCTTTGAGGTCCCTTCCACCCAAGCCATTCCACGATCCTGTGATTTCCCCAGACTTTCCTGGCTCCTGCCATGTGATTCACAGACAATTCCCACGAGGATTGCTGTGCTTTTTGCTCAACCCAACTCGGCACATTTTTCTCCCAAGAATTTGCCGAGGCTTTTAGCACTGACACACTTTTCCAGACTGAGGGTGGAGTCTGCAGCTGGGGAAGGAGGATCCTGGAATCCCTGCTGGTGGCCCAGGCTGTGAGCCCAAGTGTGGAGATGGCAACTGAGCCCTTGCTGGAAGTCCTCTGTCCCTCCTTAACCCAGCAAGGCCTTGTTTATCTCTGGAGAAGCACCTGGAGGATCTCCAGGAGGGATTTCAGTGTCCATTGATGGAGTCTGGGTTGGATCCTGCAGCCTGGATGTGGTGGACACAGGGGATGCTGGATCCAGCCCCAGTCCTGCAGCCTAAGCCTGAAGTCCCCTGGGGTCAGTTCCTACTCAGACTGGGTCAGTGCTGGAGACACCGCTGGCTCTTGGCTCTCCTTCCCTCCTGATGTCTGGTGCACAGGACCACCCAACCCCCAGCAATCCCATTTTTGGGTCTTGTCCCCACTCCCAAGCTCCCTGCCAGGAGACCAAGGATGAAATCCCAGCTGCAGGCACTGCCAGCACAGGCACCCACCCTCAATCTGAGGACAGCTCCTCCTTGCTCCCAAATCTGCCGTTCCCAGGCAGCCCTGGGGTGCCCATCCCGCCCAGCCCGTGTCCCGCTGGGATCCACAGGAGCAGGAACACCGGGAGAAGGCTGCCCCAGGCAGGCGGGGAGGTGTCCCACACCTCGGGCACTCCAGGTGTTTATCCTGCCCGACCCAGAGGAGCTGCCAGGCGCTCAGTCGGAGGCAGCGCCGCGCTCCCGCTGAAGGCGATTAGCAGGGTTTTAGCCGGCTGCTCCCCGTTTGGGATAACTGATGGGAGCAGGCTGGCAGGGAGGCAGCAGGAAGCGCCGGGAAGGAGGATTTGTGCTCTGGCTGCTGTGGGGGAGTGCGATCCCACGCTGTTCCTTTCTCTGAGCGTCTTATTCATGTCCTTCCCTCCAGCTCCGGCAGCGGTGGCTCAGGAGGGGCAGGAAGCAGCTGGGGCCTGGATTACCTGGGACAATTCCCTGTCCTGCCAAAGCCCAGCGCCGCTGGAAGGAGCAGGAAGGAAGCAGCACAATGGAAGGGTCCGTGCAGGAAGACACCCCTCCCTCCTTCCCATCCCTCGCGGTGTCTGGGGAGCTTCTCCGAGCAGCCCCTTGCCTTGGCTGCTGGCCACGCTGGAGGAGGGGGATAGGAGCCTCCTGCTCCTCGTTCCCCTGTGCTGCAGGTGCTGTGGGAAGCCCTGGGAGCACAGGTGAGCAGCTCAGCTCCGGGGTCCCCGAGGAGATGCTGTTCCAGGAGCAGGAAGGACAGGAGCTGATCCTGCAGGAAGCACCTTGCAGGGATTGGGAGAGACACAGGAACAAGTGGTGGTGGTGCCCTGGACGGGCTGTGTGGGGTGTGGCAGTGCCACACAGGTGGCACTGTCCCCTCTGTGCCACTCAGCCCATGGAGAGTGACAAGGAGGAAGCGCAGGATAAGCGCCAGGAGAGGTTTGGATTGGATGTTAGGAAAAATCCCTTCTCCAAAAGGTTACCCAACACTGGAACAGGCTGCCCAGGGATTTCAAAGCCGTGTGGATGTGGCACTTGGGGACATGGGTTGGTGGTGGCTTTGGCAGTGCTGGGGGAACGGTTGGAATGGTTGATCCTGAAGGTTTTTCCAACCTGACCAATTCCATGTCCCCCTGTTACAGCCAGGCTGGACTCCACCAGAGACTCCTCCTGCAGCCCTGGTGGGCACTGCAGTCCCCAGCTGCCTGTCACTGTCCCTTCCTGGGTGGCCTCTTCAGTGTGCTCCATCTCACCCTCCCTCTTTTGTTCCTCCCTCTCCCTCTCTGCCTCCAAGCCACCCCCGGGCGCCTCTCCCGCTGCTCTGCTCAGGTTATTACTCCTCAAATTCCCTCTTCCATGCTGGCAAAGCCTCCCGAGGAAATGCAGCACTCAGGTGGGGAGCCTGCTCACCTCCACCCAGCTCCCCTCCTTGCCCTGCCTCCCCTCAGCCCCCAGGCGCTGCAGAGCTGGGAATTCAGGTGTTCGCCTGGATGGCTCCCAATGAGGAGCATCAAACGGGAACGGAGCACAAAAGGCACCTGGGGAACAAGAAAAGCTCCTGATGCGTTGCTAAGAGGGCCGAGGGGGGAACAGTGCCTGCCTGAGCGGCAGGAAGGAGCAGGGAAGCAGCGGGATTCCAGCAGGATCCACCTGCTCCGTGTCGGCACGAGCAGGCGCTGGGAAGCGATGGATCCAGGGCTGCTCTCCCAACATCCGTGCGAGCAGCCCCTGGCCCGGCCTGCCCCTGCCTCGGGACACACAGGCAGCCTGCGGTGGAGCAGAGCCGCTGCTGCTGCCTGTGGGAATCTCCGATTGCTTCCTGAAGCGTGCTCGGATAAATGGCACCGTGGGAATTCAGAGCGGGGACGCGGGGACAAGCTCAGCGCGGCTCTCAAAGGCTTGGCTTTGCTGGGATCGGCGCTGGAGGACTCCAAGGACGTGTCATTATCCTCTGTGGAGAACCGGCAGAGATTTGCTGGGATTTGTCCATCCCTCCAGGCTCACTTTCCCCCGGTTCAGCTCTGGCCGCTGTTTCCTGTTCGGAGCCGGGGCGGAGGAGAGCCGGGGGCACTGCTGATCAACCCCCCTGCGCCACCCTGGAGCCTTTGCCAGGGAGGGATGGCAGTGCCAGCTGCCCCTCCTGCCCCATCACGCCTTGCTGGGGTTCACAATCCGAGATCCCGAGTGCTCACATCCAATTCCTGCAGCAGCCTGCCGAAGGAACGCTTCCAGCGAAGCGTCCAACGCTCCGAGCTACTCGGTCACAGCACAGGTCACTTCATTGCAGGACATCTGGCCCTGTCCTCAACCTCCTCCAGCCCAGCGCCACGCCAGCCCCTTCCCAGCTCTGCTTGCCTCCCTCTCCTCCCTTCCCTTTGCTCCTGGATGGAGCAGCTGCTCCTCGTCTCTCCCACAGCCTCCCCCACAGCCTGCTCTGACACCCCAGCGTTGTTTCATGTCTCTTTTGCTTCTAGGAACTGCAGTTTGGTGGCTGGCGATGGGGAGGGAACCACGTGAGCTGCAGCAGCAGCATCCCCACGGATCCCTGGCGGGCGTTCAGCCCTTCCCTGGTGCTCCCCTCGGGAGCCAGAGGCAGCCAGGGCTCGGAGCATCCTGCCTTCCAAGAGTTCATGCCTGCTGCGGAGCCCCTGATTCCTCCCTCCTGGCATTTCCCGTCCCTCTGCCCGGACAGCGCTTGGGAGTGGAGTGGGAAAGCCCAGAACCTCTCATCCCGCTGTCCCTGAGCTCAGGATCCGGGCGGGGAAGCAGAGGGAGGACCAGGAGCATCATTTCCCCAACCCAACAGCCCTGAACGTACAGGCAGATTAATTTAGCATGAACGAAACGCTCTTGCAACACGAATGCCCTGCAGCGACAGGGACCAGGCGCTGCTCGGGCTCCAGGCTGGGGCTTGGCTGGCAGCAGGAATGGCGGGGCGGAGCAGCGCTGCCCTGGCTGTGGGCGCTGCAGTGCCTGGGAAGCGGCAGGGGTGCGGGAGGCGGGAGGTCACCCGGAGAGCCTGGGAGAGGGGCTGCAGGCGGTCCCTGCTGGGAGCTGAGCGCGGAAATGGGAGGCAGGACGAGAGGGATGCTGCCAACAGCTGTCCCAGCATCGTGACCCGGGCGGAGGGACAAATCCCGGCTCATCCTGCGGGAGCCAGGCTGGAGGAGCGGGAAGAGCAGCTCTGTCCCGGGGGACACCGCACAGCCTCACCCTGCTGCGGCTCCGGGCGGGTGCCGAGCCACAGAAAATCCTTCTGCTGGAAAATCATCAGCCCAAACCGCAGGCTGCGGGCAGGGCCGAGGGAAGGATGTGACAGCGAGAAAACAGCGCTGCGAACCGACGGCACCGGCTGGCAGCACGGAACGCGAGCGGGATCAGCCCGGGGCTGCAGCGGCACTGCGGGGTCAGCGAACCAGGCTGAGTCACAGCTCAGCTCCGCTTTGCTGAGCTCACTGAGGGTTGGCAGCGCAGCAGCAGCGGCTGGAAAGGTTCACTGGAGGTCCAGGCATGTGAGAGAGAGGAACTGACAGGCTGGGAGAGCTGGGGGGGTTCAGCCTGGGGAAGGGAAGGCTTCGGGGAGACCTTAAAGTCCTTTCCAGTGCCTGAAGAGGCTCCAGGAGAGATGGAGAGAGACTGAGGACAAGGGATGGAGGGACAGGACACAGGGAATGGCTTCCCACTGCCAGAGGGCAGGGAGAGATGGGATATTGGGAAGGAATTCCTCCCAGTGAGGGTGGGCAGGCCCTGGCACAGGGTGCCCAGAGAAGCTGTGGCTGCCCCTGGATCCCTGGCAGTGTCCAAGGCCAGGTTGGACAGGGCTTGGAGCAATCTGGGATGGTGGAAGGTGTCCCTGCCATGGCAGAGGGTGGGACTGGATGATCCTTAAGGTCCCATCCCACCCAAACCATTTTGGGATTCCACGACTTCTGCAGCACACGGAGACTCAGGGATCGACGCAGAGGGTGCTGTGGAGGATTATTAGGGAAGGAGTTGGGAACATCACAGCTGCTGCTTCCAGCCCTGGAAATGTTGCCTGTGGGAGGCTGAGGAGGGCTGGGAGGAGAAGGACCTCTCCAGCTCTGCTGTTCCTTCCACCCTTGTGCATCCTGTGACATCCCCTGCCCCTTGGGGACCTTTGTCCTGAGGCAGCACGGCCACGTCACACCCCTGTGATCTTTGAGCACATCCCTGTTGGCTGTGTGGGAGCAATTCCTCATGGGAATTCCCTCCCAGCTGCTCCAGAGGCTCCAAGAGGGGACTGCATCAGTCCTGCAAGGGCAGTGCCACCAGCAGTGGTGTTGCACAGGGGGCAGGGTCCCTCCTTGGGTCCCCTTGGGTCACCCACATTCACAGCCATGCAGGAAAAGGAGGATTCAAATCCAGATAAAAACACTGGAAAAGCTGGGAACTCCCAAGGGCAGCCCTTGGGAGAGGAGAGGGCTGGTTTCTGGCAGTAGAGATCCACCCTTCCTTGGTTCTGGCCCAGTTCTGAATATCCCTGAATCCCAAACTGATGGGACCTTAAATCCCATCCATCCCACCCCCTGCCATGGGCAGGAACACCCTCCACCATCCCAGGCTGCTCCAAGGTACATCCAGCCTGGCCTTGGACACTTGCAGGGATCCAGGGGCAGCCACAGCTTCTCTGTTAGAGAAGGTTCCTATTAGAACCTGTTAATTAATTAATTTACCCCCCAGCTCCATTTCTGTTTTCCTGACACCAGCTCTGACCCATTGCTCTGTAAGGTTCCACATCTCATTTCATCCTTCAAAAAGCCCCACACAACCCCCTGGGCCACACCTGATCCCTTCCCTCGCTTTGCTGCCCAGCCCGTTTCCAGCACTAGGTTTAATATCCGGAGATGGGAAATATCATCTTTTCTTTCTGTACCATTCTGTGGGTGAGTCTCCCTGCTTCTGGCAATTAGTTCCCATTCACGCCGTCAATTTGCTCTAAATTCTCTCTCCTAATAGCACTTCCATCTGAATCAATTCCTTTGATTCCCTAGTATCAACCTGGAGTGTTACCTGAGGCCCAGGCAGCCTTGGGGAACCCACCAGCCCCATTTTTTCCTGCTTCCCCCTTCCCCTCTCTTTAATTTCCTCCCTGGCTCTCCAGCTGAGTTCTTCCCCTCCCTCTCTCCCTGGGCCTGGTTTGTCTCCTGCCAGCCCCGATATCTCCCCGGGATTTACAGCCTGGCTGTGTTCTCAATTAGCAGGTTCCTTCCAGCTTTCGTGGCTTCCAAGTCACAACATTTCCCAGGCTGTGGCAACATACTAGAGGCTGCAGATGTAAAACAGGTATTAAGTGCATGGAGATCTCCTCAGCCTCGTCATTCCCAGCTCCTGGGGAGCTCTCCAAAGGCTCCACAACACCTGGAAGCAGATGTGGCTTCAGACCACACTCTCTAAGTGACCTTTCCCGGTGCATCCCAGGGAACAAAACCCTTCCTGCCTTTCCCCCTACCCTGGATACTCCTCTTGCATCCAACTGGAAAGAAATGTCCTATCAACCCCTTCCCTGCTTTTGCCTCCTCCTCCTGCAGCTCCTCAGGAGCTGGGCGTGGCTGGAGAGCCCTGCCTGGTCAGATTTACCCCTTTCCCAGGAAAAATCCCCTCCGGGATAAGGCGGAGCGTGGTGGGAGCAGGGGGAGGTGAGGAATCACTTTGTGGATGGAAACATCCCTGCTGAGCTGGGATGAAACATCCTGGAGCAAGGGAAGGCTTCCAGAGGGTGGTTTGGGGTCTCAGGCTGGAATTTCGGGCATCCAGGCCACTCCTTCCCTTCCTCCCAGTGGGGCTGGGATGGCTCTGGGTGTGATCCCTGGGCTGGAATATCATGGCACTGACTGGGCTGCAGTGGGGAGGGATGAGCTTGGAAAGGCACCACGCTGGGAATTCAGCTGGGAAAGGCACCACTCTGGGAATTTAACTTGGAAAGGCATCCCTGGGGCTCTCCCCGCTCTGGGAATTCGGTGCTGACAGTGCCCAGAGCTCTGGATCTCCCTGCAGCCTCTGCCAGGCTGACTCCTGAGCTCAGCTCCGCTCCTGCTGCCTCTCTCTCCTCTCTCCCTGCCCAGCTTTATTAGTTCAGGAAATGAAGCCGAACATCCCTTAGGAAAAGCCTGTAAACTCTGCCTCGCTCACTCAGCTTCCTCCGCAGCAAGCGGGGCTGGCAAGGCCGGGGGAGGCTTGATGGAGCATTTCGAGGAGCAGGAGATAAATGCCTGGGAAGATAACAGGGAGCTCTTGGCTGTGATGGGAGAAGAGTGGCTGCTGAGAGTCCATTCACACCGGAGTGGGGCTGAGCCTGCCTGTGACCCTGGAATTGCAAGGCAAACAGGGTGGGAAGGCCTGGGAAGCGGCAGAGGTTGTCCCTCAGGAGGGCAGGTGGCCCTGTGACCACGAGAAATCCTCCTTTTCTCCCTTCAAGCTCCGCTTAAAGCCAAACGTGACAAAATCCAGGCGCTGTGACAACAGAAATGCCAAAGCCAATTAATCCCTAGGTCATAAACACAATTAAGGAAGCAACCATGGACATGAATCCCAGCCAGGCTGAGGAGAGGGGATCAGGACATCACAGAAATGGGAATTCCCTCCCTCCTGGGGGAGAACCTTGGCAAGGCGGGTGACAGGAGCACCGAGCTGGTGGCTTTGCTGGAGCCGCTTGGCCATCAGGAATGCGAGGGAATGTCTCCGGGTGCTCGCTCTGCTCCCAAGGCGCTCCGAAGAATAATGGCACTGCTCTTGGAGGGATTTCAAGCAGCTGAAATTAGAATGAATGCTGTTTTTAATTTGGACTAACGAGCTTAAAGAGCAAAATGAAAGACTCGCGGCAATTTTGCAGAGTCAAGACACTTAACACGAAGCCGGGGAACATCAGAATGTGATCTTTGCAATGTTTCCCATCTGATCTGCAGAAAGAGCAAACAAGCCCCAGTGTTTGAGTCAGATTAAATGGTTAATTATTACTGCTATTGTTGAACTCTGACAGTGTGGCAAATCAGTGATGGATGGCGGAGGAATGAAGCCGGGCTGGCTGGGAGCAGCAGCCGGCAATGCTCGGGGGAGCTCAGCGAGCTCCGGGGAATCACAGCATCACAGCTGGATTTGTCAGTGTCATCGCCGCTCCTGATGGGACACGGGGACCTTTACAATGGCCCTGACTGGAGCAAAATGGTGCCCTGGGGGCCAGGCAGGGGTGAGGGTTAATAAAAACCCCAAACGCGAGAAATACCTGCGTTTATTGGGATGCTCCCTGCTCAGCAAAGCTCTGCCTGTGGCAGAGAAACCCCCAGGGATTTGCTGGACTCTGCCGTTGTCCCCTGAGCAGCCACTCCGGTACTGAGATAAAATTAAAACACCTCCTGCCTCACCACGACAGACTTCAAGGTTTGTTGGGAGAGCATCTGGCCATATGACGGGAAAAAAAATATGCAATTACGGTAGCGGCGAGGTGCAAAAAGGAAAATAAACGTCCCCAGCTGTGTCACAAAGGCTGTTGATGTGACAGCTCCTGCGCCAGCTCCTGATTTCTGGAGAGCCAGGTCTGTGCAGCTGCTGCTTGAACTCCATCCCACAATGGGAAAATAAAGGGTTTGGGGAAGATGCTGCCCACAGAGGGACCTCAGGTGCTGAGCTGTAGGTAAGAAATTCCTCTTTCTGCACACAAACAGCTTCCAACTGGCACTGCTGGGCCGTGGCTGAGCAGTTTGTGGTGTCTTCATGTGGCACACAGTGTCACTCTCAGTGGGATCACTCCCCCAGATGATGGTCCCAGACTGCTCCGGGAGGAAATTTAATTGTTCTTTCCGTGGAGCCTGAGTTGTGTGGCAGGAACAGCCATCACTTTCAAGCACAGGGTTTGATGGTGCCTCTCACCACCTTTCAGTGGAGGTTTCTGGCTTAATTTATGGCAAAGAAAACCTTTAAAATAAACCTCAATGTTCCAGGTGGAACCAACATTCCAAGCGTTTTCCAGTTTGCTGGGGTGAGATGAACTGCCGAGTGTTTGGGGAGCTTGGATAACTCCCTGATCACATCCCAAAGGCTCCCTGGGATGTGTTAACCAGCCTGAGCCAGGCCAGGACACCCAAGGAATCCTTCCTGGCATTTTTGTGAGGTTGGGGAGGAGGCACATCCTGATTTCTTATGACAAGGATCTGAGTGTGGCTGAAAATCCTTCCCTTCCCTCTGAGCTCCATCCACATCCCTCATCCTCCCCTCACTCCTGAGCTCCTCAACCTCTTCCAAACACTCTCCAGGAGCCAGAGAGCGCCTGAGCATGGAGCAGAGGGAGGGATGTGCCTGGAGCTGGGACATTTCCCACCTTTGGAAGTGCCTGTTCCACCTCGAGGTGCTGCCAGCCTGATGCAGAAGCAGCTCCATCCTCCCCGAAATCCCTCTTTCCCTCGTTCCCAATTCTCCTCCAGCCAGGAGCAGGCAGAGGAGCTTCCGTCCTGCTCACACCCCGCTGGGAGAAGGCATCCAGGTGAGGATGGGGAGCAGGGTGGGATCTGCCAGGCTCTCAGGGCCAGCAGGGCGGGGAGGCTTGAAACAATCCAATTTAGCCGGTGCTGCTCCCAGGGACATGAATAATGGGAAGCTGATGCTAAACTGGAGCCATAATTTTCATCCCAGTGCAAACAGATCCAAATTGTGATAAAAGGTTTTCATCTGCCGAGGCTTGGAGAGGCCCCCGCGCCCTGATTTACGGCGCCTCTTAATGTCGCATCTGACAGCACTTTGCAAACAAAATGTTCTGCCCGTAAACTTGCAGAGAGGGACTGGGGGAGGCTGGGGGAGGGAGGGGTGAGGGGGATGCTGCTGGGACACTGCTGCTCCAGATGGTCCCCAATTTCCCCCCCAGGGCAGCAGGAGAGGCTGCGGGAAGGCGGGAGGAAGGTGAGGATGAAGGCGGAGCAGCCGGGATTGGGAAGCTCCAAGGAGAGCAGCCATCCCTTCCTGCCAACATCTTGGGGTGTCCGAATGGCAACCTGGAGCGTCCTCATCCCAGCGGGGAGCCCGTGCTGCCTCCTGCTCCCCCGAGCCAGCAGGAGCAGGGGGTTGGCTGCTCTGGCTGGGGGAGCCATGGCTGGGACAGGATCCCTCCTCTGCCTCCTCCCGCGGGAGCTGTGCACTCAGCAGGGCTCCCTGGGAGCCAGGTCCATGCCGGAATTCCATCAGCTGAGCCCTTTCATCCTGGATCATGGCTTTTCAGCTTTTCGCTCTCCCCAGGCTCTGTGACCAAGCCCGGGAGGTTCTGTTCTGCTCTCCCCGATATTCCCATCCCCTTTCCCTTCCTGCCTGCCCTGGACAGAACCTCCTGATTGCCGTGCCTTTGGCTGCCCCATCCCTGCCCCTGCTGCCTTCCCCTCCTCCAGCCGCGGAGCCTGACCCCGACCCGAGAGCAGGGAGCCACATCCCCACGGAAAACATCTCCAGAGCGGGCTGGAGAGATCCCAGAGCCCATCCCTCGTGCCTGTGCCGTGCCGGGCGGGAAGAAGCCGCTCCAGCGCCGGGAACGCAGGCTGGCAGGGATGCCGAGCTCCTCGGGAAGCGCGGCGAGGAAGCGGGAGCTGCAGGCTGATGGATCACAGCCCGCGGGCTCCGAGCGCGCAGATCTGCTGCAGTTTGCACCAGTGGAAGCTTTCTCAGCCTGCTTGGCTCCCTTCCCGGAGATAATGAGCTGCAGTAATTGAGCCCGGAGGTCAGGAATGTGCGGCTCGCCGTTGCCAGAGAGGAGAGGGCACTGTCTTGTGCGCAGGGAAGCTTGGCGGAGGTGATGGCGCGTCTCCATGGATATTGGGATGGCGAGCAGCGGGGACCGGGAAATGTGGGGAGAGCAGCGCCGGGCAAGCAGGGCTGGAGTGAAGGCTCCGGGTGTGCTCAGGTGTGGCCTGGAGGAGCCCGCTGGGGGCAGAGCCAGCAGGATCCCGGTGTCCGGGGTTTTGGGGAAGCTGTGGCCCTGCCGGGCAGGGAAGGAAGGAGGGAGATCCTGGATCCCCTTTGCTCCCTGCCAGCTCCAGGGCACGCTGGGATCTCATCCTGCTTTTCCTGGGTGGAACCTTGGACTGGAGCTCTGCTGGTCACACTGTCCCCCCGGCAGGGGAGAGGAGCAGGGCAGGCTTTACCCAACCTGTGTGAGGACAAGGGGATTGTGCACTCAGCAGATCTCCTTGGGAGCCAGAGCCAGGCTGGAGTTCCACCAGATGATCCTTTCATCCTGGATCACAGCTTTTGATTCTCCCCAAACCCTGGGACAAGCCCAGGAGGTTTCGTTATGCTCTCCCTGGTGTTTCCATCCCCTTTCCCTTCCTCTCTGCCGTGGCCACATCAGCATCCAGATGTGCCCAGATGACAGAGCTGAGCTTTCCAAGGGATTCCCACAGCCCAGAGCCCTGGCATGGCAGCAAACCTGGAAGTGCCTCACACTCCCATGTCCCAAATCCTGACACATTTGTCACCCAAGCAGCCTCCTGGGCAGAGGAAATGCCATGGTTGGAACCCAGGCAGTGGGGTCAGCCCCTCCTGTCCCTGTGTGCAGTGAGAGCACACCAGCCTGTTCCTGATGACATTCCCAGCAGAGAGGATTCATCCCTGCAGCCATTCCTAATGTGGCTGGGAATCGCTTCCCCATCTTTCTGTGCCCTCTGCACGTGCTGGGGAAGCACCAGGCTCGGCAGGGGAGGAAAACTGGATGAAAATCAGAGAATCATGGAATATTCTGGGTTGGGTCGGGTTGGGTTGGAAGAGATCTTCAAAGCTCATCCAGTCCCACCCCTGCCATGGCAGGGACACCTCCCACCATCCCAGGTTGCTCCAAGCTACATCCAGCCTGGCCTTGGACACTGCCAGGGATCCAGGGGCAGCACAGCTTCTCTGGGCACCCTGTGCCAGGGCCTGCCCACCCTCACAGGGAGCAATTCCTTCCCAATATCCCATCCATCCCTGCCCTCTGGCACTGGGAAGCCATTCCCTGTGTCCTGTCCCTCCATCCCTTGTCCCCAGTCCCTCTCCAGCTCTCTTGGAGCCCCTTTAGGCACTGGCAGGAGCTCTGAGGTCTCTCTGGAGCTTCTCCTCTCCTGGTGAACACCCCCAGCTCTCCCAGCCTGGCTCCAGAGCAGAGGAACTCCAGTCCTTGGAGCATCTCTGTGGCCTCCTCTGGACTCTCCAGCATCTCCAGGTCCTTTCTGTGCCCCAGGGAGCTTTCAGGGCACCATGGCTGGGGCAGCTCTGCAAGTGAGGTCTCACCTGAGGGGGCAGAGGGACAGAATCCCTCCCTGCCCTGCTGCCCACGCTGGAGCTCAGCCCAGGATCCATTTGGACTGGGCAGAGAATGGATGGGAGCAGCCCTGAGTAGAAGGACATGGGGACATTGGTGACAACAAGCTCAACATGACCTGGGATTGTGTCCAGGTGGGGAAGAAACAGTGATCCCAAATGCTGACATCTTTCTTTCTCTAGCAGGGGACCCTGGGTGGGAGACAGAAATCCTGAGACAACAAAACCTGTCCAGGTTTAGGGGCATCTTGACAGCATCCCTGCTGCAGCCCTGGCTGAGCTGGAAACACCTGGAAAACGAGGGATTGATTTCAGGCACTGGAGCTTTCAACAGCCCTCGGCTTGCTCCAAAACCCAGGTATCCATCAGGACAGAGGGAAAGCACAGGATGTGCCCTCAAACCCACAGGCGAGCTGGAGGAGCTGCTGAGCTCATGGAGCTTTTCCCCTCCTCGCCAGGGCCTGGGAATGCTCTGGCTGTTGTCAGAGCAACAGCAGCTCTGAGCAGCTCCTCCCGGCAGTGAAGTTCTGCTCTGACCCTCAGCAACAGCTCTGTGTCCTCCCAGCACCATAAAGCACCTCTGGAGCTTCCCCAGGGAGAGAGCTCCTGGCAGGGACCAGCAGGCAGGAAAAACAACCCCATTCCCCTGGTAATTCCCACTATAAACCACACTGGGATAGCACTGGGTAGGTCCCAGACTCAATATTCTATCCTCCTGCCAGCACAGGAGATTTTGCTCCTCGGGTGCTCAGCAGCCCTCAGGTGGCACAGAAAGTCCCTGTGATGGCACTGGGGCACAACCAAGACCTGGGCTGGCACAGAGAGAGCCTTTCTGAGCATGCAGCAAAACCAGGTGTGGGCACAGAAAACCCCAAAATGAAGTGAAGAATTAATTTAAAATAAGCCGGCAGCCCCAAATGGGAAGGGCTGCAGTGGTTTCTTTTGGTTTTGGGTTTTTGGTTTTCGGTTTCATTTGGTTTCTTTTGGTTTGGGGTCCAAAAGAAAGCCAGACATGAATAGCAGAGGTCAGGGCTGATGGGTTTCCACATTCCCAGTGAGCTGGGCAGGGCACCAGGCAGTGAGGAGCAGTGTGGGGAGCTGCCAGCCCTCCTCTGCTGGGACAGAAAGGGCAAAACCAGCTTGATTTTGGGGTAAAGCCCTGGTTCCTGCAGCTGGAACTGCGAGTGCTGCCTCTGTGGGGTCCTGCTGTGCTCTTCCCCAGATTTTGCTGGACCAAAGCAGCCCAGCCCTGAGGAGGATGGGCAGAGAACTGTGACTTTAAGGTACCGTATAGCAAAGCGAAGTTGAAGTCTCTGGAAGCTTCAGGACAAACAGGCACGGATTCCAGCAGTTCAAACTGCAGCCTGACCCCGTGCCAGGGGTATTCTCATCCCCGTAGGACTCCTGGGGTGTGAGGTTTGTACCCAGGGCTGCAAATTCCTGCCCCTGGTTCTGCTCAGCACAGGACAAATAGCTCAGCACAGGACAAATCTCCCCCGTGTTTCCACCCAAGGAAATTCCCAATCCACCTGCTCCCAGAGCTGCTGAGTGCAGAGCCCTGGAGCAGTGCCACAGCCTCCCCGAGCCCAGGGCCATCCCAGCCCCGCTCCTTCCTGAGCAGCACAATAGCTCCCCACAAGAGCTCTTCCTCTGCCCCTCCAGGACAGCCCTGCAATCCTTTCAGGAGCTGCTTCCAAATGCATTCTCCAGGTTTTTACCACAATTTCTCAACCCCCCTTCACCTCCTCATTCCCTCTTGCCAGCTGCCTGACTCCAGCACTCCCCAGCTCACCCAGCACCGAGGTTTTCCCTCTCTCCAGCCACATTTTAAGGAGATGAAGAGTGGTTTTTGCTGCCTTTTGGTTGCTGCTCGGTGTGAGAATTCAGTGTTCATAAAGCCCCTGGGAACTCCTGCTCTGCTGGGCTCTGCTGGCTCCCTGACTAGAAAGAGCTCCTTTATCCCTGCCCTGCCAAACAAGCCAAACTTCACCATTCCCAGCTCCCCCCTCCCGGGAATCCCTGCCACACTGGGAGAGCCTTTGGAAATGCTGCATTGCCAGCAGCCAGGCTGGCGCTGCCATGGCTGGGGTCACAGCTCCCACCAAGAGTCATTAGTGTGCCTTTCTCTGCCCTTGAAAGCTCTCTCATATAATGTTCTGTCTGTTTGTGTTTGGGAAGGATTTTCGGTGGATTTGCTGCTGCTGAAGCTCTTTCTGTGTGGGTTTTTCCCTGGAGTGGGGCTCAGGGTGCCCTTTGGCTCTGCCCCTGGCTGGAGGGATCTCTGAGGGGTTTTGGGCTGTGGATCTGAGAGGACAAAAATCAGCAGCACCGATTTCCCAGGTTCCCAGGTTGCCAGGAGGATGGGTCAGGGCTCCTCCCAGGGATATCAGGACAAACAGGCACTGATTCCAGCAGCTCAGACTGCAGCCTGACCCCCGTGCCAGGGGTGTTTTCATCCCTGTTGGACTCCTGGCACTCCCTGTCTGTGAGGTTTGGAGCCAGGGCTGCAAATTCCTGCCCCAGAGGATCCCTGCTCCACCTGGGCTTTTCCCACCCTGCCTCATCCTGCTCAGAAAGCAGCTCCTGCTCTTTGTTCCCTCTGCTTCCCACATTCAGGAGCAGATTCCTGCTCTCCCCTCTCCACACATCAGCCAGTTTTGCACAGGAATCTCCCTGCAGATCCTGCAGCGAGGATGAGGCACCTGGTGGACCCAGGGAAGTGCTGGCAGCTCCTGTCTGCAGTGGGACGACCCAGCTGGGCTGCTTCCTTCCAAGGCTCCACTGGTGCCACCTCAGCTGCATCTGCTGGGCTGCTGCCTGACACATCTGCACACCCCTGACCAGTCCTGCCATATGCCCAGGAGGGATCTCTATCCTTGCAGATCCCTGGGAGCACAAGGGGATGGTTTGTGGCCCAAGGAATGCAGGATTTTCTCCTGGCTCAGCCAGAAGTGTGATCCCATCCAAGGGTGGCCCCAGGGACCTCATCTGACCCATTTCCAGATCTCACCCTCCTCTGATCCCTGCTAAATCCACATCTTCAGGCGTTCCTTGTGGCCACGAGTCCCTCCAGCTCTGCTTTTGCTGTACATTGGAAACTGTTTCCTTTTATCTGCTTTAATTAGGAGCTTTCTGCTTTCCTGCCCTGGCGCTTGCCTTTCCACGTGGAGAGAAGGGGAACAAGGGACAGGCTGTTCATGGCACCTGGCATGGACAGACCTCACCTGAGCAGGTGCTGCACCACATCCCCCCCAGCATCTCCTCCCCACACAAGGGGATCCCAGTCATGGATTCATGGAATGGTTGGGTTGGAAGGAACCTCAAAGGTCATCCCATTCCACCCCTGCCATGGCAGGGACACCTTCCACTGTCCCAGGTTGCTCCAAGCCCTGTCCAGCCTGGCCTTGGACACTGCCAGGGATCCAGGGGCAGCACAGCTTCTCTGGGCACCCTGTGCCAGGACCTGCCCACCCTCACAGGGTGCAATTCCTTCCCAATATCCCATCTGAATTTCCCCTCTTTAAGTTTTAACCCATTTCCTCCTTATCCTGTCCCTCCATGCCTTGTCCCCAGTCTCTCTCCATCTTTCCTGCAGCTCCTCCAGGCTCTGCAAGGCCACACTGAGGTCACCCCAAAGCTTCTCCTCTCCAGGCTGAACAATCCCAACTCTCCCAGCCTTTCCTCCCAGCAGAGCTGCTGCATCCCTCTGCTCATCCTGCTGCCTCCTCTGGACTCTCTCCAGCAGCTCCAGCTCCTTCCTGTGCTGGCGCCAGGGCTGGGGCAGCTCTGCAGCTCTCTGGGGTCTCACCTGAGCAGGACAATTCCTCTCCAGTTCCCTGCAGGCTGAGTCCCTGGGGTGCAGCACCTCCATCCCCCTGGTGCTGCCTGCTCCCCAGCATTCCCCCATTCCCATTGTCAGATCACTGTCCTTGTGCTTCTCCAGGCCTGAATTCCCTTCATTATCCATGTCCTGTGCCAGGTCACTGCTACCTTCCCCCCTGTGTGATCAACCGAGGCTTTCTCCCCCAGCAGAACGTGTCACATCCTCCTGAGCACGGCAGAAAACATTCAGCCTTGGGAAGGCAGGCAGTGCTCTGGAATGAGGGACACGTGGGATGGCAGTGGGGAGAGCTCCTCCATTAGCTCAGACCCGCAGGAAAATCAATCCCCTGGTGTTGAATTCCCCTCTGCAGGTGTGGATTCCGTGCCATGATTCCTGGGAAAAGCTCCTGCCCTGCCAGGCTGTGCCCAGGGTGTGAGTGTCAGCAGGGATGAGCTCAGACACCCGAGCTGAGCTGTTCCCACTCGGCTCTGGGTGTCCGTGGAGCTCTTCTCACCACTCATTCCATTTCATTCGCACTCTGCGCTGAGGAAAATAAACTTCCAGGCACGACGTGTCGGATAGAGTGTGGCACAGAGCCCTGAGCTGCTGCAGGAGGAGCCCAGGGTGATTAACGGGGTGCAGATCCCACCTCCGGCCCCATCAGGCTGACCTGGCTCTGCTCTCATCTTCTCACGAGGAGAGTTTTGCAAGGAGGCACAAAAAGCTGCTGCACAAAGGCTGCATTGCTGGGAGCTCTCCTTCCTCAATGGGAAACACAGCAAATAGCTGAAAAAAATCCAGGAGGGCTGGAAGGAGTTCCAGCTCTGTCGAGAGGCTTTCTAGGAGACAGAGTGATGCCCTGCAGCCAGGAAGGGTCAGGAGCTGCCTGGAAGCAGCAGCTCTGCCCAGGGCTCAGGTGGTCAGGCAGAGTTTCAAGTGCAGCCTCTGAGTGCCCAGCGATGGCTGGAAACCAGGTGAGGAGCTGACCCCCAACACATCTCCCTGGAACCAGGAGCTCCTTGGAAACAGAGAGGAGCCAGCATGGCCTGGCCTCCCTGGCTCTGGGTGAGGGCTGAGGGGCCTGGAGAGCTGGGCTGGCACAGCACAGCCTCGGGCACAGCCTGCTGAGGGGTGACAGCCCTGCTCTTCCACATCCCACGGGAGCACAGGCTGTTCCCACTCACTGCAGGGCACTCCTGATCCTCCTGCTGCTGTCACCTCCTCCCTGCAGCTCAGGGCCAGGTGACAGACCCGATGGACACGGCAGGATGGAGCAGAAGGGAAGGAGAGCCAGGCAGGGACAGGCAGGGGGAGAAGCAGGAAATGGGTGAAGAGGCAGGGGATGAAGAGATGGGATGAAGCAGGAAGAGGATGAAGTGATGGGATGAAGCAGGAAGAGGATGAAGTGATGGGATGAAGCAGGAAGAGGATGAAGTGATGGGATGAAGCAGGCAGGGGATGAAGAGATGGGATGAAGCAGGCAGGAGATGAAGAGATGGGATGAAGCAGGAAGAGGAAGAAGAGATGGGATGAAGCAGGCAGGAGATGAAGCAGGCAGGAGATGAGGCTGTCAGGGGTATGAAGAGAGGGAAATGAGGAAGGGAAATGAGGCAAGGTGGGGACAGGAGGCAGACACAGGGATGGAGAGGCAGAGGATGAAGCAGGAAAGGAAGGAAGCAGGCAGGGAATGAAGAGGCAAGGGGTGAAGCACGAAGAGAATGAAGCAGGCAGATGAAGGCAGAGAATGAAGCAGGCAGAGGATTAAAAGGTAGGGGATGAAGAAGTCAGGGAGTGAAGCGGGCAAGGAATGAAGCAGGCAGGGGATGAAAAGGCAAGGGATAAAACAGGGAGGGGATGAAGAGACAAGGAATGAGCCAGGTTGATTTTAGTCCAAGCAGCCAAGCCCTGCTGCTGCTGCTGCAGAAGTTTCCCTGGGATGATTTCTCCAGGCTGGCCTGGACCCCTGAGAGCTGCCTGGGACACAGGATGGCCTGAAGGGGCTGGAAGTCACAGGAGAGGAGCTGCAGCAGGACCCTGGGCAGCTGAGGGGCACAGAGGGTGGCACAGAGGGTGGAGCAAAGTCGAGGGGAAGCTGCCACAAGGAGCAGAGCAGGCATGTGGAGAGGTCTGGACAGGATGGGACAGCTGGGGAAAGGGATGGGGGGGATGGGATGGGATGGGATGGGATGGGATGGGATGGGATGGGATGGGATGGGATGGGATGGGATGGGATGGGATGAATGGGATGGGGTGGATGGGATGGATGGATGGGATGGGATGGGAGCTGGAGCCCAGCCATGCAGGGACACAGTGACCCCACAGGCTGTGCACACCCATGTCCCTCACAGCCCATCCCTGCTCATTTGATTAATGACCCCTCTGGCCAGCTGGAGAAATTGGGAGGGTTGGCAGCTCAGCGACAGAGATTGGCACTCATGTGAAAAACAAGGAAAAGGGTTCAGTGAAAGCCTGGCACTGTGAAATGAGGGGAATGAATTCAAAGGCAGCCAGGCCACAGTGTCAGCAGCAGCACAGGCAGGCAGTGCCCTGCCTGGGGACAGAGCAGAGCCTGGCAATGTGGGCATGGCCCCATGGTCACCCCATGGATCCGGGCAGGAGCATGGCCAGGGAGGGATCAGGGAGCCTGGGAAGTGCCTGGAACTGCAGCTGAGGGGGAACAGGGTGGGAGTGGACTGGAGAGAAATGCCAAGGGCTGGGGTGCAGAGCATGGGGCATTGCAGTGCTGAGGCACAGCCTGGGGGAAAACAGCACCTCTGATGGTGCAGGCTGAGATGGGGACAGTGGGGACAACGAGGAACTGCCCCGAATTCCCTCTTATTCCACCTCTGGATGATGGAACAGCTTGGCAGATGACATCTGAGGAGGCTGGATCTCCTCCAAATACTGTCCCCCCCTGCAGGGACAATATTTGCTGCTGCTGCTGCGGTGTTTGTCACCTCACTGCAGCTCCGAGCTCCTGGCTGGGCACAAAATGATTCCAGAGAGAAAAGCCCAGAGCAAAAACCCATGGAGGGACAAAGGGGAGCTGTCAGCACTTTGGAAATGAACAGGAAACCAGCAGCAAGCAGCTCCCAGGGGGATGGGTGGGCTCCTCCAGCAGGATCTGCAGGAGGGATGGAGGGATCCAGGCAGGGATGGGTTGTGCTGGGGGATCTCCTGCTGGAAGGTTCTTCCCATAAAAGCTCCAAGTGCAGCTCAGCAGGGCCAGAGGGAGCACAGGAAGCTCCTGGGATGTGCCCTGCTGAACTTCCCGAGGTTCCTCCGTGGATATTAAAATTCCCTGTGGCAACTGATTGCTTTCCAGCCCTGTCCATGAGGTTATCCAAGCCCCTCACAGTGCAGACCTTCCATCCATGGGTGATCCCAAGGGATCCCAGGGCTTCTCTGCCAGGGCCAGAGCAGCCCATGGTGATCCCCAGGCTGCAGGATGGCATCCAAAGGACATCTGGGATGGCTCCATCCTGGCACTGCCTGTGGGAAGGAACGGGGCAACTCTGACCTCCGAATTCTGGAGGAATCCAGGCAGAGAGGCACCCCTGGTGTCCCTCTGAGTGTCATGTCCTGTGGAATGTCCTCTGGGCTCGTCAGCTTCCACAGGAAAACGAGCAAATCCCTCAGTCTGGGGAGTTCCTGGTGGCTTTGGAGGCTCTGGGAAGCAGAGAAGTCTTAGGATATTTTCCAGAAAAACCCCAACCTGGCTTGGACACTCCCAGCTCCTCCCTGTGCCCTTCACTGCCCCTGTCCAGGAATGTTTATCCATGGAATGGCTGCATCCTCCATCCAGGGGGAACAGGAACTGAGCAAGAGCTTGGAGTGCTGAGCTGGACATCCCCAAGGCATTTCCCAGGGACAAACTCCAAGGGCATTTGTGCCACTCTGGAGGTGTGGGACAATCCCAGCAAAGGCAGGTGGGAGCTCAACTGGCAGAGTGGATGTGGGATTGGAGCTCTGGGCTGATGGGAAGGAGCAGAGAAAAGGGACTTAGAGCACATTAAACCCTCGGATCTGAACCATAAACAACCCCACAGATCCATGCTGGAATCAGGGAGTGACCTGAGAAATTTCTGTTTGGGATTTGACAGATTGTCCTGAGGAGGTTTTATCCAGAACAGCTCATGGAAGTACAACTGTGCTAATTCCAACCACGAGATCTGCAGCAGGGAATGCTGCCTGTGACTGGATGGTGCAATTCCCTTAGTTTGGGCGATATCTGCCCAAGGAGAAGGAGGAAAATCCTGCTGGGAAGGAGGACCAGGTAGGACAGGGCCAGAGGAGCCCTTCCCAGCCCCCTGAGGAAAAGGCTCCTGGCAGGAATGCTATTTGCAGCCTCTGCTGCTCTTCCTGAGCCAGGGGGGTTGGATGTCACAGATCAGCTCTGACAGCCATCCCAGAGGAGTTTCCCTTCCAAAATCCATCTCCAGGAGCTGAGCTGAGAAATCCATCCTCTCTCCTGGGAGCTGCTTGCTGCCATGGGATCCTTCCTGTGATTCCAGCTGCAGGGTCGGGGCTTCAAGGAGCTGGTGCTTGTTGGGAAGGAGGGCTTTTCCTCCCCAAGCCCTCAGATCCAGTGATTTTCCCCTGAAAACTTTGAGGAAACAGTGCCCTTTGGACAGACAGGGAGTAGCTGACATATCCAACTGTAAGTCCATTTATTTTGGATGATTTTAATTCATTAGTGAGAAGCAGAGAGACCGAAACACGTGGAAAAGGAGGAAAGGAGGATTTGACTGAGGCTGGAAGCTTCTAGATCCACACTAACCTCACTGGGGGGGTTGGGCAGGAGGAAAACCTGGCCTGCACACAAAACCCCCACATGATCCCAGGAAATACATGGGAAACCCAAACCAAACCCACCCAGACCATGGAAAGCCACCCAGGGAAGTGCTGCAATCATCATCCCTCTGAGTGTTGAAAAACCACGAGCTTGGGGACACTTGGCAGTGCTGATGGCCAGACTGAAGTCTTGGACAGTCTTGGAAGTCTTTTTCAGTCTCATTAATTCCGTGATTCCGAGCTCTGCTCCTGGAGGAGGGGCTTGGTGTGATCCCACTGTCCCCTCTCCCAGCAGGATTGCTGGTTTAGATTTCAAGATTCCAGGGTTTAGGGGAGGAGCTGCAGCATTGCCATTAACCCCGAGGAGCTCCACTTTTAGCTGGAAAAAGCCAGTTCCTGGTGCTTTTTTGTGCACTGGGCATTTGAAACATCCCCAGGAGCCAGGGCCACGCCCAGGGATGTGCACAGGGATGCTGGGGTGGGGAAATGTCCCTCCGACCTGCTGGATCAGCTGGTTCCCATTTGGAGGTGGCCACGGGAGCATGAAGGAGTCAGCAGGAGATTTCCAGCCTGCAGATTTCCCGTTGAACATCCCAGTTGTGCCGGCTGAGAGATGGGAAGTGACAAAGGCCAGGCTCCTTTTGCCGAGGCAGGAGATGCTGCTGGCACGGGCAGCCCACTCAGCACTCCTCAGGGACACGTTCCCTGCTGCAGGCCCTGCCCTGGAGCTGCTGCCACTGCAGCACAGGCAGGAGCACAGGATCCCTCTTCCCTCGGAGGGATTTGCTCCTGCAGCCAGCGAGGCGTGGGATGTGTGTGGATCATGGTGTCACTGCTGGGAAAAGTCCCACTGGTGACAGCACAGCAGGTTCTGGGTGCTCCACGTGCTCCAGGTTGCTCAGGAATTCTGTCTTCAGCCTGGAGCACTTGGTTTAGCCCCTGGAGCACAGCTGAGAACCCCAGGGACAACCAAGTCTTCGGCAACAACTCCAGAAGAGACAAGGATCTGTCTGGGGTCTGCAAATGGAGGCTGGATTTTCCACCCTTTTCCTGCTCCTCCACTCACTCCTACTGGCATGTCCTGGTGAATTGGGAGGTTACAGGGACAGGAGGAGAGGGAACAGCCTCAGGCTGGGCCAGGGGAGGCTCAGCTTGGACAGCAGCAGGAATTTCTCCATGGAAAGGGTGCTCAGGCCTTGGCAGGAGCTGCCCAGGGAGGTTTGGAGTGCTCATCCCTGGAGGTGTCCAAGGAAGGGCTGGAGGTGGCATTCAGTGCTCTGGGCTGGGGACAAGGTGGGGATTGGGCACAGCTTGGAGTTGATGATCTCAGAGGTCTTTTCCAACCTCAGTGATCCTGGGATTCTGGAATTCTGGGATTCTGTGCTTCCACCTTCCCTATCCTTACACAGTAGAGAGGAGGAGAAATGGCAGAGGATCCATGGGTGGAGATGCACTCCTGGAATGGGCAGGAGCTTCTCCCCATGAGCAGCCTCTGCTCTGGAGCTCCCTGTGATCTCAGGCTTCAGGAGCCAGGAGCTTCCCCAGTTAAAAGGCATTTCCAGGCTTTTATTGGGAAGAGCTGGTGAATTCTCCCTGGCTGAAGAGCACACACAAAGAATTGATGTCCAAACTCCAGGCTCTGGGGAAGCTCCAGGAACTCCTGTGACCCTTTGATTCCCCAGTTCAAAGATGTGATGTTCTCAGCACTTCAGGCTGTTTTGGGAACTGACCAAGAATTCCACCTCATTTGTTTATAATCAGCTCGGAGTTTTCTCCGGGATCCACGGAAGCTGGCAAAGGGACACGGCTGTTTATCCACCAGAGCTTTGCAAACACGGAGTGCAGGGGGAAGGGGCTGGGAGGCTGTGAATGCAGCTTCCTGATCCAAATGTTTGCTCTCCCTTTTCCCCTTGGGTCTGCACAGTGTGGAAAGAGGGTCAGGGAAAAGCATCCCTGCTTTGGTCACATTCCCATAGGAAGCATCTGCTGCTAAGCATATGGTGCGGAACAAAACCATCCCAGAAACACAAACACAGCCTTTTCCTTGCTGTCTGCTCCGCAGAAATTCAGGATGGGGTGCTGGGAAGAGGGGAGGTGGCCTGTGGGGTGTTGGTGGCACAGCAAACTCGGGGTGAAGCTGCTGGGACAGGATCAGTGGAACTCTCCGTGGATCCATCAGCTGAAGGTCAGGAGCGAGCTCTGCGCTACCCCAGCTGGGCCAGCTTCCCAGGAAAACTGAGCATGAGGTGCAGGGAGAAGGGAGGGAGCTGGAGGAACAAGGACAGGCCCAGTGAGGGAAGGGGAAGGACAGGGAAATCTCCAATTTTGGGTACAGGGTTGTGGCTGCTACCCAGACTTTGGTGTGACCCCACCTCTGTCCCTCCCTGCACCACCCAGCTGGATTTTTGGGATCCTTTCCCAGCTGAAGATTTAGGAATTCAAAATAGTCTCATTGCTCTGATTGAACAGAGGGCCCACCTTAGCAGAGAGAGGTTTCCAGTCGCCAGTAGGAAAAAAAAAATTCGTTTTCCTTAAACAAAATAAATCAAAAGCTGGATAAAATAGGAAAGTGCAGTGTCCAGACAAGGGAATTCCAGGGGAGCTGCTCCCCACTGGTCTTTTCCACCCTTTCCAAAGCAGAGCTTTGATTCCCACAGGCAGGCACAGCCCAAACCTCCTGGGGCAGCCATGGCATCTGGGAAGCACAGAGGGATGGGGATGGCACAGGGAATGGTGTCCCTGCTCCTGTGTGGAGCCCTGGGGTGTGGGATCCCTGTCCCTGGGATCAGGAAACCCAAACAACCCCAGAGGCTCCAAATCTCTTTCATAATTAGGGAAAGGCTCCAAGCCAATCCCTCCCTGCTCCTGGTGGGAAGTTTGTCCACAGCCCCCCTGATCCCCTGATGGCTTCAGCAGTTTTTCCAGTTTCTCCTGAAAATCTATTCCCGCATAGCTTATCCCCTTTGCTCCTGTGCCAACACCAGCCTGCAGTTTCAATAACAGCACCAAGCTGGTGTTTACCCTCCCCTGACTCTTTCTCCCCAAAATATTTATGGAGAGCTCTCCCATCCCTGAGCCATCATTTCCCAGGATCAGCATTAAGGGGCAGTGCCATGGTTTATACATGAGCTGAGCCAGGAGAAATTTCCTGCAGGGCCAGTGGCTCTGGAAAACTCCTCCTGGGAGCAGCCTCAGGTGCACGTGGAGGGGAATTGTCCCACAGCTCTACAGCCTCCTGAAATGCCAGCTTGGAGGGGCAAGACTTGCTTTTGGTAGAAACTCCATGGGCACAGTGCATCCCTGTTTTCCAGCAGGTGGGAGGCTTGGGAAGAAGCTCAGGGCTGGAATTTCAGTGGGAAAGGATGGTAATTCCATGGTGTCCCACCTCACAGGCTGCCCTGGTTCCTCCTGCTGGAGGTTCCCTGTCTCCATGGGCTCTGGCTGGGTCAGATGTGGCTTTCCTCAGCAGGGATCCACCTGGATATTGTCCTTGCAACTGTCCACACTTTCTCCTGGCTACTCATCCCATTTTCCTTTGGAAATTCCTTCTCCCTGGGCATTGAAATTGATTTGGGATGATGTGGGTCCTTCCCTGGTGTCATCACTGATCCTGTCCCACATCCCACTCTTGATCCCATGAATCCCTGCCCAGCTGGGACCACCCTGCCCTGGTTCCAGCTGGGATGGAGTCAATCCCTCCTGCCCCACAGCTGTTCCAGGGCTGTGCTTTGGGTTGGGAATGGGAATGCTGTGGATAACACACCAATGTTTTGGGGTTTTGCTCACTCGTGTTTGTCCCAAGTCAAGGACTTTTTTCTTGTCTCCTCCTCTGCCAGTGAGGAAAAGAACGTGGGTCAGCTAACCTGGACTGACCAAAGGGAATTCCACAGCTGGAACATCATCTCTGGGGTAGAAACTGGGGGAGTTACTGGGAAAGGGCTGATCTGGGTTTGGGAAGGGGGGTCCGGCATCAGTCAGGAGGTGGTGAGCGATTGTTTTGTGCATCACCTGTTTTTTCCATTGTTACTATTATTATTATTATTATTATTATCATCATCATCATCAGTTATAATGTATTATTATTAATATTTAAACCATTTTTATTTACTATTATTACTGTATTTTACTTTATTTTCAGTTTTTAAACCGACTGTTCTTATCCCAACAAACAACTTTATTTCGATTCTCCCCATTCCACCAAGATGGATCCCATCTGGGAGGTTTCTCCAAGCTGTCCAACCTTGCCCAGGCTGGATTCCCAATAATTCTCTTCTACTTCACCACGTTCCCACAGGAATTTTTCCCTGGGATGACAAACTGACTGACCAGAAACAGGGGAAAACCAGGATCTGGAGAAAAGATCTATCTGCTCTGACCTGAGCAAGAGGCCAGGCTTTAGAATAGACTTTAAAGGAAATTGTAATTAAAAGTACTGAAATAAATAGAAAAAGGGATTAAATCCCACATGGATTTACCAAAGGCGCTTCATGGCAGGTTGGCTGTTTTTAGGAAAGAATCTGCTTTCCCAGACAAAAGAATTCCAGGAGATCTCATCTCCCTGAACCTCAGCCAAGCATTTGATGTAAGGCACAGGAGAAATTATTAATTAAACTGGTGAGGATGGGGATTAATGGAGAAAGGAGCCTGGGAAAGCTGGGAAATGCCCGGAGGGGAGGTGGCAATTGATAGAGTTAAACCAGCAAGCTCGGAGCTGCAGGCAGGCTGCTAATGGAGTTCCTCAAAGATCCATTTGGGCTCTGCTTTTCCTTAATATTCCCACTAATGATCTTTGCACAAAAGGTAGGAGGCTGCTGATAAAACCTGCTGGGGATTCAAAGGAGAAGCCGGTGCTGGCAGCAGTGGAATATCAAACAGAGGAGATTGGGTGACCTCAAAGACTGCAGGAAGAGACCTGGAAGGGAATTCAATAGGACAAATGTGGGGTCAGGGACTCAGGAACTGATCCAGGAACTCCAGAGCAGCTCCAGCAAATGAAGAGCACGAGGAGTTCTGGGGAGTCGCTCAGGGAAAGGTCATACACTCTGTTTGGATCAGAGGGAAAAGGTGAGCTGAGCTCCAGGAGCTCCTGGGGAGAGAAATCCCTCAGCTCCAGCACCAGTCTTGCCACTCCTGCTCCCTCCAAGGCTCTCCCATATTGTCCCCCTTCCCATCCTTGGAAGGATTTGGCCTCCCTGCCCACCAGGATTGCTCCAGGGAGGGGATGGAGGAGAATCCTCCGAGCTGCCGAGATGTGGCACAAAGGAAAACAGGGCTGGACAAGCCATGAGTCCTGCAATAATCTGCTACAGAGAGGAGGAGAATTCCCAGCGATAAGCATTGAACATCTGTGTGACACTGGGAGGGCTCTGGGACCTCAAGATCTCCAGCCCTGTGACCACAGAGATGTGCACGCCATGCTCCAGGTTTGCTCCAATTCAGCAGGAATTTCTCCATGGAAAGGGTGCTCAGGCCTTGGCAGGAGCTGCCCAGGGAGGTTTGCAGTGCTCATCCCTGGAGGTGTCCAAGGAAGGGCTGGAGGTGGCACTGAGTGCTCTGGGCTGGGGACAAGGTGGGGATTGAGCACAGGCTGGATTTGATGATCTCAGAGGTCTTTTCCAACCTCAGTGGCTCTGGGATTCTGGGAATGAGCCAGCTGGGGCAATGCTGTATCCCTGCTCTCCTCTCTGCCTGCTGCCAGTGCTTTGCCACCAAGCTGGGTGGAAGGGACATCCATCAAAACATGTCACCTCCTCTCTGTCACTCGGCTCTGCTCCAAACCTCCTGTGACGAGGTGGCCCAGCCTGGCCAGTGGCTGTGGGTGACAAAGCCCCAGTGGCTCCGTGCAGCTCTGAGTGCCACACGTCCCCTGCCACCCCCTTCCCTGGGCCTGTCCCCCAGAGATGTCCCCTCTCCGCCCACAGGCTGTGCCCTGCCGAGGCTGCCGTGTCCCCTCTCCATGCGAGGTGACAGTGGATCCATGGGGGGTGGCAGGACACACAGGGCTGTGGCACAGCCCAGCTCCCGTGCCAGCTGCTCCTGCTTCCACCCCATCGCTCCCCTCGGATGGCTCCCTGGCGCTGGCAGCAGCAGCAGCAGCTCTGTGACCCAGGAATTGGGGATGGCAGCTCCTGGAGGAGGCCTGGGCACGGGGCAGGCTGGTGACAGTGACTGCCTGGCTTCCCACGGTGACACGGCAGGGTGGGAGCCAGGATGGGGGTGGATGGAGAGGGAAATGTCAGGAGGGTTCTGGGTGTTCCCAGCCCTTGTCTGGAGGGGATGGGCTATGGGAAAACTCCCTTCCTGGGCAGAAGGTGCTCCTGCCTCCAGGGAATTCCTGCAGAGAGGCCCAAGGGCTTCACCTCCTCCCTCCAGGGCCTTCACTCCCTCAAGGACATTGCCTCCATGTTTTAGGCTGGAAACACAGCCCCACTGCCACTCCAGTGACCCCAAACTGCCATCTGCCTCATCCAAACAAACCTCCAGGGCTGCCTGGGCCCTGCTCAGGGGATGGAAGAGTTTTCCAGATATCCCAGGGGAATAATTTGACCTGGAGGATGCAGCTCAGCTGGGAAAGGAGCTCCAGGAACCTGCTGAGTCTGTCCCTGTTATCCTCAGGAGCCTCCAGCTCGCAGCTCAGCAATGCCATCCCTGCTCACCCCAGGGAGACCTTGGGAATGGGCGTGGATTGAGGGATGGATCCTGGTGCTGAGGACAAAGCACATCCCTGTCCCCTCCTGCCACCTCCCTGGCACCCCCATTGCCCTTCTCCATGGGGTGACCCAGCTGCTGCTGCAGGTGCAGCGCTTTTCCCTGACACTTCAGCCATTTCTCCACATTCCTGCTGTTATCCCAACATCCAGAAATGGGAGTTGGGATCCTCGAAGCCTGGCTGGTGAGCCAACCCCAAACAATCCCAGCCTCATCGCTTGCTGTGTATCCCAAGTAGGTGAGAAGAAGCAGGGAAGTCGTTCAATGGATAAAGAATTCCCAAGCACCTCGTTGTGCCTGGAGCAGCAGCTCTGCAGCTGGAGAGGAGGGATGTGCCCTGAGAACGGGGAAAAGCTGGGAATGAGCCCTGATTCCTGCTTTTCTCCAGCTGGAAAAAAATGGAATGCACACCCTGACATGCCAGTCCTGTCCTTTCTCCATGTTCTGTGTATCCTCAGTGCTGCCCTCATCCTGTTCCCAGTGAATGCTCTGGGAATGGGAATGGGGATGGGAATGGGAATGGGAATGGGGATGGGGATGGGAATGGGAATGGGAATGGGGATGGGGATGGGGATGGGGATGGGGATGGGGATGGGGATGGGGATGGGAATGGGAATGGGAATGGGGATGGGGATGGGAATGGGGATGGGAATGGGAATGGGAATGGAGATGGGAATGGGGATGGGAATGGGAATGGGAATGGGGATGGGAATGGGGATGGGGATGGGAATGGGGATGGGGATGGGAATGGAGATGGGAATGGGGATGGGAATGGGAATGGGGATGGGCATGGGCATGGGAATGGGGATGGGAATGGGGATGGGGATGGGAATGGGGATGGGAATGGGAATGGGAATGGAGATGGGAATGGGGATGGGAATGGGAATGGGGATGGGCATGGGCATGGGAATGGGGATGGGAATGGGGATGGGGATGGGAATGGGGATGGGAATGGGAATGGGAATGGAGATGGGAATGGGGATGGGAATGGGGAATGGGAATGGGAATGGGCATGGGAATGGGGATGGGAATGGGGATGGGAATGCGGATGGGAATGGGAATGGGAATGGGAATGGGCATGGGAATGGGGATGGGAATGGGGATGGGGATGGGAATGGGGATGGGAATGGGAATGGGAATGGGAATGGAGATGGGAATGGGGATGGGAATTGGAATGGGAATGGGAATGGAGATGGGAATGGGAATGGAAATGGGGATGGGGATGGGAATGCGGATGGGAATGGAGATGGGAATGGGGATGGGAATGGGAATGGGAATGGGGATGGGAATGGGGATGGGAATGGGAATGGGGATGGGCATGGGCATGGGAATGGGGATGGTGTCCCCTCAGCTTCACAGGACTGGAAATTTGTGAGTGCATTGCCGGCCAGGAATGGAATTCCAGGATCTCCTGTGGGATTAGGGCTCCTGGCTGGCTGCTGCCCAGGATCCTGGCTGGATCCATCACCGGGGGATGCAGGGAGCAGGGACACAGCCATGGCTCTCTCTGAGGCAGGGGCTGCCTTTTCCAGTTGCCAGCAATTTCCGTGAAAAACCTCATCAGCGCAGTCAAAACACAGTTGGCTGAAAACTGTGCAATTTTGAGGGGAGAAAAGGAAAAAGCAGATATTTTAAGCAATGTCTTGGTCAACAGATTGAAAACCTGGGGAGCCTGGAGGTGGAACCATGGGAAATGGGGAGTTTTGGAGGGAATTTTAGAGGGGCTGGTGAGGGTTGAAGGCAAGACCTGGTGGTGACAAAGTGGCCCAAACCTTGGTGTGGGGACAGGCACTGCAGCTGTGAGGAGCTGTGGAAATTCCCACCTTGGGAATACAGGGAGAGATCTGACACCACCCTGAGCAAATCCCGGGAGAAAGGAGCCTCAGCTGCTGCCAGCCAGGCTCTGTTCTGCTCATTTCTGGCAATGGGCAAACGCAATTTCACTGTGACAATAATAATGTGTTCCCGAGAATATTTTTCTCTCCTAACCTGGTTGTGCTCTGGGATGAAGTGACCCAGGAGTTCATCAGTCCCACGGTGCTGGAGCTGTCCTTGGGAGCAAGGCTTGGAGCTTCCAGGGTTTCCAGCAGCAGCTTGGAAATGATGGAATTGAGCTGCAGCCCTGGTGAAAAGCTGCCAGATCCATCCTGCCTTTAACTGTTTAGGATTTTATCTTTTATGGTGATTTTGCTCGAATCAAAAGAAAAACAGACTAAAATATGTCTATTCCCATCGTATTTTATTTTAATGGGATTAAGTATCCTTGTGCTATCAAAACGTCTGTTTCAACATTTGCAGGCTGAGGAATTTCTCCCTCTGTTCCAAATGGCATTTAGGAACAAAACGGAATCGAAATGTTCCTTGTACTTCTGTTTGAAACAGTCCAAATTGCAGTGACGTATTCGGGCTTTGTTGACACGGAACATTTGGATTAATCCAAAAGAAACACTTCCCGAACTTCATCTCCAGAAAACACTCAGACTTTGATGGGCCTGTTTCATTTGCAAATGAAGGGAGGGGAAAAAAAAAAAGGGAAAAGTCACATCCTCAGCATTTCCTGGGAAATTGCAGCTCCTCTCCTTCGCTGTGGTCTCTGAGGATGTGGGATGTGCTCCGGGGAGGAACCAGCTGGATCCCAGCCCTGGAATCACGGGCAGCTGGGGCTGAGCAGGGTGGGGGGAGGCAGTGCAGGTGGCACTGGGCAGACTGGGACGGTGGGGCACTCCTGTCCCCAGCGGTGGCACGTCCCAGTCTGATCCCAGTTGGTTTGCAGCAGAAGCCCAAATGTCCAAAGCCAGTTTGGACAGGGCTTGGAGCCACCTGGGAAAGAGAAGGGTGTCCCTCCATGGCAGGGGGTGGGATGGGATGAGTTTTAAGGTCCCTTCCCATCCAATCCATCCCATGGTCCCATGATCCCATGATCCCATGACACACTGTCCCAAAAGATGCCACCCATCCTTTTCCCAGCCATCAGCCCCCCCCGGCTCATCCATTACCACATTCCAAGCAATGGGAAACTTTGGAAACCCCTTCTAGCCAGCCCTGGAGCACTTCAGGAGGATTTTCAGCATCTGGGATCTTGTGTCCTGCAGGGGATATCGAGCAGGGATGGATTAAATGGAGATCTCTGCTGTTGCACGTCAGGCTTGGGGCTTCTCTCCTGCTCTGGGGTGTTGTTTGCTTATCTGTGCCTCCATTGCTCAGCTGGGAGCTGTGTTTGCCAGGGCACAGCTGATTGGGAGAGATTTCACAGAATCCCAGGATCACTGAGGTTGGAAAATACCTCTGAGATCATCCAGTCCAAGCTGTGCCCAATCCCCACCTTGTCCCCAGCCCAGAGCACTCAGTGCCACCTCCAGCCCTTCCCTGAACACCTCCAGGGATGAGCACTGCAAACCTCCCTGGGCAGCTCCTGCCAAGTGCCTGAGCACCCTTTCCATGGAGAAATTCCTGCTGCTGTCCAAGCTGAGCCTCCCCTGGCCCAGCCTGAGGCTGTTCCCTCTCCTCCTGTCCCTGTTCCCTGGAGCACAGCCTGACCCCCCGGCTGTCCCCTCCTGTCAGGAGCTGTGCAGAGCCACAAGGTCCCCCTGAGCCTCCTTTGCTCCAGGCTGCGCTCCTTTCCCAGCTCCCTCAGCTGCTCCTGGTGCTCCAGCCCCTTCCCAGCTCCATTCCCCTCCCTGGACACTCTCCAGCCCCTCCAGGTCTCTCTGACCGTGAGAGAACTGGACACAGCCCTCGAGGTGCCTCAGCAGGGCCAGCACAGGGGACAGGCACTGCCCTGGTCCTGCTGTCACACTATTTTTGATCCAGCCCAGGTGCTCTTGGCCTCCTTGCCCACCTGGGCACCCCTGAGCTCATTTCTTCTCCAATCTTACCTGCTCAGGCGGGACTGGAATTTTGGAGCAACCAATAAATCACCAAGGTCCAGACCCTGCATTCCATCCCCTCCCTGTCCCCCCATCCCTGAGCAGGAAAGGGTGGCATTTTTGGGGTGGGATGAGGAGAGCCTGACATATTCCCTCAGCAACAGGACAGCTTCCAGCAAGTCACCTAACGAGGAGCAGGCAAAGAGCAGCCAGCAAAAGTGCTGGGAGCTGCGATGGCTGGGATGTGATGGGATGGGACGTGATGTCCTGGAGATGGGGGACAGTGACTCACTGCAACACGATGGAGAGGGGGAGGGAAGGCAGATGAACTCATGCTGCCAAAGAGGGGAAGGGGAATCAGATGGGTTTTACAAATATACCAGGGGAGTCTCGAATACTGGCGAGAAAGTAGGAGCCATTAATAAATTAGGAAGAAGATTAAATTAATGATGACTCTCAAATGGCTGAAGCGCTGCAGAGCCTTCTAAAATCTGCCTTTAACCAAGAGAAAAAAAAGGAAAGGAAAGGAAAGGAAAGAGGAGAGGAAGAGTTTCTATGGACAATAAGAAAACAAAGGAAGTCTTGTCCAATTGTCAGATTGGAATCTTGAGGAAAGGCAGGCGAAGCTGAGCAGGGCTGGGGGCAGGCAGAGGGCCCAGGGTGGGACCAGGCTCTGGAATAAAGCAGAGCCTCACAATGGAGTTGTTTAAGCTACAGAGGAGCAGGAAATTACCCGAGGGTTTGGGAAAAGGAAGTCCAGGAGCCTGCATGGAAGGACAGCAATCCCAGCAGAGAGAACTTCACTGCTCCATCTTCAACCCAGCAATGGAGGAGATAGCCAGGGAGACTTCGGGAAAACAAAGGATTGTGGCAGCATCCCAGGGGACTGTGGGGACAGAGGGGAGCAGCACAGCACCCCCAGCCTCTGTGGGCTCTGCAGGTGGCTTTGCTCCAGGACTTGCCTCCGGAATTCCTGCCCTCTCTTCTCACTGCCCAGGGAACTGGGGAGAAGATTCTTCCTTCCTTCCTTCTTCCCTGTGGAGCTGCCACAGGGAGCACAGATCCTGATCTTGCTGCTTGCAGGGGAGTCATGCTGGGCTTCTGGAGTTGGGAATACCTTGGGGGATCCAGACAGACAGAGGAGACAGTAGAAAATCCTCACTGGGTACAGAGATGGGAACAGCAGCTGTAGGTACATTGAACTCCTAGGATGGGAATGTTGAATTCCACAGCATCTGGACAAAGTGTTTGGAGCAGGACAGATCCCACTCTCCAGCCTTGGGCTCTGCAGGACCAGGGAAGGCTGGCTGGATCAGTCCCACACCCTCATCTCCATGAGGATTCACATCATTTTGCATCATTTTCCCCACAATTACAGGAACCATCCCTGGGTTAGCCCAGAGCAGGGATTCTGGCCCAGATTTGGCAGAGAGAACGCCCTGCTGGAGTGAATCCCAGGCAGAGCCCTGGGTTGCCCAGGAGGAGCTCTCCAGTGCCTGGAGCTCGGCGGGGATGCTGCGGGGAGAGAGGAGTGATTCCAGAGTGTCCCGCAGCTCCTCTTCCCACCTCTCTGCTCTGGCAGTTCCCTTCAACACCCATCCTGGCACAGGAGATAAGAGGACTGATAAGGGCATTGGGCTCCACCCATCACACCTGAAGTGCTTCGGAGCTGGCAAAGGGGACAGCAGGGGATGTCCCCAAACCCCCTTAGGGACCCAAAGAGCCCCAGTGCAGCCATGCCACACACACTGGGACGGTGCTGGCGGCAGCATTCCCACCCGGATCCTGGGCACAGCTGGAGGCACTGCTGTCCCGAGGAGATACAGCCCTGAGAGACACGAGGGAGATGCTGAAGGGGCTGAAGGATGGGATTTAGGAGGCAGATTAAATGAACTCAATCTGTCCAGCTTTGCTGATCAATCACGCCGGCAGGAGCCGGATCGCTGTCTCTGAGTGCCTCAAGGGTGGAAACAGAGGGAGATGGAATTGCTCACGGGAGTTGGGGTGTCAGGGGAAGAAGGAAATGTCAGGGCTGCTGATTCAGCTCTGCTGCTGTCCATGATGGGTTTTTGGGGGCAGGGATGGGGCTGAACCCCAACCAAACTGTGCCTGGGCAGCAGGGGAAGCTCCTGACCCATGGCTCAGGTCATGGAGGGATGAGGAGATGTCTGGGATGAGGGGATGGAGCAGGGAGAACATGGGATAACAGGGCTGAGCAAGGAGAGCAGAGGTGAGGAAAGGGGGATGGGACAGGTAAAACCTGCAAAGGTTGGACAGATAAGCTGCAAAAATCAGATTTTCTGTTGTGCCTGTGGTGTTACAGACCCTGATTTGGCACTGTGCTCCCGTGGGATGCTCCATCAGCCCTGCAGGGAGCTGCTGCTGGGGATCTCCAGGCAGGAGCCGTGGTGGGAGAGCCCAGGATAGGGCAAGGGGTCTGTCCATGCAGAAATCCACGCCCAGGGATGGGGTTGCTCCCATCCCACGGGGACAGAGCTCACCCCAGCCCTGTCATCAGCCGTACATCATCCCAGGGGTGTGGGGAGAGCTGGGATTGGGATCCATCCCTCCTCCCAGTGCCACCACCAGGCACCTCTCCAGCTGCCATGGCGCTGCTCTGTGTCCCCTTCCCTGTCTGGAGCAGGACGGTGGCTTTAAGGTGTCCCCCCTGCCACTCTCCCCCCTCAGCCCTGCTGCTTTCCCGGGGCCTCTGGCAGAGCTGGGCCTCGTTCAGCCTCTTTATCTGTTTCCATTTGCTATGCACACCTCTGGGGCACTGCTCAGACAGAAAATAATCAAAATGACAGTCCCCAGATAAAGGCCACTTCTGGTAGGAACACACCAAGTTCTCGTGGAAAAGCACACAAATGGCAGTTTATTTCCTACCTCAGCACCTTTCAGGCCACGCAAGCCTTGGATCCAAGGGAAAATCTCCCGGTCAGCTCTTTCCCACCTGTGAAACGTGGTGCAGTGCATAAAGTTCAGAGGCAGGAGTGAGTAACAGCGACTTTCATTAAGTGTCAAGTGAAAGCAGAGCCAGGCTGGAGCCTAATTCCAGTTGGGACCCGTTCAATAGCAAATTAACCTGCCAGTGATCTCCCAGTAGGCTACTGAGCTGAGCAGGAGGAATAATTTGAAACCAGGTTTGGAGAGCTAGGTAATATCTTTTTTATTAGATCAGCAGATAATTTGTAGCCAGATATTTATTCCATGAGCCTCTGTGTGCGTGACGGGCTGTCTGCCTCCCCCTCTCCCTCCCAGATCCGTGAAAACCTCTTCGGATCTTCCCATCGCAGAGGCAAAGCCCGAGCAGGGGGTCGGGGATGCCCCGGGAAGGGCAAGGGGGCATTTTGGGTGCTGCTTTCTGCAGCCCCTCCCTGGCCGTGCCCGGAGCGGGGGAGGCAGAGCCACCATGGCCACGGGCATGGCTGAAAAGGCTTTTTCCCCCTTTTTTTCCCATTTCCCTGGATGCTGGCAGGGAGAGGCCGGGCGGGCGGGCAGTGCCGGAGCTGCATTACCTCACCAGCGCCGAGCCGCGTTGGCTGCAGCGCCCGAGGAGGAGGAGGAGGAGGAGGAGGAGGAGGAGGAGGAGGAGGATGTTATCTCCTGGCAACCCCCGCGCCTGTCACATCCATCACGGCAGCGGATGCAGCGCAGGACCCGCAGCCCCGGTGCCACGGGGGTCCCGCTGAGGAGGACTGCCATCCCATGGGGATGCGACCCCGAGCCCCAGCAGCCCCTGCAATGGGCTTTTCGGGGCTGGGGGTGCCAGGGAAGGTGGCTGGGGCTGGGCAGGGATGAGGTTTCTCAGCCGGCAGCAGCAGCGAGGGCAGAGCTGGGCGATCAGGACACAGAGGGTGGCTGCTGCCCAAAACTGAGCTCCGGGGGGACAGGGGCAGAAATTCTTTGCTTGTCCCAGCTGAGGGGTCAGAACACTCAATTCACTCCCAAAGAGGGGCTGCTGTGGCACCGAGGGGCTTTCCTGCAATCCCAGCTCCCTTCTCTCCATGCTGGGGTGCAGAGAGCTGCACCTCCTCCCTTCAGGGCCAGGGACCCCAGCAGATCCCATCTCCTTGAGGAGCTGCCAGCAGTCTGGGTCCCTCAGATGGATCCCTCTGGGTGCCACAGCCAGCCCATTCCACCTTCCTGAGTCCTCCAACACCGCAGACTTCCACCTCTGGCTCCCAAGGGAGGGAGATGAGGTGAAATATTTGTGTTCTCTCTGCTGGGGGATGCAGCCATGACTGCATCCATCCTCTGCCTCTGGCCACAGGTGCCTTCCCGGGATCCAGGATGTCATTCCCGTCCATCCCTGGCTCTGACCCCCTCACGTGTGGCTGCTGACTGCACTCCGTGCAGGCAGGGCCAACCCGGCAGGAGCAGCACAGGCTGTGGATAAGAGGCATTAAAAGCTGGGAATTGGCCTGGGGCTGCCAGCCAGGCCTCTTCTGGCTGCTGGCAAGTTGCCTTCAGCCTCACGCAGTCCTCCAGTCCCAGCCTGTTCAGGGACTTCCACCGGCAGGGGAAGGGGAATGGGAATGGGAATGGGAATGGGAATGGGAATGGGAGTGGGAATGGGAGTGGGAATGGGAGTGAGGTACCGGGCAGTGCTGGGATGCACTGGAGGAGGATAGGGAAGCAGGGGCAGAGCAGAGCCAAGGGGATCCAAGGAGATGTTGGCTCCTCCTGAGCTGCTCTGAGCCACGGGCTCGATTTGCAGCCGACTCAGCACCATCCCCGCCAGGGCTGGGGCTGCAGGCGCTCGGCATCCCCGGGGTGCTCCTGGCGGCTCCCAGGGCAGGGATGGAGATGGAGCAGGAGCTCCTGGCAAACAGCCACCATGGCCCCGCAATTCCCGGGCATTCCAGGCTCCCGGGCTCCCGCAGCGGTGCGGGAGAGGGGATGGGAGGGAGGGCAGCGGGAGGAGCGGGGGAGGGAGAGCCTGATGAGGAATCCGGGAATGGGAGGCAGGCAGAAAAACTAATCGGGGATGATTGAGGGAGAGCAGGAGGATGAGTGAAAGATTGAGACAGAGTGATAAAGAATATGTCAGACGGACAGGAAAACTAATAAAGAATAATAACAGCCCCTGGTTGTGAGCAGCGCCTGCACCCGCCTGGGGTTGGGGGCGGGGGGGAGCAGGCTGGGTGTGACAGCCACCCAGAGCTCGGGGGACACACGGGGACATGCTCTGTGTCCCCCCCAGCCATCTGGCCAGGCACAGAGCACCACAGCCTGGCACCCCCAGCCCTCCTGGTCCCCCTGAGGAGGAGGATGGCGAGTGGATGTCTGTGTGCCAATCCCAGCATTGCTGTCCCCACGTTTGTCACTGTCCCCAGGCTGCTGTGGACACCCTCAGCCATGCCCAGGGGGACGATGAGGTGTTGAGGAACGTTTGCCCTCCCCGTGTCCATCCTGCTGGGTTTGGGGGAGACCCGACTGCACAGTCTGGGGTGCAGGACCCCACAGAGCCCTTCCCATCCCATCCCATCCCATCCCATCCCATCCCATCCCATCCCATCCCATCCCATCCCATCCCATCCCATCCCATCCCATCCCATCCCATCCCATCCCATCCCATCCCACCCACCCATCCCACCCATCCCATCCCATCCATCCCATCCCATCCCATCCCATCCCATCCCATCCCATCCCATCCCATCCCATCCCATCCCATCCCATCCCATCCCATCCCATCCCATCCCATCCCATCCATCCCATCCCATCCATCCCAGGATCTGCAGGTGCCACCTGGGCTCCCCTCTCCACGTGTCCCTGGCTGCTCCTGGCATCACTGTCTGATCCCATCGCAGCCTGGGGTGCTCAGGGATTGCGGAAATGCCCTCCTCGCTGCTCCTCCCTCTTCACAGCACTCCCTGTGCTTCCCTCCTTCCCAGCCCATGCTCCGACCCCCTTCCCGCCCCGGGCAGGAGAGCTGTGCCCAGTGCCAGGCTGCAGAGCTGTCCCCAGAGGGGCTGCAGAGCTGTCCCCACTCCAGCCTCCCACTCGCCGCTGTCTCTCGCAAGGTTAAACAAGTGGAGAATGGCTCCTGGACAAATGTCCCTGCTGCAGCACAAAGCTCCTGCCACCACTGACCCCTGGCCCTGGAACTGTCCCACAGAGTGTCCAGCTGCAGACAGGGAGAGGCTGGATGGAGTGAGCCTGGCTCTGGGCTGTGTGGGAGCTCTGTGTCTCTCCTTCTGGCTCAGGGCAGTGGGATGGCTGAGATGTCAGAGGACAGGGACGAAGGACAGACCTCAGGCTGGCCAGGCTCTGGCTGGTGACACATTCCAGGTCACCAGGGCTGGGGACACACCGCTCAGACAACCAGGACCTCTCCAGGCACCAGACAGGCTCTGGGGGTCCTCGGGAAGGGAGGGAATGGGAAGAAGACAAATCTGAGGGATGAAAGCCAGGAGGGAGGAAGGTGGATGTGACATCCCACAATTCCAGCATGAGCCCTGTGGGATTTGGTGTTTCCTGGTGTTTCCCAGGCAGGCTGAGGATCTCACTGCTTTTACCTGGATAGGGCAAAACCAGCAACCAAGGACTCAGCTGGGGCTGCTTTTCACCCTATTTGTGACCCATTTGGGATGTCACTGTGTCCCCAAGGCTGTTTGAGGACCTACAAAGGGTCCCAGCGTTGCCTCCTGCTGCACTCAGCCTGGTGGCTGCCGGAGCAGATTCCAGCATCCCTCGGCCAGAGGCGGAGCCCTGGAACAGCGAGTGGGATTTGATCATCTCCTCATCTCCTGCACATTTGAGTCATGAGCATAATTCAGCAGCTTTCAGGCTCCAGCAGGCTGGGGGAAACAGCCTCTCCATGGCTTTTCCTCCTTGGAAACTGCCAGTCCTTCCCCAGCCACCTCACCCCCAGCAAAGACTTTTGGGGTGCAGATGATGCCATCAGCATTTGGGATGAGCTCCAGACAGCGAGGGAGCTGAGCCGTGGCAGACCCACCCTGGCAGCCAGAGAGATTTTGGGAGAGGTGCCATCCTTCCCAGCAAGCTTGGAAAGGGCTGGGATGCGCAGAGCTGGGAAAGAAATGCTGTGTCCCGGGCTGGGGGTGGCTGCTGATATAAATCCTGCAGGATCCACCCGTCAGGGAGTCATGGATCTGCTCTCAGGGAGCAATCCCACCATGGGGGAGATGGGATTGGTGTGTGGATGGAGGAGCTGGACCTGCCATGGTCCCAGAGAATTAGAACCAGGAGCAGAGCGGGGACTGGGCTGGCATGGAGAGCACGGGGAAGGATTTAGGGTAGGGATAAGGAGGGAAAGAAGCCTCCATCCCTCCTGATGACACTTTCCCAGTGCTTCCTGATATCCCTGCCCTGCACACCAGCCCTTCCCAGCGCTTTGCAGATCCATCCCTGCTGTCCTGGCTCTGTTACAGCCGAG
This sequence comes from Entomyzon cyanotis, assembly GCA_024500445.1. Taxonomy (NCBI): domain Eukaryota; kingdom Metazoa; phylum Chordata; class Aves; order Passeriformes; family Meliphagidae; genus Entomyzon; species Entomyzon cyanotis. Next base: position 2,083,849 of record JAKEPQ010000735.1, read on the forward strand.
TCCCTCTGGCACAGAGCCCTCTGCTTCCTTCCAGGCTTTCCTTGAAGGCCTCCCATTCCCTTTTCCTGCCCTCCCGTTTGGTGCAGGTGGAAGTGGCTGCTGGGAGTGGAGCACCCGAGGGCAAGGCAGGGTGGCATTTGCTATTCATCTCCTAATGATGGACATCCTCCATTGGAAAACCCACCCTGTGCTTTGAATTCTGGGTTTTTTCCCCCTAAAATGGACTGGTTTCAGCTGGAGTTGGCCTGGGTGAAGGAGGTGTCCCTGGAATGTGGTGTTGTGACAAGGCTGCTGCAAAGAGGGCACTGAGGAAGGGTTGGTGTCCAACCCCTTTGAAAACCTCCTTTTTAAAGGCTTTAGGAAAACCCTTCTCTCTCTGGAGTCCCAGGTTGTGATTTGGGGTTATTTCAGGAGTGTGAGTGGGACTCAGCTGTGTCCATAATGAGATCAGAGTGGTGAGAAGGGCTCAGGGAGCCGAGATAGCAAATACATCTCATCCGTTCATTTGGAGGAGTTTTCCAAAGCTGCCTTTCCCCAGGACTGTGGGTGCTGGGCTGTGATTGACACCCGCTGGGGTGATGGACAGGCAGGGAGGGAGGGAGGGCACAGTTCCCTGTCCGTGGAGCAGAGCGTGGCTCTCATTCCTGCTAATCCCATTAAAACCCACACTAAGCCCCCGGGAGCCCTGCCTCGTCCAGGGAGCGGCTGGGCCGTGCTGTGGGCCAGGCTCAGCTCGGCCAGATGGGCAGGAGAGCTGGGGCCAGGCAGCTGTGCCTCCTGGTGGGATTAAATCAGCGTGCCATGGGGGTTCACACCGGGATAAAGGGGCTCGGAGCACTGGGAGGGGCTGGGAGCAGGGCGGGGATGGGGAGAGGGGCTCTGGGGATGAGGGGATGGGGACAGTGTGGGGTGAGAGCTCTGGAAATGAGGGATGGGGACAGTGTGGGGTGAGAGCTCTGGGGATGGGGACAATGTGGGGTGAGAGCTCTGGGGATGAGAGATGGGGACAGAGTGGGGTGAGAGCTCTGGGGATGAGGGAATGGGGACAGTGTGGGGTGAGAGCTCTGGGGATGGGGACAGTGTGGGGTGAGGGCTCTGGGGATGAGAGATGGGGACAGTGTGGGGTGAGAGTCTGGGGGATGAGGGGAAGGGGAAGTGTGGGGTGAGGGTCTGGGGATGAGGGGAAGGGGAAGGTGGGGTGAGGGCCTGGGGATGAGGGGAAGGGGAAAGTGGGGTGAGAGCGGGGATGGGGACAGTGTGGGGTGAGAGCTCTGGGGATGGGGACAGTGTGGGGTGAGAGCTCTGGGGATGGGGACAGTGTGGGGTGAGAGCTCTGGGGATGAGCGGATGGGGACAGAGTGGGGTGAGAGCTCTGGGGATGAGGGATGGGGACAGCAGTGGGGGGGATGATGCCCTGGCCATGTCCAGCCTCTCCTGTGCCGGAGGATGCCAATTCCCTGCTGGCAGAGGAGCAGAGCTCCTGCTCATGATGAGCAGCACCCCGGCCTCATCCCCATCAATCTGCCTGTGGGAATCAAGGGAGCCGTGCGTTCTGCCGGGGCTCCAGCTCGAGAGCCCCCCGGAGAGGGGGCTGGGCTGGCTCTAAATCTCCTAATCCCCTTCATCAGAGTGCCAGACGAGCAGAGACACCGAGCAAACTGCCTGGGGCTGGGCCCCCCTGCCTCCTCTGAGCTGCTGCAAATCCCAATCATCCTGCGGGCGATTACAGGGGCTTCTCCTGGAGCACAATATCCAATCTCCCCCAGAGGCCACCGCAACATATGCAGGGCCAGGCTCCAGGGCCACCGCGGGCTTGTCTCTCGCTCATCCTATTACCGGAGTGCCTGGAGGGATGTGCCGGGCAGGGCGGCCCCGGCGGGCGGGACAGGGACAGAGCCGCTTCCCCGTGCCTCATCCCTCTCCTCCGGCATTCCAGGCTCTGTTCCTCACCCTGATTCGGCTGCTGAACCCCAGCCGTGCTCTCTCCATGGTCCTGCTCTGGAGGTTCGGCAGCTGCCTCGGCGAAGCTTGGAGTAAAACGCATCTCGTGATAAAAGAAGTGGTGTCAGCTCTTCAATCCTTTTGGAACCTCTACCCCGAGCACCAGGCTGGCTCGGCGGGGATCCAGAGCCCTGCTTCCATGCCAGGAGGGATTTGTGGCCATCATCACAGCAGAAAGAGCTGTCCTATTGCTCATCCGAGGAAAAATCCACCCTGGCAGGGCTCACTGCTCAGCCAGCTCTGGGCAGAGCTCTGCTGGCTCAGTCTCTGCTCCCACCAGAGCTGCTTGGCCCAGGAACCACCTCAGCATCTTTTAATTTCCTTAAGGACTCAGGGAGAATGGATCAGGCAGTTCTGAGGTTCCCACCTGGCTCCCTGTTTCCAGAAATGCCCATCGCTCTGGAGAGGAGAACACACAAGCGCGGATGGTGAGGGTGAGGAGGACCTGAGGGTGCCCAGAGAAGCTGTGGCTGCCCCTGGATCCCTGGCAGTGTCCAAGGCCAGGCTGGACAGGGCTTGGAGCAGCCTGGGATAGTGGGAGGTGTCCCTGCCATGGCAGGGGGTAGGATGGGATGATCTCCAAGGTCCCTTCCAATCCAAACCATCCTGTGGTTCTGTGGCTACTGAAAATAAAGCTTTAAACTCCACAGTGCTTCAGGCTGAGTGAAGTCCTGCTGGGAAAACCCTCAGGAAAGGCAGTCTGGGAGGAAATGGTGCCACTGCCTCTGGTCAGTGCTGGTTGGAGCCAGCAAGAGATTCCAGACCTCATCCCTGACACCATGCAAACCCTGGCAATGACCCTGCCAGGTCTGTGCAGGCAGCTGGACAGCTGAGGCTGCGAGGTCAGGCCCTCGGGAGGCACAGGAATTAAATTTCCCATCCAAATGGATGTCCCTGGTCTGGCACATTCCCAGCTCCTGCTGTAAGCCGGGACCCAATTAAAGCAGATGCACCTGGAAAAGCCAGGTCACCACAGAGCTTTGGCACCAGCCCAGCCCATCTCTTGTCACACGCTGTCCCCTCCAGTCACCCGTGACCCTCTTTGCATGTGCCCAACACCAGGGCAGCCACCGAGGGGTGGCCAGGAGCTTCCATCTCCTGCACCTCCGGCCGGGAATGAATCCCCAGGGACCGAGCAGGGACCCCGAGGCCACATCCCTCCATGGAGCCCAGCCAGGTGGGACAACCCTGGGGCAGGAGATTCCTGTTCCACTTCCCCCTGCAGGGCTCTGTGGGCACCAAATGGCACCCGCAGGGTGGTGCTGCTGGCATCCCTGTGCCCTAGCCCCGGCCCTGCCGGGCAGCTGCAGCATCCGCAGCATCCGCAGCCCCTTCCCAGCCGGTAATTGATGTGCGCTGCCATGGAAACCGGAGGGCTCCAGCCCGGCTGGATGCGAGCTCAGGGCTGTGCCGGAGGAGCGGGAAGGCTTCGCGTGGGGTGAGGGGAGAGCTCGGCAGTCGGGAGGAGAGGCAAGGAGGGAGTGGGGAAGGGACAGCAGAGAGGGGAAAGAGGCACAAAATCCCCAAAGGTGGGGTCAGCGAGGGGTGTGGATATCCTGAGGAGGAGGAGGGAGCATGAGGAGTGACTGCAGGGCATGGCAGAAGGCCAGGAATGCTCAGGAAGGCGGGGAGAGCCTGGGACTGTCTCTGCTGAGGAATACACCCTTTGGTGATCTCTCCTGAGGCAGGTGGGTGCGGACAGCTCTGCCCCTCTGCCAGCCTGGCACCATCCTCAGCATCTGGATCCTCTTTCCCTGGGATGGCAGCAATCCCGGATCCCTGGGCACAGCCCTGCTCCCAGCTAGCCTGGCCCTGCATGGAGGGGCAGCTGAGAGCCCCCAGCCTCACCCCGAGGGGGGATCCAAGGGGAATGGGGGGCACTGGATTCCCTCTCAAGGCCCAGCAGAGCCCTGGGAAGGGCATGGCTCCAAAGGCGTCTCTGCAGAGGGGAGGGGAGGATGAGCTCCATCTTCACGTGGGAGCTCTTCCTCCCTGGAGCCTTCCAAGCTGGGAATGAGTCTTGCCTCTGCCTGGTGGTCCAAGCACAGTGAGCCTAGAGCTGAGCAGAGAGAGGTGCAAGGCTGTGTGTGAGCCCAGCACAGCCCAGATGTGCAACACCTGTATGGATCTGACCAGAGAGGGGAGAGCTCTGCCCTGAGCCAGGAAACCTCCTGGCACAGCTTGGGACTGTCAGGATCCTGTGCAAAGGCAGGCAGGGAAACACCACAGCCATGGCTGGAGGAGCTCCATGCAGCTGGGGCAGGAAGAGCCATAAATGTGCCCTGGTTTGGAGTGGCCCAGCTGTTTCCAAAGGGTCTGAAACACCAAAAACCCCAGCCATGCCTGGGAAAAGGAGGTGGTGAAATGGTGGGAAGCGGTGACAGTCTCCAAGGAGCAGTGGTGGAGGTGGGAGTGGGTCTGGAGGACTTGGATGGGATTTTTCCAGGTTCCTGTCTCGGCTAGTGACAGGTACAGGCAGCCATGGGTCTGGATGTGTCTTTTCATTGAAATATTTTGGGTTTAAATCATAAAATCAATCAGAACCATGGAACCATAGAATGGCTGGGTTGGAAGGGGCCTGAAAGCTCACCCAGCTCCAACCCCATGCCATGGGCAGGAACACCTCCCACTGTCCCAGGATGATCCAAGCCCCATCCAACCTGGCCTTGAAGGGCACAGGTGTGTGGGAAAGAGCTTTGGGGGTTTATCCTCCTTGCACTTGTGCAGGAACATCCTCAAGCTGGAAAACAGGGAGACAAGAGCAGGAGGAAGGCAGCTAGATCCCAAAGCCTTTCCAGCCCTTTCCTCCCTGAGGATGCTCAGAGGGAAGCACGGGAAGCATCAGCCAGGCACAGGCAGCCGGGTTTTCACACTTTTATTGTAAAGCTTTAGGAAGGGCTAATTACAATGGAGTTGGTCATCCGACAGCTCAGCAAACGAACGGAACAGGAGAGAACGGAAAGGGCATCACGACGGTGTCATGCTCACGGCTCCGAACAGAAAGAGTTACAAGGGAATCAATTGTGCTCACAGCGCCCGGGGAGAGCCAAGCCCAAGGCCCAGCAGCTTCCCCGCACAGGGAAATGCATCACACATTGAGCAGTACAACCTTAGCAAGAGGCGTCGCCTTAGACATAGGGCACCATCTGAAAAATAGTGGGGTACTTTACTCTGCCATAGGATTTCTCCTTTAGAAAAGCTACACCTGCATGTACATAAAACTGTACAAAAAACAAGGCATCACAAGCAAGGAAATGAAATCTCGTATAAATAGAACCAACACTGAAGAGCTACAAAGGGGTCGCTTAGATCCTTCCCACGCAGCCCGCCTGCTCCCTGGCTCCCACCTTTGGTTTTCCCCCTGGCTTGTCCTAGTGCAGTGTGAGATACAGTGAGTCCTCCTCCTCCCTGTGCTTGTCTAGACTGGAGCCCGTGGGGAGCTGTGCCCTCCCCACGTGCACAGAGGCTTTATCCTTCTGGCTTATAATTGTGCAAATGAGCTTCTTCCCACAGCACCTCTTCCTCGCCCTCCCCCAGGACTGATCCCCAGTGACACTGGCAGCTTCCCCCCGGGACAAATTTCCATCCCCCCTCTCCCAGGACTAATGTCCAGCACCCTCTCCCCAGGGACCCATCTGCACCCCTGGCACCCCACTGAGACCCCGGTCCCACTGTCCCTCCATCCTGCCCCACAGCCACACAGTGCCCCGAGACACCCAACCCCTCTGCAGCCCCAGACACACAACCCTCTGCCCGCTGTGCTGCCCTTCAAACCCCCACCAGCCCTCTGTGCACCCCTGCAGGACTCACCAAACCCAAACCCATCCCCAAACCCATCCCCAAACCCATCCTCACCCCCATCCCTCAGGACCCCTCTGCTCTCCCCCCACCCGCACCGTGCTCGCACTGAGGACATCGCCAGGCGCTCCAGGAGACAACACAGCAATTCCAGCCACAGGGCTTCCAGCCTCGGGATCCCTCTGGAGACCCCAGCACAAGGCAGGGAGCCCACCCGCCGGGATAAGGTGGTCTTGGACAAGCCCCCCTCGGATGTGGCTCTCCCGGGGGTCCCCAAGAGGGACACTGGACACTGCCACTGCCTGAGCCCAGGGGAGGCGCGAGCAGCCGAGTTGGCAGTGGAGTCAAAGATCGTGGCCAGCGCGGCCAAATTGCACATTCTGCCCAGTTTGGCCCTGAAACTACAGAGCTACAATAAAAACGAGTTCGGGAGCGGCACCTGCTCAGGCAGCCCGAGCGGGGAGCGCGGCCCGGCTGGGCAGAGCAGGAGTCCCGGCCGGGCGGATGGACATCCACCGGGAGCATCCCGCCCGCCTCCAGGGTCACCCGGCCGGGCGGAGCAGCAGCGGGAGGCCGGGAGGAGGGTCCTGCCTCCTCCGGGGGGCACCGCCAGCTGCCGGGGCCGCGGGCGATGCGGGGTGGCAGCGGTGCCACCCGGGGAAGGCAAGGCCGGGGCACGAGCGACACGAGGGACACGAGGCAGCGGGTGCGAGCAGGCGCCTTCTGCCGCCCTTCCTTTGTCCCCCGGGCTCGGCTGGCACCGTGTCCCCTCCAGGAGCCGCGCGGGGAGGCGGCCGCATCCTGCCATCGCCCCAACGAAGGGAGAGGAGCTGCTCAGAGCGGGGTGCGGGAGGGGGGAGGAGGCTGGGCAGGGGGTCCCGATAGGCACTGCAGCTGTGGCAGGGCAGGCTCTGCGGGGTCCCTGTGCCCCCCGAGCCCGGCAGAGCCACCCGCCAGCCCCGCGGGGACCGAGGGACCGCCACGGGAGACCCATCCTGCGGTGACCGCTGGCCTGGCTCCCTCAGGAAGATGCCGGAGCTGAAGACGGGAAGCACAAGGGTGCAGCACGGCCCCTCCCGCGGCCCGGCGGGCGGAGGCTGGGGAGGGCTACCCAGGAATGAGGCGCGAGTGGCCCGGACCCCTCCTGCCGGAGGCGCGCCCCCAAAGCGGGACTGTGCCCGGGGAGCGGTGACAGAGCCAGCGGTCCCCTCTGGAGCTCCTCTCCCCCCGCCCCGGCTGGGGACCCTGCACGGGAGCTGAGGATGCCGGGGCAGCGGGGACCTGCCGGGGAGACCGGTGGACCTTTGACAATGGAAGAGAAAGCTGGACCCCGTGAGAGTGGCCCTGTGGCCTAAGGGCGGCGGGAGTCCAGCGGGCAGGGGCTCGGCGGCCCCCGGTGTGACCCTGAGACAAAGCTCCTCCTCACAAGGCAATGGTGGCTTTACAGGCGGATGGGACGGAGGTCGAGGGCACGGCACAGCCTGGCCTCGCGGGCATCCCCTGCCCCGGAGGAGGCCCGAGGCGATGGGCTGAGAGCCGGAGCCGCTGGCGACCTCCCTGCCAGCAGAGGCGGACTGAGGGCTTCTCCGGACCCAGCCGGTCCCTTCCTGGGGACATCCCCTCCCCGGACCCAGCCGGTCCCTTCCTGGGGGCTTCCCCACCGCTGCTCCACCCGCCAGGCGCAGGGCCACCGCCGGGGAACCACCGGGGAACCTCCCCAGCCCCAAAGCAGCCCCACCTATGGCACCGGGCAGTCCCTAGGGACCCTGCAGCTTGTGGGCACAGTGACAACGTTCAGAAAGAGATCCAGGCTGAAAAATAGCAAAGTCCCTACAGTCCGGCCGGGATGCTGCCCCTCTCCTCCAGCTCCCCGGCTGCTGTTTCAGGGACTGATCACATCTCTATTTACAATATAGAACATGAGTGCGGGCCGGACGCTGCGCTCCCAGGGGCTCTTCCACGCAGGAAACCATTCAAAGCTGGAACTTGCTCCCTGTGGTTTGTTTTTTTTTTTTTTCTCTTTTTTTTCGTTTTGTTTTTCCTCTTTTTTTTTCTGCGTTGTTTTTTTTTTTTTTCTCTGTGTTTTGCTTTCTCTTTAAACGTCTTTTTGTTTCAAGGACAATAAAAAGTTGCGATCAGGCAGGACTTGAATGTCATTCCTAAGATTCGTATTTACAGGAGTCTACAGCAAAGAGACAGGCAGCTGGCTCCCCGTGCTCGGGGACACCCCTCGTCCTATGCCCCAGGAACTCCACCAGCTCTGCGTGGACCTTTGGTACGTAAGCCCTTCTCTCCCTTCTCCGTGCCCTCCGCACCAGGAGCCTGCCCAGCCCTCCCCGGCAGCAGTTCGGGATGCTCGGCAATCGGGGTTTTGGGATGCTTTTCGCCCTCCCCACCCACCCCCAGCCCCGGGCAACATGGGGTTAAAAAGGCGCTCCTCTCATCCCTGCCTCGCCCTGCCCTGCTCCCCGCAGAGCCCCCTGCCTGGAGAAGCGGCCGGAGCCATAAAGCATTGAAGTGGAAAACGTTCCTCTGGCCTCCGCTCCCTGCCCCTCCCGCCCAGCCTCACAGGTAGATCTCCCTCTTGGTGGTCTGGGCCGAGGGGGTGGTGGCTGGCTGGAAGTCCGAGGTCTGGGTGAGAGGAATTTCCTCCATGGGAGAGTCCTTGCAGGGCTCATGGCTACTATTGGAGAAGGCACTGTACGTGGGGAGCAGGCGGAGGTTGGCCATTTTGGTGCTGCGCTCTTCCGACAGTCTGGGGCTGCCGTTCCCGACTTGCTCTTGACTCCCTCTGTCTTGGTAAGGCACAAAAGTGGAGAGTTTGAGGGCATTCTTGGGCCTGCGGCTGGGGGAGGACTGGCCGGGCATCCAGCAGGTGTCGGAGTGGCCGAACTCCGTGCACTCCCGGGTGCAGGTCCCAGTCATGGCTACATCGGGCAGAGGCCGGAGATCTGCGGGGAACAAGGGACAGCGGCGTTACACCCCGGGAACCCGGCTGGGCATGCGGGGATGGAGCACGGGGATGAGCGGCTGGGACGGGATATCTCTGTCCTACCCGTGCTGGGAGGGACAGCTGGACCCACGGACAGCCCAGAGCCAGACCCATGGACATCCTGGAGCCAGACCCATGGACACCCCAGAGCCAGACCCATGGACACCCCAGAGCCAGACCCACGGACACCCCAGAGCCAGACCCATGGACATCCTGGAGCCAGACCCATGGACACCCCAGAGCCAGACCCATGGACACCCCAGAGCCAGACCCACGGACACCCCAGAGCCAGACCCATGGACATCCTGGAGCCAGACCCACGGACATCCTGGAGCCAGACCCATGGACATCCTGGAGCCAGACCCACGGACATCCTGGAGCCAGACCCACGGACAGCCCAGAGCCAGACCCACGGATACCCCAGAGCCAGACCCACGGATACCCCAGAGCCAGACCCACGGACAACCCGGAGCCAGACCCACGGACATCCTGGAGCCAGACCCACGGACACCCCGGAGCCAGACCCACGGACATCCTGGAGAGACCCACAGAATCCTGGAGCCAGACCCACAGACATCCTGGAGCCAGACCCCCAGACAGCCAGGGAGAGAAGCAGAGCTGGGAGGAGAGCCCAAGGCCACAGAGAAAAGGGGGACAGAGCACAGGGCAGAGCTCACTGAGCCCCTTTGGAGACAAGAATTGCACAGGGAGGCTGCCCAGCTTGGACTGGCACAGCAGGACACATGCTGCCACCTCTTGTGATGCCAGTTTAGGCACCACCTGGACCCTGTTAAGCTCCAGGAATTCCCCCTGGGCACCACTGATGGCTTCACTGTGCAGACAGAACTGCCCTGAACTCAGCCCTGAGGCACAGCCGTGTGTCCTGAGCAGCATCCCTGCCCTGCTCCCACCAGGCACTCCAGGCCACATTCCAGCCTCCCCAGGCACCCTCAGCAGGAGCCACAAGCCCAGCCAGGTCTCCTGAAATCCCTGAGCACACAGAGGCCAAGCCATGCCCGCCCCAGAGAGGCTGGAGATGCCGTGAGCCCCTGTGCCAGGGGTGCCCTGGGCACCAAAGCTCTGCCCCTGAGGGCACCACAGCTCCCTGCTCCGGCACAGCTGAGCACCAGTTACACCAGTCCATGCTGGGATGTCCTCTCACACCAGCCCCAGGTGTCACTGAGCCTCAGCCAGGTGTCCTTGGTACAGGCAGCTCCTGTCACAAGGCTCCTGAGGCTGGAATTCGGCGTTTCCATGCAGAGCTGAGTGTCCCTCCAAGAGCCATCCCAGTCACCAGCCATTCCTTGGTTCCTACCCCAATTTGGGACACCCCATGGTGCCCTGGGACACAGCACTGCCTGCTGCCACAAGCAGATCCAGCCTGGGGCTGATGCTGGGGTGGAAGGGAGAGCTGCTCATGACCTTGAGGCTGCTCAGACTTCCAGGTGTCCCTGTGCTTCCCAAAAACCCTCTCCATGTCTCCACCACCATGGAGCTCTTTCTGCTGATAAACAGACTGATGGAGGGAGATGCTGACAAGCTCGGGGGACCTGAGACATGTGGGACGTCCCCCTTCCACTGAGGTAAACACAATTCCCTCATCCCAAAAGCAGGACAGAGCCACGGGCACTCCCTGAGCCCTGGGAAGAAGCAAACCAGAGCACCATGGTGGGGTTTCTGCTCCCAGCACTCCCTCCTGTCACCAGTTTGGGACAGCCACACACCCGAGTCACCCTGGCACAGCTTTCACACACAGGATGCAGGGAAGGACTCCGCAGGAGAAGGCTCCAGACAATGCTGGGAATGCTTGACACGGGAATGGACGAAGGGGCAAAGTCAGCACAAAACCATTGTGTGAGCACTTCATGCCCTAAAACAGCCCCCAGGGACTGTCCCCAAATCCTCAGCTCCTCTGGGGGCTGAGGCAGCCCAGTTTTCCCCCTGGAGCCACATTCCATCCCTGGTGCCCACGGCAGCTCCCCCTGGAAGCTGGGATATCCTGGCGGGAGCCACACGGACATACCTGCTGGCAGCCCCCCTTCACAGCCTGCTCCGCTCAGGGGACTCTAATGAGGGGCAGAAAAAGGACGACAGGGTCACATCAGTGCACAGCCCAGCCTCCACACCCCCTCAGCCTCTGCCACCCCCTGTCACTGCTCTGAGCCCTGTCCCCCGCTCCCCGCTGCCTCCAGGAGTCCCCTGGCCTCTCCCGGCCCTGCTCCAGCCTCCTGCAGGCTGCTTGGCCACCGCTGCTCGTCCCTCACTCCTTGCTCCAGCCTTGTCCCGATCCTCCCTGGAGCCCAGTGGCCCTCAGGACTCACACGGGGACACCTGAAGCCACCTGGGTGGTGACACTGTGAGGGATCGGGGCTGTGAGGCACACATGGACACGCACATGGACACACACATGGACACACACATGGACACACATGGATCCATCCCAGCGGGATGCTCGGCGGTGCTCACACTCACAGCGGGCTGGGCGCAGGGGACAGCCATGCTCACACTGCAGGGACAAAAGCAGCAGCACAAAAGCAGGACAAGGGCACAGGCAGCATGGGAGCACGGCTTGGCAGGGCACATCCTCGGGGTCACCTTTGGGGCTGGCCGTGCACCAGCTGCCCTATTTCCTGCAGAATTGCCTTGATTCTCTCTCCCAGCTACAGCTGGAATGTGAGATACAAAGCCAGAGGCACAACAGCTCCATTTTCATCCCTGCTCTGTGCAAGTCGAAAGAGAGAGGAACCTGAATGCAAGAGGATCCATCAGGTTTTCCTCTCAGGACCACAGGATGCCCTGGTGACCACACAATGGCTTGGTCACTTCGAGGTTGTGCTCCAAGGTCTTTCACTTCTGTCCAAGAGAAATTATCGCCATCCCTTCCTCACCAGCTTTCCTCCTGGCCATCATTTCCTCTCCCAGAAAGGCTCTGTGCCCCCAGGGGAGTGGATGGGAACCATCCTTTCTTCCTGGGGCACCAGGAGCTTTGCCGAGCCCACGGAGGGGACTGGCAGCACCAAAATAAAATCCACCTCTGCAGGGAACAAAGCTACGGAGATTTCCTCGTGCCAGCAGCAGCTTGGGAATGGCAGGATCAAGCAGGAACGCTGTGTTCAGGGTCTTTTATTCTGCTTTTCCCATTGTCTGCTCCTGGCACTAGAGCCTTTTTCCAGCGTTGTCCCCTCTCTTGCAGAGCCACTGAGGAGTGGATTCTGTGCCATGAGCCCGGAACAGGGCAGGGTGGAATTCCTGAATAGCTGGGACTGAGGGAAAACACGACCCCATGGCCTAATTCTCAGCACATGCTGGTGGCTCAGGGACTCCTATGAGCCACCAGACAAGCACAAATCCATCCCTGATGGGAATTTTGCCCACTAGTTTTTCCCAGTTTTGTGGGGCGGTGAGGAGGCAAGCCCACACCTCGGGGTACACAAGGGGTACTCAGGGTTTCCCTCTTCCACCCAAAATGCACTTCTGTGCCCCTGAAGCCCTGGAGTGTGACAACATTCCCAGGGGATGAAGGGGACAGCCACACCCTCTGCAGCACCACGACATCCTGGCCACACCAAGTAAAGCTTTGTGCAGCTGCCGTGTTCTCCTGAGCTTTGGCCCATCCTGGTTATCCTCATTCCACACTGTGCTTCCCAGCCAGGGGAGTGGCTGGTTGGGCATTCACAGCCCTCACTAACCTCCCAGCTCTCCCCTTCCCACAGCTTTGCCTCTCTGCCATCCATCCCCTTCTCAGCTGCCTCCTGCTCTCTCCTCCCTAGGGACCAATCCGAGGTGGTGGTGAATCCCTTTGATGTTTTGGGTGGGATTTTACACCAGGATGCCCTCAGAGATGCCCCCTGGGCCCTGCTCTGTGGGGAGGGGAGGCTCTCCAAAGCCATGGTCCTGCTGCCATGCTGCTCCCATCTCCTGCCACCCAGGGCATCTCTGCTCCTCGGGAAGCAGATGGTGCCAGCCTGGCTCCTTATCAGCTCCATGTTGGTGCTGATGTTAATGATTCCTGTCTCTCTCTCTCCCCACCCAGGCCAGGAGCTCATCCCGCTGCAGCCACTTCCAAGGGCTCCTCTGAAACCTCAGTGAGGAATTCCAGCAGAGCTCCGGAGCACTTTGGGAACAAGACAAAAGCAGCAGCCTCAGCCAGCAGCATTTCCATCTCCTGCAGGACATGGGCAGAGGTTCCTTCACCCTCTGCAAGCCTGGGAGCCCCGAGCAGAGCTGAGAGTCAGCCCTGAGCGCGTTTTTTGTGCCACCATCTGCAACATCCTGAACCCAGTTTAGTCCTCCCGCGTCTTCCATTTGCGTCAGACGGCAGCACCGTGCAGTGCTGGGAGAGCAGGGATGGATGATGCAGCACGGGAGAAGGCTTGGGAGGGAGGGGATGTGCTGGAGCAGCTCTGCGAGGGGAGGCAGTGGGGCTGTGACACAGCAGAGCACGGCAGAGCATGCAGAGAAGCCCAGAGAAGAGGAGGAGGGAAGCACAGCATGCCAGGAGGGACTGGAGAGGCTCTGTAGGGTGGAGAAATGGGGAATGGGAGTGTGGGGAGAGCAGCTGGGAGGCAATGCAGGATGCTTTCCCAAAGCTGGGATCAGAAAGAGCCTTCTTCCCTCCCTGGGGAGAACATTGGGTCCTGATGTCAACCAAGGGCTCCTCTAAGCCGCCCCAAAAGCAGAGCCCCAAAGCCCAGAGCTGTGCTGGCCTTGAGGACGGGGATGGAGCACAGTCCACACTGCAAACTGGGGTGCCAGGAATTCCAAAGGTCTGTCCTCAGCCAGGGAAGGAGACAGTGTTCCCAGAAGAGGCAGCTTGGCCACCATGCTGAGGCCACCTGGAAATTCCCCTCCTCCCACTTGGAGCCCTCTGCAGACCACTCTGGGGTGTCCCTTACAGTGGTGATCTCCCATGACATCCTCTCCCAGCAGCACTGTCCCCTCCCTGTGCAACAGCCACGGCTCTTCCCAAGGACTCCCTTCCCACCGCACAGCTCCTGGAAGTTGGCGCCATTCCCTACTCCACCATTCTCCCGCACCATCGCTCCTCCAGGTGCCAATCCTGGGAATTCTGCACCATGCTCCTCCAGGTGCCAATCCTGGGAATTCTGCACCATCACTCCTCCAGGCACCAATCCTGGGAATTCTGACCATCGCTCCTCCAGGTGCCAATCCTGGGAATTCTGCACCATTGCTCCTCCAGGCACCAATCCTGGGAATTCTGCACCATCGCTCCTCCAGGTACCAATCCTGGGAATTCTGCACCATCGCTCCTCCAGGTACCAATCCTGGGAATTCTGCACCATCACTCCTCCAGGCACCAATCCTGGGAATTCTGCTCCCACTGCCCACGGCGGAGCTGCCCACCTCCCCACAGGCCCCATCCTCCTGTGCCAGTGTTCTCCACAGGTGCCACTCCCTGCAGCGCCACTCCCTGCCGGTGTGTCCCCCAGGTGTGTCCCCCAGGTGTGTCCCCCACGGCGCACTCCCGAGGGTACAGCTCCCCCGTGGCGCTGCTCCCTCCCGGTGCCAATCCCCGCAGCGCCATTCCCGGGAAGCGCCATCCCACATGGCGCCGCTGCCTCCAGGTACAGGTCCCCCGCGGTGCCACGCCCTGCAGGTGCCATGTTGTGTGCTGCTGCTGCTCCAGGTGCTGCCTCCCCCCGCTGCTCCTTCCCTGCAGGCTCCAATGGAGCCATTTCCTCCAGGTGCCATGTTTTACAGCGCTGTTCCCTCCAGATACCACTTCCCTGCGGAGCTGCTTCCTCCAGGCACCGGTGCTGCTGCAGCCCTCCCTCCTCACTGCACCCTGAGGAACAGCAACTGGGATTGGGCATCCCAACATCCCATGTTCTTACACCTGCAGCCCCACTGCTATCCTATCCTGTCCTGTCCTATCCTATCCTGTCCTGTCCTGTCCTGTCCTGTCCTGTCCTGTCCTATTCATCCCATCCCATCCCATCCCATCCCATCCTATCCCATCCCATCCTGTCCTATCCCATCCCATCCTATCCCATCCCATCCCATCCCGCTCAGTGAGAGCTTCCTTCAGGGAACAGGAGCCCCGGAGCTCATTCCCAACACGTTTTCCCCTTGTCAGGTGGCTGCAAGTGGCTTGGGAGCCAGGATCTTCACAAGGCTCAGACACAACATCCCCCTTCACAGTCCCCAGCTGAGGGGGGCACAGCCAATGCAGTATCCCAGCAGGGAATAAAGGAATCATGGAATATCCTGAGCTGGAAGGGACCCACAAGGATCATCCAGTCCAACCCCTGTCCCTGCACAGACACCCCAACAATGCCACTCTGTGCATCCCTGGCAGAGCTGTCCAAACGCTCCTGGAGCTCTGGCAGCCTCAGGCTGTGCCCATTCCCTGGGCAGCCTGGGCAGTGCCAGCACCCTCTGGGGGAAGAACCTTTCCTGATATCCAACCTAAACCTTCCCCTCCAGCCATTCCCTCCTTCCCTGAGCTCTGCCCTCTGCTCTGTGCTGTGCTGAACCAGCCCAGGGCCCTCAGCTGCTCCTCGGTGTCCCTGCAGACCTTCCCAGCCCCGGGTCCCTCCTCTGGACACTCTGGAACAGCTTTGGATCTCTGATATTGTGGCACCCAAACTGCCCCAGGACTGGAGGTGAAGCCACCCCACCCCAGAGCAGAGCGGGACAATCCCTCCCTTGGCCTGATCTCCCAGGACAGAGCTGGACACCTCCCACAGCTCCTCACCCATTCCCAGCCCCTGATTCCCACGGGGACAAGCCCAGAGCTCTCCCGGTGTCCCTGTCAGGCCTTGGGGGAGCTGCTGGAGCTCTGCCCGTGTCCCCAGCGCTGCTCCAGAGATGGATGAGCCCAGAAAGACGTGGAGCTGGGAGCACAGGCACAGAGCTCCCTGCAGCCCCTGCTTTCCCCAGCCGCAGCTCCTCACCCCTCGCCGCGCAGACGATTTGCAGGACCATTCCTCGCACTACAACACCCAGCCAGACGGCTGCGGGACCGATTCTAGCGCTACAACACCCAGACAGATGGCTCCCCAAACTTCCCACCCTCGCTCCAGATGGCTCCCGCTATCGGAGCCCGACCCGGCACTGCCCACCGAGGTGGTGACTGCGGCTCCAAGCCACACCTCCAGCTCCCGGGGCAAGAACGAGCAACACCCGCTCTTCCAGCGCATCCCGAGAGCTGGTGGAGCTGGGAGATGGAGCATACATCTCCCGCGGACCCTGCAGCCCCCTGGCTCTGCCGTCGTGCTGAACAGCAGCAGCTCCCAAGTTCATGGGCTGCCAGCCCCCAGGCTGCCAGCACGGATCAGCCCCCGGCCCTGCGGGACATTCCAACACTCCCGAGCTGCAGACAACTCCCCAGCTCCTGCCGAGGGGATCCCAGCACCACCCAGCAATGGGTGTGGACAGCTGCACCCACCAGGCTCAGCATTGTTAGCACAGGTGGAGCTGAGGCGCTTTGCCCAGTTCCCAAGGGGTGTGTTCTTCCCTTGCCCAGCTCCCAAGGGATGTGTTTTTCCCTTGCCCCACTCCCAGGGATGTATTTTCCCATTTCCCAGCTCCCAGGGGATATGCTTTCCCTTGCCCAGCTCCCAAGGGATGTATTTTTCCCTTGCCCAGCTCCCAGGGGATGTGTTTTCCCTTTTCCCAGCTACCAGGGGATGTGTTTTCCCCTTGCCCAGCTCCCAGGGGATGTGTTTTCCCTTTTCCCAGCTCCCAGAGGATGTGTTTTTCCCTTGCCCCACTCCCCCAGGGATGTATTTTCCCATTTCCCAGCTCCCAGGGGATATGTTTTCCCTTGCCCAGCTCCCAAGGGATGTATTTTTCCCTTGCCCAGCTCCCAGGGGATGTGTTTTCCCTTTTCCCAGCTACCAGGGGATGTGTTTTTCCCTTGCTCAGCTCCCAGGGGATGTGTTTGCCCCTTGCCCAGCTACCAGGGGATGTGTTTTTCCCTTGCTCAGCTCCCAGGGGATGTGTTTTTTCCTTACCCCACTCCCAGGGGATGTGTTTTCCCTTTTCCCAGCTCCCAAGGGATGTGTTTTTCCCTTGCCCAGCTCCCAGGGGATGTGTTCTCCCTGTGTTTGCTGGAGCTGAAGCCGGAGGAGTCACCTCCCTGCTGTGGTCACACCACGGGCACCGTGTGGCAATGGCCACATGGCCACAGGAACGGCAGGCAGAGCACCCAGATGGATGTTTCTGGACACTGAGTGTGTCCCTGCAGGGCTCACAGGGCTCAGCAACACACGGAGGTACCCACAGGGCTCCCAAGATCTCCATCACTCCACAACTTCCCTGGGATACCCAGCAAAAAAAATCCAATCCCTCTGTAACAGATTTTGTGCTTGCAGTGCCACCCCCGTGATCTCCTACCCTGGCACAGAGGGGCTTCCACCTTTGCTGGACTACTAAAAGCAGAATTATTACATTAAACTGCTGAACAATTCTGGTAAGAAGCACCTTAATAGGATTACGGGGTTCAAAGGTTAGGAAATGCCAAAATTAGGATTGTCCAGGCAGCCTTAATTCTCCTCATGGAAGTGCTTTGTGATGCAGACCAGAGTCACACTCCGGTGGGAAATATTTCCCCTGGGGTCCCTTTGTGCATTCCAGGGAGAGGACAGAACCACCTGGGAGACTGAGCAGGGAAGAACCTGCTTTGCCAGTGAGACTCTGCCCCGGGGGCTGCAGAAATTGGGGAAGGGACAAGGAAAGGGTCAAGAGATCACAGAAAATTACTCCTGTAAAAAGGAGCTGGAGGATGGAGGGGTTTGCTTTCCTAATGAGAAAAAATTAGCAATTTCCTTCCCTCCTTCTGGAAGTGAAATATCCGGGCAGATTTCACTGGCACTTGTCAAAATATTTGGTACCTGGCACATGCCCACTATGAAAAATCAGGTCCTTGCAGCTAAAACTCAGAGCAGAAAGCAAAGGCGAGCAGTGAGCATTGCTGGGCAATCCTCCTCACTCACTTTGCATAACGCAAACAAATCCAGCTCCAAATGAAATCCTGGATCCAGCAATATCCAAATATTATCCTCTGGCCATCCTACAGACAGATATTCCACAAGTATCCACCAGAAAGGCTGGGGAGTCCAAACCAACCCATGGAATAACCAAACCGGATCTCCCAGCATTTGCTCCGCAACATCCAGGTGAGCACCAACTCCTGAGCCTTTAGCAGTGCACAGAGGTCCTAAACACATGGAATTGCAGGCAGTGGAGCTGCTTTCCTTCCTCCCCTGCCCCAGGAGCAGGGACAGGTGGGAATGCAGGGCTCTCCTGGCTCTGGAGCAGCTCCTGCACGGCCTAATGATGGTTATGTAAATCCCATGGGAAAGCGGCACCACCTGCCATCCCCGGGGGCTGCCAGCTCATGCATGCCTTGGATGCGCATTCCTGCTGCCCAAATTCCTCCACAACAGCTCCTGCCACATTCCCACCTCTCTGCTGATGGATGCACGGGATTCCTCCCGTGGGGGTCTGTGGGGAGGAGCTGTCCCCCCTCCAGGCAGGGGCTCCCTGGGGACACAGGAATGGCTGTCCCAGAGCTCCCTGGGGACACAGGAATGGCTGTCCCAGAGCTCCCTGGGGACACAGGAATGGCTCTCACCCAGACCTGAGCGGGGAACAAGTTGTGGCCCTGGTGGCACCACGTCCTGGGGAGCTCCCAGTCCCTATTATCACAGGTTGGTGACACACAGAGGTCCTCTTACCCATGTCCCCAAGTCCAGAGCATCACTGGATTCCAGGTTCAGGAGGGCCTGGAGGCCTCAGCCATGGCAGGATTGTGTCCCTTGCTCCTGTCACTGCTCCTGGGGCTGGGGACAGTCCCCCCAGCAGGCAGGGACTCTCCCAGCAGCAAATGCTTCTTCCAGGAGGAACCTGAGCACATAATCCTTGAGCTCTGCCTTGTGCCTGAGCCCAGGAAAGGCCAGGTCTGATCCCCCTGCCCTGTCCCCTCTGTCCTGGGAGCACACAGAGTGTCCCCTCCAGCCCCATCCCATCCCAAATGGGTGGGATTGCACCCCCCACCCCTGGGGCTGGCCTGGCCACCCTCCTCCTGCTGCATCCCAGCGCTCATCCAGCATCTCCAAGGGTTAATCTGCCTCTCCAGAGCTTCTCAAAGCTAATTAGAAAGAGCCCGGGCAAGTGTGGTGGCAGACACCACTGCACTTATCTCCCCACTTCCGGGGCTCTGCCCTTATCATTTAATTAAAGCTGCAGCCCTGCTTCCCTGGCTGGCAGCAGCTCATCACGGAGGGCACTGGAGCTTGAGGCAGCCTCTGCCAGCTCCCGGGAAGAGAGGGAGAAGGGAGGGAACAGGCCCGGGAAGGACAATCACAGGGAGAAGGAGATAAAGGAAGAGTTCCTTTGTGCTGGCAGCCCGGGAACTGGGAAGGCAGGAAAGGACCCCAGTGCTGGGTGTGGGGGGATGTGGGGACAGCTCTGCTCCGGGTGGGTCTTGGAGATGTCCTGGCCTGGGAAAGAGCCAAGGAAATGCCTTGGGTGGGACATAACAGGCTGGCTGCATCTCCCAGCAGGAACAGGACCCTGGACCAGCCCCAAAACAGCTCTCCCACTGAACCCCAGGATCACTGAGGTTGGAAAAACCTTCCAAGGCTATGGAATCCAAGCTGTGCCCAATCCCCACCTTGTCCCCAGCCCAGAGCACTCAGTGCCACCTCCAGCCCTTCCCTGGACACCTCCAGGGATGAGCACTCCAAACCTCCCTGGGCAGCTCCTGCCAAGGCCTGAGCACCCTTTCCATGGAGAAATTCCTGCTGCTGTCCAAGCTGAGCCTCCCCTGGCCCAGCCTGAGGCTGTTCCCTCTCCTGCTGTCCCTGTTCCCTGGAGCACAGCCTGACCCCCCGGCTGTCCCCTCCTGTCAGGAGCTGTGCAGAGCCACAAGGTCCCCTGAGCCTCCTTTGCTCCAGGCTGAGCTCCTTTCCCAGCTCCCTCAGCCACTCCTGGTGCTGATGATAATGGGGATGGATGCCCATGGAGCAACAGCAGCAAACTCCTGCACCAGGTTTCCAAAGGAGGACATGGATCATAGAATCATGGAGTCATGGATTGGTTTGGGTTGGAAGGAACCTTAAAGCTCATCCAGTCCCACCCCCTGCCATGTCCAAGGACACCTTCCACATCTCAGGTCACCCCAAGCCCTGTCCAACCTGGCCTTGGACACTTTCAAGGATCCAGGGGCAGCCACAGCTTCTCTGGGCAACCTCAGGGCCCCAACCCCCTCCCAGGGAAGGATTTTTCCCTAATATCCAATCTAAGCCTCCTCTCTGTCAGTGGGAATCCACTCTCCTGATGGATAAACCCTGGGAATGCTGTTGTCTGAAGGCCACACACGGCAGTGTGGGCGCAGCTCCGCAGGGATGTGTTCCAGAGTACATTCAATGCACATTTTGGGACAAGCAGCCCCCAACCACTGCTGGCAGCTCCCATGCCAAATTCCACACCTCTCTCCCAGAGCGTGGCTAAGCTAATGGATCTTGAAAGGAAATTTTCATAATCACTTTGTTAGCGGGGCTGAGACAGCGCGGCTTGTTCTCCAAAACCAGCTGGAACAGCTCCGCGAAAAGTCAGGAGAAACAGAAAAAGAAATCAACCTGAGGGAAACTCAGCATGGAAAATTGAAGCCGTGGAGTTGGAAAGCAGCTGAGGTGATAAGCAATCGGAAAGCAGCCTGTACAATACAAAATGTCAGAGCCTGAGGCTGCGCAGTGCGGGGAATGATCCTCGTTCCAGGCTCCAGAGCTGCTCGGAAGGCACAGCCCGGCTGGAGCTGTGTGTGTGTGCCTGGCACGCTCCGAGCACCAGGAATGGAGCCACGGGAGCACCCGGAGCCAGCACTGCACTGGGAATGGGAAAACCAGTCTGGGGATGGGCTGGGAAAGAGCTCAGCCTGGGGAAAAGGGGGTCAGGGGGACCTTGTGGCTCTGTGAACTCCTGACAGGAGGGGACAGCCAGGGGGGGTCAGGAGCTGCTCCCAAGGGACAGGATGGGTGGCCTCAAGTTGTGCCAGGCGAGGCTCAGGTTGGACATCAGGGGAAATTTCTTCCCCGAAGGATGGTCAAGCCCTGGCAGAGCTGCCCAGGGCAGTGGTGGAGTCACCCTGGAGGGATTTCAAAGCCGTGGGGATGTGGCATTTGGGGACATGGGTCAGTGCTGGCCATGGTAGTGCTTGGGGAATGAATGGGTTTGATGATCTCAGAGGTTTTTTCCAACCTTAATTCCATGATTGTGGGCAAAGGGTTGTCCTCTCCCACCCCCTGCTCATGTCTTAATCACACAAACCAGTATTAACAGGCAATATTTAAATTATTGTCAATTCATTTTCAGCACGGCCAGCTCTCTCACCTCACCTACAGCCATGGAAAGCACTCCAAGGAGCTCCAGTTCATGTGCTCGGGGATTTGGGAATACCAGCCTGGCTTTGTGAGCCCTCTCCATGTTTGCTCCTTGGTGGCTGCCTCTCATTGTTCCCGGGTATTAAAGCTCTTGTGTCAAGGAGAAAAGAAGTGGCGTTCGCATGTCTGCCTTTGAACAAAGCCATTGTTCGGCTCCATCAACAATTTAATAATCCTTCCCTGGCAGGACAATGGATGGGGGGAAATTGTTGGTGCAGGGGGGCCGGGAGCTGCAGAGCCAAGTGCTGTTCCCGGCCTTTGAAGTCACGGAGGTGTTCAAGTGACAAAAGGAATCACAAGGTTATGAAAAGGGCTCGCCTGAACCGGGGGATCTGCAAACAAAGGGAACCGAGACCACTCGGGGAGAAACAGAGCAGGGAGAAGGAAGAGCCCTTGGAAGAGAGTCAAGCCAAACCCCAAGGAAACTGGGAGAGGAAATGACAGGATGGATTTGCATGCGGATGCTTTGTTTCCTTGCCATGGATCTTTCCTGGGCTGCTTCCGAGGAAAGGGAGCACCCTGACGTCATTCCAGCTCTTTTACAGCCTGTCCTGCCTCTTGCCCGAGCTGTCCTGCAGACACCGAGGGGGAAGAGGCAGATCCCTGCCGGAATTTTTGGTGGCTGTTCGAAGGATCAGGGGACAGGCACTAAATGCAGGGTGAGGCCCTTGGGGAAATGTGTGAGGGACATTTCCCTGTGCCTGAGGGATGCACACCCAGCCCCGGGGAGCCAAACCCACCTGAAATCCAGCACACAGCAATCCTGGCAGCGTCAGACCAGGGATGCAGTGGGGAAATTTTGGGGTAATGATCCCACACCAAATGAGGCCGTTTTTCTGCTGATTGCTCTGAGATCCAGAGCCTGAACCCCTGGACTGCCCAGCCCCTTTCTCTGCAGTGCAGCCGTGCCACAGAGCAGCTGGAAACGCTCCTTATTGACGCCTCAAACGCCCACAGACTCCGAGGCTGAAAATCCGCAGTGGGAGCACCACGGGGAGAGGTTTTGTGGCTGGCACGTGGCAGGAGCAGCGCCGGTCACATCCTCCCGTGGTGCAGCCAAAATTCACGGCAAGAAATCAGCCCTGGTGCTTGAATTGGACCATTTGCCCTCGCTGCTGGGATTCCCCACCCAGCACTAAACGGCCCGGAGTGGGGAGAATTCCCCTTCTCCCAGAAAAGCAGGAAGGATCAGCGCCAGAGCATCCAGCTGATGGAGCAAACAGGGGGATACGGGGAGGTTTAGGAATGGGGCAGACTGGTTAAGGCTCATTTGGGAAAAAACCCCGATCCTGATAGCTATTGCTGTGCCCTGTGTTTGTTATTAGGATGGCAGCAAGAAGCCCCTGTGGGAAAGTGGGGAAAAGACAGATAATCGCTTCCGATAGGGAATATCAACCTCCAGCTACCCCTGGGTGCTGCAGTTTACAGGCTGCTGGAGGAGAGACGCAATAAAGTTTGCACCACTCGAGGGAGGCCTGCCAGAGGCACTCCTAAAGGCTGCCATGAATAAAACACGCTTTAAAGAGCCAGCGAGGATTACAAAATCCTAAAATCCAGGCGGGACAAGCGGGATACAGCATCCCCCCCCACATCAGAGGCAGGCTGGCGAAGGGGATTTGCCAGCCCTGCAACCCCCAGAGCACAGCGCCAGGGAGAGGCAGGATGATCACGAGAAGATTTGGATTTCACGGTCCAACAGAGATGGATGAAAATTTCCAGACTCGGTCCAAGGGCATCATTTTTAGCAGTTATTTTTCCAAAGGCAGAAGGAGATGGTAAGAGCAGGTCTGCTCTTAGGAGGGAAAATCTGTGCAGAGCACGGAGCAAAGCAGCGTCTGAAGGAGCAGCCAGAGCTGCCCGGGTACAGAGCTCCGAGGGATCCGCGATTGGAGAGGTCCAGGCCAGCAATTGCCCCTTTGAAGGAAGCTGTTCATCATCATTAAAGAGCTTCACATCCCGAGGGACCCGCAGGCAAAACAGCCCCGGCGCTGCTGTCCCGCCGAGGGTTAGCACGGGAGAAAACAGAGCTCCGGGAATGACGAATGGAATGCGTGTGGGCGGCGGGGTTTACCTGCAGCCCGAGCTCGGGAAGGGCTCGGGATCTGCTCCTCGGGGAAGCTGATAGGGGAACAATAGTCTGCGAGTGGCATTGTTTGCAGGAAAGGCGAGATATTTGCCTTTTCCCACTGATGTTGCTGCATCTCTGCGGGGGCTCCTTCCTGTGTGGCTAATAAGCAGCAAGACGCCAGACATGGAATACAAAAATTCCTTTGGCTTTGATTCGTTTTCTTTCTGGATAGAGTCAGCCTTACTTTTGTCAAGATCCCTGTTGTCTGGGTAATTTCATCTAGAGATCCTCAAGGAGCAGAGAATCTCCACATCACTCCAACTTTAATATCTCGGTTTGAGCTGGCATATATTCCAGCAATCATTTATACAGCTGAAGAGGGAAAAAAAATAAAAGATTACTTCTGTCTAATTGGCATTACACTAATTACCAGCAAAATACATCAGGCAAATATCACATCTCCTCACTCTCTGTCATTTTGCATTCCCTGCTCCATTTTCTCTTTCCTCGGCAGCGATAAAACAACACGACAGCCATTGCGACATCCCTGAGCAAGGATCACATCCTGACCCCCTCCTCCTTTCCCTGCTGCCTCCTCGTTCCCTCACGTCCAAGCAGGTTGTTCTAACCCAGGCGCACACAGCTGATGGAGAACTGCTGTTCCCTGTGCATTCCAGCATCCTGCTGGATCCCTTCCCCAGCCTCTCCCAGTGTTCCCTGTCCAAGAGTTCATTGCCATCCACGGAATAACATTTTATATCTGACTAATACACAACAGACTACACCAGAGGCACAGATTTGACCCATTGGCCACCTGAGCTGATTTACTCCTGATTCACAGCATCCCTGCCAGTTTGCCCCAAATTATTGGAAAATTGACACTGTTTAGCCTGACAACACCAGTCTCATGCTGAAATAAAGGTGCAAAGTGTAAATCCAAGCTTCTCCAAGAGCTACCACCAGCACTGTCCTCATAATCCAGCTCAGTCTGACACGAGCCTGTTTTCTCCTGGATCAAAGCAGCTCCCTCCCAGACAAGATTCCTGTCACAGTTTGGGGGTGAGTTTGGGAGAGACCTTTCCCTGGTTTTGGCCTCCAAGCCCAGGAAAGAGATCTGGCTGTTCATTTTTAGGGGAACAGCCCTGGAAGGAGCATCCAAGTAGGACTGGGTGTACATAACAGCCTGGGAAGTTCTGTGCTCCCACCAGTGAGGTTCAGCCCTTGTTTTCTACAAGGATTGAGGCTGATGTGTCTCACAGGGATTATTTGGGAACCTTGTACCCTGGGCAGAGGCACAGCCCCTTCTCCATCCCACTGGGGACTACAAACACCGACAATGTCCCTGATGTCTCTCCCGGGAAAACGGAGCCTTCCAGCCATGAACACATAAATTTCCCCCATTCCAACTCATTGGAAGCTTCCTGTCCTGCTCAGGGGTGCTGGAAAGGGAGCTCAGGTGCAGCCACACCGGCCAGGGAACAGGGACTGGGCACTACATTGTGTCCCTGAGCAAAGCGTGGCCGCCTCAGCTCCCGGGAAATGAGCCCTGGATGCTGGCGGGAAGCAGAGCTCTCGGAAAGGAGAGGCAAACGCAGGGGCTGCCACGGTTTGATAACCTCTGAGGCACAGCAGCCTATCCCGGGGATGGCTCGCCACATCCATGACTAATGGGAGATTTATGGAGTGTCCTCTCCGCCGGGGAAGCGGCGCGCTGGCGTTGCAGCCACTTAACGGAGGGGACTTCAAATCAGGATGGATGAGAGCCCGTGGGAAGGAGACAGGAAGAGAGATTCTTTAATAGTGAGAGCACAAAGGATCAAATCCCGGGGAAGAGCGAACAACTGAGACTGACACCTGACCTGTCTCAACAGCAAAGCTCCCATTGATTTCACGGGGGACAGGGATGAATCCCTTATCCTCTATCTCCTGCCGGCGAGAGGGATTTTCCATGTGAGGGATCCACACCTGGCCGATCCTTCAAACTCAGCCACCTGCTATTTTTATGAGAAAGAAACTGCAGTGTGGAGTCCACAAGAAGCTCAAATGGGAGACTTTGTAAGCTCCTCCGGCATGAAGTTTAAATCCCACGCTAATGCAGGTCCCTCGCACGGGCAGAGGCACTGCCAGGCAGGTTTATGGAGACATTCCGGAGCATTGGGAGGCAGATAAAGGGGGAATAACTACGGTAGATCACACAGGAGCTGGAAATGGCACGTCAAATTACTTCAAAAGGAGCTTTCTAAGGAAGCAGGTCTTTGAAAACAACAAATAGTCTGGGGCTGCTGAGGGATCCTGCCTGTCTGTTGCTTTTACACTCGGTGGCTTTTTCTGGTTTAGACGTGTTCTAAAGCTGAATGCCGAGCTCAGAATCCCTGCCTCCCGCAGAAACCCGGCTTCCTGCAAGTTCAGATCTTTGTGGAGCCACAGAGCAGGCAGGGTGGGAAAACCGCTCTGTCTGGACAGCAAAATGGGCAAAAAAAGTGACCCAGCGAAACCTCAGCCTGGTCACTCCCCTGTCCAGCTGCCCATGGAGCTGTGCTGGGACAGCAGGATGGCACAGGGACAGCGTGAGCCAAGCAAGAGGGACGGGAGGGGAGCTGCTTGTTCTGCTCCCAAAACACAGGGGGTGCTGGGCTCATCAACAGAAATCATCAATCCCACTCCTGGCTGTCCCCAACCTGTCCAAAGCAACGGCAGCAGCTCCCAAGTTCAAGTGAACATTGTAAAATGTGCTGGAAAACACAAAAGAGGAGCCTGAAGCAGCTTCACCCAACCCCTCACCCTGAGGAAATGTCCTCCCTGGAGAGGAACGTGGTACCAGCAAAGAAAGGCCCCACCCTGCTGTTCCCATTGCAGATCTAATTCAGAAAACTCTTCCTGAACTTGGTTTAAGGAACTCGAGATGAAGCCACGAATAGTTGGAGGCTGACGTAAACTATTTTTGGAAAATCGACTTTCTCCCAAAGAAGGGATGTTGAGATTTGGCCCAGAGATAAGAATAGCTGTGCATGACCATTTGCATGGGCATTTGCATCGGAATTTGCAACCATTGCCAGGGAAAAGGAAAATGCCAAGTCCTGTGTGGGTTGGGTTCCCTGTTTTAATGTGGCTGGGGTCATGTTCTGCCAGGTGAGAAGCCTTTCCCAGGCCTGCCGAGGTGGAATGTGATGGAAAATGTTCCTGCCTTGGACTGGAGGAGTTCCATGACACGGTTTGGTCTCCCTTGCCTGGGAGACTGGGAAATCCTCCCTTCCCTGGGACAGCAGAAGTCGCCTTCCCCCAGTGAGCTCATTTATAACTCTTAGCTAAAATCTTCTCTATTCCCCTCTGTTTGCAGCCGATTCCCTTAGGGAAAATGTCAAAGTTTGCCATGGAGCTAACCGAGCCTACAAGTGGTTCCAAAGAGCGGGGTGAGTTTGGGGTCAGCAGCTCCCAGCCTGTTCCCCAGGCCTGGGGTCTCTGCAGGATTGAAAATCAGGATGGAGAGCAGGGCCACCTCCCTGAGCTGTGCACTCACCATGCACAGGGACAGCAGCAGCCTGGGCAGGATGGAAAGGGGAATAAAGATTGAGAAAAATGATAACATTTTCTCCATCCAGTAAATTCAGAGCAGGAAGGATGTGAAGGACATAACACAAGCAAGAGGACATTCACGGATTTCCACTGGCTTGCCATGGACAGCAAGAGGGAATGGAAGAGCTCCCAGCCCAGCCCAGGACCACAAGAAATAGCAGAAAATTCCCCAAATCCAATTCTGAATGCAGCAGGGACTCACAGAGCCACGGGGACTGTATATTGTCCAGGAAAAGGCACCTTCCCACTGAAATATGGAGCTTTTTGTCTCTTGGGCATTTTTGTCTCTTGGACCTTCCACAATCCCACCCCATGGGCTCAGGGACAGAAATGGGAAACAAAGCAAACAGAATTCAAGAGGGAAATTTGGATTTTTCCAATAACTGCCCTAGAGATGTCCAGGATGTGTCAAGGATCTTTGGAGAACTTGAGGACAACCTTCCGTGTTACGCCACCACATAATCCCGCGAGGCAAGATAAATTATTCCAGCTATTTCGGACAACGTCTGAAGCGAGGAGCAGCCTTCTAAGAAGGTCTTGAGAGGATTAAAGGCACTCTCTGGAGCTGGGAGCAATGTGCTTGACCCTGGGGCAGGGGAGCAGCCGTCCCCTAGTCACCCCAGGCTCCTGGGGACAATTAGGGAAGGTGACCTGGCTGGCGCGGCAGGACAACCGCCCTGCCTTGAGCAGCTCTGGCGTAAGAGTTTCCCCAGACACAGCCGTTGGAAAATATGGAAAATAAGGAAATAGGGCGAGAAGGAGGCTGGAATTCCAGCTCAGGCAGAAATGTTGAAACCAGGATGGGGTAATCCAGGGCCATTTGCAATCTGCTGGATGTTGTGTCTCCTGATAAAAATCTTTTCCCAGCGGTGATTAAGCAAATCAGGAACCAGCTTTGGGGATGAACCAACATTAAGTGTGGAAAGGAGAGAAGTTCCTGATTTCTTCAGAAGAAATGCAGGTGCCTGTGGAGCTGAAGATCCCTGAGGAACCCAGAGAGAATTTCCACAGGCACACGAGGAGCAGAACATGATCACACAAAGGGTGTGGACACCCTAAAGCCGGGCAGGAGTGGCAACTGCTGCTAATGACAAGATGAATTCCAGCCCTGAAGTGTTAAAAAGGGCTGAAGATCAGTTAGAAAAACCCCAAACCCACCATGTCACAGCTAGAGAGGAGTCCAAGTAGCAGCCACCCACCAGCCAGAGGTGTGACCTGCTGGATCCCAGGCAACAAGGACCAGGAATGGCATGGATCTAGCTGGAATCCCACAGCCCACATCCCAGACAAAGCCCACTCCAAGGCATTCCTCAGCCTCTGCAACAAAGTAAAAGTGCTGCAGGGTGCATTTGCAAAAAAAAACCCACTCCACAGACTGAAAATGTGCCTGGAACTCTTCCTGCAAGACAAAAGGGACGTTTAAAGATAATGTAGGAAAAAGAGAATAGGTTTTAAGATCTAGAGGAGTCGCTGTGCCAGGGAAGGAGACAGAATGTAATTTTTCTATCCCATCTGTTGGCTTCGAGGAATTGAACAACAATCGCAGTGAGAACCTTAAAAAGCAGCTCATGACTGGCACTAAAGCAGAGGCAGGAGGCAGTGACTGCCCAGGGCTGCAAATCCATCCTCGTGGTGAGCAGGAAAAAGGGATGGTTGGCTCAGCAATCCTCTGAGCCATTCACCTTCCCAAGGTGCTCAGAGACGGAGGTGTTCAGTGTTGAGAAAACTCCAGGGAGAGCTCAAAGCCCCAGCCAGTGCCTGAAGGGGCTGCAGGAGAGCTGGAGAGGGACTGGGGACAAGGGATGGAGGGACAGGACACAGGGAATGGCTTCCCAGTGCCAGAGGGCAGGGAGAGATGGGATATTGGGAAGGAATTCCTGGCTGGGAGGGTGGGCAGGCCCTGGCACAGGGTGCCCAGAGAAGCTGTGGCTGCCCCTGGATCCCTGGCAGTGTCCAAGGCCAGGTTGGAGCAATCTGGGATGGTGGAAGGTGTCCTGCCCATGGCAGGGGTGGCACTGGATGGGTTTTGAGGTCCTTTCCAAGCCAAACCATTCCATGATTCCACAGCCCTGCAGGGTGCACACACAGCCAGGTGCAGCCCTGGTTTTGTGCCACTGTCACACTGTGAACACAAACACTCCCAGACTCATTATCCCTGCACCTGGAGCTGCTCTGGATGTCACCAAGTGCTGCTGGGGAGCTCTGGGCCATCACCTGGACACATCCACCCCACTAAGAGCTCGTTGGGAAATTGGAGACCATGTGGAGAGGAAAATGAGCTGAAGGAAGGGAAGGCTTGAACTATAATCAGAAATGGAGCAAAGAGGAGGAGGGAAACTTCTCCCCGGACTGCTCCTGCAAGGGTTGCCAAAAAGCACCACAGACATCCAGGATGTGCCAGATGTTGCTGCTGGCCAGGAATGAGGCTGCAGGTCTGTGGTGGTGGCAGGAGCAGATGGCAATGGCTGGGAGGAGCGCGAGGAAGGGTGGGAGGAGAGGAAGAGAGACCCAGCTGCCAAAATCTCTTGCCTTGGCTCTGCTCACAGGGAGGGACTTGACTCAGTTTTCTTTCAAAGAGATCTTTAAATGTTGAGTTGTCTGAATGGGATGTCTGAGTACACACCAGGAGAGGGGAATTCTGGTGTTGTGGCACTCCATGGGAAGAAACGGGAGGAGCTGAGGCAGAACTGAAGTGCAGACTGGTGAAACTGGGGGCAGAGAGGATTTTCCACCGGCAGTGCTCACCTGGGTGTCTCACATTGAGCTAACAAAGTGGGATCTTCCCAAAGGGATGCTCCTGGCAGAAATCACAGCCTGGGATTTATGGCTGTGCCACACACGGGAAAGAAAAGCTGCTCCTCCTGGCTTCTCAAGGCATCCATCTAAATCTTCTCTGAAACACAGGAAAACCTGGACTGATGGGGCTTTATTGAGCCCCAGGAAGCAGCATCTCCATCCATCCATCCACTCCAGCTGTGACGAGGTGTTCCGAGGAGCTGGGAGAGCACTGGAAAAGGCTGAGCTTGGCAGAACAGCCCTTGGTGATGAACCAGGCAGGAGGGTTTGAAACCAGCTCTGCCACAAAGTCCCAAAGCCAAGCTCGGCTCCCGCCTCAGACATCAGCAGCAGCCTGGGCTCTGGCATTTGGGAGCAGCCAGATTCCTGCCTCATGCCTCTGGAACACCAAGATCCTAAAAATGGCAGAGGGAGGAGCTGCCAGCTCATCCAGGGTCACCCAGAGCGTGCAGCCACCTCTGAAAAATGCAAATTGCAATTTTCTATTTCATTCCCCACCTGTGGCAGAGTTTCTTCCCTGGAACTGCGAGGATAAACTCCTCAACATCTGGGAAGTGCAGATCCTATGGCACTGAGAGTGTCGGGAAAGCTCATGAGGTGGTTAATTCCATATTCTGAGCAGGGCTGTAACTGTGTGCATTAAAAATGGCAAGGGGTCCCCACTTTAAATAACAGCCATAAAACAGGTTTTGGGGATGGAAAAACACAAATCAGAAATGCCTCATCCAATAAATCACAATCCTGAGTACATTTGCACCACACAGAGAAACAGGCTCCATGCAATATTCCCTAAATTGCTCATCTTTGGTCCTGAAATCTTCCTAAAGTCCCTGCATTGCCAATGGAGAGTGACTGGCACTGTCCCCATCCAAGCTCTGCATGCATCATGGCAGGGCAGAGCCTCTCTGGAGCACCAGTGCTCCCAGGCTCCTTCCATCCAAGCAAATCTGGCGCCGGGGGGAACAGATGTCTTTGGGAAAAGCACCAAGTGGGAGACTGAGCTCCATTCCCAGCTCCGTGTGCCCCACCAAGGTGGGGAACAGCCCAGGGAAATGGGGAGGAAACAGCGGGCAGAGAGGAGGAATAGCAGGGATGACAAACCCTGGGATGAGTGAGGAGCTGCCACGGCAGTGCCAAGCTCCTGGAGAAGCCTTCACTGGAACCATCGTAATTCCTCCTGCAAAGGGCCTGGCTCAGCCCCTGCAGCACAGCGTTTTACTGCAGTCTGCACAGCAGAAAGGGTCCAAAAAAGGAGGACACTGAGATGTGTGTTAATCAAGTGAAGAACCATCTACAAAGAAAAGGCATGGATCTGTCTTCCAGTTGAAAAGCTATAAATAGCCTTGCATACTTGCTTATCAGATTGGTTCGGCTGCAGGGATAATCTCCTGGAGAAAGCAATGGAAGCCCTGTTATGTTGGATATTTATAACCAGATGAAAGCTGAGAAAATGCACAGTCGTGTCAGCCTGGCACGCGTGCCGCGGGAAGGGGGTGCGCGATCCAGCGCCTCTCCTCGGTTTAACCCAAGGTCAGGAACGGCTTAGCCTGCCCAGCTTCCCAAAACCCCAAGATCTGGTCTCTTTGAGGGGCTGGTGCTGCTGATGAAGCCAAGGCAAGGACGTGGTGGGACAGTCCCCAAAAGGTCATGATGGTCCCACATCATTCCTTCTTTGCAGGAAGCAAGTCACAACCCTTCCCTGGACAAACAAGGCTTGGCTGGAAGCACAGAGGGGTCGGATGTGCCACACCTCGGGCAGGGGAATGAGGAAACACAACCCTGGCGAGCTGATCTAACACCCCCAGTGCCTCCCAATCCCCAAATCGCCTGTCCCAGTGCCAGGGTCCCCTCATAGGCTGCTGAGAGGATGACAACCCTGACTCAGCCCCTCAGGTCCCTGGAACTACCGTGCCAGATTATGTGCAGAGCACCTGGACCAGCTTGGGATAATGCTGGTGGATTCCCCAGAGCCTCAGCCTGCCACAGCCTCTGCACCCAAAACAGGTCAGGACAGCTGCTGGAGCCACTGGAGCCTGAATCCCAACCCCTGCCATGGGAAGGGAGCCAAGACAGGACATTCTGGGGCATGGAGAGCAGAGCAGGGTTGTGGTTATTCCCTGGGAGCTTCTGCAGTGTCTGTACCACACATGGATCTGTTGGTGTGGGGTGATTCCTATTCTCCTGGGAAGTGAACAAACCCAGGGCTCCCTGCATACAGACAGGGTTTATAGGGCAGGTTTGGGATGCTGTGGGCAGGGAGCCTTTCCCAGGTGCTCCAGGCAGTGTCCCTTGGCCTTCCTCAGCCCTGCTCATCCCCATCGGGCACACAATGAACATCCCAAGGAACATCCCAAGGAACATCCCAAGGAACATCTCATGGAACATCCCAAGGAACATCCCAAGACAGCCCTGTCTGCCTCCCAACTTCCATGTGCTCCTCTCCCTCCTCCTTCTACTTCCTCATCATCTCTGAGTTTCCTGTCAGATTCCAGGGCTCCAACTCTCCTCTTCCAGGTCCATCATCACCCCTGCCTCCTTGCTCACTTCTCTCCCAGCCTCTCCTCCAGGTACTCAAGGACACTTGGGAAGCCCAGGACTGTCACCCTGTGCCAGGGCTCCAGGAACTTCTCCAAACTGCTCTTCCCAGGTGACTGAGTGGTACTTTTGGGAAGGACGTGATCTGCACAACATTCCTGGACAGGGGGGTGCCTCATACTGCAGGATTTGGGAACCCCACCATGCTTTGTTTCAATGGTTGTAACACAGAGAACTTCAGGGTTACCCCGGGAGTAACCTGGGAATTGCGAAGAGATTTCCATAATAGAGGGACCAAGCAGGTTTGAAGCTCCCTAAAAACCAGCTGAACACACTCTCAGCCATTTCAAATCCCACACAGACCTGTCCCAAAGTCAAGGATGCTCCCAGAAACAGGAGGAGACTTCAAGAGAACCCTCTGCCACCTCCTCCTCTTCCCTCCCAGAGGTTCCTTTGACCTGCCACCTGCACAGCCACCTCCCCTGGGGACACGAGCACAGAAGGCAGCAGGTACAGGAGAGAAGATGCCATGTGCACAGCCAGAACCACACCCGAGGAAGCGATGGGAGCTGGCCGGAGCAGACAGCCGGGGGAGTGGGCTGCAGCCAGGCAGGGCAGCACGGGGGCAGCACGAGCAGCACGGCCGGGGGAAGCAGCTCTCCCGAGGTAACGTCACAGACACCTCCAGGGGCTCTCAGGGAAAGCTGGGAGGTGACCTGAGGGGCTTGGTGACAGCAGGACACGTCACTCTGCAGTTTGCCAGCACCACCACACTCGCTGAGCCTCCACTGCACGGATCTCCTCAGCCCAGCCTGTGCCACTAAACCTGCTCTGGCCTCTGCCCCCAGGAAACTCCCACAGCTCCGACCCAAAACGCACGTGGGGAGCTCCAGCACAGCCCAACGCCCCTGAGGAGGGGACAGGCACCCCTGAGGAGGGGACAGGCACCCCTGGGAGCCCTGACTGTGGCACAGGATCTCGCCCTGGGCTGGGGGACAGCCCCTCTGCTGGCCCCTGTGCAGCCATCTCAGACCACTCTATTGGACCCCCTGTCTGTGTCATTCCAAATCCACTTGTCCCCTGCCACACCTACCTGTCCCCTGCCACACCCACCCATCCTCTGCAACACCCACCTGCTTCCTGCCACACCCATCTGTCTCCTGTCACACTCACCTGTCCCCTGCCACACCCATCTGTCTCCTGTCACACTCACCTGTCCCCTGCCACACCCACCTATCCTCTGCCACACCCACCTGTCCCCTGCCACACTCACCTGTCCCCTGCCACACTCACCTGCACACTCTCACACTCATCTGCCTCCTGCAACACCCATCTGTCCCCTCTCACACCCACCTGTCCCCTGCCACACCCATCTGTCCCCTCTCACACCCATCTGTCCCCTCTCACACCCATCTGCCTCCCTGACTCTTCCCAACCCCCACTCCCCCCCCCCCCCCCTCTCCCCTCCCCCATCACCTCCCTGCTGCAATCTTGCTTGGAGCCTCACCTCACCTCACCTCACCTCCATCCCCCATCCCCACCAAGCCGTGTCCCAGCCGAGCTCCACCCGGGGACATGGATCATGGAGAGCCAGGAGCCTCGGGCACAGATCCCAGGGGAGGGGACAGGCGCAGGGGTGAGCACGTACCGTTCTCAGGGTGCT
Source organism: Entomyzon cyanotis (assembly GCA_024500445.1). Classification (NCBI taxonomy): domain Eukaryota; kingdom Metazoa; phylum Chordata; class Aves; order Passeriformes; family Meliphagidae; genus Entomyzon; species Entomyzon cyanotis. Next base: position 2,117,685 of record JAKEPQ010000735.1, read on the forward strand.
CCATCTCCCCGATGCTGCCATCGGGCGTGGTGCGCTCGTAGTGGTCCTCGGGCAGGGCCAGGGGCCCGATGCGGGGTCCCGATGAAGATTTGCTGCTGGGGGTCTCGGATTCCTCCAGCCCGCTGTCGTAGTAGCTGTGCTGGGAGGGGTCCTGCAGGTCCTGAGCCTGGCTGGCTGCAGAGAACGTCACTCGGCGATGAGGTAACTGCAGGCGAGAGAGAAGCTTTGCGTCACCCACCCAGCCGGGGAAGGCGAAGAGTGGGGTTATCCACCCCGAGCCCATCCTCAGCCCCCCAGAGCCATCCTGACACACCCTGCACGGAGCTCCACCCCAGCCAAGAGCTCCCCATCGCACGTGGGGAGCACACTTTGCACACTTTGCACATTTTGCACACTTTGCACACTTTGCACACTTTGCACACTTTGCACATTTTGCACACTTTGCACACTTTGCACACTTTGCATGGTCTCTGCATTCCCCAAGCCATCACTCCCTCCACAGCTCTGTCCCAGCCTCTCCTCCCACCCAGACGCCCTTCCCACGGCAGGACGGCTCTGGAAATGTCCCCCATCAGCACAGCTCCTGAGTCACTGTCCCCACCCTTCACTCAGCATGTCCCCACCCAACCCAACCCCAGAGTCCCGCATGGCCAAGGCCATCCCAAAGCCTCTGTGATGGCATCACTGCCCAGCGCAGAGTCTCAGCGACATCCTCCATCCCCTGCCAGCCCCCGGCCTGACCCTGACCCATCCTCAGGGTTCCCCATCCAGGGTCACCATCAACGCGGCTTCCTGTGCTCGTTCAGCATTTCAAAGGCCACACTTCACACTTCCCAGCTCTGCCTCATGCTCGGCAGCAGCTCCCTGCCAACAGCCATTAAGCCACATCATTATCCCGCTCCAAATCCTCGCACCAAATCCTCCTTTGGCGTGATTACCGGGGAGTGGAGAGGGTAGCCCGAGTTCAAGGGGCAAGAGCAGGAACGAAACACAAACACCGAGAGCGAGAAAAAGCCACCGCGGTTCTTCTCCACCGCAAACGTGGGAAGAAACCCAGGAAAGGAATTATTTGATGGGGATCTGAAGGTGATGAGGAGAGAGAGGAGCCAGCACATCGTTTAGGCTGAATACCTTTTTTTTGTGCTGGTGTCTTTCCTACAAATCAGTGGCAATCAGGCATCCCACACACAGCGAGCACCGGCCAGGAAGGGGAAGGAATGGAGACGAACAGAGGGAAGGAACACAGAGGGAGCATTTAGATGAGCTGCTTTAAGGTTGGTTGGACCTGATTAAATTCACCACAGATGCTTAGAGACCTGATTTAAGTAACTTCAGAGCTGTTAGGGCTGCTTTTTTTTTTTCCTTTTTCCCCAAGACTTTTTATTTTTTTCCTGAAGAATTTGTAGAGAATCAGGGAGCTTCCAGAAGACTGGAAGCGAGTTAAAATAGCGCCTGTCTTTAATGATGAGAAAAAAGAAGAGCTGGAGAATTATAAAACAGTTAGCTTAATTTCAGTTCCTGGAAAAATACTGAAGCAGATAAAAGAACTCTTTGTAAGTACCTACAAGATAACAAGGAAATGAGTAACAGCCACTGTAGGTTTGTCACAAACAAACATGTCAAGCCATTGAACTCCTTCCTTTGAAAAGACAGCAGGCCTCGTGGAGGGAGGAGGAGCAGTAAATGTTCTAGCTCCACTTGGGGAAGTTTTTTTTGACACTGTTTTAGCTGATTTTCTCATAAGTAATGCAAGCAAACAGTGGAGGTGCAGCACAGTACATCCCTGACTGCAATAAATTCAGGGTGGGTGCAAAGGGTTTAGGAAGTTGTATTCCCAAAGGAATTAGTGCAGACAGCCCTCTGAGCCGGGATCAAATGAAATCTTCAGCTTGTGTCCCAAGTCCATTGCTGGGCTGTGTTTCCATGAACTGCTGGTGTGACAGATGTGGGATGGATCTGTCACATCTGCACCCTCGTGAGGAGTAATCACAGCTGGCTGAGGATCACAGCACATCACGGGCTGGGCATCCACCCGCGGTGCCAGCCCAGAAATCCATCCATATTGGGCTGTGTGGACAGGCTGGGATGTGCCAGCTCTGCTGGGCGCCAGGAGGCTGAGCTGGGCACGGCTTTTGAGGAGACGTGCCCCACTTCAGCAGAGAACAGACGAGCAGTTGTTAGAAACCGCGACAAAATATTTTTAAAAACAAGAAATTGGTTCAGGGAAGAGAAGGTTATGGGCGGCAAAGGCTGGAAGGAAAAAGCTTCTGCTTTGGACCACTGGCAGATAAGGAGGAGTGGCCTCTACCTGCAGCAGGGAAGACTAGGTTAATCTCCATGGATAAAAACCCACTGGTGGGTTTGGCCAAGGGCAATCATGGAATCATGGAATGGTTTGGGTTGGAAGGGCCTTTAAGATCATCCCACCCCCACCCCTGCCATGGTAGGGACACCTTCCACTGTCCCAGGGTGCCCCAAGCCCTGTCCAGCCTGGCCTCGGACACAGCCAGGATGGGGACAACCACCCTGTGCTGAAGTGCTGCCAGAGCAGAAGGTTCGATCCCTGGCATGAAGGCAGAGCTCCTCTCGGGAGGTGGCTGAGGGGCTGAGGACAAGGCAGCACTGCTCGGGTGACAATGACCCTCCGGGGTCCCTCCCAGCCCCCAGGGAGTGTGCAGAGCCGCGCACTGCCCTCCTCAGCCTTCCCTGTCCCCTGCCCGCCCGGCTGGAACCAATTTCCTGCCTGGCCGCGGCTCATCCCGAGCTCCAGGCTCTTGTTTTCACTCCGTGCTTGTAGCAGCCCAGCCAGACACGCCGAGCTCCTCGGGGTGCTGCGACAACACAAACAAACAACGTCCCCGAGCCGGCCTGTGACAGCCACCCTCCCTCCCCGGGGGGCTCCATCCAAACAGCAGCGCTGTCACCTGAAAAACGCCTCCTTGAAATGTCACCTCCTGCCAGGCGGCCCTGGAAAGGGCTCCTCTCACTGCAGGGAAGGACGAGCTGCTCCCCAGCTGTCCCCTGCAGCCCCACAGGGCAGTGTGGCACTGGCAGGGATGTCCCCCTCCCGCCGTGCCCAGCCCCACCAGCCTGTGCCCTGGGAAGCTCTCCACCCGCACAGCCCTGCTCCAGAGTCATGGAAAGGCACGGGATCGGTTTGTTTGGCTCTGGCTCACAGAAATTGGGTTTGGTGTGACCTTTCTGCGGAGGTTAAAGAGCCTTTGAGCAGGCAGTGGCCTCTGCACAAGGAGCTGCTTGTCCAGGGCAGTCAAGGCACGCCCGAGCTTCTGTCTGAGGAGTCAAACACGGCAGGTCCGAGTCACAGCCTGCAGACAGCAAATCTGCTTCGGGGCTCTCATCTTTCCTTGCCCCAGTTTTGCCCCTTTCATCATCAGAGGTGACCCTTGCAGGTGCCACCTCACCAGGGCCTCCTCCAGCACCTTCCTGCCCCTCCAGCCTCGCAGATTTTTCCACCTGAAGTCTGTGCCAGCCTTTTAACCCTGAGCTAGTCCTGCAGCGTGACCCTCGAATCCATTTGAAAGTCGGTGCTTCCCGGGATATCAGCCAGCATTCCCTGTTTCTCCCCGCACAGCCTCGCTCCGGGCTGTGTTAAAATGCACTTTGTTTAAATGGGCCCAGCTTACCAAGCAATCTGGATTGCTCTGCCTGACTGCTCCATCCTCAGCACCATCTCCCACCCCACCACTCTCCGTGGCAGCCGCAGGTTTATCAGCAGTGATTTTAGATTTCCTTCCAGATCGTTGATTGTGGCGTTGAATGGCAGCAGGAACTGCTGAGGAGCTGCTCCAGGAGAACCTCGCTCCACGAGGAATCCCAGCCAAGCTTTCCTTCTCCAAGCTCTGGATGAACCACACCTTCATCTGCCTCACAATTCCATGCTTATAATCACACAACTCCAGGTTGGAAAAGCCCTCCAAGGTCATCGAGTCCAGGCTGTGACCAATCCCCAGCCCAGAGCACTGAGTGCCAAATCCACGTGTTCCTTGGACACCTCCAGGATGGAGACTGCAAACCTCCCTGGGCAACCCCTGCCAGTGCCTGACCACCCTTTCCATGGAAAAATTCCTCCTGATGCCCAACCTGAGAGTACTGTTCCTGCAAAATAATAATAATACTAATAATAAAAATAATAATAATGATGATAAAAACGCCATTATCAGCTGGGCACATCCATCAGCCTCCAGCTGCTCTGCACCCAACACAAGCCAGCTCTGCTGCTCCAGCCCCTCAGGAATGCCTGGAGCAGCCCTTGTTCCTCGTGGAGGCCAGGACCATGCCTAAGGAAAGGTTTAAAAGCTGGACCTGTCACGTAATGCCAGTGCCCAGTGTCCCCTGCCATCAGGCACAGTGACTGACGTCAGTGCTATTTCCATCAGCCAGTTCCCTGCTTTAGCCATTAATCCAGTTGTTCCCTGGGGCTGCCGGGGACAGCGAGCACTGCACAGCCCCAGCCAGCCCTTCCAGCTGCTCGTGCCATCACTGCCCTCCCAGTCCTGCCCATCCCAGACTCCATGGACACCTCTGGAACAGAGAGATCCCGCTCTCGGTACAAATTATTCCACTCAATTATGCCAAATGTCTCTGTTTTGAATGCCTTTGCTGTTACCAGCACATGGGCAGGTCCCACATCCTACGTTGTTATGTCTCAGCCCAAATTACTCCGAGTATTTATTGAATACTTTTGCATTTTTCTCCATAATTAACAATTTTGCAATCTCCACTTGGAATTGACAGTTCCTGGATTCCACCTCTTCCAGACGCATTTTTTAAAGTACTTATTGTGTTGACTTTGCAATAATTGATTTTCCCCCAATGTCTGCGGCATTGCTTGTTAATTCTCTACACTCCAGAACGACTCATTTCTCCTAATTGCTGTAACTCCCTCCTTTTACCCCCAGAATTTATTGGTTTCCTATTTCCAGCTGCTGCCACTGTGCTGGAATGGGATTTGGGGCAGAGCTGTCTATTTTCTTGGCTGAGAAACTGCGGTTTTGGATAAAAACCCTTCCTTTGGAGGGCTCCCCAGTGCTCGCTCTGATATTCCTGATGGGGAGACCTGTGCCAGCGCCACACCTGAGGGACAAGCAGAGCCCCTGTCCCCCTCTTCCCGCAGGGATGCTCTGCTGGACACGTTCATCCCCTGGAAAATCCCGCAGGGTTTGCGGTGCTGCGGCTCAGGGATTTTTCCCGAGGAGGAATCGTTTGCAGCTCTCCCTGCGATGACCCCCATCCTCTGTGAAGTGCTCTCCTGCCTTTTTGAGGCCGTGCCTGCTCCAGCCTCCGCGGATTCCGGCAGCAATGAACTCCCGGCCCATGTGCTCGCTGGAAAAGCTCTTCCCTTTGCTCCTGCCTCTTCTGCCTGCTAATTTTGCCTTGAACTTCTCCTCCCTGCAGGGTTGTGAGGGAACAGCAGTAACAGCAGAGCTCCTCACTCTGCCCCTTTCTAATTCCACAAATCCCTGCTCTGCCAGGTCCTCCTGCAGACACCAAGCAGGTCTGGCCACCTCTGCTGCCCTTCCCTGTGCCCTTTCCAGCCCTGCTGCCCTTCCCTGTGCCTCTTCCAGCCCCAGAGGAGCCAGGACCAAACCCACAGCTCCAGTTTTGGGTCTGGCAAACTTCCTCACCTGTTTTGGTGAGGAATTTTCCTGGGCTGTCCCTAACCTGCCCGGTCCTAGCTGCACACCCCAAACCCCACAACACCAATCCCTGCCTGTGCTGATGCTCTCTGCCGTGAGGGCACGCTAAGAAAAGTTATACTGGGAGAAATTTCTTCATGGAAAAGGTGGTCAGGCACTGGAAGGAGGGTGGTGGAATCACCATCCCTGGAGGTGTTTGAGGAATGACTGGAGGTGGCACTCAGTGCTCTGGTCTGGGTGACATCCAAGCTTGATGATCTTGGAGGTCTTTTCCAACCTTAACGATTCCATGAGGATTCCCACTCACGGATGTTGGATGGGGCTAAGGGAACCCTCACTCCTCAGCCCCACTGCTCCCTCCTGCTCTTCCCTTCATTCAGGCATCTCCAGCTCCCATCAGGACCTGCACCGCGCAGGTTCTCCTTGCTAAACCCAGGGAAAACAGACTCAGCCCGAAGGACAGCAGCGCCAGGAGGGAACAGGAATGCGGGGTGTCAGCAGTTCCCCACAAACCCACGGCATCACCCCTGCGCGGAGGGCAGGGACCGAGCAGCGGGAGAAATTCCATTGTTCACAAAGGAAACCAGAAAATCCGCCCCGGGCACCCTTTTCCTGCTGGCAGGAATGGAGGGGAATCACCCTGCTCCCCCTCCCCGAGCGCAGTGGGGGAAATCCAGCCCTTGTTAACCCGCTCGCTGCTGATCCCAAAGCGGGATCCGCGCCTCCCGGGCTCCTCTGGCAGCTTCCAAAGGCTCCTGCCCTCTCCCCACACGCCAGAAGCCTCCTTTCAGGCAGCTGCCAAAGGAGCTGCTTCCCCAACAGCCGCCACAATGCAGCAACTCACAGGGCCGGGAGTGAAAGGCAATGTCAGAGCCAGCGCCCGGAATATCAAAATAAGTGACAAGGGAGCCATTGTGGCGCGGGAGTTACTCAACTTCAGATGGATTCATGAACCCCTCTCCCTTACAAACCAACCTGGAGCGCTGCAACATCCCTGGATACGGAGAGAAAGGGAGAAAGATAAGCTCAGGGACAGTGCTCTGAACGACCCGCAGCCAGCTTCCCCTGGGTGGAGGCTTGGGAATTCTTTGCTTTGCCTGGAGAGGAGCAGGGCTCCAGTGCAGTGCAGCGCAGCCTTCGGAGCAGGAGGCTGAGGGGAATATTATGTCCATGGAAACCAGGGCAAGCCTGGAGGAAAGCTGGAGCTGAATTGCCAAAACCACCCAGGGCAACGCTCGAGCTGCAGGAAACAGGACACGGGCTCGGCTGGTCCCTGAGCCAACCATTTCACAGCTCATCTGAGCCACGAGGGCTCTGCTGCTGTGCGAGGGTGAGGATGGAGCTGAGGCAGCTCTTCCAATCCTTTTCCATGACCCCCCAGCAGCACGTTGTCCAGCCGTTGCACTGATTTTTGGAGGAGAAAGCCCCCAAGAGCACCGCTGCTCATTCTGCACTCACCCTGCAGGTGATGGGAAGAGCTCAGGGCGTTTCCTGTCACAGCAGCACCCTGAGGGACAGAGCTGGCGTGCCAGCACAAAGGCGAGCACTGCCCTGCCTTGGTGTCACCTCCTGGCATCTACAGTCACCCTCTTCTCCTCCCCCGGGGTGCCACGGGGTCTCTCCCTGCTCTGCCACAGCATCTCCAGGTGTTCCCTTTGCCCAGCAGCCCCAGCCATGCCCCAGCTGCATTCCCAGGATTGCTCCCTGTCAGCACAACACGAAGGAATGGAGGGCAGAGCTGGTGCAGAGCACAGAATTAGGTTCCAGGAGCTCTGCCTGCTCTGGGCAAGGGAGGGGGATGGATAGACCTGTCTCTGAGCTAAGGGGTACTCTGCACACCTGTATCACCCATCCTTTATTCAAAACACTTCTCCAGGCCCTCCCAAAATTCTGTCCCTGAAGGTGGTGTCTCCAGAGAACCCTGACAATTCTGGACAGAGCACCAGCACAGTTAAAGGCCCAGCTCTGTGATCTGTGACTGTTTTTTGGGGTCATCTCCACCACAGCCATGGGGGACCCACAGGGCACATCAGCCACGGGGTGACAGCTCTGGTCCCTGACGCTCACAGGGTCTCGTCTGGTGGCACAAATCCCCATGTCCATCCCCAGTCCCCAATAACCCTTCAGCTCCTTCACTGCTGACAAAGCACCAGAGAAGGAGTCCACAAGCAAATACACCCAGGAATCCATGGAATTCCACCTCCCAAAGCCAGGTGTTATCCCAAAAAACACCTGCTCCCCTTTCTGAGTGGCTGCTCAGCTGACAATTAGCGAGTGCTGACCTTGCAGTCAGCAGAGCCAGTCTCCAAGTCCTGCCGAAATAATGATAGCAGAGCAGCCAGCCTCAAATGGACATCAGCTCCCGAGGCACTATTTAATGAATAAATCCAGGGAAAATGCGGGCTGACTCCACATAGGTGCCCTGAAGCCTCCTGAAATTTGCATGATGCTCAAAGAAGCCGCCAAAGCCCGGTGCCAACCTGCCTGGTCAGATCGAATTTGTCTAACTCAGAGCAAGATCTAACGCAATTAGAAACCCATTTAGGCAGCCTGGGGACAGAGCCTGCCTAACCCTCAGCCTATCCCAGCTCTGAGCCCATCCAGGAGGTGCCATTTGGCTTTTCTTTGGGTGAAATGAAGATGGGCAAGGAAAATATGGAAATAAATCATCGCGAGGGTGAACGGGAAAATCGAAAGGGGTTGTAATCTTTATGGAATGATGTCTAAATTGGCCTGGCTGCGCTGTCCTGAAATGTCTGTCACCATCCAGCTGGTAATGGAGCTATTCTGGAGATGGTTGGTGTGGAGTGGAAATTGCCCTGGACGCAGCAGGAGGTCTCATAATCACTTTAAAACCATCTGAAGATCCCAGGGAGAAAAAGCTTCCAGGACTGGGAGCAACACTTGAATAAAGCCCTCGAGGAACCCAACAGCTGCCGAGTGGGAAAATAATGCTGGGAAAATAATGAGCTAATCTGGCTCCCAGTTGCACCCAGTGGAGCTGACAGGGAGCGTTGAAGGCTCTGGGGGGAGCAGGGGGGCTGAAGATGTAGACTCAGGACTCTATTAAAAAAAAATAGAGATAACCAGGAATGCTTCCATGGAAGCCTTTCCACGGAAAACCTGTCAATTTGCTGAAATCAGATCATTATTCAAGCGAGCTCCTTGTTTCAGGGTTGGGGCAGGGGGGAGATCTTTGCTGACACGTGAAAATAAAAAAATGATGCTCTTGCAAAGGTACCTTTCACTTCAGGACTGCAGCCAAGGATTAATTATGGAGCTCAACTTAAAAAAGGTCAGTCAGAATCATGCCGTTAGAAATTACTAGGAAAAAAAATATTTATATATGATATATATTCTGATTGGCTTGGGAAATAGGGGGAAAACTGTCAATTCTTCCTTGATTTGCTTTCAAATTGAAAATTTTCCTCTGAGGGCAAACCTGTTCTGCAATCAGCTGTATTTCCTCAGGCAAAGGGCAGCAGCTTTTCCTGTTTGCCCAAGGAACTGTGCCTGTTCCAGAGGTTTGGGCACCCACAGGCTGCAGAGGTGGGCAGAGCCCTCACTCCAGTGGTCTGCACCTCCTGATGGAGGGTGATACTGCGTGAGACAAACCTTCCTCTGGAGACAGCAAACAGGTAGGACAAGTCATAGGAAGGCTTCTTAGGGCCACTTGTCTCTCCTGTACTGCTCCAATTACCATTCCTGCTGGAACAGGACCCTTGGGGTGGATGAGCTCCTCAAATCCCAGGATTGCTGTCACGTCCTTGGCCAAACCAGACCATGGCTCCAGACAAACATCCTGCACATCAGCGAAGGTTTCTCAGCTCTCTGGGCAAGAGATGCCCTGATAGTCCCTAATAAACCATGATCCACTTGAAATCCTTGGGAAAAAACCCACCCAAACTCCTCCTGGAGCGTGGAATCACAACACCCCAAAAGGTCTTGCCCAGCCTGGATGAAAATGAAGGGCTCTTCACACATCTGAAACACCGATTGTGCTTTCCACGGGGCTCGAGTGCTTTTGCTGAAGGAGCAGCAAGATGAAAGGATCAGTGTGAGAGGAGCATCACACATCGCTCCAGCAGGACACTTCCAGAGGATCTCAGGCCAGAGCTCAGCCAAAAGGTTCCCCCCCAGCAGGGCTGGATATCTGCTGGAGCCTCCCGGCAGCTGCTCCGAGCACCGGGGAGTTGGGAGGATGTGAAAACCAGGCCGTGTGGGAGCAAAACAGCTCCAGGCTTTCAGGTTGCTCGGGCCTTTCAAGATGTCTCCGAGGAGCTGAATCAGGGCACGCTGCTCCGACAGCTCCGCGGCAGGATCAGCTCCCAGGGAGAGAGGTGGGGATTTGCTGCCCCGAAGGACGGCTCTGAACTGGGATGGATCTGAGTGCCATGAGCAGATAGGAGATCAGAGCGGGTGTTTTGTAAGCCAGGAGGTGCTCGGAAGGATGTTTACATCCTGGGAAAGGGGCATCTTCAGGGATCTTTGGGCAGGACCCACAAGGCCTGGCTGGGAGTGCCAGAAGGATGGGAATGATGGGGTGGTGGAGGTTTGTCCTGCTCCCCTGGCAGGTCACAGCCCACGCTCCCACCACTAACCCACCCACACTTCCCTGCGAGCAGCTGAAGGGCTGCGGCAGTAAACAGCTTCCACCACACTAGGCATTGATGCAAAACAACCAGGAATGCTTTTTAAGGGATCTGGGGGAGTTGTTTTCTTTCTAGTCCTCTGCCTGACCTCCTCTTCCTCTTGTGCTCTCGGCCACAGGGTTGAGTTGGGAATCACACTGGGAAAAGAAGCCTTTACTACTGGTGAGATATGGAAAGCAGGTCCTCCAGGGTGCAGAGACCTCCAGAAAAGTTCAGAAAGTCAGAGAATAGAATCATGGAAAGGTTTGAGTTGGAAGGAACCTTAAAGCCCATCCAGTTCCACCCCCTGCCATGGGCAGGGACACCTTCCACTATCCCAGGTTGCTCCAAGCCCCTCCAGCCTGGCCTTGGACACTTCCAGGGATCCAGGGGCAGCCACAGCTTCTCTGGGAACCCTGTGCCAGGGCCTGCCCACCCTCACAGGGAACAATTCCTTCCCAATATCTACATCTCTCCTGTTTGAATTTGAAAAGGTTCCCCCTTGTCCTATCACTCCCTGCCTGTGGAAAAAGTCTCTCCAGTTTTCTTACAGTCCTTCTTGACGTACAGAAAGGGTCAAGACAAAAGGAAAGGTCAACAAAGGACCTGCTGGGGGAAGCTGAGGGAGTCTGAATTGCAGATCTGACTCCCAGAGGTGAAGCCAAGGCTGAGCTTCATCCAGGTTGGATTGGTGGATGCTGCAGCCACAGTCAGAGGTGACAAGAAAAGGGGCACCAAGATGCCAGGGGTGACCTCAGCCCTGTGCAACCCTCCCGTGCCTCAGCTGAGCTGTCTGTACTTTCTGGGGCACCAAAGGATCAGGGCACTGCAGAAATAGCCTCTTTGGGAATTATCTCCACTGACCATCTTGGTTTCTCCCTGGAGCAGAGCTGGGTTGTGCAATGGCAGCTTGGCTGGCCTGGGAGCCCAGCTCTGCCCCGGGGATGGGCTGTGCCCAGGGTTCCTGGCATGGGATGGGAGTGGAGGGGGAGGAAGGTGATTTGAGCCTGGCAGGGGCTCAGCATTCCAAAGGATGTGCTGGCCAGAGGGAGATTTGCCAGGGCACCACAGGGGCTGAGTGTCCCACACACCACAAACCACGAAGGTGGTCCTTGTCACCTGTCCTGGCACAGCCCCACACGGGGAGATTCACCCTGGGGCCTCAGGGACACCAGGGCACAGCACCCACCCCTCTGCTGCTGTCCCACGGCTCCCAGGGCTGCCCTCCCCACCCCTGACATAATCCCAGCCATTCCGTGCCCTTTGCTCCGGGCATTCCTTAGCCCTCCTTCCCTCCACAACACCCTCCCTGGCCTGCCCTACATCCTGCACCCTCTCATTACTCCAACCTCCTTCCATCCCATCCCAGAACATCCCAGCTCTGTCCTCGCCCGGGAACACCCCACCCTCCACCCCCTCCGGCTGCAGCCCGGTGCTTCAACCCATCCGCAGCCTCCGGATGCTCTCTGGGCTGAAGGACCACCGAGCGCCTGGGGACACCCAAGGACCACCGGGACACACCCTGACACAGCCCCGGGTTGTGCCCCAGGATTTGGGTGTGGGGTGAAGCAGCCTGCAGGGCTGGGCCCCGCTCCAGGGAACAGCACTGCAGCTGAGAGCCCGGCCGAGCGGGCAGAGAGTGCTGCGAATATCAATCAGGGCGGCTTGGAGCGAACGGCTGCACACACAGCCAGGGCTTTCATCCCACAGGATCCACAGCTCGGCCGGCAGAGCCAGCCAGGGGCTCAGCCCTGCGCTGGGAGGGCTCAGCACCCCTCTGTACTGCGGCCAGCACGGTCAGGAGAGACTGGGGAAAGCCGGGGCGAAGGGAGAGATCAGGAGAGAGGGTGGAGAGGAGCAAACGCAGCTGGGAAAGAAGAGGGGAGACTCGGGGGGAAAAAGGAGGAGCTCCCCAGATGGAAGCTGGGAAAGGCCAACGCTGGCTCCAAGGGCATCAGGCAGGGGAGAGGCTGAGGCTGTGAGAAGGGAGAGGAAGAGGAGGGCAGGGAGGAATGAGAAGCAGGGAGGAATGGCAAGAGGGGAACTGGGCAGTGCTGTCACTCAGCCCCACGTGGAGACCCCCAGGCAAGGAGCACAGGCTGGGTGAGCCTCCAAAGGAGCAAAGGACAAAGTCCCCAGCCCTGGTGGGGCCAGGCAGGAGAGACCCAATGACCTCCTCGGTAGGTTAGGGACAGTGAGTGCCACCATCTCCTTGCAGACACTGCCCAAGGCTGAGCACCCTGCTGTCACCTGCTGTCACCAAGGCTGTGTGCACCCCACTGCCACCCTCCCCACAGCACAGCCTGTGCACAGCTCTGTGCCCCTCTCCCTGGAGCTGTGCCACATCCCACCACGTCCAGGCTGCACAGCCCCCACTGCCACCTCCTTGGGGACAGGGATTGTACCCTGCCCTGTGCCACCTTCTCCCAGGGGACATTCTGGTGGCACCCCTGCATTCCATACACAGCCTGTACATGTGTCCCTGCCACCCCATGTCACCAAGACCGTGCTCCCCTCCGTGCCACCTCGGTGGGGTGCTGTCTGTGAGCATCCTGCTGTCACCGCCCACGCACGGGGCGCAGGCTGGGTACGCCCCGCTGTCACCTCCCCCTGCAGCACAGCCTGCGCACACCCACGCTGCCTCTGGCTGTACCATGGGGCTGCTCATCTCCCGTCACTGAAACTCTCCATTCTGAACTCCCAAACACCCCACGGTGCTCTCACTCCCTGCCATCAACCAAAGTCCCCAGCACAGACATGCCAGGAGCCACCGCACCTTCCTGCCTCACCCGGGATGCCCTCAGCATCCTCAGCAATGCCCCGGCACGCTGTACAACCCACTCCTCACCCCTCCAGTGCTCCCCCAGCTCCCCAGGGCACCCCAGGGATGCTCACAAGCTGGGGTGATCTTCCCAGCAGATCCAGAGATCTGCAGCCCCTGGGACCTCAGCGACACCTCCCTCATTGGATCTCGGCCTGGCAGAGCCAGATCTGACCCAAGCCCAGCTGATCCCGGGAGCAGGAGCTGACTCACAGTCTCGAGGAACTGCTCCCAGCACAGCGTGTCTCTGAACTGGGGAAAAGCAGGGCAGGTCCCCCATGAACCCTCAGCTCCATCTGCAGCTCCTTGCTGGATCCATTTATCAGCTCATTCCACGTGAACGACCTTGAGAAAACCCACTGACCCAGGACAGTGGGAGACTTTCCCAGAAATCTGCCAGCACCTAAACCTGCAATTTATGGAGACTCCGAGCTAAATTCTCAAACAAGACGATTTCATTTCTGTCCATTACAGCTACAATATTCCTCTCCTCCCCCCCCGCAGAGAGTAATTAATGCTGCACCGCGCTCCGAGCCCGCGGGCAGGTGCAGGAGCCTCTGCTGAGCTCGCTCAAGTTCACACCGCTCCAGCTGCCTTCCCGGGTTGTGGGGGGCTGTAAGGACCCGGGGCAGTCTTGGAAAACGATGTAGAATATCCCCTCCCGGTAAACAGGGATGGAGCCTGGGAGCCAGGCAGAAGAAAGAGCCGCTCCCCACGCCAGCGCCTGAGTTCTCACCCCAGGTTCATCAAAGGGCTGCCGAGGACGAGGAAGGAAGGGAAACTTCTCTCAGAAAGTTCCCAAAGGGAAGCAGATAGCAGGGCTGAGTCAAGCCCCCAGACTGCCCTGCCCAGCCCTGCGGGGAGCACTTATTGAGGTGGTTGCTGGTGTCTCCTTTCCTCCTCTGCAGCCATCGCATCTCCCCGCGGGTCCCAGCCCTGCCTGCCCAGGAGGCCCAGACACTTCCTGGATGGTTCAAGATAAAACCTTATGCTGTTAGCAAAACAAACGAGGAGGCTTTGAGAGCCAAGGCTGGCACAGGGCTCAAACCACCGAAGCCAGAACCACTGGTTTCCCCAGCTGATCTAATCTCTCCCAACGCCAGAGCTCCTCTGCCCCGGCAGCCTGGTGCAGCCAGTGGAGGCCCTGAGGAAGAGGTGAACTGGTGTGACAGGAGCAGGGATGGGTGCCCCAGTTGGGAAGAAAAACCAGGAGAAACAGGAACGGGTGGCCAGGCAGGGGGTCCCTGAGATGGGGTGGTTGGATGGTATGAGGGTGGTGTTGGACTGCTCCTGCCTATCAGGATCCATCCTTCCTCCAGCCAGCCGGAGACAAGACCCTGAGCAAACCCTACAGCGTTGGCATCACCCCCATCCATCCTGCCAGGAGGGGCAGAGCCATCTGCATGGGGAGCAGGACCACCTGGCTCCAGCGAGCCTTCCTGGAAGGACCTCTCCTTCCCATCACCTCCGAGGGTGGGGGAGCACTGGGATCCGGATGCTGCTGACACGCCAAGGCTCCATCTGCAACCGCGTGCGCCCTCATTGCAGCACTGCGGCGGCGGGAGCAGGCGGCTGCCAGCCCGTGCCGGCGGGATTTGGGTCACGCTAGCCGGGCTCTGGGATCTGCTCCACCATGCTCTGGCTTTGGGACGTGGGTGTGGCTCAAGAGGATGTGGGGATCAACCAGGAGAAGCTTTGAGGGAGGGTGTTGGGGTGGAAGAAAGCTGGGCAGGCTGGTCCGTGGTTCGGACTGTGTCCACATCCACACATGTGCGTGTGTGTGTGTGTTGGTACACATGTTGGGAATGCGTCCTGGAGGAACATCCTCAGAGGGCCTGGACATGGGAGAAGTCAACCTGGGGATGAAGGGTCAGCACCATGAGGCCTCTGGACTGGCCATGCTGGGGTGTGGTAGAGGGTTGGTGGAGATGGCCAGCCCACGTGAGCATCACTTGTGGCCTTTGCAGGGCCTGAGTGCTCCAGTGGCCGAGGACTGGAAATATGGAAAATATGCCTGGGAAATTGCTGGGAGCAAGAGCCTCTTCAGGGGCAGCAGGTAAAATAAGGCACAAGCGGTCAAAAATAGAAAACTTTATTGAAGTCAAATCCAACAGGGCAGCTGAGCTCAGCCCCATGGCAGGAGCCCAGCCTGCCGCTCACTGGGGTACAAAGAAGGGGGCAGGGGTCTCATGGGGCACAGGGGGTACAGCATGGGGGGAGTGGGTGGTCCTCACCCACGGGGCCCAGGAAGAAGGCAAAGCCACAGGCACTCGCTCCCCATCTCCCTCCCTGGCTGGTTAAGGACAGAGGTGCCAAAGCAGAAATGTGGTGCAAGCTCCTAAGTGGCCAGACAGCCCAAGAAAGAGGGTCCTGCAAGCTCCGCGCTCAGCCCACGACCTCGTGGCTCAGCTCCAAGCTCCAGTGCACACCAGCGAGCAGCCAAGACCTGCCTCCACCCTGCCCGCACGCAGAGAACCCCCCGGCGACACCAAGAGCAGTGACCCGACCGCAGCAGAGACCCCCGTGCCCCTCTCCCCCAGCCCCCAGCACAGCCCCAACCCTGCCACACAGACCATTCCCGCGCCACGAGGATCTGCTGTCCCTCTCCCACAGAGCCACAGCCCCGGGCCCAGCTCTGGTGCTAAGAGAAGCCTGGATTTCCCCGTGCCGGCTGTGGCAGAGGGCCCGAGCCTGGGGGAAGCCAGAGCCTGAGCCTGGGAAAAGGCAGAGCTTCGCTCCTCCACCCAGCCCCACCTGCCCGGGCAGCCGCAGCGGGTGCAGAGCTCCCTTTGAGGCGCCCTGGCGCAGGGATGGTGGCAGGTTCAGCCGCACCAGCAGAGCAGGGCTGGCAACAGTGAGGCCAGAGCCTTCCCAACTGCTCCCTGGAGCAGGTCAGGGCTGCAACATGGCCGTGGCAGGAGCAGGACTAGTCCCTCCTCCCCACAAGCCAGCCCAAGCAAAGGGAGGGATGGGAGGGTGGGCATTGCCCTCCTTGGTGCTCTTAGAGCTGGTCCCCAAAGGGGACGCAGGCAGGTGGCATTCTCTGCCCAGAGCCCCACATGCAGAGGCAAACGCATGCAGCACCCTTCGTGTCACCGTCACCCAGGCAGCGCCACCAGGACCCAGCCCCGGGCGCTCTGACAAGGGCTCGGACAGTTTTTGGCCTCCCCCACACCGTCCCCTTCCCCTCCCTGCACCATGCCCAGGCTCCGTGGCTTGGCTCCGGGGTAGTCCAACGCCAGCCCCCCGGGCCACACATGCAGGGCTGGGGGCCAGTCCACGCTCACTCCCACACCTCTGTCCAGATGGCTCCCCGGTGCAGCGGGGGCGCCGCTGCCGGCCTCAGGATGAGCTCTCCTACCTGCTTGTTGGTGTATTTCTGGGGGTTGGTGCGGTAGCTGTAGTCCGAGTACTGCTCGGATCCTGTCGAGTTGTTGTCCCCGGTGCCAACAAAGGTGTTGGTGGCCGGCAGGTCCTGCACCACTTGGTGCTTCTTGGAGGCAGAGGGTGACTGAGGCTGCAGCTGGATGGAGGGCAGCGGCGAGTTGGAGCGGTAGTGGCGGCCCAGGTCCGGGCTGCCCGGAGGGTAGTTCAGGGGCAGGTGGATGCGGGGGCTGTCGCTGACGGAATCATTCATGAGGTTGAACTTGAGCGATTTCTGCAGCCCCGTCTCCTCCTCATCCTCCGTAGGCTTGGGCGGCTTGGGAGACTTGCTCTTCTTCACCTTGCCCTTGCTCTTTCCGCTCTTGCTGGCCTGCTTGGGTGCATACAGGTCCTTGGTCTCCTTCTTGCCCGCCTGGTAGCCGCTCTTGGCCTCACGCTGCCGGCAGTAGCGCACCAGAACCACCAGCACGATGACCAGGGTGACGGCCACGATGCCGGCGATGACCCCAAACAGGATGTTGCTCCGCTGCTTGCTGCGCTCATACTCGGGGTCACCGGCGATGTCGATGTCCAGCGGGGTGTCTAGGCTGTGCCCCACCAACGTGTCCAGCAGGGTGCGGTTGGCCAGCGTCTCATTGACGTAGAAGTGCACCAGGGCTGTGCCATGCCTCGAGGGCTTGCCCTTGTCGTTGACACGCACGACCAGGCGATGCAGGCCGTGGTGCTTGCGCAGGATCTCCTTCTCCAAAGTGATGTCTCCGCTCTGAGGGGAGATCTGGAAGAGCTCGAAGGGGTTGCCTCCTGTGATGCTGTAGATCAGCTCGGCATTGATGCCTGAGTCGATGTCCTCCGCCTTGACCTTGCTCACCTGCTGGCCGGGGCTGGTGTGGGGCAGGATGTGCTTGTAGGTGGCATTGGATGGGGAGGTGATGAAGGGGGCATTGTCATTCTCATCCAACACGTTGATAGTCACACCCACGTAGGCAGACCTGGGGGGATCCCCACCATCCACCGCCTTGAGTCGGAAGGTGTAGGTGCTCTGCTGCTCCCGGTCGAAAGAAATGCTGGAGAGGATGGTGCCAGTGCCATTCTGGATGACAAAATCCCCATTGTCCTGCTCCACTGACAGTTGGATCCGGGCATTTTCTCCTTTGTCAGCATCGATGACCGTCACCATGCCCACGGGGCTGAGGGGCGGCATGTTCTCCATCACTGAGAAGTTGTAGCCACTCAGCATGAACTTGGGGTCATTGTCATTCCTGTCCATGACGTTGATGGCCACAGACGCCGTGCCCGTCAAGCTGGGGCTGCCCTTATCTTCCGCCATCACCAAGAACTCATAGCGTTCCCGCTGCTCTCGGTCCAGCACCGCCTTCACCCGGATCTCCCCGGAGTCGGGGTCAATGGTGAAGGAGCCCTTGGAGGCGGGGTCTGTCACCAGGGAATAAACCAGCTTGGCATTGGAGCCACTGTCAGCATCAGTGGCACTCACCTCCATCACCAGGTCATCGGGCTCGTTGTTCTCAGGGAAGGCCACCTCGGTGAAGCTCTGGCTGAAGACAGGTTTGTTGTCATTGACGTCCATCACCTGCACCTTCAAGGAGTTGGTGCTGGAGAGGGGAGGGTTCCCCGAGTCCACGGCCACGATCTCAATCGTGTACTCCTTCACTGACTCGTAGTCCAGTGGTGTGGTGGTCTGCAGGAAGTATTTCTTCTTGCTGTCACTCCCCGTCTCACTGGCCTGGCGCAGCTGGAATGGGACGTCACCAGCCACCACACAGGTCACCACGGCATTTTCGCCCTCATCTCGGTCCGACACCTGCACCAGAGCCACTGCTGTCTCTACTGGCACGTCCTCCGATATGTTGGCCATGCCATCTTGGTGGGTGACCAACCCTATGCCTCGTATCTCTATGGAGGGCGCGTTGTCGTTCATGTCCTTGATGGTGACCACCACCTGCGCTCGGGCGCTCTTGGGGTTGGCGCCCTTGTCCTTGGCCATGACGGAGAACTTGAGGGTGCCGATGTCCTCGCGGTCGATGGGGCCCTGCACGGTGATGAGCCCCGTGGCGCGGTCCAGGCGCAGCAGCCGCCGCACCATGTCTGAGGCCTGGTGGAAAGAGTAGTCGATCTCAGCGTTGGCGCCCTGGTCCGAGTCGTTGGCTTTCACCTGGGGGACAGACGGACAAACAATGACAATGGAGGAGGACACGGCGGAGTGAGCCCCTCTGCAAACCGCCGCGGCCTTCCCTGGGGAAAAACCAGGATTTCCTCTTCTGGGGCCAACGACTGTGGGGCAAAGAGCCTGGGACCGGCAGAGCAGCTGGGAGCCGCCCTCAGGCATGGAGGCTTTGCCTCGCTCTTCCGGAGAAACCGGCTGGGCCGGTTGGCTGAGCTACCCTCCCGGCCGGCTCTGGCACGCAGGGAATCCTCCAGAACCGTGCCGCTGAGACCCAGCCAGCAGCAGGGAGGGATAGCTCCAGCTGTGCCCCCGAGGAGAGGCTGGAGCAGCTGCTCAGGTGAGGGCGAGGAGGGAGGCAACGCCATGCGGAGCTGCAGCAGCTCCATCGCAGCATCCAGGGATGCAGCCGAGCAGGGATTGGGGCTGCCTAAGCCCTGCACAGCACTGTCCATCCCTGCCGCCCGCCAGGAGCCCTGCATCCCCATAAACCTGCCTCTACACCTATTATTTGCTTTCTAAAGAAGATGAGGTTTGTCTAACATTTGCCTCCCTAATCGGCTCTCTGAGCAGCCTCTTCTCTGCACCATTTGCTGCTCTGCCGTTATCTTGCTCAGCAGATTTGGATGGAGAACGAAAGTTGTTAAATGTAAATTCCACCTTTTACCTCCACTCACAAAACAGGCGGAAGTCATTTTCCCCCTGAAAGATAAAAGCTGAGCAATGGCAGCAGCGGCGTCTCAGCCCATTCTCCTCCCGGCCATGCAGCTCCCTTATCTGCTTCCAACTCCCATTCTCTTAACAGTGAAAAATGAATTCTTAAAAAATTCACATCAGAATTAGCAGGCAGATGAGAGCTGGCCGCGCTCCGCTTATTAAGATGGCAGCTGCAGATAAACAGATGTCAACTACTATCATCTCAATGCCCCCTCCAAGCCAAATCCACCAAGATCCAGCCCCCTGGGCTCCCCGGGACAGTTTGCAGTGCTGCCCGAGACGGGGCAGAGCCCCTGCTCCCTGCAGACACCATGGCACCCACGGAGCCATGGCCAGCCCTGACACAGGCAGCAGGGATGCTCCCTGTCCCCACCTCCTGAGTTTCCATGGAGCAGCCAAGGGAATGCAACTCATGAAAGGTTCTATGTCTTGTCTGCAGGCAGCGCTGAGACCACTCTGGCCCCAAGCCAGACTCCCGGTGGCCCTCTGGTCCCAGCCCTCCCAGTAACCCGGAACCCTGCTCCCTGCAGCCCTGCTGCTGCCCCTCAGCCGTGTCCTGCAGCCCTGCTCTGGCCACGTCTTCCTGCGCATCCTCTCCAAACTCACTTGAGCAGATGTGACATCCCAGGGACCTGCCTGCCCGCTGGCCCCGGGTGACACTGTGGGCTCCTCCATCCAACCCTCCCTCCTCCCTGGAGGAACCGTGCCAATGCTCCCTGGGTTTTCCCTGCAGCCAGGCAGGAGGGGTGCTGGGGAGGAGGAGATCTCCCCACACTCACCTGGAGGACAGAGTGCCCCACGGGGCTGTTTTCAGAGAGCTCTGCCTCGTACAGGGCCTTCTCGAACTTGGGCGCGTTGTCGTTCATGTCCAGGATGGTGATGCGGAGCAGGGCGCTGCTCGCCCGTGGGGGTTCCCCCCATCCTGCACCTTGATGGTCAGATCGTAGGAGTCCCACTGCTCCCGGTCCAGGTTCCCCATGACGATCAGCTGCGGCTGCTTCTCATCCTGGTCCTCGGCCACCTGCAGCCCAAAGAGCTCCTGCGCCTCCGGACCAGCCATCAGCTCGTAGGAGGCAACGCCGTTGGGGCCTGAGTCCCGGTCCATGGCCAGGGGGATGGGGAAGAGCGTCCCGATGTTGGTGTTTTCGGGGATGGAGAGGGTGAGGACGGGCGAGGCGAAGTTGGGGGTGTTGTCGTTGATATCGAGCACCTCGATCTGCCCCTCGAGCAGGCGCGGGCTGCCGTTCCCATTCAGGTTGGTGATGGACACCTCAAACTCCAGGAAGCAGGGCTCTCCGGGCAGGAGGTGCTGGCACTCCCGCAGGCTCTCCCGGTCGATGGAGGTCTCTGTGGTGTAGATGTCCCCAGTCTTGCCATCCACACGGAGGTACGGGGCCCCCACTTCCAGCTTGTAGAGGTGCCCGATGTCTGGTAAGCCGTAGTCGGAGGCCAGGCTCCCTATGAGGCTGTTGGGGGGTTGTTCCTCCTGCACTTTGTAGACCGCACGTGTCCCCGAGGCCAGGGCAGGGAGCTGGCAGAGGAGCCACAGGCCCAGGCAGGACGCCAGCGGGTTCATCCTGCGCTGCAGGGGAGCTGGAGGAGACACAGACACCGGAGGTTAGGGAGCAGCCCACTTCCCTGGCTTATCCTGCTGCGCCATGTGGGACTGCACATGGAGCTGGCACGGCTCCCGAAGGGAAGGGGCTGCTGGGGCTGGCTCAGCCGAGGGCTCCTGGCAGCCTCCGGTGCCCGAAGGACCCGTCCCGGCTTGCAAAGTTCTTGCAACGCCCTGCTGGAGTGAGTAACCCGTCATTGAAACCTCAGCCCTGTCACTTGCAGGAAGCCACTCCTGCCACTGTCCACCCTCTTCATCACCACACCAACTGTAATTAGACCCAACGAGGCACACTAACAGGGTGGACTGCAGGCAGCCTGCTGCCAACAACCCGATGGGAGCCGGCCAGGCTCCGAGACAGCTTCTCACCACCCAAACACAGGAGCATTGTGTGCCACCAGTGCAGGGGCACTGCCTGCCACGCACGGCAGGGACACACAGGCACTGCACGCAGCTGCCAGCACTGCAGAAACGGGAGCACCAAACGGGAGCTCTGCCTGCGCTGAGGGGATGGGGGCTGACACCCATCCAGCACCACAGGGACATGGAACACTGCAGGGAAGCAGGACTGACACCCATCTGACACCACAGGGACATGGAACACTGTAGGGAAGCAGGACTGACACCCATCTGATACCACAGGGACATGGGACACTGTAGGGAAGCAGGACTGACACCTATCTGACACTGCGGGGACATGGGACACTGAAAGGATACAGGACTGACACCCATCTGGCACCACAGGGGCATGGGACACTGTAGGGAAGCAGAGCTGACACCCACCCAGGGACACAGGACACTGCAGGGCTGCCACCCATGCAGGGATGCAGGGCCATGGAACGCTGCAGGGCTGCAGGGCTGCCATGCGCCCAGCACTGCAGGGACACAGGGCAGTGCCAGCATCCAGCTCCCTCCCATCCATCACTGCCTGCACTGCAGGAACAGCAGCAGCCATCACTTCGGGGACACAGGACACTGCAGGAATGCAGGGCTGCCACCCATCCAGCATTGCAGGAACATGGGGCACTCCAGGGACGTCGCCCATCCAGCACTGCAGGGCACTGCCTGCACTGCAGGAACTGCACCACTGCAGGGCCGTGGGGCAATGCAGGGCTGCAGGGCTGCCACCTCTCCAGCACTGCAGGGCCGCGGGGCACTGTCCCGGCAGGGACAGAGCAGCACTGCCCTCGCTGCGCTGCCAGCACAGTGGCACTGCCAGCCTCGCACTGCAAGGTGCAGAGGCACCACCCACCCGGCACTGCAGGGATGCAGGGGCCCTGAGCATCATCCCTCCTGCACTGCACGCAGAGCACTGCCACCCCCGTGTCCCTGGCAGGCAGAGGGACAGCGGGTCTCTGCCCAGGCTGTGTTGCAGCGCAGGAACCCCCTGGGCAGCTCCCGGCAGTGCCCAGCCCCGCACACTGCAACGGCAGCACAGCATCCCCCTCGCTGCACAGTCACTAGGCAACCCCACACCCTGCGCCAGCAGCTCCTGTTCCCTTCCTCGCTGCAGACACACTGTTCCTTCCCGTTCCCTCCCACTCCAGTCTGGGACATGGCACACACGCACTGGGTGCCCACCCGGTGCCAGTGCCCACCCCGCTGCTGCAGCGGCGGTGCCGGAGCTCTGCCCCCCTGCATTGCAGAGACACCCCTGCACCGCTGCCCCCGCCACTGGCACCTCCTCCCCGTGCCCACACACTGCCCAGGCCATGCCAGGCACACCGCCAGCCCCATACACTGTCCCCTCCTGTGCCAAGCCACTTGTCCTGCCACCAAGCCCCTGATTGCTGTTGTGCTTGGCCACCAGCTTTCCCGTCCCTTGGTCTGCGTTCGGGGAACACATTTTCCTCCTCTGGGGTCCAGCAGCACCCACACAGCTTCCGCTGAGCCGTGAGTGTGAAGGGGTTCAACACAGCTCACTGGCACCCAAAAACCCAGTGGCTGAGTGCCCTAAAACGAACAGCCACAAACATCTGCCAAGGCCCCACAGCATCACCCTCCTCTCCCCACTGCCATCACTCCCTCTCTCCGTACTCTGCACCCAAGGATAAGCAAGAGCTCCATGGCAAGCGCTCCATCTCCATCCCTCTCTGTGGTGCCACACAGCAAGTGCCCAATTCCTGGTTGCCCTGGCATTGTATAGATGGTCAGCAAGTGGAGCACCCTGCCCTGTCCTCCTTGGTACTTCCCACAAGCCAACAGCTCCCGGCCTCTCCACCCTTCCGCTTCCCTATGGACATGGGGAAGAGATGAGCTCTCCCTCCGCAGTGAAAATACATCTCCATGCCTGGAGAGGAAACTGTGGCCCTGAAGCCAAGTTTGCCTCTGCTCCCTTGTCCTGCCACATCCTTCGTGCAGAGCAGAGCCATTCCCAGCTGGCTGAGGCCGTGCAGAACTGCCCACACTGGCACTGGAATGTGTGACTCCAGGAGGAAGGGATGAGGAAAGCAAGACCTCTTCCTTCCCTGGATCAGGCTGAGGCTGGAGGAGATCAGGAGCTGAGCAGAAACACAACACAGATCCCTGCACCAGCACAGGCAGTGTGTGTACACACTGTGTGGCTGTTCTGGGTGTGCACTGGGAGCATTCCAGGGCTGTGCATGCATCCAGGTGTGCACTGGGAGCATTTGAGGGGTGTGCACACATCCTGAGAGCATTCCGGGGCTGTGCATGCATCCAGGTGTGCACTGGGAGCGTTCCTGCTGTGCACCTGCCCGGAGCAGGGCTGTGTGCCCGTAGGAAAAGGCACACACACCACCCGTGTGCCCAAGCAGGGTGTGCATGTGTCACACGCCTGCACACACATCCATGCCCGCTCCAGGACCACGGCCCAGGTGTGAGTTCATACTCCTGCACGTGTGTGTGCCCCACACAACGCGTGTGCCCGCGTGTGCGCATGCCCCGTGTGCATGTGTGTGATGTCACCCGTGCGGGGGTGCTGGCACCTGGGTCACGCTCATGTCTGCCACACCTGCACTCACAGGAGTCCCCCACATCCACCTGCCCCACCAGGCTGGACCTGCCCCGAGATCCATCACCGCTGTGCTCCCTTTGGGGATGGCTGGCAGTGAGGACAGGGAAGATGGGCAGCTCCAGTGGCTGGGAAGAGGCTCCTGGAGGATGCCCGGGCTGGGAGAGGCACTGTGCCCGCCACTGCCCTGTTTGCACTGGGCTGGGCCCTGGCTGCTGGTGACGTAGCCACATCCTGACTAAGCCCTGGTGAGAGGTGAAGGATCACAGGGAAAGGGGAAAGTCTCAAGGCAGTGCCGGTGCCTCACATGGCTGAGGGAGGCAGGAGGGAGGGCCCTGCAGCTGGAAACACCAGGAGCCCTGTGCCAGCCTGAAGGAGGAAGGGTGTCACCCAAAGGTGCCCAGGATTTCTGCTCCAAAACCAGGGCTGGAGTCTGAACCAAGCCCTGTTCTTGCAGGTGAAGCAAGGAACCCTCCGGAGCTGGGAGGCTGGAGGAGGAGAAGGGCTGAGAGCCTGAGGGGCAGTGCTGGAAGGCACGAGGGCCCTGGGCTGGGTAGGATAAGGAATCAGCAGGGTCAGGAATCCTGCTAGGCACCCAGGGGTGCGAATGACACAGCGCAGACGTGAGAGCCTAGAGCTGGGTGTGAGGAGGAGGAGGAGGAGGAGGAGAAGGAGGAGGAGGAGGAAGCCTCCACAAGCACGTCTGTGCAGGAGACAGAGGCTTCCCAGGGGCCAGTCCAAGGCACCAGGCTATTTTCCCATGGGATCTAAGGACCATCCCACACTTTCTTCTCTGGTGCCAGGCACCTTTTTCCAACCTGCTGGCAGAGCACAGAGCACTTAAAAATAAAAACCCCTCCCAAAACAACTATTCCTCCGCACACACAATTCTCCCTACGGGGAGAGTGTGAGAGAGACTGAACCACATGAGAGAGGCGTTAGTCACGCTGCTTAATGCATGACTGGGAAGCTCTCAGAGGACAGTGGCATGCAAAATCCGACCGAATTCAGCCATCCCCACCAAAAAAAACAACCTCTAATGAGAGGGAGGTTATAAAGCACCGAGAATTTAAGCAACTGCTTGAACAAGCCTGTGCTCCCTGTGATTCCCACAGCCCCCTGGCCCCGTTCCACGGGAGGCAGCACCGCTTTGGGAATGGGCACCAAAGTCCATCTCCCTGCTCCCAACGGCTGATTGCATGGCTCAGAGCCACGGCTTACAAGTCTGTCCAAACCCTGCACTGAGCACACAAGTGCTAATCCCCCCCACGCTCCCCCCAGCCCTGCTCCGACACTCGGAGCTGGAGCAAACATCCCAGCAAGCAGCAAACAGCTCATCCCAGCTCCACTCGGAGATCAGGGATCGCGTTAGCCGAGAAAACGGCCACTGATGGTCAGTCCTGCACCGGAGGCACGGATGGGCTGAATCCTGGGTATTCCGTAGCACGACCCAGGGTTTGCTCCAGCTCCGGCTGCCACTGCGGCTGCTCGATGTTTCTGCAAGCTGGGCCCGAGTGCCCGGAGTCAGAGCACCCCGCGAGGAGGAACCCCCCGCGCTTGGCAACGGCTTCACCCCAAAATCATCCCCGAAGAGCTGCGCAGTGATGGAAACCAGGCAAAGCCCAGGGCCCTCCCTTCTCTTGCTGCCTTCTCCACATCCCTTCTAACTCTGGCAGCCAGCGAGGCAGAGACCTGTCAGAGCCTCTCCTAGAGCGGCAGCCCCCAGCCTCCCACCAGCGGGTCCCCCACACCACTCCGGGCTCCTGTTCCCTCCTGCCACCATCCCACCCTCCACCCCGGCTGGAGAGGGGCCCTGGGGGAAGACAAAAATGTCGCGGGCCTGAAACACCCCGGCAGGGCCGCTGGGAGATGGGCACAGCGGGAGCGGCTCTGCTCCGGGGATGCAGCCCGGAGGGTTGGGGGGACCTTGGGGAAGGGGGACAGGGTCCCCCGGCCTCGCAGCGCGCCGAGGGAGCCGCTGCTGCCGGCTCCGGCGGCTGGCAGGGAGGATGGAGGCCGGGCTCCGCTGCCGGCCGCCGCGGCCGAGGCTCCCCGCTCCCCGCGGCGCTGCCCGCGCTGAGGCTCCGGCTGCCGCCGGCTCCGGCTGCGGGCACGGAGGGGAGCGGAGCCCCCGCTCCCCCAGGCGCCTCCGCCAGCCCCGCGCACACGCACAGAGACACGCACAAGACACAGAGACACAGAGACACGCACAGAGACACACGCACACACACAGATACCCGTGGAAAAAACACGGGAGCCGCTCTGCCGGCACCGGCTTCGCGCTCAGCCTAGCGAACCGGGAAACACGGATCCTCCGCGGCGCCGGCACGCACAGCTCGCTGACACACTCAGCCCGCTGACACACTCACTCAGCCGCACACACACAGTCGGCTGACACACTCAGCCTCGCATACACACACAGAGCCGACTGACTCACTCACCCGCACACACAGAGCCCGCGGACACACTCATCCGCGCGCACACACACACACAGAGCTCGCTGACACACTCACCCTCACACGCGCAGCCCGCTGACACACTCACACTCACGCACACACACGCAGAACCCGCGGACACACTCACCCGCACGCACACCCCGTCACACACACACACACACACACACACAGAGCACCGCACACAGCCACGCGCACCCCACTCGCGTCCCCGCACCCCGGTGTCACACGCACCCCACGCGGACACCTCGCCGCCCTGGCACACGCACAGCCCCGCTCCCAGCCGGCTCCCCGCTCACCCGCAACTTCTGCGGCTCCCACGCAGCCGCGCAGTCCGCGGGCGCACACACCCAGGGCTGGACGGGAGACACACACCCAGAGCCGCCCCCACGCGGAAAAATAAACACCCCGAAACACGCGCGCAGCCCCCGCCACAGCCGTCCTCCCGCAACCACCGCCCGCCCTGCGTTGCGCGGAGCCAGCCGCGCTTCCCTCCGCTCTGCTCTGCTCCGCGCCGCGCCGAGCCGCACAACAAGTGGCAGCGCCGGGCGGGACCGGGGACAAGCGGGAGCCGCCCCGCTGGCCGCGGAGCTCCGCGCAGCCCGGCGGGAGCGGAGGGATGCGGGATGCTCGGGAGCGGGATGCTCGCCAGCGCCTCTCCAGCCGCCGCCCGGCCCCGCGCTCCCGCACATCGCCGAGCTCCGGCGCGGGGCACCCCGCACCCCCCGCGGCTCTGCCTGCCTGCGGGCGGGGGTCCCGGCCCCGCCGCAGCTCTTACTTGGATGGTGCCGGCGCTGCGCTCCGTGCCGAGCCCCTGCGCGCTGGTCCCGCGGCGTCTCCATCGCCTCCTTCCCGCCGGGACCGAGCTCCCCCCACCCCCCCGGCTCCTCTCGAGCGTTATCCACGGATGAAAAGCAAATAGGAAAAAAAATTGAAAAAAAAAAAAAGAAAAAAAAAAAAAGAAAAAAAGGGGAGGGGGGGGCAAAAAATATATAAATGTCCCGTGGGGACCGCCCCCCTCCCCGGGCCGGGGCTGCGGCTCCTCCGGCGGAGCGGCGGCTCAGACTGGAGGCAGCCCCGGTGGGCAGCTCGGTCCGTGCCCGCCTCCGTCCCTCGGTGTGTGTGAGGATGTGCAGGGGAAGCGCAGCGCAGGCACGGCCCCTTCCCCCCCGCCCGCCGCTGCCTCCGCCTCTCGCCGCCACCACCACGGGGAGGTGGAGCTCCGGCTCCTTATCAGATCCCGAGCCCGGCCGGGCTGCCGGGACGAGCGGGCAGCGGCTGCCGGGCAGAGCCGCTCGGCTCCGGGCTGCCGGCACCGCGCCCAGCCCCGCGCTCGTGGAGAACGGGTGTCCCCGCGGCCCCTCGGACCCCCGACCCCGGGGACCCTTCCGCTCCGCTCCCGCACACGTGTGGCTCGTGTCTCCCCTTTCGCTACCCTCTCGGTGCTCTTAATAATTCATTCACTCATTTATTCTCCCAGCCGGCGCTTCACAGCGGCACAACCCCACTGCACGGGGCCGGGGACCCGGGGTCCCTCCTTGGGAACGAGCTCAGCGGGTGCTGTGCCCACCCCTCCTCAGCCCCCAGCCCAGCAGGGCTGCGGGCAGGCTGCAAACCTCCCCTGCTGGCTGCGGTGCGGGGCTGTAGTGGCAGCTGTGCCCTGCCGTCACACCTCGGTGAATCACGGCTTTCTTGCGGGGTGTCGGGGCGCAGCAGCACCGAGCACCTGCGGCTCCCAAAAGCACCCGCGAGCTCCCCGCGCCCCTGCCATGCCTTCACAGGCTCTTCTCCCTCAGCCGGCTCCTCACCCCGGCACCGCGGGTGGCCGAGCAAAGCCCCCGAGGGCCTGGGGACGGCGCGTTCCAGGGCTGCCCCTTCCCTTGCTGCCTCCGCCGCCTCCGTGCTCCTGCAAGGAGCCGCCGCGCTCCCTGCCAGGGGCTGGAGCTGCAGCCCGGCCCTGCCAAAGGCCTCGGCACCCTCCGAGGGTCGCGCACCCCTCGGCGCTGCCCCTCACCCGCTTCCGGGCCGCTTGCGGCGCGGATTTCTCGCCAGGATGCTGGAAAGTCCTTCCCGCTCCGCCGCAGCGAGGATGGGAGCGCGTCTCCCCGCTGAGCTACGCCAACCTGTTGCGCAGCGCCCTTCGCTGCACACATGCTCAGCTCGGCTGCATGACTGCACCATCTAGAGGCTGCGCCTGCCTGCTCGGAGCAGCCCGGCTCCATCTCACCCCCTAAATCACCCCGTTTTCCCCCAAGAATTGCTCTGCTTTTCTCCCGGGTCTCCCCGCTTTCCCCCGGCAACAAGCGAGCTCAGCCCCTGGCAGGGCTGCGTCCTGGTAGGCAGGAAAAGGGGGCTGGAGAGGCATCCCTCAGGATGGAAAGCACAGCTCTCCTCCCAGACTTTCTGCTCCTGCAGAGATGTCGGCTCCTCCGCGTCCATGTGCGGGTTTTTTTCCGAGTGTCAATTCACATGAAGCCAATTTAGCAGAAGATGTGAAGTGAGAAGCCAGGGAAGGTCAAAGCCCACCTTTGGGGCAGGCAGAGGAGCTGTGGGGTTTGTCAGGCTGTGCCCTGCTGATCCAGCATGAGCTGGGGAGCTGGGCAGGGAGGGGGAATGAAATTCCCCAGAGACAGCAGGAGATTTGATGGATCAGTAACTGGCAGCCCTCCTTGGAGGGACGGAGAGCTGGAGTGAGGGGAGAAACTCAAGAGTGACCCCGTGGATCGAAGGCTGCCCATGGAGCAGGGACAGCAAAATTTCTAGATTGCTGGCGACCAAAGGTTTGCATTTCACAAGAGTCACGGGGCAGTCGATCGGTGGCTGCACGGGGAGTGCCGGGGAGCTGAGCATGTACATGGATCACTGGATGCCTCCTGTTTGTGGGACAGCGGTGACTGTCACCTCAGCCTCTGCTCAGGCACGTTGCTGAGGGACAGGTCCAGGCTCTAGGAATGCAGGGGAAAAGTGTCCTGGCATCAGGAACCACCTGTGTGCAGCCCAGAGGAGCTGCCTGGCAGAGCCCTCTGCAGTGCCAGCAGCACCCCTGGCCTGGGGAGCTGGGGGGACACCTTGTCCACTGATGTCACCCCAGGGCTGCCTTATCCATCTCTCCCTTCCTCCTCCACCCAGCTGCCTTTGAAAGTTCCTCCCAGAGAGCCAGAGTGCTCCTTGCCCTCTGACAGCACAGGAAGCTTTGCCATTCCCTGCACTTCCTTCTCCTGGATGTTATTGTAGAATCACAGAATGATTTGGGTTGGAAGGGACATCAAAGACCATCTCATTCCAACCTTATCTGGCAGGAACATCTTCTGTTAGCCCAGGTTGCTCCAAGCCTTGTCCAGCCTGGCCCTGAGGACTTCCACAGATGGAGCATCCACAGCTTCTCTGGGCACCCTGTGTCTCACCACCCTCACAGGGAAGAATTTCTTCCTGATCTTTAGCAGCTCCAGATGAGTCACCCATCCTCACCTTGTCTTCACCGTTCCCAGAAAGCAGAGCCAGTGTGAGCAACGAGAAACCCTCAGACTGCAGCTCTGTCTGCAGAGTAATTCCGTGAGACCCTCCAGCTCCTTCCCACCTGCCTGCTCTGGTGCTGGCAGTGCCACCACCCCCAGAGCTGCCGCTGGAGGCTCTGGTTTGCCCCGAGCTCCAGGTCCCCCCATGCTGGGATGTTCCAGGTCCCCCATTCTGGGATGCTCTGGCATCACGCAGAGGCAGCTGCTCCGTGGTGCCAGTGGGGCCTTGTCAGAAGAACAAAGCCTGCGAGGGAAGAGCATCCAGCTAAATCTCTGGGAAAGCAAGAAGAAAGGGAAACACGGCGAGCAAATGAACCTTACAAGAGAATAAATACCCCCTCCCCAACACACACACGCAGCAACCTGGCTGCCGTCTGCTGCAAGGAGTTCAAAGGCTCCTCTGTTCTCTCTCTCATCAGCTCTGGGCTCCGCAGGAGAAGCAGCAGCTCGGATTTGGGCAGCAAATGCTAATAACACAGATGTTCTGACAATCCGCTTGTTTCTACAATTAAAAACAAAAAGATCCTCAAAACCCAAAAGCGAGGAAATGAGCACATTAAAGAACTTCTCCTCCGCTCGCCTCCCGCGTCACCGAGGGCTGCAGGTTTGCGGGGGAAGGAGCCGGGTGGGTGCAGCCCCATCCGGAGTGTCGGTGGGATGGTGTGGGAGCAGCGCATCCCTCGGACCACGGCGATGCTCTGGCCACGGGATTCGGGCAGCCAGCCCCAGCTGGGATCCATGGAGGAGCCGCAGGGCTCGCATGTTCGCCGCCTGTCTTGCCTGTGGGATGCTCACTGCCAAATTATTGGGAGATTGTTTTTATTACTGTTTTAACTCTTTTTTTAACCTTGTTTTTCTCTTGGCTGCTCTTTCACTCACTCATTAATTTTGGTATTTTTCTCACGGTATATAACCCCTGTCACGGCTGCCATGGCAACAGGAGGGAATGTGCTCAGCGCTAAAATATCCTCTCAAAAATAACAAAAATAAGACAACAGAGGCAGCTTCTGTGGGCTGCTGCAAATGCAGATCTGGCCTGGCTTCGCGGTGACGGAGGATGAAAGATCCTGCAAGCCGGGGAAGCCCCTGAGCTCTGGTCCTCCCACAGCGCCCAGCCCACCCCACATGCCAGGGCACACGGGCTGGGAGCTCCTCCTGGGATGGACACTGGGGCTGAGCATCTCCAGTCTCCTCATCCAGCCTTGACAGCTCATCCCCTTCCTCAGGGACCTCTGTCCCTTGTCCCTCAAGGCCACATCAGCTCCACCATTGCCACACTGGGAGCTCCTCCTGGGCTGGACATTGGGGCTGAGCATCTCCAATCTCCCCATTCAACGTGGATGGCTCATCCCCGTCCTTGGGGACCTTTCCTCAGGGACCATTGTCCCCTGTCCCTCACTTCCACATCAGCTCCACCATTGCCACACTGGGATCTCCTCCTGGGATGGACATTGGAGCTGAGCATCAGAGACCTCCTCATCCAACATTGAAAGCTCATCCCTTTCCTCAGGGAGCACCATTCCCTAGATAATGGGGAGGAAATGTGGGTATAGGCCTGGAGCAGATGCTCAGAGGTGTTTTCATCCACACGTGGACCCCTGGACAAGTCCCACCCGGTGCTGTGATGTCCCCAGGCTGAGGAGCTGCAGCCAGCGGTGGTGGCAGGGCCAGCAGGGTTGTCACCCAGCCCTGTTGTCTGTGTGTGACAGGATCACCGGGCTGGGTGAGAGAGGCACTTGTGTTGATAGAGCACACTCGGATCTCTCCGAGGCATTTGACTTCCTTCCACCTGACATTTTGATTAAAACTTGCATTAGAAGGAATTAACAGGGCACAGATGAGATGGATTCAAACTGCTTCCCTGGCAGATCTCCGAGGGGGCTGCTAATGGGGAGAGAGCAGAGAGGAGCACAATTCCCACCTCCCTCCCCCGGGGCCCTGCGCTTCAACCACTGCTGTGAAACATTTTTATCAATGATGGAGACGAAGAGATGAAATCTTTGCTGGGAAAGCTGGAAAATGACACCCAGAGTGATGAGACAGAAAGGGAAGAGGATGTTTCCACGCTGAAACACCTGGTTAACGGTCAGCAGGTATTTGACTGCAGATATCCGGAATATATCTGGCACTGAGGTTTGGATTGGAAGCCCTCAGGCTGGCTCTTGGAAAGCAGTGACTCTGGACATGCCCATACAGGCTGCAGAGAGGAACCCTGGCTTTTAACCAGCAACGCAGGGAGCTCGTCTGAAGCCCTCCCAGGAATATCTGCCTCATCCAGCGATGCGGATTTGTCCGTGGAAGAGTAATTAGGGACCATTGTGTGCTGGTGTGCCCTGCTGTGGGGGCTGAAAATCGGTGAATAGCGCCCTGCTGGAGCTCTTTGTCTGGCACCCACACTGGGGATGTCAGGGGAATACCACGAGAGCTGGAAGCAGCACCACAGAGCTGACCACAGGCTGCAAAGCCAGGCCTAGGGAGGTGATGCTGCACAAAACTCTGTTATCAGGTGATCTGAGCACCTGGCCTATGTCCTCCCACATGGAAAACAGAGCGGGGAGCCCTTAAATCCCACAGCAAGGTGTAACAAGAGCAGGGCTGGAGCTGAAGAGAGGCAGATTCAGCCTTGGATTGAAATCCAGCCTCCGAGTGGTGAAAGCGTTTGAAGGCTGGAGGAGCTTTTCTCAGGGAGATGATGGGCTCACAGCACTGCTGCAGCTTTTGTCACCAGATTAGATCTCGCTTTAAAAAAGAAACCATTTAATCCTGGGAGCAGCTCTGAGGCCCAGGCGAGGGTGGGCTGGGGTGAGTGACCTCCCTGGGCTGATCCTCCACTTCACCCCTTCCTTCCACAGTCCACTGGGAACAGAATGTCTGCAGTGCCCTGCAATTATCCGAGCACTGATTAATCAATCTCCTGCTCCAGCATTCACGAAGGTTTCTCCAATCCCCACCCATTCTCTGCGGCACCAGAGGTCCCTTCAGGAAGCAGCAGCAGAGCCCCAGAATGAAGCCCTGGTGGCTGATGGAGCTTTGATGCTCAGTGTCTGAGCTGATCCTGGGATTCAGACCTGAGAGGAGCTTCCCTGGCGCTCCCAGGCTGTTGGAAGCTCATGAGATGCTCCAACAGCTTCCCCAGGCTGGGAGCCACCCCCAAGGGGCAGCTCCTGCTGTTCCCAGCACTGTGCCCATGACAGATTTGGGCTGTGCTGGCCTCCCTCCCATCCCCTGCCTCTGGCACTCTCTTTATTCCCAAAATACTCAAATTCCTGCTCCTGGGGTTTAGCACAGGGGATCCTGGGTTTAAGGAAGCAGTGAGTGGTGCTGTGCATGAGGTGTGGGGTCACAGAGTTATGGAATCATGGAATGATGAGGGTTGGAAGTGGCCTTAAAGCTCACCTCGTTCCAAAACTGAGATGTCACCCACTAGGTCACATCATTCCAGTCCCCTGGCCCCTTGGCTGTCTCGAAGCCAGGCTCCCCATGACCTGGCAGGAGCAGGTTTTGGGAAGAGACACCCTGGCCAGGTCTCTGGAGGTTCATTCCCTGCTGCTGAGGGTCTGGCAGAGCTGAGGGAGAGTCTGGAGAGCAGCAGGAAGAGCGAAGCTCACGGGAAGCACAGCCTTGCGAGGAACGAGCCGAGTCTCTGAGCTGGCCTCGCCTCCTCCGGGGATCTGCTATTCATTCCTCCTCCGAAGGAGAATTACACTCATTTCCTGCTTTTGTTAGGGTCCAACGGTCTCCTGCCTGAAATCCCCCCTCCAGCTGCTGCTGGGAGACTGTCCAGCCCTAGAGACAAGCAAGCAGGCACCGGGGAAGGGAGGTTTCCACATCCTCCTGACAGGAGCTGTGGGGAGCTGTGACCTCCTTCCACAGGATCCTGCAGTCCAAGGGAGCAGGAGGAGACTCAGGGAGAGGAGAGCAGACCTGCCCTGCCCTGCCCTGCCCGTGACTGGCACGGGGATGGGACACACAGAAACCTTGGCTCAGGCTGGGACTTGTCCATGGAGACTGGGCTGGGCAGGAGAGGATCTGCTCTGGGCACAGAGAAAGGGAGAGGCTCATCCCTCATCCCTGCTCCTGGCCAGGAGGGACTTGGGATCCATGGCCAGACGAGTTCTTAAGGGCTCAGGGACAGACAGGGACCATGGCAGGGCCCTGGGTGACCACAGTGGGCCAGGGACAGGGGTGGTGACAGCCCAGGCACATGGAGAGCTGAGGGTCAGCGTGGATTTGGCAGGAGATGACAGGGACAGACTGAGGGCAGAGTTAGGGCATGGGGACAGCAGAGGAGAAGGGAGCTGGGGGACAGGGACCCAAGGTGCCATCAGCACCAGCAGGACAGGAACAGGCAGCCCTGGCACTGGGATGGGGGACAGCAGGGCAGCACAGCAGGAATGGGAATGGGAATGGGAATGGGAATGGGAATACACTGAGGGCAGTCTCTGGTGGGAGATCATTGTCCCTGTGGAGCTGGCACGTGGCAGGAGCACGGGGCCACCGAGGGGCTGGGCTGGGAGGTGGTGGCAGCAGTGATAGACCTGAGTGACCTGTGCAGGGCTGGGGTTGTGTTTGCTCCGCCAGGGTGATGCTGCTTCTTTATCTCTGCTGTGTGTTTGCTCTGCAATATCCTGGAGTCAACACTTCTTCAGGGCAAAATCCAGAGGCGCTGCAGTGAGACTCCAAGGGGAATGTGGTGCAAAACAAGCGGCAGACAAGCTGGGATCTGCAGGAAAGGCCAGCCAGGATCAGATACAGCACATCCTGAGGGAGACAATGAGCCTCTGTGGGATGGGAGGCCTGGAGTGTGGGATCTTTGTAGGGATCTTCTCTTGGGGACGGGGATCTCTTGGGGACAAGGGCAGGGATCTCTTGGGGATGAGGATGGTGGATGTGGCACTGTGCTGGTGCTGGCCCTGGGATGCATGGTGGAGTGGTGGGGATGGAACATTGCTGCCAGCTTTGCCCAGGTGCCACGGTGATGGCACAGAGCTCACAGCACATCCTGTAGGCTGAGCATCAGTGCCCCAGGCTGCCATCCGGCATGCACCTTGATTCCTGCGGAAGGACAAAGTCCTTCTGTCCCCAGAGACAGAGCCTCGCTGGGTGCCACGCAGGCCAGCATGCCCTGCCCAGAGCGGGAAGGCTGTGGAGGCAGGGAGAGGTGGCAGGGCAGAGCGGGAAGGGGGTGAGGCAGCTTTGGGTCCTGAGGAAATGGGAGCAAGCAGGGCGAGCAGACTTTGCCCATCCTGGTAAACAAACAGCATGGATTGCTCCAAAACAACCCCTGACTCCACCATCCCTAGCAGGCACAACCTGACGGGCCCTGAACTTTTGTGTATTTATATTAGGACAAAAGCATTAAAGGGAAAATATCAAACAACAAATAATCTACATGCACAGCGGCTTGCCAGGCATTCTCTGCTCCCCAGGGCAGGCTGGCAGGTACAGCCTGTGCTGCTGAGTCCCACATCACATGCACACTGCCTGTCCCCACTGCAAGACTGGCCCCTCCACATCCACCGCCAGACCAGGCTGGGTGGGTTCCTCCAGAGAGGGAGGTTTCCTTCTGGCTCATTTGCTGCACTGGCCCTTGAATCCATTTTTCCCTTGCAAAAAGGCCCTGTGGGTGCTGGGGACTGGAGGCTTTGAGCAGCGCAGGGTGTGCTTTGAACATCTCCAGCATCTCCACATAATCCTCTCGCACGTCCCTTTGTTGGTTGCCTTTCACGGCACACAATTCCCAGCGTGCAGAAACGAGTCAGAACAGCTCTGTGTTGGTGGGCTCTGCACCAGGGGCAGCTTCTAGCCCGGAGGTGGCTCCTGTGGCAAAAGTGGCCAGCCTGGGGTGGCCCCAGGGCCACTGCCCAGTGCTCCCCAGCAGCCCGGTGTCCCCAGGAGCTGCGGCTCAGCAGCGATCGCTGGCGCTCGCAAACAGCCGCGTTTCATCTCCAGAGGAAACTCTTCAAAGCCACCCAAGCACTTTGATTTCGGAAAGGTTCTCATTCCTGTGAAGATAAGAAAAGCTCCCTTGGCACGGTGCAAGGGCCCCCAGGAGGGACTGCAGCCCACATGCCTGGGAGCCTGGCAGCCACGGGCTGAGAGAGCCAGGCAGGCAAACAAGTCCATGGCCAGCATCAGTGGTGGCCTGGCACAGGGCAGGAGCTGGCCCTGCACCCATGGGACTGAGCCCTGCCCTCTGCCAGGGCCAGGGGTGGGGTGGGGTGGCCTGGAGAGAGGCTGTCTGAGACCTGGGGAATGGGGTGGGCAGCTCAGGCACTGGGGTTGGGGAGGTGTCTCCTTCCTGGGCTCTGGGTGGAGGAAATCAGCATTCCTGGCCTGGCCTCTTGCAGGGATGATGGGCTGGTGGCCCAGATGCTGCTCCCAGCTCTGGGCTCTGCTGCTCAGGGGTTTGGTTTGGAAAGAAGTGGAATGTGCCTGGATGTGGGAGCAGTGAAATGAGGAAGTGCTAGAGGGTTGATGGAATGGGCTGAGAGCAGGGAGTTTTGGGTCCAAGAGCCATGCAGAGACTGGGGAGGGTATGGACCAGGCTCTTGGGATCTAGGAATGACAGGGACAGTCTCACCATGGAGGTGGATGTTCTTCTGTCACCCCTCCTATGGCCAGAGCCTGGCCCTGACCCTCCAGCCTCACTCTGGCTCAGAGTCTCCAAGGCTTTAACCACAAAAGACTTTGAGCTGTAGGATGTGGGGGCAGGAAGCACAACCTCTCCTAGTCTCTGGGTCTTCTCCACAGCAAGGAGGAAAACAAATGTGACAATTTGGAAGGGAAGTTTGAATAATGAGATCCCATTTTTATGGGATAACGAGATAACTGAACCACCGCAGCTTGAGGTCCCTGGCAAATCCCCCATGAGCTGTCCCAAAAGCCTTTTGAAAATCACGGCTGAGTGTGGAGATGGCACTGGGGGGTCACAGGGAAGTGCCATGAGGGTTAGGGAGGGCAGTGCCAGGCACACCAAGCGAATAGGAGCAGAGGAAGGAAAATCACTGGAGAGCTGGGCTGGCTCACAGCGAGACATTTGGAGTGAACCTGGTCACAGCTCTGCTGCAAAATGAAACCTCTTGGCCTGATTGCAGCAGCATCACTCGGACCTGGAGTGGGCTGGAGAGCACGTGAAGGGCACCGTGGAGTGGGCAGGGAGCTGCTCGGCCCCTCTGGAGTGTGGGGGAGGTGAAGGGGCAGCGCTGGTGTCACGGGGGGCTCAGTGACAGGAGCTGGGGGCACAGCCAGCAGCAGACTGCAGCAATCCAGGGCACAAGGACATCTGAGCCCCGTTCCTGCTTCCCTGCCCTGGGCAGGAGCTGCTCCAGAGCCCCAGCTGGGCTGCTCCAGGTGCCAGCTCAGCCCTTGGCTCGTGTGTGACACCCACAGTGTCACCTCACAGAGAGTGGCATGGGGCAGCTGCAGAAAGAAAGGGAGAGAGTGGGAAGACACAGCAATTGGGCCACCTTTGCTGCTGTGACATCAACACTGCCATGACACCGCCCCTGCTGTGACACCACCACTGCTGTGCCACCATTGCTACTGCTGTGCCACCACCTCTGCTGTGACACCATTGCTGCCGTGACACCATTGCTGCCGTGACATCACCGCTGCTGTGACGCCACTGCTGTGACATCACCACTGCTGTGACATCACCACTGCTGTGACACCACCACTGCTGTTATACCACCACTGCTGTGCTACCACCGCTGCTGTGACACCATTGCTGCTGTGACACCATTGCTACTGCTGTGACACCACCGCTGCTGTGACACCACCGCTGCCGTGACATCACCGCTGCTGTGACATCACCGCTGCTGTGACATCACCACTGCTATGACATCACCCCTGCTGTGACACCACCACTGCTGTGACACCACCACTGCTGTGACTACCACCCCTGCTGTGACACCACCACTGCTGTTATACCACCACTGCTGTGACACCATTGCTGCTGTGACACCATTTCTGCCATGACACCACCACTGCCATGACACCACCACTGCCATGACATCACCACTGCCATGACATCACCACTGCTGTGCCACCACTGCTACAGCTGTGCCACCACTGCTGCTGTGACACCATTGCTACCGTGACATCACTGCTGCCGTGACACCACCCCTGCTGTGACATCAAGGCTGCTGTGACACCATTGCTACTGTGATGCCACCACTGCTGCTGTGACACCATTGCTGCTGTGAAATCCTCACTACTGTGACATCACCACTGCCAGCCCTGCAGGGACACCAGCACCAGATCCACTGGTGATGCTCGTGGTGTCCATCACCTCCTGGTCCCTCCTGGGGATGCCAGGGAGTTCAGGTGCCTCACCGAGGACCAAGAATCTCCTGAGTGGGATTTTAAGTGGCTGAAGGGGCAGTAACAGGCTGGCAACTTCCCATTCCTCCTCCCTGCCCTACTTCTGCTCTGTGACCCCACAGCTGCCCTGGGAGGCACCAGGCAGGCCCAGCTCAAAGCAGGGGTGGTGAAAGCAGGGGCTCTGTAGGGTTTGAGGACCACGTTGGCGGAGCAGGAGAGGGCAGGGTTAGCCGCAATGAACCAGAGACATGCTGGGACTGCTGGAAGGAGCACAGCAGAGCCTGGGAGACCTGTCCTACTTTTCCAAGAGTGCAGAGCCAGGGCGGGGGTCCCTCCTGATTCCATCCTCAGGCCCCTCGGCAGCTGCTGCGGGAGCTGCATGGGGACTCCCAGCCCTGCATCCCCCCGCAGTCCCGGAGGTGCCAAAGCTCCAGAGGAAGGTGCACGAACGCCCCGGGGCACGAGGCAGGCAGAGGAAGCCCTGGAGGGAGGTGCTTGCTCTCCTTTCTGCCGAGAACAGCCTGGGGCAGAAGCTCTCCCCTGTGCCAGCTGCCTGCCCGCCCCCCACTCCAAACAAAGGGGGCTCCAGAGGGCTGGAGCACACAAATAGGGGCACCCCGAGCATCAGGATCATCCCAGGAGTGCTTTTTAGAGGGCTTTATCACCAAAAAAATATTACAGAAAAGTCTTTCTGAGCAGCTTTTTTTTTTTTTTTTTGGTGGTTATTTCCAGCCTGAGTCAGGTATTTAAAACCCTGTGGACCTTCCCGTGCCCCTCCACCTCGTTAAGGAAAGTGGGAGGGGAGGAAGTGATACAGACGATGCCATAATAGAGTTTTGGTTTGCAATCCTATTGTTAGCAGTGAAAAAATAAACCCCAGAGCAGCAGGCCCAGCCCTGCAGGACCCAGGGCCACCCTGGTGCCTCCGGGGACTGCCAGGGACTTGGGCACTGGAGGGTTGGGTTTCATTTCCTTCTCTTTCAGCCAGGTTTTCTGAGGGAATGAGGTGATTTTAGCTCCTGGCTGATGTCACCAATGCAAGGCGGCTCTGTAGGATCTAGATTCCAGAATCAGAGGATTGTTTAGGTTGGAAAAACCTCCAAGGTGGAGTCCAACAGTTAACCCAGCACTGCTGTGTTCACCACTCAACCATGTCCCCAAGTGCCACATCTGTGCATTTTTTACAACCACAGAGTCACAGAGTGGTTTGGGTTGGAGAGGACCTTGAACACCATCTTATTCCAACCCTTCTAGTGAACACCTCCTCCTACACCAGGTTGCTCCAAGCCCAGTCTGACCCAGCCTTGGACACTTCCAGGGGACCTGCTTGCATTTACCTTCCTTGAGGTGTCCCCAGATCGATGGCTGGACGTGAGGAGGTGCGAAAAGATACCTTGAAGGAGGAAAAGACACACCAGGAACAAACAACCACCTCTGGCATCACCCTCCTGGCACTGCAGCCCCTGAGCTGGTGACAGAGGCAAATCTCAGCCAGGGGCTGAATCTGTTGGTGTGCAGAATCCCAGGATGGAGCTGCCTGCTGCTCCCATGGCATCCTCCTGGTCTGTGCATGAACAGCAGGTTCCCTTCTGTGGCTGGAGGTGCTGCTTCCTCCCACCAATCCCTCTGCTTTGTGCAGGGCATCCCTGCTGGGTGCAGCATTTTGGGGACAGGGAGAGGGCAGTGACCCTTGGGAGCACAGGGATGAAGCCCCACACCCTGGGCTGTGCTGGGTGGGACCTGCAGCTCTCTGGGTGGGTTTTAGGAGCTTGGCAGAGCCTAAAGCCATCTAAATCTGAGTCCTGCTGACCATGAGCTCTGCTGTATGGAACCTGCAGCTCTCAGGGTGGGTTTTAGGAGCTTGGCAGAGCCTAAACCCCTCTAACACTGGGTTCTGCTGACCCTGAGCTCTGCTGTATGGAACCTGCAGCTCTCAGGGTGGGTTTTGGAAGCTTGGAAGAGCCTAAACATGGGTCCTGCTGGCCCTGAGCTCTGCTCACAGCTCTCCTTGCTGCCAGCCCCTCCATCCCAGCCCCAAACCATGCCTGCTGTTGCACGGGCACGACTGGTGTGTCCGTGGGGGGAAGCAGCCCCAGGAATAAGCCAGCCTGCAAACCAGGAGCTCGTGTGCTCGTTTGAAGTGCTGGATACGGCAGCTCAGGAGCCCCTGCTCGCCGAGATTTCTAATTACGCTTCTGCATAATTGTTCCAAGCGTTTGCTCACGCTGAAGCAAAGCTTATTGGTTTGTGAGGCCGAGCACACCCCGGGGCCTGCTTCCAAATGTAGGCCCAGCCTTTAGTGCCCCCGGTGCCACAGTTGGAGGATGTGAATTTGTGTGTTATTGCTGAGAGCTCCGGCGCCGGCTTTGGAGCTCTTGGAGGACTCCAGATGTGTCACCCGGGCCTGGGGATTTGCTGCCTTTTGTGCTTTGAGTCCTCCATCTCTGCCTCTGCTTCCCTGCTGGAGGAGGAGGAGGATGATGAGTTTAGGAATGAGGCTCCTGCTCCTGCATGAGGTTGTCCCAGTGTTTGGCCATTTATTCCCAAATCTCCACCACATTTCCCCCATTCCCCATGCTCCCTGTGCTCCATGAGCTCCTTGTCATCTCTGTTTCCTGATTTCCATCCCATGTTTTACCCTCTGCATTTTCTCCCCCTCTCTCTTGGCTCTCTGTGGGTTAATCCCTATTTTCTCCACAGCATTTGGCTCCATCTTATACATCTGCCATCAGAGCAATATGAACCATCCCTGTTTCTCTTCCCAGTATTCCCAAAGCTCTGCTAAGCAGGCTCCAGCCCCAGTCCCATCACATGCCCATCCCTGCCTTTCCCGCATATCTGCAGGGCCAGGATTGAGCCATCTCCCTGTCCTAGGAAATGTGGGACAGTGAGAACTGCTCTTCCTTTGGTCCCAGGCATGGCATCCTGGCTCCATGTCCCTGGGATTGCTTTGTGGGGCTCACAGCAGCCTGGGAGGCAGGATCAGAGCCAAAGGTAGGGCAGGGACTGAGATTAAACCCAGCTCTGGCTTATGGGGCACTTGGACTGGGGTTGGAGCACTCTGACCTAGTGGGAGGTGTCCCTGCCCATGGCAGAGGCTTGGAATGAGAAGAACTTTAATTTCCAGCCCAAACCAGCCCATGATTCCATGATTCCATGATTCTGTGAGAACCTTTCACAATTCCTTAAGCCCTTGTGGAGGGGTGGGAAGTGCTGAGCTCCAGTTTGCTCTGCCAGCAGGCAGGAAACTGTGCAGGGTGTTACACATGAGCTTCCTGTGCCTTCCCAAATTGCTGGGATTTAGGGAGCCATCCCTGGCAGTGACTCCGTGGGATCACACCTGGGGAGACACAGAAAACTGGGAACGTGTCTCCACCAAAGCCCCAGAGAGCCTGGGGATGTGGTGCCAAAGCCACCTGTGAAGTGCTGCACTGGGAGCAGGGACAAGTGACATCTAAATGCTCCTTCCACAAGCCCCAGTTCCTGTCCATGTTGGGATGAGGGAAGGATTCCTCTGTCAGAGCCATGGAGGTTCCCAAGCAAACAGGAGGGAGCAGTTTTGGGCTCCAAGCAGCAGAACCTCCGGGGCAGCAATCTCCAATGGGGCAGCAGCACCAAGGGAAAAGTATGCCCACAGCAACAGCTTCCCCTGCTCCAGGGCTGCTTCCTGCTGCTTGATTGGTGATCCACTTATCCAGGCTGGAGCTCCCAGTGCTCCCTGCATGGACAAAGCCCCTGGAGTGTCTCCAAAGCTGCTGATTTCCCCAGAGGAGCCATGAGCACCTCAGCCAGGACACAGCCATCCTTCAGTTGGGCATCTCCAGGCAGGCTCTCTTCCAGGACAAGGCCACCCCAGGTCCTTTGGGAGCTCCCAGGCTGTGCTGTGGTGTCACCCAGGAAGGGGAGAAGGGAAGCACAGCAGCAGCAGCAGCAGCAGCCCTGCGCAGTTATGCAGTAATATCCAAATCTGCTTACTGTCTGCCGCTGTGATTGAAGGAGTTTCTGTAATAATGTATTAGCTAAAGCTTCCAGATTATCCCAAAAACATCAGCTTTAACAAAGGGGTAATGCCTCTTTAATCCCCGCATGATCCCGGTTCCCAGTCTCTGCAGGACATTAATTCACGGCTAATACACAGACTCCAGGCAGGCTGCTAATGTGGGCTGCAGCCCAGCGGGGCCAGCCAGCCACTGCTTTGTCCCCCCAGCTCCTGGGAATGCTGGGATCTCCAGCCTGGCCTCGCTTCCTGAGCAGAACTCCTGGATTTGGTCGCTGCGGTTGGTCTGCGAGTGATAGAGGATGTTCCTGTCTTCCCTGCACTGTGGGACAGCCCAGCTGGATGCTGGGGGTGGCATGTGCTCCTCACATCCCTGGAGGAGGTGGTGAGACACCCTGGCACAGGGTGCCCAGAGAAGCTGTGGCTGCCCCTGGATCCCTGGCAGTGTCCAAGGCCAGGTTGGACATTGGGGCTTGGAGCAGCCTGGGACAGTGGAAGGTGTCCCTGCCATGGCAGGGGTGGAATGAGATGATCCTCAAGGTTCCTTCCAACCCAACCCATTCTGTGAGTCTGGGATTCTGTGAAAATCAGCTGTGGTTCTGCTGCACTTGAACAAACAACTTCCTGGTGGGAAATGCCATGGCAAGGGGTGATGGGACCATCAGGATTGCAGTAGGGCTTCATTCTGGGCTCATCCCTTGTGCCAGAGCAGCTTTCCTGGGGACAGCAGCTGGAGCTGGGCCAGGGCAGGGTCAGGCTGGAGATCAGGGAAAGGTTCTTCCCCCAGAGGGTGCTGGCACTGCCCAGGCTGCCCAGGGAATGGGCACAGCCTGAGGCTGCTAGAGCTCCAGGAGCCTTTGGACAGCTCTGCCAGGGATTGCTGGAGTGTCTGTGCAGGGCTGGGAGCTGGACTTTAGTGATCTTGGGGTCACTTCGAGCTCAGGTTATTCTGTGACTCTGGGAGGTTTGGAAAATGACAGGGCAGCCTGCTGGTGACCACCTGAGAGCCCAGCAAAGGCAGAGCTGCTGGGCCAAAACCCAGGGGGTGTGTGGACAACTGGGAAACAGGACAGGAGCTGGATGGACAAACAGCAGATGAGGAGCAGGCCAAGCCCTGTCCCCTTCAGCAGGACCTCCAGAGCCACTTTGTGCCACTGACAGGTTGTGGGAATCACCACTGTCACCGTGGTTTGTCCCTCCCACTGCCCCCAGCTCAGCCAGGTACAGGCTGAGGATGGCTCCAGGAGAGATCCCCTGTGGAACAGCTCCTCAGCCTTCTCCTTCTGCACCCCCTTGTCATCTCCTCCAGGCGCAGCTCCATGGGCAGGAGGAGCTGGAACTGGAACTGATGATCAAGGTCTGAAATCTGCTGTGCCAAAGAGATTTTGGCCTGCCAAACCCTGGTGGCAACATCTGGCTGGTTCCAGCCAACTCTGCAGCAAGCTTCTTGTCTCCCTGGCTCTGGAGGAATTCCCTCCATCCTGCTCGGGGTGGGCACACAGAAATGTTTGATGGTGGGAGGGAAGTTTGGAGCCCTGGGTGGGGAATGCCCCTTCCCTTGTCCCTGCCCTGGGACAAGGCTGGGGCACAAAGCTCAAGACAAAAAGCTGGGAACAACCCCAGCCTGGCAGAGAAGGTCTCAGAGGCAATGGTTGTCCCACCCAGGTGGGATCCCTGGCCAGGAAAGCTTTCATCCCACCGGCTGTTCCCTCACAAAGCCAAGACATC
This sequence comes from Entomyzon cyanotis, assembly GCA_024500445.1. Lineage (NCBI taxonomy): Eukaryota > Metazoa > Chordata > Aves > Passeriformes > Meliphagidae > Entomyzon > Entomyzon cyanotis. The sequence continues at coordinate 2,161,681 of JAKEPQ010000735.1, forward strand.
CGCAGGTCTGCAGTCTTGTCTTGGAGCTACCTGAGGATGTCACAAATTGTTTTCCGGAGGAGTCCATCCTCCCCACGGCCTTTAAAGGGACGAGAGAGCGCAGGCTCCACGGGGAGGCAGTTTGAGCTGCAAGGAACTCGTCCCACCCCATCTGCCGAGGCCCAGTTGCCATCTGGGCGAGGACCTGAGCGCAGTTCGGCCGCAACCTTTGGGCTGCCGTTTCTCAGCTTCCCCTTTTGATGTGGAAATCGGCAGCTACCTCAAAGAGCTGCTCCGTGGCTGAATCCAGCAGCAGGTGCCTTTTGCAGAGTGCTCTTCTCTCCCCAATTACCTTCCTGGTCTCCACGGTTACGGCATCATCCGGCCTCAGCAAGGTTTCTGTGCCTGCTCCTTCCTCACCTGAGGGCATCGCTGCAGCCCCGGTGCCAGTCCTGCCCTGGGGTCACAACCACCCCGGGAATGCTCCAGGCTGGGACAGTGACCAGTGGGAAAGGCTCTGGGGGTGCTGGTGCCAGCGGCTGGACATGAGCCCAGGGGTGCCCAGGGGACACGAGGCCAATGGCCCTGGGCTGTGGCAGCAGGACCAGGGCAGTGCCTGTCCCTTGTGCTGGCCCTGCTGAGGCACCTCGAGGGCTGTGTCCAGTTCTGGAGCACCAGGAGCAGCTGAGGGAGCTGGAAAGGAGCTCAGCCTGGAGCAAAGGAGGCTCAGGGGGACCTTGTGGCTCTGCACAGCTCCTGACAGGAGGGGACAGCCGGGTATGGGGTCAGGCTGTGCTCCAGGGAACAGGGACAGGAGGAGAGGGAACAGCCTCAGGCTGGGCCAGGGGAGGCTCAGGTTGCATATTAGGGAAAATTTCTTCACTGAAAGGGTGGTCAGGCACTGGAACAAGTGTCCAGGGAACTGGCAGGGTCACCATCCCTGGAGTGCTCAAAACCATGCAGATGTGGCACTTGGGGACAGGGGTCAGTGGTGGCCATGGCAGTGCAGGGGGAATGGTTGGACTGGATGATCTTCGAGAGCTTTTCCAGCTTCAGTGATCCTGTGACTCTGCGACCTTCCCTGGCTGCTCCTGGCACCTGACTGCCCTGTGGTGCAGCCCTGGGGACATCAGGCACTGCTCTGGCCATTGTCCCCATTCTGCCACGCCACTGCGTGCAGAGGGACACTGGAGGTGTTGGGGCAGGGCTGAGCTGAGGGGACACATGCACAGATCCTGACCTGATGCAGGTGTCAGGAATGTCCCTTGGACGTGCAGAGACCAAAGCACGACAATTTCACCCTCAGCTCTTGCCAGATGAGGTGAAGGCTCTAGGGTGGAGCCCCTGCTGCAGCGAGGCACCAGCCAGCAGCCATGACTGGTTCTACTGGGAGCCTGGTGGAGCTGAAACCAGCCCTCCCGCAGTGTCTGGGCTGCAGTGACTCAGTCCCTGCTGGCTGCTCTCGGCCGTGTGGGACTGCAGAGGTGCTGCTACATGTCCCTTCCCAAGGGGGTGTCCGTGGCTGGGCATTCCCAGAGCTGTGGCACTGCTGGGAGGAGCCGTGGACATGGCAGGACACACATGTGACACAGATGTGTGCAAGGGATGGGGCTTGGAGCACCCTGGGATAGCAGAAGGTGTCCCTGCCCATGGCACAGGTGCAACTGGATGGGCTTTAAGGTCCCTTCCAACCCAAACCATTCCATGGTTCCATGATGGGATGAGCCAGAGGGTCCATGGCAGTGATCCAGCAGGAACACCTCCCGTTCAGCCCTGGGAGATGTCACCAAGGTTCGTTTTGGCAGCTGCTTCCCCAGGTTCTGTTTTGTCCCCATGCTCCATTCCCACCGAGCAGCACCTGCAGGCAGGAGTAACACCGGGAATAACACCGGGAATAACACCGGGAATGCTCCCCCTGCCTCTGCTCCGGGTTCCCGATGCCAGCACAAGGAGCTGCGGCAGCAAACCTAACCCGGTGCCAGCTGCTGGAATTCTGGCTCTGCCATGCCACACCTTGGGATGCTCACCGGGAATCAGCCCCTGCAGGGACACAGGAGCAGCGCACCAGGAGGTGTGACATCCAGGGAATGGATGAGGCTGGAATCACCACCTCCATGCCGCACTGGTGAGGACTCCACGTGCAGGCACAACATTCCTGCTCGTGCCCAGCCCATCCTGGCTCTGCCTCCAGCAGGGCTCTCCCCCGTGCCAGGGAATGTGTGATCCTCGCAGGGAGGATTTCGTGTGCCAGGGAGGCTCTGGCAGCCTGCGGGGGTTTGGGAAAGGCACCTGACAGGTCGGGTAGCATTTTCCTGCAGGGCATCATTTCACAGCTACAAGGTGTTTTCTGCACGGAGATTCGTGTGCAGGCACGGAGCAGCAGGACAGGCAGGGAGCTGAAATACCAGGAGCTGAGTCAAGGGACTGGCATGAGAAAAAGTGGGTTCAGTGTGGGCATGGGCACGTGGAGGGGAGAAGGAGGAGGCAGCTCCCGGGAGCAGGATGGAAATGTTTCCACACAGAGCCTGAGAACAGCTTCCATGGATTTACCTGGGCTGGGATGGTTAGATGGAGACCTGAGCAACCTGGGCTAGTGGGTGACATCCCTGCCATGGCAGGGGGTGGAATGAGATGGGCTTCAAGGTCCCTTCCACCCCAAATCATTCCATGATTCCATGATTTGTGACTGGGAGTTCACCTGAGCTCTACGTCCAGCTCATCGGGTCTCTGACATTTCAGCCATGCAGCTGCCCTGTGACCTGGGCAGAGCCCTGGGCACGGGGCGAGGGGGAAATCCCATGGGATCACCCCACCAGGCAGGGATTTGGGGTCAGGACGGTGCCCTGAGGCCGTGGGAGCTCCGCGCCGCTCGTGCCGCCTGCCACCCTAACTCCAAACACTTCCACGACAAATAAATGCCACACTCCGCCCACAGCCAGAGGGAGGGGAGAGCTAAAAATACCCTCCCCTCACGGCTGCCAGCAAACCCCAGCCGGGCCGCCTGCCAGCGGGGAGCCAGAGCCACCCCGAGCAGAGCCGGGCACCCCCTGCACGCCGGGGAACAGGAATAATTCCTGCGGCGCTCCTCGGAGCTGGGATGGGTGCCCAGGCAGCTCAGCCCCGCTGGCAGCTCCAGACACGGTGGGAGGCACAGATCCTGGGGAGACAGGCGAGGAGGATCCCAAGGGGGGTGACATCCTTCTCTGCCTCCTCCCCAGGGCACAGCGGAATGGTCAGAGCAGGGGGAAAGGCCATGGAGCTGCTGGCAGGGGGGTGGGGGACACTGCTGGGGAGGGGTGACACTGCTGGTGGGACAGGGACCTCGAGGAGACTGTGGGAGAGGTGTCGCTGAGGGATTGGGACATTGGTGCAGCCTGTTCCACTCTGAGGGAGGGAGGAGGATGGGGAGGAGGTGCTCCTGAGCCTCCATCACCCTGCTCGAGGTGTCCCCAGCTCCAGGTGGTGGTGGCATCTTCCCAGGGTGGCCATTTGGAAGCTCCTGGACTCATGGGGATGGCTGATATGGACTGAAATTCCTCTGATCTCTGGGCAGGCAGTGCCTCAGGAGCTGTGGGAAGCTTCTCCCTTCAGCTGCCCTGGCTCAGGACGAGCTGGGAGCTCAGGGACTGGATGTGATGGGGAGCAATGGGCCACGTGCTGCCTCTCATGCACAAAATGAAAACCTGAGATCCTGGAGGACACATTACAGTAAAGAGCGTGAAACTAGAAAACATCTCGCAGCTCCCAGCCTGCCTGGCTCCGGAGAGATCTGCCCACTCAGCCCCAATCCGGAGCCATGGAAAAGGAGCAAACCAGAAGAGCTTTGTCTCTGTTCCAACCCTTCGGAGATTTGAAACTTGACAACAAGCAGGAGAGATTTTCACCCTGTTTTTACAGATTATCAGTGCATGAAAATGCTGCTGCACTCCGTGCCAGACCCATGGAGAAACCTCCTCCCAGTGGCCACGGAGAAACTGCCAGGAGCCCCTGAGCTGTGTGTGTGTCCTGTCAGCACCAGAGCACCCCCAGCTCCCTGCAGCAGCACCCCGTGAGCAGGACCCACCTCCCTGCAGAGCTGCCTCCAGCTCTGGGGTCTCCAGAAGGATGTGGAGCTGCTAGAGAGAGTCCAGAGGAGGCCACAGAGATGCTCCCAGGGATGGAGCTCCTCTGCTCTGGAGCCAGGCTGGGAGAGCTGGGGGTGTTCACCTGGAGAGGAGAAGCTCCAGGGAGACCTCAGAGTCCCTGCAAGGGCCTAAAGAGGCTCCAGGAGAGCTGGAGAGGGACTGGGGACAAGGGATGGAGGGACAGGACACAGGGAATGGCTTCCCACTGCCAGAGGGCAGGGATAGATGGGACATTGGGAAGGAATTGTTCCCTGGCAGGGTGGGCAGGCCCTGGCACAGGGTGCCCAGAGAAGCTGTGGCTGCGCCTGGATCCCTGGCAGTGTCCAAGGCCAGACTGGACACTGGGGCTTGGAGCAACCTGAGATAGTGGAAGGTGTCCCTGCCATGGCAGGGGTTGGAATGAGATGAGTTTTAAGGTCCCTTCCCACCCAAACCATTCCATGATTCCATGACCCAGAGCCCCCTCCTGAAAGCTGTAGCCGGGCTCTTGCTCAGGTCGGCTTTGCTTGGGCTGCACCCCAAATGTGACCCCTCCTCCTCACTCCCCACATGGATTTAGGCTCTCCTGTCCTGATCCTGTGTTCGCACAACCTGAGGTCCCCAGAAGCTCACCCAGCCCCCAGCAGGACAGGCAGTTTGCCCAGGGGAAGCCAAGCCAGGAGGATCCCGCATTTCCCACTGAGAAGGAATTTAGCCAAAGGGAGAAAACCAAGGTAGGACCCTGAGCCCGTGGCAATCCTCAAGGCACAGGAAACCACCGCAGAGGAGCTGCATTGCAAAGGACTGAGTCATACACTCTTCCTGCTGCCTCATGTGGGATATAATGGACATGAGGGGAAAAAAAAAAAGCAGGATTACGTTTTCTCTTCCTCCAGCAGCCACGATGCTGAAGTGTGGCACGGTGGGGCCCAGGCTGGCTCCTTCTGGGGCACAGCTCAACCCTGCAGAGCCTGGCAGAGTCTCCCCTGGCCATGCAGAGGTCTTCCCACGGGCAGGGAGCAGGTGAGATGCTTCCTGCCGGGATCTCTCCCGGGATCAGGGCGCCCGCAATCAGTGGGTGCCACACGGCAGGTTCTGAGCTGTTCCCTTGGCATGTTTGTTCCGGCAGGCCGGGGATGAATAGCCGCGGTTAGGAAAGGTTCTGATTCACCGGGTGGGCTCATTTGAGGGCACTTTCCTGTCCCTGCTCCCTGCTCCACCCTCCGTGCTGCCGGACTGGTTGTGCCGCTGCTGGAGCAACACGGCCACGGCAAACACCCTGCGGGGCTCCTGCCGTGCCAGGGGGCATTTCCAGCCCCACAGACAGCCAGCTCACCCCACAGTGCACAGGCAGGGTGCTCCTGGCAGGTCCTCTCCATTCCTGGATCCACCCTGGAATGCTCCCGCTGGAGATTTCCCCAGTGGCTGTGGAGCCCGGCAGAAGTGCTGCTCCTCTCTGGGCCACATTTTCATCAGCGGGCTGGAAATAAATCCCCAATCTTGCTGCTGATATTCGCAGCTGACACGCGAGCCTGGCAGAGCAGTAAATAGTGATGAGGAGATGAGGAGCCAGCAGCCTTCAGACCAGCACAGGCCAATCCAAGCCTCCTATTTCATCCCCCAGCTGAGAGTTCGAACTGGGAACAAGCAGTGCCGGCTGTTCCTGCCAAACCGAGCTTGGGGTTTGGAGAAGAAATATGCAGGAGCTGTAGGAAGTGAGCTTTAGCATCCCTGCAAACCTGAGGGAAAGGCAGCTGTGGGCCTGGGGAAGGGGGAGCTGCTGCTGGGGGCTGAGAAAGCCTGAGGTGGGCTGAAATTCCCGGGGAAGGCAGGCAAATGTGTCTGGAAGAAATAGGAACAGTGAGGGGTGCGTTGGTACTGGATAGAGCCCTAGCAAAAAGAAATGTTTCCATTTGCAGAGAATTCCCATTTCCCGTGGGAATAACCAGTCCCACTCCATCCCCGTGCTGGCCCTGGCTGTGGGGAGGCTGTGGAGCTGAGAACTCAGGGAGAGATTCGGGGAGGAAGCGATACTGCACAGGGAAAAAGGGAAAAGGAGAGTTTTTTTCTCCCAACTGACTCATGTCTGCATTGCCATGAGTCAGCACGGCAGGATCACCTGCCCGGGGCAGCCTTTGTGATGGATGATCTTCAAGGCTCCTTCCCAAGCACCCTGTGATTCCATGACCGGGCAGGCAGGGATGGGGTGGCTCTGCCCCTCTGGGTGCTCCTGCTGCCTTGGGCAGGCTGCAAACCCCCTGGGAGGTGACCCTGTGTCCTGGTGGTGTCCTGCCAGATCAGGCCCTGTCCCACACTCCTTCCTGCTGCCCCGGTGCCACCCAGCACTGCCACACTGCCACCCAGGCTGCCAGGGGGCCAGATCCTCATCCAGGAACTAATCCTGGCTGAAAATAATTCTTTTTTATTATATCTATTTTAACTAGCTCTGTTCTGTGAGGTAGTTCCCCCAGTCCAACGCTGTCCCACCACTGTCCCAGTCGTCCCTGCAGCCCAGTTTAACCAGTGGAGCACGGGCAGGAGTTGGAGAGACCCATCCAACACAGGGGACACACAGATGCCAGGAATCCCCCGGCAGTGAGGTCCCCTGGGTTGTGCCCTGCTCGGGGGGTGAGCAGCGCGTCCCCGCTCACTGTCACAGGGTGCAGAGGGTGACAAACAGCCCCTGCTGCCTCCCCGTCGCCGTCGGGAGCAGAGGAGCGTCCGGATCCATGCGGGAGAGCGGAGGGAGCGGGATTTGCATCTGCCCGGGCTGGGCACAACCCCAAGCCCGACCGCACACCTCACCTGCAATCCTGCCTCGCTTTCCCACCCTGCTTCCCGCCCGCACTGCCTTCCCACCCTCTCCCACGCCAGCCGGCTCCCGGGACTGCACCCCGGCAGGAGCATCCTCCTCCTCCTCCTCCTCCTTCCCCTCCTCCTCCTCGTCCTCCCCCCGCACGCAGCCCCCGCCCAGCCGTGGCAGCTCCCACCCCGCTACCAGGAAAGCGCAGAGTGCTGGGATCCCTGCCAGAGCCAGGCTCCTGCGCTTCAGCTTCCAGCGAAATGCCAGGAACGTGATCTCCGGAGCCTGCCAGGTGACGGGAGGGATGTGCCCGCAGCGCTCAGGTGGGCCATGCTGGACCACTTCGCTTTGGGGTGCATCCCACTGTGAGCACCGGGACTTCCCTTCTCCCCCCTACCGGGGAATGTTCCGCTGATCCAAGACCCTCTGGAGCCTCCTGAGTGTCCGAGCTGCTCACAAGGAAATCCTGGGATGGGATTTCGGGTCAGGGGTGAAGAAGGAGGCACTGGAGGGAGTGGACAGGACCCTACAAAGTCTGAAGGGAGCTGAGATCTTACCCAGACTAGGAGTCTCCTGCTCCCTCCCTGGGCAAATCGAGGTGGTTCTCCCCTCCCTGGAAAATCACCAAGGAGCATCCAGGATGTGGGTGATGAAGCTGGGCGCACCCAGACCCCATCCCACATCCCACTGCCCCATTCTCCCCGCTAGGAGCCCCAGGAAGCCATCGGGAATTGGCCTGAGGGTGCCATGGGGACACCTGTGGATCCATGGAAGAGGCAGCAGCGGGAAGGAAGCAGAGGATCAATCCCCACCACGCTCAGGCAGGGAGCTCCCTCAGGCTGTGTGGCAGAAACCTTCACCCAAGGGGTTTTCTTCTCTTTTTGCCCATTTTTTTCCTTTTTCTCCCTATTCCTCGTGTTTTTTTCCCATACCCCAGCACTGATCACTGTCCCTCAAGGAGCTGGAAGTCACGGCACAGGTTTCCTGCACAAAGCACCCCCCAGGCAAAGCCCTCTGGGCCCTCTGTGCTGTGTGGGCAGTGCCATGCCACCCTCGAGGGACATTTGGGTGATGTCCCCTCCCAGCCCTGTCACCAGCATCCCCACCAGCAGGCTCTGCAAGGCTGTGGGACACCTGTCACCCATCAGCCCTGCATGGATGGTCCCTGGGCAGAGGAGGGCTGGGCACAGATCATCCCTGGCTGTTCCTGGCACTGTGTGCCCTAACCAACACAGCATTCTCGTGCCAGAAAGCATCCAAAAAGCAGCATGAAGCAGGGAAAACACTGCAAAACGTCCTGGTTTCAGAAATGGCATTGCAAAAGGCAAGAGAGGTGAAGTCAAGGCTCTGCTTTCAAACCTCCTTGCTCTCCCTGGGAATAGGGAGGTGAGGGAAGTGCGGGCAGTTCTGGTGTGACCCTTGCACGTGGCAGACTGAGGAGAGGCATTGAAAGCTGGGCACACCTTGCTGGCAGTGCCCAAAAAGGCTGTGCCACCCCCCCCAGAGGCCAGAGGACACCAAACCCTGCCCTGTGGCCGCCCTTTGGACCCAACCTGGGTGACCACAGCGCTGCTGCCACAGCCTGGTGGCTCCGGCTTGGTGCTCCCCGAGGGCTGGGAGCAGGTTTATTGCCAGAGCTGTGTCATCCCCCGCCTGCTGAAGGACACAGAGGCCACATGATCCCCACGGCACGTGGCCCTTGATCTTTGTCACTCCTGCTCAGCTCGGGGTAAGAGCAGCGCTGGCGGCACCCGCTGAGTTCCCTGAGGGTTTGTCCCAGCTTTGCTCCGGGAGAAGGGATGGCACCTGCACATTCCCGGCCACCCCACACGGGTGGGACACATGGGGCCCGAGTATTTTTATCCTCCCCAAGTGTGTGTGAGTCACTCATTTGTCTCTCCTCCACATCAAACCATTCCAGCACAGCGCCAGCTCAGAGGGAGTGGAAAAGGATTTCAAACCCAGCTCTCCTCACGGGCAGGAGGAGGGGAGAGGATGGGAACCATCTCTCCTTACTCCTCCAACTTCTTCTCTTTTGCCCATTTTCCCCCTTTTTCTCCCCATTCCTTGTCTTTGGGGACTCCAGGTGTCCCAATTTTGTGAGGGTCTGAGTGTGGCCGTGCCCAAAGCAGCATTGACACATTCCCTTTTTAAAGAGGAGAATTTCCCTGGATGCAAATTCTCCCTCTGGAAATGCCTGTGGCTGGCACAGAGGGGCTGGGGGTGCTCTGTCCACGGCTCCATCCATGGAATGGCTGATAGGACAAGGGGGAATGGCTTCAAACTGCCAGAGAGTAGGTTTAGATGGGATATTGGGATGAAATTCTACCCAGGAAGGGTGGGGAGGCCCTGGCACAGGGTTCCCAGAGAAGCTGGGGCTGCCCCATGCCCTGGGCTGCAGCACAGCATGGAAAGCAGATAAACCAGCCAGGGATGGGCACTGGGAGCCTGACAGGTGTCCCTGGCACTGCCACCATGGCACAGGGATGCTGCCAGTGCCCCCAGCTCTGGAGCAACCAGAGACCCAGGGCTGAAGCCTTGAGCTGCTGCTCCTTGGCCATTCCAGCTGCTGCTCCTTGGCTATTCTAACCTCTAACCTTGGGTGGGATTTGCAGTTTTAGCTTCACTCCTGCACTGATGAGGTGAGAGCTGTTCCCCTGCTCCTGCTGAGCCCCAGAGCCATGCTCCAGAGAGGGAGCTGGGGGCCTTGGGGACACCTGGGCAGCAGGGGACTGACAGGACAACTGCACCCTCAGCTGGGCCCAGCCAGGAGTGGCTGTGCTGGCACCTCCTGTACCCTGCTGTGCTGCTGGGAGAGGCCAGGGTGGCACTGAGGGTCACAGAGGGTCCCTCTGTCCAGCAGCTTCTGGTCCATCTGTCAGGGATCAGAGGTCCCTGCTGGCCGTGGGGACTTGGGGACAGCTCATGACATCATTTTCCCACATTTCCCTGCTCTCCACGATCTTCCCATGTGCCTCCCCTGCCTGCTCGTGGGTCTGTGGCCAAGGATGTGCAGGCATGGGGGAAAGGCTGAGCTGTGAGGAGGGAAGAGGTGGAGTCAGGCCAGCCTTGGGCTTGGCTGGCACCACACGAGGTGGGTTTGGAACCGATCAAAGGGGTGGATCCCACCAAGGGGGCAAATCCCACCAAGGCAGCTGGGTCCCTCCAGAGGGCTGGATCCTACAAAAGGGGCTGGATCCCACCCAGGGACTCGGCAAGCTGTCTCTGCAGCTCTGTGTGTGGCCCTGACACCCTGAGCATGGACCATGAGTGACCAGCCGCCCTTGGAGATGGGAGGACGATTTTGGGGCATCTCTGGAGCCCTCCAAGGCCTCCAGCCCCACTTTTGGCTCAGTGCCTGTTTGCTGTGCAGCACCAGCGCAGCAGCCCCTCCTTCGGGGCACCCCCCACTCCTAATCGCCCTAATCCCTTGAAACAAAGTCTTAATCCCGGGGAGCTCAGTGAGGCAGAGCGGGGTTCCTGCGCCGTGCCATGGCTCAACAGTGCTCTAATCCCAGAGCAAACTGCTCTAATCCTGGAGCACGGCTCCCTGCCCCCCGCCTGCCCACGGAGCTGTAACCGATCGGCAGCGACGCCCACGGAGCAGAGCCACCCTGGCTGTCACCAGGGAGGGGTCGGGACGGTGTGGGGGGCACTGGACAGGGGGAGCAGGGCTGGGGATGCTGTGGGGTTGTGGCTGAGCCCTCTCCGTGCCGGACAGCTCTTGGCAAGGGCCACGCTGGGCTCCTGCCCACGCCATCGATTGGCTTCAGCAATATTTAAAGCTCCCGTTTAATTTCCAAATGCAGAGGAGTGGTTTCCACTCGTCTGGCTGGCTGTGAGCATTTCCAGCTCTGCTGGGCTCTGGGAAGGCGGGCAGGGAGGGGGACAGAGGGCCTGCAGGGGTCACGGCGGGGTCAGTGCCCAAAGAGGATCCCTGCCGGTGTAGCAGGGCTGGCTGTGCCCGGCTGGGCTGGGGATGTGAGCAGAGCCGGGAGCTGCAGAGCCCGAGGCGGCCGAGCCAGCCCTGCCTGGCAGGATGCCCGCGGGGCCATTTCGGAGCACCGGCGGATGGGGAGGGCTCTGCAAGCGGGAATTGCCTCCCTCTCCCCAGCAGACGGGAGGAGGATGATTCCTCCAGGGCTTTGAACCCTCCGCTGCCACTGCTCAGCTCATCCTGCAGCACCAGGGAGCACCAGGCAGTGCTGGATCATGGATCCTCAGCACCCACAGCAGCACCTCATCCTCCCAAACCACCCTGCAGGAACCTCACCTGCTTGAGGCTTCCCAGGGAGGCCAAATCCCATGGCTCACACACCCCATGCTGCAAACCCCCAGCTCAGCATCCTCCCCAGTGCGTGTGGCATGTCAGGGATGCAGATCCCAGCTCCCATCCCTCCCAGCCTGCAGGAAAAGCTGCTTTATCCCATCCGGGCAGCGGCAGGAACAGCTCCCCGCGGAGCAGTGTCATAGCTCGGGCCGTGCTGTGCTCTGGCCAGGGTGATTCAGTGCCTGGCTGGCTGAAGCTGCTCCCCTCACAGCCTTTGAAGCCCTCACATGCCGTTAAAACACCGCCTGAAATATTTATCGAGTCAATCTTCAACTCACATAAACTCCCTGCTTACTAAGGGGAAATCAAAAAATCCCTCTCATTTTCCGTGAATCCCTGAAATGCAAATCGAGCAGCCGGTGCCAGGTGGGCTGGGTGCCCAGGGAGCCAACCCCGAGCCACCCCACCCCTCGGGATGCGGGAGCTGCTCTGCACTCCCACACCGCCAGCTCCTGCTCCCCGTGGCCTCGCCGGGCTGTGTGCTGTCCCCGTCCCCATCCCTGTCCCCACTTTCTACCTGGCTCCATCTGCTCCTGGCACGAGGGAGCTGTGTTGGCTCCCCCCGAGCTGGTGGAGCAGCTGCTCGGCCCTTTCGCTGTGCAAACACCCCTGGCTGGCTCAGCCCGAGGGTCCCCGAGCAGCCCCAGCCGGGCGGGACTGCAGCGAGGAGCCTTTGTGTCCCTGCCGGAGCGGCGGGGAAGGGGAGGGGGGAGATCTGCCGTGAAAATGGAGCGGTGGCTGTTTGAATATGCCCGGCAGAAGAGCCATTAGCGCTAATAACAGCTCTCAGCGCCGAGCAGAGGGCACTTCCCATCCGCAGCCTCGCAGCACTTTGCACGGAGCCGTTTCCCCCGCGTCCCCCAGCTCCTCACCCGGCTGGTGCGGGATGGCCAGGGATGCTCCTTCCATTGCCCTTCCGGCGCTGGAATGGGAGGGGAAAGGGCTGGGAATCATCTCCCTGCTTCAGAGCCTCCAGCAGGGGTGGTGCTTCTCTTGTCCTCACCTTCGAGGACTTCCAAAATGTCTCTCGTGGACTTTGGGGATGGGGATGGGTCACAGAGTTCATCCTACAAGGTCTTCCCTCAGCTCCAAGGCCTGTGGAAGAGAGGGAGACAGGGACACCTGCCCGGAGATGCCATCAGAGGCAGGCAGGGGCCAGGACCTCATCCCAGCCAGTGCCAGCAGATCCAGGGAGTGGGAGAGCGACAGGCAGGGAGCTGCCGTGGTGGGAGCTCCCTCTCAGTGGGGCAGGGGGTGTGGGCAGGTTGTCCAGGCAAACCCACGGCTCTGAAGCTGAGATGCTGCTGTGGCAGCGCTGCAGAGGGGCTGGGAGAGCAGCTCCACCAGGCTCCGGCGATGAGCAGGAATTAGAAATGCATCAGGAGCTGCTTCCAAGCCCTGCCGATCAGAGCAGCAATGTCTGATGTCACAACTGCTCTGTGCTGAGGCAGGAGGAGCAGGCTGGCACAGGGCTCTGCCTGCCCCGTGTCCCCAGGGTGACATGGGCTCGCCACACCGGTGCCAGGACTGTTCCCCAGCAAGTGCCACCTCCTGGGAAGAGCCGTGCCCCCCTCAGCACCCAGCCCCTGGTCCCTGTGGGTGCTCCTGGGGAGTCACCCCTGGGTGCTGAGTGCAGGTGGGATCTGCTGGGATCACACAGGGTTTGTGCCCTGAGGCAGAGCAGTGGCAGGTCCCTTGTCCTTCGGGTGCTCTGGCAGGGAAGGAGCAGGGAGATGGGGAGATCCCAAGGGCTGCTGCCATCCCACCCCTCTCCCACAGCCAGGCTGCCTCCTGGGGTGGGGTTTCCATCTCCTTTCCCACATCCAGACACATCCAGCCCTTCTCACACAGCCAGGCTGGCTCCTGGCTAGGGATTTCCATCTCCTTTCCCACATCCAGCCCCTCTCCCCCAGCCAGACCCCAGCTGGGCTTTGGGAATGCTCCTTGGGGCACAGCCTGGCACATGATGTGTTCAGCTGGCTCATGCACCTCTCCAGAACATCCCAGCTCCATTCAGGATATTGCCCCTCCCTCCTCACAGCAGGACGTTAACCCCAGGTCTGTTTTCCAGACCTTGCCAGGGAAGCCAATCTGCCTGGAGTCCCAGGGGGCCAGGCAGAGGCCCAGGCGCAGCGCTGGGATCCCAGCCAAGGATATTTCCACCGGAAAATCCTGTAAGGGAGAGATGTCAGCCCCCAGGCCCCACGCTGCTGCTCCCTCCTGCGTGGAGGAGGGGATGGCAGGGTGCAGCGTTGGGGTGCAGGGGTTAACTGCGGGGTGCTGCTCCCCCTGCCAGCCCCAGGGCCCTTTCCACGCTGTTTATTTTTATCTTGATGGATCGGTGCGCGGCATCGACGCTGCCAGAAGATTCCCCCCCAGTTCCATCACACGGCAATTTAAGGTTAGTCCTGCCTGCCAGAATGAGTCAAAAGCTTTTAAAAAGCCTATAAAGCAGGCATCTATCTTGCCCTGGTTTGATTCCACTCCTTTGTTTATGGCTGAGGTCACCGGCTCGTGTCTCAGGGAGGAATCCAGGTCACCGGTGGCAGTGACGTGGGGCGAGGGAGGCACTCCCTGCCTGGCTCCCACACCTCTGCTCCTGCGTGGAGCCCACGTGATGGACTCGGGATGCACACACCCCCGGCACGGACCGAGGGGACAGGCGGGATGGGAGAGACCCCTGACTGCTGGCAGGAGTGGGGAGACCCAAAACCACCTTTTTGTGAGAGGAGAGAGAGGAGATTTCTCCTTGCGGAGCTCAGCGAGAGCCCAGCGCTGGCCAGGAAGCCAAGGAAGGATTCCAGGGGGGGCAGGAGGCTCATCCCATCGGGGCAGGGGCTCCCTTGGGGCACCGGGATGCTGGGGATGCCCCGGGGGTGGGTTTGGTGCAGGACATGCCCAGCTGGTGGGCTTTGGGAGGCACTGGGGTTTTTGCCCCCAGCCCAGCGCTGTCTCTGCTGCCAGGGCAGATGTTGTCCCCCCTCGGCAGGCAGCAGCTGGGTGCCCCTCCTGCCCGCCGGTGGAGGCACAGGGACACCCACGGTGCTCCCAGCCCCTCAGGCAGTGGCTTAGGATCAGCAGAGTCAAAGCGTATCCCTTAATCCTCCTCCCAGCCCGGCAGTTGCCATGGAGAGCGCCACGGAGCACTTCTTGTCACCCCCTGCCCTGCCTGAGGCCCTCCTCCCAGCCCTCCCTCTCACAATTTTCCCAATCCAGGTGCAAATCCTGCTGCTCTCCCCAGCGCAGCATCTCTGGGAAAGCTTTCCCAGCCTGGCTTTCCTCATCCTCCTCCCTTCCTCCGGGATGGGACAGCTCACATCCATCTGTGCTTCCCCCAAACCTGCCAAAGCCATCCCCACCTCCCTGATCCCAGATCCCATCTCCTGATCCAACTCCTGCCAGGCCACTCGTGTCCCCTCCATGCCTTTTCCTGGAAGGGGGACAGCGGCCCCTTGGAGAGGTGTCACCCTGGCCCAGCTGTGGCTACGTGGCCCCAGTGGGGAGGCGACGGCAGCTCCCAGCCCGCGGTGGTGCAGAAATGCCAGGCTTTCCATAAATCCCGGACTGTGCACACCCATCTGGGCAGCCGGGAGGGCACGGGGGATCCCAGGCTGCCGCATCCCGGCTCCTTCTGCTCCCCGCCGGCCCCTGCCAAGCCACGCTGGGCTTTTTTGGAGAGCTATTTTTAAGGCAGCTGGTTTTGGGCTGTGGCTGGCAGCGCGGTTGAAGGGACAGCAGTTGGAGGGGGAAGGAGCAGGCGGATGGGCGGGATCCCTTTATCCGGCATCTCTGCCGTTCCAGGGCATCCCAGCGCGCTTGGCAGGCAGGGGAGGACAGCAGGGAAGGGGAGGGCAGCAGGGATACGTCAGGAGGAGAGGACACATGGCCACACGTCACCTCTGTGCTCACCTCCAGTGACCCCCGGGCTGCAGAGCCGCTCTGCCCGCGCTCGGCTGGGTGGTCCCAGGGGAGGATGCAGCAAAGCGGGGCCAGCAGCGCTCAGCCCGGCCCGGGAGGAGCTGCGGGAGGATGAGGAGCAGCAGGAGGAGGAGGGAATGTCCTCTGAGGTGTGGGCTAGGCCCATGACCTGCTGGTACCCTCACAGACTGGGGGCTGTGGGGAGTTGGGGTGTGGCGTGGGGGAGTCACAGCTCGGGGGGTGATCTGTGGACCCCTAAAACCAACCCCCCCCCCGGCTGAAATCCAGCCCAGCCCCATGGATCTGGTCTCTCAGGCCCCACCAAGGGAGCAGGGGAAGGCACAGCTACCCCTGAAATCCACCCCAGACCCCTAAATTTGTTCTTTGGCCCTGCCAAGAGATCAGGGGAAGCCATCTGCCCCATGGACCATGGAGATGCCTGTGATCCCTGTGATCCACCCAGCTCTTCCTCCAGGGTGTTCCTGCACCCTGGAGATGCCCAAACTCCCCAAGAATGAGCTGGTTCTCCCCCAAAACCCCACACAGCTCCCAGCCTGCACTGGCCAGCCAGAATGTACCGGGAGGGGAAGATTGGTGCTGGAGTGAGCAGAGCTTCCCTTCCAGCTCCCGGGAAGCTGCTGCTCTCTGCCAGCCACCTCAGGAGGGGCATTTCTGTGCTGCAGAGAACTCCAACAAATGGCTTTTGCTCACAGCTTTGCAGGATGAGATGTTCTAGGAGGAAATCTCCCTCCCCAGGGACACAGCTGCCTGGGAGCAGCGGGTTGGTGCAGATGTGTTCCCAGTTCCAGCTGTGCCCCACAGCCCCACTCACTGCAGCCTCCAGAACAGCCAGGGCTTGTGTGCAAGGTGTCTGAGTCCCCTCCCCACCCTCCCTCTCCACATGAGTGCTCCCCAGGGAAAGCAAGTGAGAAATCTTGGGCTGTGAGTCACTTGTGAGAGAAAATCTGCCCAAAATCAGCTCCCCAAAGTGTCTGTCCAGAGCAGGCAGAGCGTCCTGGGACCAGGGGATGGCCCAGAGCTCAGAAGGGAACACCAGCTGCTTTCTCCACCAGGCCAGCATCAGGAACCAGGCCTGGAGCTCCCGTGGTTTCCTCGTGCCATGGGAGGAGTGTTGGACACCCCTGCCATGCCCCAGGCCAGGCTCTGCCCTGATCCCAGGATCAAAGAAAGGGATTTCGGTGCTGGCCCAGCAGCACCAGAGCCAAGCTGGGCAGTGCAGAGTCCCATCCTCCTGCTCCCCTGCTTTCCCCATTCCCATTTTCCAATGTCTGGCTGCAGATCAGCCTGGAATAGCCCAGGGCTGCCATCCCACCTGGTGGGGATGTGGGTTTCCTGCCCCCTGCTCCTCCCTGCAGGCAGCCAGCAGGACCTGGCTGTCCATCCCACCGCAGATGGGCAGCTCGGGGCTCTGGAAATGCACTGGGCTGCTGGAGGGGCTGGTTTGGGCCAGCACCTCTGATTTTGGGCAACGATGGAGAAGCAATACCCATCTGCCTGCACGATGGCCTTCAGGCCCACACAGCTGCCTCTCTGTTGGCACTCTGGGAGCAGCAGGGTGCATCCTGGGATCCTTGCTTTGGTCCCAGCGAAGGGCTGAGTTTTCCCTTGTCCCCTGTCATCAGGAGCCACAGGACCCTGAGGAGTCACAGAGGGGTCAGGGCTGGCTGTGGTCCCTGGCTGGGATTTGGCAGGGTGAGCCAAACCCTTGTGACACGTGAGGTGACAAGGATGAAGGTGACAAGGATGATCCCCTGCCCTTCCTCTGGAGCCTCCTCCTTCAAGGTGTCCTTCCTAAATGCTTGTTGGACCTCAGCCACCCCTGACATCCTTCAAAAATCCCAAAACTAGGGATGGGGCTCCTCCACTTGGCTCCATGTCACAGTGACCCAGAGATGCCAGCGCTGCCTCCCTGCTGCTGGAAGGTCCCTGCCACCATCACCCACAGTGTCCCCTCAGTCCCCACTGTCCCTCCTGCAGCCCAGGCAGCCCCATCCTCCCAGGGCTCCTCCGGGGGGAGGCAGAGCCGGCCGGGCAGGAAGCACTGGGGGCTGGAAATGCCGCCGTGTCCAGCCATTTGTCTGTAATTAAAAGTTGTGTGTAGAGATTTCCTGTGACACGTCCCGCGAGTCCAGCTGCAGACACCGTGCCGTTGGAAGCAGGAGATGCTAATGAGTGCTTGTGCATATTAAATACCTTGTTTACGCTAAGACAACAGCCGGTGGAGCTGGGGGAAGGAGGGGAGGTGGCTGGAGTCTTCACTCAAGCTTTCTGCACCTCGGGAGCTGCTGAGCCTAGCTTAGGCCAGGCTGCAAGGATGGTCCAGAGCCCTCAGCAGTGATGCCACCGCCCTGTCTCAAGCCCTGAGTGTCACTCACGGGGTCCCTTGAGTGGTTCTGAGGCTCAGGGGGGTTTGGGGGACAAGCTCCCCACCTTGCCAAAGGGCTGGGCTGAGCTGCTCCTGGGCAGAGGGTCCTGGAGGGAGGTGGGAGACAGGAGAAGGAAGCAGGATCAGGGTGACAGCAGGACTTGCCCTGCCCACACTCAGTGGCCAGTTCCTCACTGCCCAGTGTCTCTGTTGGCACGAAAAGCAGGAAAGGTCCCCAGCCCATCCTTGTCCCAGGGCAGAGGCACCCGGGGAGGATCCTGCCCTGCCCAGAGGGACAGCGCTGGCTCCGGGGTCAGCTGGACTGGGGGTTTGCCAGCCCAGCCTGCCCTTCCCCAGCAGAGTGGGGGGACTGAGGTGAAGGCTGAGGGTCTGTCCAGGCTGCTGGTGGCCGTGAGCTGCTGCAGGGACACAGTCCCTGTCCCCTGCCCTTCCAGGTGCTCCTCACTGCGCTGCTGAGACAGCAGCAACCCCAAGCCCAGGGCCCTTCAAGGCTCCAGGAGAGTCCTCATGTCCCTGAAAAATATGGAAAGGCAGGACAAGGGCAGCAGCTCCAGCCCTGGTGCTCCCCAGGCTTGCCAGGCTGTGGAAGAGCTTTCAGCAGAGCAGGAATCAGGCAGCTTCCTCCACCTGCATTCAAAGAGCTGGACAAACTCTGGGAGAATGCTCTAAGGACATCCAACAGTCCCCAGTGTGACCCCAAGGTCATTGCCCAGGCTGTGGGTCACCCTTCCCTGGCCAGCACCCACCATCTCCATCAACACCCAGCAAGCTCCAGCACCCCACAGCACCCCAGAACAGCATGGGCGGGAGCTCTGCCTGCTCCCCCTGTCTGGGGTGTCCTCAGGGGGCTGCTGGGTCCCTGCTGCCCTGAAACCACAGCTTCAGCTCGGCTGCTCGTTGCTCTTGCCTTGGGAAGAGGCTCCTGCTGCTGGGGTGACACACGAGGGTCTCCCATGTGCCACCCCACATCCAGCCCGTTGTTACCCCACAGCCTCCTGCCGAGCACATCCCTCAGGGCCAGGCTGGGCTGAATGATTGATGTGATCGCTGCCAGGTTGCCTGAGCTGAGCACTGTGCAATTGTTTCTGCCCCAGCTTCCTCCGGGGACAGGCAGGCTGGGGAAGGATGGAAGGGCTCTGCTCTGCTCTGCAGAGCCGGAGCTGGTGTGGAGGGAAAGCCGAGCTGGGACCCTCGGGGACAAACCCCCCACATCCCACCGGCGGCAGCTGCACGGCGGCATCATCGCTGCTGTGTTTGGCCCTTGTTCCCTGCAGTGCCTGGAGCAAGTTCCCGCAGTTTGGTCCCCAGCTGCACACGCCTGAGCGAGCCGGGCGAGGGGAAAGCCCCTGATGGAGGCACGGATGCCTCCAGTGGAGGAAAACCGAGCGGTGGGAATGTGGAACTGCCTTGGCTTGTGCCAGGCTGTGGGGGAGTCGGGCGGGCAGGCAGGATGCCCGGGACCCCAGTGTGTGCCAGGTGACAGCAGCAGGGCCCTGTGGCAGCGCTGTCACTGCCCCAGACACCCTGAGTGTATCCCCGGATCCCTGGGACAGTGCCCTGGGATAAGGGACAGTCCAGGGACACCCCCCTGTGCCCCCACAGACTGTGCCAGCCAGGACTGCTCACCCCACTCTGTACTCTGTGAATCCCCGACCCCTGTGTTCAGGAATTCCCAATCCCTGTCTCCAGGGAACCATCACTTCCTCCCCTCGGTCAGGACCATTTTGTATTCCTGTCTGGTCCCCTCAAGGTGTTCCCCACCTTTCAGGGGTCCTTGGGCACAGCTGGATGGCTGGGGCAGGACAGGCACCAGGGGCACACAGGGGGTGTAGGACTGAGCCAGGCTGACCCCAATGCTCAGGGCTGCTGTGGGGAGTCTGAACAAAGCTTTTGCGAGGGGACAAAATGGGTTTTGGCATTGCAGAAACCTTGGGGCAGCAGGGTGAGCCCCTGGCACATGATCCCTTCTCCTGGAGCCCTGTGGGCCTGGCATGGGGCACTTAGGTGTCCCTGCCTGGCTGATGGATGTCCCCTCCATGGGCACCCCCTGCCTGCACAGCCCCCAAAGGCTGCAGCTCCCAGCAAGCAGCCGAGATGCCACCAAAGTGCCACCAAGCGCCAGGTGCTGTTCCTGCCCACACCCACCGAAGAGCCGGGGAGGATCCTTTCCCTCCCACCCTGCGGTGGGCTGGGGGCTGGCAGGAACCAGCTCAGTGCCACCCTCAGCATGTGGCTGTGTGGCCGTGACCCCGTCAGCAGTTTCCCAATCCCACCTGCACCCTGGAGCTGTGCCCACCCCTCCCACGGCTCCCACCCAGCCCCGGCTTTCCACGGAGCTGCCAATCGCGAGCGTTTTAAATGTTAATGACGACGTTTCAGATTTGTAGTGGAAACTAATTAAAATTGTTATTGTTAGCGGGTTTGAATTGCCCAGGTGTGAATCATTATCCTCATTAAAATAATCAGGGAGACGGGGATGTGACAGGAGAGCAGATGGATGAGGAGCAGCCTGAGCCAGCGACCCGGCTGGCCGGAGAGCCTCGGTGCCCACGGGGACAGCGGGCAGCGCTGCCCAGGCAGGCACAGATCCGGCTCCAGCCCAATCCCACATCTCCTGCCCCATGGAATGTGCCCCACTCCCAGCTCTGCATTCCAGGGACAGCAGGGTGCTGCGAGTGGAATATTGGGAAGTTCAGAGCAGGAGAAACGCTGGGGAGAGGCTGCAAGGCTGGCTGGGATCATCACCCATCACTGCCCCGACATCGCTCCTGCTCCCACCTGAGCCATCCTGCTGCTTCCCTCCTGCTGCCCTGTGCCCACCCAGCCCGGGGACTGTCACCCTCCCTGCATGGTTCCCTGGAGCAGCGGGCTCTGCTCCCTGCCCGGCGCCCTGGGAATGGCACGATGTGCGCCAGCCTGGGGTGAGGAGCTGGCGGCTGTGGGGCTCTGCCTGTGCTGCTGCTACAGCTGCCGGGGTTGGGGACACGGGGTGGCTCCCGCTGCAGCCCCGCCGGAGCCACCAGGCCGCTCGTGCCCCGCGGCTGCTCGTGCCCCGGGTGGCCCTGCGTCGCCGCAGCTGCTCGGGGCCCTGGGTTCTGTCTGCAGGGAACAAGGGCTCCTTTCTGCCCCGTGAATGGGCTCAGTGTGCGCAGCCCCCGGCCGCACCCCGCAGCCCCCGGCCGGGCGGCAGGGCTGGGGTCAGGGGGACCCCGCGGGCACGGAGCTATTCAGGGAAAGGGCACGGACCTCCCAGCGCTCAAGGTCGCCTTTGTGCCATGAATCCCAGAGCCGGGGCTCCCCTGGGGACGGGCGGTGACACCAAAGGGAGGAATGATGGCACGCGGCCAGCGCCGGGGCTCTGTACTGCCGGTCTCCCCCTGAAGCTGTGTCCCATCCCTTGTCCCCAGTTGTGTGGAGTGGCTCTGGAGATGCTCTTGCAGAATTCCAGCCGGGAAAGGTGGCACCAGGAGCTGTTTGCCAGGCGCTGGCCACGGGTGACTGCGGGGATGTGCTGGCCAGGTGGCACTCAAGACTAGTTTATCTGCTGATGTTTTCATCTATTGACAAATCTATTATTGATGATACACTTTCCTGGGCTTGGCAGAGCTCTGTCCGTGCTCCAATCACATCCATCCCATAAATCTCAGCCGGGTCTTTGCCATTGCTGCTGAATTAATTATCCCCAGATTGTTTTTTCATAAATATTTGACAAGCACTAACAATGCAAGGCGTGAAGCCCCCTGGTAATTCTGTGGCTCCAAATTCCCCTTCAAAGGGAGATGTCACCTCCAGCACTGCGGGACCAGGGTGGCTTCAGGAAACGGGGAAAGGCTGGGGCAGGACCTCGGAGGAGGAGCGGCTGCTCCCCCTGGGCTGGGGGTTTCACACAGAGAGGTGTAAATGGGACACAGCACCAGACCCATTGAATTCGTGCATCAAAGGCAGCCTGGAGGAACGAGGACAACAATCCCAAATGGATGGGTGAGGATTGGGCAGGACAAGGACAAGGTGTGGTGCTCCTGCGGTGCACGGCTGGGATGCTCGACACCCTCTGTGACAGCACAGCCAGGCTGATGAATCCTGGAATAGCCCGAGGTGGGAGGGTCCCGCAAGGATCATCCTGTCCAGCTCCTGGCACTGCACAGAACAATCCCAACAATCCCAACCTGTGCCTGAGGGTGTTGATCAAATGCTCCTGGAGCTCTGGCAGCCTTGGGGCCGCGATCACTGCCCTGGAGTGGGGCATATGCTTGGGATGTTGGGAAGTTTGGGTATTATCCATCAGAAAGTCTTGGCATGACTTTGGCTTGGTGCCACGGAGCTGTGGTTCGGGTGGAGTGGAGCCCCTGGAATGGGTGACCCAGCACAGGGTGCTCTGTGGGGCTCTGTGCCTCTGCCCACTGCCCAAACCTCTCTTCCCTCTGATGCCTTCAAACTGCTCTTCCTGGAGACACAACCTCCATGCCAGGCCACTGGAATGGGACAACACGGGAAAAATGGAAAAGCTGTGGGATCAGCCTTGGGGTTGGGTTTCATGCATCCACAGCTGGGCTTGCTGCAGCATCCGGGGAAGGGCACTGGGAACAGGATGAGGCTCTGTGCCAGGAGGCTGATCCAGGGCTGTGTGGCTTGGAGCATCCCAGCCAGCCGTGCTGCAGGCACTGGGAGGGAGCAGAGATCCAAATGCAGCCACACTGCCAGCAGCCAGGAGGCTGTGAGGAGAACCACAAACCCAGGGCAAGCACTGGAGGCGGTACAAGGCCAGCTCCAACCCCATCCAGGAGAAAAACTGGAAGCTTCCCAGCAAAGCCTGCAGTCAGGGGAGAAATCTCTGCTGAAGCAGGAGCCACCACAGTCAGTCTGCATACTCTTCCTGCCTGAGAAGACTCTTCCCACCTGGCCCAAGTCCTGGCATCTGCTGTGGGATGGGCTGAGGCCACAGCTCAGAGAGAACACAGCAAGAGCTCCGGCAGCCCCTCACACACTGCAAGGATTCCCAGGATAAACTGCCAATGGACAAAAGCTGAACTAGGCTGGGCAAATTAAACTGAGAGAAAGGAGGCCAAAAGCACCCGGGAGAGGCTGGGAATGGCTTTGAGGCTGGAATCTTCTTTGCAGAGATGCGTCAGGAGCTCACCAAGACGTGCTGGAGGTGGGAGTGTGGAGTCCTCACCCAGGGAATGGGCTGGCACAGGGCAGGGTGACTCTCAGCTGGTTCCTGGAGTTATCAAACAATTAAAGAAGTGATAAATTTAGCCCGTGGAACAGGAAATTGGCAATAATGCCGAAATGAAAGGAAGCAGTTGAGCTAACTGCTGGGCACTCTACAAAATTGGCTATAAAAAAGAAGGACTGCCATAAATATAAGGGCAGCCAGGGAAGGACGTTGCTGGTAACGAAACCCCTGCTCCCCATGCGGGAAATGGGAAGACACAGAGCTGGAGATGGGAAAATATCAACTCTGGCTGGGCTCAATCGAGGGGCACAGCCGAGGAGTGGGAATGGACAGCCAGAACAAAGGCTGGGCTGGGTTCTCTCATCCCTGAATAGATGGTGTTACACTGAGAGGCTCCAAAAACTACAAAATCCCACCCCACCATGCCAAGGATGCTGCCCAGAGTTGTCCTGAGCTCCAGTTCTCCTGAGGAGAGGAGGGAATGGGCTGGGACAGGCACCAGGATGATGGAAGAGCTCGTTCCCTGGGATTGCATCTCACCATCCAGCACGTGATAAA
Organism: Entomyzon cyanotis; assembly: GCA_024500445.1. Lineage (NCBI taxonomy): Eukaryota > Metazoa > Chordata > Aves > Passeriformes > Meliphagidae > Entomyzon > Entomyzon cyanotis. The sequence continues at coordinate 2,184,955 of JAKEPQ010000735.1, forward strand.
TGCCAGGGGTGGGGTCAGGAAGGGCAGCCCATGGGAATTGCCTTTGGAGGTCTCTCCCCAGCGAGCAGCAGCCTTTGGGAAGCTCTGGGCTCTCCGGAGCCACCAGAGCTGTTCTCCTCCTGCTCGAGGCACCAGCGACAGTTCCCCGACAAAACCGAGCTGATGAATTGTTAACATTGACTGCAGCTATTTTCAGCTGATCCAGGACAAAACATTCAGCAAAGCTCCAGCTACGGGAGGGAAAAAAACCCAACAACACAGCTGCCTTGTGTTCCAGAGGCATAAACTGGGATCTCGTGGGGTGCAGGCACATCAAGGACCCCTTGGGCTGGTGGCCACGACCCCTCCGTTCCCTCTGCCTTCCTATGGAGAGGGCTGGGGGCATTTCACTGCTCTGCTGCCAGGAATGGAGCAGGGTTTGGCTGGTCCAGGCCATCTCTGCTGGGGCACAGAGCTGCATCCTCCCCCACTGATGGCCAGGAGCTCGGGCACAGCCAAGGTTTGTGCCGTGGAGGAGCCTCCCGTGGGGTTGGTCACCTCGTGGGGAGGAGCTGCTGGAATTCTGAGGCTCTAGCACAAAGCTGCTCTGGAGAATGTCCGTCCTGGAGAGGGGGCTTCTCTCAGCACAGAGCTGCTGGGCTGTCCTGGATCCCCCACCCCCGAATGAGGGGGAGCTGAAGGGGTGTCTTCATGGCTGAGGAGGGTCCTGGGGGGCCTCTGAGGAATCCCAAGGAGCTATGGGGTCCCACACACCCTGACCCTGGGTGGCTGCTGGAGCAGCTGTGCTCAAGGCCCTGCATGCAGCCCCCATCAGGGCATGCAGCCCCCATCAGGGCATGCAGCCCCCATCAGGGCACTCTCCTTGGATCCCACTCCCAGCTCATCCCTGGACATGGATACCAGCCTGCTCCCACAGCTGTCCCCTGCCCTGCAGCCCTTGCCAGCCTGCAGCAGGTCTGGCCACCTCTGTGGCCCCTGAACATCCATCCCAGGCTTCATTTCCGTGGAATCGAGGTTGGCTTCAGGCACGGAGACCTCAGGGAGAGGCAGTGCAGAGGAAATGCTGTTTTGTAACACCCTCCCACCCATCTGTTGTGGTTCTGAACCTCGATCCCAACAAATGTCACTTCCTCAGCTCCCTGCTGGCTCTCTGTCCCCCTCAGCAGCCCCCAGCCCCATCCCTTCCCCACATCCAGCCCATCCCCATGGGGTGCTCCATGGGGACTGCAGGGGCTGAGGTGACCCTGGCAGTGCCCACACCTCCCCCAGCATTCCTAAATCTGCATGGAACACCAGGGCGAGCATGGTGGGGGTAGGGATGGAGGGAAAACCCTTTACACCTGTCTCGGGGCTCCTGGCTCGGGATGGGGCTGGATTTGGGCACCTCCATGGTCCAAACCCCCTCCCACAGCCACAGGAGGGGACACAAGACCCCCAGCACAGGCCGGTGCCTCTGTGGGAAAACTGCTCCAGGATTAAAAATCCTCTCACCTCCCAGCACAGCCTCAGCAGAGCCACCAGCTCCTCCCGGGGCAGCAGCCAGAGCTGGGCAGGGAATTCCAGCGGGCACAGCAGGGCAGCGCCAGGCACGAGGAGCTGTCCCAGAGCTGGGGACGGCCGAGGCCACCAGAGCCACCCCAGAGCCGCAGCACGAAGTGCCGAGGAGGGGATGCATGAATCACCCTGCGGAGCGGAGCCCACACTCCCCCATCCCCGGCAGCAATTAATGGCAGCACTAAATACAAACACGGCCCCGTTAGTCACAGCGGGACGTGGCCGAGCTGCAGCGCCCAGCCTTCCCCGGCAGCAGCTTTAAAAATGAACCAAACTCCCACGTGCAAACCTCCAGCTCCTCTCCGAGCTGCTAATTTATTCCCCTTGCTGCTGCTCAGCCTGCAGACAGGCCCTGGTGTGTGGGATGAGTCCAGGGCTGCCCGTGCCCGCCTTCCCTGGGAAAAGAGCAGCCAGAAAGGGCAGGGAAAAGGGGAGAGCATGGGAAGGGATGCAGGGCAGGATGCAGCTTGGAGGCACAGGGGTATCTGGTGGAGGAGACCTGTGGAAGAGCAGCCCCTGGCTGAAGCACACAGGGCTCGAGCTGCACTGCTGTGGCCCCAGTCTTCCCTGGATCATGAGTCCTGCAGGTTTTTATGGATCACAGCTCTCTGTTCTCCCAGCAGGCAGTGGCTGGACACATTTTGACAGCTCCCAGTGCTTAATGCCTCTGGTGGCCATGACCCCACATTCCGGAGGAGCTGGAAATCAACATTTTCTCACCCAGCAGTGTGAAATCCGTGGGGTGGCACAAAAGGCCATCCTGCTGTGCCAGGGTTATCCCAGGATGAGGCAGCACAGGTTCCCACTGCTCCCAGGGGCTGGGCACCAGCACTGCCTGGTGGCACGGGGTCATTTTGGGGAGCAGCTGCTGCCATTTCCCATCAACAATCAACCCAAACAGGCTCTGAGCACCCTGGGCTCAGTGGAGGTGGCCACCACTGAGTGCCACCCTGCTCTGCCTGGGGCTGCTGCTCCCTCTCCCTGCCATCTCCAGGCCACCTCGTGCAGAAGCAAAGCAAGAAAACTGTCCTGCAGTGTCCCACATGGGACACCATGGGACAGCAGAAACCTCAAATCCCCCACAAACCCCCCAGCCTGCAGCTCCCAGCCATGAGAACCTGTCTGGCTGCTGCTCGATTCCACACCTCCAGAGAGATGCTGGGACCAGTGTGGGAGCAGGGTGTCCCTATCCCCCTGGATCCCTGGGGTCTGGCAGAGTCCCCGAGGGGCTGTGGGACACCAGGAGCAGTGTCTGGCAGCCCCACACACCCCTCTGGCAGCAGGGCCCAGCTGCATGGGCACCTCTGGATAATCCATCTGCTGAACACGCTACAGGCCATTAGCTTTAACTAGAGGGAGTTGCGGGGAGAATCATTAAAGGAAAAGCTCACAATGCAATTAATAAAGCACCTCATTAGGTCTCCTTCCTCTCTGAGTGTGCAGCTCCCGCTACTGGCTCTGGTGCTGCTGCTCCCTGCAAGGAGACACCTCTTGGGAGGTCCCTTCCCTTCCCTTCCCTTCCCTTCCCTTCCCTTCCCTTCCCTTCCCTTCCCTTCCCTTCCCTTCCCTTCCCTTCCCTTCCCTTCCCTTCCCTTCCCTTCCCTTCCCTTCCCTTCCCTTCCCTTCCCTTCCCTTCCCTTCCCTTCCCTTCCCTTCCCTTCCCTTCCCTTCCCTTCCCTTCCCTTCCCTTCCCTTCCCTTCCCTTCCCTTCCCTTCCCTTCCCTTCCCTTCCCTTCCCTTCCCTTCCCTTCCCTTCCCTTCCCTTCCCTTCCCTTCCCTTCCCTTCCCTTTCTCCAGGCTGGCTCCTGGCTGTGCTTGGCTGGTAATGGTAGCCACCAGCAGGGTTTTGTTGCCACTTTGGCCACCACCAGTCACCGGGGCTGCTTTCAAGGACCAACTTTGCATCTCCTCTCTCAGCTGCACAAGGTCCCCTTTGCTTCCCTCTGCCAGCACCCCAGGGAAGCTCCTGGGACCAACTCCCAGAAATGTCAGCACAGCAGCCCAGGGGGACAGGGCTTGGAAGAGCCACAGAAGGGGAAGTGCCAGGAGGGGTTGTCATTCCTGACTGCTCTTTTAGCTTCCAGCCCCTGTCTCCCATCTCTGGCTCCATTTAGGTTTCCTTCATCTCATCCTCACCCTTGAAAAAGCTCCAAGGTCTCGGCTCGGCTCCCACTGGGATGGAGGATGTTCCCAGAGCCATCAGAGGCTGTGCCAAATTCCAGGGGGAGCACCATCCTGATCCCAGCAGAGATCCCACGGCAAGGAAAGACCAGCATGGTGGGGCTGGGGGCTTCAGGAGCAACCACTGGCTGTGCAGCCAGGAGAGAGGAGAAGCTGGGAAACAGTGGCAGTCCTGGGCAGTGGAGCATCCCAGTGGGATTCAGGGCTGGATTCAGCTGCCCTGCCTGGCAGGTGGGATTTCAAGGCAATAAGGGGATTGCATCCCTTGGAGCAGGGAAAGAGTCAGGCAAGCACAGAGGTGTCCCTTGGACAGGAGCTGTGGGAGCTGTGGCAGTACTGGAGACGGATCCCTGTGGGAAAGGGAAGCAGGAAATGCCAATTCCTCCCATCTCCCTCCACCTGCAGGCCCAGCAAGGGGCTTTTCCAGAGGGGAGAGAGGCAGGATCCAGTGGGAAGCCATCAAGTCTGATGTTGTATTGGAGAAAGGATCATGAGGAAGGAGGTGCAGGCACTTCCAAGCACACAGAGGAACCCCAGAGAGGGGAAAGGAGCTCTCCAGGCCCCATTCCTGCCCTCTGAGCTGGGTTGGGTCGGGACAAGCTGTCGCATTCCTGCACCACGAGCTGCTGGAATGCATGGCCAGGGCTCCGAGGGGATGCAGCAGATTTCCCGTCTAAATCAGACTCCTTCTGTCTTAATCTCAGCCTGTACAAGTGGCTTAACCCATCGGACCAGCTCCAAATCCTCCTCTCCTCCTCCCGATCCCACTTAAGCCCCGAGTTTTCCCCCTTGATAATCTCTGATTCGCTGGGATCACGGGATTGCTCTGCCAGCTGCACAAATCCAGATGCTTTGCTGCTGGGCGAGCACCCAGCTGAGGATGGGTGCAGATGGGGAATCTCAGGGACTCCTCCCTGCTCTCCAGCCCTGCCCAGCCCTGCTGCTCCCCTCCCAGGAAAGCAAAACCACGGCACTGAGTAAGGAGAGGTGCTCACATCCCAAGGAATCCACAGGTTCCCGTGGCAGAGCACAGGGGACAGACATTCCTCTGGGAACCAGGGTGGGACACAGGACCTCCTGGCCAGAGCTGGGCTGGCTGACCCGGGACACAGATGGGGTGTGGGCTCCAGAGTATTCCCAGGTGTGGGATGGATGGCTGAGGGATAGAAAACCAGGCCAGGGATGGAAACCAAGGGCAGGGAATGCTCTGCTGTGCCAGGCTTATCCTTCAGGGTGTGTTCAACACCCTCTCTGCATGGAATCTTGATTCTGGGATGGCTTCAGCCATGCAGCTCAGGGCTCCAGGGGTGCAGGCAGGGAGCTGGAAGCACCTCCAGGCTGCTGGAAGCCACACCCTACAGCACATGGCTCCTGCAGTGGGATGCTCTGATCCCAAAAACCAGACTGAACCCACTGCAGCCCTTCCTCTGCTCCTGCCCCAGGGATTTCTGCAAGGATATTTCTGCACAAAAGCAGAAATATCCTTGCAGGCTGCAAAGAGCCTGGCTAGCTCCTGGCATGTCTGAGTCCTGTCTTCCCCCTCTGGACACATTGTCCAAGGGGAATATCCCAACATCAGAGAGCAGGAAGCCGTCACACAGGTGGGCAGTGCCAGCCACACATCCCACACCACCCTTTCTTGTAGGGAAACACATCCACAATGCCAGTCTCCCCAGTTTCCCTCTCGGAGCTGGGAAATCCACACCTGTCTGGAAGGCAGCTCAGTATTGCTGTCTCACAGCCATTTTTGAGGCATTTCCTTCACATCCTTCTATTTTTTGTTGTTTTTTTTCTTTTTTCTTGCAGCCTGGATTCCCTACAACGTTTTCCACCCCTGGGAATGGACTCTGTGCACTTTTCCCCCTGGAAACACAGATTGCACCCCAGATTCTCATGTAGGAATGATGGAGAAACAAGTCAGTAGCATAGGAGCCCAGTGGGCTCTGCTTGCACATCAGCCTTCCCTTCATCTCTCCTACAACAGCCTCCTGCCTAACGACATTTGCCTAATTAGCAACATGCCCAATTGTTTTACCCAGCAGGAGAACGGGCTGCTCGGCTGCGCTGCTGAGCTGAGGGGGACGCAGAGCCCCGAAACGAGGAGCTGCAGATGAGAGAGGAACATTCTCCTCAGGTGCTCAGTTCTGGCAGAGGCCTTTGATTCGGGGTTGTTCAGCAGGAAAGGCCAGGCTCGTTGCAGCCTTTGTGTGACTGAGAGGCAGATATTAAAGTTTGATGCCGTGCTCTGGGAGAGGCACCGTGCTGGAGAGAGGAGCCTTGCAGGAGCTGGGCAGGGCTTTAGGATCTTCGGGGGCTGTTTGTTCTCTATTTCCTCGCCTAATGGGCTGCGCGTGAGCAGAGTGCTGAGGTCGGAGCCGGCATCGCCGCCGTGACCTTGGCAGATGATTTTCCCGGGCAGGAACATTCGGTTCCGCGCCAAGAGCTGCTCCTCATGAATTGCAGGAGTGACCCTGGGTGTCAGCGAGCAACCTCCGCAATTTCATCGCTCGCGCTCCCCAAAGAGTTATGGCTCCGATTAGCGGGGTGTTTGCTCCGCGCAGAACCGGTGGGTGGGAAGGCTCCTTGGAGATTCCTGCTCCTCTCTGGAGCTGCATCCAGCACTGGCTCAGGGCTTGGATGGGTCTTGACAGCTTCCAAGGACAGAGGTAGCTCCAGCTCTCTCAGTAACCGCTGTGGCACGGGATGCTGGCAGCAGGATTTGGGCTTGGAATGGGTTTACAGCAGGAATTCCCTGCCCATTGAGTGGCTCTCCCCTTCCCCAGGGGTGGGATGGCTGGAGCACGGCTGAGGCCAGGGCCAGGACCCTGCTGTCACACCCGAGCTGTCAGCAGGGCGTTTGTCCCCACAGACAGCTCAGCGAGCCCATGATGCCAAAGCCACTCCAGGCTTCCCAAATGGTAGATCCTGGACAGTGACAACACCACCAGAGAGGCCTCTTCAGGCAAACCCTGAGCCTGCTGGGCTGTGTGGCCACCCCAGAGCTGCCTGGGTCACATCCCAGGAGCATCCCAGGGTGGTTTGGAGTTGTGTGTTTGCATTTGGCTGTCGGGGCACAAGGCCAAGCCTCTCCCAGCTCCTCCCCAGGGCAGGGCACAGGGAATAGGTGTCCCTGGGAGTGCAGATCCTTCTGCTGCTGTGCCCACATCCACAGGGAAGCCTTCCCAACACCAAGCACCGCGTCAGCTCCATCCCAAGGATGCTCCAAGGACTCCAGGCTCCAGCCCTAAAGCCGTGCTGGCTGCAGGAAGCGATCAGTCCCCAGGACAGCTCGGCTCTGACACATTTCCCAGGACTGAGCCTTCCATTTGTGCTTTAACCTTTCCTGGTGACTCGTGGTGGCTGTGTTAAACCATGATATGCCTGCAACATGACAGTGATTTGTTTAAAGAGCCCACACTCGTCCTTGTTAGCGCTCACTCGGGGCTCTGACAGTCCTGTCAAAGCCTCGGCACATTTTTCTGTTCTCTCCCTCATTTGCTGCTGTCACCACGGGGAAATATCTGGATAACAATGGTCCTGGTGGCATTTGAGCAGCTCAGGGGGCTTGGCTTGGCTCCTGCTCCCTTCCCAGCATCCTGATACCAAAAGGTACCCAAAAGGCTTCCCAGCTCCCAGAATGGAGCACGAGGCTGATCCCAAGCCCCTTCACAGCCTGTATTTTGCATGGCTGGATCCTGGGGATGGACTGAGCAAGGTGTAGGTGCTGCTTCCTGCCCAGGTGAAGGTGGTGTAGTTAGGCAGTTGAACAGCTGCTCCAGAAACAGGGTTTGCCATCTAAAAGAGACCCTGCTGCCCTCTCCCCAGTGGATGAGTGAGCAGAAAGGGGATGGTGCTGCCAAGGCCTCGGACTGAGCATAAGCAGGGCAGGCAGAGCATTAGGGATGCAGAAAGTGGTCCTCTCCAGGGAGCTGCTGGGGAGTGAGGTGCCTTTCCGAGCGTTTAAGAGCTAATGCTTCCGTGTCCAGGGAACTCCCACGTGGATGAGCTTCAGGGCTGAGCACGGCAGCAGGGAGAGGAGGAGATTTATGCTGAGGTTTGGGTAAATCAGAGTGAGCTTGGAGGTGGTGTGGGAGGGCTGGCAGCGGGTTTGGTGTGCAAACAGCAGCTTGCTCCAAGCAGAGAGGTTCCAGCCTGGACCATGTGTTAATGTTGGGAAATCCAAGTGTAGATACCCTGGGGAAGGAGGCAGGGGGAAGGCTGTGGAGATTGAAGTTGGAGTTACCCAGAGCTACCTGCAGCCCTGCACTGTGCTGAGCAGCCCTTCCCAATCCGTGCAGTCTCCTGTCTGGTATGAGCACCACATGGCATCTCCATCAGAGCCTCCTCACACCCAACCAGCTCTACTCCCTTCCCAGGGATCCTGTCCCCTGTCCCTGTGCTCCAGCAGGGGTGCAGGGCTGTCACCTCCCACACCACTGCCTCCCCCTGGCACCTGGGACACTCCAGCCCATCCCAGCACATCCGAGACCCTCCAGGATCCACGGAGCTGCTGGGAGGTGCCGAGCCCAGAGCAGCCCATTTCCCAGAGATAATGTTGTATTTCCAGAGTGCGTGTAGACAAATCCGGCCAAATGTTCCCCTCCCTGAAGCCATCAAAGCCCCAATGACTCTGTAATATTTAATGGCTTGTTTTGCTCCCTAAATGATACAATGAAAAGGATTATTAATGTTAATAGCATTCTTATCATATTTTAATAGCATCATGTATAACCCAAATGTCATCTCAGCACATATTTCTCCTGCTCTCACCCAGGGCGCGGAGCAATCACACTCCAGGGATGTGGAGAGGGAAGAGGCATCGGGCAACAGGCTGGAAAGGGGGGCTGGAGCCTGAGGAGGAGCTGGACTCGGCTGGGTGGAGAGAGGGAATGGAAAGATGTGGTGGGAACTGCATCCCTGGCAGCAGGGGAAGGAGGGAATCAAAGGGCTGCAGGGGAGATGGGCAGGGAAAGGAGCACAGGGTGGGCAGGGGAAGGATGTCTGGGATGGCAGGGGAATGGTGATGGGATGGGCAGGAAAGTGTCCATGGGATAGGCAGGGGAGGATGGATGGGATGGGATGGGAAGGGGAAGGATGGATGGGATGGGATGGGATGGGATGGGATGGGATGGGATGGGATGGGGCAGGATGCCCAGGATAGGAAGGGTAAGGATGCCCAAGGCAGCTCCAGGAAGGCCCCAGGGATGCCCAGGAATCCTGGGCATTGAGGGAACCACTCCTATCCAGGGGGTGCAAAGAGCTCTCATCCCCTAGAGCCACCAGATCCAGCCAATCCATCAGGCCTGGAAAAGGCTGGATCCCCCAGGAAGATGAAGCAATCAGTGCCCCAGGCAGGGCAGGATCCCCCAGGACCTGCCAAAGCTGCTGCTGCTCCCACTTCCTCTCCTAACACCCAGGACTCCACAAGGAGCAGCTGTCAGTGACACACGCCAATTTCCAGCAAATCATTTCACAGTCCAGAGAGCATTTCCCTATTCTTTCCCCATCCTATCCATTTTCTAGATTAGTTTAACTAGATTTAAATCCCCCATTTTCCACGTGGGGTTTGGTTTCCCTTGCATCCAGCCCTACCTCCTTGCCAGGCAGGCACAGGCCAGAGTGCACAGGGACCTCAAGGACAACATCACTTCATTTTCCCAATCCTCAGCACAAGTCCTGGCATTTCCACAAAGGAATTACAGAGAGAAGAGCCAGAAATACTCAAGGAGAAGCCGTGAGTTGCTAAAGCTTCCAAAAAAACCTCTGCACCTATAAGAGCTTTGGACACATGGAAGTTTTCCCTGTGGTGTGGATGGAAATGGGTTTTCCTCCTCGTCCTGTGCCAAGGGCTGGGCACAGATGCATCACCAACCCCTGCACTGACCCCAGTCCTCTCCCAGACCTTCGAGCACTGCTTGTACAACCCCAAACCCACCTGTCCCGAGTGCTGGGAGCACCCCCATGGATGTGGGAGCATCCCCATGGATGTGGGTGCATTCCCCATGGATGTGGGTGCATCCTCATGGATGTGGGTGCATCCCCATGGATGTGGGAGCACACATGCCCACCAGCACCAGCTCCCTCCCATCCAGCTGCTTTGTGCTGGGAGATGAAAGGGGGCAGCTCGGCTCTGACCTGCTCATATTTCACTAAAATGTTATTTTAACACTTAAAAGGGTAGAAAATACCATCGGCGGCTCCTCATTTATCAGATCGATGCGCGGGGAGCAGGGCACATGAGCTCCACATTAATGAGCCCAGGGGAGCTGGCAGCTTCCCGGCACTGCCCTGGCATTCCACAGGCGGGGATGGCAGGGGGCAGCGATGGGGTGAAGGTGTTTTTCTCCTCTAGGGGAGGCTGTGGGTGCTCAGTGGCTCCTGTGGGGCCGGGAAGGGAGGGCAGCAGTGGGAGAGACCTGCTGTGGATCCTCAGCATCCAGAACACACCAAACACGCCTGGAATGTGGGAAAAGCATGGCCTGGATTCCCCTCCTGCTCCCAAGGTCGCAGGTGACTGCTGGAGCCAGGGACTGCTGCAGAGAGACACTGCCTGGCTCTCCTGTCCAGAACCCTGGCAGGGGCAGTGCCTGTAGGGGCTACAAGGAGAAGGATTCTTCATCAGGAATTGTAGTGACAGGACAAGGGGAATGGCTTCAAACTGCCAGAGGGCAGGGATAGATGGGATATTGGGAAGGAATTCCTCCCTGTGAGGGTGGGCAGGCCCTGGCACAGGGTGCCCAGAGAAGCTGTGGCTGCCCCTGGATCCCTGGCAGTGTCCAAGGCCAGGCTGGACAGGGCTTGGAGCAGCCTGGGCTAGTGGAAGGTCTCCCTGCCCATGGGGGACTGGGATTAGCTTTAAGGTTCCTTCCAACCCAAACCATTCCATGTGGAGGAAGAGCAGATGCAGAGCTTGTCTTCCCACGGGACACAGCAATGTGGTGACTCCAAGATCCTGGAAGGTTCCACACGGACACTGTCCCATGGACAACAGCAGTGCCAGGCACTGCCCACCTCCAGACAGCCCCAGGGATGGAGAAACTGGCACGGGGATGGAGACACTGGCACAGGAATGGTCATCTTGCCTGGGGACAGCCCAGGGATGGTGACACTGGCACGGGGATGATCATCCAACCAGCAAAGCCTCAGGCACTGCAGGAACTTTGTCCACACCTCCATCTCCACAGGGAGGTTTTTGCCCATGCTCTGCCAGCCCTCAAAGCTGAGGACAAAGGACAGTTCCAAAGATCAGGCAGTGCCAGGAGAGCTCCAGGGAGCAGGGCTGGCTTTGCTTGTTCAACACCTCCGTTAATAATCCTGGCACAGAGAGTAAACAGAAGCAGCAGCTGTGAGGGACTTGCAGGGACTTTCCAGTTTCAAAGCAATATTTTGAATTTTTCACAGCCCTCAGGGCACTTGCGAAAACAGCTTTGAGTCTTAAAGGTCTCACAGCTTTAGGACAGCGATTTTACTCATCACTTTTTCTTCTCTGACTCAGAGGGCATCACCAGAAGGCTTCCCAAAGGACCCTGGAGGCCATGGACACAGGGAATGGAGAGATTCCAGTGCTCCACAGATGCTGAGGTGGGAATATCCTCACTGACCACACCCACACCTGCTCCAGGGATGGAGCTGGGAAAATATCAGAGATGCCCTGTCCTGTCTGCCTTCCTACAGGAGACTGAGTGAGTCATATAACAGAGAAAATCCTTTTTCCATGAGTTTTCCCACAATCCTTTCAGCGGGTTTTTGGGACTTGGGGGCATCCCATGGTGGGTCTTGAAGCATCCCCATGGTGAAGCAAAGCAGTCAGAAGGAAGCAGGGAGTCCCCAGGGACCCCCCCTTCACACAACTTGCACTAGAACTGGTGTCACACGAAATGTTTCCTTCCAATTGAGTGAAAAAAACAATCAGAGCAAAATCAGGAGTTTTGCAGAAATGCTGAGGAATTTTTTTTTTTTTTAAGGCAGAAACAAAAGCGATATTCCCAAGCGGTGTTGGCTGGAACAAGTGAGACACTGCTCTCCTAAATAACACATCCCTGAGATTTGCAGATGAAACCAAACTGGGGAAGAGCTCAGAACCCCGAGGAGGGGAGAGGACCCCACTGAGCTGGCAGGCGGAATGTGATCCGCTTGGAAAAACACAGCCGGGCCATTGAGGAGAGAATGATCCGAATCCCGAGCTGCGGCGCTGGCAGGGGAGCCCCGTGGTGCAGCGAGGCTGAGCACTGCTGCTGAGGGGGTCTCACCACTCTGCTGCTTTCCTTTCTTTCCTTCTGCTTTCCATCCCCGTTTCAGAGGATCAGAGCCTGCTGAGAGCCCTTGTGCTGCTGGCAGGGTTTTGGGCCAGGCTGGCTCCCCACGAGCACTGGGGATGTCGCCCTGGGAGGGTGGTGATGCCTGCAGGGGATGAGCTGGATCAGTGCCAAACCAGAGGCTTTATTAAGGTTATACAGCCCAAAATGCAGCCTCTATCCCATTTCCGTGGCTTTCCAGGAGCACTGGGTGGATTCCAGCAGCGTTCATTACCCATCCTGGAGCAACCTAACCCATCCTTGCCGTGAAAATTCCAGCCCCAGACACTGCTGGACCATCCTCTCACAAGCCTTGGATTCCCTGGAGAGTCTCTGGGTGGTTTTTCTGCCTGCTGGGGCAGGGATTCCCAGCAGGAAGGTACCCCAGAGCCCCGGAATGGGGCCAGGATCTGTGCTCAGGGAGCAGCTGTGCTGGGATCTGAGCGAGGGCTGTGGGCATATGGCAACCCATTCACTGCAGGAAAAAATGAAATTACCCAGGCCTATAAACCACTCCATTTAGAGCCATATCCTGGCTGGAACCAGGCAATAGTATTTCATTTACTGCCACTCCAGCCATGCTGTGAAGGAACGGCGCTTTGGTGGGGGTGGCTTTGGGGGACCCCAAATGCAGCTGGCCTAAGGAGTGGGGTGAGGTGCCACAACTGGGGAATCCCAGCAGTCCCTGCCCTGCAGTGGCAGTCCCTGCTCCTGTCCCACCGCTCTCAGGCTCACCGTGGGCACTCTGCTCTCCAGGATGTGCAGCATTAATGTCACAGCAGCCTAACGGGCAGCTGCCTCATTCCCAGGTTCCACAGCCTCATTTTCCAGGCACAGATGAGATGTTTGTGCCGTGGCTGGTGCTGCCTGACAGTGGGAAACGCTGCTGCTCTTCCCTCTCCTTGCTGGAATGTAGGAAATGGAAGAATACTTTGTAATCTGGATATATGGACCTTGCATATCTTTCACCTCCTGGCTTTTTGTTTCTACTCATGGAAATGGGTTGAAGCCTGGCTGGATGGGAGGGGTGGGAGGTTTGCCCAGAGAAGCTGTGGCTGCCCCCAGATCCCTGGTTCAAGGCCAGGCTGGACAGGGTTTGGAGCACCCTGGGATGGTGGAAGGTGTCTCTGCCAATGGCAGAGGGTGGGATGGGATGAGATTTGAGTTCCCTCCCACCCCAAGCCAGGCTGGGACTCTGTGATGAGGATTCTTGTTTCTCCAGTAGTACCATTCCTCAGGGACCCCATCATCCCATCCCTGTGGGATGCACCTTTGTGGCGATGCAGAGGCTGCAAACGCCAGGCTGAGCATTTCCTGCAAACTCCCTGGAGTGAGGGACCAAAAGCTCTTTAAAAGGAGATGTGGAGGAGGGGGCTGTGATCATCCCCGAGGCTCCAAAACGAGCTGGGCAGGATAGAGAGGGAGCAGAGAGGAGCTTAGGCCACCCTTTGATGCTGCAAAGCGCTCGGCAGCCTTAACTGCCTCTCTCCAGCCCTTCTCCCTGCAAAGCAGACCCAGGCAGAGTTCAGCTCCCATCGCCATGGATTGCAGGGATAGTGCTCAGGCTCCCTGGGTGATTTGGGGAAGCTGTGATAAGAGCAGGCAGGGAACAGCCCGCCTGGAGCACAGCCCGGAGCAGCCCTGCTCTGGCTCCCCGTGCTGGTCAGACCTGCTCTCCCTGCCCTTCCCAAGCTTCCTGCTCCTCATCCAGCCCTTTCCCTGCCCTTTGGCTGCTGTCTGCCTGTGAGGACGTGAGCCTTGCCGGGTGCCACGGGTCCCCTCCCAGCTGCTGGGATTGCAGGGTGCAGAGCAAGGGCAGCAGCTCCAGCAGCTCGTTTTAGGTCAGAGCATGGATCCAGGTGAGCTGCAGTGCCTGTGGGTACAGATGGAACCCAGGCTGAATGCAGGAAATCATCCCCAGCCATGTCCCGGGGTTCTGGCTCTGTCTGCCCAGCTTGTGCTGGGGTTGGGGTGCCCTGTGCCCTCAGGTGGCTCGTGGAGGGGGACAGGAGGGACGTGCAGGCAGTCCTGGGAGTAAATTACCCTGGGGGAAGTGCTTTGGAAACCAGCTGGCCACTTGGAATTCCTCTGCAGGAAGGAGAATTTAAAAACACAACACCTGCAGATGCTGCTTGACACCACAGCTCCATGACTGATTTCCCGGAGGGATGGCAGGGCTGGGAGAAAGTCAGGGAAATGGTCACCTCTGACATCCTCCATCTCTCTCTGCACAAAGCTGCTGGCTGTGAGCTCCAGGGAGGGAGATCCTCTGTGAGGGATTCTCCTGTTGCTGGGGGGCTCTGTGTGACAGGTTCAAACAACACCATGTACAGGTCACAGACTGATGGAATCATGGAATGGGTTGTGTTGGAAGGGACCTCAAAGCTCATCCACATCCCACCATGAGCAGGGATACCTTCCACTGTCCCAGGCTGCTCCAAGCCCCTCCAACCTGGCCTTGGACACTTCCAGGGATCCAGGGGCAGCCACAGCTTCTCTTAACCAGGCTGATCCCATTCCAACTCCACAGTCCCTTCACTGTGATTTTCACATATTTTGAATTTTTCCATTTTCTGACTCCCCACCCTGCTCCTCTCTTCACCCAAACACATCCAGCATTTCACTCCAGCACAGGAGAGCTCCCACTGACTCTTCCCAAGCTTGTGCTGGGCTCAGTCCTCATGGAAGGCCTTCAGGAATTGCTGTAGTTCCCTTCCAAGCTGCCAACAGCAGCCCTTGGAACAGGCCATGGGGTGGACTTTGCACACAAGGATTTTCTTGTCAGCTGACAGCAATAGCTGCCAACTGAGACATCTCCTGTAGGAAAGGACAGGATAATATTCCCTCTGCTCCAAGCCTCAGATCAGCTCCCCATGGCCTGTGCAGGCTCTCTTATCCAAGCTGAGCTCCCATTAACACCTGCACCCGGAAAGGAGCTTGTTGAGCACTGCAAAACCAAGATATCCCATATTCCCACCTCATCCAAGGAACTGCTGCCTCGTGGCTCCTCACAGGCACTGCCACGTGCAGGATGTCCTGGCAGACGCCCTCTCCCGAAATCTGCTCCCTGATTCACTCAGAGCTCACTTGTGGCATGGCTGCGGTGTGACAAGGACCAGGAGGGTCCTGTCCCCCTGTGCCCTGACTCCCACCATCCCCTGAGGAAGGCATGAAGAGCCCACACAGCCCTCATGCTCTGGCTGTGCTCTGCGGGTTGGTGCTCAGGGGACCCTGAGTCACGGGTGGGACACGGGGACATGCCTGCTCTCAGGAATGCACCCAGACAGCCTCGTGTCTCTGCTGATGTGTGTGTTCTCCCAGGAATGTCTGCAGCAGCGTCCCCTTTGCAAACTCTCCCAGTCTGGGGCCATGCTGGACCAGTCAAGCCTCAAGATGAAAGCCTTTAGATCCTGACTCATCTCACCACTCGCTGTAAACTCTGGATTTCAAGTTCCCCATCCTCTGGAGGAAGCTTTGGGTCGATTTGGGAGCAACTCCAGGGCTTTGCATGCTCCTTTGCATGGCAGATGAAGGGCTGGGGCTCCCCGCAGGGCCAGGTGGGTCCTTCTCCTCCTGGGGACACGCAGCCACCCCGTGCTCCTGTGACACTGGTGCCACCTGCGGCCATTTCATCCGCCAAAAATCCCCTGGAACTTCAGGTTTAATCTGCTGTAAACTCCTCCAAACGATCTGTCCCTCCGAAATAATGCCATGTTTTGATGGGCTGCTGACAAGGACATTTAATCCTGCAAGATGATCCTTCCGCTCGTTTGACTGGTGGCCCTTTCATGTCAAAACTCTTGGAGGCACTGAGTGAGAGCTCAGAGGCTGCCGGTAAACTGTCAGCCCAGCGCCCTCGGAACAGGTCCAACGTGTTGCGCTGGTGTTTTTCCCCAGGGAATAATCACATCCCTTCTCCCCGCCCTGCGCATGCACGGCAGGTCGGGATTGTTATTTCTGATGAACTTCAAGGCGCCTCTCGCCGGAGAAATAACATTTCTGTGGGTTTATTTATTTATTGATCTGCTCCCTTCCAAAGGGAAGGGAGAAAAAGAGGCAAGAGGAAAAGGAGAGAAGAGAGTGAGATGAAGAAGGAGGAGGGGGTGGGAGGCCGGGGAGATGAGCACCAGCTCAATCCCGGCTGCCACAGTTTAATCAAAGGTTTCTACAAAGGGAGACCAAATCTTTTCAAATTTGTCCTCAGCCCTTTGCTGTGAAGCTGCAGCCCGGAGTTGCTGTCTCCAGAGGCCACAGCTCCCTCCGTGTGCTGACAGAAGCCTTTCAGCCGCCAGCTCCAAGCAGGGAATGAGCTCCCTGCGAGTGGCAGCAGTGTCTGATCCCGGGGTGAGGGCTGGGTGCTGCTCCAGGTGAATCCGCCGGGAATGGCAGCGATTGCTCCCGGGTTTCTGCAGCCTGCCTGACCCCAGGGAGACACAGCAGCACTGCCAGGGTTTAATTGCGGATGGGTTTCAATGAACCCTCTGCAAAGGGGCTGATTTCTGCTGGCAGCCTTCAGGAGGAGTCAGCTGCTGTTCCAGTAATGCCTCGTGCTTCCCACAGCACAGGGCCCTCCGAGCTCCCAGAACCTGCCGGGGTGATTGGCTCCCTCAGCACCTCCTCCGAGCTCCTGGATTCCCTCCAGCTCTTTCATTTCCTACCAGAGGCCTCGATGGCAAACAGGGTCACCCCTTCAGCCCCGATGCAGAGCTCACAGTGGTCTGCCTGGCCCCTCTCACCCTCCTGGGTGGTGCCACTATTGATTCTGGGATGTTGAAGCTCTGCCAGTCATGTCCGTGCTAGGGGAACCTCTGACAGATCAGAGAATCCCAGAGTCACTGAGGTTGGCAAAGGCCTCCAGGACCATTATGTCCAACCTGTGCCTGATCCCCACCTTGTCACCCAGCCCAGAGCACTCAGTGCCACCTCCAAGCCTTCCTTGGACACCTCCAAGCCTTCCTTGGACACGTCCAAGGATGGCAACTCCACCGCCTTCCTGGGCAATTTCAATGCCTGACCCCGCTTTGTGTGGAGAAGTCCCTCCTGATGTCCAGCCTGACCCTCCCCTGGCACAGCCTGAGGCCATTCCCTCCTGTCCTACCGTAGGATCCTGCCACTCTCATGGCCCTGTCACCCCCTGTCACGTGGGGCACCATGGCCACAAAACTCTGTCTTACCAGGGGCTGGAACAGTGTCCAAAGCGTGCTCCCTCCACCTGCCCCAGGTTCCCCCAAGGTGTGGGACCTTCCCACGGAGCAGAGCTCTCTCCATGGAGTGAGAAGAGCCACCAGCCCCACTTTTGGGGCACAGGAATGCTGGCAGGGATCTCAGCCAGGCTGCTGCCCTTTATCTCCACCGAGCATCTACTGCTGCACTCCACAGCCCAAGAGCCTTTGAGTGGAAGAGCTGAGATGTTTATTCATCCAGGGCAGACCCCAGATAGGAAAGGACTGATAAGAACCACCACAAGGGCTGCTGGAAGCAGCTGATAAGATCTCAATTCTGCCATCAGCCCTGTGTAATGCAGAGCCTTCATGAATATGCAGCTCCATTGTGCAGCTGCCTGGGACAACAGGACAGGTTTTAGAGCTGAACTCAACCCTTGTCAGGAAAAACCCAGCCCGGGGGATAATCGCAGAGAGATTCACATCCATGGCACAGAACTAACCCTGAGAGCCACGTGCCCATCGCTGCAGAACACGGGATATGGATCCCAGTGACCCTGGGGGTGTCACAGGCATTGGGGGCCTGGAGGGGCAGCTGGGCTGGGACATGGTGGTGGCCACTGTGCCGGGATCCTGCAGGAAGAGAATGGGACAGGATGGCACTAAACCAGCCCTTTGCAGCAGGATTTCACCAGGCTTTACTTTAGGGAAAAAATTCTTTACTTAGGTAGGAATTCCTCCCTGTGAGGGTGGTGAGGCCCTGGCACAGGATGCCCAGGGAAGCTGTGGCTGCCAGGTTGGATAAGGCCTTGAGCAACCTGGGATAGTGGGAAGTGTTCTTGCCCATGGCAGTGGGAGCTGGGATGAGATGAGCTCTAAGGTCCCTCCCAGCCCTCAGCAATCTAAGATTTATGGGCTGGATTTCTCCATGCCTGGGCGTTGACTCAGGAGGGGCTTGCAGGGCAGGAGGAAGTACCCGGGGTGAAAATCAGGATCTGGCAGGAGCTGGAAGTGGAGAGGCCCTGAACTGAGCCCTGCAAAAGGAACAGCGGGAGATGCTCCATCCACACCTCCTACAAGCCACCTCCTGCCCTGCCACATCCCAGCATCGGTCCCCAGGGGTCCCTGCAGCCCACTCAGGGGCTTGGTGGCCCTGGGGACACGGCAGGGTGGCCCTCTGTGCCGCTGGCAGCAAGGTCAGCCCTGCCCCAGAGGCGCCCGCCCGGCCCCGCTGCTGCTGCCGGTGCTTTGCACCACCGAGCCTGGGAGCTGCCTGGGAGCTGGGAACGAAGCATTTGTGAAATTAATTAAGACAACAGAGGCCCGAAGAAAGGGAAAGTTAATTAGTCACGGCAATCAGTTAGATTTGATCCAAAAGAACAAACAAAGAGTTAGAAGCGTGTCACTGGCGGGCTGCTTCTCTGGAAAAGGGATTACGCGGAGATTTCCACCAAAGGGAATGGTTTTGTGCTGCTGCTCCTTATGTAATTGGGGATTTAGAAGTGGCACAAAGAGTCATTACCACAAAATTTCTTTGTCAGAGGAAAAAAGTTGACATTTATGAAGCGCAGGAGGGAGCAGCAAAACAAGGCGGATCAATCGGCGCGGACGTGGGAAGGGCCTTCCCTGGGCCATGGGGGCAGCCGGGATGAGAAGGAGGAGGAGGAGGAGGAGGAGAAGAAGGAGGAGGAGGAGGAGAACAAGGAGGAGGAGGAGGAGAAGAAGGAGGAGGAGGAGGAGGAGGAGGAGGGGGAGGAGGAGGAGGAGGAGGATGAAGGCTGGTAGTGAGGCTGCTCTGGGAATTCCCCCGGGGATAAGTTATGGATGGATGGGCCAAGATGCAGCAGCACCAGCACAATGTGAGAACCAGCGGCCGAGGCGTGAAAAGGGGTGGGAGATCCATGGCTGGGGAGGTGGGGACACTGGGGACAGGGCAGGGACAGCCCCCGGGGCAGCCGTGCCCGGGAGAGCTGACAGCAGCGAATCCCAGGTTTTCTGCTTGAGCTGCCTCCGTTATCTCGGCTTTCTCCTCCGCACTTCCAACTTTAATTATTAACTCTGACTCCAGCAGCTCCATTTCCCTCCGAATGGGCATGAAGTCTCCTCCTTGTTGCTAAGGGCCTCCCCAGACCTGCCGTGGTGGCACTGGGAGGTGTCCTCGGGGTCCCCAGGGCTCCAAACACAGCACCCCACTGCCGTGGTGGCACTGGGAGGTGTCTTCGGGGTCCCAGGGCTCGAAGCACAGCACCCCACTGCTGTAGTGGCACCTCTGCACCCCAAAAAAGGGAGCAGAAGAAGACTCCAGGCTCCTGGGACTCTCAGGATGTCCCTCATCTGGACTGAGTGTCCCCAAGGGTGTCACAGGTTTGGAGTGTCCCCAGTTTGTGCACCCCAGGACACTCCCTGCCCTGGCTGCTGTGCTGCCACCCACCCATGGCCATGGGACTCCCTCACAGCTGCTGGCCCCCAAAAAACCTGCACCTGCCAAAAAAACCTCCCACTGATCCCCAAAACCACTGCAAAGCTCCCAGGAAAACTCCCTGACAATCTGCCAGCATGAGGAGCACAGTGCTGCTGCACTGGGGACAGTCTGCTCCGAGGGATTGTCCCCTGGTGAGGAGAGGACAGCAGAGCAGCCCCAAATGCAGCCCCATCCCAGCCTTTTGGGGAGGGCTGGCTCCTGGGGTGCACACTTCCCACCCACCCACGCCTCGGTGCTGCCCCTGGGATGAAGGGAAGGCGCCCAAGGCTGGGACACCCACAGGGAATGTGCACCCTGGAGGTGCTGCCAGCTGGGAACACATCCAGGGCTGGGAACACATCCCAGTCCCACGGCAGGAGTTGAGCCATCCCCCAGCACCCAGCACGGATTTTAGATCAGGGACTCCACATCCCAGCTTTGCCATGCTCCTTCCAGTGCTCCAAATGGATCAAGTGCTGGTGGGATACCCAGCATGGCCTGAGCTGCAGTGGGATTATCCTGTGTCCCCACAGTGATGCTCGGCATGGCACAGATCGGGATACCCCTGGATCTGGTTGGGAGAAGATCCCTCACGGTGGCTCCCAGGGATTCCTGCCTCACAGGATTTATGGAGCAGGCTCTTCTCTGGGCCACCAAGAGAGGAGGGATGGGGACCTGTCAGTCCCTGCCGGCTCTGTGGCTCTGGTTCCTATTTATCATTAAAATATGGATTTACTTTGAATGAAGGGGAGGAGTGAGGAGGGTGAAGTCACCCCACAGCCTCCAATGTCCCCTCTGGACACATGTCAGTGTCACAGCACAGCCACCTCCCCATTAAACCCCACCAGCCCCAAACCCCAGTCCCACCCCTCCAGGAGAGCATCTCCATCACACCCATGGAGCCCTAGGCTCAAATCCCCTCTTTCTACAGGCAAAAATAACCCACCAGGTCCCTTCCCAGGCTGCCAGCACTTCACCTGGGGCTCTGGCAGCCATTCCCGCAGTCCTTAGGGAAGCTGCTCATTAGTCGGTGAGTCAGAAGGCTCTGGAGGCAGCTCTGAGGAGCAGGGGCTGTGCTGAGCTCTCTCCAGGTGCCTCACAAATGCCTCCCTCAGCTCCTGGGCTTTGATGGGGTTCCTGTCTAGACGGCTCCAAAATCAAAGGTTTGAGCCTGGTGAGCGTGGTGGTTACTCACAGCCGCTGCCCTCGCCATGCCTCAGCTGCCACCACATCCCAGAGGGATGGTCCTGACTGCCCAGCACTGCTGGCAAATCACAGAATTATAGAATCATGGAATATTGGAGTTGGGAGTGACCCACGGAGATCATCGATCAGCCCCTCACCCTGCACAGACACCCCAACAATCCCACCCTGTGCATCCCTGGGAGCATTGTCCAAACACTCCTGGAGCTCTGGGGCCGTGACCATTCCCCGGTTCAGCGCCCAAGCACCCTCTGGGGGGGAGAACCTTCTCCTAATACCCAGATTAAATCACAGTTTCATGCCACAGCTGGAGGCCTCAGCAAAGCTCTGCTGCTTTGGAGTGACCCTGGCAGCTCTGGGACCTGACTCCATCCTCCAGCATGGCTGGGGGGACACTGGCAGGGTCCCTCTGTGCCTTGGCTGGTGACACCACCCCAGCCCTGAACCCTTCAGCCCCTCCAGCCCAGCGTGGTGGAACACAGGGGGACATCCCTGAGCTGCCTGACAGCCCGGCCGCTCCCGGCTTTCCGCTTTTCCACAACGTCTTTTGGGATACCATCACTGAGTTTTAATTAATTGTGTTCAAAACCAAAAAAAAAAAAAAAGGAAATAAAACAGCAACAAGTCCCAGAGCTCTTCCCCCGGGAGGAGCTGCTGGTGCTGGAGCTGGTTTGCGGGGAGCGAGGCAGGGGAGGTGGCAGGAACAGGGAAGCAGAGGAATGAGCGAGCAGAGCGCGCCGGTGTCGCTGTCCCCACCCCTCTCCAGGGAGCCCGGCGTGGCCACCGCTGCCGCTGCTGGTGTGAAAAGCTGGCTGGAGGCTGGGAAGTGAGGACGGATCCTGTGCGTGGAGCCCGGGAACACGATGGGCTGTCAGAGCCTCTCCTCGCTCATCTGCCTAGTGACCATGAGCGGCAGGGCCGGCTCTTCCCGCTTGGAAAAGCCTTGTTTTGTTTGCTCATCTGGCTCATGAAAAATGCAGCTGCCCGTTGCCTTGTACATGGAATTGGTTTTAGCTCAGAATTCACAGGTTTGGTGCTGGGAGAGGGATGGATCCATCCTCAGCCAGCTCTGTGTGAAGGAATGGGAGGGATTGGGCTCCCTCAGCTGAGCACCCTGTCCCACATCCCTGTCTCACATCCCTGTCCCACATCCCATCCCCATCCTCATCCCACAGCCCTGCCAGGCCTGCTGGGGTCACACAGGGGATAAGCCCAGTGCCTCACCCCATTTCCCCCTTTCTCCCAGGCCGTGCTGCTGGAGGAGCCTTCATAAATTACCCAAAAGGCACAGGAAGCAATTTGTGGAGCCACATCAGCCCTGGCGCACAGGGACACTCGGGCTCATGTGGTGTCACCCCATGCTGCTGTCAGCCTGTCCGCTTCAGCTCCTCATCCCAGAGCTGTGGGAAAGGGGTGTCAGCATCACCCCACAGCTCCTGGCAGGAGGCTGAATCTCTTAGGAAGGGATTCTGGCAGTGCCCATGGCACAGGGCAGGGTTCCAGCAGTGCCCACTCAGGGCAGGAGGCTGAATCCCTAAGGACTGGGTTCTGGTAGTGCCCATGGCACAGGATAAGATGCTGAATCCCGCAGGAATGGGTTCTGGAAGTGCCCATGGCACAGGATAAGATGCTGGACCCCCCTGGACAGGATTCCAGCAGTGCCCATGGCACAGGGCGGCAGGGACTGGAGCAGGCAGGGGTCAGTGGCTGCCATGTGTGGAGCATTTCAGCCTGGGGAGGGCAGGGATGGATTTAAAGCAAGCAAGAGCTAAAAATCCAAGCTGGAGAGCACACAGAGAGGATCCAGTGGGAATGGGAGGACCATAGCAGTGTCAGGGAGCTTTTGGCTCTGTGCTGGTTCTAACCCCAAGCAGGCCACCAGCAGATGGGGCATCCTGACCCAAATGTCACCTGGGGACTGATGGCATCTAAATCCATCAGGATGGGGAGCCTCAAGGAGCTGCAAAGCCCTCGGGGAGGCCTGGATGCTGGTTTGGCCCATGTCTAGGGTTGTGTGGATGAGCCGTCCGGGATCTGGGGAATCTCTGGAGTGAAGGCTGGGGAAACAGAGCTCAGCAGTTCCCATGGGGATGCTGACATGTGTGCCCACTGCCAGCACCTCTAGGCACCAATAAAACATGAGGACAAGCAGCCACTGCCAGCTGCAGCATGAACTGGGTGAGTCCAGAGGAGGCCAGGGAGATGCTCCAGGGCTGGAGCTCCTCTGCTCTGGAGCCAGGCTGGGAGAGCTGGGGGTGTTCACCTGGAGAAGTAAAGGGTCCAGAGAGACCTCAGAGCTCCTGCAGTGCCTAAAGAGGCTCCAGGAGAGCTGGAGAGGGACTGGGGACAAGGGATGGAGGGACAGGACACAGGGAATGGCTTCCCACTGCCAGAGGGCAGGGAGAGATGGGATATTGGGAAGGAATTGTTCCCTGGGAGGGTGGGGTACCCAGAGAAGCTGTGGCTGCCCCTGGATCCCTGGCAGTGTCCAAGGCCAGGCTGGACAGGGCTTGGAGCAGCCTAGGGACAGTGGAAGGTGTCCCTGTAGACCAGGCTGCTCCAGGTAACAGAGCTGGATCCTCTGGAAGCCAAACCACTCCCGAAATGCCTCTTGCCCGGCAGGTGGGGGACAGCAGGAGAGCTCTGCTAATCTCATGTCCTGTCAGCATCTCACACTCGCGGCTACCCAAAGGGGCCAAATCAATACCTTCCATAAAAAACCTGCTCCAGGCAGCAGAGGGAAGCCGGGATCTGCCCGCTCCTGGCTGATAAAGAGGAATTGATCTCCGAGCTGGAAGGCAGAGGCTGCTCAGGTGCGAGAGGCCACGGCGTGGCTGGAGCTGAGCCCCCTGATGCCAAACACGCTCCGGCATCGAGCGGGCCAGTTCCACCGCGCTGGAAACAATCAGGAGCTGAATCAGCTGGAAGAGCACATTTAAACGGAGAAATTTGAATCATAATTCCAAGCTGTGAAGAATACTATCCCAGCCACCCAAGGAGACAATCCCTCAATCAGGAGAGCAGAGGCCTGTTAAGAAAAGCGGGCGGCGTCAGACAAAAGTGAGAGCAGCTGGAGAGAATGAAAGCGGCGATAACGGGGACGGGAAGCGGATCATTTCCAACCTTGCAAAGGGACAAAACAACCGGGGGAGACAATGGGAAGCGGCGTTGGGACACCTGCGGCATCCGGGGGGGTTGGGATGGGTGGCTCAGGACGTGCTGTGTCCTCCCACGGGGCCTGGCTGGGAGAGAGGAGGAGGTGAGGAGATGATTTCTGCTGGTGGAGGTGCCAGAGGTGAGGACAGGCAGCGGGAGAGGTGGGAAGAGTGGGATGTGGAGCTGCGTCCTGCCATGGCAGGGATGAGTGGTGGGAGGTTTCAGGTGGGCAGAGCAGGCTGGTGTCACGCTGCTGTTTGAAAAGGTCAGCCTGACATCCGTCCTGGGCAGAGCCATGGAGAGGCTTGTTCAGGGCTGGGTGTCGGGGGAGCTGGGGGAAGGTGGTGTCACCAGTGCCAGTCAGTGCAGGTGTGTGGGAAATGTGTGGTGTCACCTTGACAGGATGGTTCAGGGGTGGGAGACAGCTCTGATGGCCACAGGGAGCAGAGCAGGCCTCTGGAATGGCCTGTGAGCCATCACCATCCCCTCTCTTGTTCCACCTCTTCGTGCCCCCCATACTGAGGCACAAGCTCAGCTCCTCCCTCCCCAGAGGTCTCAGAGGTTTGGGATGAACCCCCAGGCCACTGTCACCATCCCAGGGGATGCCGAAACCTCTGATGTGCAGGGCTGACCCTGCTGGGATACACAGGGATGGCTACTGCAGCCCCAGCCAGCTCAGCACGGAGACCCACAGATAAAATCCCTGTGCTGAGGGATGGAAGGGTGAGAACTGCAATGGATTTGGGTGCAGGACGCCCAGGAAGAGAGGTCAGCTGATGGGATGGAGTGGAAAGGCTGGAATTCTGGGCTCAGAGGCCATTCCAGGCCACAGCAGGCCAGGCTCAGCCCCATTTTCCACAGGGCCAGCGGGCAGGGAGCCCCCAGCCTAGCCAGGCCATTCCCAGTTCAAAGCAGCTCAGGAGCTGCCCAGTTAATTCTGATTTATCCCTGCCTGGAGCAGTGGCACATCCCACCCACGCAGCTCCAGCTCATCCCCATCCCTGCCGGCCAGCAGAGTCCATCCCTGGATACTCCCAGCTCCCCCACCGCTGTCCTGCCCGCCTGCCTTCTCCTCCTCCTCCTTCTCCTTCTCCTCCTCCTCCTCCTTCTCCTCCTCCTCCTCCTCCTCCCTTTTGTCCTTGCAAATGGGATTAATAAATGCATGGAGGGGCCTCTGGAATTGGCAGCAGCTGGATTGGGGCCCAAGGTCTGCTGTGCCCTGGCAGGGAAGGGGTTCCTCACAGACCTGCTGAATGGAGCCATTCCAACCTCATTACCCAGAGAGATGGAGCCGGGAAGGGGAGGAGGAGGAGGCCGGAAAAAGGAGGGAATCAGAGCTCTGAGGCCTCGAAGAAACCTTGTTTTATTGTGAGGCTGGAGCGGCGGGGCCGTGGCCTTGGGGGGATATTGAGGATGCAGGCTCAGAGCCGGAGAGAGGAGTGAGGATGCAAACCCGGCTGGTGCTGACAAGCAAACGGCAGCTCCTCAGGGAATGCATTTTGGGATCCTGCACCACCCCATGGTGAGGTGGCACAGAGTCCCCAGGGCATGGCACAGCCCTGTGTGGGGTGGGGCACTTCCCGGGGTGGGGCACTTCCCAGGGCGTGGCACAGCCCCACGGCAGGGTGGCACTACGTGCCCAGAGCACGACCCACCCCTGTGGTGGAGTCACCTGCGCACATGACGAAGAGGACAATGGAGCCCTGCAGGCTTTGGCAGGAACTGAAAAATTGCTGAGCTACTCTAATCCATCAACCCCTCCGGCAGGGGAGGAACGGCGGCGCGTGTGGCACTAGGGAACCGAGCGTGTGGCACTGAGAACCGAGCGTGTGACACTGGGAACTGAGCTTGTGGCACTGGGAACCGAGCGTGTGGCACTGGGAACCGAGCGTGTGGCACTAAGAACCGAGCGTGTGGCACTGGGAACCGAGCGTGTGGCACTGGGAACCGAGCGTGTGGCACTAAGAACCGAGCATGTGGCGCTGGGAACCGAGCGTGTGGCACTAAGAACCGAGCGTGTGGCACTGGGAACCGAGCGTGTGGCAATGGGAACCGAGCGCGTGGCACTGGGAACTGAGCGTGTGGCACTGGAAACCGAGCGTGTGGCACTGGGAACCGAGCGTGTGGCACTAAGAACCGAGCGTGTGGCACTGGGAACCGAGCGTGTGGCACTGGAAACCGAGCGTGTGGCACTGAGAACTGAGTGTGTGGCACTGAGAACTGAGCGTGTGGCACTAAGAACCGAGCGTGTGGCATGGGGAACCGAGCGTGTGGCACTGGGAACTGAGCGTGTGGCATTGAGAACCAAGCGTGTGGCATTGAGAACTGAGCGTGTGGCAAGGGGAACCGAGCGTGTGGCACTAAGAACCGAGCGTGTGGCACTAAGAACCGAGCGTGTGGCACTGAGAACTGAGCGTGTGGCACTGGGAACTGAGCGTGTGGCATTGGGCACTGAGCATGTGGCACGGGGAACCATCCCGGTCGCCACACCCATAGCAAGGCACCACGGCTTTCCCGGGAAAGGCACCAGGAAAGCGGCCTGGAAGGAAGCTCCATGTGCAGATCCAGAGGCAGCCCGGCGCTCCCCGCCCTGCCCCGCGTCTCCCCGGCACGTCGGCACGCAGGGAGGAGGCACAGCCCGGCGCTCCCAGCCCTGGTGTGTTTTTCCTCTCTTCCCCTCATTTCTGCTCATAAAGGTCTACGCTTAAGTAATGAGGCTTTTTTGCCTGCCTTCTGCAGGAAGATACACAAGTGTGCCAATGTAAATTGCTCCATTTGGAGGGCTAATTGCACTAAAAGGCAGCCTGATCTGTGGTTTTTCTCTATTTTACATTAGCAGCTGAGCTGTCAGATCTGAAATGGAAACTCATTTTTAAGGCTTTGCATTTACAGTGGCTTCAACAATGAAAAATGTTCCCTGACAGTAATAGAAGGCAAACCTCATTAGAGAAACTTAAACCAAAGCGGCACAGTGCTAAAGCCCTCAGGCTGCTTCCGAGCATCTTAAGAGGGAACAAGAGCATTTTTCACATGACTCTCTCTGCCCGTGGAGTGCTCTGGCTCTTCCTGACTGGAGCTGTGCCCGCAGGAGCCGTATTTCTGACATGCACGGGGTTGCAGCAGCGATGGCAAATGGCTTTTTCTCGGGGCCACAGGGCACCGAGGCGTTTCGGGGGTGGAGAGCCCGGCTGGCTCCAAGCAGCTGCTCAGCCCAGTGCCGGGATGGCGTTTCTGGAGTGCTCCCATCGCCCTGGGAACCGTGGGGTGTCAGGAGCACAGCGTGGCTCTGTTATTCCCCATCTGCCTGCTGGTGGATCCAGGGGTGCCGACCTCCAGCACCCACAGGAGTGATGCTGGGATGGATGGTCACCCTCCCCAGAGCCACCTCCTCCTCCTGGGAGCTTCCCCAGTGATCCATAGGGAATCTGCCTCCCTTCACCACCCTGACCCACATGCTGGGACTTCCCCAGCCTCTGCCACCCAGCCCAACAAATCCCCCCCCACTCCCAGCAGGTGCCAGCAGCCTGTGCACTGCAAATTCCAGGTGGGAATGGCTGGGCAGGGCTCCTCTGCCAGCTTCGCCAGCACCTATTTGCATCTGCATTAACATCCAGCGGGAGATTTGCATGGTCATGAGCTATTTTTACCCGGAGAGCTCAGCTCGTTCCGCACAGAGCTCAGCCCTTGCAGGGGTCAGGGATCAGCGCAGTCCGGGCCACGCCGGGGACATTCAGGGCTTAGAGACAAGGAGGCCACAAAACTGCTGCAGGAGCGCTGGGAAACATGGCACAGATCCCAAAGGGATGCAGAGATCCCAAACTGCAGCCCACAGCAGGCTCGGTGATGATCCCAAACCCTCTGCTGCCTCCTGGTCCGTGCTCCTTTCCCACAGGTTCAAGCCTGGCTTGGAGGAATATTTTAACCCTGTTTAGCTGCCCCATATTTTCTGGGCATCCAGGGTGAGGCGCAGTTGGGAAGTTGCATCCTCATGGCACAGTCACGCAGGGTGCCCAGGGCATGGCACAGACCCTTGGTGGGGTGGCACAGGGTGCCAAGGGCATGGCACAGGTCCTTGATGGGGTGGCACAGGATGCCCAGGGCATGGCACAGACCCTTGGTGGGGTGGCACAGGGTGCCAAGGGCATGGCACAGGTCCTTGATGGGGTGGCACAGGATGCTCAGGGCATGGCACAGACCCTTGATGGGGTGGCACAGGGTGCCAAGGGCATGGCACAGATCCTTTCAGCATCCTGTTTCCTGTCCATCCCACTCCTGAGGCATCTCCTGAGCTTTTCTGCGGCTCCTCACTACATCCCTTCCACTGTGCAAGGGAGGCCATGCTCCGCCTGGAATCCTCCTTCCTTCCCTGTGGCCTAGAGGTGACATTCTGGGGGAAAAGTGAGGAAAATCTGTACAGTCATTTTGCAGTGAGGACAAAAATTGGACCCACTGTCCCCAGCCTAGCATCACCAGAGCCAAGCACCCCATGGGGTGATGCCTTCAGCATGGAGCATCCTTCCACCAGTGGTGCTAGGAAATTTGTTTTCTCTGGAGCTGTTTTCCCTTGGAAGAACATATTTTAATTTGTGCCGCAAATTTTCTACAACAGTTTCTCACCGCATTTTCTGGAGATTTTTACTGGAAACAATTTTGACCAGCCAAAATATTTCACTTATTTGGTTTCCAAAAAATCTCTGGCTCTTTCAATTGCTTGATAAAAACCCTGACAAATGCAATCAGTCACAGCCATTCCCTGCAGAAATGTTTTCGTTTGACCAAAAAAAAAAAAAAAAAAAAAAAGAGAGAAAAGAACAAATATTCATAGCAAAAGACACTTGGCTTCTGCATCACGTTGAGGCTCCAGCCCAGGCTGGAGGAGACAGCTCTTGGATCAGGGCATTCCCCTCAGGATATCACAGCCCCCTGGGCCATGTCTGAGTGGAACACACCACGTGGCAGCTCCGTGTCCCTGTCCCAAAGTCACCGAGCACATGAGGGGGTGAGTGACGCTGATGAGATGTCACGACATCCCGGAGGGGACACATCCTGTTCCTGATCCCTGCTCCTCGTCCTGCTGGGCCCTGGCACTGCTGCACCCAGGGGCAGCCTGGCTCTGAGTCAGGCCTTAAAATAACCTCTCTGGGCACCTGGGGGAGGAGGAGGTGATGGCAGTGCCAGCGCTCTGGAATGTCCCCCTGCCTCACGCCGGCTGCGCGTGGCCCTGGCGAGGTGGCTCCTGCTGCAGATTTCACACCTCGGGAAGGGTTTGCTCAGGGCATCCTCAGCTCCTTTCCCTCCCTTGTCCCCAGCCGTGGCTTCAGCCGAAGTGCCACCGCAGCGCTGTGACGTGGATGTCACCCAGACTGCGCTGTGGCCACCGCTGTGGCTTCTCCAGGGTATCTCCTCCCTGCCCCGCTGGAAAAGGGATGGAGCAGAGGTCTGGCAATCCCAGCCCCCTCTCACTGCTCCATGCAGTGCAGCCCCATCTGCGCTCCCAGGATAGTCTGTTCTCTCCTCCTCGCTGCCGGGAGCTGCAGGAATGTCTGCCTTCCCTCCCACTCCCGCATTACTCACCCAGCCGAGCCGATCTGGACTCCAGATGGACCGGAACCAGCTTTCCTCCCAGGAGCTTTGGGGGGAAGGTGCTGGGGACAGGAGCTGGGTCCAGCCCTCCCTGAGAACTCCCAGCCCATCTCCCTTCCAGGAGCTGGGATGCTCCCCAAACCCCGGGGATTCTGGAGGGCAGAGGGTGGAGCAGCAGCCCTGCTTAGGGTGAGTGGGGCTCAGGGCTGTGCACCCCACACCTCACCCACAGAGGTGGGGTGCAGCCACCTCTGGCCTCTCTGGATTTCTCCACATGGATCATTTATCCCAGCAGGGATCTCCCCGGGTGTTCAGCTCTCTTTGCTCTTGTAACAACCACTCCAACTTCGCTTTTGATGTATCCCAGACAGGTTTCCACCCTCTCAGCACCTCAGATCCCTTTCCTTTCCATCTTTCTCCTTCCTGCACCTACCGCCATGGCCATCCTCTGCTTCTCTGTGTGCATCCCACAGCATTCCTTCCCCACCCTCTGGAGCCCTCCTGCCCATTGCTGTGCCCATGGCAGGGAATGCTGAGCCAGGCCTGCATGGAGCTGTGCTGGAGGAAACCAGTGGATCCCCAAAACCTGGGTTCCTGCCAACTCGCTGGGGCAGGGCTGTGGCTGCCACCCTGGCAGGGAGCTGCTGGATCTGGGAAGGCAGGAAGGAAGGGAAGCTTCAGCCATAGTAGGAAGAGCCAAGGGCTGGGAGGTGTAAGGGCCTTGCAGCCTCTCACCAGCTCTGGTATGGGCAAGTCCCAGGCTCTGCCCTGGGGTGGGAGGTGATTCCCTCATCCCACAGCAATTCCTCAGGCATTGGAGCACAGGACATCACTCCCAATCACCTTCCTCTGCGGCCTTTGGCCTCTCCCAAGGAACACTGCCATGTCATAGATCACGGAATCCCAGACTGGTTTGGGGTTGAGGGGACCTTAAATCCCATCCAGTGCCACCCCCTGCCATGGCAGGGACACCTTCCATTATCCCAGGCTGCTCCAAGCCCTGTCCAGCCTGGCCTTGGACACTGCCAGGGATCCAGGGGCAGCCACAGCTTCTCTGGGCACCCTGTGCCAGGGCTCCCCACCCTCACAGGAAAGAATTTCATCCCAATATCCCATCTAAATCTCTCCTGTTTTAGTTTAAAACCACTCCCCCTTGTCCTATCCCTGCTTGTGGAATAATTAACTCTCCCTCTTTTCCATAAACCCCAATGGACACAATGATGTCCCTGGCCTGGCTGCCATCTCTCCATGCAGGGGACAAGGGTCCCCAAGGAATGGGAACACACAAGCTGCCAGAGCTCCAGGAGCGTTTGGACAGCACTGCCAGGGATGCACAGGGTGGGATTGCTGGGGTGTCTGTGCAGGGACAGGGGTTGGATCAATGATCCTGGTGGGTCCTTTCCAGCTCAGGATATTCTGTGATTCTGTAATTCCATGACAACACACCGGGCAATGCTGGGCTGCCCTGTATATCCGAGGAGGTGAATTCCTGGGCAGGGAGCCCCGAGGGGGTTCCAGGGAGCCCTGAGGTTGTTCCAAGGGACGAGGAGCATCCCCTGTGCCTGCAGGACGCCGTGCCTGGGGGCTGGCAGTGCCTGGGCTCCCTCGCGCTGCCCAGATGGTCTGTGGGTGGCAATCTCGGCAGCCTGGTGGTGGCACTTGATGAATGGGCTGTAGAATTTGGTGAGATAATTAAAGAACCTGACTCTCACAATGCACCTGATAACAAATGAGGTGTCTCTTTTTCTTTTCTGTTTTGCACGGTGAATTGTATTCCTAGAGATTAATGGATTTACCGTTTCTATCTCAACAATGGGCACATTCCCTGCTCCTCCCCCTTCCCGTGGGGAGCTCCATCCCCGGGGTGTCTCAGCCAAGCAGGGACACAGGGAGGCTTTGGGGTCTGGCAGCCCTTTGCTTGCCCCAGCAGTGGGGAAAAAGGGAAAAACTGGAAATCCATCACCGGGGAGTCTCTCCCCCTGGGATGCAGGGCTGAGGAGTGCAAGTGTCACAGCCTGGTGGCTGTTTGGAGACCCACACACCTCCTGACACTTTTCCCCTGCTTGGCAGGGCCTGGACATAGCACAGAGCAGGGAAGGGTGGATGCTGTGAGGGACAGCAGGGATGCCCGGAGCCCACGGAGCAGGAGGGAAGTGCCTGGGTGGCTCTGGTTGGTGACAGCCCCGATCTGTGCCCTGCTGAGGTGGCAGCACTGGCTGGAGCTGCACGAGGCCCTGCCCAGGGTCCTGAGGGGACAGTGTGACATCAGCACCATCCTGTCTCTCCCTGGCTCTGGAACTCTGAACAGGGCACCTTTCCCAGGGGACAGCATCCTCCTCTGTACCATCAGCTCCTTCCCATCTGGGTCAACTTTCCAAGCAAAAAACACTGGCAAAGGACACTTGGTGAGCACAGCACTGGCCAGGGAGAAAATCCGGTGGGATTTCTGGGCTAAACAGCTTCCTGTGCTCCTAGAAATGTTGGGAAGCATGGAATGCTCCAGCACTGGTTCACCAGGGAGTGACTCTCCAAACACACACCTGAGCAGCCAGGGACTGACCCGAAGCCATCAGAGCATCTCCAAAATGTGCTTCTATATTCTATAGACATTTAAATTAGGTACCTGTGCAAACCAGCAGGTCATTAATCACCCACTCGTTTAATTGGTTTTCCTGCCAAATTGGTTACAGATAAATAATTAAAGCTAAAAAGTGGGTTTGGATGCATTCCTCTGGAAAGCCGGGCTGGCAGCTGGGAAGAGAATCTTGAACTCCTCGGCCGGCACGGTGCCACTCCAGCGGGCAGGGATCGGGGACACGGCCGGCCGAGGGGCAGCGGGGTGGCCCCGGGATCTCTGCCGGTGCTGCCGCTCGGCTCATCCTCGCTGCTGTCCCGCGGAGAGGCTTTTGCGGGGAGCAGGAGCTTCCCGGGGCGCCGAGCGGCAGGCAGAGCCCCTCCCGCGCCGCCAGTGTGGGTTTTGCAGTGCACTTGGCTGCTAATCATGCATAATAATCGCATTTGCAGAACACAAATGTCACTTGGCTGAGTGCTTTCATTTACTGCCCCGTAAACACACCCTGGGGAGCCCCGGGCCCATAAAACATTGACAAGGGCCCTCGTTTCCCGGACATTGTCCCCCGCAGAGCCCTTTGTCAGATGGCACGGCCACGGGATGTGCTCCCGCCTGGGCACTGCCGGCGGGCAGCTCCCGGTGTGCTGGGGAACGGGAAGATTATCCCTCATCCCGTGCAGTCCCGGGGCTCCTGCACCTCCTCCAGGCAGGCCAGGAGGGGCTGGGGGGTGTGCTGAGCCCCAGGGTCTCAGGAGAGGTCCAACATCTCTGCCCAGCCCTGCTGAGGATGTGCATCCATCCCGTCCCATCCCATCCCATCCCATCCCATCCCATCCCATCCCATCCCATCCCGTCCCGTCCCGTCCCGTCCCATCCCCTCCCACCCTGCAGGACCCAGCCAAGCATCCCCACGTGGACACCAAACACTCTTCCCCTGTTTGGGACACGCATCACACAGGTCCCACATGTGGAACACTGTTCCAGCCATCCCTCAGACCAAGGAATCAATCCATGGTGCCCAGGGGATGCACGAGCGAGGATCAATCCTGCCCTGATTTGATCCCAGGGGTCCAACCAACCTGTTCCAGCCAGCAGCAGCTGAGGGGTTTTGGGGATTTCTCTTTTTCTAGAAGGACAGAAAGTCTGCCCAGAGCTTTTCCTGCGGGCACAGGAGCAGCCTCTGGCTGGGCAGCCACTGGTTGATCCAGTGCAAATGAAGAGGAGGATAACCAGTGGCAGGGCAGCTTGGAGGGGCTGATTTTCCAAGGACAAACTCACATGAACCAGGAGAGGCTTCCTGAGCCCCTTCCCCCTCCTCATTTCCATACAGACTCCACAGAGGCTGTTCCCTGGCAGCTCCCAAGGCTGGATCCACACAGCAAGGGCTGCACTTGGGGCTCCTGGGAGTCTCCCAGCTCTGCCATGGTCCCATCCTGCTCCAAGGCAGGAGCCAGGGTCCCCCCAGACCCCTTATTCACTCTGGGCCTTCTGCCAAGCACTGGCTGCTCCAGACGCTCACTCCCTGTGCTCCTGCCAGGGAAGAGATGGATGGGGTGCTCAACCCCGGGCTGTTGCCACCCGGGGCTCGTAGCCCAGCTGTCCCCTTCCCCTCGCTCCATGTAGGACAATTCCAGCATCCTTGGCTGCTTTCTGACTGTCTCAGCCACTTTGCCTTGTTGTTCTTGTTAAAGGCAGCTCTCAATAAGTAGTTCACTAACTCAGCCATTTGAGAATCATCATTAATTTAATATCCTTCCTCATTTATTAATGGGCCTACTTTGTCTTGACTCTCCAGTATTTCCTTTTCCCCTTGATATATTTGTAAAAGCCCTTCCTATTCCCCTCAGCTGCATGGCTACCACTAATGTTTGCTTTTCCTGCTGTCTTTAACATTTCTCTTCAACCTTAAATGACTTGAGCTCCTCTGGCTTCTATCAGCTCCCACGCAGGGCTTTTCTATTTTGTGCTGGAGCTGTCCTGCTGGGGGACATCCCCGGGAGGCAGCAGTGCCCTGCTCCTCTGGCAGCTCCTGCTGGATCCTGGGAGAGCTCAGCAACTTGGTTTTGTCCTCAGAGGGTGCTGATGGACTCAGCAGGACAGGATATCCACTGTGAGGGCTTCTCAGAGAGATCATCCCGATGGGAATAAGCAGGGAGAGGTGATGGATGGCTGGGGAGGGGGTCAGGGGTGCAGCCCGTGGTCACTGCCCACCCACTGTGGGAGCCTGGCTGTGGCTTTGGGGCATGGCCAAATTCCTGTACCCAGCACTTATCCCTGCAGGATGTGCTCTCCAGGCCCTGGCCATGCGTGGGGTGACAGCCAGGCTGCTGCTTCCCTGCTCCAGTTGCTGGAGATGGGGAGGTCCAGAATTCAGTGCTGAAGTGGTCTGGGATCCATGACTGGGAGATCCAGGATCCAGCAATGGAGGCCTGCAGCATCAATTGATGGGGAGGTCCAGGATTTAATGATGGCGAAGTTAAATCCAGGATCCAATGATAGAAAGGTCCAGGATCCAACAATCCAAGGTTTCAGGATCCAATGATGGGGAGGTCCATGATCCCACCACAGGGAGGTCCAGGATTCAGTGAGGGGAGGCCCGAGATCCAACGCTGGGAAGGTCCATGGGTCTGAAGACTCCTTGTGGGAGGAAAGGGAGCAGGCTTTAAAAAGTTGCAGGCAGGGCTGTGGCCCAGGTGGGAGCCCAGAGCACATCCCGAGCCAGGGTCGGCTCTGTGCTGTTGCCAAGGTGACGGGAAGCAGAGGCTTGGGATGTGTCTGTTTACATAAGAATTGTTGATTAATGAACATCGAGGCGAGATAATTTACCGAGGGCCTGGAGGCGCTGCCGTTATCTCTCCATCTCGAGGCAGCGGTGCTCGCGGTGTCCCCAGCCCGCGTGTCCCCACAGAGCCAGCGCAGGGACACGGATCTGTGGGACAAGAGAGCCCCCACCTGATGGCCTCGACCCCTCCGGAGTCACACCGAGGTGTCCATCGGTGTCCCTAGGCAGCCATGGGATGCTGTGAGGAATGCATCCCAAAATTTCTCTGCAGGTTTTCCCAGTCCCCACCAGTGTTGCAGCCCAGTTTTTTGATGGATAATGGAGCCCAGGCACAGCCTGGGGTGTTGAGGGGCCAGGGGGGAACCCCAGGCAGGCCCTGCCACCCCTGACCCTTCCAGGGTGTCACCACCCCGAGATATTCTGTGTCTCACCCCCCACCCTTCCAGGCCACTCTCCCTCTGGATGTGCCAGGGGTTGATCCCACAGCCAGGTGTGGCACCCTGCTGCCCCTGGTGTCCCCCAGGTCACACCACTGGGTGCACACAGCCCGTGGGACCAGGCTGCCATGGGGCTCTGAGTGTGGTGGCACCTCCCAGGTGACTCCTGTGCTCCCACCTCAATGCCACACGTGGGGACACCCTGAGTGGGGTTGCAGAGGGCAAGGAAGCCCCAAAGTCCCCTCCCTGGGCTGGGTGAGCTGCCTACAAAGATCTCTATGCCCATAGTGACCTCTTGCAAAGCTGGCAGACTTTGTGTGGAGAAGGCTGTGGATCCAGCAGCTTCCAAGGCCTTGGAGAAGCTGAGAAAAGTCCCTAAAAGCTGAGAAATACCCCAAAACCACATGCTAGCTTGTTCCCCCTCCCTGGGATCCTGTCACTGGCCAAGCCATGCAGTGGGACAGGAGAAGGTGACAATCCGTGGAATTCTCTGCCCTCTGTGCAGCTCCAGGCAGGCTCCTGATCCCCATTTCCAGCACTTCATCCCCGTGGGGTTCCTGTGGCATGGATGAGAGCTGGGGTACATCCTGTCCCACAGCACAGGGGTGGCTCTGCAGGTGGCAGTTGTCACCCAGCACCCAGGCTGGCACCATGCAGGGCTGCTGCCCTGGAATTCTCCCGGGATGAAGGTCCTGAGGCTGACAGGCAGAACCTGCCAGCACAAAGTTCATGGCCAAGGGACAGCTGCCAACATCTGGGGGGAGGATCTGGGACAGGTTTGGGACATGTGCAGGTGGCACAGGAGAGCAGCACATCGGGACATCAGATGTGGCATCACCAGTCCCCAAATTTCCGTACCAAGTCTCATCCCCAGCTGCTGCACCAAAGCCTCAGTGCCTCAGATTTCAAGCCTCTCAGAGCTGAAATATCTGGTCAAACCTAAAAAACATCCTGTGTGTTCCCATGCGGGAAGCAGGGGGTAGGCAGGGGGAGAGAGGGAGCACTGGGGAGGGGCTGGGAGCTGGGAATGGTGGGAAGGGCGGATGGTGAGGAGGGAAGGGATGCAGGAAGCAGCTGGTGGGTCCCGGGAGCCCCTTGCCCAGCCCGGGTGCAGCTCTGGGGAGGTTTCCATGGCACTTCCCAGCTGCTGCTCCCTCCGGCTGCTCCCAAGGCTGTGATTAAGTGCAGGCAGACCCACAATTACCGGGGGGCCGCTGCTGGGGGGCTCTGGGGGAGTGCTGAGCCCCTAGCCCTGCACCTGCCTGCCACAGCCTGCCAAGGGAGCTGCGCTGCACTGCCTGTGCTGTCCCTGCAGCGAGGAAGGGATCGGCATCTTCCCATGGCCCCAGGCAGGGCAGGGATCAGCGGCCCGATGGACTGAGGTGGGGCAGGGATCAGCATCCCTGTGACCTCAGGAAGGACAGGGATCAATGTCCCCATTGCCGTGAGGGATCCATGTCCTCACAGCCCCAGGCAGGGCAAGGATCCATGTGTCCATAGCCTTAGGCAGGCCAGGGATCAGTGCTCCCCTGGCCCCCAGAAGGACAGAGATCAATATCCCCTCCCCGTTGCTGTGCGGCAGGGCAGGGATCGGTGTCCCCATGTGCCCAGGCAGGGCAGGGATCAGTGTCCCCATAGCCCCAGGAAGGACAGGGGTCTGTGCCCCACAGCCCCAGGCAGAGAAGGAATCAGTGCTCCCATATCCCACTGCAGGGAAAGGATCAGCCTCGCCATGTCCCAAAGCAGGGCAGGGATCAGTGCTCCCGTGGCCCCAGGAAGGACAGGGATCAGTGTCCCCATGTCCCCAGACAAGGCAGGGATCAGTGCTCCCGTGGCCCCAGGAAGGACAGGGATCAATATCCCCATCCCCCCTGTTCCCAGGCAGGGCAGGGATCAGTGCTCCCATGGCCCCAGGAAAGACAGGGATTGATATCCGAATTTTCACCAGGCAGGGCAGGGATCAGTAGCTTTATTGCCCAAGGCAGGGCAGGGATCAGTGTCCCCAAGACCCAGGATGGACAGGGATCAATATCCCCACACCCTCATGTCCCCAGGCAGGGCAGGGATCAGTGTCCCCATGTCCCCAGGAAGGACAGCGATCAATATTCCCACTGTCTTGAGGCAGGGCAGTGATCTGTGTCCCCATGTCCCCAGGCAGGGCAGGGATCGGTGTCCCCAGGCACCCCCAGGCCATGCAGAGTCCTGCAGCAGCACAGGGAGGAGATGGGTTGGGGGTCCCCTGGGGTCCCCTCCTTGCTGCATCCCCACATTCCCACGTCCCACCCCAGTGTCCCATCCTGTGGGGTGCCCCCTCCGTGCCCCCCAGACAGGAACAGGTCCCCGGGGTGGGGCACAGCAGGGCGGCCGCCGGAGCAACTGGAGCAGAGGAAATGCTGGAACTTTGAACATGGCCGGAAATAATGACTTTAAAAATGTATCATTCTGCAAACTCATTAAGGCGCATCCCCGGCAGCAGGGGAAGGGAACCGCCGGGCCTGGGAGCCGCTTGATCTTTACAAAATGTGCACAGCGAGTGCTCCTGAATATTTAACCCCCATGGCTCCCGGGGCGCTGGGGAGGCTGTGGGGAGCACAGAGGGGGTCCTGGAAAAGCGAATGTGAGGACCTGGGCAGCGAAGAGGCTCCTTCTCTGTGCCCTCTCCCCGAATTGGGCACCAAATACCTGCAGCTGGTGCTGGGCTGGCAGGATTCGTGCTGAGTTACCTGATCCAGGGGCAGGACAGCCCCCCAAACTGGGTGCACCTCCCTTTGGGATACATCCCTCCCCAGCTTGTGTTGGCAGCGCTGGGATAGGAGGGAGCACGGCAATGCTGTTCCATCCCTGGGTGTGCTGGCAGCCAGGGCTCTGCCAGGGACAGGGAGAGGGTGACCCAGGCGCCAGTGGCACTGCCACCCATCCGGACAGTGCTACTCTGGGACATCTTTAATTCCCAGCAAACCAGAAGGCAGCAGTATGGCGCTGGGGTTGGTGCAGCCTGCGGTTGTCCTTGTCCCACATCCCGTGCTACTCCCTGGTCCCACACACTGCCCCACACCCCGGGGTGCCCCACAGGGCAGTGTCCCACTGCCATGCCCAGTGCCCAGTGTCCCTGCAGCAGCTCAGCCACCCTCGTGCACCCCGGATGGCTCATCGCCGGGCTGGCACCATGCCCCGGTGGCATCAATTCCGGAGAAGGGGCTGCGATTCCCTTCCCTCTCCCCGTTCATAAATATGGAGCAGTGCCGGCCGCTCCGTGCCGAGCCCACCGCCGCTCGGCGGTGACCTTTCGGAACAATCTGTGCTGCGAGGCTGCCGGCGCGCCAGGCAGGCGTTGCCATGGCAAAGCGGCAGCGCTGCAAACACTCCGCAATTACGGGGGAACAGCTCCCCGGCAGCCCCGCCACGGCCCCGCCGAGCTTCGCTGTCCTCACGGCTTTTGGGGAGGTGGCAGCGGCACGGCGGGGTCACCCTCCGGACCGTCACACGCGGAGGGGTGGGCGCTCAGCTGGGTGGTGGCGCTGGGTG
Source organism: Entomyzon cyanotis (assembly GCA_024500445.1). Lineage (NCBI taxonomy): Eukaryota > Metazoa > Chordata > Aves > Passeriformes > Meliphagidae > Entomyzon > Entomyzon cyanotis. The sequence goes on from JAKEPQ010000735.1 coordinate 2,223,865, forward strand.
AAGGACAGCAGCATCCTCGTCCTGCCCGGACGTGTCACCTGCAGCCCCTGTCCCGCATTCCCATCCTGCCCAGCCCGCGGCTTCCACCAGCTCCAGCAGCTGATCCCAGTTTCAGCTCGGTGCTGTTGGCATTCCCGGTCCCTCCTCTGCCGGGACACTGCCTGTCTCCACACGGTGTGGCTCAGCTGCGGATTTGGGAAGCATCCACAGCCCCATTCTCGCATACTCCTCCTTCCCACCCTTCTCTTCCCTGTCCTCTGCCCATCCCAGGGAGCATCCTGCTTTGCCAGCAGGTGACAGCGAGGAGATCTCCCAGTCCCTGTCCCCTGCCTGCCACCTCCCTGGGTGGGTGCTCCAGAGCCGGCGTTGGGTGCGAGGTCCCTGCTCAGGCAGCATGAAGAGGTGCTGCTAACCCAGCACAGCACAGCACAGCACAGCACAGCACAAATCAATCGACCACGATCACTCGTGGAGATGGATTTACAGGGAGAACAAAACGTCTAAAAATGTGCCAGCGCTCTCAGCCTGCTGGGAAAGCTCTCCATGCACAGCCCACGGAGAGGTTTGCCAGGCTCGGGGCACTCACCTTCCTCCTGCCCGCCCTGGCACCCTGCAGGTGTGCAGCTGCACCAACCTGGCCTCCTCACCCTCCTGCTCAGCTGGCAGCACCTCAGGGCACCCCTGCTCCCTTTGGGGATGCTCCCGTGGGCGCTGCAGGTCCTGCTGCCAGCAGGCACACGCTGGTGTCCCACTGCCAGGGCTGGGGGCTGGCTGGAGCTGGCACAGGGGGATTTCAGGGCAGGGGTGGGATGCTCCGTAGCGCCCTGCACCACACAGGCAATTCCTTTTTCTCCCCCAAATCCTGCTGCTGCAGCCCCAACAGTGCTGCAGAATTCCAGACAGGGTTGAGCAGCCGATGGTTTGCAGGAAGGATACAATTCCTGGTGTATCCCTCCCTGTGCCCACACTCCATCCCCACACAGATGGGACAGCACCATGGCTGTCCCCACCCCATCCCTGGGGATGTCCAGAGCTGCAGAGCCAGGAGCTGCCAGTGCCATGCCCTGTGCTCTGCCACCTCTCTGGTGTTTGTCCCAAGGACTCAGCCATTGTCTGGTCTGGAGAGGAACAGCTCCAGCTCCACATCCTCCATGTCACACCTGACACACGGCTGTGCTCAGATGTTTTTCAGTCATTTCATAACATCTCCATCCTCTGCCAATCCTCATGGAAGCGTCACTGCTAGCCTCCAAAGAGGTGACAGCTGGGCTGGTGCTGCCTGACCTGGGCAGGGCAGTCTGGGGGACCTGTCACCCTGCCAGGGTGCTGGTGTGACTGGGGTGTCACAGTATGTGTGGGCACCCAGGAAACGCCACCTATGCATGTGTGTGTGTGTGTGGAGAGAGAGAGAGAGGGAAGGTGAAGGATTTCAGAGACATGGTTTGGTGTTGGTCTCAATGATCTTAGCGGACTTTTCCAACATAAACTATTCCATGATTTCATTATTTCCCCCTGTGAGGGTCCCAGTGTGTGTGTGTATGTGTGTATGTGTGTATGTGTGTGTCACCATGTCACCAGGCAGTGCCACCCGTGCCCTGTGCGTGTGCCTGTGTGTTTGTGTGTGTTTGTGCTGTGGGATTCCCGAGAGCTCCCACGAGCTGTTTATTTAACCTTGTTTCGGAGGCGGCTGAATTCCCTTTGCAGTGATGTGAGGCTTTAGTGCCGCCAACCCCAGAAATCCGGGAGTTCTGCTCCGCTCCTCTCCCACAGCACTGCAATTAGCAGCGGTGCTGCTCTGTGCCTGGCCCTGCATGGGGGGACATCAGGCCTGGCAGGAGCCTCCTGCACCCCAGGGAGAGCCCTCCCAAAATCTACAGGCTTAGGCTGGAGGGTGGGATGGGGAAGAGCCTCTTCCAGTGGGATGGAAAATCCATGGCCACCTGTGGGGCACGGGGTGGGGATGGGACAGCCCCAAATGCTCCCCCTGTCCTGCCCCAGCTACAGCTGATGCATCCCCAGTGGTTGGGGGGTCACCATCTGTGATTTCTGACCTGAACTGAGGGCAGGGCACATCCCACAGGTGTGAAGGGCATCACTGAGGCTCCCAGGGTGGAAAGGACTGGGTCTTGTGATTGGGGGCAGCGCCAGACCCCAGAGAAGGTGAGGCAGAGACCCCAGCAGGCAGGTAGGAAAGTGCCTGCATCTGCCAAGTCCGGCTTCCCAGAGAGTCCAATTTTCCTCTGTGCTGAAGAGGGAGTCAGTGTTTCAGCAGCCCTACCCCTGTCAGGGTGCTGGAGCTGAAGGGACCTTGGGGACACAGCTGCCAGCCCCGGAGGTGCCTGTGCCAAAGCAGGGCCAAGATCACAGCAGGCTGGAGCACCCCATGCCCAGGGTGTCAGGGTGTGCTTGGTGGCTCTGCAGGGCCATCGTGGGGAGGAGAGAGGGGAGACCGCCATGGAGAGCTCCCAGGCTCACCAAAATCACCCTGGGAAACAGGGAAGGTGAAGCATTTCAGAGACATGGTTTGGTGTTGGACTCAATCTTAGAGGACTTTTCCATCCTAAACTATCCCATGATTTCCCCTGTGAGGCTCCCAGTCCATCCTACAGCCACATACCAGGGACAGTGTTCCCAGAACACCCCAGACCCCACGCTCAGGTTGGGCGGCAGTGCTGGGGACACACCTGGTACCTTCGTGGCATCCCAGGGACAAGGACAGCCAGTGCCACACGGCAGAGCTGGCAGCAGACAGGGCACAGGCGGGGCAGGGAGCAGTGCCACACTCACTGCCCAGGGCTGTCCGGGTTTCCAGCTCAGTGTCCCGCAGGGAGCTCCCATTCCCCGTTGTGTCCCCTGTTGCTGCTGGCACAGGACAGAGTTATCCCGAGCTGCTGGGCCTTTCCCAGCTCCCTGCAGAGCCCAGCGCTGATCCCTGACTCCATGGGATGAGAGCAGGAAGGGAGCATGGCACGGCAAGCCATGGATGCAGCAGGGATGTCTTCTGTGGATGCAGACACAGCACTCCAAGGATGGCAGATGCCCCTTTGGCATCCTTTTCCCTCCCTGCCAGGGAGCAGCATGGCAGGGCAGGAGCAGGGCCAGGGGGCTCGGTGGGATGTGTCACGGCTCATCCCATGGGATTGGAGCAGTGGGACAGAGCTCAGCGCCCCGAGGAGCTGCGGGGATGGGGCTGGGAGCACAGCACACTTCAAAGGGGAGTGGGCTGTAAATATTTCACCAGCCCTGTGCGGAGCCACGAGGCAGCAGCGATCAGAGCCGGGCACGTCCGCCCGGAGCAGGCAGGGATTGGGATCAAAGCCCTGCAGGAGGCTGGCATGGGGATGCCCTGGGCTGCACAGCTGGCTGCTGTCCCCAGGGAGGGTGGCCTGAGCTTTGCTCTGCACCAGCCCATCTGGGGGCACCGAGGAGCTGCAGCCCCACAGGCTCTCCCAGGTCCCACGGGGAGCTGCTGCCCAGCCAAGTGCCCACAGGTGGGCACAGGGCTCCTGCTTGAAGCTGTCCCCTTGCTGCACCCTGCTCATCCCGGGATGGCTGGGAAAAAGGCCCCTCTGCAGCTGCCCTGCTGCCCCTTGCACTCACACATCCCACCCCAGAGGCGTGGCAGCTCCCGTGGGCACAGAGCCCGCCGGGGTGTTGGGGGGCACACGGGGCATGAGCTGCACAGCTGGGAGCTGCTGTGCCCAGAGGCAGCACTGCCACCTGCGCCGCTGCTGCTGCCCCCAAATTGAATGGAGTAATTCAGTTGTTTTGGCTTCCAAGAGGCTCCTGCTGGAAGCCCTGTGCAGCACAGCCGCTCCCTGACACCACCCTGCTCCCTGGCACGGGCAGGAGGATTGGCACCAGGAGCTGGGTTCCACCTCGGGACCCCCAGGGCTGTCCCCAGGAGGGCAGTGGGGCTCAGTAGGGACGTGGCGCTGCTCCCCATGCCCCAGAGCAGGGCAGAGGGACAGGGGAAGCATCCTGTGTGCCAGCGGCTTGCTGTGCCCGTCCCCAGACAGGGCTGGGAGGTGGCACCAGCCACCCAGCGCTCACACTGCAGCACTCCCACCAACAGTGCCGAGGTCTGCTGTGTTGGACACCCTGCTTTGGGGCTCCCCCGCTCCCGGGGGGTTACAGCAGCCCCTGGCAGGCGACTGCAGTCCCTGATGTACATCACCCCCGGGGTTGGGCTGACTGGAAAGTTCTCCTTTTAAACATCCTCCAGCTCCAGGGATTCTGGTCAGAGCAGAGCCTGGCTCCCACCGAGACCCCCAACCCCTCCTGGAGCACCCACCCTCCCCCGGAGCCACCCCACGGGGGTGTCCTGCACCACAGGGAGCACGATCTGGAGCAGGGAGCGCTGTTCCCTGTGCCACGCTCCCGGGGAATCGGGCTGGGTGCTTTCCCAGGGCGATGGGGCAGGAGGGGCTCCCCCCGCACCCTGCCCTACAGCACAGCGAGGGGATGGTGCCTCTGGAGAATTGCCGCGCCGGCAGGGACCTGGAGCCGCAGGCAGGTTTCCCATCACAAGCCGTGGGGTCCCGCACCCTTCCCCCTCGCCACGAACAGGTTTCACTCGCCGGCACAGCTGCCGCGGCCAGATGTTGCCGGGATTGAGGGAGGCAGGGCTGCTCAGCCCACAGCTGCTCCCTGCTTCGCTTGCGATTGCTTTGGAAATATTGTGTGTGCTCAGCTCTTTAGGGCTAATCTCCGTCGTGCAGCCGCGCCTGGCGGAGCTGCCCACGCCGGCCCGGCTGCTGGGCAAGCTGGGCGAACTGGGGAAGAAGGAGAGGGTCCCTCCAGCAGCCCCCGCGTGGGGCAGAGGCGGGGCGGGGCGACGCTGAGGAGGGGGCGAGGGTTGGGTACCACCCCGGCGATTGCTCCCCGCTTGACTGGGGCCATTAATCAATCGCGCGCTCTCCGGCAGCCTGACAGAGCCCGCGAGTGGCAGCGTGTGAGCGATCCGCTCGCTCGGCACCATCCATCAGGCCCCTGGCAAGCGCCGCGCGACACCCCCTCCCTGATTTATCTGAGGCCAATGGAGTCATGAAAAACAGCTGGTAAATCCTTCCCCATCAGCCGGCTGATTATTAATGCAGCCAAGTGTGGAGGCAGCCAGCGAGTCGGAGAAAACGGGGCCGGTGAGAGGCAGCATCTGGCCCGGGCCGGCTGTCCCCGGGGTGGGACACTCCCGGAGGGTGCTGTCCATTCCCTGCCACCGTGGGAGCAGAGCCCTGAGTGTCCCTGGGCATCGGGCAGTGGCTGCAGAGGTGACCCGGGCTGCTGCCCACGCCTGCAGCTCATGGCTCAGGTGGGCAGGGAGGATCTGCCCCAGAATGGCCAGGCTGGGGGGCTCAGGAACCCCGAATGGCCAGGCTGGGGGGCTCAGGAACCCCGAATGGCCAGGCTAAGGGGGCTCAGGAGCCCCGAATGGCCAGGCTAAGGGGGCTCAGGAGCCCCGAATGGCCAGGCTAAGGGGGCTCAGGAGCCCCAGTATGCCCAGGATGGGGAGGGGGGCAGTTCAGAATACCTGGAATAAAAAAGCTGGGGTGGCTCAGAACCCCTGGGATGTCTGAGAACCACCAGGATGTCCAGCTGGGGGAACTCAAAACCCCTGGGATGTCCAGGCTGGAAGGGTTCAGAACCCCTGGGACACCCAGACTGGGGTCTCAGAACCCCATCAATGACCACACTGGGGATGCCCAGGCTGGGGGGCTCAGCAGCCCTGGGATGCACAACCTGTGTGGACTTACAAGACCCCAAGATGTCCAGGCTGGAGGAGGTCAGGACCCCCAGGAGGGTCAGGCTGGGGGCTCAGGACACCTGGGAAGAGCAGTCATGCTGCTCCTGCTGCCCCATGGATGGAGACAGCTGGTACAGAGGGACACCAGGACTTTTCCAGCATGAGCACAGGCTCAGGATGTGGCTCTGGTGCAGGGAGAGTTGCCTGATGGAAGGAGGGAGAAGCCACCACCAGCACTGTGGACAGCCATGGAGCAGAGTCCCAGCCTTGTCCCACTCACCCTGGGGACATGCTGGGGTGTAGGATGCCCCAATCCCTGCCACCATCCCCACGGAGCCAGCACAGTCTGGGGGCGCTGCCACCATGGCACCCCCAGATGCAGCACCCACACGCCCCTGCCTGCCCCCTGCCTGCCCCACCTGCCCTCCCAGCCCTACACAAAGTCATCCCCCAGGGACAGAGAGACACTGCCCAGCTTTCCCAGCCCCAGTATTCCCCTCCCACCCCACGCTGGTGCCTGGCGTGCTCCTCGTGCCCTGCCAGGCTGTTGTGCCCTCTGCAGTGACACAAACGGCTCGGGGAAAAAAATCCTCTAAATTGTGTGAGTGGGCTGGAAGGAAGCTGGAAGCAGCATTTTCGTGGTTGTGTGCCGAGCAGGTGCAGCTGACAATTAGCTATCTCTTCCCAGCCTCTTCATTTAGTTCCTCAAGGTTATTTTGAAAATTGAATATTCAATTAATAAAAGAGTGGCTTTGCAGGGTTCTCGGTGCTCCCTTCCCCGGGGCGGATGTGCCCTCGGAGGCAGCTCAGGCGGGGAGAGAAGGGGGAAGAAGCTCATCCTCGTCCTCCTCCTCATGGCCTCCACCCTTAATCCCCCTCCACGGCCACGTTTGGAGCTCCCCGAGCCCCAGATTTGCACGGAGAAGATGAAGCAGCAGAAGTTGTCGTGGCGGAAAGTAGGTGACGTTGAGTCACGTTCGAGCCTGTCACGGAACACATCGTCCTCCTTCCCTGGTGTCCCACCCCCCACCCAAACCCAGCCTGGCCCCCACCAGCGTCACCCCAGCCCACCCTGTCCCCCGAAGCCGTGGGGAGGTGTGGGAGGGAAGGGGGGCAACTCCTCCCCCTCCCTCCAGCTCATCCTCATCCCACTCTCGCCTGCTTTATTTTCTTTTCTGCCACTTAAATATCACACGGCGATGAGCCAGGATTGCTGGGAATTCTGCTGCTGCTCCACAGGGTCCATGCCATGCCCAGAGCAATTCTCTCCCACACCAGCAAACTCCTTCCCAGCCCACATCCTCCGTGGGGTCCCCAGCAGCCCCCTCACCACAGCTGGATGGAGCAGAACATCCCATTCCTGCAGCTCCTCTCCCCGATGCTGCACCTGCTGCAGGATCAGGGCAGACTCTGCTCCCAAATAAAACCTGGAATGACACCCTGTGCCTCGCTGAGGAGCCTTGCTCCGTGCTGTGGTGTGTCACCTCCGTGTCACCGTGCTGGGACAAAGACCCTCAGCTTTCACTTCAAGCATGGCTGGCCACCAAGCTGGGGACAAGTCAGGGCTGTCCTCCTGTTCTAGGACTGCTGTCCTGATCCCACAGCATTCCCAGCCTCTTTGATTTGGCATGAAGAGCTCTGCACTGCTCGTGAGTCCCCAGCACCGTGCTGGGATGGGCAGTGCCCACTTTTGGGGCTCTGCATTCCTGGGCTCAGAAAATCAGCTCCAAAGTCCCACTGGGAGCTCTGCCCCAGCCTAGGATGGGCCAGGGGGGAAATGGAGTCAAGGAGAGGAGCTGCAGCTCAGAGGCAGGAATAGCAGCATTCCCCCAGGGAAGTGGCCACAGCAGATTGCCAAGGTGGCCAGAGCAGGTGGCAGCAGCATGGGGACACCTCTGTGTGTGATGGACGAGCGCTGGCTCAGACCTCTGCTTCCTCAGCTCTTCGTGGAGCAGGGCTGATGGCAGAGGGCTGGAGATTTATAATGGAATATCACTCCAGCAGGGCCCAGAAGTGCTGCGTGGGCCCTTTGGGAGGGGAGAGGTGGCCAGCAAGGGCAGCAGCCCCAGGCCCCTCTGTGTGACCTGCAGGTGCTGTCCCCCAAGGTGCCCTCCAGCAAAGTCCCCTGGGGGTGACACCTGGGGACATCAGGTGCTCCATGCTGAGAGCTGCATCCCACTCCACAGCCCCCCTCCACTCATCCCAGCCAGGAGTGATCACCGGGGAAGGAAAATTCCATTTAGGACACAGCTGCCAGCCCTGTCCTTTCTCTGCCCCCTTTTCCACCCCAAACCCTGCGGGGCCATCGATCCAGGAAAGGATATTTTTGCTTACCAGGGGTGCATTACCTGGATTAGGGATGACATGGGCCGTGGGGATGCTCTGAGCTGTGCTGGATCAGCATCCCAGCTCAGGGCTCATCCCGGAGCTTCTCTCCTCCTTCTCTCCTGTCCCCCCCTCATTTCCCTTTCCCAAAGCCTCGGTTACATCTTCCTTATTATCCTCCTCCCCGCGCTATCTGGGTCACCCTCCCCTGCCATTACCCCAGATAACTGTGAGCTGAGCGAAGGCCACGGGCAGCAATCTGGCAGCAGCACCTGGGAAACCGCTGCCTCCACGGACATCTCCCTGCCGGGCTCCCCCTCCTCTTCCTCAGCTGCCCAACCTGCTTCTGCAGCTCTTGAGAAAGGCAGGAAGCTCGCAGGGCTGTGGGCAGGGGAGATGGATCACCGGGTCAAATCCCCCAAAAGGACCTGGGGCCATCATGCCCGCACTGCCCCGTGCAGCGAGGGCTGTTTGCACCTCGGAAGGTGCTTTGGGAACGCTCTGCTCCTGATTCCAGAGGGGAAATAGCTGTGCCCGAAGGCAGGAGGCTCCCAGCCGGTGCTGCTCTCCCGGGGTCCTGCTCACACGGGCACGAACAGATTCCAGCCTCACCCAGAAAAAGAATTAAATGGCACCATCTGGCACTCGGGGAGCTCTTCCCCCTCCCGCCGGTGGGGAGAGGGTAATCCGGGACGGGAAGGAGGCCATGCTGCTGGAACAGGCACCAGCCCTGGCGGTGGCCAGGAGGGGACAGCTCCACGGTGGCCAAGCCTGGCCTGGGGTCCCAGCGGGTCCCAGCACATCCTGAGTGGCAGAACTGGACACAGCTCCTCCCTGCAGGGACCAGAATAAGCTTTTTTTGTACATAATTATATCTCCCAAAGTGGCCCAGCCTCCTCCCAGAGCTGCTTTTAGCTCAGCTAAACCCACGTGCAAACTCAAGCTGTCTGGGACCCCATCCTGCTCCCCCCTCCTGCCCAGCTGGGATGCCCCAAATCCTGGGCAAAAAGGGTGGAACAGCCTGATCCCAGCCTCTGTCAGCAAGGAATGGGGCAAGACACATCCCAAGGAGGGATTTTGGTCCCTCTGCTCAAGCTTTAGTAGAAAAGGGGTTAAATCAAGGATAAGAGGAAAAATACAGAGACCTGGCTGGACCTTAAGATCCAGGAGATGGTGGATCCCAGGAAATGGGGCTGCCACCCTCTCTCTGTGCTGGTGCTGTGGCCCAGCTGCCTGCTGTGCCCTGGAGCTGCCTAGCTTCCCCTGCCTGCATTTTCAGCGCTGCATTTCCCTCTGTGGTTTTCCCTGCCTGCATTTCATTTCCCTGCCTGCATTTTCCCTGCCTGCATCTCCCCAGCAGCCGCGGGGAGGAGGCTCCCGCTCCCCGCGATGGCATCAGGGTGGCTGCTGCTGCTGCAGCCTCCGCAGGAATACGAACCCATCAATTAGGCAATGAGTGCCTCGCCTGTCCTTGTTAATCCCCTCCTCTCCGGGCTGTTCTTTATTATTTACGGTGAAGGTGCCCCGGGATGCGCTGTCGGAGGGACGCCTGACAGGCTCAATCTGTACCGTGCAATTACATCCTCCTCCTCCTCCTCGCCAGCTGGGGAATCCCTTTCTGCGCTCCCACCGTCCCGCTCTTTTCCACATCCATCCCGCCAACAGAGCCGGCGGTACCAGACCCCCCTGCCACCCTATCCCATCCCCACGGAAGCCCTGGGACGCTCCGGGCGGGAGCCAGCCTGGAGCAGGGTCCGGGCGAGGCGCTGCAGAGGCATTAACCAAGCCAGGATTAACATTCACCGGCGAAAAAATAACTCCATCCGAGCTGCGTCTGTTCCGGGGGCCTCGTGTGCGGCACGAATGGAAGCGCAGCATCCCCTGGGAGCCCCCGGGATGTGTGCGCTGCAGCCGCGTCAGCTCTTTGCAAGGGCTGCTGATGCCTCGGCTAACGAGCTCCCCGCTGAATGTGTCCTACGCACACCTGAGGATGCAGCCGGCTGCCTTCGCCTCCTCGCCGCTCTTCTCCCGGCTGCTGCCCTCGTCTGTCGCCTGGCAGTGCCGTCACCTCGTGCGGGGAGCAGGGCTGGGGCTGGGCGGGCATCGCTCGGGGAGGTGCGTGGCCAGGATGGGTGCCAGGGTTCAGAGGTGGCAGCGTCCCCGGGCAGTGCGCCGGCGCTCAGGGAGGTGTGGTGCCCTGCGCTGTGGTCAGGAGATTGGCACGTTGGTGTCTCACAGGGCTTTGGGGACTGCGGGGTCAGTGCAGGTGCTCTGAGCAACCTGGGGAGCTGCAGAGGGGTGTGGGGGTTCCTTGCGTGATGAACCCACACTCACAACCCCCCATGGATGCCCCAGGGATGCCAGGACAGGCCTGGCACAGGCGGCACAGGCAGGGGTGCCCGGCTGTACCTGCAAGCAGCGTGTGGGTGTCCCCAGAGCACACAGGGCAAAGCATCAGCTGGGTTCTCTGCACACACCGCTGTGCAGGTGTGTCTTCCCAGCACATCCGTGTGTGCAGGTGTCTTCTGGGAGACACCCTGGGGAGCAAATCCTCGGGGTGCCACTGTCCTGATCCTCAGAGGGGCCGTGGGGTGTCCACTGGGGATGTTTAGGGGGACCTGGCCCAGTATTTGCCTCCAGATCTGCCCTGCCCTGCTCCCCAGCCCGTTTGCACTCCCGAAAGGCTGGGTTTTTCCTCCAGGAAAACACGATGTCCTGGAGCACAGGTCAAGTGCGTGGGCAAAGGCTGCAGCTCCGGCTGCAGTGGGCACTGTAATGACAGCCTGGGGATAAGAGGGATAAAGATATCCCCCAGCTCTGCCTCCCACTCCCCGCTCTGTGGGGAAGCGGCGCCTCGTCACCCCAGCCCAGCCACCTATTTTTAGGCTGTCACCTCCTTGCGCCTCTCATGGGTGGCTTTTATAAATAGCCAATGTCTCAGAGCACAGGCAGGAGCTCGATGTGTCCGTGCCTGGCACGGCTGGCAGAGACCCTGCCCAGAGGGTGCCCACGCCCTGCTTGCTGCCATCGTCTCCCTCGGAGCATGGGGAGCCGGGACAGCGATCCTGGTGCCCAGCCCTCCCCGCCAGCCCCCAGGGCTTGGGCACAGCTCAGTGGGGTGTTCCAGACACCATCCTCCCCGCTGGACACCCCGTACCGCAACACCTTCCCCAGCTCTGATCGCGATCCTCTGGGCTCCCCAAACCCCATCCCTGCGTTCCAGTTCCTCACAGCCCTTCATCTCCTGCAGCTCTGCACGGCCTGCAGCATCCTCAGAACCCCCTGATCTTCCCCACTCTCTTCTCCCGGGTATTTTGGCAGCCAGAGCTCCCCGAGTCCCCTCCTTGCCCGGCAGCACCTCCCTGGCACGGCTCTGCCCGGTGCCAGCTCTCGGTGGCCGTGAGCGCTGCCGAGTGGCGGCCGCGGTGCCGTAATTAGCCAGGTACGGCAGGAACACACTTGCAGCCTGACAGCTCTTCTGGAGTCGAATGGGAGCCAATTAATCTAATTAAAGCGGCCGCTGGCTCGTTATCCCTACACAGTTCACGGGGCTGCCTGTCCTCGCCGTGCCCCTGCCCACCAGCTGCTCGGGTGGTGCCCGCGGGTGGGCACGGCACTACTCGCCCCACCCGTGGCTCCGAGGCACCGAGGGCACCGCCCCGGAGGGAACGAGGGGACACAACACGCGAGCGGGGTGACTCTGCCCCGTCCCTCGGACGCCCGGAGGTGCCAACGCGCGGCTGGGGCGCTGGTGCTACCCGCCAGAACGGGATGCAGGGCGATGCCCCCGAGGATGCTGCGGGGTTTGCGTGCCGGGGGGATGCGGTGCCAGCCGGGCCTGGCACTGCGCCACGTCCCGGCGAGGCTGAGCAGGTCCTGCCGGGCGGCACGGCGGCAGCCGGCACGGTAATTACGAGGCGGGCCGAGGAGGAGGGCTGTCTGCACAGGTGTCTGTCAGCAGGGCGCTGGCACTCACGCCGCCTAATTAGCCACCCTGCCAGCCCTTAATGAGAACAAATGAGAGGCCAGCCAGGGCGGGGCTGGGCCGCGGCATGCAGACCCTGCCCCTGGCACGGTGCCCTCGGAGATCTGGTGGCCGCTGTCATTCGGGCATGAGGGGCTGCCACAGCAGCTCAGCCCCCTGTGCCAGGGAGTTCTGGCACCAGGGCAGGGCTTGCCCAGCCCCACGGGCCCCCTGCGGCAGCCTGTCCCCTGCAGGGCACTGGGTAGCACCCCCCATGCAGCCCCATCCCCATCCTCTTGCCCCTTTCCAAGTCCTTTGGGAGCTGGGTCTCCATGCTCCATGCAAAGCCAGGTCCTGCCCTGCCCTCTCCCCACTGCCCATCCCATTGCAGGAGGGACCTCGATGCCAGGTGGATCTGCTGAGCCTCCAGTTATCCTCTGAGCAGCTCAAGGGCTCCCAGCGCCCCACAGAGCATCCCAGGGCATGGGGATCACCACCTCCATGCCCTCACCCTGGAAATACCCATCCAGCTGCACCATGGCACCCAAAATACACGCTCTGCTCAGGATCCCTGTAATGTCTCCCTGTAATCCAAAGGCCACCAGAGCCTTGGTTGAGCACACAGCACTTGGCAGGAGCACATCTCTGAGCCCTTGGGCACAGGCAGGCTCCCTGCTGGAGCAGGGACAGGTGGCCTGGGCAGGTTGGGAGCACAAGGTGTGCTCCAAAAACCTCAGTGAGGCTTGAGGAGGCCCTGCAGGAGAAGACCACAGGACACTTGTGGCCACGTGGAGGCTGCAGCAGGGCTGAGCCAGCTGGAAAGGTGCAGGACAGGATGAGGGATGAGGATGAGGATGATGCTGCTGGGAGAAAGCACTGGAGCCATCCCAGCCCTGGTAAGAGACTCCCTCTGCCAAACAACCTCCAGAAGTGTCCAAGGCCAGACAGGACAGGGCTTGGAGCAACCTTCTCCAAGTGGAAGGTGTCCCAGCCATGGCAGGGGGTGCAATGAGATGGGTTTTGAGATCCCTTCCCACCTGTGATTCCACGATTCCGTGACTTGCACACCAGTGGGCACAGGGGCATCTTGGCTGATGCATGCCTGGGCTGGGGAGCGGGGAAGGGAGCCCAGGAGGGTGGGGGGCTGCAGGCCCCACGCAGCAGCCGGGCTCTGCAGCAGCCCTATAAATAAACACACCCACATACCGCGACACACGCCGGGATGCTGACGGGAGGGTGGCTGTGTGCGGATCCAGCACGGGGAATAACGGGACGAGAGCAGGCACAGGGAGACGCTGTGTGGGTATCAGGAAAAGGCACCTGGCAAAGGAGCCAGGAGCAGGAGGAGGAGGGGAGCTCCCCGGGGAGCTGGGAGTGCTGTGGCTCTGCGGGGGCATGGGCAGGGGTGAGGTGGCCCTGCAGCCCACCAGCAGCAGGGTGTCTGAGGGGACAACGTGGCATTAGGGGACATGAACCACCCTACTGATCACTGAGTACACAAAGTGCTCTCCATTCCTCCATCCCTGTGTGCCAACTGGCCTGTACCCCTGCCTTCACCCCACAGCCCCTCATCCCGGCGTGTCCCCCCAAGCACAAGGACCTGGGATGCCCCCACATGTGCCTCCATCCCTTGTGCCACCTCTGCGTGAGCACCTCTCCCTCCTCCCCGTGCTCATCCCCATGGAAAATCACCCTCCCATTGCCGGGGGCCCCAGGCTCCTGCATTCCCAGGGCTGGAGATGGATCCGCGGCGCCCCAGCTCTGCCAGCCTGGCTGCTCCCCACAGGCTGCCATCACTCCGCGGCTTAGCGAGGTTTAAGGACAGGCAGGGATGTGCCATGTCGGAGGCCAGGGCCGGCCCTCGGCGCCTGGCAGCGGGCGGTGGGATTTGCTGGAGTGCCGCAATCTCCCCGCGGCTCAGGGCTAGCCTCTCATTGTCGCGGTGGGCGCTGAGGGCTCGATGGGCAGCTTGGGATCGCGGCTCAGCCCCCTGCGCTCCACCGGGACTGCTCACCACCCTCCCAGCTCGGCCAGCTTGCCCACAGGAGGAGGTAGACTTGGACCAAAAGGCTTTGCTGTGGATTTGCAAGTGTTTGGGGTGGGGACAGGCCACCAGCGGTCCCAGCTCCAGCCTGACACAGCCCTGCTGCTCCCCCATGGCTGTGCCGGGCATCCCGCGGCACTGGCAGCAGTGGGAAGGGGTGGAGGCTGCAGGAGGCTGGAGGCAGCTGGTGACCGCGATGCTGCCGCCAGGTGGGTCCCCTCCTGCCGGACACCAGCATGGCTGGAGAGCCGGGATGGGTGGCACTGCCAGCAGGACAGAGCCGTGAGTGCCACCGCCTGAGCATCCCACCAGCCCTTTCGCAGGCATGCCGGGCCCTGGCCTGCAGGGATGATGGAGCAGATGATGCTCTTGGTCTGAGGCGAAAGGCAGAGAAGTGTTGCCATGGAGACCAGCTATGTCATTTTAAGGAGGCACGGAGGCATTCGCACCCATCCCTCCCGGATGAACCCCAGCAGCGGGAGGCGAGGCGGGTGGGGTGGAGGTGACCAGCATTCCCTCACGTCCCGGGGGGGTTGGCTGGTCCCCAGAGCTGCCACCTCACGTGGGACCCGGCAGCGAGGCTGCAGGCAGGGCTGCTTGCCCTGGGCGTGCCCCGGGGCCAGCCTCCCTCGGGGACAGCTGGGAGCAACTGGTGGCACTGGGGCAGAGCGATGGCACTGCCAGCCCGGCCTGAGCAGGGGAGGGGGAACAGCCCGCAAGGAGCAGAGTCCAGTACATGCCCCTCTCAGTGTGTGTCAGCACTCACAGCCCCTCTCAGGGCTGTGAGTGCTGACCGAGGGGCTGGGGTGAGGTTCAAGGTGAAGGCAGGAGCATCCAGGATTTGGGGATAATTTAAGCTTTAGTTAAAATGAAGCTTTATGTATCAGCAGCCCCCCTTTTCCTGCTGCGGGCGGGAGTGGGAGCAGCTCGGTGTCTCAGCACCTGCGGGCAGCTCTGGAGCCTCTGCTGGAATTCCCTCCACATTCCCAAGGCCCCACGGGAGGGAGGAATTATCCCGGGTGGGGTTAGACGTAGCAGCACTTTCAATGGGGACACAACAGTCCCAAACACAGAGGGAAACAGTGGATGCAAAATTCCCCCCCCTGCTCACTCCCTCTCCCCAGGAGCGCTCTGGTTCAGGCACACTCTGGTCCCAGAGGGCAGCCCCAGGGCCAGGGCTCTCTGCTCGTGGGGTGTTTGCTGTCCCTCCCCTTGACCAGCGGTCCCCTGGTCCTCGCTGGTCCCCACCCCGCTGGCACCCCGCGGCCGAGCAGCTCCGTGGTGCTGCCGGCTCTCCCCGGGGCTGTCGCGCTGCTTGTCGGTGTCACCGCTCCGATGGGGCTGGAAGGAAACGCGGAGCCGCTCCGGTAAGTGGATGCCCGGGAGGATTTCGGGTCGAGGGTCACCCCGAGGGCCAGGGGGCTGCAGCCATGGGGGACACAGCATGGGAGGTGGCCCAACCTGGGTGCAGCAAACAGAAGTGGGCGCCCTGCGGGGAGGGGCTCGGCTGGCACAGCTCCCGGGAGGTGCTGGCGCTGTCACCGTGCCAGGGTCATGCAGATGGGTTGGGGACACGCTCCCATGGCCGATGCTGGCCCAGAGCAAGGCGGCAGGGACCTTGGGCACGGGGCTGAGCGCTGTACACGGTGTGAGGTGTGTGCACAGCGAGGTGTGAGCTTCCCGAGGGGTGTGGGCGCCTGAACTCGGCGAGACAAGCACAGGCTGCAGCAGAAAGTGATGGCACCGAGCAACATTCAAGCACGGGCAGCCCGGGGATCCCTAGCTGGATCCAGACGGGCGCCAGCTGCTGGATCCGTCTCCCAAAACCTCCCGGAGCTCTTCCCCCTGGGCAGGGGCAGCGCCCGGCTGCCAGAGCCTGGCACGCAGCAGCAGCAGCCCGGCCGGGTGGGAGCAGCTCCTCCTGCCATGCCTGCCAAGACTCCCACTCCCGAGACTGTACGACAGGAGAAAAGGGAACAGAAATTCACGTTTTCACATTTAGCTTTCCTTTGTACTCAGCTAATTAGCGCCTGAGTCTGGTGATGTCATTAAAGCAGCACTAAGTCTTTATTGGGGTAATTTAATTTTCCCTTTCATATCAGGATGATTTCCTTTGTTGGGGTAGGTGCTGGAGAGGGGGAAGGGCCCGTGCAGACAATTGCTATTGTCAGGATAAATAATTCCCCAGAGGATTGACAAGGGGGGAGGTGGGCTGGGGGGCTGGGAGCTGTCACTCAGCCGGGTGGCAGCAGGAGCCGGCCAGCCCCTCGGCGCTGGGTGCCTCGGGATGCCTCTCCCCGTGCCGGGTGGGCTCCCCAGCCAGCGAGGCACCTGCCTTGGCCCCTTTCCAACCATCAAAACCACGTCTGCCTCAGCATTCAGGAGGTGGGTGGGTAATGCTGGGGGTCTCCCATAGAGCTCCCGCCCTTCTCCTATCCCAACGCCATCCCCGGTGCCGGCGGGAGGAGGGAATGGGTTCTGCTGTGGTGAAGGAGCCTTTGTGAACCCCCAGAGTGCTGGAGAACCCCTGGGCTCTGCACACAGCTGGGACTTGCAGGGCAGCAGGGAGTGCCAGGGCTGGAGGAGACCGGGAGGAGCTCTCGCAGGGATGTCCCACTCTGGGGGTGTCCTAAATGGGGTATCCCTGCACTGGGATTCAGCAAATAATCCCCCTCGGAATGCAGTGTGGGGATGCTCCAGCACTCACTGCCTCACCCAGCTGGGCACAGCGAGGGGCCTGGGGCAGCCCCGGGGTGTGGGACAGTGTGACAGACCCAGTGCTGGGGGTCGCAGCGGGGCAGGGGCTGCTCAGCATTGCACCTCCCTAGGACATCTCCAGAACAAGGCTTCAGCCCCTTTCCCAGCCCTGCTTTCCCCTCGCCAGTGCCTCCCCTCAGCCCCTTGGCTCATGCTGCCCCAGGAGGGGTCCCAAACCCGGGCGAGGGGTGAAGAACATGTCCCATGGGGTCAGAGCCCTGAGGACTGCCTCTCTTGGTCCCCACAGAGCATCACCGCAGCATGTCCCCATCTCATCCCAGCCCCACCAGCCATGGAGAAATTGGTGGGAAGCAGCTGGGAGAGGAGAGCAGCTGGTGGTGCCACCACTCTGTCACAGTGTCCCCAGGAGCCTGGGCACAACCCACGGCAAGGCTCCGAGGGGACAATGGCATGGGGCAGGCTGGAGCTGGGGCAGAGCTGGTGACAGGGGTGTCCTGGTCCAGCAGAGCATCCCCAGGACGGGAGGGGGTGGCAGGAGTGATCCCAAAAATTTAACTCATCAGGTTTAACTCCAAGGCCAGCTCCAAAGGAATTGTCCTTTATGGAAAATGGGAAGGGAGGAGAAAGCAATTGGAGGGAGCCATTTTCCAGTCACCCCTGAGTCCTTCTGTGATGGAGCCAGGTCCTTACAGCCCCTCCGGAGCCCACCCTGCAGCTCCCACCTCCCCCCGGAGCCCCCCGGGCGCTGCCGCCAGCCCGGGCGCGGAGCAGCAGGCGGGGGAGCAGGGCTGCAGAGGGGAACGTCACACCCGAAACACAAACACGGCTCGTTGGTAATTAGCAACCGTTTCAAGAGGAATGATGAGCCGCCAGTGACAGGCGGGCGGGTTTCTATTAAAAGCTGCCACGTGTGATCCTTCTCCAAGCCTGCCGGCCCCTCCTTACCTGGCGCTGGGGAAATGAGATGCAAACCTGACATTAATGCAACGTTCAGGGTGAGCTTTAATTGCAGCCGGAGCCGTGGAGCCGGGGGCTGGCGGCGCGGCCGGGGGCAGGGCATGGGCACCCTTGTCCCCCGCCGCCGGCAGGGAGCCGCCCGGAGCCTTGGGATGCTCTCATCCCGCCAGCCTCCTCCCGACCTTCCCGTGCGGGGCTGCGGTCACGAGGTGCTCTGAAGTGAGCTCTCGGCACCCCGCGTGTCTCCACAAGCCGAGCCACTTGCTGAAATGTTAAGGGCTTGTTTGCATCCAGCGGAAGGGAAGCGGGAGCGCAGCCCCGGCTGCCGGTTGCTCCTCCGTACCTTCCGGAGACGGGGAGGTGCTCATCCAAGCAGGGAAGCGTCCTCGAGTGATTCCTCCATGTGCTCAGCCCCAAAATGTGGCTTTTCAGCCCCGCCTGGTGGGTTTTTTCCTGGTTTAAAGGCCTTCCAGAGCTTCCCAGCATTCCAGAAGGAGCATCCCAAACATTAGAGAAGGTGCAGCCATGGCCAGGGCAGTGTTTGGGAGGTGGCCCTGGGCTGATGCACCGTGATGGGATGGGTTTTGGGGCAGGAGGAGCCAGGACAGGTGACACTGGAGCAGGATTTGCTCAGGACTGCAGCAGCCAAGCCGAGATAGGTGGCCTTGGGCTGGGAAGGTGGAGATGGCCTCGGAGCAGGGGCTGAGGGTGGATCTGCTCAGCAATCCAGTGAGTGATGGGAGCCAGGAGAGTAACCCAGCTGTGGATTTGGGAGATTGGCTCCCCCAGTCCCACTCTGTGCCATGAAAGTGAGGAATTAGTGTTAGACTGGGCAGAAAGGGGTGAAAGGGACAATCAGCCAGAGGGGCCAAGGCCACCAGTGCTGGGGACCATCTCTCTGAGGGCTGGAGAGGAGCTCCCAGACCCTGCTCAAGGTGTGAGCAGTGGTGTTCACATCCCTTGCCAACATCTCGAGGTGATGCTTCTCCGATTTCTCACCCTCACACCTCGATCCCAACCAAAACCACAGCTCCTCCCAAGGGGCAGTGCAGGGACAGCTCCAATCTCTGCTCCCTGGGACAGGGACAGCACCAGGGAATGGCTGGAGCTGTGCCAGGAGGGTTGGGATGGAGATCAGGAAAAGGTTCTTCCCCCAGAGGGTGCTGGCACTGCCCAGGCTGCCCAGGGAATGGGCACAGCCTGAGGCTGCCAGAGCTCCAGGAGCATTTGGACAGCTCTGCCAGGGATGCACAGGGTGGGATTGTTGGGGTGTCTCTGCAGGGCTGGCAGTTGCACTCAGTGATCCCAGTGGGTTCCCTCCAGCTCAGGATATTCCACAGGATATTGTGATCAATCTATCCGAACAGTGACCAGCCTGGAGCTGCTGTAACCCCAAGAGCAAGGCAGGGCTGAGCACAGCTCTCACTGCCTCTCAGCAGAACTCCTCTCAGAGATTTGCTGAGCCACAGCGAGGTTTGGCTTTTAACGAGGGCTGGTTGTGCTGAGCGGCTTTGGCTCGGCCTCCTGCTGCCCTGGGTCTGCTGAAGGAGGTGGGTCCATCTCAGCTCAGCTCCAGGCCTTCTGGGAGTGCTGTGGGTTGCTCCTCAGAGCATCCTTGGGGCGTTTCAAGCAGTGCTTCTGCCTGGCTCCGGCACTTGGAACTGCACTGCTCTAGAAGAGAGCTTGGATGAGAGCAGCAGGGTCCTTGCAGGGGAGATGTTGAGAAGAGGCGTCTGAGGACATTGGTGACATCTTCTGTACTCAAGAAGGTGGGCAGGTCCTGGCACTGGGTGCCCAGGGAAGCTGTGGCTGCCCCTGGATCCCTGGCAGTGTCCAAGGCCAGGTTGGACAGGGCTTGGAGCAGCCTGGGATGGTGGAAGGTGTCCCTGCCATGGCAGGGGTGGGAATGGGATGGGCTTTAAGGTCCTTCCCAACCCAAACCAGTCTGTGGTTCTATGATTCTAGGGCTGTCAGCTCTCCTTGTGTCTCTCTCCATTAGCTGGATCTTCTCTGGGCCTTCTTGGGCTCTTCCAGGGTGGACAGGGTGCCCCAGTGTCACCCATGGGTGGAGACACCCTCTTTCCTTGTGTCCAGCTCCTGGCTGCCCACACAGCCCTTTGCATGTCCTCACACCCTCCCTGCTCCAGCCATCCACATTGCCTTCCCCCCATCCTGAGCTTCAAGGGCTCCTTTGTTTCATGACCTGGCATGAGTAGGGTGTCCTGTGCCACAGTCTGGCCAGGCTGTCTTGTCCCCAGTCCTGTCCCTGCCTGTCCCCAAGCCACGCTGCCAGCCCCACACTTGGCAGTGCCAGTGGGTCTGTGCCCTGGCCAGGGTGATTTGTGTCTTACAGACACTCCAGTCAGTGTTGAACTGCTCCTCTTCAGACTGCCAAGGTCCAGGCAGCTGCCACACTTCTCCTCTCCTTAATGTATCGTCTGGCTCGTCTGTCATCCCTCGAGGGTGACAAACCCTCTGTCCAGGCAGTGTTTCCTAGCCCTCCTCCTGCCTGGAGTCACTGCTCCCATCAAACAGGTTTGTGAGCTGCTCGCTGGTATTTCTGCAGGATGAAACCCTCCTGCTTGTTTTTCCACCTCCACCCTCAGCCCGGTTTTGTCACCAATTTAGTCCTGGCCATGTGCAGAGGTCCCCCTGCTCCTGGACCACAGCCACCCTGTCACCGGTGCTGCAGAGGGACAGTCTCTGCTGCAGCATGGAACCATGCCATGGGAGCTCAACCAGCCCTGGAGAAGTCCATGGCAGCTCTGGAGAACCCAGGAAGGTTGTCCCAGCTCGGGAGGCGCTGGGCTGGGTGACACCAGCGGCGTGGAGGTGACGAGGGACAGGCTGAGCCGGTGCTGATGCAGCTGGAAAAGGCAGAGGGGATTGAGGATGGGTACAGGAGGTCCTGCCATGGCTACTGGGATGAGGGAGATGGGGAGGGGTCTCCAGACGGGAGCAGGGGGTGGATGGAACATGCCCAGGCCAGGGGGGCTCCCCCACCCCAGCTCACTGCAGAGGGGCCCTCGAGCGCCTGCCAGAGAGGCAAGGCGGGGAAGGAGCGGGGGGAGAGATCTTTTCATCTAAAAGGTTACATTTGTCCTACTTCCTCCCATCTCCAGCAATTAACTTGAAGGGAGACATCACTGCTAATTGAGCAGTGAAGATCAGGAGCAACAATTACGCCTTTTGACAAGAGACAGCACAAGAGGGACTGCTCGGAGGCTGAGAATGGTAGGGAACGGTTTCTATGGCAATATAACTTTCCTCTCTTCCTCTCCAGCCATAGAAATGATAAAAATGTAGATTTCTCCCTGATTAATGATTTAATGAAAATAAAGAAAATTCTTATATTAAAAAAAAAAAAAAAGAAAGAAAGAAAAAGGAAAAAAGGGGAAAGGGGAGGGGGGGAGGGAAAAAAAAATCGATAGGACGCAATGTTTAGCATGAGCCTGCGGCTGTGGGCAGGATCGATGTCCTTCTCCAGGCTGGACCGGGGAAATCTATTCCAGCAACGTGCCGAGGGCTCGGAGCGGCCCTGCCATGTGGTAATTAGGCAGCGGGCTCGCACGGGGAAACGTGAGGGCTGGATTCAGATCTCTGATCAAAGCAGCTGCCCATCAAAGCGCTCCTCGCTCCGGCTTCTCCGGCAAACCCCGGCGCTCGCTCCGCGGCGCTCCTGCCTTCCCTCCTCCCGCCCGCGCCCCGCAGCCCTCCCCGAATCCCGCTTTTAATTGCAATGATCCAGCCCGGCTCCTGTGCTGCCAGCCTGGCACACGGGGATGCCACGCTGGCGAAGGATTCACCTGCTGGGGAGGTGGCCCTGAGGCGGTGGCAGGAGGTCCCCAACGCCTGCCTGGCAATGCCAGCAGCCACCTTGGGTGAGGCGACACCTCCGGTCCTGCCAGATCCGTGGGAGCAGCGAGGAGGGGGATGAGGCTGGGGATTCTGTCGCTGAGTGCCCTCAGGCTGCTCCCTGCTCCACGGGCAGGGGCTGGGAGGGCAGGCGGGGCAGGGGCTGCGCATGGGCTGCTCCTGAAGGCACCAGGAGCTCCGTGTCCGTCTGCATCCATCAGCAGCAGCTGCTGCCTGCCGGGCCGTGCTGTGCCATGCCAGGTTGTGCCAGGCTGTGCCAAGCAGAGCCCAGAGGAAGGAGCAAAGCTTTCCAAAGCCCTCTCTACCCCCTGCCTTGCCAAGCACCCTCTGGCTTGCAGCACCCCACAACCCCTGTACTCCCCCGCTGAAAAACTTAGGGGTTATTTTTCCTTTTCAGGGAGATAGTTGGAGTGGGATTGGGACCATCCTGGGTACTACCATCACCCTGCTGTCCCCACAGGGATGCCCCCACCCCGTGGCAGGCTGTTCCCTGCTGCTGCCCTTTCCCATCCCGCACAAGGAGCCAGCAGGATCCCGGGATGTCCAGCCTGGCATCCATAGGGTCAGAGCTTGGGCACTCCAAGGGATTTTTCCCACCTCCTCAGTTCCTATTTTATTGCCCAACTGGAGCATAAAACACACATAAACAAATCCAACGGCGAGAAATGGGTTGCTATCAAATCAACAAATTAATCTAATTATAGGGCTGATTAAATCATATCAGATAAACCACCGACTCCTTCCCGGCGCTCAGCAGCCGTGCAGGGCCACAGCCAGCCCTGCTCTGCTTTTTTGGGGTCTGGCTGAGCTGTGGCACCGGCAGGGTGCAGCCCACGGGGCTGGGACCCCCCAAACCCCCTCGCCCCCCTCCCTTGGGTGCTGCTGCCGCTGCTGCCGTGCAAATCTGAATGGCAAATGCGGCTGCAAAGCTGACGATTCCTCGGGATTAAAGCTGCAGCTCCAGCCTGTGAAATGTATGCAGGAGCCGTCTTTGGAGCCAGATTGCTTAAACCTAAGCCTGCTTTAGGTATTTGAGGAACAATTTTATCAGGGCTGTTTGCAGAGCTTTGCCGGGGCCGTTCCCACCTCTCCGTGCGCCTGCACATGCCAGCGCCCGTGTGCACGGGGGATGCGCCGGAGCACCCGCGCCCACGCGGAATATCCTCCCTGCCAGCTCTGCAGGAGAGAGAACGAGCCCCGGGTGAAAGGAAAAATTGGTTTTTATGGACAAAAACACCACCCGGAGCGAGGGCTGGGGGTGCGAGAGTGCTGGCAGGATTCACCCCAGCAGGTTCTGGACTCTGCAGATCAACAGTGAGGCTGCAGATGGGATGGGATGGGATTGTTCCCCACTTCCAGGAGGTGCTGAACATCAGCTCTTGTTGCTCACCACGCTCCAGATGGGAAGGTGGTTCCTGGCTGGGGATGTGCAGGTTCCCCCGCAGGCTCCCACCTTGGTGCATCTCAGTGAAGGAAAATCCATGTAAAATCAGGCGTTGGCTCTGGTTTCACCCATCTCTGGAGGGTGCCAGAGGTTTTGCTGCCCCCAGCAAGTTGTTTTCCTGTTTCCAGGGCATCCCTCGCTCCCAGACATGGGTTATGTCAGCTCTTGATTCTCACTGCCTTGCTCGTCTCTCAGCCAGCAATAGAGGTGCCTCGTTCCAGGAATAGAGGTGTCGAGCAAGGATCTTTTATTTCCTAATGCAAGGTTACACCAGGGAGCTGTCAAGCTCAGCAGGAGATGAGGAGATCGATAGTCCTGGTGTGGAGCAGAGCTCTTTGTGCTCTTGGGGGTCCCACTTTGACCCCCAGCTTTGCAAGGGATCCCCACACCCCAGTTCTGGCCATGGAAGTGATTCTCCCCCTCTTCTCTGCCCCCAAGAAACCTCACCTGCAGAGGTTTCAGACCCCTTCCAGCCCTGGGTCCTCAAGAAGGATGTGGAGCTGCTGAAGAGAGTCCAGAGGAGGTCATGGAGATGGTCCAGGGCTGGAGCTCCTCTGCTCTGGGGCCAGGCTGGGAGAGCTGGGGGTGTTCACCTGGAGAGGAGAAGCTCCAGAGAGACCTCAGAGCTCCTGCCAGTGCCTAAAGAGGCTCCAGGAGAGCTGGAGAAGGACTTGGGACAAGGGATGGAGGGACAGGACACAGGGAATGGCTTCCCACTGCCAGAGGGCAGGGAGAGATGGGATATTGGGAAGGAATTGTTCCCTGTGAGGGTGGGCAGGCCCTGGCACAGGGTGCCCAGAGAAGCTGTGGCTGCCCCTGGATCCCTGGAGTGTCCAAGGCCAGGCTGGAAGGTGCTTGGAGCAGCCTGGGACAGTGGAAGGTGTCCCTGCCATGGCAGAGGGTGGAATGGGGTGGGATTTAAGGTCTCTTCCAACCCAAACCTATATGTTATTCCACGATCCTCCATCGCCCTGGCACACAGCTCATGGTGTCACATCTCCTGAGCTGGTGGAGAACATTCCCAGCCCCACATCCCACAGGGATCACGTGGGTTTTGGTGGCAGTGAGCGCTGCTGTCCCAGACCCTGCCAGGAGCCTGGGTGACACCAACATGGGGATGGTGGCAACAGCCAGAGTGCTCCTGGAGTGTCCCCTGGGCTGCTGGTGCCAGGCTGGGCAGTGCTGGGGACACTGAGATGGGGACACTGAGAACCTCCCCCAGCCTCACCAGGGGATCCCTGTTCAAGTGTGGGGGTACAACCAGCCCCCTAAATGTGCTCCCAGTGCCCCCCAGTGCTCCCCGAGCCCACCCCGCTGCTCTGGGGTGTTTCCATGCATCCCTCTCCATGCGTGATGGGTGCATGGACACATCCATGTGTGACACACGTGTGCAGGGATGTGTGTGCCCACGTGAGCTTGGGGTGCACAGGGCTGCGCAGGGGGCCCGGGGGGCTCTGCTGAGAGGAGCCATCTCCCAGCCCGTGCTGATGCAGTTCAGCAATCAGAATAACTTCGCTGATGAATATTTAAGCCGAGCGCTGAATATTTAAAGCATTCAATTATTTTAATGGCTTCTAAGTGTGACAGCGGGAGGGGACAGGGGGATGGCTGCCCCCGGGTCCGGCAGGGCGGGCAGGAACCTGGGGGCAGCCGCTGCTCGGGGTGGGGTGGGGGGACTCGTGGTGTCCCCAGCAGGGTGGTGGCACTTTGCATGTGGCCGGGGGGTTACTGGCTGTGGTGAAAGCCCTGTGGGGCCCGGCCAGGCAGGCAGGGGACAGCTGTGCTGTGCCACCCTGGCGGCCCAGGCTCTGTCCCAGTGCCCTAATTCCTGCAGGAGCAGCCTCGGCGTGTGCCAGCACCACGCGGTGCCAACCCCCTCGTCTGTGCCACCAGCTGTGTCTGTCCCCGTCCCTGTGCCATCACAGCAGCTGTGTGGCCCTGCACCGGTGCCACCACCAACACTGGGACACTCCAGCCCTGCAGACACCCCTGGAGGATGTGAGGAGCACGTGGGAGTGCAGCTGGGGTGTCACAACCTCTGTCATCCCGATGTCCCTGCAAAGGCAGGTCAGTGGTGACCGATGGTGACCAACGGTGACCAAGGCTAGAGTAGTGTGTCCACCAGGTCTGTCCCCAACCCCACAGCCAGGTGCCACCCCCAGGAGCTGCCCCAGCCCCACAGCAGGGAGGGTGGCCTGGAGCAGAGGAGCACTTTCCCCATGCGTGCTCCCGCAGCCATAAATATTCATATTCTTATCCTAATTTTCCATGTACTTTTCTGTCACATCCAATTTTATTTTAATTTCCCTTTATAAACCTTCCCAGCTAATGCACTCCCTGCTCCCATGATTACCCCAATCAGCCGGCGCTTTAAACACAATCCCTGCAGGCAGCTCTTGTTGGGAGCGCCGGGATCGCTGAGCATCCACGCCCGGCTTGTGCACACTTGGCAGCCACGCTCCGGGGTTGAGCAGAGCTCCTTTGCCACCCCGTGGTGGGCACGGGCGCCAGGCTGTGCTGGGCATCCCGCCGTGACCAGTCCAGGGAACAGCTCCGGGGGTTTGTCCCTTCCCAGGGGCCGTGGTGGCAGTGTCCTGCAGCGTGGGCTGTGGACGGTGGGATTTGCACAGGGACAAGGCTGTGCTGGTCACTGGGCTTTCCCTGGGTTGGTGGTTTCTACCCTGGCACTTCTCTGGCATCACCCTGGCTGTGGGTGGAGCCTGGATTTGGGATCACTTGGAGAAGAGGAGCAGAGGATGGGCAGGATCCCTGTGCAGGGGCGTTGCTGTGCTGGTCAGAGTGCCAGGGCTGTGCCATTGCTATTCCAGAGCTGTGCCATGGTCATTCCAGGAGTGTGCCATGGTCATGTCAGAGCTGTGCCATGGTCATTCCAGGGCTGTGCCACGCTGGCTGCCTTGCCTTGGCAGTGTCATTCCTGTGCCATGCCAAGGTTTCCCAGGCTCAGTGATGTCACCCTGCAGGGCTGTGCCGTGCTATGCCATGCCATGCCATGCCAGCAGCCCAGCCTCAGAGGTGCCATGCTTGCCAGAGAGGTGTCAGCACTGGCAGGTGCTGGAGCTGTGCCCGTCTCTCTGCCACACCCTGGCCAGGTCCTGCTCACTGCATCCCACTCACTCCCATTGCCTGTCCCTGGCATCCTGGCATGGCTCTGTGCCACCTGTCCCTGCTCCCAGCAGGCACCAGCTCTGCCAGGCAATGCCCACAGCTCTGCCACGGCTGAGCCAGCTGGCACTGCATGGGCACAGGGGCTTGTGTGCCCCTCTGTCCCTCACTGGGGACCCTGGGCCAGCCTGTGACCTGGGGTACAGGACACATCCCCAGTGGGGCAGGACATCCCTCAAGCTGGGCAGGACGTGTCCCCAGTGGATCAGGATGTGTCTCCAATGGGACAGAACTTGTCCCCAGCAGGGCAGGACCTGTCCCTAGCAGAACAGGATGTGTCCCCAGCAGGACAGGATGTGTCAGCAGTGGGTCATGACATGTCCCCAGCAGTGCAGAATACATCCCCAGTGGGTCAAAATGTGTCTCCAATGGGTCATGACATGTTCCCAGAAGGTCAGAATGTGTCCCCAGAGGGCTAGAAAGTGTCCCCAGCAAGGTAGGATAAGTCCCCTGAGGGTAGGGCTCATTCCCATCAGGGCTGGACAAGTTTCCAGTTAGGCAGATGTTATGTTTCCAAATCTCCAGTGGGGCAGGATGTTATCCCAGTGGGTCAGGATGTGTCCCCATGGGTCAGGATGTGTCCCAGTGGGGTAGGGCATGTCACCAGTGGGTTGGGATGTGTCTCATGTGCACCAGGACATGTTCCCAATGGGTCAGAATGTCTCCAGTGGGTCAGGACAGGTCCCCAGCAGGGCAGAACATGTCCCTGCTGTGTCAGGATGTGTCCCTGCTGTGTCAGGACATGTCCCCAGTGGGTCAGGTCATGTCCCAGCGGGGCAGGACACATCTCTAGCTGCACTGGACATGTTCCCAGCAGGTCAGGCCATCTGTCCTTGCCCGGGGGCAGCTCCAGGGTGGGATCACACCGGAGCAGGTGACAGGGCTGTCCGGACACAGAGCCCCGCTGGCACCCGGAGACAGCGCACGGAGGGGAATTTGTTCCTCACCATCCACGGCGACAGGAATTAAGGAAGCTGCGGGAGGCTGCCCCAGTCTCCAGCTGGGGGTTCTCCCAAAATCCCCCCTCGGCAGGGCCGGGGCGGCTGCCGTGCTCCTGCCAGCCGTGGGAAGTCACTCAGGCTCCGCTCGCTCACTTCTGAAGACCTCTTGATAAACATTTATAAACATTTGTAGTATTTTAAATTTCCCCTCAATAATTTATGAATAGTTATTTTATATACTTTAAAGAGGGTAATAATGTAAAATTTATAAGGCGGGAGCACTCAGAGTGGCAGCGCGGCGTCGCGGGGCTGGGAGCGGGAGGCGCAGCCTTCCCCGCCTCTCCCAGCCGAGCCTGATTGAAACTTTAAAGGCTGCGGCAGAGGGGTAAAACGGGGCACGGCGGGGACACCGAGGGGACACGTGAGCCAGGGGACGCGGGGGCGCGGGCGGGCGGGTGGGGTGGCAGCCCCGAAGCCGGACCGGAGAGAGGCGGCAGGTGGAGAGGGATGGAATGTGGGGACGGAGAGGGATGAGCGGTGGGGAGAGGAGGGAGAAGGGATGAGGAGAAGGAGGGAGGGAGGAGGGATGTGTGCGAGGGAGCGATAACCGCGGCGGGAGCGAGGGATGGGGAGAGGAGGGATGGAGGGAGCAGCAGGGAGGGGCGAGAAGCAGCTGGGAGGCAGAGATAAAGAGGGAGGAGAAGGGAGACAGCACCGGGCGCGGGAAGGTGTCAGGAGACGGACGGATGGATGGATGGATGGATGGACGGACGGACGGACGGACGGGGAATGAGCAGAGCAGGGAGGAAGAGCTGTCCGCAGGGATGTGCCGGTGTGCCCAGCACGGGGTGGGTGGGAGCTGAGCCAGATCTGGGGTCCAGTGGTGCAGGAAGGGTGGGAATTGCCTGGAGCTGCAGGGATGGGAAGAGGAGCATCCCGGAGCATGTGCCAGGATTCACGTGTGCCAGGCACGAAGGATGGCATGGGCAGGGGTTTGGGGCGCTGTGCCTGGGCACATGGCGAAGGGCTGGGAGGGCAAGGGGGTGTGAGAGGTCACACGAGGGTGTCGCTGAGAGGGGAGGAGTGTGCAGGGCCTGAGAGAGAGTGTGCAAGGTGTGCAAGGCCTGAGAGTGAGCAAGGTGTGCAGGGCCAGAGAGGTGTTCCCACTGAGTGTGAGTAGGGTGGGAGTGTGAGCAGGATGCAGGAATGAGTGTGAGCAGGATGGGAATATTTGTACAGGGATGAGTGTGAGCAGCTGGATCTGCTTGTGTTGGGATGAGTGTGGCTCAAGGACAGACCCTCCAAATCCTGCCCAGATTCCCAAGCGTCTTGAATGTCCAAGTGAAATCCAGATGGGGACAGGGACCTGCCACGGGGTGATGCCATCTCCCAGGCTGTAAATAGCACTGCCTTTACCTCCACACACAGGTAAATGTTATTTTGGGAGCTCCAGGGACGGTGTCAGGGAGCAGGGAACACACAGGTGAGGCATGTGCAGGAGCAGGGGGTGAAGTGTGCAGGGTGTGAGAGCATCCATGGGGAATGAGATCACGGGGAGTGTGTGGGGTGGGAGTGAGGAAGGTGTGAGTGCCCTGGGCAAGGTGTGAGGGTATCCAGAGAGCAGGGGTGGTGCCAGCTGTGAGCGCTGGTGCAAGGTGTGCCAGCTGTCGGCCTGCAGGGTGCCAGACAGGACTGCGCAAGCAGGTGACAAAGTACAGGTGGGTGCAGACACAATCTGTCCCCAACTGGGACAGCAATGCCACTGCATTGGGGCACACAGAGCACCTGGCACTAGGTGTGGTGCAAGGGGAGGAGAGGAAGGGGTACCCTGTGTGACCTGGAATGGGGAAGGCACCACAGCCCTGTCAGCAGAGGGATGATTTCGTTCTGTGGATGATAATTCCCTCGTTTGGGGCTGTCAGGATCCTGGTTAGCAGCTCCCCCTCCACGGAGTTGCTCCATGTAGTTGACACCGCAATTGTTTTCTGAAGAGAACACGCGACTCTCTTCTTATGTATTCCCTTTCCCGGTGTTTGTATTTGCTTCAAAGTCTCCTCATCACCCTGTTTGGTGACAAAAACTCATGTCTGGAGATCAGGGTAATGTGTTGCTTTTCAAAGCCCGGGGAGGAGGGGGTTGGCAGACATGGGTTTGCTGCATTATTTACTTCCCTGTGGCACCTTGCCTCCCCGGCAGCCTCCCCTCGGGGTGCTGGGACCCCACCGTGACAGCTGGGACCCTCCTGGGTGCTCAGCACCCCCCCACCAGCTCTGAGATGGTTGGGGGCACCCAGGCACAGCAGCAGCCAGGAGGAGTGGGGTGTTGGGAACCAGGGGATGCCAGGGTGAAGAACCCCCAGGCAGGATTTGGAGCTCTTGCACCCTCCCAGCTTTGGTGTCACTGTGTCACATGGTGTATGTGGCACAGGGGTGAGGTGACAGCAGTGCCCTGACCTGCACCTGGCACTGCCCCATCCCTTATCCACATCCAGGCTGGACTGGGGGCAGGTGGGGTGTGGGTTGGGGTCCCCTTTGCACATGCACTCGCTGTGACCCTGTGGCCAAGCAGGCAGGTGGCCACAGCCCTTCCAGCTAGGAGCACCCATGGTCACCTTGGCTGGTGGCCTGTCCCCTCCAGCGGGGACACAGAGCACACCCAGGGCTGGTCACAGCACTCCCTCGCTCAGCGTGGGCACCGCCAGGTGTGCTGGCACAGCCCCCCTTCCTCCGTGTGTTCGGTGCCACGAGCACAGGCAGTTCTCTATCTAATTGATCAATTAATTATCTCCAGCATTCAGCTGCATATCGGTTTTAGAAGAAGGGATAGGCTAACAAGCGGATTAGGCGCGTGTGTCTTCAAGGGAGCCAGCGAGACGTGGGAGGAAGGAAGAGAGATAGGAGACAGGGAAAGGAGGGATGAGAACTCGCCGGTGAAAAGGATGGGGCCAGGAGCTGGAGTTGGCACCGTGGGCACAGCTGAGGACGAGCTGAGCAGAGGATGATCTAGAAAGGGTGATGCCAGTGCAGAGGACGCTCCAGAAATGCTGATGCTGACACCAGAGGATGCTCCAGAAATGCTGAGGCGAGAGGATGCTCTAGAAAGGGTAGGACTGAGGCAGGAGGATGCTCTAAAAATGGGGACACTGAGGCAGGAGGATGCTCCAGAAACGGCAGGACTGAGTCAGAGGATGTGCCAGAACTGCCGTGCCAAGGCAGGAGGATGCTCCAGACATGCTGGTTGGGAGGCAGGAGGATGCTCCAGGCGTGGTGATGCTGAGGCAGGGGGATGATGCTGTGCCCCAGAATCACTGCAGGGTGCCCAGTGCCCACCGTGACCTGCAGCTCTGGCCAGGCTCAGCCTGTCTCCAGCCCCTTCCGCCCTGCCCAGGATGGCTGGGGACAGCCAGGGGACACTCCCGGGTCCCTGCACGCCGGCAGCACGGGCAGCACCCTGCACCTCCTGGAACCCCCAGACTGCCGGGGTCAGGCAAACCCAAGCAGCTCGCCGATGACGCTCAGGAGAAAGGACGGCACCAGTGTCACCCCCACCCGGCCCAGAGCTCCCCCGGCCGTGCCTGACGGTGGCGAGCCCCCAGGGATGGCCCGAGGAGGTGGCCACTGGTGTCAGCCATCCGGCCTGGCAGCGCGGCTCATTAACGCGACAGGCTGTCACTCAGGCTGCAGCCAGCCCCGGGGGCACTCCGAGCGCTGCAGGGACCCCTGGCAGCGGAGCGCAGAGCCTTCGCACCCCCCAGCACGTTTGGCAGCCCGTGGGGACAGCGGGAGGGACAGCGGGAGGGCTGCACGGCACCACGCGGCCAGGCTGGGGGGTAGGGGACAGACAGGGCAAAGGGAGGGAGGTGACAGAACAATCCACGGTCCCTGCCTGTCACCCCAAGACCCCCGCAGCCCCGGAGCGCCTCGTTCCCGGTGTCAGGCACTGATCCCACCTGTCAGCACGGGAAGTGACAGCCCGTTAATGACCGGCAGGGCTCCGCACGCAGCGGAGGGATAATGGTGTGACTTTCCCTCCAGCCCATCTGCTGCCACTCACTCCTTGGAGCGCTGGCAGCCTCGCGACACCCTCGGGCCCCCGGGCAGCACAACCACCCCACGGCTCCGTGTCATACAAGCGCTCAGGGGTCACGCGTGGAGAGAGTGAGGTGTGTGCATGTACACCTGGAATTCAGCCTGGACCATAAAATCACGGAATCCCAGAACGGTTTGTGTCGGAAAGGACTTTAAAGCCCGTCTCGTTCCACCCCCTGCCATGAGCAGGACACCTTCCACCAGCCCAGGCTGCTCAGAGCTCCATCAAGCCATGGCCGTGCGCACATCCACACACATCCGTTGGGATTGGGGCATTCCAAAACACCCCCAGGGGCTCGAGCAGCCCTCCCAGCCCGGGAATGCTCAGCCCTGCGAGCTGCCTGCA
The DNA here is from genome assembly GCA_024500445.1 of Entomyzon cyanotis. Lineage (NCBI taxonomy): Eukaryota > Metazoa > Chordata > Aves > Passeriformes > Meliphagidae > Entomyzon > Entomyzon cyanotis. The sequence goes on from JAKEPQ010000735.1 coordinate 2,255,494, forward strand.
CACACAGCCCAGCCCCAAAACCCTGCAGTGCTCCCACAGCCGCCACCTCCACCCCGCACGGCTTTGGGGACAGCGAGCACACGCAGGCTCCTGCCTGGGCACGTGAGGTGTCAGCACATCCCAGGGGTTCTGCCAGCTGGGAATTCTGGCTCGCCCCGGCTGACCTCCGGCCGCCCTGCTCAGCCTGGCACGGGCACAGCCACCTCCACGCAGCCAGGGCTGGGCACCCCTCGTGTCCCACGGCACGGGAGGAGCGGGAAGGAGACGAGCCGGGCTGTGCGGGGCAGTGACACCGTCAAAGAGGAGGAGGAGGAGGAGGAGGAGGAAGGGGCAATGCCAGGCGAGGCTGAGGTCACTGCGCTGCCAGGCCATGGCTTGGCTGGCTGTGACAACGGCGCTGTGACAACGGCGCAGTGACAACGCGGCTCATGTCGCCTGCCGGGTCCCGAGGGCAGAAAGCATCTCCCTCGTTAGCCGCTCGCCGCTCTCGGGCCGCCTGCCCGCCGCCCGCAGCTGTGCCTCCTCCCCGCTGCGCCCGCCGCTTGTCTCCCCGTAATTAAAGATCCAACGACCTTTGCCGACTGCCTGAGACGCTGGAACAAATGAACGGTAAGCGCCAGATTACAGCCCGGCTCAGCAGCCCCGCAAATCCCTTTAATGAGACATTTAGGCAGGGCCAGCGGGGTGCCCGGCTGCCGGGGTGGGCTGGCGCGGCGGTGATGGCATCTCGGCCAGCCTGGCCGCGGCTTGGGGACAACGGCACCGATGTTGTGCTGAGCCAGGAGCCTGGGGGCACCATCTCTGCAGGCATCCTGGCGCTCAGTCCTTGTTGCAGTGTCCACCGTGGCTCCAGGCTCTCCCACGTCCCCTTTTGTACCCAAGTGTGTCCCGTGGGATGTGGGAGCAGCACCAGGACAAGCATCCTGCGGGGACACGGGGGCTCTGGGAGTGGGGAGGGGGCTGCTGACACCAGGACCAGCCTCCTGTGGGGACACAGGGTCCCTGGCCACGGAGCTGAGGGACAGACAGGGTGAGCCGAGCCCAGGACTGCAGGGAGGTTGATCCCTTCCAATTGTAATATCAAAACCTGGAAAAGCTTGAATGACTGATGGGGCCGCGTGGCTGCGAATCGATAGGTGACACGGCACGCCATGTCACCGCTCATATTAGTGCCAAATTAAGCTGTTTACTCCAAGTTTCCCCGCACGAGGAGAAGCCAGGGCCAGCACAGGGAGCTGAAGATGGATGGTGGTGCTCAGGGGGCTGGAGGGGGGATTTTTCCTGCCCTGACAGATGGTTTGTAACAACACCACCTTCCTCTCCTCACCTTCGGCTTTGGGAGGTGGAGATGGGGTGAGGGGACAGTGACAGTGCCAGGACTCCATCCAGGCGTGCTGACCACCAGGGAGTGGGGCTCATCCAAGCATCCCAAGAGAGCTTGATGCCCCTGTCCCCCTGCTGTGACCAAAGTGTCCCCAAGTTCCCCCATGACAGGGTCCAGGACACACAGACACATCCCATCTGGACTCTCACTGAGCTGACTGGTGTCCCCAACTTGTCTGCACTGTCCCAGCATGTCCTGCTCCAGGGGTTATCCCCAGTGTCCCTGAGTGCCTCTAAATGGGGGGATTTATCCCTGGTGTCCCTGGGTGATGCCATGCAGGGCCATTTATCCTCGGTGTCCCTGGATGGCCTCACCCAGGAGCATTTATCCCTGGTGTCCCTGGATCTCCTCACCCGGGGCATTGATCCCTGCTGAACCTGGGTGTCCCTGCCTGGGGACATTTATCCCGGTGTCCCTGATCTCGGAATTACTCTCCACATCCCTGTGCCGGGTGTTTATCTCCAGTTATCTCCGTGGCAGTCAGTGATTCTCTGCCCCAGCCAGCTCACCCTGCCCAGCCCTGCTCCATGTCCCTCCCCACGGCTGTGACATCTTCCCCATTCCCCACCAGCAGGGGTGTCGTTGGCCCAGCACCCATTCCCAGCAAAATCCGAGGGAAGACCAAAAGGATCAGGGAATTCAGGTCAAACTCAGCCAGCGCAGGAAAGAAAGCAGCGATGCCACACAGGAGAGCGGCAATATTTTCCACCCTGGTGATTCCAACGTGGCTTTTTCCAAGCTGACCTTAATCTCCGGCTAGCACAGCCAATGCCTTGCACCTCGTGGTGCGGCCAGCCGCGGGATGCTGGCACTGGGGACACGTGTGACAGCCAGGCAGCGCCGAGAGCCGAGGGTGGCGGAGCCGGGGCAGCTCCCTCCTCCCGGAGCGGCGCGGGCGGAGAGAGGGCAGCGGGCAGAGGCGGGGGCCGGCAGCATCCACCTCATGCCTTTTAATAAAACATGAATTAGGTGCCAAGGCGTATTAGATTCACTTCCCCGGTGACAGAAAATCAAAGGCTTCTCCCATCTTTTCTAGAGGCGCGCTCCTGATTGATCTGGAAGAAGCAGCTCGGTGCGAGGGAAGGAGTCTATACACACCGAAACAGCTCTTTAATTTCTTAATTTAATATCTGACACGAAAAGATTCTCATTAAGCCAGTCAATGAAGCCTGGAAATACAATTTTCGTGCAAACTGTCGCTATCATAACTTACACGAAACTTCAGATGGTGCCCTGTAAGCGGTGTGATTAAAACCATTCATCTTCCCTGGCAGCCGCCCGCTCCCGCACCCCAGGGCTGGCCCCAGCCCCGTGCCCACCCCGGCCGCCCCCTGGGTGCCACCGCAGCGATGGGCACCCCCTGGTGCCGGAGGGATGCTGCGGGATGCGGGGCAGGGCTGTCGGGGGCAGCAGGAAGGGGCACGGGAAGGATCCTGGGCAGTTCCCACCAGGCACAGCCTCCACAGAGCGTCCCCAAGCCTTGGAATCCCCCCATCGGGGCATGCGCAGGAGGGAGAGCTTCCCAAAGACACTAATTAGGCAAATTAATTCCTATTGAGTCGCAGCTCTTCGCTGCCTTAAAACAGGGAAAAAAAAAAAAAAAAAGAAAAAAGAAAAAGCTACTTACTTCAGTGCTGATTTAATCCCAAAAATTGAGACATGGATTAGACCTGAGACTGTTCTGTGGGGGGTGACCACACACCGGGACCAGTGTCACCTGGCACCGAGCAGGGGGAGGTCTGAGATTTGCATGGGGACACGAGTCCTTCTCCTCCTCCTTCTCCTCCTCCTGCTCGTTCCTCACATCCCCTGGTGCTGCCAGCACCGGGCAGAGCCTGTGTTTGCTGGGCTCCTTCCTCCTCCATGGGCTGAGGAAGAGGATGGGGAAGCTGTGTGGGCACAGGACACCATCCTGGCATGGGGCAAAGCTTTGCTGAGCCTCAGGGTGTCCTCAGGAACCACCATGAGAGGGACCCGAGCAGGGTACCATCCTCAGCAGGGCCTGAGACGGGATTTAATGATTTCTCTGGCTTTCCTGCCTCTCTCCACCCTTCATTCCCCTCTCTGATGCAGCCCTGCTGAACATTTCTGCTCCAAGAAAACTCCAGGAATCACCCAGCAGCTGGAAATTGTCGCTGTTGAGCTGCTAGCAGAGAAAAAGACCCGGATTCTCAGCATGGCAAGAAAAGAGCTTTCTTATTTTGATTCCAACTTATATAGACTTTTCAGAGGTCACCCAGATTGGTCAGTCAGAAACCTCCCCCTGGGCCTGATTGGCCAGGCCTGAACTGTCCAAATCTCGAGACACTGTTTTTAATAACATCCAAACTTTATCTTTGTTTATAAAACACAGGAGAAAATTCTCATGGGAAAGACCTGTGCTAGCCACAGGAAATCAGTGCAGGACACCAGGCTAGCAGAGAAAAGCCACCCCAAGAACTCAGCAAATGCTGGTGGATCTGTGTCACTGCAGTGGGAGCAGGGAAGTGTTTCATGGAATCCCAGAATGGGTTGGGTTGGGACGGAAAGGACGTTAAATCCCATCCCATTCCACCCCTGCCATAGGCAGGAACACCTTCCACCATCCCAGGCTGCTCCAAGCCCTGTCCAGCCTGGCCTTGGACACTTCCAGGGACCCAGGGGCAGCCACAGCTTCTCTGGGCACCCTGTGCCAGGGCCTGCCCACCCTCAGGAACTGCTGTCCCAGCAGTTGGTGTCCATCAAAGAAGAGCTGGTGACAGCAGAATAGGGAAAGGAACTCATGGGCATCACGGGCTGTGCAGCCCTTGGCTCTGTGCCACCAGCCCAGTGCAGCCCACGAGGGTGACACCTGTGGGTGTTGGGTGTCACGCGCTGTCCCCACCCCAAGCATGCAGCTGGCCCTGCCTGCCCTCCTGCTGGGGAGGGGACACATTCCAGCGTTCCAGATGGATCCCCCAGCTACCCCAGCCAAGGTCCAGCTGCCATGCCTGGAAACCAAAGGATGCCCCAGCGAGGTGAAGGCTGAGAAGAGGCTCCAGCATTGAGATTGCCCCTGATTCCTGTGCCCTTCCCCGTGGCACAGGGCAGGGTGGCACTGGCACCACCCAACGGTGTCCAGAACCACTCCCCAGGATGCCACAGGTCCGTGCAGCTGCAGGGGAGCGGCAGGTGGATGAGTGGGCACCAGCAGGGTCACCCAGCTCTGCCACCTCACCTGACTGTGACTCCAACCTCTCACTGGAGACCAAACCTGCCCTGCAGCACCCAGCTCACCCCAGCCACAGCTGCCGCACCCAGGGCAGTGTGGCACCCCCGCGGTGGGGCACCTTGTGGGTGGCCCGGGGGCTCTGGGGGACACAGTGCCTGCTCATCCCGCTGGCAGAGCCGCTTTCCTTGTCTTTCCTGCGCGTGTTATCTGGAGCCGTCGGAGCTGGCAGCTCCTGCCAGCGCTCGCGCAGCCTGACGTCGGTGCAGCTTGAAAGTGCGCGTGGCGTGTTTGATGTCAGGATTACCGGCTGGCTGTATTGTAAATGCTAAAATGAAATAAGAAGATTAGAGAAGAAAAGCGCCGCTCCGCAGCGCGCGCCTGCCGATTGCCTCCCGCCGGAGCTGCTGCCGAGGGCGGGGGGCGCGGGGGATCCGGCCTGCCGGCAGCCAGCCCTGCGGGGAAAGGGTTAACGGGGGCCAAGCAGCTTCCAGAGGCGCTGGTGCTGCTGCCACCGAGCCGGGGGGAGAGGTGGACGGAGCCCTTCCCACTGCCCGGGGTGCTGGGACTCGCTGGCTCACGTGAGTACTGCTGCTGTCACCCCGCGGTGTCACCCAGCAGTGGGGCGGAGCGCGGTGGGGTGACGCGGGGTTGGGTGGGTGCCTGCAGCCTGACGGGGTGAGCTCTGCATCCCTTCCCAGGAAGGAGGGCACGGCCACCTCCCAGCCTTGGGAGAGGGTGCTTGGAGGGGAAAAGGCTTGTGCTGCCTCAGAGGGGGTGAGGATCCTCTGCAGGCCTTGTTGGGGGGTCTGGGTGTTTCCAATGGGCAGCGTGGTGCTGTCCTCTCCCTCGTGTGGCTGGCAGGACATTCCTGAGCCCAGATCCAGCAGCGGACAATTCCACAGCCCTCCTGCACCTCCTGCTCCCTCCACGAGCCTTCATCAGAGCCCGGCAGGAAAGAGGGAGAGCTGGAGAGAGGGAGGGAGGGAGGGAGGGCCGGTGCAGGGTCAGGCCCTGCTGAGCCACTCTCCATCTCCCGCTGACAGCACGGTGCCCCCGAGCACCTCTGCCGGCGCCCCGGGGCCCAGCTCCACGCACTCCAGGCTCTCGGTGGGCAGGAGGGCATGGGATTGCGGCAGCAGCGTGATTAGTCTTTATTTTGAGCTGTGCCCTTGGCCTCAGCCTGGCAGAGCTGTGGCTTGTCCTGCTGGGCCCTGCTGCCAGCGCTGGAGGAGGAGGAAGAGGAGGGGGAAACCACACCAGGATTTTGCCTGCATTTCTCGTGCTGGTCCTGCATGTAGGGCACAGGGCTCAGCCTCACACACCCAATCCCACACCCCTCCTGGCGGGATAAAACCTGGGTTTGCAGCTCCTTCAAGCACCCTGTGCACGAATCCCCCCTGGCAGCGACCCCACCCAGCCAGGGGACAGCTCATCCCTCCAGGAGTGCTGTGAGATCCGTGCCCACAGCCTGGCACCCAGGACTGGACCCAGCATCATCCCGTGCATCCCAGGCGCTGTTCATCCTTCACCTGCTCCTGTTCCCTGGCACCCCACAGCCTGCCCGGGCAGCCCCTGAGCATCCCGGCAGCCCTGGAGCAGGCAGGACAGCGGGCAGGGACTCTTCCCTTCCCTGCAGCGAGGAGCAGGAGCGGGCTGGCGGCTGGCCCTGCGCCCGAGCCATGCGGGTACCTGCCTCCTCCCTTCCCTCCCGCATCTGTTCCCAATCAAAGCCTCATTTCAGCCCGGGAGAAGGTTTTTCTCCTCCTGCTAACGAACGCTATTGTTTTCCCGATGTTTTCCAGAGCTGGGGAGCAGCGGCTCGGCCCCTGCCGGTGCCAGCTCTGCTCAGACACGTGTGGAGAGAGCCTCGAGCAAGATCCTGCTCCGCTCCCTCCTGCCGAGAGCGGAGTTGGATTCATCCCCAGGGCACAGCGCTGGGCTGGACGGGGGAATAGGGGGCTGGGACCCCCCCGGAGGAGGAGGTAGCTGGGGGTTTCACCCATTTGCCCCCCACTTTGGTGCTGGCAGCACTCGGTGCCTGGCCGAATGTCCCCATGGAGCTGCCGAGCGGGTGACACCCGTCACAGCACCCACACGCATCCCCTGCCGCCCATCGCCCCAGGCCAGGCTCAGCCCAGCATCACCCCAGGGGGTGCAGACCCTGCTCGCCCCCCACATCGCGCTGGATTTACTAGGGATGGCCTGGGCTGGCTCTGTCCCCTGCGGGACTCACCCCTCCCACATTGCCGCGGGGCTTCTGTTGCTTCTGCGTGCAATTAATGAGCTTTAATTGCCTGTAAACACATCCCCGGCAGCGCCAGAGCTGCCATGGGAAGACGATGGAGTCGGGAAAAGGGTATGGGAAAAGGAAATCGTAGTAACTGTTGCTACGGCTGGACCCACCATTCCCAAACTGGGGCTGTGGCAGTGGCCAAGCGGGGCTGCGGGTATTGCCCAGGGCTGGGCAGGGGGCACGGGGGTGCCAGCGCAGTCCCTGTCCCCCTGCCCTCCGTGCCACTGAGCCACGGAGCCACATGGGGCTCAGGCATCCCACCAAGATGGGGATATGATTGCATTTGGGGTCCCACAGAGAGGCTGGGGGCAGTGGGGAGAGGTCCCTACCCTCCCCTTCTCACTGTGTGTTTGGTCCCATAGAGGGACTGTAGGTTTGGGGACAGCGGAGTCCCTGTCCTACCCCTCTGGCTGTGTGTGGGGTCCCAGGGAGGGGCTGTGGGGTGGGGGCAATGGGGTGGGGTCCCTTCCCTTCCCCTCCACGTGTCCCCTGGCTGGACAGGCACGTGGCACTGATGAAGGCTGCAAAGGTCGGGGCTGGCGCTGGCGGCAGGAAGGGTCTGTAAATGCCATTTTCTAGCTCACTGCCCTGTAACTCTCCCTGACGCTGGGCTTGAACACCACAAACAGCACATTTTAATCACCCTGAGGGATCCCTGCCCCGCTCAGGGCTGCTGACCTTGCCCCCTGGCACAGGACGGGGTGGCACTGGGTGTCCAGCACTGCTCGCCAGGATGCCACCACGGCGTGGGGACTGATGTCACACCAGCACGGGGGTGACACCACCTCTGCCCTGAGTGGGCGTGGCATCGGTGGCACCACACGGGACACGTCACTCAGCCAGGGGTGGCAGGAGTCCCGAGGTCCCTGTTAGTGGCCATAGGGACCTGGACAAGGCCGAGGAGTGGCCCGTGAGGTTTAACACCAAAGGCTGGTGCTGCCCCTGGGGTGAGGCAACTCCCGGGGTCAGACTAGGCTGGGGATAAGCAGATGGAACAGCCTTGGGAAAAGGATTTGGGGGTGCTGTGGGTGAGAGCTGCACCTGCCCTGGCCCAGAAACACCCCCTGTGCCCTGGGCTGAGCCCTCAGCGTGGGCAGTAGGGGAGAGGGGAGTCTGCCCCTGTGCTCCCTCAGGTGAGACCCCAGAGACCTGCAGAGCTGCCCCCAGCACAGGAAGGAGCTGGAGCTGCTGGAGAGAGTCCAGAGGAGGCAGCAGGATGAGCAGAGGGATGGAGCAGCTCTGCTGGGAGGAAAGGCTGGGAGAGCTGGGATTGTTCAGCCTGGAGAGGTGGAGCTTTGGGGTGACCTCAGTGTGGCCTTGCAGAGCCTGGAGGAGCTGCAGGAAAGATGGAGAGAGACTGGGAACAAGGGATGGAGGGACAGGACACAGGGGAATGGCTTCCCACTGCCAGAGGGCAGGGATGGATGGGATATTGGGGAGGAATTCCTCCCTGTGAGGGTGGGCAGGCCCTGGCACAGGGTGCCCAGAGAAGCTGTGGCTGCCCCTGGATCCCTGGCAGTGTCCAAGGCCAGGCTGGACAGGGCTTGGAGCAGCCTGGGACAGTGGAAGATGTCCCTGCCATGGACGGGGTGTAACGACATGAGGCTGTACCACCAGGTTTCAGCGCCGCAATCCAAGGAAGTGTTGTCCCGAGGGTTGGGTGTGGGAGCAGCAGCAGCCGAGCGACAGCGCGCCCGCGCCGGAGATAAGTTCCTGCCACAAAGTTTCTTTCCCTGCTAATTTTCCGATTAGCCCCTGTCTGATGCGACGGCAGCAGCGCTGCACGGAGCTTATTCCGAGGCGGCGTAATCTTTGTAAGCAGCAAAGAGGGGCAGGGCCGGCGCTGAGCTGCCGGCAGACACAGCCCTGCGTCGGGAGGTAATAACTCTTCAGGGACTGACAAGCCGCCGCGAGGGCTGTGGAAATCCTTTCTGCGGATGAGCCGAGAGGATTCTCCCGCTATCCCCCTAAAGCCTGCGTGTCACCTAGTCCAATAAAAGGCATTATCGGGAAGGTGGGATTTGGTTCTGGCGTATCTCGGGCCTCCAGCCCAGCCCCGGCTGGTTTTGCATGAGAACAGGGGGGTTGGGGTGGTGCTGGGTGCTGCCTCCAGGAATGGCGATGGGTGGGGAGCTCCAACCCTTTTTCCATGTCTTCTTTCCTACCTGCATCTTCACTGGCCCGCGGCCACCACCCTGCAGCACCCAGCCCTGCACCTGGGAATGGCAGCAGGACCCAGCGCTGGATCTCAACCCCCCCACGCTCCCATCTGCCTTCACGGGGTGGGAGGTGGCGGGATGGGGAGTTTGCGGGGCTCAGAGCAGGCGGATGGATCATCTCCATCCCTCACCGCAGGGGGATCCTGCACCCGGTAACCACAGCCCTGCCTCCGGGGAGTGTCTGGAAGGGGTGCTGGGGGTATCACACCACAGAATGAAACAGCTCACGGTGCAGGAAGTCACGCTGGCATGGTCCTGGATGTCCCATGTCCCCTGCATCCTGCCTGGTCCTGCACCCCACAGCAGATGCCATGTCCCCAGGGATGGGGTGTGGACCAGCGCACGGCGACCCGCTGGTGCCCACACCCGGAGGGGACAGCAGCCCTAACTCCTGAGCCAGCAGGGGCTTCCCCGCTGCCACCCAGCCTGTCACAGCCCCGGGAGAAGGGAACCAGGCACACGCAGGCCTGGCAGTGGCGGGAGCACCCACGCCTGCTGCGCCCGGCTAATTTACTGTGTCGCTGTGTGCCGCGCTAGCCAATAACTTTGAAATGATGTGGAGATTTGCAGCCAAACCTTCTCATAAAGAGATTTAGGAGGGTGACAAAGATAATTAAACATCCTTCCCCGAGTATTGACTTGCAGCTGAAAGGGGAAAAAATAACTACATTTTTCACAGTCCTTTTAAATCATCCTGATGCCCGGCTGGGGCTCTGTGCAAATAAGCCTTGGCCTGGCAGCCGTGGGTGCCAAATCCCTCTCTGCCGGCATGGGAATAATGTGGGGGAGCAGGGAGGGACTTTGGGGAGCCAGGGGTGGCACAGGGGCCCAGGATGGCAGTGGGAAGGGAGGGATGATCAAACAATGGGTGACATGTGCCTGGCTGTCCCCTGGGCAGCCCTGAGAAAGAGGAATCAGCTAAAACAAGGAGCAGGGGAGGGTGGGAGGGACAGGAAAGGGGGACACAGGGTCACAGGACAGGGACAGGAGGGAATGGCAGCTGTAGGAGGACATGAACGGGTGGCAGAGGGTATGTGGGGACTCAGGAGATAAATCCCAGCATGGCTTGGGGAGAAAGGGACCTGAAAGACCATCTCAACCCAACCCTCCAATGTGTGGAGTCACGTCACCCACGGGACCTTCTGAGCCACCTGCAGGGGGACAGAGCAGCCAGGGGACCCAGGGAGCCCACCCCATGCACTGCCCTCCCCCGGGGCTCTTGAGGGCAGAGCTGAGGCCAAACCTCATTGCATGCATGAGCAGGAGAACCCCATTCCACCCCACCCCACCCTTCCATGCCCCTGTCGGCAGTGCCAGCCTCTGGGAATGTGTCGCTGTTGAGCCGCTAGCAGAGAAAAAGACCCGGATTCTCAGTGTGGCATAGAAAAAAGAGCTTTATTGTTTTGATTCCAACTTATATAGACTTTTCAGAGGTCACCCAGATTGGTCAGTCAGAAACCTCCCCCTGGGCCTGATTGGCCAGGCCTGAACTGTCCAAATCTCGAGACACTGTTTTTAATAACATCCAAATTTTATCTTTGTTTATAAAACACAGGAGAAAATTCTCATGGGAAAGACCTGTGCTAGCCAAAGGAATGTGCCTGGCAGCCTCCTCCCACACCCTCCTGTGCTTTGCCACCGGTGCCCCCAGCTTTGCCAGCTGGGTGCCCTGAGCCCCCTCCCCGCCTTTGCCTGGGGAGCTGATGCTGCCCCTGCCCAGCCCCTCCTGCAGTGGTGCCAGAGATGAGCCCATGTTCCTGGGGACAGGACAGGGTCCCAGCAGGGCTGGACACCTGGGCTCCAAGGAGGACTGTGGGGAGCAAGCCCAACCCCCACACACTTTTGCCTGGCACCAGAGTCTCCCAAAGTGGCAACAAGAGCTCCTTGTTAAAGCTGGAGGGCCCTGGGGCGGGATGTCCGTGCTGTCCCTGCCCTGTCCCCTCTCTGGGATGGCTTGGGGTGCCTGAGGTGATGGCTCGGGCTGCTCGGACCTGCCAGGAGCAGCAGGGATGCAGTGGCAGCACTGGCTGGGAGCAAGGAGGAAGAAGAAATTTTCTGGGAAATTTTCATCCCATCCTCTGCTTAATGGTAAAATTTACCGAGAGAGTGCCCTCTCAGCCGAGCTGGTGGCATCAGCTGGAGCAGGGGGACACGGCTGGTGGACGCTACTCGCTGTCCCTCGGCTTGTCCCTTTCCCTGGCTGCTCCCCGGTGCTGCCCATGTCGCTGTCGCTGTCGCTGTCGTCCGTGGAGCACGCGTGACACCCAGTGGGCGAGCACCAGACTGCACACGCGGGTCCCTGGGCACGAGGCCACCGGCCTGGGGATGTCACCCGTGTGACATTCCTCCTGCGGGGAATGGGGTGGCACCTTCGAGAGTGGCCACCCCCACCCGAAGGGTTTGTAGGGGGGTTTTGACTTGATTGGGCTGGGTGGGGGCATAGCTGGGGGTCCCTTCAGCCCCCAAGGTGGTGGGGTCTCTCCAGGGCTCTGGGGTCTCCCCAGGACCTTGTGGGTCCTGTAACTTTGGGGCTCTGGGGTCTCACTGGGGCTCTGGGGTCTCTCCAGACACTCAGTCCCTGAGCCCCAAGTTCTGGTCTCCCGACGTAGGGGAGTCTCTTCAGGATCTGGGGTCCCTGGTGCCATGGGGCCCTGGAGTCTCTCCAAGGCTCTCAGGGGTCCCTGAGCCCTGAGGCTCTGGGGTCTCTCCAGGCACCCAGGGTCCCTGCAGATTTGGGGCTCACCAGGGCTCTGGGGTCCCATTGGATCTCTGGAATGTCCCCAGGATGTTGTCCCTGTAACTTTGGGGCTTTGGGGTCCCATTTGGGCTGCAGAGCTCACTGCAGCCCCATGGCTCTGGTGTCACTGGGGCTCTGGAGTCTCCCTGGGACCCCAGGAGTCTCTGCAGCCTCAAAGCCTTGGGATCTCACCAGAGCCCCTGGGGGCCCCTGCAGCTCTGGGACTCCAGGGTAGTTCCTGCCATCCTGGGACTCTGGGATCACACTTGGCACCCGGGGGCACCTGCAGGCCTGGGGCTTTGGGATCTCCCCCTGCAGCCCCATGGTGCTTGATCCTTGCCCCACTCCTGGCTCAGGATCTCACTTTCCCCTGGATTTCCTGCCTCTGTCTGTGTCCCTCAAAGAGCCTGATGTCTCTCAGGTATTTACCACCCTCCTGCTCCCATCCTGGGCCCATCCTCACCTCCCAGCCCCTACCTCCTGATGCTCTGGGGTAGCTCTGACCCTTCCTGGCTGCTCCAGCTGGGCTTCTCTGGGACACGAAAACTCTCAACCCATCTTTTGCTTTTCTTCCTGGCTCTCTCGTTCATTCCCCAGGGGATAAACCCTGATGGAACAAGGATCTGAGGGGACTCAGTGCTGTGATTCACATTAAGCCGAAGCAGAACCATTTTCTGTAGGAAAACCATTTTCATTTCAATTTGCAAAGGCTTTCAGAAGCGATTCTCAGAGGAGCAGGAGTGGTTGCTGCCGAGGGGATTGGATGTTCTTCTCCAGCTCTGGAGAAGCTGGAAGCTCCTCCTGCTGAAGCATCCAAGCTCATTGATGGGGCTGTGAACACCCACATGCATTGCCCTGCAGCCCCACTCCCAGCGTGGAAATGGCAAATCCCAGCTCTGCAGTCTGTAAAGACACTTGGAGGGGTTAGGAATGTGACCTGGAGAAGGAAAAGAGGAGCAGGAAGAGGAAGGGACCAATAAGACACAGACAGGATGGAGCTGGATGCTCCTCACTGTGCCCTAAGCAGGGCCCTGCATGGCCTGACCCCACCAGGATCTGGAGGGGTTCCACTCAGAGCATGGAGAGATCCCTGGAGCTGCTGGTGTGACAGTCCCTTGTGTCATCCCCACACGGGGACAGTGTGGCCAAGAGCAGGACCCTGCTGCTCACAGCAGCCCTAGCCAGCCCAGGGAATGTAGCTCCAGCCACAGAGGATGAGGATGGGACTGTCATACCTCGAGGGCACATCCGAAAATTGCTCCTGAGATCAAAGAATCATCATAATCCCAGAATGGCTGGGGCTGGAAGGGACCTTAAAACTCATTCAGTGCCATCCCCTGCCATGGCAGGAACATCTTCCACTATCCCAGGTTGCTCCAAGCCCTGTCCAGCCTGGCCTTGGACACTGCCAGGGATCCAGGGGCAGCCACAGCTTCTCTGGGCACCCTGTGCCAGGGCCTGCCCACCCTCTCAGGGAGGAATTCCTTCCCAATATCCCATCTATCCCTGCCAGAGCAGAGGGCCTCCAGCCCTTGGAGCATCTCAGTGGCCTCCTCTGGGCTCACTCCAACAGCTCATTGAACTTGAAGGAGATGTGACAGAGGCAGCATTAACGTGTGGCTTCACATTTGCTACAATCACCTTCCTCCTCCCTTGGGCACCTCTGAGCAGCACCATCCAGATCCCAGCCTTGGCTCCAAAAGAGCCAAAAGCAGTGGTGAAGGGACTGGTTGGAGCCCTGAGTGCTTCCAGGTGGGATGTGGGAACCCAGCTCAGCTCAGCTGGTGGCCTGCAGGGGGACATGATGGTGACCAGCCAGCTCCTGGGTGGCTGCACTCTTTTCCATCTTGAACACCGACCCTAGGGACTGCTGCAGAAGAGAAGAAAGCAATTTCCATCCAAGTTTCCAGCTGGAACAGCCAGGGAGAGAAATGCTCCTGTGTCTGAGGTGCAGAGCAGAGCTGGTTCCACCTCAGTGGTGCTGTGCAAGCAGCTGCTCCTTCCCACAGGGCCTGTGGGAGCTTCTCCATGCCAGGACTGCAGTGCAGCTCTTTCACCCCATGGACACACCTTGGGGCTCCAGAGCCCCCAGCCTCAGGTCTTACCCACCCCACACATCCACAGGAGGCCTCTCTGGGCTGTGCCAGGCTCCTGCAGGTTTTGGGTGACTGTCCCCCCGTGCACAGGGACACACAGGTGTGCCCACACTCACACACCCCATGGCACACTGCAGCAACGGGGTCAGGCAGCTGTGGGCCATAAATCTGTCCAGCCAGACCTGTTCCCTGCTCTGCAGCCCCAAGGCCACCCCAAGGTCTTTCCAACCCGGCATCTGCCCCTCCCTTCCCACTGCGGCAGCTCTTTAGCCAAGCGTGGCATCAACAGCTCTGCCCCTGGAGCATCCCAAGCTGGGAGGCACAGCCCCACGGCCAGCCTGGGTGCCTGGAGGAGCTGCAGGGACAGCCACAGGCAGCCCTGCTCCCCAGCAAGGCTCTGGGAGCAGCTGCAGCTCTCCAGCTTTCTCCCTGCTCTCCCTTCCGTGAGTTTTCCCCCATTCCTCAGTGCCCAGGTGATGCTGATCCCAAGGTTGGCACTGGGGTTGATCCCCATCCTCGTCACAGGGTTGGGTGAGGAGGGAGTTGCACCTTTGCCTTGCAGGTGAGGCTAACCCAGGTGGCAGAGGTGTGAGAGTGGGAGAGCCTCATTCCAAGTGGACCCCAAGAAAACCAAAATTCGAGTCAAGAGAAACCTTGTGGACATCAACAAGATGGGCAAGATAAGCCCAGGTTTCACGCAGGCTGGGGAGTGAGGGGCTGAGCAGGATCCCAGTGAAAGGAGCAGGGACAAGGTCCTGGATAAGGTTCTGGACAAGAGGATGGACAAATGGGACAAGCTGCATCCTGGGCAGCATGAGGAGGAGTGCAGCCCCTGATCCCTCCATGCAGCATCATGGAACCCCAAACTCTGCACCCAGAGAGGTTCCCCAGCCCAGGGAGAGGCAGAGGGGCTGGAAGAGGACCAGCAGATGTGGCTGGTGGGGTTGGAGCCTGGGGCTGCAAGAGTGGTGGGCTGGGATCTGCCATCACCCTGTAGGTGCACTGGGGACAGAGCCAGTCCCTCTCCATAGGGTATGACATGTACCAAAGGACAAGGGACATGAATTGCAGCTTCAGGGTGGGCAGGAGAATTGATATTTTTTCCTGAGGAGGTGGTACAGCTGTGGGACCTGCCACCAGCAAGGTGGGCAATTCCATCATTCCAGGCTGGGTAAAGCCTGGCTGACCTCTCCTGTGCTGGTGTTGTCCTGCTCGGGGTGGGATCGGGGGCTGGACGTCCCCTGGGGGTGCCTCATCCTGTGACCCCAGAGAGGGGCAACCTGCCCCCTGCAAGTTCTGTCCCTCCCCACAGCAGAGCCCTCTCCACAGCCCCAGAACACCGTGACAGCCAAGGTCCTGTGCACCGGACCGTGCCCCCACCCCCGGGCCCGCTCTGGCCCACATCCCACGGCTGCTGAAGCAGGGAGGCCCGGCCGCTGCTCCTGGCATCAGCTGATCCTTCCAGCCAGCCCGTGCTGCAAAGTCAGGCACAGAGATTGCCGGGGCGCCGGCGAGGGGACAGCAGGGGTGGCAGCACGGGGGGCTCGGCGAGCCGGGGGCAGCTGTGCCCTGAAAGCCGAGCCACCTGCGCGCTGCTACCTGCTGAATAATAGAGGAGCTGACAGCCAGCGGAGAGAAATGTGATGCTGGTGAGCCAGCCCGGGAAGACATCTGAGCTGCCGGCAGCTGCGATAGCAACTGCAGCCAAGGAGCCTTGCAGCCCCTGCTCCGCGCGGCGCGGCGCGGCCGGGCTGCCCGCAGCTCCCTGCCCATCCCGGGGGCCGGGCGGCCGGGCCCGCTGCAGGGGCACGGGCTGGGGCCTGGCACGATGATGTGAGCTGCAGCGGGCACCCAGCGAGGCACAGCTCAAGGGCAGAGCTGGGTTTCCCGGGAGGTGAGGCAGAGGCAGCCCGTGCCCGCCCGGGGGGCAGCAGCTCAGCCCCATGTCCAGAGGAGGGGAGATGGTTTATATCCCGGATGACTCCGACTTCAGCTCCTTCAGGGACCAGTGCGAGAGCCTGGAGGGCTGGCACTGCCGGTATAACAAGGCTGGCGTGACCGTGTGGAGTCAGGGCCAGGAGGAAAGCTGCACCGTGCAGAAAATCAAGGTAAGCAGTCTCTTCCCCGCCCCAGCCGTGTGCCCGGCGGCTCCCGAGGGTCCCTGGGGACTGACCCGCGCTGGAGGTGTGCAGTCCAACCTGCCTGGGGCTGTTTCTGTCCCGAATTCCAGGGCTGGCAGGGTTAGACCCCCAAAGGTGTTTCCCAGCTGCTCCGCAGGCTCCTGCTGCCCGCCGCAGGGCTTTACCTGCCGGGATCCCTGCAGCCCCCTGCCGTGTGGGCTGACCCTGATCCGACACGGGCGGGAAGGCCCTGGCATCAGTTACGTTATGGAGATGGCCCTGCCGGGAGCCCCCGAGCATGAGACAGGCTCAGGGGATACCTCCTCGGTGTCCTTTCCCTGGCTCTGCCATCCTGGGGCACGTCCCCTCACATCCTCACGGGATGAGATCCCGTAAAACCACCCAAGCGCCGTCTCGGGAGGTTTGTCACTTCCAGGGGTGCTGCAGAGGGACAAGGAGGTTCAGCCATCCCTCAGGTACCTTGCTGCTCATCTACACAGCCCTGGTGACACTGCCAGGTGGCCCTGGGCACATCAGGAGTGGCTGCAGGGTGCTGGGGGCACTGGGTGAGCGCTGTGTGGGAGCGTCCTGCAGGTCCATGGTGGCATCATGGCCTTTGGCTTTTCTGGTCATCGGGAATCCAGACTCCTGGGCAGGGATGGGATCTGCCAAAGCAAGGAGAGGCAGAGCAGCTGACCTGCAGGACAGCCCAGCTGACGGAGAGAGAGTTCAACCAGGAGTGTTAGGGGAGGGTTGCCATGGCCTGGAGAGCAGGGAAGGCATGGGGAGGTGGTGAGGAGGGACACAGCAGCTGGAAAGGGCTCTTCCACTGCTCTCCTGAACACAAAATCACCAGAAACACCTCTTCTGCAGCAGGGGGGCACGAGGAGGAGCTGGGCACACACTGCTGCCATGGACAGAGACCCTTCAGGGGCAGGGTGAGGAGGAGGAGCAGCACTCTCAGCACAGCTGTAGCTGCAACACACATTTCCTTGGTGCCACGAGCCAGGGAAGAGCTTCTGCACGTGGGTCAGGGAGCATTTCAGCCAGCTGGGCATGCACAGCTCCACAGGAGCAGGGAGTGCTGAGAGGTCAGGCCAACATCTCTGGGAAGTCCTGGGGACTGCAGCAGGTCCCTGATACCTGGGAAGAGGCAAACATCACATCCCCCTCCCAAAAGGAAGCTCCTGGGCACTGGGGGCTGCTGTGTCACCTCCATCCCTGGGAAGGACAGGGAGAATGTGCTCCTGGAAGCCATGTCCTGAAGGAGAAGGACAGTGGTGACAGCAGCAAGGACCTGCCAAGGGTAAATCATGCCTGAGCAGCCTGATTGCCTCGTGCAGGGAGAGAACTGGCTCTGTGGGTGTGGGGAGCTCTGGCAGGTCCAGCCTTGGACAGGGCTTCCCGTAGTCTCTGTGTCGCCACAGCAGTGAGGTCTGGCCTGGAGCAGTGCATGCTGCTCAGAGCGACCAGGACAGGCTGGCAGGAACCCCTGGAGTCCAGCCAAGGTCAAACCCTCAGCCTGGCAGAGGGGGTGCAGTTCTGTCCCCCCTGCCACCACCGAGCCCCACAGAGGGGCCCCCAGGCAGGTCCAGGGGAGTCAGGGACAATCACCCAGTCTGTTCAGTGCAATAATGTGGTTTTTTCTTGCCCTGGAGAGGGCCTGGGCACGATGCAGGGGTTGTCACTGCCCAGAGCCCCTTCCCAAAATGTGGGATGGAGGATGCCACCCAGTCTGAGCTGCAGAGCTCTCTTGGGGTCAGAAGAGCCTGTCTTTCCATTAACTGAGGGAGTTAATTAACGCAGAGATTCCCTGGAGCTTTGGATTTTTTCCACCTGAACTCCCTGCGGATGGCTCTGGGCTCTGTTCCTTCCCCATCCCAGCTGATCACCTGCTGTGCCTGGCAGGAGAGGGGTGCTGGACAGGCTTTAGTGGGGAATTTGGGAGATGCAACACTGTGATAACCAGAGCTTCCAGGAGGCCCACGAGCTCCACCTCCAGCTGGAAATATCCCTCACCCTGCAGCAGCAGCACCTCCAGGCCCAGCTGGGAGGGTGTAGCCAAGGAGGGAGAGCAGGAGGAGGGGGCTGGATGCTCCCACCCTCCCCCCGGTGCCCCGGGGACTGCAGCGCAGCTCCGAGCCGGGTCTGGGCTCGAGTCCAGCCCGCCGGGCACTAACCATCACCCAGGCCACCGGGGAAAGCTTGCCCGAGATTGATGGGACCTGCCAGGCTCAGAGGGCCATCTCCAGTTACACGACAGCTCATCAAAGATGCAAGGGCTCTAACGAGGAGCAGATGACATCTCCGTGCTGCCGGCGCGGAGCGGAGCAGGGCGGCCGCCTTCATCAATAATGCACGGGCTGGCGCGGCCCGGCAGCTCCGCGGCTCCGGTTACAGCGCGGCCGGACAGCCCCCCGGGACCGGACCGCACACCCGAGAGCATCGGGGAGGAGCACGGGCATCCCTCTGATTGCCCTGCGAGGCCATGGGGTGAGGGGACAGGGCAGGTCCTCGGGCATCTGGATCACCAGGCATCTGGTTGAGGGCAGGAGGGCTTTCTAACCCTGCTCTGGCTGCTGCAGCGGCTCTGGGGCTGTCCTGCAGCAGGGACCGTGTGTGCAGAGCATCCTCCGTGGCACAGGGACACAGGACAGCCCCAAGTCCTTGTTCCCAGGAGGCACAGGGGCACGGGACAGCCCCAAATCCTTGTTCCCAGGAGGCACAGGGACACGGGACAGCCCCAAATCCTTGTCCCCAGGTGGGTAACGGGACACGGGACAGCCCCAAATCCTTGTCCCCAGGAGGCACAGGGACACGGGACAGCCCAAAGTCCTTGTCCCCAGGTGGGCACAGCTCCAGGGCTGGGTGCTGCCCCCGCCCCTCTCCCCACAGACCCGCATCTCCTGCAAGGATGTCCCCGCCGAGACCCTCTATGACGTGCTGCACGACACCAGCTACCGCAAGAAATGGGACTCCAACATGATCGAGACCTACGACATCGGGCGCCTCACCGTCAACGCTGATGTGGGATACTACTCCTGTGAGCAGCCCCCGAGACCCCCAGGGCCCCCTCCCCAACCCCAGAGCCCTGTGGGGTGTGTGGGGCCACGGGGGCTGGCGTGTAACAGGATCTGTCCGCAGGGAAGTGCCCGAGCCCCCTGAAGAACCGCGATTTCGTCACGCTGCGCTCCTGGCTGCCCCTGGGCAATGACTACATGATCATCAACTACAGCGTCAAGCACCCGGTGAGCCCCTGGGTGCCTCCAGCCCCGGCAGGGCAGCCCGCGGGCACGGGCAGGGCTGGGCAGGCTCTGAGGCGCTCCGAACGCGATCTCTCGGCAGAAATACCCGCCCCGGAAGGATTTCGTGAGGGCCGTGTCCCTGCAGACGGGCTACCTGATCAAGGCGAACGGTGACGGTGCCTGCATCCTCTATTACCTCACGCAGGTGGACCCTCGCGGTGAGTGCAGCGGAAGGGCAGGGGGCTCACCCAGGGCGCACCCACCCTGGCTCTCCGTCACCCAGGCACCGGGAGCGGGGACAGCCCGAGGAAGGAGGGGTGCCGACCCCGGCTCTGGGGGTGTCAGGCTGGCACGGAGTGCTGCAGGCTCGCGGTGCCTCCCCGGGCTGTGACGGGGCTTTGGGCTCTTGCAGGGTCGCTGCCAAAGTGGGTGGTGAACCGCGTGTCCCAGTTCGTGGCACCAAAGGTAAGTGGGGTGTGTGGCGGGTGGTGGGAGGCGCGGGCAGCAGGGATGAGCTGCCCAAATTACCCCTGCCTGGGGGCAGGACGGGTGGCCCAGGGCTCCCAGGATGGGTGCTGGAGGACCCAGAACTCATGGGAAAGGTGATGGGAGACCCAGAGCCCACAGGACAGGTGCTGGGTGGCCCAGGGCTCGCAGGATGGGTGCTGGGCGATCCAGGGCTCGCAGGATGGGTGCTGGGCAATCCAGGGCTCCCAGGATGGGTGCTGGGCAATCCAGGGCTCGCAGGATGGGTGCTGGCTGGCTCAGGACTCATGGGCCAGGTGCTGAGTGATCCAGGGCTCACAGGATGGGTCCTGGGTGACCCGGAGTTTGCAGAATGGGTGCTGAGTGATCCAGGGCTCACAGGATGGATGCTGGGTGACCCAGGGCTCCCAGGATGACTTCTGGGTGACCCACGGCTCCAAGGATGGGTTCTGGGTGACACAGGGCATGCACTGGGCACCGGGCTGGGGCAGCCAGGCCCCCATCGCCTCCCAACACCCCAAAACCGGCCACGGGGGATCTGGGAGCTGTACCCACAGCCCGGGCAGCCCCAGCCCCAGCCCCGCCGTGCCCGCAGGCGATGAAGAAGATCTACAAGGCGGGGCTGAAGTACCCCGAGTGGAAGCGCCGGCACGACCCCGAGTACAAGCCCTGGGTGTACCCCGAGCAGAACACGCTGCCCAGCGTGAGCCTGGCCGAGCTCTCCGTGCAGCACGCCGATTCCCTGGAAAACATCGACGAGACCGGGCTGTCTGAGGACCACCTGAGCGCCAGTGACCACGAGGCCTGAGCCCTCAGGGCAGGGGAATCCCCTCACCGCCCAGGCTTGGCACCCAGGGGGCACGGCCGGGAATTTGGCTCCCTGCTTCCCAATAGTCACATCTGCTCTCCAACTCCTTCATCACTGACCCCCCTAGCCAGGCAGTGGGGAATGTCCCGTGGGATTTGTGTCACAGGGGCTGGAAAGAGGGAGGATGGGCACCCTGGTCCCCCCTGCACCAATGGAGATGTCCCCACAGGAGACAGTGGGTGTTCCGAGAGGGGCAGGCTGAGGTGGGTAGGAGCTTTCCTGGCACCAGGATATGGCTCTGCCACTGAAGACCCTCAAAGGTGCAGAAGTGGGGGGGTCTGTGAAGGCCCTGCCTGGGCTTTGCTGCAGCAGAAGGCTTGGATTGACCCCGTCTGGCCTGATGTCCAGCTCTGCCAACCCCGAGGTCAGGCTGCACCCACTCCAGCCCTCCGAGCCTCTCCAAGCTTAGTGTGACCCCCCATCTCAGGGAGCTCCCCTCCTGAGCACCAGGCTCACCTCTGCAGGCTGGCTGTAGCCCAGCTGGCTCTGGGGACCCCTCGCCCGGGTGGTTTGGGGGATTTGTCCTGGCAGCGGGGTCTCGGGCTGCCTGTGTCCCCACTCTCCGTGTTTGCCGCTGCTGTGGTTCCTGGCACAACAATAAAGGGTTGGTGTGTGTGCAAGAATGCATCGGGCTGGCACGGCACAGGGAGGGGGCTGGCATGGAGCCCACCTGGAGGCATCCAGGTCTGGGTCAGACAGGAGGGTCCATCCGTGCTGCCCCAGCACCCTGGGGTGACCCTCAGCAGGGAAGGAAGTGGCCCACAGGACAGGACAGGACAGGACAGGACAGAGGGAGGCCAGGCTCTGCACTCCCACATGAGCATGTGTGGGCATGGGGCAGCTTCCACTGGACAACGGGAAGTTGGTCCAGACAGGCAGTGCCGTGGGAATACACTGACAAATGAGGGATTTTCCACCCACTCCTCACCCCCACGCTCCGGGGCTGCCGGTGGCTGCTGGGCTCTGTCCCCAGCTGCGTTTGAGCCTGATCCGTGTGAGGTCAATGCGAATGGGACATCACTGCTGACGGTGTTGGGGTGCTCAGCTCCAGCTGAGCAAGGCAAAGCCCTGGGGACAGGGCCAGCACACGGCAGACACTCAAACACGATGTGGGGGACAATTGAGTGAGTGGTGGGGGACAACCCCCTGGGCTTGCAGCCTGCCCAGAGCCGCCTGTCGTGGTGGCTTTTGGGGTCCCTCTGACCCAGCCTCACAGCCCTGGTCCCCCTGCAGAGCTGTGAGTGCTGCTGCCCTGTGTGTGGTCCCCCCCTCTGGAGCTTTTCTTCACTCCAGCATCCCAGGCATGGATGCTTGCTGGCCCCCTTTAGCCACCCTGTTAGGTCACGAATGTCCCCTGTGCTGCTTCGGGGGGACGTCACACACACACGGAGTGCTGGGAAGGGGACAGCAGGCTCTGTCGGGACAGCCGGATCCCAGGGTTTGCAGCTGGGCTGGCTGCACAGGCAGAGCCGAGGCGAGAAGCCGCCTCCTCAAGGAAAATGTGGGAAACAAGGGCAGGGGATGTGCAGCTCCCCCCGCGCAGCACAGTGAGGGTGGCTCTGCCAGCAGCCAGAGCACCTGCAGCAGGGCTTATTTCACCCGTGAAAAGGCACACCCCAGCCCCAAATCTCAGCCCCAGCAGAGCCCGCTGGCACCCCGAGCCCGCAGGGTGCTGGGGTGAAGCCCCAGCCTGGCTCCTGCGGGAAGCACCCTCATCGCTTCGCATTCCCCGGATGTTTCTCTGCAGGATGCAGGCTGCAGCTCCGCCGGGGGGTTATTTTTAGCCAGCCCTGAGTGGGAGTGAGGAGCTGCTGCCTGAGCACCGAGAGCCCGGCGGGAAGCCCCAGGGGGAGCTGTGCCGGGGGGGTGACACCTCGAAATGAGCAGGACGGTGGTGACACGGGGAGGACAAGGGCTGCTGAGGTGGCAGGGACACCGGTCCGCATCCAGCACTGGGCTGTGGCAGCGCTGCTGGCCCCCAGAATGAGCCGGGGTGAAACTGGAGGGGCATACTGGGGCGCCAGGAGCCCCAGCGCGGTGATTTCTTTGGGAACGATGCGCCATTCCCGGGTTTCCTGTGGCACAAACAGGAAAGGGACCAGCCACCAGCACCCCGAGCGAGGGGAGGGACAGGCAGGGACAGGGGGCCCCGCTGGGATTTCGGGGGAGCCCAGGGCCCGGTGGGGCTCGGGTCAGCCCCGCGGGGGCTGCAGCCCCCCACGAGAGCCCAGCTGGGCGCTTTTCCTGCCCGGCCCCGAGCGCGGAGGAGCCGCCCGCGCACAGATTGGAAAGGAAACGGGAAGCTGCTGCTGGACGAGAGATTAGCCCCGAGGCGGTGATGTCAGCCGGCTCCTGATGGATCGGGGGCAGCGGGAGAGTGAATCGGGCCCCGTCCTGGCCACACACCGTGTCTAACGTGCCCTGCTGGGGCAGGATGTGACTCCATCCCCAGATCCCGTGATTCGTGTCGCCTGAGCTCAGGGATAGCTCTTGGCCCCACCACCTGCATCGGGACCCTGATCCCAGCGAGGAGCCCCCCAGCAGCCTCGTGGACTGGCCTTGAGCTGGGCTTTTGTCTGGAGACCTCCAGCAGATTTCCAAGACTCCAGTTTCCCCTTCCCCCCTCGTCCACCAATCCCTCCCAGGGGCTCAGCTTTCTGCCATGCCCAGCAAACCCTCCAGGCTCAGTCCCATCCCCACATTTCCAGCTGTCCAATGTGACATTTCCCCTCTAGGTATGAGCCTTGAGTGTCCCCCAGCCCGTCCTGCTCCCCAGAGGTGCTCTCACCATCACCCTATACATCCCCCAGTGTGGGTAGGGCTGAAAGGAAAGGAAAAACTGCCCCAGGGTGCAGCAAAAGCTGATGGCTGGGGAGGGATGGATCAATGGATGGATCAGGATGGATGGATTGATCGATGGAAGAAGAGGGGAAGGGTGGGAGGGAGAGAGAGAAGGAGGGAGGAAGGGAGGGAGAGAAGGAAGGAAAATTAATGGAGGAATGGTGGCAGAAAGGGATAAAGCATGGATGGATGGATGGATGGATGGACGGATGGATGGATGATACTACCTGGAAAAGGGAAGGGTCAAACCTTAACTTTTTTCTTCCTCCAGGCCCTGCCAGCACCTCCTCAAAGTCCAATCCCCCAGCCCCACAGGGGTTTTCCAGTCCTGCCCATCTGCCTCCTCCAGGGAGCAGGCATGACCTTCCTGCTCTGTGCTCATGGCAGGACAGGGCTCTGTGCCTCTGCCCAAGGATGCTGCTGTCTAAATATAAATATAGATCCCATCAGCAGGCTGGCAACCACCGGGAGCAAGCAGAGGCTTTAAAACCTGCTCTGCAGAGCGTGGGCTGATAGGAAAACATCCCATCCCTGTGCCCTGCTCCCCTCCCCGTGCCAGCTCTGGGGCTCCAGGGTGGTCCTGTGGCTGGGGGATGCCTCAAGCTGTGCTGGATGGATTCTGAGAAGGGAACCAGGTGCTGGGGCTCAGCAGAGGTGCTTGAGCAGGGGCTTCCCCCCTGTCAAGGGAACAGAGCCCCAAACCTGGGAATTAGGTGACTATGGAGGGAGAAGGGAGCTGTGGTGAAGGTTTTCTGTGGCCAGAGGAGCCCCA
Source organism: Entomyzon cyanotis (assembly GCA_024500445.1). Taxonomy (NCBI): domain Eukaryota; kingdom Metazoa; phylum Chordata; class Aves; order Passeriformes; family Meliphagidae; genus Entomyzon; species Entomyzon cyanotis. Next base: position 2,279,745 of record JAKEPQ010000735.1, read on the forward strand.
GCTGAGAGGAGCCCTGAGCCCTGGGTGTCCCTGTGTGCAGGGAGGGTCACAGCAGGGCCAGGCTCTGCTCCGGGGGCAGCAATGGCACCAGAGGAAGGGCAGGGACTGAGCCCAGGGAGTTCCCCTGCACAGGAGGCACAACTTCTTCCCTGGGCAGTGCCAGCCCTGCAGAGACTGTGCAGAGAGGCTGTGCAGTGTCCCTTCCTTGGGGTATTGCAGAAGCCTCTGGACACACTCTTGTGCCCTCTGTTTGAGCAGGGAGTTTGAGATGAGCCACTGTGGTCCATTCCAGCCCGATCCAGATGGGGATTCTGTCTGTGGAGATGCTGGAGGATGCCAGCCTGTGCTCCACTGGTGCAATGCCTGCAGCACAGCAGGACAGGGATGGTGACACATCACTTGTGCTCTGTCCCTCCCATTCACACCACAGACCTCAGCAGCCTTCCTGAGAACAGCTGTGCCCAACAGCTTCCTCTAAGAGGCAGAGGGATGGCACGGTCTGCACTGCACACCCTGAGGGTCCCCAGGCACCATCTCCACACCCACGAGGGGGTCCATGGGCCCACCCGTGCCATCCCCAACCCCGTGGATGTGTCCCTCCGTGCTGGAAGAGCTGCTGGGGAAAGGGGAGGAAGGCAAAAACCATACTATACTCATGCTGAATTCAGCTTCTGCTTTGCAGGAGTAGCCTGTGGTGAGGAGAACCTGCCTTTCCCCACTGAACTGCACACAGAGGTTTGTGCAGGGTGCCACTCCCACAGCACCCCACAATGGCTTTTGGGACACAGTTGGGGTGGGGAAGGACCGGCTTGAGTTGGAGTAAGGGTGTCCTCAGCTCTGGGCCCTCACAGGGCAGGGAGAGGTTATCAGCCACAGCATCAGGACAGAGATATCAGCCTTTGACACCCTCAAGGTTGGGTAACAGCTGAGCTGGACCAACCGCCAGCCCTGCTGGGGCTCTTGTGAAAAGTCTTGTGTTAAAAGCAGCTGGGCCAGCCTGTGGTGAAAGCTCAGGTTCCCTACAGGAGAGGATCCCTCTGGATGTCCCTCTTTCACCCCACCCTGCTGTCATCCTGCCCCTAGGCTCATTCCACGTGTCCCTGCCCGTGAGGAGCCTGAAGTGGGGTGAGGTGGATTCCCACATCTCCACAGCACAAGGGTTTTGATGTTCCCAAAATTCCACCCAGCCAGCCCCAGTGCCATCCATCCCAAGACCCCCTCAGCAGCATGAACTCTTCATCTTGTTTTCTCCAATTTCACTCCACCTCCTACACCCTGACCAGTCCCATGCCATGGTGGATACAGGAAATATCTCCTCCTGCCTCCAGCCAGTGGAGCAAACAGGTAGAGCCAAAGGCACCCTCCAAACATCTCCCTCAGCAGAAGATCCTTGGAGTGTGGGTCTCAGGGAAATCTGCCCCCCCATGGCAGTGAGTGTCCGAGCTCATGGTGGAGAGCTGGGAAGGCAGGAGGAGGATGAGGGGTGAGCAGAGAGGCTGGGGCAGCCCCCAGAGGAGAGCAGAGCCTGGCTGACGGACAGGACACAGCACAGCCGGGACAGCGTCGTGCCTGGGACGGGACAGGACAGGAGGGTGGGACAGGGACGGGGACCAGAGGGTTGGCCTGGAGGAGGGACCGGCAGTGGGAGGCTCAGGCTGGGTGCTGCGGAGCCCGGCTGAGCCCACAGCAGCTCCTGCAGGGGACTGCCTTGGCATCACCCTGGAGCCCAGAGCGGGGTGGCCCCGGAGCCCACGCGGCACTGCCACCGTGCTGCTCCGCCGGAGCCGGCCCTGGGGGGCTGCGGACCGCCAGAGGTGAGGGACAAGCGCGAGGGCGGCAGGACATGGATGGGACAGGCTTGGGGACGGCGGGGAAGGACCAAGACTGGGGCAGCCCATGCTCACGGTGTCGGCTGGGCATGGGTTTGTAGGTACAGGGATGGTGCCCACCTGCCTGCGAAGTGCCACTGCCGGCGGGCACGGCCGGACTGTCCCAAAGTGCCACACCACACCCCGGTGCCCGGCATGGCCCCAGAGCCCCCTGCCCAGGAATGGGGAGGTCTCAGCAGCCACCTCCTCGCTGGAGAAGCCCCAGGCAGGGCAGGCAGCGGGCGAAGCCGGCCGCAGATCCCTCAGGGTGATACAGGCATGAGAAAGGGGGAAATTGCCCCATTCAGCCCCAGCTGCTGGGCAGAAGCACAGCCCTTTAACCCCGGGGCACAGACACCCAACCCACATCGCTGCGGGACATCTCCGCCCTGCCCTGCCCTGCCCTCCGTGTAGGTGTGTGCAGCGTGCCCTTTGCACAGGCACCAGCCTGTGCCCTGCTCATGCCCAGCTCTCCGAGCCCCTGCCGTGCCTGTCCCTCCTCCTCGCTGACAGCATCCCCCACGTGCTCGTGGGGACACCGCAGCCTCCCAGGGCACCTCCCATGGCACCCACGCACCCCTTGCCCGGGCAGGCGGGGCTGGCGGGCAGGGAGATGCCCGTGCTGGGCACGGGGGCTCAGTGCCGCTGTCCCTGGCCGGGTTTGGGACGAGGCTCCTGCGGGAGGGGGCAGGGGATGCGTGGGAGCGTGCAGGCAGCAGGAAGGAAGCCGGCGCCGAACAATAGAGGGAAATGGAGGAACTGGAAAAAGACCCAGTGGCAGCACAGTCAGCACAGATGGTTTAGTGCGGAGCTGCATGATTCATGGGAAAAAGGCCCTCAGCAGGCTCTGTCCCGCGGCTGTGCTGGCGAATCATCTCGGGCTGAGCGTCCCTGGTGGCACACGAGCCTGGCCATGCCGCTGTGTCCATGCGCGGGGGATGGCAGTGGGGGGTCCGGCGCGGCCGGGGGTGGGAGGGTGGGAGGTTGTCCCCTCTCTGTTTGCCCGTGAGTCATGCTGACCTCTCCCATGCCCTCGCCAGCAGTGAGAGAGAGAGATTATGGTCTGGCCCTTCCGGCTGCAGAGCCCTCCCCGAGCTGGCCGGCACAGGAGCTCATCCCCTGGGAGGGGCCCCGCTGCTCCCCCCGTTATCTGCCCGGGACACCCCCGCGGCTGCGCCGGCTCTGGCCCGCCCGCCCGGCCCCGCGGAGCCCGGCAGGTCCCGGCGCTCGGCATCTGCTCGACCACCCGCTCCCCCGTGAGCTCCCGGACGCTCAGTTCCTGCCCGAGCTCGGGTCACGGCCCCGCCGACAAAACGGGGCCAGGATCCGGATCCGACAGCCCCGGGGAGTGGTGGAGAGGCTGGGGCTGAGGAGCAACAGGATGCCGGCTCCTGGAGCTGGGAGGTGAGCGGCTCCGGGGACGGCAGCGAGGTGAGGGGACCTCTGGGAGCATCCCGCGCTCCCAGCCACGGATCTGCACCCTTCACGGCAGCTGAACCCACCCCTTTCCCTTCCCGCTGCCTCCTCAGCCCCGCTCTCCCCTCCTCGCACAGATGATGGGCTGAGCATCCGTCGCAGAGGCACCCCAGGGCCATGAGCTCCCCGTGCGGCCCTGACTCGGATATTGCAGACTGGCTGGCCACCATCCACTTGGAGAGGTACCGGGATGTCTTCAAGCAGCACGGATACCACGTGGCCAGAGATGCCACCTCGCTGGACAGCCACCACCTGCAGCAGATGGGCATCACCGCCACCGGGCACCGCAAAAGGATCCTCACCCTGGCGCAGCAGACTCGGATGCTGAGTGAATCCCGCGGGACACCTGCAGCAGGAGACACCCATTCCCGCGGCACGGAGGTCCTGGATGCCCCCCAGGAGGGCAAGGATGCCATGAGAGCAGAGCCGGGAGGGACTAGTGACGCCTTTGGGACGCAGCAGCGTGTCACCGTGCCCAGCCAGGCACCGCCTGGAGAGAAGGACCCTGCTCCTCCCGCCGTGAAGCCAGTTCCCAAGCCGAGGACGGTTTTCCCTCGCTCAAAGCCGGAGCAGGGATCAGTGCCCGTGCCCTCGGCGCGCTCCACGGCGCCAGCACACGGCACGGGCAGCGACAGGGCACCGGCAGCCTTTGTGATACTGGAGGGGTTTGTGCCGGGGGAGAGCTCCACGGATTCGGAGAGCCCGGAGCCCGGAGCCCAGGCTGAGGCGGGGGCAGCCGTGGCCATGGGGTTGATCGCGTCCCGGCTGAGAGGGCGGGACAGCGCTCGGGAGGACACACGGCCACCGCCGAGTCACGGACAAACCCCGGAGGTGTCGGAGCAATGCCCCCCGTCCGCCCCGTGTGTCCCCCCGCGGCACAGACACAGGGGCCTGGCAGCTGAGCCCGGCCCGGGCAGTGCCCAGGAGGTTCCCCCGCGCCCAGCCCCGCTCTGCCCGCCCCGGCCAGGAGAGAGCCCTCGCCGTGCCCCAGGGCAGCCTCGCAGCAGGGCTCGGGGCAGGCCCGCCTGGAGATGGTGTCCAACGTCATCTACGAAGGACTCGAGCGCCCGTCAGCACCCGCGGAGGAGCCGGGAGGGGACGATGGTCCTCAGGGTGAGGGTGTCCCTCAGCCCCCCGCTCTGGCCCCGCAGGAGCAGACCCAGCCGGAGGACAAGCCTGAGTAAGCCGATGCTTTCCCTCAGCCCTGGGAGCCGAGGGGGGGCAGAGCAGGCAAAGATGAGGACCCAGAGAGCCCCCCAGCCCCGGGACCCACCCCAGAGCCTGACCCTGCCTGCCTCCAGGTGCTGACAAGCCCCTTTCACCACCCTCCCCGTGCCTTCCCCAGGCTCTGGGTACGGCAGCTGGGATCCCTCTGAGATGACAGGATGGCCCTGGGCCCCTGGATGGCTCCTTCTGGATGCAGGGAGAAGCTGCTGCCCTTTCTCTGCCCCTCGGGCAGCAGGGCTGGGGGTCCCCAGCGTGGGGAGGGGGTGGCTGAATGAGGGTTCTGGGGATGATTCCTGCTGGGAACGAAGTGGGAAATGTTAGAGGGGAGGAAAAGCTGGGATGGGAAATGCCCAGGCAGCCCCAAAAACCACAGCCCCAAAAACCACAGCCCGGCAGTCCCAGGATCGGGAAGAGAAGGGAGCAAGGAGGGCGCTGGGAGCAGGGAGGGGATGCTGCACATTCCAGGGGACAAAGCCGGGCTCGGGAGCAGCCTCCAGCCAGACGGGACACCGCAGACTCCCAGCCCAGCCTCAGTAATCCCTCTCCTGTTTTCCTGCAGCCCTGGCTGGCCCAGCGGAGCCCTGCCCCCCATCCCGCAGAGACCCACCGGCAAGCCAGGTGAGAGCCCCAGGGGTCTGGTGCACATCAGGGACCTCCAGTGTCCCCAAGGAAGGGGAGAGGGGGTCACCCACACACCCTGCCTTTCCTCCAGTCCTGCCCTGTGCTCCTGCCTTGCTCGGGAAATGGGGGGGCCGTGCCAGGCAGAGCCCAGCCCCACCTGTGTCACCGTGTCAGATGCCCTGGTGTTGGGGAGCACTGTGGTGGGCTCGGGGGTCCCTCTCAAGGACTGGGAGTCCTGGCTGGTCTCTCCCTCACCACAGACACCACTGATGCCTTTCCCTGCCCTCTCTCTGCCCGCAGAGATGACTGATCCGCCTGTCAGCCCCTACAGCGAGACCATCTTTAGCCATGTGGCCCCATCCCGGGAGCTGAAGGTGAGGGGACACTGTGGGGATGGTGGCTGTCCCCTGCTGTCACGCTGCGTCCCACCAGCCGCTGCAAAGTCAGGAGCTGCAGCAGCTGGTGAGGCCACAGTGCCCAGCAGTGTCTGGGGAAGATTCTTCCCCCAGAGGGTGCTGGCACTGCCCAGGCTGCCCAGGGAATGGGCACAGCCTGAGGCTGCCAGAGCTCCAGGAGCGTTAGGACAGCTCTGCCAGGGTTGCACAGGGTGGGATTGCTGGGGGGTCTGGGCAGGGACAGGAGCTGGACTGGATGTGTCCTTTCCAGCTCAGGAGATTCTGTGATTCTGTGCTGGGTTGGGGGGTCACAGGCTGAGCCAGACAGGCTGAGGGGGTCTGGGATGGGACAGGGCACAGGGGACAGGAGATGTGACCATTCTCTCTTCCCAGGGTGTTGGCATCTCCTCTGATCAGAGCTATGAAGCTGTGTCTGAGCTGGAGCTGGAGCGAGAAGGCTGCAGGTAGGGATCAGCTCTCTGGGCTGCAGGGGCTGGGCTGGGCTTGGGACAGGGGACACCCCTGGGGACAGCCTGAGAGGGAATGGGGGGTTTTTCCCCATTGCAGGGCTGATCAGGAGTGTCTGGGGTGGGGTCAGCTGTCTCTAGAAGAGCTGACAGGTTTGGAGATGAGAAGGAGCTGTGCTGGTGGGTGGCTCTTGGGTGCAACAGCACTTGCAACAGATGTTGTGGGTGTACAGATGTTGTGGGTGTACAGATGTTGTGGGTGTACAGCTCAGGCAGCACTAGCAGCACTGGGCACCTGTACACCCACAGGAGCCTGGATTTGGCCTCTGGGAGCAGGAAAACACCCATGGGGGCTGGGGATCACTCAGAAATTAGATAGCTCCAAGCTCCAGATGAGGGTATGTGAAATCTCTGAAGGCTCCAGCAGCATCAGATCAGCTTTTGCTGATCAGTCACTCTGTGGTAGACAGTGAAATTGTGAGGGGCACCTTTAAAATGCTTTTGAAATGTACTTTCCATAACTCCTGATAGCATCTCAGAAAGAGGAAGGAAAGCTGCTCTTCCCATTTCGGATGGGGAGGGTTCCTTTTCCTGTGTTGTTTAGAGAGGAGGAGATGAGCTGCAGCTCTGTGGCCTTCAGTGGTGTGGCCCTGCTGGCCAGTGCTGGCCAGTGCTGCCTTTGTGGCCCCAGTGTGGGTGCAGCTCCTCTCCTGCTCTGGGTGTGTGGCACTGCGGTGGCACCTGATCCAGTGGCACAGACCACGGCCATGGATGGGGAATGGCAAAAGCTTTGAACAGGAGTTCTGTAAACAGAAATACTGAAACCTCCTGGGGAGCCAGCAGTTCAGAGAGGAGCTGGGTGCTGCCCTGTGGGTCATGGCCTCCATCCAGTGGATTCCAGGGGGGCAGAATCCAGACCATCCCAAGGGCATTGGCTGGGCACTTGCAGCTGTGGGATTTTGCAGCCTGGCCTTGCTGAGAAGAGGCAGAATGTGACCATCAGCAGTGTCAGGGGCAGCAGCTCACAGGATTTTTCTCCCAGCCCAAGCATTAATGTGCTCAAGGAATGGAGAGTGGAACAGGAGATAGAAAAGGCTTTGAAGCCCTTTTGCTCTGTGCTCACAGACTCCATCATCCAGCTGCTCCAGTGCTTCCCCTCCCACACTCAGCCCTACTGGTCCCACCACGATTCCCTGGAGCAGAGCTGTGGGGTCCTGCTCAGCTGCTGAGGGGCTCTGGCCAGCCCTGCTCCCAGCCCTGCTCCCTCTGTGGGACCTTCTGATTGTCCCCTGCAGCACTGGTGTTTCTCCAGCTCAGCCAGTCCTCATCCTTGTGTCACTGGGAATGATCAAGCATCTCCTGCAGCCCACCAAGCCACTTGTCATGGGAAATATTTCCCAGTCTCAGACTTCAGAGAGGCCCTTCTGCCCCTTTTCCTACCTGTGGTGACTCCCCTTGCCCTGCCCTGGGGGAGCTTTGTTTGCCCCACACTGCTCTCTGGCCTGGGCTGTGGGCAGTGCCATTGCTAAGGGTGGGCAGCAACAAAATAGCCTCAGCAAATAGGAAGAGGAATGTAAAATTCCCTGAAAACTGGGAGCTGGGTCTCTGAGGGTGCAGCAGGAGTGTGGGGTGGGATTTACCTGCTCTGCATCTGAGCACCTTGATCCATGCTGGTGATGCTCAGCCCCCTGACATGCTGGTGCCCTGCTCCAGTCTCAGCAGGACAGAGAGGTGGCACAGCAGTGTCTGTGTCACCCCACGGAGCTCGGGGGACTGGGTCAGGCTCACCAGACACTGTGGGCTCTGCTTGTCCCTGCCAGATGCTCGGTGCTCTCCAGCTCTTTCTGGTTTCATTGACCATAAGTCACGGCTCAGGAAGGAGCTGTCAGGGAATTTTTCCCGTTTTCCTCTTGCTCTGATCCATGCCATGGGTCTGCCTCCCACTCAAGGCCGCTGTGTGACTCACAGAGTCCTCCAGCCACATCGTTCCCTGTCCAGTCCCTCCTGAAGCATCTGCAGACTAGGCTGGGACTCCAGCCAGATGAGTCACCCTGCCAAGGCTCTGCTGTGCTAATTAAACAGCAATTTTCCTTGTTCTCTGAGCCTCGCAGCCACCCAAGGCCATTTCTTGTCTTTCCTGGAGGAAAACAGACCATTTTCTCTTTCCATCCCCTCCTCAGCCCCATCCACCACCCCACTTCTCTGGAGCAGACCCCCAGATGGGATGGCCCAGCATCTTCCCAGGCAGATTTAGGTCATGCTCCTGTCCCACAGGGATCAGGGACATCTGATGTCCGACAGCCTCAGAAGGTGCCTGTTCAGGGTCTGTCCTAGGATGAAGCAGTGCAAAAACCAGGTGTTGGGATAATTTATGAGGGCAGGTGTTTGGGGTCCTTCTCCTGGTCCTAAACCTTCTCATGGACTTACACTGGGGGCAGTTTCGTATATTTAGTGGGTTTCTTCTTCCAAAATGTCTTCCTCTCCAAGGAGGATCCCCACAGCTCAGCCACTCCTTTCCCACGTGATGCCACACCACTGGCTTTGTCTGATGTCACCCAGCTCCTGTGGCTGCAGCAGTGGTGGCCAGGAGATTCCTTTCTGTTCTCCTCATGCACTGCCCCACCACTCACCCTGTCCCCTGGAGATGCCCAGTTTGCTCAGGTGCTCCTCAGACAGAAGCTGGGTCAGGTTTTGGATCATCCTCATTGCCTTTCTTGGAGCTCTTCTTTCTCTTCCCCCTGGCACTGGATTCCACAGTGGAATCTGGCATGGATGCTCTTCTGTGGGTGCTGGGTGTCCCAATTGTCTTCCTGTCCATCACCATTGCACCTGGACATGTTCCCTGTGAGCTCCTGGGACTGCCAGACATTTTCCAGCACATTTCCTTTCCAGGGAAAGAAAAATGCCTGGCTGAGAGGACTGATGGGAAGGGGCTGGCTTTGTTTATTTTTATAATTTCCTTTTATTGTTATGGCTGGAGAGCCTCAGCAGGCCTGGCTGGGGGTTTAGCATCGCTTCCCAAGGAAAGGAGGTGGATCCAGGAGCTCCACTGGCCCAGCATTTTGGCTGGACACAAGAGCAGGCACGAAGGTGTCGTGGCAGGAGCTTCATGGTGCTGGGAATGTTGGAGGGGCAGAGGGAGGGGTCAGACTGAGAGTCCTGGTGGGGAGACAGCTGGGTGGGTGTGGAGCAAGGAGCAGGATGTGGATTGGGGATCTGCCTTGCTTCATTTGCTGCCTGTGCAGAGGGGAAGGAGGTGATGCCAGGGGTTTGGAAACATGGGGTGACCTGTGTGGCATTCCCTCAAGCAGCCTCCATCCCATCATGCAGGACTGGCTGAGCCCCAGGCTGCTGGTAGCCACGGGGCTCACAGCACTGAGCCCACCCTGCTCAAGATGCAAACCCCACATCCCTGGGTGCCCCAAGCAGGTCCAGGACGGGGCCAGCAGCAGTGCAGGATGGGGTGGGTTCGGCCAGGACCCTGCTGTGCTGCCCAGCTCCCTGCCAGCCCCTTTTGCCACAGGACGAGCAGCGAGTGCAGCAGCGAGGGGCGCAGCGAGGACGAGGAGAGCCGCAGCCGGCTCATCGAGCGCATCGCCCAGAACGACTCCGAGGGATACTCCACCGTGGAGGCCCCACGGGCTGAGGGCACCCCGTTCAGCCTGCCAGCCCACCTGTACCCCGATGAGGTCCTGGATGACCTGACCATCTCCCCGTACGCCAGCTTCACGTCGCTGTCTGAGCCCCGGCCCACCATGCTCAGCGGCTGGCTGGACAAGCTGTCACCGCAGGGGTAAGTGGGACAGGCGTGGAGTCACAGTGTGCTTTGGGCTGGGAGAGACCTTCAAACTCATCTCGTTCCACCTTCCACTATCCCAGCTTGCTCCAGCCCCATCCAACTGGCCTGGAACCCTTCCAGGTACGGGGCAGCCCCCATAGGCAAAGCCCCCTTGGGCAAGGCTGGTGAGGTGGCCACACTAGTCACTGTGTTCCTCTTGGGTAGCCCAGCAGTGCTACAAGGCTCTCTGTGCAGCCATACTTGGAGGAAGGAGGGATCTATGAGGGGCATCATCCCCTTCCCAACAGTTTTTCTGCCATCCCAACAGGAACTATGTCTTCCAGAGGCGCTACGTCCGTTTCGATGGGAAGAACCTGATGTACTTCAGCAGTGAGAAGGTACCGAGGGGCAGGGTGGGGCTGGGTGGGGAGGCTGCACCTTGACACCATGGGGGCTGTCACATTCCCTTCACCTTCCCTTGTCCTTCGGGAAGGAGCCAGCAGTGCTTTGCCATCACCAGGGTGGAGCAGCCTCAGCCATAGGGAGCCCAGGAGAGCAAAGATTGCTCTGCCAACAGGGAGGAGGAAAGGGAGTCCTGCTGGAAATAGGATCCACCTCTTCCTGAACCCCCAGCTCCCACCTGGCTGCTGTGCCCCTGGGCTGGGCTGTGAGGCAGCACCGGCTGAGCACCCGGGCAGGTGGAGGATGTGCCAGGTCATGGAACTGCCATGTGGGAAGGGCAAAGGGGGTAACCCTGCCTGGGGCTTGTTCCAGGAGCCTTATCCCAAGGGAGTGATCCCACTGTCTGTGATTGAGATGGCTCGTTCCACCAAGGACAACAAGTTCCAGGTCATCACCAGCCATCGGATCTTTGTCTTCCGTGCTGAGAATGAGGGTAAGTGAAAATCTGGGCCAGGGCCCACCAGCACCGAGGAGCCATCCCTGCCTCCCCCCAGCCCCAAAACATGCCCTGCCTGCCTTCTGGGTGCTCTGCTCCGTGCCAGGGCTGTTGGGAAGGGCTCAGCCCTGCTCCTTCCTGCCTGGTCCCCAGCCCAGAGGAATGAGTGGTGCTCCACGCTGCAGAAGAAGGTGATGGAGCAGCGCCTGGTGGGGTCCCGGCCCCGGCCTGCCAACACCGCCCACTGCCAGAAGTCGGGGACCCTGGAGCTGAAGGGCCACAAGTCCAAGGTTTTCGCAGCCCTGAGCCTGCCTGAGATGTGGCTGTACAAGAGTGAGCAGGTTCGTGGGCAGGGCAGACCCCTGGATGGGATGGGAGGGATGGAGGGAGCTGAGCCAGGGCTGGTGCCAAAGGCAGAGCAGAGAGGAAAAGGATGGGCAGGAAAAAGGGAATGGCAGAGCAGAAAGCTGGGCAGCAGTGATAGGTACCAGGAGTGGGCCCCCCTCCCAATCTCCTCACTGTCACCAAATTATCATCTCCACCAGGCATTTTGGTCTTAATCACACCAAGAAACCCAATCCACTGCAGGACAGCTGGATCAATGGCCACGGAAACAGCAGCAAACACCCCTGCTGCAGTGACAGCAGGCCACTTGCACATCCCACGCTGCTACTGCCACCCACAGAACACCCCACTTCCTTCCTGCTGAATTTTCTTAGCACCCCTATTTTCATTTCCATCACCTCATTTCCAGGTTGTCTGGTGTGCACTAAGCAGCATCAGGTCTGAAGTGCTGGCTCAAGCTGATATTTGTTTTATGGGCATCCCTGACTCAAATCCCCAAAAGAAAGGAACCTGGCTAGCCAGTATTCAGGGGCTGTGGGCAGAACTTGCCTCTCATTTGAAGGCATAATATATTTGCAGATGGGAGGTGGCTGAGAGGTGTCCCAGGGGCTTGTCCAGGCAAAGCAGGGATGGGATGCTGGGGGTGCTGGGGGTGCTGCAGGCAGCTCTGTGGCTGCAGCCCCAGCACCGCAGGCATGTCCAGGGTGCAGTGTTCAGGACAGCAGAACCAACAGCTCTGTCACTCTGAATTGCAGTTCTTCAAAATGGGCATCGCCATGTGCTTCATCGAGATGCGCGGCTCCACCATCCGCGAGGCCAAGAGCCGCAGCTTCGAGCTCATCACCCCCTCCAAAACGTTCAGGTATCCCAATGTCCAGGGCGGGTGAGGAGGGAGGAGCAGCCAGGAGCTGGGCCTGGGTGCTGGTTGCTGCAGTCCCCTGAGGTCTGGCTGTGCTGGTGCTCCCAGTTTCATGGCAGAGTCGGAGCGGGAGAAGCGGGAGTGGATGGAGGCGCTGCAGGAGGCCATCGCAGAGATGCTCTACGACTACGAGGTGGCAGAGAAGATCTGGTCCAACAAAGCCAACAAATACTGCGCTGACTGCTGGGCTCAGAGTCCCGACTGGGCATCCATCAACCTGTGCGTGGTCATCTGCAAACAGTGTGCAGGTGGGACAACCCTCAGGGGGTCCCAGGGCGTGTGGGCTGGCCATGTCTGGGCAGGCAGGGTGCTGGCTGGGGTGTGGGCACACCTTGGGACCCAGCTCCCTGGCAGGACGGGGGGGTGCTGACTCTCCTGCTCCTTGCAGGGCAGCACCGCAGCCTGGGCTCCAACATTTCCAAGGTGCAGAGTCTGAAGCTGGACACCAGCGTCTGGTCCAATGAAATTGTGCAGGTGAGGCAGTCAGGGGTCCAGTGAAATCGTACAGGTGAGGCACTCAGCGCAGGGCATGGTGTGTTCAGGGGCCAGACTGCTCCTCTGGCAAGGCAGCAGCCCCACAGTCTCCCTCGGGATGCAGGAGCAAAGGGAATCCTGCTCCCCTCGCTGGCCCTGGGGTCGCCATGACCTGGGACTCTCCTGCAGCTCTTCATCGTGCTGGGAAATGACCGAGCCAACCGGTTCTGGGCTGCTCGGCTCCCCGCCAGTGAGGCCATCACCCCAGACAGCGGCGCCGAGCAGAGACGGGACTTCATCACCCGCAAGTACCGGGAGGGACGGTACCGCCTGCCCCACCCGCACTACGGCACGCAGGACGAGATGCTCCAGGTAGGAGCCACATCAGGGTGCTGGGAGCCACCCCAGAGCTCCTGGTCTGAGGTGCCAGCACCTCCTGCTTGGCTGTGTGTGCTCACGCCCTTGTGCCAGGCAGATTTCAGGAGGCTGTGCCCTGGTTTGGCAGCCTAGGAGCAGCCCTGGAAGCAAGCTGGGGTTTCCACGATCCCTGAAGGTGCCTCTTTCACCCCAGGCGCTGTGCAGTGCGGTGGCAGGACCAGCCCTGCTCAAGACCATCCTGCAGTTCTTCTCATCCTCAGAGGCTGCTCTGGCCTCTGATCCTGCTGCCAGTGAGGTGGCCTTAGGGGCTGACCTTTGGTGGGGACCAGAGAGCAAAAGGCCCAGGAACCTTTCAGGTAATGAGCGCCCTCGAGCCCCATCTGGCTGTGGTGGAGGAACTTCCTCTTTGCCACTGGCCCTGTCCCTCCTAGCACACCCCAAGGCTGGGGACAGCCAGGGTATCAGGTGTTGTGGCTCCCTGGGAGACCCACCCTGTGTTAGGATGGGGCAGGGAGGCGAGTTCCTCTGGAGTCCCTGCTCAGGGAACCCCATGCCTGCACACCCCCTTGCCTACACCTGCATGAGTGGGATCTCCCTCCAGCTCCCACAATTTGGTGGCTGTCTGCTCCCACCCCACTCTCAGTGCTGTGCCCCACAGGGAGCCCCCGAGCACGGGATCCGGGTCCGGAGGGCGTCTACAACGAGATCACCCAGCCGGTGACACACAGCGGGTACCTGTACCGGGCCACAGCCCCCCCAAAGCTCCCAGGGGCCAGGAAGAGCAAAGAGGGTGAGTGTGGGGAGTGTGGGAAGGCAGCCAGCCCATCCCAGTGCCACTGACACCCTGTTCCCACAGATTTCCAGCGCACGTGGTGCTCCCTGGAGAGAGCCCTGCTCTTCTTCGAGACCGAGAAATGCACTGAGCCCCTGGGCCACATTGACAGCGGGGACCTCATCTCCCTGGGGGTCAGCAGAGCCCACCAGGCACTCACCAGCCCCGGCCCCACTGAAAGGTACCGCCAGCCATGCCCCCAGTCATGCCCAGGGAGCCTGGGGCACACAGAGAGCAGGGCTCCCTGGGTGGGCAGGTCTGCCCTCACGGGTTGGCTCATCCTCTGCAGGTTTCGCTTCACCCTCGAGCTCTTCCTCACTGGGGAAAAAGTGCAGCAGCTGGGAGCTGATGGGCCTGAAACGCTGCAAGCTTGGGCTAGTGCCATTGGCAAGGTGAGCCAGCCCCAGCCCCAGCCCCAGTGTGTCCCCAGGCTCTGTCCTTGTGTGTGATTCCTCACAGCTCCCCATGCTCTTCATCCCCTGTAGGAAGCACCCTCTTCCCTTCCCAGGGGCTCCCATCCTCCCAGGTGACCTGTCCCCATCCTCGTGGGGGTCAGCCCTGGGGGGCAGACCCCTGTGTTCATCTCCTGTTCCATCCCACAGTGGTTCACCCCCGTGAGCTGTCACTGCCTGCTGGGCTACGAGTTCCAGCGCGTGGGCCAGCTGCGCTACAAGTGCATGCTGAACCCGGAGCGCTGGCAGAGGGCCTTCTTCATCCTGCAGAAGGGCCACCTCTTCATCTGCCCTGCCGAGGAGGATGGGGCCGAGGACAGCATCAACCTGCGGCGGCTGCAGGAGCTCAGTGAGTGTTGTGTCACAGCCTGGGACAGGCACCGTGTGGTGGCCGTGCGTGGCTCTGACCTCTCGGCTTCTCTCCCCAATGCAGGTCTGGTTCCCCCTGCAGACACCCCGGAGAAGAAGGAGCTGCTGATCCTGGTGGAGATGGGGAGGTGAGTCCTGGCTGTGAGGATGATGTTTAATGAGCCAAGACACTTATGGATGGCCTGATGCTGATCCCAAATCCATGGTGGGGATGCTACTGGGACAGCAGGGCTGTGATCAAGGGCTTTGCAGAGGTGTTTTGGTGGGGTAGGGTGTCCCTCAGCTCAGCCTGGCTGGCTCTTGCTCCCTGTCACAGGCAGAAGGGGATAACCTGTCCCTGTGACAACCCTCATTCCCTCTTTTCTGCCCTTGTTGCTCTCAGGACATTTTACCTGCAGGGCTTGTCGCGGGCGGACTCGGCAGCATGGTACAGTGACATCCAGGCATCGGCGGGAGGCCGTGGCAATGCTCTGCGGGACCAGCAGCTGAGCCGGGGGGACATCCCCATCATCGTGGACTCCTGCATCGCCTTCATCACCCAGTACGGTGAGCCCAGCACGGTCCTGGTCCCCCGAGACCTCGGGGTGGCCGATGGGTCAGGGCAGGAGGCACCACTCCAGGGCCACCAGCTCCATGAGGGACTCTGAGCAGGATCAGGCCCCTGTGACCCCATGTCCCTGTCCCAGGGCTGCGGCACGAGGGGATTTACCGCAAGAACGGAGCCAAGTCCCGGATCAAGGTACTGATGGAGGAGTTCCGGCGGGATGCCCGCAACGTCAAGCTGCGCATCAGCGACAACTTCATTGAGGACGTCACGGATGTGCTGAAGAGGTTCTTCCGGGAGCTGGAGGATCCCGTCTTCACCCGGGAGCTGCACCCGCAGTGGAAGGAGGCTGCAGGTACCTCCTTCACCCAGCCCTGCTCTCACACTGGGTTCCCTGAAGTGTCCCTCCGGAAGGGATCCTGCTGCCAGCCTTGGTGCCATGTCATCTCTGGATCTGCTGGGCTCAGCCAGGATCTGCTTTTCCTCCCAGAAATCTCCTCGAAGCCACAGCGCTTGGAGAGGTACAAGGAGATCATCCATCGCCTGCCTCGCCTCAACCACAAGACCTTGGCTGCGCTCATTGGGCACCTCTACCGGTCAGTGGGGACCTCCCTGGACACTCCCCTTGTCCAGCCAGGGTCCCCGAGATCAGCCAGCATTGTGGGGTCTCCCTGCTGCCCAGGGAATGCTGACTCCTATCCCTAAGAGACAGGGAGTGCCTCATACCCATGCCCTGCTCCACCAGCCCCACAACTGGTGCTGGGACATGGATGGGACACCTCAGACATTCCCGAAGTCATCCTGCAGCAGGGGGGAGTGACAGGAGGTTTGGGACTGTAGGATGTAAAGTTCACCCAACGTCCAAAAGAGAGGGAAAACACTCAATTCCCATCTCTGAGACAGAGTTTAAGGTAACACTGCTGTCTGATTTGATTTCAGCAGGAGGTTCTCAAATCAAGACCTGCCCCCTTTGAAATTCCCACTGCTGGCAGGCTGGGGATATCCAGGCTGTTTCCCAGGGGAGTTTACATGAGGCAGAGGAGGGTGGCTGGGGCTGAAACTTCACCCTGAGCAGGACCAGCCCCTCACCTCTGTGCTCCTTGTGCCAGGGTGCAGAAATGTGCAGACCTCAACCAGATGAGCACCAAGAACCTGTCGCTGCTCTTCGCACCCAGCCTCTTCCAGACCGACGGCAAAGGGGAGCATGAGGTCAAGGTGATGGAAGATCTCATCGACAACTACGTCAGCATCTTCAATGTAAGCAGGGTTCTGCAGCCCCCTCCGTGCTGGGTCTGATCCAGACCCCCTTGGAGCCCCCATGCTGCCCACCTCTGCCTCCCCCTGCACCCCTCCATCCTGGCTCTGTGTCCTCAAACCATACGCCACTGCACCCTGACCCTGTGCACCCTTCCTCTGGCAGATTGATGAGGACCAGGTATCCCAGATGGATCTGGAGAACAGCCTGATCACCACCTGGAAGGACACCCAGGTACTGGGGATGTGCTTGCTGGCATCCACCAGATCAGGGACTCCTGGGCTGGTGGGACTGACTGGAGGATGGGGACACTCCCAGCTGCCCACCCTGGGTCTGCACTGTCCCATATCCACATCTGGGAAAGGACTTATCTCCCCTGTGCCCATCACCTTGAGGCTCCTGCCCAAGGGGGAAGCAGCCCCAGCTTCCTGAGACACCATCTCAAGCCCCTGGCAAGATGGGATGTGCTCAGCACCCACACCAGCATGACACCAATGCCACTCTCCCCACAGCTGTCCCAGGCTGGGGACCTCATCATCGAGGTTTACCTGGAGCAGAAGGTGCCAGACTGCTGCGTCACCCTGAAGGTGAGTCCCTGAGGAGGGTTGTGCCAGAGCAAAGGAGGAGGGATGCAGGCTCCTGACATCCCTGGGACCCATCCTGCACCACCCACCACAGCTCCCCGCGTGTCTGGCCCCAGGTGTCCCCCACGATGACGGCAGAGGAGCTCACCAACCAGGTGCTGGAGATGCGCAATGTGGCCGCCAGCCTGGACGTCTGGCTGACCTTCGAGGCACTGGAGAACGGGGAGCTGGGTGAGCAGTGGGGATGACCCAGGGGGATGCCCCTGGCATGGACAGGCTGGTGAGGGGGAGGTGTGGGGTACAGGGAGTGGCTCTCTGGTGGTGGCAGTGGGGGCAGGCACTGGCACAGGGAAGGGGACACAGTGGTGAGAATGTCCCTGTGTCCCCAGAGCGGCCCCTGCACCCCAAGGAGAAGGTGCTGGAGCAGGCTTTGCAGTGGTGCAAGCTCCCGGAGCCCAGCGCCGCGTACCTGCTGGTGAGGAAGGTGCCCATCGGTGAGGGCAGCTGTCTCTTCACAGGTAAGGCAAGCACAAGGGGTCCCAGCCCCCGGGGTGTCCCCAGAGAGGGACAGCCCTGCCCGAGCTCCCCTTTGCCCTGGTCACCTCCCTGCAGCCATCAGGGGCACAGCCCCGGGACACACAGTGGGATCCCCCTGCAACACTCCAGTCCCCTCCCTACCCTGCCAGCCCCCCTGACCCTCATGTCCCCACACTGGGCAGGTGCCAAGCGTGAGACCCCCAAGTGTGGGCTGCTGAAATGCCGTGAGGAGCCCCCCAAGCTGCTGGGGAACAAGTTTCAGGAGCGTTACTTCGTCATCCGGGACCGGAGGCTGCTGCTGCTCAAGGAGAAGAGGGTACCCAGGGGATGCTGTGGGATGCACCTGAGCCCCGAGGGCAGGACAGGCAGGGAGGAGGAGCCTGGGGACAAGGGGCACGGTGGTGGCTGTCCTCCTGGCAGGGAGGCTGGCACCAAGCCAGGCTGACCCATCGGGTCTCCTTTCCCAGAGTGCCAAGCCGGAGCGTGAGTGGCCCCTGGATGCAGCCAAGGTTTACATGGGCATTAGGAAGAAGCTGAAGCCACCAGCTCAGTAAGTGGGACCTTCCCTGCCGTGGCACTGCATGCAGCCCTCAGTCCCTGCTCCTGGCACTGCTCCTGGCACCCAAACCTGGCTGCTGGAGTGCACCAGGCTCCACCTGGACCCAAAGGCTGTGCCTGTGGGGCAAGCTCAGCCCCCTGCCCCACTGCCCACAGACCCCAGCGTGTGTCTGAGCTTGGCAGTGCTGCCCCACAGCCTCGTGTTCCTTTCCAGGTGGGGTTTCACACTGACCCTGGACAAGCAGCAGCTGTGAGTATCTGCCCCTGCCATCCTGGGGTTCAGGGAGGTCTGTCCCCAGTTTTAGTGGGAGTGGCACAGCCAAGGGCAGTGCTGCAGGGCTGTGGGGTCAGGGCAGAGCTGAGGCACCCGAGAGGCAGTGCTGGCACCACGTTCTCCCTGGCACAAGGTGGCAGCCAGGCTCCTGGGGACACTCATGTCCCTGCCACACAGCCTCCCTACCTCCCACCAACACCAACAACCCCCCCCGGGAGATGCTGGGTCCCCAAAAGCTCTTACTTTGCCCTGAAGCAGAAATTTGGGCATGCAGAGACTTTCAGAGGTGCAGCCCCATGGGGTGTAGATGAGCCTGACACCTCCAGGCTCACAGACAAGGTGACAAGGGGACAAGGGCCCCACTGGCCCTGCTCCCTGGCAGCTTCTCCATCGTCTCCTCTGCAGGTACCTGGTGTGCTCAGGGCAGGCTGAGCTGTGGGATTGGACCACAAGCATCCTCAAGGCTCAGGTGGGTGCAGGCTGATCGTGCCCCCCCAGCTTGGCAGGGCTGGCATGGCGCTGGCAGGGTGTGACCCCCGTGCCCACCCTGTCCCTGTCACAGCACGATGACCTGCGCCCCGTGGTCCTGCGCCGACGCTCCTCCTCCGACCTCGCCAAGCAGAAGTTTGGGACAATGCCACTGGTGCCCCTGCATGGGGACAGCACTGATGCCACCATGCTCTCTGCCAACCAGACTCTGGTAAAGCCCCTGCAGCTCCCCCTGCCCACCAGTGCTCCTGCACCCAGCCAGGTCCTTGTACCCATCCCTGTGCCCACCCCAGCGCTGGGGAGGCTGTGCACTGATGGGTGCTGTGGGTGTGTGTGTGCCGTGTGCTGTGTGCCATGCTTGTGTCTGTGTCCATGCCAGCTCTCCGTGCCTGCAGGCCCCTGCACCCCCTGCCCCTCCCCTGCCTGCCCAGGCACCCCTGGCCTGCTCTGTGCCCTCCGTGCTTACCCCTGTCTGTCTCCTCTGTTTCTAGCGCCGCCTGCACACGCGAAGGACTTTGTCCATGTTCTTTGTAAGTACCTGCACACGTGGAGCATCCGTCGCTGGCTTTGCACTGTGCCAGGGCTCAGCTGCAGTGTCCCATGGGCATTTGGAGATGTGTGGCAGTCGAGGGGGTGCCCATTGCTCTGCGTACCCCATAGCTGGGGATGTGAGTCCCTGCATGGTCCCGGTGTGGGCAAGAACACAAGAGTCCAGCCCAGTTCCCAGAGCCTCTCCCATTGGGCACATGTTGTCCATAGGGATCAGTGAAAGAAATGTGAGGAAACAGGTTTGGGTGCTCCTTGTCATCAGGTTATTTCCACAAAGGCCATCTCACCTGGCTTTGTGCTCTGCATGGCACCCACCTGCCCTCCCCACCCTGAACCCCCTCTGACAAGGGGGGCTGGGCTGGTGACATGGACTATGCCCAGGCAGGGACCTAAACACTCCCCCTCCCTCAGCAATGGGGAGAAAAGGACAGCAGTGCCTGAGCCAGGAGAGCTGGTGGAGGGTGGGTCCCCTGCAGGCATCGGCTCCATGGTGAGGGACAAGGATCACCAGGCAGTGCAGGGAGGGCAGGGTGAGGGGACACAGAGAGCACAGCTGAGCTGTGTGACAGTGCCCCTCACCCTGACCCCCTGCCCTCCCCAGCCCATGAAGATCCACCAGGACTCCCTGGAGGAGCAGCAGGAGAAGGAGGCAGACGCTGATCCTGTCTATGAGGAGGTTGGGAACTTCCCCGAGCTGGCGGCGCTGGATCTGGGGCAGGGGCTGCTGGCAGAGCTGGCGGCCGTGCCCCCTGTGGACAGGTCCAAGAAGCCATCCCCGTTCCCTGAGCAGCCCCCAGCCACAGCCCTGCGCTCCTCACTGCCTGCCAGCCCGGCCCACATGGTGACAGGACCCTCTGTCACCAAAGCTGTGTCCCTCGAAAGGGGCTTGAACCTGGAGAGCACCAAAGCTCCAACCCCCGCACTCAGACCCACCAAAACATCCTCTCTGGAGAGGAACATGGAGCCTTCCCTGGTGCTGGGCAGGGACTGGGAGCAGGCAGCCACACCGGGGAGCAGTCCCACGGCAGAGACCTCCCTGGAGCTGCCCAGGAAGAGGAGCTTGCAGCCTCCCTCACCCATCAATGACAAACTGATCCAGGAGCTCAGCAGTGTCATCCTCAGGAAGAGCGATGGCCAACCCCCGGGGCCGGGCCAGCCAGTGACGTGACCTGCTGTGCCAAAGGGGTGGCCACCAACCTGGGGGTCAAGTTGTGCCCGGTGGCAGTGAGGATGGGTACCCTGGTGGCAGCAATGATGGGTACCCCAGTGGCAGTGAGGATGGGTACCCCACAGTCCCACATCATAGAACCCCCACCCTCCAGCTTCTCCTCCTCATCCCAGAGCCAGGCTGGGATCAGGAACCAAAGGGACAAGTGGGGACCGGGCTGTTGGGCCGTGGTACCCCTTCATGGGAGGGCTGGGGATGCTGCCACATGTGCTCTTGCTCATGGGTGGCACTACTGTGATCGCGCCCAGCACGGAGGGAAGCAAGAAAATGGGAAATTAAAAGCAGGAACATGGTGCCTGCATGTTTTGGCAGCACGGCACCGTGCCAGGCAGGGGTTATTGGGTGCCTGCCAGCACAGGGGAACACAGCATGTCCCCTCTCCAGCACTGGGCCCGCAGGGCAGGGCCAGGACACCCAAGCCATCCCCCCTTCCCTTCTTCCATCTACTGTGGCATATTTTGGTGGGGGGAAGAAACAGGAGCAGGGCTGGCCGCGTGTGCCTGGCATACAGTCCTGGCGATGGAGGGCAGCCCCTCCTCAGCAGGGTGTTTGTACCTATTCCTGCCACCAGCAGGGAGAAATAAAGGTTTATTTGTACTCTGGAGGGTTTGGTCACTGCAGGAGGAGTGGTGAGGGATGCCAGGGTCTGGCAGCTGGGGAGATTGGGGCGCCAGGGACCCAGGTGGGGGACCCTTGGCATTGGACAGTGCTGGTGTCATCAGAGGAGCAAAACTGAGGTAAAATCTCCGTGAACCTCAGATTCAGGTGGGATTTTCTGCCCAAGTCTATTGCCAGCCCTTCACAGTGGGCACACATCAGGCTCCCCTCTCCCCAGGGCAGGGGGACACAGCCTGGCACCCCTGGCTCTGCCCGCTGCACCTCAGGGGCAGGGCTGTCTTGTCTGTGGACCTCCCTGACGAGGCCTCGAGCCCCCGCAGGCAGTGGCTTCCTGCATCCCGCACCCAGCCCCGAAAATCCCGGGAGACGTAGAAGTAGATGAAGGGATCAAAGCAGTTGTTGTAGGCGCTGAGCACCAGAGCCAGGGCGTAGGAGATGTAGGTGCCGTTGTTGCACCCTGAGGGCTCCAGCAGGTAGTGGATGAAGAGCAGCACATTGCTGGGCGCGAAGCAGAGGATGAAGACCAGCAGGACCAGGGCCAGGACACGCACCACCTGCCCGTGGCTCCCTCCCTTGGCCAGCAGCCGTGCCAGGATGCAGCTGTAGGAGATGGTCATGAGCACAAAGGGCACGCCAAAGCCCAGCCCCACCAGCGACAGGAAATAGCGGCCAAAGAACCTGTGGGTTTCCTTCTCCAGCACATCGTGGCACGTGGTGATGTTCAGGCTCGCGATGTCGTGTGTGTGGGAGTGCAAAAGCAGAGGGCTCATGCCCAGCCCCACCGCCAGCCAGATGCCCACACAGATGCCCACCTTGCCCCGTGTCCAGCTGGAGCCCTTCCACAGGAACGGGTGCGCCACAGAGATGTAGCGCTCCAGGCCGATGCAGGTGAGGAAGAGGATGGAGCTGTACATGTTCCCGTAGAAGAAGGCCACCATGGCGCGGCACAAGTAGTCCCCAAAGAGCCAGTGGTTGCCCAGGAGGTGGTAGGAGATCTTGAAGGGCAGCACGAGGACAAAGAGCAGGTCGGCCCCGGCCAGGTTGAGCAGGAAGAGGGTGCTGGAGCATCTCCTGAAGTTGGTGGCCAGGACCCAGCAGGCCAGAGCGTTGGCTGGCAGCCCCACGAGCAGGACCACGCAGTAGAGAGCAGGGAGCAGACGGGTGCTGAGGGTGCTGTTGAGGAAAGCTTCCTCGGAGGCCTCAGAGCAGGTGTTTTTCTCCTGGGGAGTGAGGCGGAGCAGGGATCGCCCTTTGCCAGGCACTGTGGGGGACACAAGGCATCAGGCTTGGCTGAACTCCGTCCCACCGACCCTTCCCACCTGGGGCCGCGCAGGAGATGTCACAGCTCCCTGCAGAGCCACCAGCAAAGGGAGGAACTGGCACCTCCCATGACAGGGAGACCCCAACATGCCGCTGCCCTGGCCCTGCAGAGCTGTGCCACACCCTGTGCCAGCCCCGCAGAGGTGCCAGGCCAGCTGAGTGACCTGCTCTGACCCCAGATGGGCTCTGCTCCCACATCCCTGGCCCTGCCAATGTCCCTTGTCCTACTCAGCCCAGCACAATGGTATCAGGGGGTCACACCCCCAGCAGCACAGGGTTGGGACAGTCCCAGCCATCCCCCCAGCTCAGCTCCAACCACAGCTGCGACATCTCCTCATCTTCCTGCAGTCGGGGCTTTTCGTTGTGTGCGAAGAACAAAAGCGAAAAACAGGAAGGTTCCAGGACACCAGATAAACAACTCCAGATCAAATCCCTTTTCTGGCTTGCTCAAAAAAACCCAGACAAGCTCTGCACGCCATCCCCAGCTCCAGAATTTCTGTCCTGATGGTCCCCAGAACTCCCTACTCCAGGGGGCTTTGGTTACATCCGACAGGTTTCCCACAACCTCTGCTCCCTCTCCACGTCCAGGGGATGGAAAATTCAGGTAACAAGAGCAGTAATCTGAATTTTGCTGCCAAAAGGGGAAATGCTGGCTGGGTTTCAGGTCTTCACTCGGATTCTCAATGTGGACACCGAGGGCAGGCAGCAGAGCAGGGCCCCAAACTCTCCCTGTGACACCCAGCCATCACCTCCAAGGGTCATGGGACATGATATTGAGGTGTCCCAGCCAGGTTTCCCTGCCCTACCCCATCACCCCCAGATCCACCAAGGCACTTGCCTGAGGAGGATTGGCTGGCAGAGCCAAGCCAGGCGCAGCAGAGCAGGAGGATGACACAGGCAGCAGTGGGTGACAGCACCAGCCGGGACATCTCTGCCAAGTGGCCGCTGTGTCAGCTGGGTCTGCCCCAATGGCACGGCCCGGGCAGCACTGTCACCAGCGCCTTCCCCGCTGGCACCCTCCCTTTGCCTCCACCACGTCACGCCCACGTCCTGCCCGCAGTCCTGCGGTGGATGCAGCCAGACAGGAGCACGAGGTGCTCGACAGTTGTCACCAGCACTGACCTTTCGGGGCCCACCATCAGCAGTGGGGGGATTTTCCAGCCGCCCGTGCACAACTGCGCACGGTGGGGAGGAGGAAGCATGTGACACAGCTAGAGGCAGATGGGTGAGAACCACAGCGGGAAGGTGGAGCTGTTTGTGCCTCATGTGTGGGACAGGAAGGTGGCAGCCAGCTCCCAACCTGGTGACACGTGGCCCTACCCCACTGCAGCACCCCCAGGGCACAGGATACCCTGCCTGCCCTGCCCTGCCAGGGCCAGACAACCTCAGGGATCCACTGCCGGGGTCGGGCTGACGAGCTGGTGTCACACAGCTGGATGTAGATGGGGCCGACCTGCATTGTCCCCTTCTTGTCACCACAGTGGGCACTGGGAGGCCCCCGATCTATTTTTCCCAGCCAAGAAGCAGAATAACAGAGCTGGTGACACATCCCCAGCCCAGCCTTGTGCATCGTTACGCAGCAGGGGAAGTAGGACACGTGCAGCCAACCCCAAAATGTCAAGGGAAGAGAAAGAAGGGGATGAACGGGACAGTGGGGAGAGCCATGAGCTCTGCAGGAACCACAGAGAAAAATCAGGACAGAAAGAGAAGTGAGAGGTGAAGGGGATGGGAGAGGGTTGGGAGGGGGCAGAGGGACAGGGGGACAGGGAGAGGGGCAAGGGCTGGCTGGGGACCTCTCATGACTCCAAGTGGCTCCCACTGAATGCCACCGCTCCATGCCAATGCCACAGAGTCCCTGCCCTTGTCCTGCCAAGCCAGGGGCTCTGTGTCCTGCATGTGATGTGGGACCCTACACATCCCTGGGCTGGGGGCTGTCCCCTCAATGTCCCACATGTCCCCACATCCCAGTACCAGTGCCCCAGCAGTCCATGTGTCACTCCACCCCAGAATCAGTGCCCTGTGTGTCCTCAGGCACAGGGACTCAGTCCCCAGTGATCCCAGTGCCATGTGCCCCAGCACCCTCCATGTCCCCCTGTCCAAGAACATAAGACCCAGTGCTCCCCATCACCCCATTTCCCTGTGACCCTGTGTCCCCACATCTCTGTCTCTCATATCCCTGTGTCCCCATGTCACCCATGGCCCCATCCTCCTGCCTCCTTGTGTCCGCATGCCCCCAGTCCCTGTGTCCCATATCTCTGTCTCATGTCCCTGTCTGCCCCTCTTCTGGTGTCTCCATGTCCCTGTCTCCCCATGTCCGTGTCCTTGTCTCTCCACGTCCTCGTGTCTCTGTCCTCCTGCTTCCCAGCGTCCCCGTATCCCTGCCTCCCCATGTCCCCATGTTCCTGTCTCCCTATGTCCCTGTGCCCCCGTGCCCCAATGTCCCTGTCTCCCCGTGTCCCCTGTCCCCTGTCCTTGTCCCATCGCCCCGCCCCACTTGCGGCGCCGACCACCAGGCGGCGCTGCAGCCCCCGGGGGCGGGGCTTGTTCTGTGCGGTGGGCGGGGCCAAGGGGAGGGAATGTGGGCGTGTTCTCCTGAGGGCGTGGTCTGGTGGGTGTGTCCAGGTTTGACACAATAGGGGCGTGGCCTATCGGGGGTGGGGCCTGATTGGCAGTCTGGGCCGCGGTCAGGGGCGGGGCCTGTCTGGCAATCTGGGGGCGGGGCCTGTGGGGCCTGTCGGGGGCGGGGTCTGTCTGGCAGTCTGGGCGGGGCCCGTCGGGGGCGGGGCGAGGCCGGCCCGGCAGTTCCGGGCTCCGCACACGCGGATCGGGGCGGCGGCGATCGGGCACTGGCACCGGGACGGCCAGCAGGACTGGGCTCGGGACGGGAGCGGGGCAGCTCAGCCATGCAGCCGCCGCCGCGCAAGGTGAGCGCCGGGCCGGGCCGGGCGCGGGTCACGGGGCGGGCGAACGAGACCGGGTCCTCCCTCGCCGCCGTGCCCTGCAGCCGTGACCGCGACTCGCCCCCGGCGGAGCCTCACGGCGCTGGGGAAGCGAGGCCGCGGCTGGGTGGCACCCAGGAGCGGGGGGCGGTGGGACCGGTAACCGAGCAGGGGGGCAGCGCATCCCCGCACCCCGCACCCCATCCCGGCCGGGGCTGCCGCGGCCCCGGGGCTGAGCGGGACCACCCCGCAGGTGAAGCTCACCCAGGAGCTGCGGGTCCATCTCCTGGAGCAGCTGTCGGGCCTGCAGAGCAAGCAGCAGCGGGACGCCGAGCTGCTGGAGGACATCAGGTAGGGCTCCACACGTGTGTGTGACATCCCCATCGAGCTGAGACCGGGCAGCTCATCCCACTGGTGTGTGTGTCCCCGAGCTGAGACCGGACAGTTTGTCCCGTGGGTGTGTGTGTTCCTGAGCTGAGATCGGACAGCTCATCCCACCAGTGTGCGTGTCCCAAAGTTGAGACTGGGCAACTCATCCCACGGGTGGGTCAGCGACCAGGCACGGCTCACCTTGAGCCTGTCACCTCGAGGTCATGGGCTCCATCACCCGCTGGAGTGGCCTGATGGGGACAAGATGGAGGCAGGGGGTGATGGTAAGGGGATGGTGGCAGGCGGTGATGGCAGGGGTGGCCCATCCCTGCCCCTCTCTGTGTGTCCTCTCTGTGTCCCTTCTCCCCCCAGGTCCTACAGCAAGCAGAGGGCCACCATTGACAGGGAGTACGGGCAGGTAAGGAGATGCTACGAGATTCAGGACCGATGTCCTGGGGAGCCCCAGGCCCCATCCTGCCGGTGTGGGTGGTCCAGGACCTGGACACAGGCCCACGCATGCAATGGGCAGCTTTGGAAATTAGCCAAGCATGGCCGCTCCATCCTGGCCCCAGAGGGTGGTGGCAGATGGATGCAGCTTCTCCCTGCCAGGAGAACCCTGACCGTGGTCAGCACCCGCTGGGGGCTCTGCTGAGCACAGCATGGCCCGAACCTTGGGTGTTTTGGGAGCCTGGAGGGAAAACCTCGTGGGGGGAGGAAACTGCTGGGCTCTGCTGTCTGCTGGGTCATCACAGGGCGCTGCTCTGAAATGTCACAGCTTGGTTTTGCTGTGAGATGTCCCTGTAGCATCCCTTGGAGACATACTGCAGCAGTGTCCCCTCTTCCTGCAGCTGGTGACCGTGCCACTGCCCTCCGTCACACCCCCGGGCTGGGGGGACTGTCCCCCCAGGGTTGGGGTCTTGTGGTGCTTGGCTTTGCTGGGGGCACCTCTGCCCTGTCTGTGTAGCCAGTGTACCTCACTGGTGTCCCTTTGCAGGTCCTCTGTCCCACAGGCTACAGTGGGGGGTCCTTTCACTATGGTGACTGCTCCCCAAAAAAGGGAGCATGGTGGGATTTCTGCTGACACTGATCTGTAGGAATGTGCATGTCCCTGATCCGTGGGGACACGTGTGTGTCCCTGGGGTCACGGGGTGGGCAGTGGGGTGGGGGAGGCCAGTTTTGGGCCCAGACTGGCATGGTGGGTGCTGGGGTGCTCAGCAGGGTCAGGGAGTGCTGGTGATGCCGGGTCTGTCCGCAGGCACTGCAGAGGCTGGCGAGCCAGTTTGTGAAGAGAGACTGGCAGCGGGGCCGTGGCGAGGCCGGCGACTCCAGGTGGGCTGGGGACAGGGACAGGACTGGGGACAAGCGGCTGGGGCTGCCCATGGCCCTCCCAACTGGGAGAAGCCTAATGCCAACCCGGATTTGGGTGTCACCAGGATGCAGCCATGGGTGGGATATCCCCAACTCCAGGGGCCTGCTGGGACGGGGGGTGCTGGCAGTCCTGCTGGGCATACCTGAAAGGTGGCAAGGGGCAGGGAGTGCCCTGCCCTGCCTTAATGCCATGCCCACAGGAGTGCAGCTGCTGTCTGGAAGGGCATCATCGAGGGGACAGCACACGCCGGGCAGGTCCGTGTCACCGCCTCCGAGAGCTACCGCGCCCTGGCCGCCGAGGCTGCTCGCAGCGCCCGCCTCTCCAAGGAGAGGATGCTCAAGAAGGTACCGGGGCGAGGCCATGTCCCCTGTGCCCAGGCGGTGGGGACAGCTGTCCCCTCCAGCTGACGCTCCCCGCAGGGCATCGAGCGGCTGCAGAAGGCGCAGGCGGAGCTGCTGGAGACCGTGAAGGAGCTGGACAAGGCGAAGAAGCAGTTCAGCCACCTCCAGCGCAGCAGCGAGGTGGCCAAGGACAAGGCGGCCGATGTGGAGGCGCGGTGAGCGGGGGACAAGGGGCTGGGGGGGCTGCAGTGGCTGTGGGCTGAGTGATCTCACACTCCCCTCCCACCCTCCGCAGCCTCCGGAAGAGCGATCGGCGGATATTTCACACCAAGGCCAGTCTGCAAAAGCTCAGTGCCAAGGTCAGTGGTGCGGGGGTCTGGAGGGGTATCCAAGCAGGTGGATGCAGGGGGACACAGGGGTCTGTCCCTACCGTCACCAAGCCCCACTGTCCCCATCCCCACAGTTCTCAGCAAGACTGGCCGAGCACTCGAGGCAGCTGGCGGGGGTGCAGAACGAGTACAGCTTCGCCCTGGTGTCTGCTACTGCCCACCTGGAGCATTACCAGCGTGTGGAGCTGCCCACAGCCATGCAGGTAGGAGCTGCCGCACCCCCCGTGCCCCATTCCCACAAGGAGCATCTCCCCAGTGCCACTGCCAGGGGGGCAGCAGGGAGGGTCCTGCCAGCACAGAGTCAGGGCTGGCTGCCCTGGGGGGTCAGGGATGCTCCAGCGGGGGGATGTGGCAGTGCTGGGGCGGTTCCCACCCACTTTCCCCCAGGCATTGGATGGGGATCTCTACGAGCGGCTCCGGGAGCACTTGTCGGCCGCCAGCCGGACGGAGGTGGAGACTTGCCGGGCCAGCCGGGATTGGTTCCAGGGTGTTGTGGAGGCATCCGCACGGGTAACGGCACCGTCCCGGGAGCTGGGTGGGACAGGACGGGACAGCTGAGCCCCCCAGTCCCACACTGTTCCCTGCTGCAGGTATGCCGGGAGCAGGACCTCCTCCTCTTCCTGCAGGACCACCCTGCCTTCTCCCTGGCCCCTGAGCAACGCTTCCAGCTCACTGGAGTAGAGGAGGTAAGTGGAATGGGGAGGACAAAGCAGGAAGGTGGGGTCTGCACAGCCACCTCCTTGTCACCGCCCTGTCCTTGCCCAGGTGTGCCTGCTGCCACCGGCAGATGACGGGGCCAGCCTGGAGAAGGAGGCACGGCGCTGGGCCACACGGGTAGCCCGGGACTGCAAGAACAGGGCACACAGCGAGGAGGTGGGTGTTGTCCCACCCCACGGAGCACCACGGGGCTCAAGGTGGGGCTTTTCCAGCCCCTCACCAGCTGCCACACCCTCTGAGCTGTGGGTGCCCACGCAGGTGCTGCAGCGGCTGGAGGCCAGGCGGCAGCAGGGGCTGGAGGCAGAAGCAGCGGCCGTGGAGCGGCAGATGGAAGAAGCAAGGGAAAATATCCGGAAGGCAGAGGTGAGGGGTCAGGGGGCTTGGAGTGGCTTCGAGGTCTGTCACCCCCAGGGTGGGAGACGCAGGGATGAGGAGGTGATGATGCATTTGGGGTGTGGCGCTGGGAAAAAGGGCAATGGGATTGGGATCCTCGGAGGTGTCCCCTTGCACCGTGACAATGTGTGGTGTCCCCAGGTGAGCCGAGTGAAGGCTGAGGCACGGCTGGCACTGCTGCGGGCGGCAGGGCTGGACGTGGATACCTGGCTGGCCGGGGCCACGGTGGGGACAGGCAAGGAGACCCCCACGGGGCTGGACCCCACCGAGTTCGACGACTACGAGGACAGTGACGAGCCGGACGAGGACGATGAGCCTGGGCCTGCTGCTCGCACCTACCCCTACACCTGCCGGGTGATCTTTGGCTACCAGGTATGGCCCTGCCTGCCTGGCCCTCACCCTGCCTTCCCAGGCATGGCACCTCAGCCCCTCTGCCACTTTGTCCCTTCTCCTGCAGGGCTGCCAGGCAGACGAGCTGTCCATCAGCCAGGGCGAGGAGCTGGAGATCATCGAGGATGGGGACGCAGAGGAGTGGGTGAAGGTGGGAGCAGGCTGAGCCCCCCTCAGTACTGGGGTACACTTTTTGGAGGTCCCCAGGCTGTCCCCACTCTGGAGCCTGGGATGTTCACGTGTTTTCTGTCCCTTCAGGCTCGGAACAAGGCAGGACAGGTTGGCTACGTCCCTGAAAAGTACCTGCTGTCCCTGGGGTGCGAGTCAGGGGCTGGGCTTGGCCCCCCAGGACCCTCTGCCTTGCACCGCCAGCTCTCCAGCATCATGGCTGCAGAGCTGGTGCTGGAGCCTGGAGGTGGGTGCTGGGCATCACCCCCACCCCGAGGAGAGGGACAGGACCCCAGAGGTGCTGAGTCCCCTCGCCACCCTCCCCACAGCCTGGCTGGTGCGAGCCCTGTATGACTACGAGGGGCAGAGCCCCGAGGAGCTGAGTTTCCCCGAGGGGGCCATCATCCGGGTGCTGCCCCGTGCCGCGGGCGAGGTGGACGATGGCTTCTGGACCGGCGACTTCGATGGCCGCATTGGTGTCTTCCCCTCCCTGGTGGTGGAGGAGCTCACTGGGGGTCGGGAGGCGGCCGAGCAGGTTGGTGGCAGGAGGGGCATTGTGCCACCTTGGCATGGGTAACCCCCCATCTTCCATGACTGCTGGGGGAGACCCCCTTCCCACTGTTCCATCCCTCTTGGCTGTGTCTTCCCAGGAGCTGCCATCACCATCCCCTCCGCCCTTCTCTCCTCCTGGCCTCGCACCCGGGGCCAGCCTGGTCCCCAGCCCTGCTCCTGACACATCACTGGGAGGTGAGTGCTGGGGACACTGGGAAGGGGTGGGGGTGCCTGGAAAGCCAGGCTGAGCCACCAGGCCCTTCCAGGTTGCCGGCAGGAGGGCACGGGCAGCGGGCAGAGCTCTCCGGACCTGGCAGCCACCCGCCTGCGGCCGGTAAGTCCTTTCACAGGGATGCTGTGCGCCCCAAACCCACCCCAGCCCTCCTGTGGTGGGGAACAGTGTGTTTGGGGGATCTGAAGGAGGACAAGTGGCCTCAGCATGTCAGCACTGCTTCTCCTCTCCCTCTCTTCTCCTTTCCTCTCCTCTCCTCTCTCCACAGCTCCGTGCACCACCCCCGCCGCCTGGCAGAGCCCCCGAGCCTGACCCCGAGCTGCACTTCAGCTGACCCTGTGGGTCCCCCCGGCCCTCCCTGTCCCCCAAAAGCTTTGCCCAAGCAAACCACCACAGGCTGCTGTGCCAGCAGCAGGGGTTGGTGCTGCCCCGTGCCCCGAGCTGGTCTCTCCAGGGGCTGTGTCCTGCCCAGTGCTGCTTGCACAGTAGTCCTGCATATCAGTACAGCACCCAGAACCCCTTTTTTGGGGTGCCCAGTGCCACAGCCAGGTCCCATCTCACCCCCCTCTTTCCTCTGCCCTTCCTGCCTGGCATCACCCGTGCACCCCCAGCACAGCCCTGGTTCCTGGGGGGCTCATTCCTGGACGGAGAGGGCTGTTCCCAATAAATCCAGCTGGCCCTGGCAGGGGTTCAGCAGCTTTAATGGTTGTAGCTCGTCTATGTACAGGCGTTACACACCGAAGCTCGCGCGGGCCCTGGGCTGCCCGCTGGCTTGGCCGGGGGCCGTCGTGTCCCCAGGGCCGGGCTCCGGCCCCCGCTGTGCTGGGACGGGGCTGGAAGCTCTTCTCTCCGCCAGCATCTCCCGGGGACCTGCAGGGTCCCCCGCCGGTGCAGGATTTGTGCCTGTGCCCGCTCTGCGTGGTAGGGGTGCCCGGGGGGGGCTGTGCTCTGTGGTGAACGTGCCGGGTGGGTGGCGGGGTGCTCCCCACCGCCCCGGGGGGCTCGAGCCGCTGCCTCCATCCCTGCCCCTCGCCGCGGCCCCCTCCGATCGTTCCCCCGGGGCTGCGGGGCCGCGGGGGCCGGGCGGGCAGCGGGCTCTGGCTGCTGTCCTGCCCCTGCCGGGCCCGAGGGTCCCCCGGTGGGGTCTCCGGGTGCGGTGGGTGGGACTCGGGTACCTATTGCCAATGGGATGAAGGCTGGCGCCGAGCGCGGTTGTCGCTGACGCCGGCGCGTCGCTCCGGCCATGCCAAGCGCGTAGCTGCCCACCCGGGGCCGGGGCAGTGCCCCGCGGCTGCCCCACGGCACAGCCCCCAGCCCCGAGGGTCCGGGGTGCGCGCCTCCCGTCCACGCTCCAGCCGGGAGCGGAGAGGAGCTGTGGGGAGAGGGGCAGGAGTATAAGGTTTGTCCCCACAGCCGTGGCACCTGCCTGCCACCCGCAAACGGGATTTCCCGGCAGCACTGCCTGTGGCTGGGCACACGGTCCTGCCCCGGGCATTGGGAACTGACCCCTGGAGAAGGGGTTCACCCTCTGTCCGTCTCCAGCACCAAGCTGAGACCCACCAGGGCCGGGATACTGTCACCCCCCGCCCCCCGGCCGTTGTCCCAGGGACAGGGGACAAGCACTCACGTCACACGCGGTCCTGCTCCGCGGCGCTGGGCTCCTGTGGGATGGAGGAGGGATGTCAGTGCTCCCGTGGGAGCGGGGTGCTGGGCTGGGGGTCTGCCTTGGCACCGCAGTGACCCGAGGGCAGTGAGCCCAACCCCACTGAGTGTCCAGGAGCGACTACAGCCCATGCTCCCCATCTCTGCCCTTCCCCATCACCTGCAGGACGTGATGAGCAGCAGCCAACACCCTTGTGCTGACTCTGCCTGCGACTGAGAGGATGGGGGAGGGTTCAAGTGGCACCAGGGCTTGGTGACAAACGTCCCAGGGACATCCTGGCGCCGTTCTCCTGGCACCCCATGTCCTGGAGCACCCCAGCACCACGTGCAGCATCCAGACATCACCATTTCCCTGGGCTTGCCCTGCACATGACTGCTTCCCCAGGGATCCGAGGGATCACCCAAGGTTCAGTGGGACACAGGAGAACGTGCCACCACCTCCCCAGCTCTCTGGGGAAGAGCTGCAGCCCATCAGCTCTGTCCTGCCTGGCTGCTATGGGCTGCCCTTCTCCATGAAACAGATCAAACCTTCCAGGCCAGTCACCAGAAAGCAGAGAGGGAAGCAGTGGGATCCTGCTATGTCCTTCCCCAGCAGCCAGCCAGGCACCTTTCCCAGGGCTCTCCCGTGCTGACCCAGTCCTGCCCCATCCCACCCCCCGCCAAGGGCTGCTGGCATGTGCCATGCCCAGCCCATGGAACTCCAGCAGCACCAGCCCCAGGGGATCTCCCTGGCTTTGAAGCGTGCCAGGAATTTTACCCATGCATTTGGCTTCCTTTTCCTTCCAAGGGCTTTGCCACGTGTGCCCTGGTGCTGGTTTTGTGGAGCGAGTCAAGGCCAGCTCTTGGGGCTGCTGACATCACACAGGGGAGGTTTCCCAGCCCCCTTCCTTGAAAATCACCTTTCCCCAACTGCAGAACCATGAGTGAGTGTGTGAACGTGTGAGTGAAGTGCTGGGTGTCTGAACCACCACCAGCAGCCTCATTTGCTCAGTGGTAACAGCACAGAGGCAGTTCTAGGGAGCAAATCCCCTGGAGCTCTCTAACCCTTCCAGCAGGGTTGGATATTGGGAGATACCAGGGTTCTGGGAGCTCCAGGCAGGGTGGGCTACACTCCTCTCTGAGCACAGCTCCTCTGGAGCAGGGAAAAACAACCAAGAAATGACCACTTGGCTTCACCATTTCCTGGCCTCCAAGGTGAAGAAGGCTCTGGTAGAATTCTATCCCTGCCTGTTCCTTGCTGGTCACGTTGGGCCCCATTGAGGCTACAGTTTTGGGGACACCATGTGCAGCTGTGGAGCTCCCCCAAATTCCAATAGATGTCCCCAGAGAGCTCAGCCATAAAGGAAAATGCAAGGGGAACTGGCAGCAGGTCTGCAGCACCTCCCGCTGCCCCCAAAGCACGGTGGGACCTGTCACAGTCCCACTCCACTGCCTCAGACATTGGAAAATGGGTGGGAAAAGCAATCCCCCTCCAGCCCAGGGGACCACATGGGGACCAGAAAGAGGAGCAACATACCTGCTGCCTCCCGTCCTCCCCTCCGGGCTGTCTCCTGCTGCTGTCGTCTCTTCCCAACTCATCAGCCTGTTCCTGCAGACTCAGGCTCCCGTGAATATCCGACACTTCATCTGCCGACTCCAGTCCGGTCTCCTCCAGGCAGACGCCGGCCGCTTCCCTCGCCAGCTCTCCTGGGATGTTGGGACTCGACCCTCCCAGCGCCGGCAGGCTCAGGAGCCTGTGCTGGCGGCCTGAGCTCCCGGGAGCAGCGGCAGCATCCTGCAGGGACCCCGCCGGACCTGCCCCCGCCGGGCTGGACCCCGCGCCCGCCCGCCGGCTGTCACGGGTGCCGGAGCTGGCTGGTGTGTTCACGGCTGGGCTGGCGGAGAGGCTCTGCTCCGCGCTTTTGCTGCTCTGGGTACCCGTCTGGATGGCTCCGTTTTGCAGGCTCCCCGTGGGGACAGTCCCGTTGAGAGCCCGCTGCAGCCGCTCGCTGCTGCGCTCCAGCTCCTCCGTGCTCGCCTGCCGGCTGCCGGGGCGCAGGGAGCTGTCCTGCGGCTCCTGGACGGGGGGTTTCTTCCCGATGTGTGTGACACGGAACCTGCAATGGGGAAGGATAAATCAGAGGCTTTTCCCTGCTGTCCCACAGCTGCATTCCCAGCTTGCCTGTACCTCGGATCTCCTCGCCGTGTTCTCCAGCCTTTCAGACCCGTTCAGCACCACCACCCCCCGCACAAGCCATGCCTCCAACCTGACTTTCCCCTTCATTTTTAGCAAAATAAACAGCAAGAGAAGGATAGAAAGTTCAGTCCAGATCTTGGCTTGTCCTCCCAAGATGGATCACAGCTCTTGGAAATGCTCTGAGACACAACCTGGATGACAGCGTGCCCTAAGTGAGGGCAGGGACAGGGTTTTGGCAGTGATTTGGGTACAGGGATCAAAGGCAGAAGGAATTGTTTGGCTAAAATCTGCCGGAGTACATTTTGCACTGTCCCCTGGAGGGACAGATGGTCCTCAGTGGTTCACCAAGGTTCCACCATGAGCACCACGAGCAGGTGACAACTCAGAGCTCCTGGGTGGGCAGGAGAAGAGCTGCAGAAATGGGTCTGACACCTTCAGAGGGTGGGTTAACAATAGAGGCAATGCAGTATTGGATGTGGGGTGAAGAGAGGAGTTAGGGATCATGGACTCATGGAATGGCCTGGGTTGGAAGGGTTCTTACAGATCACCCAGTCAGTCCCACCCCCTGCCATGGACCAGGCTGCTCCAAGCCCCAGCCAACCCGGCCTTGGACACTTCCAGGGCTGTGGGATCCACAGTTTCTTTGTGTAACCTCTTCTGGGGCCTCACCACCAATTTCTTCCCAGTATCCCACCTAACCCTGCCCTATGGCAGTGGGAAGCTGTTCCCCCCTGTCCTGTCACTACAGATTCTTGTCCAAAGCCCCTCTTCAGCTTTCTTGGAACACCTTCAGGCATTGGAAAGGGCTCTAAGGTCTCCTTGAAGCCTTCTCTTCTCCAGGCTGAACAGCCCTAATTCCGTCAGCCTGTTACGTCAACGCAGCCTGAAAGTCTGACTTTTGATTGTGCTGATTGTGACTCACACCTCAGCAGCGCTGCCAGCCACTGCTGGACCAGCAGACAGGAAATCTCTTCCACAGTGAGCTGGTGTCAGCACAGTCAGAGCACAATCCCAGCACAGACATCTCATGCAGCCCATGGCTCACCCACACCCACTCTCCCTGTGCTTGGATCACACATGGAAAAGCTTGTTGCTGTTCCATTGCCGATGGACCTGGCTGTGAGTCAGTGTCAGGGCAATGCAAACTCCAGCAACAAAGTTTGAGCATTTCTGGAGTTGAAAGAAGAGCAAGAGGTAAAGGTCAAGCACATGGCAGCACTGCCATTCTGAAGAAAGAAGCAGAGAGGCCCAAAGGATAAGAACAGGTGCCAGGTGAGGTGGCAGAGATGAAGGAGATCACTTCCAGGCTGGCGCCCAGCCCCTGGATAGCACCAACCCCTCAGCATGGTGGTCAGCAAGCTGCTCAGGACTGGGGAGGCCAACAAGAGAAATGCTCCAGGTCCAGCAGTACCCACAGGACTGCTCAGGTCAGGCCAAGCAGCAGCAAATGTGACCTTTCAAGTCCATCCAGATATTTGGTGATAAGACACCAGCACTGCGATTTGGGAAGACCAAAGAATGTTCTGGTCCTGAAGGGGGACAGGGAGGAGACACAAGTGGCAGGATCATTTCTTGGTAATGCTGTTGAGCAATGTCAGCCTGGAGGAGTCAGGAGTGGGTCCAGAGAGCAGGAAGGGTTCAGACTGGAGAGGGCACAAGAGATAACATAACCAACCTCTGGCTGGTGAGGGAAAGCAGCAGAGCCCTGGCTGGCAGCCTCAGCAGCATCCCTGAGGCTTTTGATTCAGTGGGACGTGACACACTGTGGCTAAGGGGCTGAGGACAGAGGGTCAGACACATGCTTTATGGACAAGCTCTGCCACTGATTACGACTAGTTTAGGGAAAGGGCTGAGCTAAATAATAAATCATCCTGTAGTATATGAGTATAGATCATACAACCCTCATTGCCACAGATGTATAGAACAATTTAGGTGTAAAAAACCCTCAGGAGGTCTCCCTGCTCATAACTAGGCTCCCTCCCACCCTCAAGCAGTTTGCCCAGAGCCCTGTCCAGTCAGGTTTTGGAAATCTCTGAGGATGGAGATTCCTCCATTCCCCAGGGCCCTGTTCCAGGGCTGCACCATTCTCACAGCAAAATAGTTTTGCCTTGCGCCTTTTGTGGATTTCTCTTGTAACTCATGGCCACCGCCTCTTGCCCTTCCCAGTGCATCTCTGGGGAGAGTCTTGTTCCACCTTCATTTAACTCCTCCCACCCTTTGAGGAGTGTTAGAGGACAATTAGATCCTCCCTTTAGAACTCTTCAGGCTAAAAAGGCCTCCTCAGATGCCACATATTCCAGCCCCAGATGATCTTGGTGGACCTCCACAGCTCCCATCCTTTCCACTCCTCAGGAATGAACCTGTGCCTGCCAGGACCAGGGCTTAGTCCTGGTAGGGAGCTGGACTCTCAGCCGCTGTGTCCAAGGCAAAAACAATACCAAAACTACAGGAAAACAAGGCCTGAGGGTGAGTCTTTAACCCAAAGGGTGAGAGGGTTAAAGAAGGTTTCTCTTGTGGGGTCAGTCTTGAGTCAAAGTACTTCAAGATATTTGTCATAAATACGACACAGCAAGGGCAGACCTGGAAAAGTCACCCAGGGTGTGGAAGAACAAAGGGGCCAGCTTGGAAACAAGGAGCAGAATTTGAAGGTGGGTTTGTACCTCATGGGCACACATAGACCCCATAACAGCTGGACCTTGTACCAAAGAGATTCAGATTTAAAATAAAGCCTTGGAGAAATGGGATGAGTTTCCTGTGGAGAAGGCTGGTGTAGCATCAGATGTTAACAGGGTAAAAGAGAAAAGAAACAGGAATGGAGGGAAGGTGCCTTTGGGAAAGGAGCCCATCTTCTCCAGCACTCCGAGGTGAGTGAGAGGAGACTGGGAAGAGCACGGCCAAAGGACAGGGAGCAGTGGATGGAGCTGGGCACCAGCCAGGGAATGAATTAGCCATGAATATGCAACTGTGCAGAGCTCTGGCTCACTGGGCACCACCTCCAAGGACAGCAACGGGCAGGGAGGGAGCCAGGAGCTGGCAGTGTCCAGATGATGTGATCTGGGCTGGAATTCAGCCTGGGGAGGTCCAGCAGGTCTCTCTGCTTCTTCAGCTCTCCATAAAGCCCCAGCTCACCTCCCTGCTGAGGCTCCTGGTTGTGATGGTGGAAAAATCTACATGGCAGGACAAGGGGGAATTGGCTTCCCACTGCCAGAGGGCAGGGATGGATGGGATATTGGGATATTGGGAATTGGGATATTGGGATATTGGGAAGGAATTGTTCCCTGTGAGGGTGGGCAGGCCCTGGCCCAGGGTGCCCAGAGAAGCTGTGGCTGCCCCTGGATCTCTGGAAGTGTCCAAGGCCAGGCTGGACAGGGCTTGGAGCAGCCTGGGATAGTGGAAGATGTTCCTGCCCATGGCAGGAGTGGAACTGGATGGGATTTGAGGTCCCTTCCAACCCAAACCATCCCATGGCTCCATGCCCACTCTGGCTCAGCATTCCCACGAAAGGATTGTCTCTCTGGACCACAACATGAGGCTTCACAAAGGCTCAGGCCCTGAATGAAGACCTGCTGCAGGATTGGAGCATGACAGAGCTTTGTGTCTCACCTGGGTGACCATCCAGGGACCAGCAGCTGCTTGTCACCCTGCCCCAGTCACCACAGCCGGGGGGAGCCAAGCCCTGCAGCTTTCCTAACCCTTGCTGCTGGGGAATGGGGCAACCTGGGCCAGCCTACAGACTGTCCTACAGGTTAATGACTACACAGAGACCACAGGAAGTTCAGGAAGTCCCTTGAGGTGAAACCAGGTGGGGACCGGGGAAGCATTTGTGGGAAGTATCAGGAACACTCCCCTGTTCTTACACTGCTGCCGTGTCATCTAATTACAGACATCACCGGAGGCAGCGACCTGGAGCACCACAGCCACTCTTTCATTCTGAGCAGGTGGTGACTCGCACTTGGGACATGCTGTCCCCTCCTCCCCGCCCCAAAGAGGTCCCTAAAGCCCCCATGTGGGCAGCAAGGGCCCTGCACCGAGCTGGGACAGCAGGCTCTGAAAGGACACAGACCTGGGACTGCACCCAGCACTGACTCAGCAGGAAAACCCAGCTTGAGTCACCTTCCCCGAGAAGGAGGGAAGCCAGGGGTGCATCACAGCCTGCCACATACCACAGGCATTTCCAGGCGCAGGAACCACCTGGGTCCTCGGGAGCTCCAGCTGCAGAGCTGCTGCTGGGGCATCTCACCGGGGAACAGCAAGAGGGAGCCTGGCCTGGGGCGAGCGGGGAAGGGGGAAGGAACGGGGGCACTGCGGAGATCCTAGAGGGCTCATTCCAGCAGGGAGATGTCTGGCAAAGCTCAGTTCAGTACCTGCCCACCGAGAAGACGGTGGTCTCTCCGGGATGCATCCTGCTTTTGCCCTCCTTGGAGCGTCCCTGGCGCTGCAGCGGGCGCCTCCTCTTCCTGCTGCAGTGGATGCAGGGGGCGTGCATGGAGCCCAGGTGCACCGTGTGGTGGTGTGGGGGGCCCCCGTCCTGGCTGCTGCTGTGGGGACAAATGCTGCAACACGAGAAGGACGTGACAGGTTGTGTCACCTGGGGGAGACATCCCATCCCTGGTGCAGCCCCACCGCAGCAAGCCCTGCGAGCAGCAGCTCCCGCTGAGCACAGGCACGAGGGAGAGCTGCTCCACCGGGCAGCGGGGTGAAGCACTCCTCAAAACCCTCAGGAGGGCAGGACTGCTCGTTGGGAAGATGCTGGTTTTGGAACAGCTGCAAAGGGGTTGGCTGCAAAGTCTCCAGACCCAAAAGCTGCTGTCCCTCACCCTGCAGCAGCCACAAGCTGCTATGAGCTTCTCTCACCTGGGCACTGGCACTGCGACGTCCCCTTCATCGTCCCCCAACATCTCCTGGAGAGCCTCCACATTTGCTGGAGAGGGAAAAACAGGAGTGCGTCAGCCCAAGTGGTCAGCAGGGCTCTGGGTTGGCCCATGGAAGTGCTTACCTTCATTTTGGAGGATGCATGTCACGATCTTCTCCACGGTGTCCTCGTTCTCCCTCGCTTCCTCTGAAAAGAGACAACGTGGCACTGAGGGCTGGGATTTGGGGACTCCGCTCACTCATCCCTTCCCAGGAGCAGCTGCATCAGCAGAGACATTGGAGAAGCCTCATGTCCCCTGTCACGCTGGGAAGCCACTGGGGAACACCAGATCCCTCACCCTGGAAAAGCAACGGCTGAGCCAGCAGCCATGTGTGCAGGGAGAAGTGTGGCTAGCACAGGTTCTTCCCGTGGGAACATTTTGCTATATTTCATAAACAAGATAAAGTTTGGATGTTTTGCAAACAGTTTCTCCAGATTGAGTGAGTTCGGGCCTGGCCAATTGTGCCTAGGGGGAGGTCTCGGGCTGACCAATCTGGGGCACTTCTGTAAACTCTATATATATGGAATTCAAAACAATAAAGTGCTTTTCTCCTCTCTTCGCTTGTCTGAGAACTTGGGTCAGTCCTCAGCAGCGCTCAACAGGACAGAGAAGGGGTTGTGTTGCTCCTTCAGAGCTGGGGAGCATCCAGAGAAATGAGAGGGAAGCAGGTTCCAGGGTCAAAAGAGAAGGGTCCTTGTAGGGACAGTCCAGCCCTGGAGCCCCTGGCTGCAGGGTGCTGCAAGTGCTCAAGGCTCCAAGGGTAAACAGGACACATTCACAGAAAATAAACCCACGGGGACCTGTTACACAGAAAAAACACCTCTGGTGGAGAAAGTCCCAGAGCTGCACACTGCTAGAAGCTTAAAAGAGGGGAAACTTGGCCCATGCCTGCTCTGCTGTGGAATTCATCCCCATCGTTCATTTCAACCTGCTTCCAGCTACTGTTGGAGGCAGGAGGACAGGACGGATGGACCTCCAGCCTGGTCAGCAGTGTGAGATGTTCCTGCAAGCAGGTTGGAGCTGTGGTCTGGCAGGCAGCTGCCTCAAAGGCTCAAGGACCACTAGCATGATCTTGGAAATGGAGACATTTCCCTGGGCTGTGGTATCTCCAGAGGATGAAGCCAATCCTGGCAGGTTCAGACACTGTCTCTATGTCATGTACAGCCAAGACATTAAAGCCAGAGGAGCACTTCCATGGACACCTGGAGGCTCTGGCTGCATCCGTGGGTGAGCTGGAGGAGCCACGTTTCCCTCCTGTGCACAGGAAAAAGGCAGCAGGAGTTGCTGATCCTCCCAGGCACTGCCAGTGGCACATGGGAGCTGGAGGAGTTCTGTAGCACCATGTGGCTGTTTTCAGCCTGGGAAGCAGCCGGAGGAATGTGTGTTCCCCACTTCAGCAGAGACTCAGGAAACACCAAACGGCAGAGCTTGCTTGGGCCAGGCTCTAGCTCGCACCCACGCTCCATGCGGCAGTGACTTCCCAATCCAACCACCTCTAAAGCGATGGAAAAAAATTCCCTAAAGGTCCCCTTCTGACGTGGGGATCAAGGAAACACCCCTTTTGCTCTGGCCTGCAGGAACACAGCAGGGACCAGAAGAAGACAGGGCTGATAGCAAACACCAGCTGGCTCCATGCCAGACGTCCTAATGCCAGAGGGGCAGAGAGACAGCTCGTGCTCCAGCTGGGAGAGGTTTTCCTTGAGGGCCTGGGGATTATGATGGAGACACTGGGGATTCAGCAAGTCCTGGATGTTCATCAGAATTACCTTCTGGTGATAATGCTCCTTTGGGAAGGGCCAGACAGTGGTTCCCACCGCCCTGTCACCACCAGCTTGTGGATCAGAGGGATCCCTGGGCCGCACACTCCCGATCCCCAGGGAACACCACGCTGCTCTCACCGCCCTGTCCCTTTTTCCCAGCCCAGCCACACGTGACAGGTAACCCTCCCAGCCCCATCCCACATCCCAGAAAGGTGTATGAGGAGCACCAGTCCACACCAGATGAAAGGCTGGGCCCCCACCGAGCCCCCGTGGCCCCAGCACTCACGGTCCTCGAGCTCCTCTTTGTTATCTGGGTCAAGCTCATCCCGGAAAGTCCTGCACCGGTAACCCTTCTTCTTCAGGACATGGCAGATCAGGAAACCCACCAGCCCCATGATGAAGAAGACAAGGACAACGAGGAAGACCATAGAAATCCCATGTTGGGGTTCGAACTCCCCATCGTTGCCGTCGTGCGGGTCTGACATGCGGATCTAGGAGAAGGGGGAAGGCAGGTCAGACCCCCGGTGCTCACCCCGCCCTGTGCCCATCCTCCCCTTCCTCCTGCCGGGCAGCACCAGCTCCCAGCCGAGGGTGGGCTGCCCAGGCTCAGCCCGAACCCCGCAAGGTCCTGCAGGGTGCAGGGCCGCCCGGAGGACAGGAGCGGCCGGAGGTGGCACCGCGCGGTCTCCCAAGGACACTGCTGCCCCGCACGCCCCCGGCAAGAGGCATCCCAAGGGCAGCAGTGGCGGCAGCGTCCCCGCAGGCCCGCCGGCCCCGGGCTGCGGCGCTCCGCCGTCCCTTGCAGGCGGCTTCCCAAGGGCACCGGTGCCCCGGCCCGCCCGGGGCTCTGCGGCGGGCGGCATCCCCCGGCTCGCCCTTGCCGGAGGACGGCTGAGCATCCTCCCGCGCCGCGCCGCTCCCCCGCAGCCCTCGTTACTCATGGCCGAGGGCCTCCGCCGGCAGAGGCACCGGCACCGGCAGCGGCAGGCAGGGAGCCGCGGCAGCCGGGCTGGCGGAGGGCCGAGCCGCCGGCAGCTCCCGCATTGTCCTCCCGCAGAAGCGAGGCTGCTCCCTTCGCCCCGGCTCCCCTGGGCGCTCCCGGCTCCCTTCCCAAGGGCTCAGCGCTCGCATTCCCGCTCGCCGGCTCCGCTTCCCGGCACAGACAGGGTCCCCCCCGCCCGTCCCCCGGCCCCGCTGCGGCGCTACCTGGGCCTGCGAACCTCCGCAGCGCTCTCCTCTTCACCTTCACCTTCACCTTCACCTGCCTCCTAGCAACCCCGCATCCCCGCGGCTGGCGACCGCGGCGAGCATCCTCCGGACCCCGGCCCGGCTCCCTGCCTGCCTTCCCCGGGAAGGAGCCAGCTGCTTCTGCCCGCCGCTCTCTGCCGCTCTCTGCCACGAGAGCACCCGCCTGTCCCGATCCCAGAAAAAAATCTCTCCGGCGCTGTTTCGGCGGGGGAAGGTGCAGCGAGGAGCTCGGGGAGATGCCGGAGGCTGCAGCAGGACACGCAGGAGCGCCGCTCAGGGAAGCTGCCAGGCTGCTGCCCGCCCCGGGGTGAACAACCTCACCCGCACGCGTGCCAGCCCCGAGCTCCCCTGGCACCCTCCTCTACGTGATTTTTAGGGCACTGAGCCCTGGCGATGGGAGGGAGGGAGGGAGAAGGGTGGAAGTGGGGCTCGGGAAGCCGAAAACTCATCACAGAGCGGCGTGCGGGGGTGGGGAGAGGGGTGCAGACACCCACACCGGGCTCACAGCTCCCAGGAGATGGTGGGAAAGAGCCCCGGGAGACCCCTGCCTCTCCTTCCTGCCTGAAAAAGGCGTGGCTAAGCCAGTTGAAATCTCAAGCCGTGGTGGTCCCACATCCTCCAGCTCCATCCCCACCCCATTATCCTCACTCCGGGAGGCTTTGCCCACCCCTCCTTTGCTACTGGAAATCAGACCTGCTCCTCTCCATCTTTTGCCCACCTGCCAGCTCTCTACCCAGACCTCGAGGAGAGCACACAACCCTTGAAATCCCTCCCATCCCATCTCCACTGAACCGAGCACCGATCCATACACACATCCCTTCACGGGAATTATCCCACCACAGTCTGTCTCGCCATGAGACAACCTGCAACCCCTGCAGGCTGTCAGCTGTGCCATGCTGAGGGCTCCTGTCTCTCTGCACAGGTGACCAAGTCAGCTCTCAGGAGCCTGCTCCGTCAGCGTGACTTCAAGAGGTCACCACGTCGCAGGTGACACCCCTCTGGCTGCTGTCCTGGCAGGGAGACAGGACCCAGGATGGAACATCTGTGGCAAGAAGATGAGTTATTCCTCCTGCCATGGATTTCTGGGCCACAGGAAAGGTCTCCAAACCCTGGGAGAAGCAGCTGCTACATCACACAAGTCTCTGCTGATGAAGACCTCACAAAGTGGACCTCAAGGCAGTTTACTCCCTGCTCTTGTTTCTGTGGAGAGGGGGAACTGGCAGGTCTGAGTTTCTGCGGAGCCCTGAGGGGATGCAGTCATGGTGAGCTTATTGCTGTTTTCCTCGTGCCCACGCACGCTGTCCTGCACAATAAATCGCTCTTTCTCCTCCTGGGCGTTCCCGCCCACCCATCGCATTGCTGCACCCTTCCAGCTCTCCACCCCCTGCCAGCATCCCACCCCCTTCCCAGACTCCAGCCGTGCCCAGGCTGATCGTCGCTCCCTGATGTGAGGGGAGATTCCCCTTTTCCCACAGCCTCTGGTGTGGAGGCATTTCCACAAGCTGGGGGGTACGAGATGTCACAGCAGCCTGGCCCTGCCTGGGGACAAATCCTGGCCGCTGTGGGGTGAACGAGGGTGAGGAGGGGGCTCTGCTACTGCCAAGCTGCCCCTCCTGGCTCTGCAGCTGGGTTGTGATAGGGTTTCTCCTCCTTATTCTCCCAACCAGGGATCGCCTGCTCCCAGTTTCCATCCTGCTTCCACCAGCTCAGCCTCAGTGTCCCTCCAGGTTCTCTGTCCTTGTGCCACTGCAGGACCCCATGAGCACATCAATGGTCAGGCCATGAGTCCTGTCCCACACAGAGCCTCACAGATCACCCAAAACCAGCACCCTGGCTCCTCTCTGCTCTGCGAGCAGCTGGCATCCGAGGTGTGAATCCACACAATGGAGCTGTCCCTTCCAGGCAGGCTGTCCATGTCCATCCTGGCCAGTGGGGACAGAACCCACATGGGGTAAAGCTCCACGCCAAGCTGGGGAGGTGTGGCTAGCACAGGTCCTTCCCGTGGGAACATTTTGCTATATTTCATAAACAAGATAAAGTTTGGATGTTTTGCAAACAACGTCTCCGGATTAGGTCAGTTCGGGCTTGGCCAATTGGGCCTAGGGGGAGGTCTCTGGCTGACCAATCTGGGTGACCTCTGAAAACTCTATATATATGGAAATCAAAACAATAAAGCGCTCTTCTCCCTTTCCTTGTCTGAGACCTTGGGTCATTCCTCAGCTAGCCGCTCAACAGCGACAGGGGAGGTGCAGATGTGGCTGCAGACTGGATGCTCATGGCACATCCACAGTCTGGGTTCTGCATCCTCTGTCCCTGCTGACCCCACCCCAGCTCCTGTCCCCATCCTGTGTGACCCCACCAGCCAAGGCAGAGCGAGCTGAGACACAGCACAGTCCTGCTGGAGCTCTGGGACAGGCAGCTGCCTGCTTCCTGCCTGCCCACTGCATCCAAAACCACCATTCCCTGCCCTCCTTCCCAGCCCACCCCCTCGGGGCTCCCCGGTGGGTGCAGGGCTGAATCCTGGGGGTCCTCGGAGGCTTCAGTCCCTCTCATGGCATTGCCTGGAAACCCTGAAATTTAATTTTAACCTTC
The DNA here is from genome assembly GCA_024500445.1 of Entomyzon cyanotis. Classification (NCBI taxonomy): domain Eukaryota; kingdom Metazoa; phylum Chordata; class Aves; order Passeriformes; family Meliphagidae; genus Entomyzon; species Entomyzon cyanotis. The sequence continues at coordinate 2,324,410 of JAKEPQ010000735.1, forward strand.
CACGTCAAAAGGTGGCTTGGGAGGGAAGGGACAGAGTGACCAAGGAGAGGCTGGCTCTGGCCCCAGTGAGATTCCATGTTACCTCTTTTCCGCTCCTCTCACATGTCTCCTCCAGAGCCATCAGAGCAAACATCACCCCACAAGCAATGTGAACACGTCCTTTTGGGGATCAGTCACCCCACTGCTTGTCCACGTGGCAGCTAAATGGCTGGACTTCCCCCATCCAGGCTCCTCTGGGGATCTTCGCTCCGATGCTCAGCCCAAAAATTCTTGTTGTGTCTGCAAAGCTGCTCCATCCCATCGTGTCAAGCGTGTCCCTGAATCCTGAGTCCTATTTCAGCTCTTCAAACATGCCCAGCAGCTAATGGCCGTTAAACCACAGCCTGTTTTTGCTCTCTGAGCACAAAGAGGATCTAAAAATATCCCTCTCCGATGCTTCCCTTGCTCAGCTCCAAGACCCGTGAAGATGCCCAGAGCAGTGACCAGCTTCCAGAAAGTGAGCTCAGCCAGCAAAGTGATCCCAGCTGGAAGCAGGGATGTGCTCCTCCTTTCCTCACCCTGCTCCCCCAGCTCTGTGGGGACGTGCTGTCCGGGTGGCTCCATGTCCCCAGCCGGGCGTTATCTGGTGGCAGCAGCTGGAGGAGCAGGGACAGGACAATCGTCATGAGGGAGCACCCACCCCAAGACCTCAGTGCTCTGTGAGTTCCCAGTACAGCCGTGCTGTCCAGCACGTTTAAATCCAGGGATTTCCCATGGTGGGTGCTGGGCTGGGTGCCAGGTGACAGCTCTGAGTGTCCCCAGTCACAGCTGTGCCCTGTGGGGTCACACTGAGAGGGTCCTGGGTGTCCTCTGGAGGTGTCCTTGCCCATGGCAGGGGGTTGGAATGAAAGGATCTCTAAGTCTCTTCCAACCCAAACCATCCTATGACCCTTGCTCCATGCTGGAGCTGGGATCCTACAGGGAAACCCCCAGGAGGAGTGGTGCTGAGGGAGCAGAGTCCCTGCAGGAGGTGACACAGACAGCCAGAAGTGTCATTTCATAACCCCACATGTTGTCTCTTCCACCTGCAGCCAGCGCAGCACCCAAAATTCCCTGCCGTGCAGCCATCCCACACAGGCAGGAAGCCCCTTGCTGCTTCCAAGGGGGTTCCATCCCACACCTTTGTTATTCAGCATCCATTGGGATGCCAGGGAACACCCCAGTGCCTGTCTGCCATGGTTCCCATCCTCAGCCCCCTCTTGGGGGTCCTGCCCCTCTCTGAGGCCCCAAGGGTCAGCAGCCTGTCTCCTGCACAGCTTCCTTCATCCCAAACTCCTGTCCGTGGGAAGCCATCAAACAGCAGGCTGCCAGGACCAAGCATCGATTTTGGCTTTGTTTTCCAAGCCGTTGGGTAAGGCTTCCAGCTCTGCTCATCCTTCCTTTTTTTCACCTCACAGGGAGCAGACCTTTGCTGCCATTCCCAGTCAGCCATGGTCACAACACGGTGCTGTTTCCTTGTCAGCTCCAGCCAAGCTCCAGGTTTTCCCCCATCCTGCTGCCTCTTCACACCTGGCAATTTTCCACCCGGCTTTTGTCCTCCTCCTGCCTGGTGGTGTCCCTGAGGGGTTCTTTCCAAAGGTCTGGAGAACCTGCACCCTCCCAGGGTGGGACCTGGACAGGTGACAGCTGGTGGTGGCACGTCCCCATCCCTCAGGGAATGTGGGAGGCTCCACAGAAAGGGATGAATCCCATGGAAACCCCACTGCCCCATCCCCTGTGCCCCGAGGGGGAGCTGTGGCAACTGGGGGCAACTGGGAGAGGCTGGGAGTGACTGGGAGACAAGTGGGAGTAACTGGTGAGTAACTGGTGAGTAACTGGGGGTCAACTGTAGGCCTAGAGAAGAGAATCCAGTAGCCAGCTGGGATCAGCTGGGGGGAACTGGAGCAACTGGGAGTAGGTGGGGAGCAGTGAGGGAGGACTGGTGGCAGCTGAGGAAGCAGATGTAGAGTTATGGGAGAGAATCCATCAGGCATCTGGGAGCAACTGGGAGTGACTGGGGCAGCTGTAGCCTACAGAGGAGAATCCAGGGAGCAACTGGGACCTGCTGGGTGTACCTGGGAGCACCTGGCAGCGACTGGGGGCAGAGGGGGGTAACTGGGAGAAGGCGAAGGGCAGCAAGGGGTAACTGGGGGAGCTGAGGATGACCGGGGAGAAGACACAGGGTTGTGGCAGAGAGCCCTGGAGGCAACTGGGAGCAGCTGGGACTAAGTAGAAGGCAAGGAGGAGCAAGTGGATGTGGCTGCGGGCAGCTGCGGGAGCTGGGGAGGCAGGGTGGGGTACGGGGGAGCGGCTGGGCGAGCCTGGGGGCAACTGTGAGGCGCTGCCCCGGCCTGGGAGCAGCCTGGAGAGAACGGCGAGTGGGCGCTAGGACCGCGGGGACTCCGCCGGGGCGAGGGCCACGCCCACCGTGACCACGCCCTGTTTAGCCACGCCCCCGCTATAGCCACGCCCACTGCTCAGCCCCAGCCCGCGGCGGTGTCGCGGTGTGATGACGTGAGCGGGAGCGCGGCGCTCGGCGCGGCCTGTCCGCCATGTCGAAGACTGTGGCCTATTTCTACGACCCGGACGTGGGCAACTTCCACTACGGTGAGCGCGGGGCCCGGCGGGGCCGGGCGGGTCGGGGCGGCGCCGGGGCTGGGCGGCGGGGTGGCCGCGGCGGGGCTGGGGCCGGGCCGGGGGGCGCTGGCTCTGGCGCTGGCTCTGGGCGGGGGTGTGTCCCAGCGCTCCCCTCGCCTCCCTCCATCCCAGCCTTTCTCCCCTTCCCCTCTCTCTCCCCTTCCCCTCTCGCTCCCCGCTCCCCCATCCTGTCCCCGCTGCCCCGGTCCCCGCTCAGACCTGTCCCGGAGCGCGGTGTCGTGCGGCGGGCAGCAGAGCGGCCGTTGTTGGCCGCAGCCCCGTTAATGTCCGCGCGGTTCCGTTCCAGGCGCGGGGCACCCCATGAAGCCGCACCGTCTGGCGCTCACCCACAGCCTGGTGCTGCACTACGGCCTCTACAAGAAGATGATCGTAAGCCACGCGTGTCGGCGGGCCGCAGCCCCAGCCGGGCGGGGGTTTGGGGCGGGAGGACACCGCGGCGGGCTCTGAGGGCTCAGGAGTGGGAGAGGTTGCGCGGCTGAGCTCGCCGGACCACGCAGGGCTGGTTTGGAGGGCCGCATTGCTGGTGGGCAGTGTCCTGGTGTCGCCTGTGTGACAGTGCCGTGCCCGGGGCTGGGACAGTGCCCGTGTGGCGTTTCTGTGCCTGCAGCACCTGCTGGGAGGGACCGGCGAGCTCTGGGAATGGGGCTGTGCAGCCTGGGGAGGAGAGAGCTCCGGGGAGAACTCAGAGTCACTTGCAGTGCCTGGAGGGACTGCAGGAGAGCTGGAGAGGGACCTGGGGACGAGGGATGGAGGGACAGGACACAGGGAATGGCTTCCCACTGCCAGAGGGCAGGGATGAGATGGGATATTGGGAAAGAATTGTTCCCTGTGAGGGTGGGCAGGCCCTGGCCCAGGGTGCCCAGAGAAGCTGTGGCTGCCCCTGGATCCCTGGCAGTGTCCAAGGCCAGGCTGGACTGGGCTTGGAGCAACCTGGGATAGTGGGAAGTGTCCCTGCCATGGCAGGGGTGGGGGATGAGCTTTAAGGTCCTTCCAAGCCAACCATTCCATGATTCCAGGACTCCTTGCACTTCTGCATCAGGCTCTGCAAACCAACCACTTCCCCTGCTGCTTCTGAGCCTGACCTGGATCCCCCTGGGAGTGACCCTGAGCTGGGAGTGTTTGCAGAGCTCAGCCCTGGGCTGTTAGTGCAGTTGTAGAGGATTCCAAAGAACTGGTAAAGTCAGTCTTGTTAGGCTATAGTGGTGAAACATGAGAAAGTTTTCCTAATTAACATAATTCCCTAATAATATAGCAACCAGTGCAGGGACTGTGTGGAGATGCAGCACTTGGGGGAAGTGTGGGGAATCTCTGCAGAATTTCTCTTCCAGGTTTTTACTGTCAGTGTGGGAACTTATGCAAGTAACTTCCTTGGAGTTGAGCTTTTCCTTGCAGGAACAACCGAAAAACACATTCTGACCTAACACTCTTAAAAGGCAAATCCGTGTCTGAAGGAGGCAGTGGGCAGAGCTCCACATTTTTAATCTGGAAATTCTTTTTTGGGATTTATGTTTTCCACAAGATGCCACTGGGAAGCTGAAACACCTCAGAGACAACTTCATCCCAAACAGTCAGGAGGCTGGCAAAGTTAGGAGCAAATTAAAATAGGGATTATGGGCAGTTGAATATAAATAGTCCTTGCTGACTTTGTGTTGTGGTTGCATTGTTAGCCACCATCTTTTCCTCCTTAAGATCAAAAGCTGTGATCCTGTCAGGCTGGGTTTGCCTCTTCCCACCTCTCCCAGCTCAGGAAGGTGGGTGGGATTGCTGGGAAGGCTGGAAGCAGGCAGGTTTCTTCTGCCAGCAGCTGAGTGAAGATTTCAGCCGGGTTTTCCCTCCCCTTCTGTTTGTATCCCACCTCCCTGCTGCAGGAGAGCCTCTGGGTATCCAGGGAGAGCCATTTCTTCTCTCTTTACCATCACCTTTGGTCTTGTTTGGTTCAATGAACCATCTGGATTTTGGGGGATTCCTGGCAGGGCCCTCCTGGGGATAGCTCCTGCCTTCCCCCTCAGCAGCTGCTCTGAGGAGTTGGTTCAGCCCCATATTTGAGTTGTCAGAGGCAGCAGCCTCTGAGAAACACCCAGCTCCTCAAATCCATGTGGAAAACACCAGGAGAGGAGGAGATGGGCTTGGTTGGGTGTACTGTGGCTCTGAAAATGAATGGGTTTGCTGCTCTAGTCCAGAAAACAGGAACATGGTGCAGTTTTCCTGATAAATTTCCCTTTGGAGACATCCCTGTGCATCTTCCTGTTATGTTCATGTTCCACTTTTTCTATAAGGTGGTTGTTTTTAATAAGAGAAATTGGGAATCACAAAAAAGATCTCTTATCAATTGAACTTCCTCTCCCAGGTGCGTGGTGTTAATTTTTAACTTCCCCTCTACTGAGGTATGTGCCCAAAGTGCCAAACTGGCAAACCTGTGTTGTCACAAGATCCTGAATTTGTGTCCATCCTGCTCCCTGACCATTTTCCACCATTTTCCTTTCCAAAGGAAACAAAACTTAAGCGACTCTTCCATCTCTCCGGGAGCTTTCTCCAAATAATTTGGAAGCTGTCAGCAAATCAGACAGAGGGACCAGAACCACCCAAGATCAAGGTCTTTAAATTGTGGAAAGCTGGTGACTGAGGAGGGAATGGTCCCCCCAGGGCAGGAAAAGCTGGAGTTTATTTTGCTGCCCAAGGAGGAGGATGTGCCCTGGGGGAGGGAGAAATTTTTGGCAAGAGCTGCAGTCAGGAGAGGCAGGAGATGGGTTTATGAAAGGGAAAAGTGAAAGGAAAGCAGGTTTTTTTTTGAATTTCAATGAACACAAATGCCAGTGCTGGAACATTTTTGATGTACCTCGTGCATGTACTTGTCAGGGAGCTTGAGATTTCCTTCAGTCCAAGGAAATGTGAGTTTGGATGGGAAATAACTGCTGCTTTTGTCTCTGGAAGGTGTTCAAGCCATACCAGGCATCCCAGCACGACATGTGCCGCTTCCACTCGGAGGATTACATCGACTTCCTGCAGAGGGTGAGCCCCAACAACATGCAGGGCTTCACCAAGAGCCTCAATGCCTTCAACGTGGGGGACGACTGGTGAGTGCCCTCCTGCACTCTGGGGTTGCTCCTGCCTTGCTCATGGCCCAAGAGCTCCTTTGCAGTGTCCCATTTCTTCCTTGGTTCTGACCAGAATGAGGGGTGTGTCCCTCCTGTGTTTATGGAGCTTCCTTGGTTGCTTTCCCTGCTCTGTGGATTTTGCAGAGCTCCTTTGTAGGTCTGGCTTTGGGCTTGTTGGGTTGCAGACTCTGCTTGTTCTGGAATGTGCCAAATGACTTCTTTAAGAATTTGAGTGCTGCATGCAGCTCTGAGGGTCAAAGAACATGGAGCTGATGGAGCCAGTCCAGAGGAGGCAGCAGGATGAGCAGAGGGATGGAGCAGCTCTGCTGGGAGGAAAGGCTGGGAGAGCTGGGATTGTTCAGCCTGGAGAGGAGAAGCTTTGGGGTGACCTCAGTGTGGCCTTGCAGGGCCTGGAGGAGCTACAGGAAAGATGGAGAGACTGGGAACAAGGGATGGAGGGACAGGACACAGGGAATGGCTTCCCACTGCCAGAGGGCAGGGAGAGATGGGATATTGGGAAGGAACTGTTCCCTGTGAGGGTGGGCAGGTCCTGGCCCAGGGTGCCCAGAGAAGCTGTGGCTGCCCCTGGATCCCTGGAGTGTCCAGACCAAGTTGGACAGAGCTTGGAGTAGCCTGGGATAGTGGAAGTGTCCCTGCCCATGGCAGGGGTGGAATGAGATGAGCTTTAAGTTCCTTTCCAGTCCAAGGCAGTCTGGGATTCCATGATACTCCAGCCAGAGGGGAGCTGTCAGAGTCCTCCCCTCTCATCACCTCCCAGCTCTGGGCACATCCCAGCAGAGCTGCAGGACAGACTCCAGCATGCTCTGGGAACAATGAAGCCTTTCAAGACTGGCTTGGAAGCTTTGGGAGTCATTATCAAATTCTCTGAGTTTCCCCCTGTGTTTGCAGCCAGCTCACTCACCTGCTGGGGCTCAGTGAGTTACAAGCAGGGTCAGAGTGATCCTGATCCCAAATTCATTTTCTGACAGAGAACTGAGTTTTGTTCTTGCTCAGGTATTATCCCTGGGCAGTTTCATTCCTGGCTTTGCTCTGGAGAAAAGGGGAGGAATGAGATGTTCTTTGTTTGATTTAGGTTTTCTTTTTCAGCCCAGTGTTTCCAGGCCTCTTTGAATTTTGCTCTCGTTACACTGGTGCCTCCCTGCAGGGAGCAACACAGCTGAACAACAAAGTAAGGGGGCTGAGGTGCTCATCTTTTGGAACAAAGCTGGAGCTTTGGGGGAGGAGGAAAAGCCAGAAGGGTGTTTGGGGCTGGGCTGGGCAGGTGGAAGTGGGGGAGAGGGTACAGGGTTGTTGTCACCATATTGTCACCTTCAACTCGCTTCTCTTTCCTCTCTTAGATCTGTGACATTGCCATAAACTGGGCAGGAGGTCTCCATCATGCCAAAAAGTTTGAGGTAATGAGGCAGATCTGTGTGTTCCTCTGTCTTTGAGGCCTGGGCTCTGTGTTGATGCCATTCTAAAGCTGTTGGGGTTTTTCTCTCTTCCAGGCTTCGGGCTTTTGTTACGTCAATGACATCGTTATCGGCATCCTGGAGCTGCTCAAGTAAGGACCTGGCAAGGGCTGAGCTCTGCTGGCTGCTTTGTGCTTTGCCTCCTCTTTCTCTCTCTTTCCCTGCCTCATTTGCCCTTCTGGAATGCAGGAAGCCCAAAACTTGATTTTTTTTTTTTTTTTTTTTTTTTTTCTCCCTGGCCTCGTTTTAAGACACAAAATTTTTGAGATTTGGAATATCTGACTACAGACTTTGGTTGCATGGAGCTTGAGGGATACAGAAGAGTTCTCCAATCCCATTTCTCATCCATCTGTAAAACACTCAGGGGCTCCTGAGTCGCAGCCTTTTTGCCACAGTGAGCCTTTTGTAGGTAAATGCAAGTTTTGGTTCACTGGAGACAAGTAAATGACTCAAATCTTTCTGGAGCTGCTTGAGTGGCTTAAGAACAGGACTTGGGATACACATGGGTGATCAAAGGACAACTGCTCTCAGTAGAAAAGAGGTTATTTTTCATTTTAGAAAATGAAAAATAAATTCAAAATGGGAGGAAATGTTACAGAAATACCTTTAGTGGCTTGAATTAATCTGAGATTTTTCAATTTTTTTGTACTCTAAAGTGCCCTCCTTGTCACTGAATGTGAGACAAGTTGTCATGGAATTAAAAAGGATTTGGAGTTGACCAAACAATGGTTACATGACTGCTGGCAGGTTTACTTGCTCTCAGTCAGATTTATGGGATGTACTAGGATTTCTTTTTTTCCCCTTCCTCTCTGCCCACCATCCCTGCTCTGTTTGGATCCTCAGGATTTCCCTGGGTATCCCTGCACTCCCATTTCCTAATCCCACCCACCAGGGCCTCAAGCACAGCCCAGTTAGCCCTCCTGGGATATTGTATATGTCCCTATTCTTTTGTCCCCTGTTTCCAGGAACCATTTCTGCAGCAGGTGACTACATCTTGAGTTTGCTTCTGTCTCTGTGCCTCTGGCTGCTTCTCCAGTAAATTTAGCCCAGGCTGGAATTTTTGGTGCTCACCAGCTGGGACACAGTGCTCCAGTACTGTGGCATGTGGAGGAAATGAGTGTTCCCACCTCCTCCTTGCCAGCTTGCCTTTCATTTCCTGATGTGATTAAAATCACTGGAGCTCTTAAAGATTAACCATGAGCACGTTGGAAGCAAAAATCTTCAATTTTTTAACAACCCAGCTGGTCAAACAAATTCTTTTCCAAGACATTTCTGGCCCCATCTTAAAAACCTTTTGCTCTAATACCCGTTTCAAAACACATCAGAAGGAAATGTTTTAAATACCAGTTTCCAAGCACATCAAAAGCAAGTGTTTGGATGTGTTTGAATGTACAAATGCCTGGTGTCCAAACTGTTGGATGTGTTCCACAGGTATCACCCCCGTGTGCTCTACATCGACATCGATATCCACCACGGGGACGGCGTGCAGGAGGCTTTCTACCTCACAGACCGTGTCATGACTGTGTCATTTCACAAATATGGCAACTATTTCTTTCCTGGCACAGGTGGGTGTTTGCTTTCTAGTGTCAACCTGCTTCAGAATCCTTTGGAAGCTTCTCTGCTGGAGCAGAAAAGTGTAAATCGCAAAATTGGAGCTGTGGAGAGAAATGGTGGGAGGAAGCAATTGGAGAGGAATAGAACTGCAGGAAAAGGGTCCTGATCAGGTGAAGAGATTCAGCCCAGCCCAGATCTGGCCTTTGCACAGCTCTGAAGGCTCGGGGCTGTTGTGACTGTCCTGTCTTGCAGGTGACATGTACGAGGTTGGTGCAGAGAGTGGCCGTTACTATTGTCTCAACGTGCCCCTACGAGATGGCATCGATGACCAAAGTAGGTGTTCCCTACCCTTTCCCCTTGCCTCAGGGCTTTCCTGGTCCTTCTGCTCCGGAGCCATGACAAATCCACCTCTCTCTCCAAAGGTTATAAGCACCTCTTCCAGCCAGTCATTAACCAAGTGGTAGATTACTATCAGCCCACCTGCATAGTCCTGCAGGTAAGGAAGCAAACCTCTGTGCACACATCCACAAACCTCTGTGCACACATCCTTGCCTTTCAGAGGCTGGGGGAGGGCTATCCCTGTTTACCTTCTGTCCCTGGGATAGCAGGATTGGTGTGTTTCTGGAAAGCAATGCCAAAATTCCCTTGTTTTTCTGTTGCCCAGTGTGGTGCTGATTCCCTGGGTTGTGACCGGCTGGGATGTTTTAACCTCAGTATAAGAGGCCATGGGTAAGTACGGCAGGGCTGGGCACAGCAAAACCACCTGAAGGGCTCTGAGGAGTCTCTGCTGTGAGGTTTGAGCTTTGGCTTTGGCCTGCCAGCAGTTTTGGGGTTTTTTTTAACAGTTGTGTGATTGGAGGGGCTCTGAGAATGAGGCTTTGTACAAAGTGCTGCAGATTGGTGGGGGAGGAGGAGGCCACAGAGGTGCTTCAAGGGCTGGAGCCAGGCTGGGAGAGCTGGGGGTGTTCACCTGGAGGAGAAAAGGCTCCAGGGAGACCTCAGAGCCTCTTCCAGTGCCTATAGGGGCTCCAGGAGAGCTGAAGAGGGACTTGGGACAAGGGGGAATGGCTTCCCACTGCCAGAGGGCAGGGTTATATGGGGTATTGGGAAGGAATTCCTCCCTGGGAGGGTGGGCAGGCCCTGGCACAGGGTGCCCAGAGAAGCTGTGGCTGCCCCTGGATCCCTGCAAGTGTCCAAGGCCAGGCTGGAGCAACCTGGGCTAGTGGAAGGTGTCCATGCCCATGGCAGGGGATTGGAAGGAGATGTGCTTTACTGTCCCTTTCAACCCAAACCCCGTGATGGTGATTCTGGGGTTCAGGCTCCCTGGCTGGAAGCTCCAGGTCTATCACACCAGCCATGGTGGTGTTGGAGTTCAGGGCAGCATTTCTGATACGTGAATCTGTGCTGCAGTTCCCAGCTCTGGCATTTTCCTGTTTGGGGTTTGTAGGGAATGTGTGGAATACGTGAAGAGCTTCAACATCCCCTTGCTGGTGCTGGGAGGAGGAGGTTACACAGTCCGGAACGTGGCACGGTGCTGGTGAGTCCTCTGCCTGCTGAGGGGCACTGCCTGGGCAGACTGTGGGATTTGTCCCTGCATTCCCCAGATCCCCTTTCACTGGACTGAGCTCCTCTTTTTCCATGTTTTCAGGACTTATGAAACGTCCTTGCTGGTAGATGAGCCAATTAGTGATGAGCTCCCATACAGTGGTAAGCTGGAGTTGTATTTTCATTTCCTTAGCTGAGCTGAAATACTTGGGATGTTCTACTCTACGTTAACCTGGGCCAAAGTGTCAGCACTTTCTGGCCTTGGAAATAGCCTTAGTCATGCCTGGAAGTGTCCAAGGCCAGGCTGGATAGAGCTTGGAGCAGGCTGGGATAGTGGAAGGTGTCCCTGCCCATGGCAGGGGTTGGAATGAGCTGAGCTTTAAAGGTTTCTTCCAACCCAAATCATTCTGTGATCTCCCACCACCCATCTGGGGACTTTTCTGGGCAGACACAGCCTTATGGATCAGGTATGATTTAGTTTGGACCATTTCCTGTTGTTTGCCCTATGGTTTTGTCCAGTCCCTTGCACTCAGAGTTGAGTATCACTGTGTTTTTTGGGCTCTCCTCTCCCCCAGGCAGGTGGGAGGGTGAGCTCTGCTCTCTGCACAGCTCCTGGCCCTCTGTGCTCTAACTCTGCCTCCTTCCATCTCAGAGTACTTCGAATACTTTGCTCCAGACTTCACCCTTCACCCTGATGTGAGCACAAGGATTGAGAATCAGAACTCCAGGCAGGTGAGTGCTTCAGCTTTGAATTTCCAAAACCCTGTGGTGCATGCTGCATCCTGTGAAACCAGGTAGAGCCCAGGGCAAAAAAAACCAGTGAAAAACAAGAACTGGATTGTCTCAGTGTTTCCTCTGTGCTTGAATATCAATGACTGAATTAACTCTCCCACCCTCTCTGCCCTGATAAATGGGGTTTTTTTGCCAATTTATTGCTCTTGACCACCACACAGGTGATGCAGGCTGGTGACAGAGCTGTGGCTCTGTGCAGACTGACACATCCCACTGTGGTGATCCCTGTTTTTCCCTGCAGTACTTGGATCAGATCAGGCAGACAATATTTGAGAACCTGAAGATGCTGAACCATGCTCCCAGTGTGCAGATCCACGACGTCCCCTCAGACCTGCTCAGCTACGATCGCACGGATGAGCCTGATCCAGAGGAAAGGGGCTCTGAGGAAAACTACAGCAGGTACCAGAGCTTGTTCTGGACAAATGGGCTTCCCTTTCTGTCCCTGGGAGGGGATACAGAGAAAGCCATCTGTGCTAGAACAGATACAAGTCACAGAATTCCAGAATTTATGGGTGAAAGGGCAGGGAAGTCACTTTTGAGCCCCTGGTTTTACCCAAGGAGCTTCTGTAGGAACACGTGGTCTCCTAATATGCCATTCCCTCCAGCCCCAGGGGTTCCAGGGCTCTCTTTCCTCCCTGACAGGGATTTCTCTTCCCCCAGGCCTGAAGCTCCCAATGAGTTTTACGACGGTGACCATGACAATGACAAAGAGAGCGACGTGGAGATCTGAGGGCGCTGCGTGGGCTCTGGACTGCGGGGCTTCCCCCTTGGACACGGATGCTTGGAGCACAGAACTGGGCCCTGTAGGAGCCAGTTTAGCACTCCCTTCATCTTAGATTGCATGTGGTGGCAGCAGAGACAGCCCCACTGCAGGCTCCTGCCACCTGGAGAGGCACAGAGGTGACGTGTGTTCCTCACTTGCCACCACGTCCCGGTTCTGGCTGTCACCGCTCTGGGAATGGAACCCGTGCTGACTGCTGGCTGGCAGCTGTGTGACTGACTGCCCTCAGAGCCTGACCCACGCTCCATGACTCCCAGGCAAGCTGCTGCCAGCCAGGTGGGAGTTGGAGCAGCTGTGCCTATGATCTCTGCCTCTCCAGCAGCTCCGGATCCATCCTGCTGTCCCCGACCTGCACTCAGGTACCACCCCACTGTCCTCTGCAGCCTGCACCGAGAGCTGCTTCTGATGGCACTTGGAACCAGCTGGTGCTCCACAGCTCCAGGAGTTGTTGGAGACCAGGCCAGTTGTGGGGTAGGGGTTGGGATGTCCCTGGAGCAGGGAGCAGCTTGATGGAAGGATGTGTGCAGAGCACAGGCTTGTTCCTTCCCCCACACCCAGCTCTGCATTCACAAACGAGTTCTGCAACACTTAGCTGAGTTGTACACAACCTCCCCGTTGTGTGTATTCTTTGAGAGGCTCAAATCCCTGTGGAACAGAGGTTTGGCTGCCCAGGTCAGTACTTACTGTGTCCTGCACTTCTAGTGCAGCTTCCAGCTGTCTGTCCCAAGTTCACACATGGTCCTGCTGTGTGTCAGCAAGAGGTTTGGGCTGTTTGCTCTGAGTGGAGACAATTCCCTTGGCTGTGCCCAGCAGATGTTGCTCTGCTCCTGGGTGAGGGAAGCTTCTCCCTCCAAATGCTCTGTTCTTGCCCTCACACAGCAGAGATGTCTCTTGGCCATCCCTCAAATCCCAGATTGGGCTGCTCCTTCTCCCCAGTCCTCACCTGGTACCTGTGGTGGTTTGGAATGTGCTGGCTGGGGAGGTGGGAGGGTCCAGCCTCTGTACGGTTCTGTTTGTTTACTGATGTCTTTAAACATTAAAGAAGAGGCAGTATTTTTCTTACCTGACCTGGTGTTTGTCTGTTTAATCCCCACACCTTTTTGGCTCCTGTTCTCCCAGGGGTCCAGCATGTCCCTGGCAGGGGTGGTGTCATCCACTGAATGAGTGAATGGAGGGAATTCTTCTCAGAGTAAATGTTGGTGAGTTTTTGGCATCACTGCACATGAGGAGAGCACTCTGAACTCCCTTTCAAGGGGCCAAGTGGGGTGGACACTCCTGTTATGCCTGCAAATCCAGCAAAGCTTTGCAGGAAGTTGCAGAGTTGATCCAGGAAATCTTTCCTGCAGTTACTTTAAATCCCATGATTGCTCTGAGTTGCAGTGTCCATAACAGCCTCTGCACTTTGCACTCTCACTGCCCCAAAGCCCTTTTGGGGACTGTGTTGTAGTTCATGGCACTAAAACATGAAGCAGGCAGTAAGTCAGGGTTACTCCCAGAGAAATCCCACAGAAATAAGTGGTGATAGAATTAGACTGGGTGTGGAAAAGGATGATCAAAGGTCTAGCACAGCTCCTGTGTGAGGAAGGATTTGGTGGATCAGGATCCTTTGGCTGAGGAGGGGAAAACTGAGCTGGGAAAGGAGCCACAAGTTCCTAACTGTCAGAGTGTTGGAGAGGATTTCTCTAAATATTATATATCAAAGGAGCTACACAAGCAAGGACTTCACCAGAACATGGAGTGACAGGACACAGGGAATGGCTTCCCACTGCCAGAGGGCAGGGATAGATGGGATCTTGGGAAGGAATTGTTCCCTGTGAGCGTGGTGAGGCCCTGGCACAGAGTGCCCAGAGAAGCTGTGGCTGCCCCTGGATCCCTGGCAGTGTCCAAGGCCAGGCTGGACAGGGCTTGGAGCAACCTGGGATAGTGGAAGGTGTCCCTGCCATGGCAGGGGTGGGACTGGATGGGATTTAAAGTCTCTTCCAACCCAAACCATTCTGGGATTTTATCAAATGAAACTACCAAGAACCACCTCAAAGATGGCTTTGAACACACAGAGCTGAGCCACACAAGATTTTGTCACCAGGTACCAGGAATATGGTTTCAAAAAAGGTCTAGGAGAAAGAAGAATTGAGGTTGTAATAGAAAGATACCTCTGGGCACAAACTGTGGGTGAGTTCTCTGGAGAAGCCTTGGCTTACCCTGGGCTTGTGCCATTCCAGCATTTATTTGGCCACTGAGCTCCACGGACCTTACTGTGACCTGTGTTTGATCAGCTGTGTTTGTTTCTGGAGTTCTGCAGCTGAGAAAATGTTCTTGGCAAATCAGGAGACACAAAATGCTGCTCCTGGCCAGACTCTGGAGAACAGGAATCCTTGTGTCCTAACAGAAGATAAATTGTTTTGTTCCAGCTTGCCACCTCAGCTGGTGTCGCAGTGTCCCCTCTGCTGCTGGCACACCCCAGTACCAAAACTGATTTACAGAAGAAATCTAGGCTTTGGAATACAAGGGGAATTCCCCCTTGAAATTCTCTTTTACCTGTGAAGATGGGAATGACTTCACCTTGCAGAGCCTCCAGGCAACTCTTCTCCCAGCACTGCCCAGGGTCTCTCTTTCCAGAGTGCCACTGCCTCCTGTGTTTTGAGCCAGGGCTGGGATTTTGGAATATCATCTCACCTGGGTTTCTAAAGCTGGATTTGTTTCCCTTGGTTTGGGAGATGGTTGGGACACAAGGCTGGTCTGCAGAGATGTCACAGAGCTGCTGGAGCCACTGGCACCACCCTGCCATGGACTGGTGCCAGGCTGATTCCAGGGTGAGCCTGCCAGCCCCACACTCCTGGATATCCCAGGTAAGGTGGCACACCTGCACCTCTCCACCCCTGACCCCAAACATGGCTGTGCCCTGGGACACAGGCTGGGCTGGCAGGGACTGCAGTGCCAAGAGGACAGATTTCATCAGCTGCAGGAAGCATTTGAGAGCACAATGTGCAGAGCTCAGCACAGCAAGGGTGGGTTCTGAGCACCACCAAGGGGCAGGGCAGGGCTGCCAGGGCACTGCTGACTCCTGTTCAACTTGCCACCAACCAGGACCCCCAGGTAGGTCCCTTCCTGCCTCTCATTCCCAGTCTGTGCATCCTGGGTTGTCCCATCCAGGTACAGAATCCAGCACTTGTTACACTTCCTATCTGCTGAACTCTGCCCTGTCAGATCCTGGTCCTGGAGCAAGCCTTGCTACCCCATCCCTGCACTCACCCAGCAGAGCTTCTGCCTTGTCCTCTCTCCAGATTTTGTCCTTGAGCTGAGCTGTCTTCTGGTGTGTTTCCAGCATTTGGGATTGGGATGGAGGCTGTTCTTCACTGCCTCCCGTGGGACATCTCTCCCATTGCTTGGGGCACAGCGATTCCTCCCTTAGGAAATCCAGAGCACTGCTGTGTTTGGGCAGGGAGTGCTGCTGGAGTTCCAAAGTTTATATTAGCAGCAGCTTCCAGAATAAACCATTATAGAATCATTTAGGCTGGAAACAGTCTTCAGGATCAAGGCTAATTGTTATCCTGTGGTGCCCTCCCAAGGAGAAGGGAATGTCAGGCTCCTGCAGAGGTTCTGAAGGGTAGACTGTGGGGTCTGTCCAGCAAGGGTGGTTGGTCTGGGGCATCCTGAAGCTCGTGGGATGAATTGGAGAAGGAAAAGGTATTTTATGTTGTATTTCCCTTTTCTTTTTAGATAACTGAGTTGATACAAGCAAGGTGGAGACAACAAGCAGAGTGGTGGAACTGCAGACAGAGGTGTTTTGGGGACATGGTGGGTAACAGAGCACTCAGCAGGGATCAAACTAAAGCCTGGCCTACCTGATTCTGGACCACGAGTGCTCCTCTCACTGCTGCCTAATTGATTACCCTGTACATGGAGCATGGGCTCACATCTTAAATTAAAAAGACAAAAAACAGTTTGCAGCTGTCACAGTGAGAGAAAACTGCAGTGAATCCTTCCCAATGAGAAAGGTGTTGCTGGCTGTGTTCCAGCGTGAATTTGCACCTTGGGAAGCCTGGGGCTGGCACTGCTGGACTGGACATGGGCTGTAGGGAGACTTTTTGCATTTTGGGTTAGGCAGAGAGATGGATCTTCCCCTCTGATTGTGACTGGGGTGCTGCATGGGTGCTTGGGATTTTTAGGGAAAACAAGGAAGCCCTTCATCCCTCTGTGTTCACATATCCCTGCAGATCCCTGCTCAGCTCTGTTTGTTCCCTCTGCAGCTGGATTTGGCACTGACCACGTTGAAGAGCAGCAGGTTGAAGTGAAGAGGATGGAAAGGAACTTTGAGGAGAAGCTACTCCATGCACATGGTGGGAAGGAGATGGTGGATGTGGAAGCAGCAGATCATGGTGGAGAAGGAGCTGGCAAAGCCTCCCATCCTCAGATGGGAGAGGGTGAGCAGATCCATCCTGGCCTGGTGGCTTGGGGAAGGACTACAGACTGTTCTCTGTCACCTTCTGGGGAGAGGTGACACTGCAGGGAGCAAAACCAAGAAGCTCCACTGGTCAGAGATTTAGGGAGTTCCCTCCGGAGGGAGAAAGAGGCTGAACAACCCTGGTGCTGCTTCTGGCTGCTCCCTGCTTGCTGTTTCTCTTGGTGGTGTCCATAAATCTGGAATCAGCAGGGTCAGATGCACAGATAATAACTTCAATTCCTCCTCAACCCCAGATGAATTCCTGGGTCAGCTTTCCATGAGCTGATTGTCACCCTGCTCTTGTCCAGCCAGCTCTGGTGTGTTGTGCTCTCAGGAGGTTTGAGGCACAGATTTAAAACAGAGGGATCTGCCTTGAGCCTTTTCTCCTGCACTTTGTCCAGAGCTCCCCTCACAGGTTCTTGCAGCTCAGCATCACCCAAAGGTGCCCTGCAGAGCCCTGGGTTGTGAGGGGCTGACCCTTGGCTTTTCCCTGGACACAAACACACAGTGTCCAATCTTCATGGACAGAGGTCACTGGGACACCCTTAAATCAACATTCCCAGCTTCCTAACACTTGAGGTGGATCTGAGAACCCACCACAGGTCTCTGAGGCCTGTTTCAAGCACTGGGTTTTGGGGTTAGGAGCAGATCCTACCTCACTGGGCTGTAGTTTGCTCACCAGACCTCGTCCCTCTGTCCCCTCACAGGAGCAGGACGTGTCCCATCACCTGGCACAGGTGAGGAGGAGGGTTGGGGTTTGGGATAGACCTGATCACCTGGGATGTGCTCCAGGGTGGGTCCCTGTTTGCCCTGGGCCATGAGCATGAGCTGACCTCCAGCATGTTGCTGTTCCTGCTGCAGAGGGAGAGGCTGAGAGAAGAGCTGGAAGGCACTGAGAGAGAAAAGGCTTCAGGTTCCTCTTCCCTGCCTGTGGAAGAACTTCCAGCCACCACCAGCAACTGCTTCTGGAGACTTCCCAGCAGCTCCTCCACTCTGCAGTTGTTCCAGAATGAGGAATGTTCTCCATGAGGACATTCAAATGTGCCCTTCCTCTGCTTCCATGGGGTTCCACTGTACAGAAGATTCTCAGCCAGTGCAACAGTGAACACCACCCTGGACTAAGGTAGGACCCACCTTCTAAAGGCCACCTCACACCTTGTTCTGTCACCTCAGCACTCTCTTGTCTCATGTCACATCTCCCCAGCTCAGGGGTGACAAGGCCCTGCTGTCTGTACTCCCTGGAAAAGCCACGTTCTGTAGGAGGAGGTGATTCCCTATTTTCCTCAGGGAGCAGAGAGGACAGGGCAGAGTCCTGCAGAATCCATGAGGGAGGCCCAGGTTGCTGCAGGAGGGGTTTGCCACCTTTGAAGGCTCTGTGGTGTGGAAGATCTTCTTCAGGCTGAGGAGTTCAGGTCTGTTCAGCCTGGAGAAGGGAATTTTAGGTGGAGAACTCACAGCAACCTTCCAATATCTGAAAGAGCTACAAGTAAAGCAGAGAGCTTCAGGAACTGGAGTGCCAGGACAAGGGGGAATGGCTTCCCACTGCCAGAGGGCAGGGAGAGATGGGATTTTGGGAAGGAATTGCTCCCTGTGAGGGTGGGGAGCCCTGGCACAGAGTGCCCAGAGAGGCTGAGGCTGCCCCAACCCCGGAAATATCCCTGCTGGGGAGGTTGTTTCCCCTTGGAAGAGGCTGCATTCCCAGTTCCAGTGCAGAGCTGTGTGCAGACAGCAGGTGGCACCTGGATCGCTGGGATGCAACGGAAGCTCCATGGCTCTGCCGCAGCCCTGGGCAGAGCTGCCAGGGGGAACTGCACTCCAGGATAGCTCTGGGGTGGGAGCAGAGTGCTGGCTGTGCTTTCTGGGGTTCTGCAGTCCCTGCAGAGGCTGTCAGAGGCCTGGCTGTCACCAGGGCACAGGAGCAGGGCTTGCTCTGCTGCATTTCTGTGACTTCCCTGTGTGAGCTCTCCCAGGGTGGCCCAGCAAATCCCTTGGCACCAGGAGTGTGGCCAGGCTGGCACTGCCCTTTCCCCACAGAATCTTCCCGAGGCTCCCTCCTGGGGAGCAGTGTGTTTTCTGTCCTTATTGCTCATAAAGAATCACAAGAATTACTATTTTTCCTGCTTTACCTGGCTCTGTCCTGGCTGTGTTGGTCCCCCAGAGCAGCCCAGGTGCCTCAGCCTCAGGTGGCTTCTCCAAACAACCCCCTCAGCAGCCTGACAGCATTGTCTGTATTGGGTTGTTTGCCATGTGAAGCAGCCAGTGGAAGAGTTCCTTCTGTATTTATTTGTTTTGTTTTCTGGTAGGTGTAATCTGGAGAGGCAGGAGGTAGAGCTATTGAGTGATTGTTGATTGGTTTGGGTTCAAGGGAGTTTCAAAGATCATCCACACAACAAGGGCAGGGACACCTCACACTGTCCCAGGTTGCTCCAAGCCCCAGTGTCCAGCCTGGCCTTGGACACTGCCAGGGATCCAGGGGCACCACAGCTTCTCTGGGCACCCTGTGCCAGGGCCTGCCCACCCTCTCAGGGAGGAATTCCTTCCCAATATCCCATCCATCCCTGCCCTCTGGCAGTGAGAAGCCATTCTCTGACCCCTTGTCCTGTCACCTTCCTTATAATCCCTGCCCTAGCCCCATTCCTGGCTCCCACCACTGCTGGAGCATGTTAAAATCTCCATTTCCCAGCTCAGCTTTATTTAATTGGGCTGAGCCTTCACTGCCCTGCCTTGCCCTGCCCAGTCCCACTGCAGCCTGAGCCAGCTGGGCTGGGGATGGCACAGGGAGGTGATGGGGTGATCCCTTGTGCCCCTCTGGGAGCTGTGCCAGGCCTTGGGCCCCTTCCCAGCCCCAAAACACAGCAGCCCCAAGTTAAAGAACTCACTGCAACACCTCCTGCAGCTCAGGCTGTCCCACAAGTGTGGGGTGAGCTGGGAGGTTTGTGCATCCCTGTGCCTGGCTAGGAAATGGGGATAAGAAAATCCTTTTTGCTTTGGGTGCTCTGCAGTGCCTGCTTTCCTTGGGAAGGCACCAGGGTGTCTGAGCAGGGCAGCTGCACCCAGCACAACCCAGCACTGACAGGAGCTCGTTTTGGGATGTGCTGCCCAGCCTGGTGTGGCTACCACCCCCCTGAACCCTGTTCCTCACCTCCCTCATCCCAGGAGGCCCAGGGATCAGGAGGATTCCCTGCTGCCCCTCCAGGCACTGCCAGCCCCAGGATGGGTGTTCCATTCCCAGGATAAGGTGCAGCACAGCCATGGGGGTGTCATCTCTTCCTCTTCTGTGATCCTTTAGGGACCAAGAGTTTGGGGACAGAAGAATGATTTAAAGTCATGTCCCTCCTTTGTGCTGAGCAAAAGGGGACCTTGGCAGGTACTGACCCACCTGAGTGTCCTGATTACTTTCTGTTAACCAAATTTCATAGTTTGAGATGTCCATAGGACTTGGGAGTGAGGACTTGATTCCTCCTGGGGCAGAATTAACCTGGATGAAGGCAAACCCAGAGGTTTCCTGAAGGTCTGTGCTGCTGAGCTCAGCCCTGTCTGTGTGGGACAGGCCAGTGACACTCAGTGTCCTGCAGCAGGGCAGGGGGGCTTGGCTGGGGGTCCCAGGGCCCTGCAGAGCCCATCAGAGGCAGCTTGGTGGCCTGAGTGTCACCAGGAGCAGAGTTTGCTCCTGCTGCACATCTGTGGCTTCATTGTGGGAACTTCTGGCCCAAAAAATCCTCTGCCACCACTCCCAACTGTTCCTATTTCAGTTTAAATTCCTCACCCCCTGTCCTGTCAGGCCAAGGTACAAAGCCTCTCTCCACCTTCCCCAGAAGCCCTGGCTCCATCCTGATGGGATCTGTTAAAATCCCCCTTCATTTCCCAGCACAGCCTTCATTAATTAGCCTCAGCATTAGCCCCACCACCCTCCTTGTGCATTTCCTCTGCCCAGTCCAAACCTGCCTTTTTCCAGTTTAAAACCCTTGTTCCTCCTCCTGTCATCACAGGCCCTGATAAAAGTCTCCCTCCACCTCTCTCATCATCCCCTTCATGTGGTGGAAGTCCCCAGTAAGCTGTCCCCACGCAGTCCCACCAGTCTGATGTCACTGGGGAAGAACTCAACAGTGAAGGTCCCAGTAAGGACCCACATGTTACTGGTTTCCAACTGGACCTTGGGATATTGCCTGTAATTTTTGGATGCAGCCCTCAGGCAATTCCTCACCCATTTTATACAAGCCAGAGGATTTCTGGGAGTCAGTGACTCCTTAGGTCCACAAGAGCAGATCCAGGAAGGATTTAGCTGCTGACACACGGATCTGGAGATGCCCTAAGTGGACAGTGGGATTTCATTCACCCAGCTGGGGCTCAGGGCCCTGAGCACCTTGTGTGAACCCAAAAATTTATTTTGAGACTGAAGCTTTGGGGTTTCCTGCTGGGGACAAGTCACTAAGTTCCTGTTGCTGGTTCTCTGCACACCTTTTCAGCCCCCCTGTGTGCTCAGCCTGTGCCCTCAGATTCCCAGGGCACTCTGGGATAACTTCCCCTTGCTCACAGATGTGTGGCTACAGGGATTGCTGTCTCCTCCAGCCAAAACCTCCCTCCCTTTCCCTTGTCCCCAGCTCTGTCCCCTCTCTCTGGTGAGGCAGGAGCCTTTGGGATTCTGTAGCTGTGGCTCCTCTTTTCCTCCATCTATTCCTGATGTGCCAATGTTGGCTGAGAAGGGGCAGCAAACAGGGTCAGAAACTTCTCTCTCCCTCTGTTTCTCAGGAAAATTCTCAGGAAAAATGGAGAAATCCATCCACAAACCAGGGGCTGGAAAATCCAAAAGTTTCTGCTGAGGAGAAGGAATAGGGGGAGCTCACCAGGGTCCTTCCAGCACCACAGGAGGATTTAGATTCAAAGGGTTCTCTGCAGGTCTCGGGAAAAAAATCAGGGATTGCTCAGAGTGTTTTGGAGTTGAGTTGGAGTCTCTGCAAGGCCAGGCATTGCCCCAGCTCCTCTCTGAGCATAACTGAGCTCCCTTCTCTGGTATTGAACCACTTCTGTGGAAAATATTCTCTTTACATAAACCAGGATTTCTGTGATTGGAGCTGGTAGCTCTCATCCTTTACCTTCTCCCTGCTCTTGCTTCCTCCTTTCTCCTGGAGTGGTGTTGGGGAACACAGACAGCATCTGAGGGCTCTGACAGGGCTCTGGGAGCAGCACTGGTGGGAAAATGAAAGTTCCTTTGCTTTCTGGAGGAGGCCAGTTTGGAGAAGTTTCCCCCTGGACTTTGCAAGTGAGAATTGTTTCTGCAGGATGTGTGGGATACCCTGGGAGCCCTAGGAGGGGGATTGAGGCTGTTCCCTGGAATTCCTGGAAACTGCAATCATTCCTAATCTCAACATGCAGTCTGGAAGTACAGTATGGTTTTGGCTGCTCTGGGAGGTGTTTGCACATCCCCTGATTCCCTCCTGTGTGGATCAGAGCCTGGAGAGAACTTCCCACCTCCCAGACTTTCTGTAGCACAGCTGAGGTTTTTACAGATGTTTACCTCTCCCAACAGGCAGTGGTGTTGCCTGGTTGCCTTGGGCTGACCTTTCCTGATGTTTTAGGACAAGCAGCTCTTTCCCTGCCATTTCAGCACCATCCCTGGGGCACCTGGCCTGCTCCAGCCCTAGCAGCCATCCTGGTCCAGGTGCTTTCCTGGGTGGAGGTGATGCTTTTAACAGAGGCCATGTGGAAAAGCAAGTGGGAGCGAGGTCAGGCTGAGTCCCAGGGCTGAATTTTTGGCAGTGAGGAGCTGCTGCTGTCCCCATCACTGCTGCCACTCTGGTGGCTTCACCTGGTGACAGTCCCGTGCCACCCCTCACTTCTGGGGGAGCTGCAGGTGCCACCTGTGCCCAGCTCCGGGGTGCAGCTCCTGCCTGTCCCACGGTGCTGCCCCCTGCGAGGGGCACTCGGGGTGTTACTGGTGGGCTCCGTGGGGCTTACTGGGAGGCACTGGGAGCCAGGCTGTGCCCGCAGAGCCCACCACGCTCCCCCACAGTGTTCCCACTGGGGCATCACCAGTGTGCAATGATTTCATCCACAATCTGAGCTTCGAGAAGCCTCTGCCTGAGCCCTGAGCTAGGCCGAGGAGTTCTCTAGGTGATTTTAGGCTTTCCGCGGGTGTCGGGGGGGCTGTGTCCGCACAACCCGGGGGGTTTCCCCGCTGTCCCCTCCGCTGTCCCCTTGTCCCCGCAGTGCCGATTTCATCCGCCAGGTGCGCGCAGTTGAGCCGCGCTGGCGCAATTCCCGGGATGAGCTCAGCGCGCCGGGATTGGGAGTTTGGGATCAGCTGCTCTCCTGACGTGCTGCTGACGCACCTCCTGCATCCTCCCCGCATCCCCCCGAGCCCCTCCCCGCATCCCCCCGCATCCCCCGGCTCCCCCCGTGACCTCCTTTCCCAGACAAAGACGGGAAGCGCTGCCTGCGCACGCAGCCTGCCCCTCATCCCCGAGCGCTCCCCCTCCCTCCGCCCCGCTCTGAACCTGGAAAAAACAGCTCAGCTCCTGTTTCAAGGAGCCTTTGTCCTCTCCCCGAGCTTTCTTTGGGACGTTTGTCTTGCTTTCTTCTGCCTGTGGCAGGAACATAATGGGGAGCGGGTCTCCATCTGCTGCGGGGGACAGGGGGGTCGCAGGGAGAAATCGCCTGGTTTGGCACACAAAAGCGGCGCTTCTCCCCCCAGGCAGCATCACCAGCCTTTAGGGTGCTTAGTCATGGGGCGTTTGGGGAGCCGCAGGGGGGGTTTGCAGGGTTTTGTGCTGTGCAATGCATCAGGGATGTCTGGAGCACTGTGTGATTCCCTCCCTGCACCCTCTGCTGTGGGGCTGCCCCATCTCCCCTTTGCCCCCACACCGGGGGTTTTGGGGTCCAGCAGCGCCAGGCTACCCCAAATCCTGCCTTCCCACAGATCGCTGCGTCCTGCCCAGGCTGGGGCCACCCTGCTGTGTCCCTGGTGCTTTCCCAGCACTCCCAGGCTGAGTCACCCGGCTGTGCTGGGAACACACCCGGCTGGGCTGGGAGCCCCAGAGACAGGGTTTGGGGTTTTTCTGTCCCCCATTGCTCACAGGGTGAGGTGTCCTGGCATGTCATCTCTCGATGCCCCTTTTTGAGCAGAAACCTTGCAAAAATACCTTTTCCTCAAGCTCCTGCTGTCCCAGTGCCACCCTCACTTGTCCCCTGCCGTGCAGGGAAACATCCCCCTGCTGTTTATATATATATTTATATCAATGAATGTAATAAAATCGAGCCTCCCTGGGTGTCCCACCCCAGGTGTTCCCTGCTCCGTCCACACCCAGGCATCACCTCCGAGCTCCAGCTCTGGGTCAGCCTCACCCTGATCCCACAACAAGAGCTGCTCTCTCCCAGGAAAGGTCCCTGGAGGTAATTTTGCAGTTATATAAGTTATGTAAGTTATATAAGGACGTTCTCTGTGTATCTCTGGGGAGGGTGAGAGCTGCTGCCCCACACCCAGCCCTCTCCAGGCTCTGTCCCCACAGCCCATGTGGGGTCACTGGGCTCAGATTGGTGCTGGGCATCCCATTCCTCCTGAATTCCATCCTTCAGTGCTGGAATTTTACCTCCCATCACCCCCATAAGTGCTTTATCTGCCTCTTCAATTTTTTAAAAACTCCTTGCTTTTCTTTCTCATCCCCTCTGTGTTCAAATTATCACCAAAAAATGGATTTTTTTCCATTTTTTTCAGAAAAAATGGATCCTGGATTTTTTTGTGTGTTTTTCCCCTCCTTCCTGAGTGATGCCTTTTGGCCCTTTTTGAACTGATCCTGGGAAAACTTTTTGCAAGATTTGCTTGAAAATTTCAGCTTCAGATCCAGCAGGATTTGGCCTTAACCTGATGAACTCCTGCCTTGAAACAGTCAGGGAGAACCTTGCAGGGTTTTCCATGTGTTCTTTCATCCCTAAATCTTTTCTAGGGACAGCACCTGCTCACCCCATTTCAGGTTCTCCCCTCATATCCATCCTCAATCCTTTTTCCCATCCCATGAGAGATAACACAAAGGTTTGGGTGCTAAATGCAGAGCTAAATATAAATGAAATTTAAAGATTTTTCTCATACATGGAAAGTTCTATCACTGTGTAGGGCAGTGGCATTTATTTTTAAGAGCTGTGTGTGTGAAATATGTTGATTTTAATACAAATTGCTGTCATTTTCCTAAGGTTTTTGAATGTTAACACAGCAAGAAAAATGGAAGTGTAAAAAAGGGAGGGAGAGGTGACCAGGAGAGCTCAGGGGGTAACAGCACTCCAGAAACTTTTAAATCAAATTGAATTTTAGCCTCAAATCCAGCTGGATTTGGCCCTGAACTGACACAGTCCTGGAATAAAAGTTGGATACTCAGGGAGCAGCTGGCAGGGTTTTCCATGTACCTTTTCAGCCCTAAACCTTTCCTAGGGACCACACCTGCTCACCCCATTTCAGGTGGGGCTGATCCTCCCCTCATATCCATCTTTAACCCTTTTCCCATCCCATGAGAGAAAACACCAAGTTTTGGCTGCTCACCCTAATGTGGAATTTAAAAAAATTAAATTAAATGGGTTATTTCAAACTTGGGAAACTATATCACTCTGTAGGGCAGTGACATTCATTTTTAAGGGTTTTGTGTGTGAAATACATTGATTTTAATACAAATTGCTGTCCTTTTGCTGAGGATTTTGAATGTAACGCAGCAAGGAAAATATAAATGTAAAAAGGGAGTTTTTCATGTACCTTTTCATCCCTAAATCTTTCCTAGGGACCACACCTGCTCACCCCAGTTCAGGTGGGGCTGTTCCCCCTCCTCATATCCATATTTAACCCTTCTTTCCATCCCATGAGAGAAAACACCAAGTTTTGGCTGCTCACCCTAATGTGGAACTTTAAAAAATTAAATTAAATGGGTTATTTCAAACTTGGGAAACTATATCACTCTGTAGAGCAGTGACATTCATTTTTAAGGGTTTTGTGTGTGAAATACGTTGATTTTAATGCAAATTGCTGTCCTTTTGCTGAGGATTTTGAATGTAACACAGCAAGGAAAATAGAAGTCTAAAAGGAGAGTTTTTCATGTACCTTTTCATCCCTAAACCTTTCCTAGGGACCACACCTGCTCACCCCAGTTCAGGTGGGGCTGTTCCCCTCCTCATATCCATATTTAACCCTTTTTTCCATCCCATGAGAGAAAACACCAAGTTTTGAGTTCTCATCCTAATGTGGAATTTTAACAAATGGAATTTAATGGGTTATTTCAAACCTGGGAAATGGTATAACTCTGTAGGGCAGTGACATTCATTTTTAAGGGTTTTGTGTGTGAAATACGTTGATTTTAATACAAATTGCTGTCCTTTTCCTGAGGATTTTGAATGTAACGCAGCAAGGAAAATATAAATGTAAAAAGGGAGTTTTTCATGTACCTTTTCATCCCTAAACCTTTCCTAGGGACCACACCTGCTCACCCCAGTTCAGGTGGGGCTGTTCCCCTCCTCATATCCATATTTAACCCTTCTTTCCATCCCATGAGAGAAAACACCAAGTTTTGGCTGCTCACCCTAATGTGGAACTTTAAAAAATTAAATTAAATGGGTTATTTCAAACTTGGGAAACTATATCACTCTGTAGAGCAGTGACATTCATTTTTAAGGGTTTTGTGTGTGAAATACGTTGATTTTAATACAAATTGCTGTCCTTTTGCTGAGGATTTTGAATGTAACACAGCAAGGAAAATAGAAGTCTAAAAGGAGAGTTTTTCATGTACCTTTTCATCCCTAAACCTTTCCTAGGGACCACACCTGCTCACCCCAGTTCAGGTGGGGCTGTTCCCCCCTTATATCCATATTTAACCCTTTTTTCCATCCCACAAAAGGAAAACACAAAGTTTTGGCTGCTCACCCTAATGTGGAACTTAAAACAAATGAAATTAAATCTTTTTCTCTCACATGGATAATTATATCACTCTGTAGAGCAGTGGCATTAATTTTTAAGGGTTTTGTATGTGAAATATGTTGATTTTAATACAAATTGCTGTCTTTTTCCCAAGGATTTTGACTGTAACATAGCAAGGAAAATAAAAGTGTAAAAGGGGATGGAGAGGCAACCAGGAGAACTCAGGAGGTCACAAGATTGCTCAAACTTTTTAATCAAATAAAATTTTACCTCAGGATCCAGCAGGATTGGGCCCAAAACAAAGTTTTGGGTGTTTGTCCTAACGTAGAATTTAAAATATGTGAAAATTAAAGGCTTTTTCAAACCTAGAAAATTATATAATTGTATGGGGCAATGGCATTAATTTTTAGGAGTAGTGTGAGTGTGGAATATTTTGGTTTTAATGCAAATTCTGCTCTTTTTTGGACGATTTTGAGTGTAAAACAGCAAGGAAAATATAAGTGTAAAATACGAAGCAAAAACAGGCAACCAGGAGAGCACAGGCTGTCACAAGGATGCTGAACCTTTTTAATCCAATAGTTTGACTATCCCAAGAATTTTAATCAGCCGGTTTGCACAATTTGGGGTTTTTTTGGCTGCCTGGGGCCCCTGGGGCTGGAGCAGGAGTGAGGAGCATCTCGCATCCCCCAGCCTCGTCCAGCAGCAGAGGGTGCTCATGCACTGCTGAGCAAATCCTCCTCTCCCTCAGCCATCTTAGGGCAATGCTCCCCTTCCCTGCAGTCTCCATTTTATGCTCCTGACGCAGAAAATGGGGAAGGTCAGCGCTGGGGGGAGGGAGGATGGGGTGGGGCAGAGCTTGGCTGCGGGGTGCTGGGGGCCAGGGCAGGGCGGGGGGCTGCAGAGAGGGGCTGGGAACCGGGGGGATGGGGCTGGAGGGGAGAACTGGGGAGGGGGGAGCTGGAATTCCTGCTGGAATGCTGCCTGGAGCCCCCTGGTGCCCCCAGGGCCGGGTTGTTCCCCCTCCCTGCCACAGGATGCTCCAGCTGCACTGTTGCTTTTTTTAACCCTGTCTGTCTCCACAGGAGGCTGAGCTGATCCCCCACACCGCCTGGAAGCAGGATGGAGCTCAGGATGGAGCTCAGCTTTCAGCCCCGTGTCCGGCTCCCCAGCCCAGAGGGACTTTCCTGTTTTCATTGTTCAGGACACCGAGATCTGTCCTTGTTCTTTTTTTCTTTTTGTTCCTTCCTGCCCGTGCACGTTTGGGAGGGGGAGGTGGTTGCCCCAGGTCCGTGACCAACAAATCCTGGCAGCAGCACCTTTCCCAGCTGTGTGGAGAGTCCCAGGAGAGCTGCCAGCTCTGCTCTTGAGCAACTATTGTCATCATCTCTGTTTGTGGGAGCCTTTTTTGTGTTATTATTCATCGCTGCATCCTTCGTGTCGTGCAGGGCTGAGGGGGAGCAGGAGTTTCCCAATCTGGGATATGAAGCAAGGCAGGGATCCAAACTGCTCCAGCCCCACTGACCTGAGCAGCCAAGGATGCTGTGGGCTCAGATTTGGACTGTGGTGCCCTCCTGGCCCCTCTCTGGGCCCTGGGGTGAGCACAGTCTATCTCTGCCTTCCATCAGGGGTCTGTGAACTTCCACAGTGCTCCTGGGGTTGTCTGTGTGTTTTCCAGGCTCAGGAGTGCAGTTTCAATGGGTTTTGGGGATTTTTTGTGGCATCTCATCCCTGAGAACCTAACTGCTGAGCCCTCACCTTTACAGGAATGTGCACAGGGATAATCACTGGGGTGAGTGCATTCAGCAAACCTCCAACCAGCTGGAGCTGCCAGCTCCAAAACCTGCCTGAGGAGTGGGCTAAATACTTCAAAATTTGGGCCAAGTCCATCAGCAAACTTGAACCAAAAATCCCTGGGAGAGCTGACCTGTCTCCAGTGTGTTTGGGTGATTCTGCACGGGCAGCTCATCCATCAAAGCCAGGCAGGGGGAGATCCCTGTGGGACAATTCCTTGTCACACAAATCTGTTCCTTCCTTCCTGGCTGCCCTTGGGCCTATCCTACATTCATTTGTTCCCAAGCCCTTTCATCCCCTTTTGTTGCTTTCCTCAATACCTGATTTTGCAGCTTAAAGGAACTTTTTGGTCACTTTTCCACCCAGCTGCTCCCTCCCCTTCCCACAGCCGTGCACGAGGATGCTCCTCGGGAAGCAAACAACCATCACAAGAGCCACTGTGGTTTCTGCAGACAGTCAGATCAGACCGAGTGTCTTTTCCTTTAAATATCCCGAGCTAAAGCTCCCTTTGTCTGTGATCTTGTGCCTGCCTGGACGAAAATAGGTCAGCGATTCCGTGCCGGAGCAGGCGGGCTGGCGGAGCGAGCGCTGCCCCAGGCGCCAGCCGGGCTGCAGGGAGGCACGGAGAGGCAGCCCAGCCATAGGCCAGCTCCGAGGGAGGGATGCTCATCCTCCCTGCCTTGTTACTGGGCAGCATCCAGCTCCAGGCTGGGGAGGGGGAGCGGCAGCCCCGTGCCCAGAGTTTCCCTGGCACCGCTGGGTTTCCGGGGTGCAGCAGCTCCGTGCCCAGCATCTCGCCCACCACGGTTGGGTTTCCGGGATGCTTTTCCCCCTTCCCTGGTCAGGCTGCAGGGCTTGGCTTTGGTGGGCATCCCAGGATGGGCACAGCCCCCGTTCGTGCTTGTTCCAGCCCGAGGCGAGGCCGGGAGTTTTCGGGCAGCAAGCAGAGGATGCTGCAGTCATCCCTCCTGCGGTGTGGGGCTGAGGGAGTCACAAAAAGAGTGGGAATGCTTTCCGTGTGACAGTCCCGGGAATGCTGGTGGGACTGTCCGTGCTGCCATCAGCACCTTTCCCAGCTGTGTGGAGAGTCCCAGGAGAGCTGCCAGCTTTGCTCTTGAGCAGCTAATGTCATCATCTCTATTTTTGGGAGCCTTTTTTGTGTTGCTCATCGCTGCATCCCTCGTGTTTTGCAGGGCTGAAGGGTGGCTGTGCCAGCCTGACTCCCCTGGAACACAGAGGAGGGAACATTCCCAAGGGCTGGGAATGTTTAGGGGCTGTGGTGATGTTGGGTGTCTCTCAGTCACTTTTCCAGCACCAAACCTGCAAAGGCATCTCCTGGAGCACTTCCCCCATGCCATTCCATAAATCCCTCGTTTTCAGTGTCTCACATCACAGCAGGTGGGGTTTGTGGATTTATCAGGGTGGATACTGTAGGTATCACCTGTGCATTGATTTAAGGCAGTAGATCTCTTTGACGAGGTTATCTCACTGAAGATATCCACGGATGGAGTTCCTCTCCTGTGGGGAAAGGCTGAGAGAATTGGGATTTTTCAGTCTAGAGAAGAGAAGACTCCAGGGAGACCTTAGACCCCTTTCAGTGCCTAAAGGGGCTTCAGGAGAGCTGGAGAGGGACTTGGGACAAGGGATGGTGACAGGACAAGGGGGAATGTTTTTAAACTTAAAGAGGGGAGATTCAGAGTAGATATTGGGAAGGAATTCCTCCCTGTGAGGGTGGGCAGGCCCTGGCACAGGGTGCCCAGAGAAGCTGTGGCTGCCCCTGGAAATATCCCTGGCAGTGTCCAAGGCTAGCTTGGATGGGGCTTGGAGCAGCCTGGGATGGTGGAAGTGTCCCTGCCCATGGTATGGCCCTGTAAGGCTCCTTCCAACCCAAACCCTTCTGTGATTCTGTGTGACTTTTCATTTCTGCAATTCCCCTGCCCAGTGTTGCACTAGAGGTGACCACCCAGCCCCACACACACTCAGGTTTATCCTCAGAGTCTGGTGCTTGTGCTAAATATCAACCGCAGCAGGAAAAGCTCCTTTTTCAGGTGTGGGGAGAGGGAATAAGTAGGAGAAAAGAGAAAAAAGGGAAAGGAAAAACTCCCCAGTGCCCTGGGATGAGACAGAGCAGGAATCTCCCTCACTAAGCACTTTCTCCAGAGCAGCAGGGAGTCCCGCAGGTGCTTCTCCTCCTCTTTGAACTTCCCCATTGTCAATCCCTAGGCTGAAGCGCTGATTGGAGCAAGCTTTGATTAGGAGCAGATGCTGCAGCGCTAATTACCCGTTAAGCTCAGCTCAGCTCAGCCCGGGTGATGCTCAGGGTTGTTTTAATGACCCTTGTCCCCTGTTGTTGTCGTCTGAGGGTCCTGCTGTGAGGTCAGAGCGCAAAGAAAGGGCAGGCAAAGGGAGAGGAGCATCCCCAGCAGTTGTAATTAACTCTCCTAATCGCTTCCCTCTGCCACCCACAGCCCAGCGGGGCCGAATTTCAGAGATAAGGGGGATGAGGTTAGAGATCTGCAGGTTAGGGCACTGTGGGCTCAGGGTTAGTCTTAGGTTTGGATTTGTCAGCTCTCACAAGGAAAATGACCCTGGAAAATCTCTCCTGCCTGCTCTGTCTGCCCCACACCCTGTCTGGCAGCAGGGCCTTGATTTCCATCGTCTCCTTTTCTTCCTCATCCTGCTTCCTGAGAATGGCTTTTGGCATCCTTATGACCTGCCAGGGATGAATTTAAAATAATTTAAAATAAAATAAATTTTAAAAAATAGGCTACCAGTGTCTTTCACCTCCTTGGACTGCAATTATTCCCCTTGGGCTGCTGAATTCCAGCTTTGTTCCCCAAGTTTCCAGATAAAATGACTCTGTTCCTGTAGGAAGGGCAGATTTATCATCACACTCTGATGTGGAGGGAATGTAGATGAGGGAATTTTGGGGTTGATGGATTTTGAAGATCCAAGCAATATTTATCTGTGCATATATATATATATATATATATATATTCTAGAAAATCTCTGTTCCCTGCCCTTGTTCCCATTCAGAAATGTGGTTGCTTGGCTTCACACCCCCATCCTGCTTTTTTTAAAGAAGAGTTAAGAGCTCCCTATTTGTCTTCCCAAAATATCCTGAGAGGGTCTCAGTTGTCCTGGTTTTTTAACAGAAATTCTGGCTTGTCCACGTAGGAGAAATCTGATGTTTAAAATGGGAAAACTCCAATGGAAAAAGTTATTTTCTCCGGACATGTTTAATTCCAAGAAAATAAAATTTTGGCTGTGCAATGCCAGTAGGAAAAGCTCATTGTGATTTTCTTTTCCCCCTTTCTCAAGTGCAAGAAGTCAAATCTAAATTGTCAGATCTAAAAAAATCCTCCTGTAACAGAACTTAAACTTTCCCAGTCCTGTTTAGCCCTGCTGTGGGATAATGGGGCAAATGGGAGGGAGGTGGATGGGGCTCCCTAAAACCAGGACCCCAAAGGAGAAACGGGGGAGTGGAAAATAAATCCGGTGTGGTTGTTAACACTGGAACAAGGCTTGAGAAGCACAGGGAGAATGGAATACCTTTCAAATGCCTGTTCCTGTAATTTTTTTCCCTTTAATTGATCAGAGCACTATTTTTACACTGCTCAGATGCACTCAGGGCTTAGAGGAAGCTCTCTGGGAAGGATGATGATTCCATCCTTGCTGATTCATTCAGCCCTGGCTGATGATCGTTCTGGAAGCATCTCCTGTGCCCAGTTGTGTGTCAAGTGGAATTCTCCTTCCTCCTCCTCAACTCCTGGATATTTTTATAAATCCATTTCTGGCCCTGATAGTGTCCACTCTGTCTGATGTCTTCTAAAGAAGGCAGGGTTATTCGATTTTAGAAAGGTCAGATTCGATTTTAGGAAGGTTAGGTTAGATTTTAGGCAGGAATTGCTCCCTGGGAGGGTGGAGAGGCCCTGGCACAGGGTGCCCAGAGAAGCTGTGGCATCCCCTGGATCCCTGGCAGTGTCCAAGGCCAGGCTGGACAGGGCTTGGAGCAGCCTGGGACAGTGGGAGGTGTCCCTGCCCTGGCAGGGGTGGGACTGGATGGGTTTTAAGTTCCCTTCCAACCCAAGAGCTGCCCCAAGGATGGGGTGGAAGTGCAAAACTGTCCTGAAGACAGAACCTGCCTGTTTAGAAAACGGTCCTGGTTGCTGTAACAAGTCGGGAAGCAGCCCGGGAGCATCTGTTTCTCATTAAGTGCCTGTTTTCAGTCATGTGTGACTCCAACAAGCAGCAGGTCTCTCTCGGAGCTGCCTGTGCTGCTGCAGGACCTGTGGCACAGCCGTGCTCCGTGAGGCTCAGCTCGGGCAGCTTCTCTTGATCTCTGCTCGAGCACATCTCTCTGCCTCAGCCTCCTGCTGATTTCTGTGCTTGTCGCCGTGTTGGACTCTGCCTCAGGTCAGCGGGAGGCAAATGGCTGATAGCTCAGCAGCCTGCGGGACTGCAGGAGTCATTTAATGCTCTCTGCATCTGATCCTACCGGCGGGAGCTGAGCATGGCGAGGAAAAGCTCCGTGCCTGCCAGTGCAGCTGCTGCAGAGGCTCACAGAGGGGTTTGGGCTGGAAGGGACCTTTACAGGCCTCTAGTCCACTCTCTGCCATGGACAGGGACAGTTTCCACCATCCCAGGCTGCTCCAAGCCCTGTCCAGCCTGGCCTTGGACACTGCCAGGGATCCAGGGGCACCACAGCTTCTCTGGGCACCCTGTGCCAGGGCCTGCCCACCCTCACAGCCAGGAATTTCATCCCAATATCCCATCTCTCCCTGCCCTCTGGCAGTGGGAAGCCATTCCCTGTGTCCTGTCCCTCCATCCCTTGTCCCCAGTCCCTCTCCAGCTCTCCTGGAGCCTCTTTTAGGCACTGGCTGGGGCTCTGAGATCTCCCTGGACCATTCTCTTCTCCGGGTGAACATTCCCAGCTCTCCCAGCCTGGCTCCAGAGCAGAGGAGCTCCAGCCCTGGAGTATCCCCATGTCCCACTCTGGAATCACTCCAGCAGCTCCACGTCCTTCCCGTGCTTGTTAGATTCAGTGCTCCAGGTGGCATCCCAGGAAGAACACCCAGAAGATTTCCAGCACCTGGAAACACTCCCAGCAAGTCTCCCAAAACCTCCTGCACCGACCTGTTTTCCTGCTCAGATTTTCCCCTGACCAGGTTTTCCCATGTTCACCTCCAGGACATACAGCCCTGGGGTCACAAGTGATCCCAGGAAGGGCAAGGTGTTTGCTGTGCCTGGGGAACAAGGGGTTGGATCTTGGCAGCTCCCAGCAAAGCCAATTTTAGCTCTTTGCTGACTCTGCAAAGCCTGAGGCTGCATCCCAAAGATGCTTTATTGGAGTGGCTGCAGTGGAAGCCTTTTTCCTATTCGAGCTGTGGCTGCGCAGGGAAGGAATTATGGATGGAATAAGCGGGTGTGATGCCTGGGAGGAAGGATACCTATTGTTCTGTCCCGGGATAAAAGGCTGCTGCTGCTGAGTCAGTGGGCAGGGAGGAAGGAAAGCAGGAGGCAGGATATGGAGTGCAGATGCATCCGTCCCTGAGGGGATGAAATCCCTGCTGAACCCCTGGCTGTGCTCCTCCAGCGCTCTGCTCTGCCCTACCTGGTCTAATATTTACACTCAGCTCGAAATCTTCTCCTGTTAGGAGGATAAATCCTGGTTCCCTCCCTTGTCCCAGCCTGCACTGGAGCTGGGCAGTGACTTTTTGGGGTCTTCTCACTGTTCAAGCTGTCAGTCTTGAAACAGCTTTAAACAAAAAGTCCGAAGAAATCCCTTTTTTCCCCTCACTTTGGAGACTTTTAAAGCATTCAGATCTCCCTGGTGTGTGTGCTGCTGACCAAAATGCTGCAAAAAGAGCAGGGGGAGAGCCTTGGTGCTGCCTTGGTGTGTGTTTATGCTGCAGAGAGCTCAAATCTGCCTGGGAAATGCACAGGAGCATCTGTGTGATGAGCTCTGAGCACACACACACCATCCAGGGGGACACTGAACCACATTTCCCTGGAGATCTGCTGAGGAGTACTGAGGAATTGCCTGAAGCAGTTAATTATGTTTGGAGGGTTTTTTGCCTGGATCTAAAGAGGGGGGATGAGGCACACTCTGGCAGGGAGCTCAGAGGGGTCTCAGAGGGTACATCTGGAGTCCTGATGACAGTTGCAAGACAGAAACTGCTCCTGCTCAGAGCAAATATTTTAGGAATGTCCTTCTCCATTTTTATGTTGTTTTTCTTTTTTTCAATCAGTGTCTGCTGAGAGCTTGAAGAAAAGCTTAAACAGGACATGAGGATGGATTTTGAATGGGCAATGGAATATTCTGAACTTTCCCAGCAGACACAGATAAGATAAGAGTGACAAATCCGTGGGGGGAAATTGGCAATGTCCTTTTGCTTTGAGGGAGAAAAAGGTTTCCAAGTGGATGTGAGCTGTGTCAGGAGGAGGTGACTTCACCTCATCCACCCTTCTCTGGGGAGGTGTGAGTGTCACCCAAGCACTGAGCAGATTAGGTTTGGTTCATCTTTGAGCTTCTCTGGGCATCTCTGTCAGGGTCTCACCATCCTCCCAGGGAAGAATTCCTTCCCAAAATCTAATTCTAAGTGCCCTGAAATGACCAGGAACATCTTTAAGCAGATTTCTCAAAACCCCATTGCTCAGCTCTGCCCTGCTCCTCACTCCCCTCCTTCCAAAGGGGGATTTCAACCCTTTGGTGTGCTTTTCCCTCTCCCACCCATCACAGCAGCTGTTCCTCCTGTCCTGCAGAAACTGCCATGGACAACCAGGAAATACGATCTGCCCTGCAAAGCTGGTGAGGGGGGAGGAGAGGAGAGCACCAGGAGTGAGAGCAGCAGGGAGCAGCTGGATGGATACAGATATGGGATGCAGCTGGGTGTTTAGGGCAGCAGGAGCTTTGGACTGAGGGCAAAGCCCTACTGATAATATGCAAGAGCTACAGATGAAGAGAGATGTCCTGGATTCCCAGGGATGGAGACTTGGGACAGCACAAGTGGTGTTACACTTTTCTTCACTGAGAGGAGAAGGCCTGAGAGCAGCAATGTGCAGGTTTGCCTGCAGAGCTGTGCATTTATCTGCAGCACACCTCACAGGAACCCCATGGGCTGCGATGTGCAAAGCCTCCTGAGCTGCAGAGAACCCTCATGAACCTGAGAGGCTTCTTGGCTGGACAAAATGCAGCAGTTTTCATCCCACACCAAAGCCTGTCCAGCTCTGTATTCCTGCTCTCCATCCCCTGCCTGGATTTCCTGGGAAGCTCCGTGGGTGTCAGCACCAGAGCTCTATTCTCCCTTCCCAAGCCGTGATGCTGTGCTGGAATAAAATCCTCTATTCCAGCCACAGACGTTTCACATTTATTTCAATGTGGTTTAAAAGGGAGGAGGGGGAGAGACCATAAATATTCTTAGCCTTCCCAGTGCTGTTGCCTGAGCCTGGGAGTGCCCAAAGGAGTGGGGTTGGCTCTGTGGGGTTGGCTCTGTGGGATGGCTGTGCAGCCCCAGGTGGCTCTGTCACCACCCTGGCTGTGCCTTTACCTCTGAGGGAGTAAATCCTCCCCTGGCAGGTCCTGCTGCCCCAAAGCTTTTGGGGAGCAAAGGGGACTTGGCCTCCCTTGTGGCACTGCCATGTTTTCACATTTCCACTTTCCTCCCTGGCTCCATGCAGTCTCAGAGACATGGATGTCAAATAAACCCTGTCACTTTGTAACAACACAGCCATTTCCTTCACTTTTTGGAACATTATCCTTTAAATTAGGATGTTGCTAAGTTTAGCAGCCTCCTGAGCCTGCAGCCACTGCCGGCACAGACCTGTGACAAGTGACCCTTCTCAGCAGTCGTGCTTGGTCTGAATTCAACCTCCTGCCTGCCCCAGGAGGTTAATGTGCCTCTGCATGTCCCGTGCTGTCCCCACAGCGTGGGCCTTCTCCCTCTGCCTGCTCCCTGCTACCAGATGCATTCCTTGCCTCCAACATATGGCCTCAATTACTGTCCCTCTCCCTTGATTTCCTGCCTCTCTGGCTTTCCTGAAACTCATCCCCTCCTCCTGGCAGCTTGAACTCCTGCAGTGAGATGCTGTGTGAGCTCTCACATTCCTCCCTCTCTCTTTCCCTCCCTCCTGCTGATCTGCTGCCTCTGACAAGGGGGTCCTGATCCAGATAAGGCTCAGAACCCCCCAGAGCTGTCACAGAGCCCAGGAGCCCCACGGGCCTGGCTCACCACAGCAAAACTGCCCAGCCCAGTGTCCAGCAGGGCTTTGTCCCAGTTCCTCTGGACAGAGGTGTCACCCTCCCTCAGCATCCATCCTGCATCACCCTGCAGTTCGCAGCCAACTGCTTCACTTGCAAGAGTCAGGATTCTTTTTATTCCCATTCCCTCCTGAGGCTGGGGGCTTTCCAAGCCTCTGCCCTTTGAAAGGACCAGCAAACTGCTCTGGGTTTCCCCCGGGTGCTGTTTGGCCTCTTTCCTGGGCATTTACCCCTGCAGAAAAGCTATGTGCTGGTGATTTGTGCCTTTCAAAGCTCTGGAGGAGGGGAGAGGCTTCTGTTAACATCTATTCAACCCCTTCCTGCTGCTGGGGGGAGCTCTAGGCCCTGCAGCATCGGGGCGCTGGAAATCCTGAGGAATCTGAGCTTATTCAGGGCGCAGGGGGAGGTGGAAACGGTTAAATCCCACAAATGAAGCAGTTAATGATTCCCATCCCCTCGCTGGCATGTTCCAGGGTTTGGAAGGGGGTCTGGCCAGCAGCTGTGCCAGCAATTGTAGCTCAGAAAGAGCATTTTCGCTCTGTGTCAGCTTTCATCCGTGGCCCCTCTGGATTCCCCTGGCGCCTGCAGATGCCAGAGTTTCCAGGGCTCCTGCTGCTACAAGTCCCTGGGACTTTTCCCTCCCAGCCCCAGCAATGGAGCTGTGCGATGGGGCGGGAGGTGAAGAAGGCAATGCTTGTTCCCTGCTCACTTCCTGCCCCATCCTTCCCCGAGTGCAGAAGAGGCTTTTTCCCAGGATACAAATGACTGGGCAGCATTTGGGAATGGCAGGGAAAGGTGCAAAGCTGCACCTCTGGGAGCAGGAGTGCAGGGGAGCAATTTGGGATGCGGCTTGGGGATAACAAGATCTGCAGTTCCACAGCCAGATCCGGCTGCAGCAGCATTATCTCATCACAAGGTTTATATATTGTATATATATAACTTATATATATATATATATTATATAATGTATAATAAACTATTATAATAAGCCTGGCCATTGTTTTCTGATTTTCCCACCCACAGCAGGAGCACATTGGTTGAGCAAAGCCATCAGGAGCATCATTGGTTAAGTCACTGTCCCTGGAAGTGTTCAAAAAGTGTGGATGTGGCGCTCAAGGACGTGGTTTAGTGGTGAACACAGTGGTGCAGTGAAATGGATGATATTAAAAGTCTTTTCTAACCTTAACTATTCTGTGATCACCTGAAATGTGTGACACCTCCCTAACTGCCTCCTCGCCTTCTCCTGGAGCCTTTTGCTATTGCAGGCAGTGGTGGAAGCAGGGAGAAGGAAAATCCCAGATTTCTGAAATCAGATATAAAGGGTGCTTAGAAATCTTCAAGTGCACAAAAGCTGGAGGGGAGTGAAGGAAGCACAGAGGTGACAATCCAGGTCACCTCAGCCTTCCACACCCCGTGTGTGGCTTGGAATGAGTTCATCCCAAAGTTCCCTTAGGGCCACCGCCCTGTCTCATCCCCAGGGATCCTTCACAGCCCCCCAAACCCACCACGAGCAGTGTAAGACCCTCAAAAGCCCTAACTGCTGCCAGTCACTCAAACCTGCCCTCAGACCCTCTCCTGTCCCCGGGGCTGAATTTGGACTGGTTTGCTCCGAGAGGAACATCCCTGCCTGCCCAAACCGCAGGGGTGCTGCGTCCTTCCTAGGACACCCCAAAGCTCCTGTCTGTGCTCGGGGGTGTAAATCTGCACCCTCAGCCCTTACAGCCTCCCTTCGCTAGCCCCAAAGCCGGCCCTGCTAGCCAGGTTCCGTGTCCCCGTGCTGGCGCTGTCCCTGCTCCCCGCGCGGTGTTTTTGGGGTGCCGCTGGGGCCGCGGGGCGGGCAGGGGGTGCCGGCAGGTGGCAGCCTGGGCCGGCGGCACGGGCAGCCTCTCGCAGATGTTTAATGGGATTTCAGAGCTCTGGGATTCATCGGGAGCTGTTGTCACGGAAACGGAGATCTGCGAGAGCCCGGCGCTCGGCGTTAACCCGCTCGGTGCCGGGGAGGATGTGCATGGGGGGAGAGAGCCGTGCCCGTGCCCACCACCTGGCTTTGCAGGCACAGCTGTTTTATTTAGGATTGGGGTTCTAATTGCCGCTTCAAATCTGCCTCTGTGCTGCTGGAGCGCAAGGCTGAGCCCCGGTGCGCCAGGGGGGATGTCCTGTCTGCTGCCTGGGTGTCCTGGTCCTCTCCTGTTCAAGTTTGGGAGATTCCCACACAAAAAAGTTGGACCGGTCGGTGAAGTTGGCTGCGGCTCTCCCAGTCTGTGGGAGGAAAATACCCCACCGATGCCTGCTCCCAGCACATCCCACCCTGCTCGGCACCTCCTCTGGGGCTGGGGCTGGACAGGAGAGGGCACCAGAGCCGCGCTGCCACCGGGGTGGTGGCCGCGCATGTGTCACCCCCGCACGTGGCTCCCCCCGGGGTGACACCCCTGTCGCTGGGGGGACGAGCAGCTGCGGCCGGGGCTAATCTCCTTAGGGCCTGAGCGGCAGCACGGGAGTGAAAGGGAGATTAGAGGGCAGGGGGGCTCTGGCAGCCCTCGTTGGAGAGGCACAGGGAGACAACTGGGCCAAGCAGAGAGGGAGAAGACCCTGGGGGAGATGAGCGGAGCAGCCAGAGAGGCCTCAGCGGGCAGCAAATAACCCAACAGCTGGGGGCTCTGAGGAACGGAAAGGCTCCAAACATGCCCAAAAATCCTCGTGGAGCCATACCCCGCCTCCTGCTCCCCGGGAGGAAGGGGTTGCCAGGAAGTCTGGGTCCTAATCCGTTCCCTCCCATCCAGAGGGGGGAGTTGGATTCCTTCCCAATCACCCCCCACCATACTCAAGGCCATGAAAACATTCCCTAAAGCATATACAGAAAGGAAACCCACTGGATTTTACACTATCCCTGAGACATGGAGGAACAGGACATGAAATATTTGCTGTCCTTTCCCATGGTACGATAGGAAAAAATGCCATTTTCTGTAGCAGAGCAGGGTGTGAGGCTGCTGCTCACAAAGGCTCCATCAGGGAGTCCAGAGGCTGAGCTCCATCCCCTCCTCCTGCCACGCTGGTGTCACGGGGCTCTGTGTTTTCCTTGCCCGTGGCTAACGGGGCCAGAGTGATGTCTGACAGGAAGTTTTGCAGTCCCGCTGGAGCAGGGGAGCATGGCAGGGTCGGGGTGCTCACTGTGCCTCCTCTGCTTCTTCCCACCGGGAGCTCCAGGGCTGGAAGGGATGGAAAAAAGCAGTACCTGCTCTCACTATTTGGTGTTTGTTCCTTCCTTCCTCTCAGCTGTCAAGGAAACCATGGCATGGGCCGCATACCCAGCTGGGATTGCTGTGGTTGCTGACGTGTTCTGTCCTTTTAATCCGGATCCAAAATAGCTTCTCCACCCCTCCATTTGTGCTGGCTTACAGAGCACCTTCCACGGTGCCATCATCTGTTCTCCTGCCTGGGAATGTGGCCCAGAATGCCAAAGTTTTTCTTAGAATCATAAAATTGCAGAATAGTTTGGATTGAAAGGGACATTTAAAGGTCACCTGGCTCCAAGCCCTGCCATGGGCAGTGACACCTTCCACTAGACCAGGGTAGAAGAGTGAGGGAGGAAGAGCTCTCAACCAGACATTTGGAAAAAGAAAACCAGAGCAGAGATGTAGAAGTGGTGAAGCTACAACTTTTCTCTCTCAAATGTAGGAGGAGGAGGAAGGTCAGGAGAAGCAGAGAAGCATGGAGAGAAATCTCCAAAGTTTCCACAGCCCACGCTGGCAGTGGGGTTTTTGCACATCTTTTACATGCAGAGAAGAGCAGGGATTTAAAGTAACATTGAGAGGCTGGAGTGTGTCCAGGGAAGGGAACAGAGCTGGGAAAGGAGCACCAGGAGCAGCTGAGGGAGCTGGAAAGGAGCTCAGCCTGGAGCAAAGGAGGCTCAGGGGGACCTTGTGGCTCTGCACAGCTCCTGACAGGAGGGGACAGCTGGGGGGTCAGGCTGTGCTCCAGGGAACAGGGACAGCAGGAGAGGGAACAGCCTCAGGCTGGGCCAGGGGAGGCTCAGGTTGGATATTAGGGAAAATTTCTTCAGAGAAAGGGTGGTCATGCCCTGGCACAGCTGCCCGGGGCAGTGTTGGAGTCACCATTCCTGGAAGTGTCCAAAAGCCATGTAGATGTGGCTCTTGGGGACATGGTTTAGTGGTGAACAGAGCAGTGCTGGGGGAATTGCTGGACTCGATGATCTCAGAGGCTTTTCCAACCTCAACAATTCCCTGATTGTAAAGGCTGTTCTGCCTTTTGGCCTCGGTGGGGTCCAAGGTTAATCTGTGGTTAGCACAGCCTTGCTGACCCAGCAGACCCTCAGCAGCTCGGCCTCTGCATGGCTGGCATGCCTTGGTGCTGTGACAAGCAGGGTGTCCCTGTCCCTCCTCCAGTGACACAGTCAGTGGCCGTGAGCAGCAGCCCAAAACCTGTAGGTGCACATGGCCCCAGCAGCACGTGTGTGCCCAAAAGCCACCTCAGCTGGTGGTGACAGCATTCCCTGTGTCCCACTGACGTCTCCCTGAGGTGGTGTCACCCCTCCAGCCCTTCCCCAGAGCATCACCGTGTGCTCGGATCACAGGAATCTCTCCCAGTGTGATCAGAACTCTGAGGGGACACTGACTGCTGTCACAGCCATTCCAGACCCAACTTGCCTTGCAGGGGGAGGATTTCCCCTTCCACAGCTGCAAAAACAAGGGGCCTGACTCACTGTCTGCAGGCTGCAGGGGACACCAGGACTCCACTTACACCTCATTAGGGGTGGGAAGCAGGGCAGGGGGTACCAGGCCCACTCAGAGCCTGAACTCTGCCTGTCCCCGTGGGATTTTCTTCTCCTGACCCTTGGGTTTTCCCTTTTCTGCCCTTTCAGAAGGTGATTTCAGTGCAGGGTGGCATCTGTGTGGTCCTGTCGTGGCTGAGCCCTGGTGAGCAGCTAAACACCACCAGCTGCTCAGTGACCAAACACCTGCTTGCCGAGGGGAAGTGATGAATGAATCCCTTATTTTGCTTTGTTTGCATGCTCAGCTCTTGCTTTATCTATTAAACAACCTTCATCTCAACCCTCACCCCTCCAGTTCTGCCTCCACCCTGCTCTGGGGACTGGGGGAGGTGTGGGGCAGAGCTGCCCACTGGGGTTAACCCAGCCCAGCGCCCAAGCCTGTGCTGGTTCTGGCATTGCTGAGTGTTTGCAGAGGATCCTGCTGGAGCCTGTGCTTCCCTGAGCCCTCCTCCCCATGACCCTTCTCCTCCGTGGAGCTCTCCCAGTGGGATTCAGTTGTCAGGACATTTCTCCATCCCTGTCACTGCTGCCCAGGAAGACAGGAGGAGCTCAGCGTGTGAGCCTTGTCAGCTCTGATCTGGGATTCCCATCCTGCCCAGGCAGCTGTGCCTATTGAGCCACCAGCAGCTCCATCCCCAGACTGGGAAGGAATGGGAAAAACCACCGGGCTGCTGCTTTGTGGAGGAGTGAGGTCAGGGAGAGAGGAAAGCTGCAGCGTCATCGAGGGAGGCGTGTGGAGCACGCAGGGGACTCACACAATGGCTCAGTGTCCTGGGCTGCCTCAGGGCTTGTCCTCCCCCCAGAGCTCCACCAGGATGATTCGGGAGTGGTTTGTGGCTGAAGGGACTCAACCGGTGTCCTTTTGTGTCACCTCGACGTCAGAGCTCTACCATCTGCTCCGCAGCACATGGGGAGGTGGAGGCAGAAAATCGATCCCAAATCCATCACTGCTGGCCCAGGCAGGCCAGGGAGAGAGCAAGGGCTGGGCTGGGCTGGATGTGGGGGAGCCCTGACTTCCCAAACCAGAAAGTGATGCACAGAGCAGACACACTGCCCCTTGTCCCAATGCCCAGGCTCTTCCCTGCTTTGTGGGAGAGAAGATGATGAAGATGATGATGATGATGATGATGATGATGATGGTGATGTTCATCTCTAACCCAGTGCTAACCCCAAATGGAACCAGGGGAGCAGAGGAGATTGTAGCTTTGCCAGTAGGCAAAATCATGCTGGGACAAAAATCTATGTGTTGTAGGTAGAGGCAGCAGTTTCTGAGTCTTCCTGAAATGTTTTGTCAGTCCTGTCCAAAGCACTGCAAGTCTCAAAGCAGATCTGGTGGGGGTGAGAAAAAACATGTTTTTTGGGTAGCCTGAAAACCCCTTGGTCAGGCCATAGATACTCTTTGCCTAAAATAAATATTCAGCTATTCAGGAACTCCAGTGTTTTCCTGTTGTGCTGCTGATGACAAATTGATGAATCCCACCTGGATTTCCAAAGGGGTCTCTTGGAGAAGCTGAGTTCCTATAGGAGGAGAGGCGAGGTTCCTACATGACTTCAAACCGGTATTTAAGTGGCTAAAAGGCAGGAAACCAACTACATCAGACAGATTGAGAGTAGTATGAATATTTCAGTGGGGAAGAAAAAAAGACTGACTATTAAGGGATGCAGAGGATGCCACAAAGATGCTCTGAGGGCTGAAGCCTCTCTGCAATGGAGACATGCTAGGAAAGAGGGGGGTCCAGGGAGACCTCAGAGCTCCTGCCAGTGCCTAAAGAGGCTCCAGGAGAGCTGGAGAGGGACTGGGGACAAGGGATGGAGGGACAGGACACAGGGAATGGCTTCCCAGTGCCAGAGGGCAGGGAGAGATGGGATATTGGGAAGGAATTCCTCCCTGGAGGGTGGGGAGGCCCTGGCACAGGGTGCCCAGAGAAGCTGTGGCTGCCCCTGGAAATATCCCTGCAGGTGTCCAAGGCCAGGCTGGATGGTGCTTGGAGCAGCCTGGGATAGTGGAAGGTGTCCCTGCCATGGCAGGGGGTGGAATGGGATGAGCTTTAAAGTTCCTTTCAATCCAAACTGTTCTGTGCTTTCATGATCTCGAAAGGATTGTCCCACCCTGGATGCTTTTCCCTCTTGACTCCACAAACAGAGGGATGCTCCAAGCTGACTATTTGGAGTTGGAGCAAAGCATGAGTGGGTGGGGTGTCCGTGTAAAACCTCAAAGCCCCCTCTGAGATCCCTGGGGAAGGAAAGAGAGGAAGAAAAAGCAACCACAGCAGTGCTTCTTCCCCTTTGTTTTAATATAGTCATGCTGAGTGCAGCTCTGGCTCTGCCGCCTGAGGAGGGACCTCATGAGCTAGATCAGGTGCAGAGGGAGGCAGCAAAGGGAATGGGAGAGCCCTGGAGCTGCTTCATTCAGGAAAGGGACACGGAGGAGGCATAAGAAATGATAAACTGGGGGTGTTTGTGTCTCCATTGTAAGTAAGAGCTTGAATGGAGCTGGGAGGGGCAGGTTTAAATGCCAAGCTGTC
Organism: Entomyzon cyanotis; assembly: GCA_024500445.1. Lineage (NCBI taxonomy): Eukaryota > Metazoa > Chordata > Aves > Passeriformes > Meliphagidae > Entomyzon > Entomyzon cyanotis. Next base: position 2,368,017 of record JAKEPQ010000735.1, read on the forward strand.
ACTTCGCTGCCCTCCCCTGCACAGGATGTTGCGGATGCTTACGGTTTGTCCGGGTTAAAAAAAGCAACGGAATACATTTATGGAATAAAAAGGTGGGAGGAGGTGAGACAATTCACTGGTTGAGAAAGATGAGAGCGCCGGTGGGGGCGTGAGGGATTAATTGGGAGCTGCAGGGAGCGGAGGAGAAGGGAGGAGGGAGGGGGGAAGTAGAGTCTGCCGGGTTCATGCTGTGGTGGGATGGGGGGGAGCTGGGGGGAGAGACGGGCTGTGGGAGGAGGATGGCTCTGCCCGGGGGAGCAAGGAGCTGTTGCTGCAATTTCGGGCTCGGGAGAAGAATTGGGAGCGTGGGAGAGCAAGGGCCTGGGGGTAGAAGGGGCTGCTGGCTCAGAGGAGGCTTTGCAGAGGCAGGAGGACAAGCAGCGCATTGAGAACACGCTCCTGCTTCCTTTCAGCCCTGTCCAGCTCTGCCCCAGCCCAGCTGGCAGCTGGGGGGACACCCCGCACCCCCTCCTTCCCGCAGCCCCAGGGGCTCCGCGCACAAAGCCTGGCAGCTCTGAATGCTCCCTGTGTTGTCTGCGCTCACCAAATGCTTCATCTCTGCTGCTGCCAGACCCCGAGGGGCAGTGAGCCATCAGCAGCACCCACACAGAGCACACACAGCAGGGCCCAGCGCCACAGAAATACCCACCTGGAGCAGGGGACATCTTGCCAGCAAGGCTGCAAGGGGAAGGGAGTGGGAGATGTCCAGGCTTGGAGGCTGTCAGTCCCCTCCCCGCCAGGCTCCGTGTGTGACCTGCCTGTGTCAGCCCTGCCGTGCACAGGGCACAAGCGCTGTCTGAGCCATCTCCTGTGCACACCCCGCGTTTCTCTTGCTTTGCTGGTCTGTGGGGCTGAGGACAGACCCTTAAGTGACATGTCCTACCCACTGTGCCACAAGTCCACGTGGGGCTGTGGCTCGGAGCGGGGCAGGGGAGGCAGATGCACCAAGGAGAGGCGAGGAGGATTTTCAGGGCATGGAGATGGTGCGAGAGGGGCGCTCGGTTTGTGGTTGTTATTTAGCAGAGTCTCCACAAGGCTTTTAAATCCTATTGCTTCTTTCTGCGCGGCTTCCCGTGCCTTCCTTTGGTATTTCAGGAGCTGGGGAGGACAGCACGGGAAGGTTTTCAGCCCTGAAAGAGTTAAATCCACAGGCCTGCAGCGCCTGGGCAGCAACTCAGCTGCTGCTTCATATCCCTGAGCGGGTCCCCTCCCTTCTGCCGCCTCCTCCCAGTCGTAAAAACTCATCTTCCGAGGCACCGCCGGCAGCAGCCAGGCCGTGCCGGTGCCAGCCCTGGTGGCCTCGGCAGTGCCACACTCACCCCGTGCCCTCGGCCCCCCAGTGCCCCGGGCCGGCTGGTGCTCGGCAGCTGCTCTAATTCGGGGCTCCTGCCTCGAGCACGGCGTCATGAGCTGGATGAGCTGAGGCTTTAAGCTCCAAAGGCTTCTTAAGGGGAGAAACCCCTGTCTGGGTCTGGTTATTGGGACACCAGCGCCGGCAGGCGATGCTGGGCTTAGCTGGATAGGGCCAGAGTGTGGAGCATGGGGGGGTTTGGGGGAGCTGTAATCCTCTGCCAGCACAGTCCTGCGAGAGCCTGGGGGCAGCAGCATCCTCCATCACACCGCGCTGTCCCCTCCCACGGGATGCACAGGGAATGCATGGAATCACAGCCCCCTAAGGAGGTTGTGTCTGGAGCTCTGGGGTCCCGTTGGGGTCACAGTGCTGCCCGTTGAGGAGCTCGGGGGTTCTCAGGGGTTGGGCTGAAATCAGGGGGATGTGAACCCTGACCGTGGTGCATTTTGCAGTCCTGACCCCGTGGTGGGAACCTCTGGAGTCCCCACTGTCCCCAGGTCTGGTGGCTCCTCCAGCCCAGGCAGCCCCTGAGGAAGGGGCTCTGTGTCCTGCTGGTCTCGATGAGCTTCTCCCCCTGTTTCTAACATCACCTTGTTTTCAGAACCGAGCAAGACCAGCCAAGCCAGAGAGGTGACAAGAGGTGGAGCATCCCTGAGGAGACACCAGACACCATCCGCTTCTCCAGCTGCGCGTTGATCCTGGGAAAACGGCAGAAAGCTGCTGGACCCACAAGAGCTTTCAGTAAGTAAAATAAAGTTTCTGGGGCTCTGGGACCTGTGCGTGGTTATGAAAGTTAATTTATTTTCCTTCTGGCTCTTTGGGCTGTTTGTGGCAGGTTTTGTGCTGTTTTAGCTCTCCTGTCCCATCTTGGGTCTGTCCCTGCCAACAGCTGAGGGATCAAAGACTTCACCCAAGGGGAGGAGCATGGCCTGTGGTTCTGGCGTGGAGCAGACTGGGCAGAAAGGCAGGGACAGAGTAAAGCCACAGCTCTCCCTACACATAACTCAGTGCTGGGGTGACAGCCAGGGACCCCCGGTCTGGTCTTGCAGGGTTCTGCACACTGGTGGAGTTTACAGTGGGAATGGCTCTGCCCCAGCTTGTGCCTTACATGTGTTGGGTTGTTTTCTTGCTCTGATGTAACAGATTTATAGCATTGAGGTAATGGAGTGATCCATAACAGCCCAGCATCCCCTGGGACTGGCACAGAGCCTGGCTGCTGTCACATCCCTGCAGGAGGAGGCAGGCTGATCCCAGTTTGGGTAAGAGCTGGGGTACTGGGAAGGTGGAGAAGGAAATGGGGTGGCTGGGAGTGCTCTTGGAGAGAAGGCTTTATCACCGTCTGATCTGGGAGAGCCCCCCAGGGTGACTGCAAGCTCTGGGGATGTGGCTGGGGTCACCCTTTCCTGCAAGAATATCTGCACACCACAGCCCTGCTGGGACCACTGGTCCGTCCTGGGGTCACACGGAGCCTTTGAAGCTTTTCGTTTTAATGCATTTTTCATAGAATCACAGAGTGGCTTGGGTTGGAAGGAACCTTAAAGCTCATATTGCCCCATCCCCCCACCATGGACAGAAACACCTTCCACTAGAGCAGATTGCTCCGAGCTTTTATCTTCAATAACACTAATGGCTCAATAGTCATAATAGTTCCATTTCTCATGGCACGCGGGGCATTCCTGGGGCTCGTTATCACACCACGGCTTGGAAGCACTCCCAAAAAGCCCAGCGAGCCGAGGACAGCGTGTCCCCTGCGCCAGGTCAGCCCCGCAGCCCCTCCCGCACGTGGCCCGGCAGCGCTCCCCTCCCGGCGGGGCTGCCCTCGGAGAGGCTCTCAGCGCAGAGCACAGCGCCCGCTCCCCGCTCAAACACTCGTGTCCGCTCTCCCTCCGCCAGCCCGGGTGCGGCGAGCCCAGCGGAGCGTGAGCCGAGCGCAGCAGCAGCGAGCGAGGCTGAGCCCTCGGGGGAGGTGGGGGTGTGCCTGCACACCGGAGCTCTGCGCTGGGAAGGGAAAAGGGAGAGAAAACCTGAATATAGGGGGGAGAAGCTCTGGTTCAGCCTCCGGTCACAGCCCAGGGACTCCCCACACTCAACCCGGGGTGAACCACTGCTTCCCTGCTGCTGCAGGGTGTGGGATGGGCACTGGACACACGGCTTGACCCCTTCCCATCCCTTCAGGAAGGCACGAGGGAGTCGAAAAGAGCAGGTAGGACAATTAAAACATCAGTCCCTCTGCCTTCCCAGCGCCTGGGGCGTGAGAGGGCTCCTTGCAGGACCAAGAGCTGTGCCACCCTCGTGTCAGGGTGCCAGCGCTGGTCAGGGCAGGCAGGAGCTGCCAAATGCCCTGGAAAGCTTCAAAGGGAGAGAGAAATTGGGATACATGAGCTGCATCCGGGCCAGCCTGGAGCCTTGCCTGGGAGCCTGTACTGCCTTGTTCCCTTTCTTCATGGCTTTGCAGCTGTGGGAAAGGGATGCTCTGGGAGTGCTGTGTTACTGTGACAGTTTCTGTGACCAAAGATGGAGAAATAAACCTGATTTTTGGTACAAAATTGTGATTTTGGTCTCCATATCATAACTTTGCTGATGCAGAGCTGAACCTGGAGCCTTGTGGCACTGAGCTGCAGGGAGCTCATCCAAGCTCGGGGGAGCAGCTCAGGAGATGAAGAAACATCTCAGCTGCCTGTGGTGGGCTGGGTGCTGCCCCCACATCCCTGGAGAAGGCTGGAAATCCTCTTCCCTGCCCCCAAAATCCACCTTGGCACACCAGGTGTGGTGCCTCAGAGACCAGACACGGAGCCCAAATGTCACCAGGGCTGAAAGCCAGGTGAGTGGGAACTGGGAAGGACAGGAGCCACCCTCACTGTCCAGCTGATTCATGATTGAGAGATTGTCACAATGGATATTCCCCAGGGATAAACCAGCAAGCAAAACCCGGGTCACACATGAGCCTTTCTGTCCCCGAGGGTGAGCATACCTGTGTGCCAGCTCTGTGCCAGCAGTGTCCCTCCTGGTGACCCCCCCAGAGGCTCCCCTGCCCTTGCAGTCACACAAGGAGCACCAGCCCAGCCGCCAGCTGAGTTTAGAGGTCAAAGCAGGCAGAACCGGGCCAGGCTGCAGCTCCCTGCTGCTCTGCTGGGATGAAGGACACCTTCTCCCAGATGGCCACTTTGGAGGGACAAATGTTCATCCACGTGGCCTTGGCTTGGTGGCACAGGAGGGGTTTGTCCTTGGGACTGGCTCTGTGCAGGGGCTGCAGCTGAGGGCAGCACAGGCACATCCCAGCCCAGGCTGTGCTCCTGGGGCCAAATGCTCTTTGCCCAGCTGTTCTGCTGCCCAGGTCCTGCCGGCACCTCATAATGGGTGCTCCAAGGGGTGTCCAAACCCCTCGTGTGGCCAACCCCATCCCCTCCTGCCCAGGCTTACCCCCTGCCTATGGTGGGGAGCAGCCCTGTCCCCCCTCCCTGACACCAGTGTGGCCACCAGCCAGGCCTGTATCTCAAATGATCCTGTCTCTTCTCTTTCTTGTATCCCAAAATGTTCCTGTATCCCAAAGTGTTCCTGTCTTTCCTATTTGAGGTGTCCCCGTTGCTGCAGAGGTGTGGGATGGAGCCAGCTGAACAGCAGTGGCTCCACAGGTCTTTCAGGAGCAGATCCCCACAGGCATGGACACACAGGGACTGCTGGGATAATTTAAAAACCAGGGCAGAGACCTGATTACTGCCCTAGTTTGCATCGAATCTCAGTTTGGGTTTTTTTAGCAGCCTTTTGATGAGCTCGTCAATGACAAGTTGCTAATTGAGGAGTGGGAGGCCCACAGCGTCCTGTGAAAACGGGAAAGAAAAAAAGCCAGGATAAAATAATTGTTTAAACCTGGCTCTGGGCCTGGCTGCAGGGACCAGGGGGATGGAGGGAAGCCAGGCTGGGGTGGCCTCAGAGAGACCACGGGGGTGGTGCTCTCTGACGGGGTGAGGACACCCCAAATCTCTGCAGAGGCTGGGAGAGACCCCGTGAGCTCCAGCAGGGAGATACCCCATCACCCTGGGGTGCTGCTGCAATTGGAGAGAACACTTGGTCTCCAAAAACATCAGGCAGCCACCAGCACTGTGTGGAGCTCCAGGCTCCACGTTTTTCTATTCCACACCATCCCAAATTTATTCATTGATTTAGAAATTCCCTACACGTACTGCTGGGCTAACAAGTACACTGTAAAGCACGAGCTAAAACACAAATTAAAAAAGGATGTGGTAGAGATGAAAAAAGACCAGTATTTTTAAGTATTTTTGAAGTTATTAATGGTACAAAACACATTTTCTTCCCAGTGGATTATCTCCTGCACCCCACTGAGAGGACAGTGGGGTTGAAGGGAACCAGCCTGGCCCCCTCCCCTGGCACCCATGAACCCCTTCCTCATTCCCCTCTTTCCCTGCACCGGACACTGCCCTGCACAAAGCAGCTTTGTCTGCCTCTTCCTGTCCCTCTGCTCCCATCTGGCCGCTCTCCCTCCCTGGCGCCCGTCCCATCTCTCTCTGCAGCACAGGGACCCTCCTCCTCCTCCCTTTATCTGGGGGAGTCCCAGCCCCCCATTGTCCCTGGAGCTCACAGAGCCCCCCAGTCTGGAGGGGATGGGGACGATGGCAGATCCCCCCGCCCAGCCCTGGGGGCTCAGCCGAGCAGGTGCCACTGGAGTGACGGGTGGGCACTGCTCCCCGAAGCCCTCAGCTCCTGGGGTCTCTTGGGGGGCTCTTTTCCTCCTGCACCACTTGGCGTCACTGGCTGCTCTCCCTTCCCGGTGCCAGCCAGGCTGTGTCACTGGGGGTTCACCCAGGAGGGCTCCCCTCAAATCCCAAATCACATCCCACACACTGTGAGCCCCGTGGGAGAGAACGGGAGGTCCCTGGGATGTGTCTCCGTTCTCCAGCCCAAAACCGGCTGTGGCTTCCAAACCTTGGCCAGCAGGATGTGCTGGGCTCCTTGTCATCCACATCCCTGTCCCCCGCGAGAGGAACACACCCCAACACGGCCCTATCCATTCCCTTTCCTGCTCCCAGAGGCCCCAGCAAAGCTCGGGGTGGTTTGGCTCGGTATTCATGTGGAAAGGGGGCCAAAACCCCCTCCCCAAACTGGGCATGTGCCAAAGGGAAAAGGGTCGGGCAGGCAGCACTGGGCATGAGCAGCCCCTGCACATTGCCAGAAGAACATTTCGACCTTTTCAGTTTTTTGTTGGTTTTTTTTTTTTTTCTGGGTTTTTTGCAAAGCTCTGCCTTCGCCCCAACTCCCTGGGGGTCATGAGGGCTGTATCATCCACGAGGGAATGAACCCTGCCTGGCTCTGCTTCCAGGGACTCCCCAGGGATGGCTGAGGGGGCCAGCCCTGGGTTCTGGGGAAGCAGAGGATGCTCCTGCCTGCAGAGGCAGCATCACACCCTGGGAGCAGAGACACGGGCTGCCTGTGCCGCCAGCCGCTCGGTGACAGTGAGCCTGGCAAGCCCCAGCCACGGCATCGCAAGGGCCACAGCAAGTTCCAGTAGAGCGGGGAGGGACACAACAATGTCCCCTTGGAGCTGAGCCCTCCCAGCCACTCTGTGTCCTCACAGCGGCGCGCTGAGTCTCTGTCTGCTTTGCCTCATCCCTCCTGGCATCGCTCTCCTCCCTGCCTCTCCTCCCTGCCCTCCCCTCGCCCAGCTCCATGACCTCAGGCTCTGGCTGGCTCCCTGGGACTGATCTCGGGCACACGGCCACCAACAGGGCTGGGACAAGGGCTCTGCCCCATGGAGAGCACAGACAGACAGACAGAGTGTTCTCCCAGCAGCTCATGCCACCCCACGGCAGAGGCCACCGCGGGGCCACACAGACTGAGAAAGGGCAAAATCCCACCACATCCTATTTTGTCCGGAGAGTGGCTGAGGGCTGCTCCCGCTCCTCCACGTGATGGATGAGCCTTTGGCAGCCCCCGAGTCCCAGCGGGGCCGGCCAAGGGCCAGCAGTGCCTTCCCTCCGCCCTCTCCTTCCCCGCGGTCACAAGGCTCCCGTCAGCAAAAGGCAAATTTTATTCCGTCTACGCACACTTTATTATTGTTATAAATAATAATAAATCACAGCGCCGGGAAGTGGATTTACGGAGCAGGAAGGGACGTGGAGGATGGTGAAACACCTCTCATTTCCCCCCGGAAATGTGAGGTGCGAGAAGAACCAGCTGTGTCAGGGGAAAATAAAATCCCAGGGGATGTATTGGGAGGGCTGGAGGGGAGCAGGGCAAGGGGGCTGCGGGAAGGGTTTTCACACCACACACCCTGCTTTGGACAACCCCTCTCCTCGCCTGGCCTTTTGCACCCGCTGCCCCAGTGAATCCCCTTGGGAGCTTTTGTATCCCAAAAGCAATTTACTTTTGATGTCCTTCCAGTGCTTTTGATGGCATTAGCTGCCATCCCTTTTGAGGCATTTACGGGAGGAGGAGCCCCTGCTGCCACCAGCTCCCAGGGGTGTGTTCTGCTCTGGGCAGCTCCAGCTGCCAGTGTCTGTGTCACACCCACAGTGACCTCCCCGCTGCCTTTGGGGACCCCAAAGGAAGGGTTTGAGAGGGAGCTGCATGAAAATTCTGCTTTTTGGTGATTTCCATTCCCCTCGGCTTTGCTGGGTGAAGTCATAGCTGGAGGAGCTGCCTGATGGGACTCAGCCCGTGACCACAGCCATGGAGATTCCAGCTCCACACCCAGCCCTCCCTGGGGCCGAGTGACAGGTCAGCTCAGCTCACAGATCAGTGGAGAACCGCACTGGCTCAATTCCTTTGTTTTGGTTTGGGTTTTGTTTTTTATTTTTTGGGTTTTTTAAATTTTGTTTTCTGTTGTGTATTGATTTGATTTTCAAGGTAAATTGGCCCAAAAAAAAGTGACTGCTCCTTTGTGTCAGGGCTCCACAAGCTGCTGACATGGGACCAGCAGTACCTGTGGCATCTGGATGCTCCGGCTCTGCCAGGATCAGGAAGTGACTTAGGAACAATCCCCAGAGGAGGGACAGTCACCAGAGAGGGGACAGGGGAGTCTCCACCGCTGCGTGACCTGTCCCTGTAACACCAAGAGCTTCCAGCCCTGCTGCCTGTGGAGTCTGAAGGTTCCCTGGTCCCACGCCATGGTTTTATCTGGGAGAGTGACAAGGGACAGCAGGGAAGGGAGGAAAAGCTGCTGAGCTGATCCCAGCGGTGGGGAGAGAAGGACATGGAGAACGAGGAGGGGAAGCAGCAGCAGGAGAGCACCAGGGTGGAGGAAGATCCGAGCCCCTCCTGACTGCTGAGGGATGTTCAGAACATCCCAGCATGGATACCCTGCCTCAGACACAGGGTCCTGCCCTGCCGCTGGCTGGGTCACCTCACCACCCCCAGCCACACCTGCTCTGAGGGGAGCACAGCCACTCACTGCCCCCGGCCAGCAGCAGGCACAGAGGCTCTAACCCCCAGCCCCACTCCCGGCAGAGACCCTCAGTCCCCACCATGGCTGCAGGGGAAAGTCCCCACCACTCACCTCTCACTCACTCCTACCCACATCCAAGACCTCCTTTCCAAGGCCAAATTACCCTTCCCGGGAGAGATGTCACAAACCCCCGATGTCACTCGTCCCGAGCGCCTGCCGGGGACTCTGTCTTGCCACTGTCTTTGTGTCCCTCTTGTCAGGGCTGTGGCTCAGGCTCAGTTCCTGTTGGCCTCCCCTGTGTCACCGCCTCAGCTCGGGAATTCCCCCAGCTCACCACGCTGCATTGGACACGCTCCCGCTCCCGCCTGTCCCCGGTAATTAGCGCGAATGACCGGTTTTCCTTCATCAGCGCTAATTGGCCAGGGCTGTGTTTGCGCCTTCCCGGCTCTCGCCGTGCCCTGGGGTGATTTTAGCGCAAGAGAGAAGAGAAATGAAATTAAACTCGATGTGCCTCTTCTCTCTGCACAGTGACACCGACACCTGCAGCTGAGGACACCGCGGGGCTCAGGGCTTTGGGGAGGCTGTGGCTCCTCAAGCCAAACCCACCCCTGGAGCTCTGCAAAGCCGCTTTGCTCCCCACCAGTGGTGACCATCACCCATCTGGAGACCCACTGGCTTGACCATCCCTTGTTTCTTCACCCCCAGCCCTTTGCACCCAGCTCCAGGCACCCGCTGGCATCACCAGCAGTGTCCTGGGGTGATGCCACCCCAGCTAGGACAGCCGGCGGGTGGCACCTGGAATTGCTCGGCCCTGCTCCCCATTAGCTGCGGGTCGATGTGATTGATCCCCACCGTCCCCCTGGAGCTGTCCCTAATGCATTCCAGGTGATCCAGCATGGGAGGGACAGCAGCTCCGGGGCTGGGGGCAGAGGGCACGATGTCACGGGGGCCTCACAGCACCAAATCCCTGCTCTGTCGCTGCCCTGACCCCTGCGGCTTCCCCGATGGTCTGGGACTGCCTGTCCCAAAGCACGATGCTCTGCTTAGAACTTCCTCCCTTGTACACGTGAGTGCACACGTGTGTGTGAGAGAGAGAGACCAGACTGTCCCCAAGTGCACAGGGAAGGAAGGAGAGCTGGATCAGTGGGATCCAAGGGAGTTGGGAAGAGGGATGTCCCTCTGAGAGGTGCATGGGGATTTGCAGGAGTCCCTGTGGAGCAGGATGTGGGTTTGGTGTCTCAGTGGGGCACAGGGGGATTCGGGAAGTGTCTGTCAGTCTGCAAGGAGTGCTCAGGAGGTGCTCCGTGTGTCAGGGCAGACTGGGGGGTTATGGGGACAGAGGGTGGAGGCCACAGAGCTGCGCGTGGATGGAGACACTGGGTGGATGGATGGGAATACAGGAAGGGGGAGCTGTGCCTCCCGTGCTCTGCTAACAAGGGGGACGAGCCCCAAGCCCCAGCCCCGGGCTCTGTCTGTCTGTGTGTGTGTCTGTCTGTCTCCTGGGGCTGTTCTGCCCCCGCCTCCTCCACCGTCCCCCTCACATCTGACCAGCAGCAGCTTATTTTTCCTGCAGGGTTGCGACACCCTGAGCCACGGGATGTTTTTCCTCAGCCTGTGTTGGACCCCCGCAGGGAGAGGGTGGGGGAATTGCCTTGGCCAGGGAGCTCCAGTCACATCGCCTGGACCACCTCCCATCCACTGTCCCCAAGTGCAGAGAGGGGAGACCAGGCTCCACAAAAAGTAAATCAGAGTGAGAGTGGATTCCTGCTGGTGATGGGGAAGGGTGATGGAATCCCCACTGGGTCTGGTTGTCCAGAACCTCCAGGTCTGGGGAAGAGTGACCAGATCCCTGTCAGTGATGGAGAGCAGCACCTGGATCCTCCTGGGGCTGGAGAAAGGGCTGTAACTATGGACCCCATGGTCTCCTCAGTCATGATCTACAGCCATTTCACCCTCCACTCAAAGGCCTGGGGGACCAGAGGATGGGGATGCCCCAAGAGCAGGCTGGGGACACAAGACTGGGGGTGCCCCAAGAGCATCCCCACTGCTGGAGCCAGGCAGGGGCTGAACCACCCCCCATCAGAAGCCTCAGCCCAGCAGCAGCACCGGGATGGACAGACCCCCACTCTGTGCCTCCCTTTTCCCATCAGAACAAATACCATTCATTCAGAAGAAACCATTTTATTATTTTTTTTTTCCCAAAGAAAAAAAAAGCAATATAAATATTAGAGTATAAAACTTGCGTGTAACACATCGACATTGGTCTATATGGGTATAAGAAGGATATAAGCATATATATAATATATAAGTATAATTCAATATTAGACACATTGAAAGGGCAAAAGTGTTTCATTTCACGTACACTCGGAGCACAGACCACATGGAAAGAAGATACAGAGAAAATTGAAAATACTGATGTCCACAAGTTAGTTACCGCGATTAAAAATAACACGCCACTAAATACACGACACTCACTATGCTACCTCAGATTGCAGATTAAAAAGAAAATATAAAGACTACGATTCAGCTACAGCATTTCTAGAGGGGGAGCAGGTGGCAGCTGCAGGGGACAGGGTGGGAACCGCTCCCAGTGCAGCCAGCGCCAGAGGTGGCTGGATCCGGATGAAACACGGCGGATGCTCCTGCTGCCCTGGGTTTGGGGAGGGGGCAGGGGTGGGGAGAGCCTGGCTGAAAGGGCTGGATCTGCTCGGGTGAGTTACGTGTTAGTGATTAAAAAAGGAAAAAAACGACACACACCCCCGGGGAAACTCGGTGCGGCCCCTTCCCGGCCACCCCACAGCTCCTCTCCTGGCTCTGGCTACACAAAACCCCCTTCTGCCTCCCCGGGGGCTCAGAGCTGCTTTGCTATGGGGAGCTGGCCTGGTGCTTTGGTGATGGGCACATGGAGAAACTCTAATCCTCATCCTTCAATTCTCCCTGCAGGGTGCAAAGCTCAAAGTAAGAGCACCACCTCCTCCAGGCTGGCCCCACATGGTCCCGTGTGACCCTCCCCCAATTATCACCCCCTGTTTTGCAGCATCCCCCCTGTTCTTGGGTCCCTTGTCCAGATCTGGTCCCCAAACGCCACCAAAACAACCACCACTTACTCAGTCACCGACTCAGCACCAAAGCCATGCACCAGCAGCTCCGCAGATCCCACCACGTTGGGCGAGACCCCAAATAACACCTTGCAGAACCGCCCTACCACCCCAAACAACCTTTGGGGCCAAACAAGAAGCAATGAGTTTCCCACCCCGCCTGAGCCATCCCACCCCCTCCCACCCCTTCCCCAGGGCAGGCCCGGCCGAGGCTCGGGCTGCCGGCGCGGTCACACCACGTGGGCATGCGAGGACTTCTCGGGGTCCGTGGAGCTACTGCGCTAGTGCAGGTGTGAGGTGAGGGACGTGCATGCAGACACCGTGTGCAGACAGTGAAGCGTCGTCCCCGTGTCCCCTCCGCGGGGACATGGCCAGGCCTGGCCGCGGGGGAGCGAGGCTCTCTTAGCCTTAATTCCATAAGAACATCGACTGTACATATAAATATTTACTGCAAAGAAGGTTTGAGATGTGTCTGCTCTTCGGAGACCCCTAGAACCGCCGGGGCAGCTGCCGCACACCTCGGCACGCTCCTCGTGGAATTCCCTGCCTCTCACACAGCAGGAGGGCTTTTTTTCCTTATCGTATTTCAGGCCATTAGTGGTTACACTTAAAAAAAAAAAAAAAAATGTTTAGGATGCAGCTATGCCATATTCCCTTTGACTCATGCAATATAAACACTTATTTTTTTATTTCCAGATGACAGGTAAGCAGGAACTGAAGCACTCCCTACCAACTTCCAAAATCCATCGCTGTCATTGACTGGGGGTGAATTTTACGAATGGAAAATTTAAGAGCAAAGAACTGGAGCATGAGCTCTAAGCTAAGAACTTCCTTTTCCTTTCCAAAAAATAGTTGAAAGGCTATAAATTAAAAGATCCACATTAAAATTATTTACACTGGGCAAAGCCGAGCACAAGCCTTGTGCCTTTCTCGGACTACCTGGGAGAAAATCGGATCCAAAGACATGGCAAAAGACCTTCCGCCTTTGCATATTCTAATACCCGAGGGATTGTATAAAACATTATTCACAGGGCACTTGTTTGCGTTCGGTTTAGATTCCGGATTGGTTTCCATCATGAGACCTGAGAGCAGCGAGCCCCTGCTCTCAGCTCTGATGATGACGAGATACATTCGCAGCATTTCCTACTTTTGCATCACAAAAAAAATTCACATTCGTCCTCCGGCCTGGGCTGTGGTTTTGGGGGAGTGCTGGAGCCGGCTGCCCTGTAGCTCTAAGGTCTCCTTCTTCTTCTTCTCTACTTCTTCTCCTTCTTGCCGGATTTCTTCTTGTTGCCTCCGGCGGGGGCGGCGTTCTTGGCGTCGCGCTTGCCGGCGGCGTTGGTGAGGGTGGCGTTGCTGCCCGGGATGTAGACGTTCTGCCGGTAGTCGGGGACGTGCTGCAGGGTGAACTGGGGGCCGTAGCGGGCGCTCAGCCCCATCGTGCCATTGCCGCCGCCCAGGGTCGAGTTACCGTCGCCAGCTTCTGTGGGGAACGCCGGGGGAGGGGGAGAGAGAAGGGCAGGATGTTAAACCCAGCTGGAGACCCCAACCCAAGCCCCAGCAGCCCGGCGGGGTGTCAAACCCAAACCAACATCACCCTTCAGCTCCCTACAGGGCACAGAACCCCTCCCGAAACTGCCCATTACAAACATATTGTGCAGTCACACCATTAGTGATGCATTAAAGGAAATCCGATATTTATTTATTTTTCCGCCGCATTTAAAACCCTGCCCGAGGTATGTTTCTCCAGCCAGGTTTATTCGGGGAGCAGGACACAGGAGAGGAGAAAGAAAACCCCTCCCCTGCAATACCGCAAAATGGCTCTAGGAAGCCGAGCACGGAGGGAATCAATGCCAGAGCGTGTCTGATGGTCCAGATCTGCGAGCAGGGGGAGGGGAAGGCAAATTCATCCCTGTCGCTATGCAAAGCTCCAGCACGGAGAGAACAAGCACGGGAGTGGGGTGGGGCAAGGGCCCCCCGGGCTGCTGGGGCTCTGCTGGATGGAGGAGAGCAGATGGAGACGGGGGGATGCGTGGAGACAGGGGGAGAAATGAGCACGGGGGGATGGCAGGACTCGAGTGATGCTGTTGCCATGAGCTGCTGCAGGATCTGCTCCAGTGCAGCTGCCTGTGCACGGCTCAGGGTGGGATCCTCGCACAGCCCTGCCTCAGGAATGGTGTGCTGAAAGCCAGCCTTTGTATCAGATACCGTGGCTCCCATCTCAGCCTTTAACTGCCTCATGCTCGTGGCTGGGGTCAGGCTGTCCTGGGAGGCTGGGGACACCCAGCAAGGGCACACAAAGGGCTCGAGGCAGAGCCCAGGGGTGCTGCTCCCCCTTTTCACAGCAGAGAGATTGTGGGAACAAAGAAAAACAATGAGCAGAGATGGTGGGCTGAGTCCCCTCATGCTTCTCCTCACTCCAGCCCAGCTCTGTGCACATCTCCGTGTTGCCTTTGCTTTTCCCTAAGCAGATGGAGGTGGCTAAGCCAGCCAGAAAGCTGGACAAAAAGCTGGACCTCATCCCACCAGCCCCCTGAAATATGGCTGTGTACACACTCCCTTTGCAGGGGTCGGAAGGATGAAGCAACTGCAGTTTGAGAAGTTGCAGCTGCTCTGTTGGAGCAAGCAGAGAGGAAAACACAGTGAGGCCGAAAACAGGCACGATATTGTGCACCGAGGAGGGGACTGTGGTGTACAAACACAGAGACCCGGCCTGGGGAAATGCCTCTCACTTCCTGCTCTGTAAGCATTCCCTGCAGAAGAATTCTTCCAGAGTCCCCATTAAATGGGTTCCAGACCTAGCAGGGCTTGGAGGGCCTTGGGCTGGGGAGATGTGTTCTGTAATTAGTGATATTCATTGCTAATCCTCTCTCACCTCAGCAGTAGCTTATTTCATTAGCAACCAACTCAAGACCATGGCATCGTGGTGTTACAAACAATCCCCAGGGGATGAGGTGACCAGAGATGTGCAGGGACCATCCCACAGGGGGACTACAGCCTGCAGCCATGGGGAAGGTTTTTCTGGACTGCCCCAGCTGGAGTCAGCCCAGTGAGAGGCTGGGTGGACTCAGCACTTTCTCCTCCCTGGGTATTTCTGCCCTGTGTCCCCCCTGGGCCATCCCAGACACACCAGGGCTCTGAGCAGTGGGAGGCTGGGGGCTGCCAGCACCATCAGAGTGCCCACGAATTCATTTGCAGTCTCAGCACAGCTTTCACCAGGGAGAAAAAGGCACTGGTGAAGTTCCCAGCCTGCCAGTCGGTCCCGGGTAAGGGCGACCGGCTGTTTCTAGGTAACACTGACATTAAGGTTGAAAAGAAGAGAGAACAGGAACAATAGAGGGTTATAAATGGGCACCGAGGTGCTCTTGCCAAGCAAAGCACTTCAGCTCTCGATGCTGGAAAGGTCACGCTCAGCCTCTACCAGCAGCCTGTCATTATCCCAAACGGTCCTGAGGAGGAAAACAAGAATTTGGGCTTTGGCAAAAATAACCAGCGAGTGGCTCCATCGCCCCCGTGGGTGGAGGGGAGGCCGGGGGCAGCCCCAGAGCATGTGTTGCTGCAGCTGCTGGTGGGGCTTTCGGGGGACCCAAAATAGTGTGTCTACCCCTGCCTGGGGGGACAAGGACCTCCTTGGGCTGCCTTTCCGTCTGCTCTCCCACCATCCCATGGCACCTCTATAAATTCTCGCTGGAAGGCAGAGTATTTTAAGGACAGGATGTCTGCCCTTTAGTGTCTGGTGTCCTGGAGCATCTGTGCCCCTCGGGCTGTCCTAGCAGCTGCCTCTGCCCATTCAGATCGCTCGAAACACTGGCTTTTCCTATTGCTCCCAGTGGCAAGGGAGGAAGATCCAGTGAAAGGATGGATGGGAAGGGAGACAAAAGTCCTACAGCAAGGTCACAGTCCTGGAGGAAATCAGGTCCCCAGGTGCTCTGACTTGTGATGGTAATTTAACCATTGGGAAAGTGATTTATTCCTCAAAGGACTGGACCGGCCGGGTTGGCCCCTCATGACCCCCCCTCCCCCCCCCTGCTGAAGCCATGGATAAACCCCTGGCCCAGGGCAGGGACACATCCAGGACATCACCTGTGTCACCGTGTCCCACCTGTCACCCTGGAGCTCAAACTGAGCTCAGTGGGTGAGAGAAGAATCATTTAAACGGCCAGGAAATCACACCCAGGGATGGGTAGCTCAAGGCTTAATAGGCAATTAGTGCTGCCCCTAATCAAAGCCTGCTCCAATCAACACTACTGGATTAAAGAGAGGGCAGAAAGGGGGGATAGAGAGCAAGGGTGACATGAGAGCTGTGCTGGAGGAAAACACTTGTGCTGTGTCCCCATCCACACATCCAGCACAGAAAGGGCATGAAAAGGATGGATAAGGGAAAGCCATTATCTGGAGGATGGATTTCATTTACATTAACCCACTGGGTGCACTGGAGCTGTGGGAGAGGTTGGGACTGTTTGAGACTTGTGGATTGGGGCAGATTTGCTGCAATAGGGCCTGGGGCTCCATGGAAATCAGTGCTTAACCTGGAAGGGACCCGCTTAGCTCTGATCCTGGGGATTGCTGGAGCAGCAGCCAGAAAAACAGCTTTATTTACCAGCAAGGAAACAGGATCTGGAGACGCTGGGTGATGATAACCACATGCAACCCCACGGGCTATTTTTCCATGGTCGTTTTTCAGAGCAAAGACACATTTTCACGTAGTTTCTTTCTCTTGAGTGTAAACAACTGCTTTGTCCCAGACCTTCATCCCTTTCCCCAGCCACGGCAGCTGTCTCCAGGCTGCCCAGTGTCTGAGGAGCAGCAAAGTTCAGCTGCAGCAGCTTTCCAAGAAACCAACACCAAAGCCATTCCTTCTCCCTCAGATTCCTTCCCTCCCAACAGCTCAAAGAAAACATCCTAAGCATTTTGCACAGGGTTTTATGGCTGTGCTTCTATTTTTAAATCAAGGGGGGAAAGACTTGGAGGTATTTATAAACAAAGGCTATATGAAAACCAGGCTCTTTATCCATAGTGCTGCAGAGGGATAATTGTCCTTGTTTTATGGAAAGCCACCAAAGCGGGTGTGGGAACATCCCTCCCTGCCCAAGGCTTCTGCACAGCCCTAAACCAGAACAAACCAACCCAAAATGACCCCAAACCACCCCACTGCGACTACAACTGCAAAGAGGCAGCAGCAGCCAGTGGGGAAAACCGTAATGAGCCCATGGCTCGGCAGAGGGACCCGGGGAGCTCCTCTGCACACAAGGTTTGTTGGGAATACTGAGCCAGGCACTTGCTGTTTCCCTGGTCCAGCCACAGGAAAAACTTCCAGCCTTCCTACCCTCCTCGCCTTACAGCAAGTTGCAACACAGCAGTTTAATTTACTGCGACTTTGTGGAGCCAAGTAGTTTATAAAACATCATCTCAGGACTGGCTCTTTCATGTCACACAACCACAGCACAGCCAGGTGATGTTGTTTCAGTTCAAAGGAAATAGAATTTGGGTGGAAGAGGTGTCCCTGTCTACAGCAATCTGGTGTCTCCTCTGCCTGGATCCTTCCTGACCCCTCTCTCTGCAGGGACATCAGTGCTTTTCCAGCAGCTTTGGGATCTGTTGAAGAGGAACTTTTGCAGCCAGCCCAGTTAACCCAGATAAATCAGTCCCACAGCATCTTATCTATCAGCATGAACCCCAGACAGCCCCGCCAGAGCAAGAGTCAGGGTTTTCCCACAAGTGATGGAGACCAACCATTGGCTGAAGCCAGGATCATGGCTTGGAGCATCTCTGTGTCAAACTGGTTGTTCGGCCAGGCTCCAGCTTCCTCTCCATTCTGGGAGCTGTGGGAAAAGAAAACAAACAGAGAGTTACTACAGTTCAGTCAGGAGTGGGCTGGTCCAGGACATGTTTTAAATCCTTCTATCAAGTAGCACTCAGGAGCCAAGACCCTTTCAGAGGTGTCCATCCCTCACCAGGCTCTTGAAGAATAACCAGCAAAAGCACTTGGGGACTCAGTGGTGCTTCCAGCAGCACCCACCTAACTCCTGCTGCCTTCACTGGCTACAGCCAGCACCTCATCACCTCAAAATCACACCCATCCGGAGTCACAGAATCACAGAATGGTTTGGGTTGGAAGGGAACTTGAAGGTTATCTGGTTACAACCTTCTGCCATGGGATATAATGTAATCCCTTCCCCAAAATATAATGCAATACCATAAAACTGCTGTCCTAAAGCCCCATTACCCTTGTAATGACCAGGTGCTCTGTCATTTTGCAGGCTGTGAGTGGATGCACCTTTCAGGCTATTTCAGGTTACATCTCCATTCTGCAGCTTCATTCATACGATGGAGGGTGAGAAAACCCCGTGGTGTGGTGGGTTTTGGGATCATCATGGAGCAGCTGCCTGGCACCACAGACCTTGCTCTGAACAGAGTCCAAGATCAGTCCTGGGGAGGCTGGAGCACGAGGGAGAGGAGAGCAGGGAGCATCTGGGCATCTGCCTTGGTTCCCCTTGGCTGCTGGGGGTGCTGAGCACCACAGATCTGCCTGGGAAAATTCGGGGGATGCAGGCAGACTTTGGCTGAGGAGGTTTTGTGACCGAGGCTACAATCAGCACTCTGTGTGCAGCCTAACAAGCCCTGCTTTCATGTCTGCCAGGTGTCAGCTGTGCTCAGCCACCCCTCACTGGTCAGGGCTGTGCTCCCAGGGCCTCTCCAGAGCCTTCACACTTCCTAAACATCTCACCAGCTTCCTGGGCTCCCCTCTGCTCTGTCCCGAAATGACTGCACCACTCAGATCATTGCTCTCTCCTCTCCCAGCTCAGAGCTCTGACCACCCACAGCTCTTTCCACCCACTGGGATGCCAGGATTTAGCCCTTGGCTGTGTGCTCGCTCCCTTGGGATGAGGGCTGCCCTGCTCCTGCAGCTGGGAGCTCTCCTGCAGTGACACAGGGGAGGATGGGGGGCTGGAAAGCCTTTCCCATGAAGAGGCCTCAGCCCATTTCCCAGGAAAGAAACCACCAGGCTACAAGGCACACAGGTGGCGTCCTCCACCACTGCGGTCCCAGCCCTTATACCCAGAGCTACCAGATCCCAAAGTCCTACTCAGACCCCAACACCCTGCTCAGAACCTGATGCCTTGATCAGATCCCAACACCCTGCTCAGACCCTGAATTCCTGTTCAGACCCTGAATTCCTGTTCAGATTCCAGCACCCTCTCAACCCCCCCTGCTCAGATCCCAATGCCCTCTTCAGACCCTGAAGCCATGCTCGGTCCCTGAATTCCTGCTCAGCCATGCTCAAGCAGCCGATATCCCCAGCTCCAGGGTGTCCTGCTGGCAGCTCCGTGTCTGAGCACTCAGCACCCCGCACGCTGCAAATGCCAGCTCAGTGCCAGCTCAGTGCCAGCTCAGTGCCACGTGCTGGGCAGCAGATGGGCTCCTCACGCCCTGCCGAGCATCCCCCTGCCCGAGTGCCCCTCCACCTGTGCCCTCACACACGGAACAGGCTCAATGTGGACATTTTGGAATGGGGATGAACCCACAGGAGTGTTCTCGAGGGTTGGATTTGTCTCAGTGACCTCATAGTGTGGGAGGATGCTGCCCCAGCTGCATCTAAGCTCTGCAAGGAGAGAAGCCTTGAATGCACAGGAGCTTTCACCATCCCTGAGAAAGCCTTCCCTGTGAGGGTGGGCAGGCCCTGGCACAGGGTGCCCAGAGAAGCTGTGGCTGCCCCTGGATCCCTGGCAAGTGTCCAAGGCCAAGCTGGACAGGGCTTGGAGCACCCTGGGATAGTGGAAGGTGTTCCTGTCATGGCAGGGGTGAGATGGTGTGTGAGGTCCTTTCCAACCCAAACCACTCTGGGATTTTATAATATCCATTCAAACTCCCTTTGAAACACCATATCCAACTGTGAGGATGCTGCACAGACACTCCCGGGTGCTCTGCAGAAAATCTGGGCTTAAGCAACTTGTCCAAAGACTTGTCCAAAACTCAGAACCTGTGCCAGGCCCAGAGGACCATCCCTCCCTTCTGTATCCCGTGCCTGATCCACCCCCAGCCGGGCCCAGGGCGCTGCTCTCACACCAGCTAATCTTTAGAGGATGCAAATAACCACTAATGGAGCAGAAGCTGGCCCGGCACGACCCTGCCGGCAGCATCCCGAAATACCTGCTGCCTGCCGCATCCCAGGGCATCCTGAGCACTGTTTATAGCCCTCCTGCGCGCCCTGTGTGGTGGCACAGTTTCAAGAAGGCCAGAAGTGAGGCGGGCTCGCCTCCCAAATTGATTCCTGCGCGATGGTTATGCCGAGCCTCCTCGGCCGCGGGTCCCCTGCCCCCGCTCGGTGTTGTGCCAGGCAGTGGGGACAAGGTGGGGACAGCCCTGGGGCTGCAGTGACCTGTTAATGTCACAAACAGGGCTGGGAATAGAGCCCCGGGCTAGATCCAATAAAGGACTTAGGAACCTAAACTCCGTTGCAAACCACAACCCATTCAGCCACCAGTTAACTCCAGCAGTTCCTGCCCCCCACCCCGGCTGGAAGCTGAGGTTCCCAGGTTTTTCAGGGCTTCAGGAAAGCTGCTCAGAAACATCCCTGAGCCTGCAAGCTGCTGGTCCTGGCTCTGGAAGCTGCCCAGGAATGATGGTGGTACCCAGAGATGGGGGAAGGGAAAGCACAAGAAAATGCCAAGTAAATTTTGGGTTGTTTTTTTTATAATTGTAATATTCCAGTGGTTTGAACACTGTTTTGAAATCGGAGGATCAGGTTCAACTCCCTCTTTGATGTGGCAGTGCCAGCATCACATTTTCCACCTCCCAAAAGATTCTTGCCTCCTCTCCCACCCCTCCTTCAGGCAACCAGCTTCCCTGTAGAGAAGTTCCTCCTGCCAAATCTTCCATGCCCTACGACAGTGGGAATGCACAGAAGGAAAGGCCCACCCTGTGGTCAGGAAATTCACCTGTATCAGGACCCCTGACCCCACTAAGCTCCTTCACCAGGTGGTCCTCGCCCCCCACCCCAATAGCCCTTGGCCCCAGGGCTGCATGAAGGCACAGACAGGAGAGCTGGCACCACAGGGCACCAGACTTGGCTGGGAATGGGTTGGAGAGGAAGGGATGAAGGGTCTGGTCAGTCCCTGCAGCTGGCCAGGGGTCTGAGAGGCACAGTCCAACCCTCCCAGTGCACAAGGGGAGTGGCTGAACCAAGGAACGTGGATCTTGCTCAGGTGGTTTTGAGCTCTTGGTTTACAGCTGTGTGCCCCAGGGAAGGGAGACTGTGCATCAGCAGCCAGCTCAGGGTGGACAGCTGGGATCCAGACCCTTTCAGACCCTTTTCCTTTCTTCTGGTCTTAGTGAGGGAGTGAACACATGAACTGCAATGAGCCTCAGCAGCCCCTGAGTTACAGCTGTACCTGCACTGTTGGGGTACAACCAAAGCCCTGCATCCCCTTAATGCCCTGTGGGATCACTAAATCAGACAGGAGAGGGGCATGAACCGCAGAATCCTACAATGGTTTGGGTTGGAAGGGTCCTTAAAGATCATCCAGTGCTCCTAGCTCCCACACTTCCAAACTGAAGGAGCTCTCTCAGCCTCTCCCACCCTGCCTTGGGCTTCAGCACTCAGGTCAGTTTGGTGGCTCCCATGTGGCCCTGCTTTTGTTTCACTGGGGAGCCCAAAACTGGGCACAGTGCCCCAGGTGTGGACTGTGAGTGCTGAATTGAGGGCAACCTCTTGTCCTGCTGGCTACAGCCTTACCAGTAAAACCAGTCAGTCTCCATCCCAGCAAGGGTGCACTGGTGACTCAACCTGACAGCCCCCCGTCCTCTTCTGCAACCTTACTGCACCCAGCGTTCCCAAATTTTGCACAAAGAGCCCCAAAGCTGTGTGCCTGCTCTTCATGACGCCATGTAAAAAAGCTATTTTAGAAATGCTTTAGCATTGCAAAAAAAAAGGTATTGAACTCACTTCTCTAGGCAGGAAATTCAAGTGTCTCAATTACTTGCAGTGCAATCATCCAGAATTCAGAGGCACAGAAAAAAACCCAAGGGCTGTAATCTAAAAACACCCAAAAATAACTTCTCGCCGTGGAGAAGGCGCACAGCTGACGGCCAGACCTGGCTGCCTTCCACGGCTATAGGATGGGGCTGTGAATCACAGCTGTGAATCACTGACTCAACAATGAGCAGCCTTCCCTGCCCTGCTCCCCCTGCCCAGGCTGGGCACAGCCCAGAGCCCCCCTTGCCCCTGCTCCCCACTCAGGCACAGCCGTGGATGCTGCTGCAGGGATGCTGCCGAGAATGGGAGGGCTGGTTCCTATGGAAATACTCCAAGGACTTGGCTGGTTCTAATACAAATGCCGTTGATTCAATAGCGTGTTTTTCTAAAAACCCATCCCCCATAGGATAGATTTTTTTTTTCTCTCTCTCTGTTTAGTTCTACTCCACACTTCAAAGCTCAGAAAAGAGCTGGCTTTCATTTTCAGGAATGCTTCCAGCGTAGCTAGCACTGGAGAGAAGGAATCAAAGCCACATTGGAGACAAACCCAGGGGAGCAGCATCTTCAGGGGCTCAGGGTGTGGTGGACACGGAGCACAGGACATGTGCTGTGCCAGGAGAGGCAGGAACAGCCCCTGCACGACCTGCAGATGCCTTCGATAAACCTGGCTACATGGCAATTGTGGAATAACCAGACAAAAGGCTCATCTGGCAGCCCTGCCACAGCCCCACTGCATCCCTCTGCATCCCAACACCGCCCCATTAATGAGAGCTTCCTCAAGCACCACACCAGGGGGGCACTTGGCTGCTTTGCTCATCAGCTATTTCGCAGAACCCTCAGCCATCAGGTCCCTTTTTATCTTCCACTTCCAGCACGAAATTATTCAACTTCGAGCACGGAATTATTCATTTCCTTGCGGGGTTGCCATGGAGCTCGTCACTATGGCAGCCAAAGGCCTCGCAAACATTTATTTGCACAACCGCCCGATGGATTCCTGAAAAATTGTTTTCCTTGCTCTGCAGCTGGAAACACGAGCTGTAGCAGCACCACAACAAACTGGAAAAGTTTATTCGTGCCAGAGCAGTGCTGTCAGAGCCCCAGGGGATGGTGATGGCAGCTCAGTGCCCCGAGGACGAGACCTCAGCACTCTGAGGCGCCTGGCAGGGCTGTGGGCAGAGAATGGGGATTTTCCCCGGACACCCTCAGCATCCGTCCTCCTCTCTTATCTTATTTGGGGTTTTCTGGCTCCTATGGCAGTGCCCTCTCCCAGCCAGGATGTCTCCCAGCCCGTGGTCCTGCTGCTCCCGGAATTCCCCACTCCGGGCAGGGGGATGTGACTGGGATTTACTTCTCCCCCCGGCCTCTTCTCCTTTCACTCCCATTTGCACCCCAGCTCCGGATGTTGTTCCCACTTTCCCAGAAGACTGCCTGGGGCAGCACCCTGCCCTCCGCTCTGCACCCAGCTCCCAGAGCCAGGGTTATCTTCAAGGCCATTCCTCCAGCCCCATTCCCGAGCAGTCCCTGCTCCCCGCCGGCTGCCCCCTGCCCAAGCCCCCCCGCACTGCTCTTTTCTCTCTCTCGCTTCCTCCAAGCTCTCCCATCCCCCCGCTGCCTCCCACACACGGCTCCAGCCGGAGGCAGCAGCAGCAGTAAAACCTCAGCCTGAGCGTTCCCAGGCTGGCAGGGTGACAAGTGAGAGGGAGCAGATCCGTCCCTGCCGGTGCTGAGCCTCCGCTGCGCTCGAGGCGTGTGGGGACACAGCCCCGTGCTTGGGGACACAGCCCCGTGCTTGGGGACACAGCCCCGTGCTTGGGGACACGGCCCCAGGGCGAGCATCCCTCTGCCCTGCTTCCCACGCCAGCATCCCACGACCACATCCCGCCGCCCACCACCCTCCCCCAGCCTCCGAAAAAATGGGATCAGCTCCAGAACTGCCACGATTTCCTGTCCTCTCTTCCCTGACAGAGGATGCTGCCAGCCCTTCCCCCACATTCCCTCGGCTCCACACATTCCCGTGCACTTCTGTAATGCAATTACAAGGCCTGGAGGGAGCCTGGATGAGGCCCAGCTTTAAGATCATGACTTTGCAAAGATGGAATTGAAAATGTTAGCAAGGAAGTGTGAGTGGGGGGAAGATTTCCAGCCTCCCAAAGCACTGGAGAGTCTTTACTTCCAGCCCGTGGAGCTGCTGGATTGCTGCTGGGATGCTGCTCTGCTGCATGAAGGCACAACAAAAGCCCACAATGTCTCTAAAAGTGGAGCCAGGAACTCTGCTAACCCTCCTGAAGGAGACTGAGCCGACACCAGTAATTATCCCCCCCTGGCCATCCTGCCACCACCCGTGTCCCAGACATGCCAGGAAGGATATTCTGAGAAATTCTTTGGAAAGGTTGTTGTGCCTACTTGTTGGATCCATCTCTGCAGCCGGCCATGGCATGTGCTCAGCTGTGCAGGAAGCAGATGGAGAGAGAAAAATTAAACTAATACACGTAGCACCTGTTAATTTACCTAAAATAGCATTTCCATACATAAAACTGGTGATGTTTTCTGATTGTCTGATATCCTGATATTCTGGGGGCTCTCCACAATGGGAAACACATCCCATCACTTGGATATTTCCTTTTCTCCACAAAAGACTTTACAGCTTTTGTCCCACTTGGCAGGATCTGGTGGGTTCAGACTCCAAGGGCCATGACAAATGGAGATAAAGGGATTATTGGCCCAGAATGGTCAATAAGGGAAGGAAACACTCAGCTAAAAAGGGTTATGTTCTGTAGAAAGAAACCCAACTACTGAATCTGCTGAGAACTGGGCTGTTAAAAGGGAGGACCCTGCAAGCAGGAGTGCTCACAGGTGGCACAGGGGAGCAGCTCTGTGGTCTCCTGACTGTGGAAGGAGAGGACCAGGACACACCTCTACAAGCCCTTCAGCTTCCAATCTCAAGATCAGATCAGCTCGGCAAGAACAGGGGGAAGGAGAGCAGTTATCCAGGACAAGTCCTGCTCCCAGCATCGAAACAGCTCCTGCCTGTCCCAGCACCCCAAATCCACCCCAAAATTGCACCACAAGGCTGCAGCCCATGCTCAGAGCAGGGCCAGGCTCTGAGCAGCCTCACAGTCCTTTAAAAGCAGTGATTTCTCTGCAGGGTTTGATAGGAAACCCCACAGAATTAAAACCCCACAAAATAAAATCACAGAATTGCTACGTTGATAAAGTGCTCTGAGATCATCAAGTCCAACCCAGCACTGACAATTCCAGCACTAATCCGTGCCCCAGGTGCCACATCTGCACAACTTCTAAACCCCTTCAAGGATAGAGACTCCACCACTGCCCTGGCAGCCTGTTCCAACACCTGACCAACCTTTCAGTGAAGACATTTCCCCTAATATCCAACCTAAACCTCCCCTGGTGCAACTTCAGGCCATTTCCTCTTTCTGTCCCTTGTTCTCTGGGAGCACAGCCTGACCCCCCGGCTGTCCCCTCCTGTCAGGAGCTGTGCAGAGCCACAAGGTCCCCCTGAGCCTCCTTTGCTCCAGGCTGAGCTCCTTTCCCAGCTCCCTCAGCTGCTCCTGGTGCTCCAGACCCTTCCCAGCTCCATTCCCTTCCCTGGACACACTCCAGCCTCTCCAAGCCATGAGGCTCTAAGTTGTCTTCAATCTTTTCTGTTTCACAACTCACCAGGTCAAACCTGACAAATACAACAGTCTGGCCCTTGCTGTGTTCCCTCCAAGGTGTTTGCTGAGCAAAAGCCACACAAACAGACTGGTGTGGGCTGTGTCAGGACAGGAACAACCACCCCAAATACTCCCCAAAAAGGCAGCTTCT
The DNA here is from genome assembly GCA_024500445.1 of Entomyzon cyanotis. Taxonomy (NCBI): domain Eukaryota; kingdom Metazoa; phylum Chordata; class Aves; order Passeriformes; family Meliphagidae; genus Entomyzon; species Entomyzon cyanotis. Next base: position 2,393,705 of record JAKEPQ010000735.1, read on the forward strand.
CTCCCAGACCCCCCAGGACGTGGCAGAAGCTGATGATTTGAGCTGTACAGCCCCAGAGGATTCTGCAGGGGGAAAACCTCTTCAGAGCAGAGCTCCTTCACTGGCACAACTCCTCCTGCCCTCAGAGATCCACAGCTCACATTAAAGCACAGCAGCTCTCAATCTTTGGAGAGCACTGTCACTTAGATTATGGCTGTTCCTCCAAACCAATAGCCTCAAATAGATTCCCAGAGGCTGCTGTGATTTTTCAGGCTGCAGGGCTCCACTCACACCTTCCCCAGGCCTTGGGGTGCCAGCTGAGAGTAGCTCCACACTCCACATGCTGCAGGAGATGTGGAGGAATCACTACAGACTCAATACTAACCCGGCAGACACATACAGCCCAGTCAGAAGAAGTTGAAATTTTAGCCCAATGACTGTTACACCTTTCTAATTCACCTGCAAAACGTGTGGAACCACACCTGGCAAAGCAAATACCACTGCTGGCTTAACCCTGGGGTGCATTTGGGATGGAAGCCTGAGGATTGCAATTTCCTAAACTTCCCACAGTGGCATTTCTCTGTGCTGCTCCTTTTACTCCTGTCAGTGAGAAGCTGCAGCCTGTCCAGCAGCCCTGCCTGGCATGTGCCCATTTCCATGTTTTCCATGAATTAACAGAAGGCAAATCCATCACCATTTATCTGTACAGCCCCACTGGTGCCCTGTGCATGTGCTTTGTAGCACTTTGGATCCACTATAGCATGACACAAATTCACAGCGCAAATTCCTGGGTGTTTACAACACCCACAGACACCCCTGTGGCTCCTGGGGCTTGCAAGAATTTATTTTTAGGAAGGATGTGGGCAAAGGCTGCAGCTGTAGCCAGTTGTCCTTCTGCTGGGTCTCCACCCCCGTGCTGTGCAAGCCCAGGAATGTTTGTGTTTCCCTCTCTCTGGTCCTCTGGCCCCAGCTGCTCTGGGATGTCCCCCCAGACACACACATATGGGGTCAGTGTCATGCAGGACATCCTGAGCACCCCAAAAAAGCACCACAGTTCCTGTCCTGGCAATACCTGCAAGCTTTGAGCCCCAAGAACACCTCTGAGAGCTTAAAGGACTATTCTTTATTCCCCTCCTCAGCACAACAGGCAGCCTGTTGATAGTCCTGTAAGCCCAACTCTTAGAGTTCGTGCATGAAAACTAAAAAAAGAATGAAAAAAAAATCCCTCTTTCCCTTCCTGGCTCTCTCCTGCTGCAGCATCTCCAGAGTCAGCCCCAAGCCCCTCGTGCTGTGGGCAGGGGGTGATGGCTGGGGGCAGACAGGGCAGCTGTGATGCTGCTTGATAAACAAGTGAAGTGAAGTGAACATCATTATTGGCTGTGCTCGGCCTGGCAGGGAATAGCCTGGCTAGCAACAGCTTCGGGAAGCATTAACAAAGGGGGATTTAGGATTGGAGACAACAAATGGAAGGGGGACGTGAAATGGCACTCGGGATCTTCTCCACACGCTTTGCTCCTCCCTCCCCTGGAGTTGCTATGGTTTCTCACACTGCTTCCCACCTCCCTGAAAATCCCCTGCCACTGTCTCTGGGGAGTTTCCTGCCTGGCATCTCCTCCCAGTCTGTCCCCACAGCCCAAAACTGTCCTCACTCCTGCCACCAGATACCCAGGACATACTGGCTCTTCCCAGCCCGGCCTGTCTCACCTTCCCACACCCACCTGTGAGCAACACTGAGCCCTCCCCACCCTGCAGGAAGGAAATCCTGACTTCAGCCCGGTGTTTTCCTGAACAAATCATCACACACACCAAAACAAAGAGCAGCCGGGATCAGGCAGCACCATGAACATGAGGAGCAGAACAATAAAAACAAATCAAAACAACAAGATGGGTCCTTTGTGCCAGTCCCAGTCCCTGCATTCTCCTCCCATACACTGCCAGCCTCCTCCCCCAGGGAAACCCCACGCTGACGATCCCACAGGGATATCCTGCAATGCTGCCTGACCATTCATTTACTCCACTTCGGCCAATTCATCACTAATCTCCACTACAGCCACTGATCTGATTTGTCTGAGAATGGCATCTGCTGCTCGGAATCAGTCTGGATTCATTTACATTTGCCCAGCGACAGCACGGGTGGGGTTTTTTTAAGAAAAACAAAACACAAACACCATTAAATTAATCATCCTATCCTCCTATTTCTCGCAAACAAGATTAATTCTGAATTATTTTGCTCAGGTCTGCCTCGCTACCACATTTTCAGAGCATATTGTCTGAGCTCTTATCTCCTGAGCATGTGCACCAGAGCTCTCCGTGTTTCAGAACAAAGAGCAGATTCCCTTTGTTGTCCCGTAGCAGCAGCACTCTGAACGCAGGGATGCAGGAGATCAAGTGCTGGTCCCTGCCTCACTGAGCTTCCCCTGTTCTGCCTGGTTCCAGGTGCCCAGAGACAAGTGGGATTTGTTGTGATAGGCAGGGCTATGCGGAGAAAAGGCAGGATTGTTTCCTCCCCAGCTCCCATGGAGACAGCAAGGGAGAAATCCCAACGTGGGTTTAAGCTTGTTTCTAGGTTAGGGTCAATGCCAGGCTCCCTCCAGGATCCATCCAAACCACTGGCCCAAACTGCTGTGTCTTTATTGCTATTTAATTTGGGTCAAATAGAGTTAAGAGCACATCCCATTTTTTTGATTTTCAGCTAAAAGGTGGGCTGTGCTCCCCAAGCAGCAAGCAGAGCCCTGCATTTCAGAGAGCTACAGAGCTTCACCTGTCAGCAGGAGACACCTTTGTACAGGATTTACCATCAGAGAGAGAACAGCGAGCAGGGCTCAGGCAGCTGCACTTGCCCCTTCTTTAATATCTGTACTAGCCAGCAGTGCCTGGGGAATGAACACACCAGGCATCAAAACGTTGGGAAGAGCACGGGAACAGCACAATGGGGAGTGGGCTGCTTTCCAGGATCTGCCTGTTTGATCGCCAGGGAGATGTCAGGGCTGGGCACTGAACATATGAGAGCACTTTCTGTTTCTGTCCTTTAATACTGTCACACAGGTTTGGAATAAAAACATCCCCCTTGCTTTAATTCACAACAGGATGAAAGAAATGGGGGGGGGAAAAATCAGCAAGAGCTGTTCGTTGCAAATGTGGACACAGGCAAGTGGGGAAAACCAGCAGGAATTAAAATCCACTGAGTTTTTCCAGTTATTTCAGCACCAGCCTGTGCTTGGGCAAAGTGTCTTTCCAAAGCCAGGGTTCAGCCCCTGTCACAACAGGCACTGACTGGGGCTCTGAGCAACCTGATCCAGGGGAAGATGACCCTGCCCATGGCAGGAGGTGGAAAAAGATGAGCTTTAAGGTCCCTTCCAACCCAAACCATTTTGTGATTCAACAGCAGCAGTTTCAGGGACTGTGATGGCACCCAGGTCACAGATCCTCAGCAGTGACATCGTGGCTCATGCACCAGAACTCTCATGTCATGCTCCTTCAGCTCCCACAAACAGTCTGAGGCTGCCTTTCCTCTTGCCCTCCATTCCCACGCCACAAATTGCTGCTATCTCTTAGGCACTGGGAAGGGGATGGAGCCTGTGAAGAGATCCAGGCAGAGGCTAGGAGCTGGGGTGAGTGTCACTGTCCCATGACCTGAGGAAAAGTCCCTTTCCCTGAGCCAAGGGGCTCTGGACTGCATCAGCTCCGTGCCTTGAAGAGCCCCAGCATGATGCTAGGAGAGGGAGCAGTAGAGCTTGGTCTGATGAGGCTCATTTACTGCCTTCTCACAGCAAAACAATTACAGCAGCTGCGGTGCTCTTCTGCATTAACAGGGCTTTGTTAATTGTCATTTGAACTAGAGCGGAAATGCTTGGAAAAATTTTCCTTGATTAAAATGTTGCCAGTGATGGGGAATTCAACAGACCTCTGAGAAAATGACTCCAGCTATAGCCTTGTTTTAAATCCAAGGCCAGTTTCCACTATGAACACTTTATCTAATTACATCAAGCCCTCACTCCATTTTAGCCTTATCAGCTAAAAGAGCCCAATAGCAAAGTTTAATCACTTCAACAAGTTGGCTGTAGCAATCTCTTAATTTTCTGATAAGCTAAATTATTGAGCCAGACCCAGGGAAAGGCTCAGGCACAAGCAGCTGCTGTAGATGTTTGACTGCAAGCTCTGACACCAAAATCCAGGACCTGATGCTCCCATGTCACCATTTTAACCTCCACAGGAGCTGCCCAAGTGGCCACCAGGAATGACAGAGCACAGAGATACTGTGCCTGACCCAGCCAGATGAGGAATCACATCACCCAAATTTAATATAGTATAATACACCTGAGGTATCATTCTCAGTTATGCCCCAAAAGGTGTAATATTTTCACATATAAATCATCCTGGAGCCAGTCTCCTCATACACAATAACTTCTGATTGGGGTATTCACAGGGTAAGGTGGAATCCAGTTTAAGTTTTCTTTCAAGGGAGTTCACCCTCTGAAGTGGATCCCTGCCCCTGCCTATGAGCCAGGAGGGAAGATGGGGGAGACAAAGAACAGTATTTTGTTGTCAATGGTCTCTCACTGCAGACAAAGACAAGCAAACCTTGGTGGGCCAGAGGCCAGAGAGTGCCCAGTCAAGAGCAGGGCAATGGCTTGGCTCTGCTCTGCTGTTGGGGCTTCTATTCTGATGTCACACACACCTCACAGAGAGGCAGTGGAATCTCCCTCACTGGAGCTACTCCAGAACTGTCAGGACACAATCCTCTGCTATGTGCTCTGGGGTGACCCTGCTGAGCAGGGAGGTGGCAGCAGGTGACCCTCTGTGGTCCCTTCCATCCTGACCCACTCTGTGGTTCTGTGAGCACAGCTCCGTAGCACAGAGCTCAAGGCTCCATGACTGGTAAACAGTGCTTCCCAGTGACTTCCATAAAGGGACTTTTAATTGCTTTAATTCCTAAAGCAATTAGGATTTTCAACGCAGGAACGAGTTTATGTGCTCAACACCTGCTTTAGCAAAGAGGCCTTTCTCTGTGGAGCCTATTGTCCAGCACTTTAACCATCTCACTACTTCACCTGGAGATCCTTCCAGTCCCTGAGCTGCAGACACCAAACCCAGACACACCACTGCCAACAGCAGCTGTCACACCCCCAGCACACACTGCTGACACAGGAGCAGCCCTATTTCTGCCTCCATCAGTGACAGGGACACCCATTCTCAGAGCTGCCACTCAAAGACTTTCCATCACTGAAAGTGGCACACCAAGAAAAGAAACTTTCACCCCTCAGATAAATGAAGGAAGAGGCACTTACCCACTTGTTCCAGGTCTCTGGGTCTGAGAGAAGCGCCAGTCTGTGTTGGGCTGAGCTTGCTGCAAAGAAAAAGAAGAGTTTTAATACCTCCATTCTTGCCTTTGAAAATGAAAGTGAACTGATCCTGGATTATTTCAGTCTGGAGTTTCAGCATGTTCTGTCCAAGTGAAGCAAATCAATTAGAACAAAGAGAAGGCTCCCCCTCCCCCTTTCTTGAGTATTTCTGAAGCAGCATGAATACCAAAAAGCATGACAAAAACTGTTCAGAGAATAATCTTCCAAAGCAGCTCAGGAAACCAGGCTGTGAAAGAAATGAAGCATGAAATAAACTGATAAGGGCATGAATTCAGCAGGAGCAGTGGTACCACAGTAATGAGCTTGGAGGAGGAAGGGGGGTGTGAGGGGGTGGCAGAGTTAATTGATACTGAGAAAGATGCTTTTAATACTCTAAGGTAAAATGGTAACAGACCTTCCTAATCTCTCCTTCTTCTGTCTTTAAAAAGGTCTGCCTAAGATCTTGTTTCATGCATTGTCTTTGAATGACTTTTCCTAGCTGTTGTGGCCTTGGAGCACTACAATATTTTTCTGTCCACAGAGAGAAGAATAAACTTCCGACAGCAAGAGGAAAAAGCATTATTTGTTTAGGAGACACAATAACCTTCAGACACAGCAGCACACTTTGTAACCTCATTAATAAGCCCCCGTATCGCTCTCTGCCCGTGTTATTTTACCAGCAGACAATGAACAGTTTGTAAATAAGGAAGGATATGGAGCAAGCCTGTGTATTCCTGTTTGAATCATGCCTTTGTGGAAAGCACTAAATAGCACAACTGTTTCTGTTGGGAAGACACACACTTCCGAAAATCATAATCATCTTAATTAACTCCAGGGTGATGACATACTACCTGGAAAGGACAACACTTCCCTCAGCTATTTTAGGAATGAGCAGTTCATAGTCCATACAGTGGAACATCAGTTTTATAGGATTATTCTGCTTGTACATGCAATTACTAAGAAAAAGTGAAGACGAGTAGAGCTGACCTAGATTTTTATTTATTAGATGTGCTCTCACTAATTTCTCTGCAGCTTTGATGACACTCATGAAAGAAGATATTAGAATAAATTACTCCCCTAAAATAGATGCCCCACTGGTCCCCATGCTGCATGCAAATGAGGCTGTTTAAAGACTTGCCCTCCAGATTTCAGATACGCATTTTTGCACACGCTGGCACACAATACTGCACTAGATAAGCCCTTCCCAATATTTTGAATAGCCCTTCCATATTTTGAATTCCTGTTGTAATTACCATTTTCAAATTTAGGGCAGGCATTTGTGACACAGAAATTGCTTTACTTTTTATATCCCGAAGTTATAATAGCTCCAGCTAAACACAGTCACCTACATCTATATTTAGACATCTGAGTACAAACAGCTCAAGTTTTCAAAGCTTGCTGCTCCTCAGCCTCTGTAAGTCCAAGGGCACATAAGGTCACCAGGATCTTTGTGAATAATGTCACTACTGAGATTTCAGTATTTTAGTGCTAAATACTGAATTCAGCTTCTTGCTCAACATGACCAAGATGGAAAATGATCCCTTGCTGAGGCACAGTCAGTAATTAATAACACTTGGAGCTTAAGAAAGGAGAAATTTCTACAATGCATCTCTGAAACCGAGCAGAAGAAACACAGGCAGACTTTCAGATAACCTCCTCCGCACCACAGTTCATGTGCCATATAGGAAAATATGCTAAACAGAATCAAGAAGTTAAACCCCAAAAACACCTGTTCCTGCTAAGAATCACTTTTAAAAGAAATGAGTATGAACGGAGCCAAGGGGAAACTCTCCACTACAAGCACAGTCTTTGATCCTATAGTGCTGCTCAGCCCCTTCCCCCACCTCCACCAAGCCGAGCCAAAACTTTCACCTGCCACCTCCCAGGAGATGACAGTGACACATGTTCCCTGAGGCCACCATCTCAGGAGGAAGGACACACAGAGACCAGCCAACTGGCCTGGATATCACAAACTGTTGCACTTAGCAGAGTAAGAAACAGCCATCTCTTACCCCATCGCAGGGACTCGCTAAGGTGCTGTTCACCTGCTCATAGGCAGCCACGGTCTCCGCAGTGCTAGAATGGCTGAAGGGCTTTACAAAGAGGAAATCGCTCTGGTCCGACATGGGCGAGAAACAAGAGGTGTAATTCTGTGCCTGGGAGGTCAAGCCCGCTCCTCCCACATCCAGGTACTTGATGAAGCCATCTGGCTTCATCTGCCCTCGGAAATGGGAGGTGGGCTTGCGGCCAGTCCCTCGGCAGCAACCCATGAAGGTCCAGCTGGCACTGCCAGCTTTGAGACACCGGGCAGCCGCCAGAGCAAACATCACACAGGACACAAGGGAGATGGACACCAAGGAGATGATGAGGTAAAGCGTGAGGTTGGTATCCTCGGGAGAAGACTGGGGAAGGTCCAAGGACTTGGAGAAGTCCTGCACACTGTTTTCCTCTGGAGAAATTACTATTACCACAGAGGCCGAGAGGGACGGCGTGCCATTGTCCCTCACTAAGACCACCAGCCTGTGGGAATCTTCTGACTCCCTGAGAGCCTGTGCAACCCTTATCTCTCCAGAACGGCGCTCCACTTGGAAAGGCAAAGCCTCAGCAGACTCCTGCAGCTGGTAGGACAGCCAGGCATTATGGCCACTGTCAGCATCAACTGCTACAATTTTGGTTACCAGGTAGCCAGGTTCTGCCAAGGCCGGGATGGCTTGGTGGAAGGCAGAGCCCTTGGGGACAGACGGGTAGACAATGTTGGGAGCATTGTCATTCTCGTCCAGGACAAACACATGGACCACAGCAGTGCTACTCAGCGCAGGAGACCCGGCATCCTTCACCTCCACAGGCACCTGGAACACCTTGTCCTGCTCATAATCCAGAGCTCGCACGGTGTAGATGGTGCCATTGTCCTGGTCTATTCGGAAGTAGGTTGAGATGGGTACATCCTGCATCCCGTTGTCCAGGATGGAGTAAGACAGCTTGGCATTGTTACCCTCATCAGGATCAGATGCTGACACTGAAAAGACAGAAGTACCAGGAAGGGAGTTTTCCTGAATGTGAGCTGTATCAAAAGGGCTGGAGAAATTCGGCGCGTTATCGTTCACGTCAGCAATACGGAGATAAAAGCTTTTTTGTGTGGCCCTCTGGGGAGTCCCTGAATCCACAGCCCTCACTGTGATGTTGTACCCACTGGCCTTCTCCCGATCAAGGGGACCATTGGTGACCAGCGAGAAATGCTCTTTAAAAGATGACACTAGTTTAAAAGGGAGCTCTTTCGCTATCTGCAGACGGACCTGCCCATTGTCACCAGAATCGCTGTCCTTCACACCAATGAGGGCGATCACAGTGCCTGGGGTTGCATCCTCCTGCACTGGGCTGGAGACAGAGGTCAGCACAATCTCTGGGCTGTTATCGTTGATATCAATTAATTCCACTCGCAGGTGACAGTGGCCTTCCATGGCTGGGGATCCCTTGTCCCGGGCTCGAACAGCAATCTCATAAGCACTGGATTCCTCATAATCCAGCGGGGCTTTGGTCCTGATCTCCCCTGTCCGGACATCTAAGGAGAACAGCTTGGTGAATTTACCAGGTGCATTATTGCTAGTTTTGAAAGAATATTCCACGTCCCCGTTGGGACCTTCATCCAGGTCGGTTACATTCAGCTTGGTGACCAGAGTGCCCATGGGCACATTCTCCTCCAGAAGTACCTTGGATATGGGGGGGTCACACACAGGAGGGTTGTCATTTGCATCCAGGACGTGGATGGTAACCTTGGCAGTGCCAGATTTCACTGGATTCCCTCCATCCAGGGCTGTCAGTGTTAGATGATGAACAGGCACTTTCTCTCTATCCAGTGCTTTTTCAAGTACGATCTCAGGCATTTTAACCCCATCTCCTCTCACGTTGATGCTCAGGGCAAAATGCTTGCTGGGGCTGAGCTCGTAGGTGGAGATGGAGTTGGAGCCCATATCTGGGTCTTCTGCTACCTCCAAAGGTAGCCGAGTCCCAGGGTTGGCTACCTCAGTGATCTCCAACACCACCTCCGGCTTGGGGAACTGGGGCGCGTTGTCGTTCACGTCGAGGACGTCCACCTCAACACGGTGGAGCTGGAGGGGATTCTCCATGACGAGTTGGAGGTGCAGAGAACACGTGGGGCTCTGCCCACACAGTGCCTCCCGGTCCAGCCTGCTGTCCAGGAGCAGCACACCTGCCGCCAGGTCCACCTGGAAGTGCCGCTGCCCACCCTCGCTCACCAGGCGCAAGTTGCGGGCAGCCAGGCTCCGCACCTCCACCCCTAAGTCCTTGGCCAGGTCGCCCACAGAGAAGCCCGGTTCGCGATCCTCGGGCACGGAGTAGTGGAGCTGGGCGCAGCTGGGAGCCGGCAGGCAGGAGAAGGCTACGAGCAGCAGCGGGAGCTGCCATGGCAAACTCTGTCCCGCAAGCATCCCGTGCCGGGTGTGCGAACGGAGCAGCGCGGAGCGGAGCGGCGGCGGCTCCGCGCAGCCTCCCCCGCCTCCCCGCCCCCGCAGCCGGCCCCGGCAGCCGGAACCCCCGCGCCCCGGGGGGGGTCCGAGCGGGTTGTGCAGAGAGGAAGCCGCCGCCGGAGCCGCCAGAGCCGGACAGGGAGGGATGGAGGAGGCGGGGGAGGGGGCGAGAGCAGCCCGGCCGGCTGAACCGCTTCACGATACGCAAAGACACACAAAGTCGGCGAGCGGAGGGTATGGACCGAGTGACAGTTTTACGTCTCTCCACAGCCCCCTCCTCCTCCTCCTCCTCCTTTTTCTCTCCCTCCTCCTCCCCTTCTCCATCTCACCGCCTTCCCCAAAATACGCACGGCGTAGCCCCCCCCTTCCCCCGCTGCCGCCACTCCGCCCCCGCAGCGCCGGGAGGGCGCCGGGGACTCCCGGCAGCGGGAACCCCGCTCCGCCCCGCCCGGCTGCTGGCACCAGGCACCGGCGGACACCCCCACCCCAAAGCCGGTCGGTTCGGTGCCGAGCCCCGCCAACACCGGGCTTGCGTTCAGGCAGGAGACAACACTCCCGAGCTCACCTCGCTGCACAGGGTGGGATCCGCAGAGGGTTTCACAAACATGAACTCGCTGATATCCGAGACTGGCGAAAAGCAGGAGCGGTAACGCGGGGCGGGGGGCGCCGTTGCTGTCACCTGCACGCCCATCACCGTGTCCCCTTGCTTAGGCTCATAGTGCAAGTGCCCAAAAATGTGGCTGGGAGGAGGCTGAAGTGTATTCACGCTCTCCACGCAGCAGCCCTGGTTGGCAGGTGCAGAGCCCCGCCGGAGGCACCGTATGCCCAGCGCTGCCAGTCCCACCAGTGAGACGGTGGAGATGAGCACTAGGGATACAATCAGATAAAGCGTGATAGTGGGCAAGCCCCCACCGTCAGCGGCCCGAGCCTCGGAGCCCTGCAGGGCCTCCGGACCCTTCTCCTCCACCACCACAACCAGCGTGACGGCTGTGGAGAGTGGGGGCTCCCCGGCATCCCGGACCACCACCAGCAGTTCATGCGCAGAGGCGTCCGTCTCCTGCAGAGCCCGCATGATCCGGACCTCCCCAGAACGCAGGGCCACGCTGAAAAGCCCCAGGTCTGTGGCTTCCACGAGGTGGTAGGATAGCCAGGCATTGCGTCCCGAGTCCGCATCTATTGCCACCACCTTGGTGATGAGAGCAGGAGGGACAATGGAGGGGGAAATTCGGAACTGAGTAGCAGAGTCCTCCCCAGCCCTGGGAAAATGCACCCGTGGGGCGTTGTCATTCTGGTCCACTACAAAAACATGAACCAGTGTCCTGTTCCTCAGGGCCGGGGAGCCACCATCAGAGACCTCCACATGGAACTGGAGATAGGTAGTTTGCTCATAGTCAAAGGGAATTTGGCAGTGACCTGCCCATTCGTGGGATGTATTGAGAGGTAGCGAGTAGGATCCAGGCCTGGATCTGTCCCACCAGCTCTCAGGATGGAGTAGGACAGGCGAGAATTCTGTTCCGAGTCAGGGTCGGCAGCAGAGACTGTAACCAGCACGCTGCCCACTGGGTTGTTTTCTGCCACCAGCACTTCATAGGACGCTTGCTCAAACTGGGGAGCGTTGTCATTGACATCTATCACGGTGATTGGCAAAATGGTGTGGCGGGAGAGTGGGGGATTGCCCAGGTCCGAGGCAGAGACGGTGACATTGTAGTAGGCAACATGCTCCCGGTCCAAACGGGTGCTGGTGAGCAATGAGTACTGGTGCTCGTAGTCCTTACGCAGCTGGAAGGGAAGATCAGGAGACACGTGACACAGGACCTTGCCCTGCTCGCCAGAGTCCCTGTCTCTGACGTGTATCACGGCCACCACTGTGCCCGGCAGTGCATCCTCGCTCAGGGTGCTTGAGAAGGAGGTAAGAATGACCTCAGGTGCGTTGTCATTGACATCAGTGATTTCCACCACCACGCTGCAGTGCTCCTCCATTGTGGGCGATCCCATGTCCTTGGCCTCCACTTCGATTTCATACACTGTTGCCTCCTCAAAGTCCAGGTTGCCCTGGACACGAATCTCTCCAGTTTGCTCATCGATGGCAAAGATCTGGCGTAAGGCAGCTGAGTTGTGGCTACTGAGGGAGTAGCGGATGTCTCCGTTGGGTCCTTCGTCCACATCGGTGGCATTTAACTTCACCACGAGGGTGCCCAGCGGCGAGTTCTCCACCAAGCGTGCTCCATATGATGGTCTGTCAAAAACCGGGTGGTTGTCATTGGCATCCAGGACCTGAATAGTGATCCGTATCTTGCTGGACTGTGGGGGAGAGCCCCCATCTTCAGCAGTCAGGACCAGGTAGTGGAAAGCTCTTAATTCCCGGTCCAGGGCCCGCTCCAGCACCAGCTCAGGGAACTTCCCTCCATCAGTGCGGGCCTTCACGTTGAGGTTGAAGTTGTCATTGGCACTCAGGTGATAGGTCTGCAAGGTGTTGGTGCCCACATCGGGGTCCTGGGCTGGCTGGATGGGGAAGCGAGCACCCAGAGAAGCCAGCTCGTAGATGCGCAAGGAAACCTCCTCACTGGGGAACTCTGGAGGGTTGTCATTGATATCCAGGATCTCCACCTCAATTCGGTAAAACTCCACTGGGTTCTCGATGGCAAGTTTCAAGTGGAGGAAGCAGCGTGGGTTCTGCCCACAGAGCTGCTCCCGGTCTATCCGCTCGCTGACCATTATAACACCGGTATTCACATTGACAGAGAAGTACTGGGAATCCGAATCGGACAGTACCTGCAGATTAGCTGCCGCCAGTTTTGTCACATCGGTGCCCAGGTCCTTAGCAATATTGCCCACAAAGGCACCCCGTGTGAGCTCCTCCGGGATGCTGTATCGGATTTGAGCAGATGAGCTGTGCAAGAACAAACAGAAGGAGAAGACACGCGGCAGCCCCAGGGACCGGCGCGCCTGCCCTGCCCTCGGCATCCTTGCCGGGTGGCGGGCCGGGGAGCGATGCCCTCGGCGCCGGGGGCCGCGCTCAGCGCTCGCCGCTCCCATTCATTGTTTGGGGCGGACGCGGCTCGACGGGGCGGGGGGAGCGCGCCGCGCAGCCTCCCCGCCATTGGCTGCGCGCGCGGCGCCGCCGCTCCAATGGGCGCGCTCCTTCCCCAGGACAGCAACACCGGCGCCAATCACGGCCCGCGCGCCGCTGCCGCGCGCCGCGAACCTGCGCGGCCGCTCCGCGCCCCCGGACCGCCCGGCGCCGCCGGACCCCGCCCCGGGCCGCTCACCTGCCCGCGCTCCCGCAGCGTGCCGGCGGCCGACAGGAAAACCCCGCTCTCCCTCGGCAGGGTCGCGGGGGTTGGGCAGGGCCGCAGGAAGGTGAAGTCGCTCCGCTCGGAGCCGGGGGAGTAGCAGGTGCTGTAGTGCTGGGACGGGGAGTCGGTGGGTCGCAGCGTGACCTCCATGTACTTAAGGGTGCCGTCGGAGCTGAGCTGGAGCTTGGGGCTGGAGTGCTTGCAGAAGTCCCGGGAGGGCGACTCGCTGAGCCAGCAGCAGCAGTAGGGTGAGACGGCGGCACGGCCCCTGCGCCGGAGGCACCGGGCGGCCAGGAGGGTGACGGTGGCCAGTGCCACCGTGCTGACGGCTGCCAGCGCGATGATCAGGTAGAAGGTCAGGTCCGGCTTCTCCTTGGCACCAGCCAGGAAATCCTGAGGTTTGAAATTCTCCTCCAGGGCTGCTTCCTCCAGGGCCAGAGTGATGGTAGCAGTGGTGGAGAGCGGAGGGTCACCATTGTCCGACACCTGGACAACGAGCTGCTGCACTGCCATATCGGAGTCCTGGAAGGCACGAGCTGTCCGCACCTCCCCGGTGTACAGCGACACGTGGAACAAGGAGGGGTCGGTGGACTGCGGCAACAGTCGGTACGAGAGCCAGGCATTGTGCCCAGCATCCGCATCCACTGCTGTCACTTTGGCCACCAGGTAGCCCGGTGGGGCAGCCAGTGGGACCCTCTGGGGTGCTGGCACATCGCTGTCACTGGCAGGGTGTAGGATGGTGGGCGGATGGTCATTCTGGTCCAGCACAAAGATGTAGACAGTAACATTGGCATAGAGTGGGGGGACCCCGAGTCCCGCACGACCACAGAGACCGGCAGAACCTGCAGCAGCTCGAAGTCGAAGGTGCGCTGAGCAAAGAGGTTGCCATTGTCAGGGTTAATATGGACGAAGGAAGAGATGGGGGCATCCTGCACTTGGCCGCTCTCTATGGAGTAAACAAGCCGGGAATTATCCCCGTCGTCAGGATCTGAGGCAGAGACGGTGCACAGCAGGGAGCCAGGCGGGTTGTTCTCCTGGAGAAAGGCATCGTAGGAGGGCTGCGAGAAGCGTGGGGGGTTGTCATTCACATCAGATATATTGAGGAGCAGTGTGAGTGTGGTGGTGAGGGCAGGAGAACCACCATCCTGGGCGATCAGCTCCACTGCATACTGGGAGGTAGATTCTCGGTCCAGGCTCTTCTGGGTGACCAGGGAGAAGTGGTTCTGAAGGGACCTGATGGCAAAAGGCACATCGGGGGAGATCTCCAGGCTCACTTCCCCATTGGCCCCTGAGTCCCGGTCCCGTACATTGAAGAGCCCCACAACAGTCTCCAGTGGGGTGTCTTCTGGCACCGGATTCAACAGGGAGGTGAGCAGCACCTCGGGGGGGTTGTCATTGGCATCCTCCACCTGCACCTGCAGTACACAATTGCCCTCCATCTCTGGGACCCCTCCGTCATGGGCTCGCACATAGATCTCATAGAAACGTGATTCCTCAAAGTCCAGGGCCCCACTCACCCGGACCTCACCGGTGTGGGGATCCAGGGAAAAGAGCCTCCGCACTGAGTCGGAGGTGTGAACCCCGAAGGAGTACTCTGTCTCCCCGTTGGGACCCTCATCGGGATCAGAAGCATTGACCCGGAGGAGCACAGACCCCACAGGTGTGTTTTCCGGGACTTTCACCTTGTATGTGGTGCGGTCAAAGATGGGCGCGTTGTCATTGACATCCAGGACCTGGACCGTTATCTGCGCCGTGCCCGAGCGAGCAGGGCTTCCCCCATCCACGGCCGTCAGCACCAGCTGCAGTTCTGGCTGCTCTTCCCGGTCCAGGGCACGCTCCAGCACTAGCTCCGGGAAGAGTTTGCCATCCGGCTGCTGCTTGACGTCCAGGGAGAAGTGGGAGTTCGGGCTCAGCCAGTAGGAGCTCACAGCATTAGTGCCCACATCGGGGTCCTGTGCGCTCTCCAGGGGGAAGCGCGCAGCCACCGTGGCAGACTCGGCGATGCGCAGGGTGCGGTGAGCAGTGGGGAAGCTCGGGGAGTTGTCATTCAGATCCAGGATCTCCACTTCCAGGCGGAATAGCTGCAGGGGGTTCTCTGTCACCACCTGCACCGACAGCACGCAGCTGGCAGCTGCTCCGCACAGACGCTCGCGGTCCAGCCGCTGGCTCACCACCAGCGTGCCACTGTCCAGGCGCACGGCGAAGTAGCGCAAGCTCTCCTCTGAGCCCAGGCGCAGCCTGCGACCTGGCAGCTCCTCCACCTTCAAGCCCAGGTCCCGGGCCACGTTCCCCACCACGGTTCCCAACTCTGACTCCTCAACCACTGAGTAGTGGATCTGCCCGGAGACCCAGCCCCAGCCGCAGAGCAAAAACAAACTCAGTACTTGCCATTTCCAGGCGGGTCGCTGGAGGCTGACACTCTCCATGTCCGTGCGCATCCGGCCCGGGACACAGCAGGCACTGAGGAACTGCGAATAAATCCCTGGGTCTCTCTTCCAAGGCTTAGAAAACAGCTCCGGGGCTCCGGCAGGCTGCGGCTCCAACTGTCAGCCTCCAAGCAGAGGGGGTGGGCTGGGGGAGGGGAACTGAATCACAGCCCCAGCGCGGAGGTGGGAGGGGGGGGAAAGAAGCAGATTTCCCCCCCTCGCTTCAGATCAGCGCCCAATTGGCCGAGAGCTCCATCCCCTCTCGGCCAGCAGTGGCTCCGGAGGTGCGGGAAGCCAGGGCCTGAGCCGGCAACAGCGGGGCTGCCACCCCCAGCCTCCCCTCTGCCAGCCTGACTCACTTGCTCCGACAGCTCGCTTTGCGTTCACAGGGTAACTGCACGTCCTGGCAGCCTGGAAGCTTAGGTACAAACCCTCCCTGTGTGCTCCCCCTTCCACAATGGTGGCTTCACATCATGCCCACAGACAAAGGGCAGCTGTCATGAACGCAGGCCAAAGGACTTTTCATGCCCGATGAAAAGGTGCTTGTTAGAGTCCCGAGGTGCCAGGGACTCTTCTCTCATCCCTCTTCTCCCCCTCAGCTACTGCTTTGGCTGCTGCCTGCACCCCATGATTGCCTCTCTGAGTGAGGCATCACTGCCACCAGTACCACCGCCAGCTGGGACACCTCTCACTGAGA
This sequence comes from Entomyzon cyanotis, assembly GCA_024500445.1. Classification (NCBI taxonomy): domain Eukaryota; kingdom Metazoa; phylum Chordata; class Aves; order Passeriformes; family Meliphagidae; genus Entomyzon; species Entomyzon cyanotis. The sequence continues at coordinate 2,409,929 of JAKEPQ010000735.1, forward strand.
CAGGGGTGCCCACCCCTGCCAGCCCACCCGTGGGAGGCTGGAGATGGGGAAGCAAAGGCAAGCTAGCTATTCAAAGCCGGAATACGATTGCTCCCAATGCACACCTGACTGGAAGCCACTTCCTTGCCCTGGGGCAAGGAAGGGGTTAGTCTTCACAGTACCCAAATCACTGCAAACACACAGAGCCGGCCAACAAGGCCACTAGATCACCACTGGATTACAACTCCAGGTCAGGATGTCAGACTGGGAAGGAAGCCCAAGCCTCCCACCTGGCAGACACGCTGATATTCTGTGACAGACACAGCTTTGCAGTTAAACAGTCTCCTGAGAGCAAAAACAGGGGTCTCATCCTCCCCAGGTGGGAGCAAGCACTAAATTCCTGCTCTCCCTGTCCCAGAGGATGTTGGCAAGCTGCAGGCTTTTAGCTCGGTTCACATCCCTGTAGAAGCCTTATGCAGTCACAGAGTCCTAAAATGGCCTGGGTTGGAAGGGACTGTATTGATCATCTCCCACTGACCTCCTGCCGTGGGCAGGGACACCTTCCACTAGACCAGGTTGCTCAGAGCTCAATCCAGCCTGGCTTTGAACACTTCCACAGATGGTGCAGCCACAGCTTCTCTAGGCAACCTGAGCCAGTGCCTCACCACCCTCACAGGGAAGAATTTTTATACCTGTTATCTAATCTAAACCTTGTCTGTCAGTTTAAAATCATTCCCCTTTTCCTGTCACTACATGTCCTTGTAAAAAGTCCCCCCTCCATCTCCTATCCTTAGTGCACTGAAGGCCACCCTGCCCCTCCCTTGGGTGCACACAGACCCCGAGGGGCTAGGGTCTGCAGTGGTGTGGCAGGGAGGGGACCTAGTGCCTGCCTGTCCCCACCACCTGGGCACCAGAGGGACCCGGGGAACAGGTGAGAGAGGCTGAGGGCATCCGTGCCCAGCACAGTGGACGGTGACAGGGTCACCATCCTTCTGGCGAGGACCGAAACGGCAAAGGTACTGCAGTCCAGGGTCCTCCCTCCCGTCCGCAGCACCCCCCTGCCTATTCTAAGAGCCGCGAGGCGGGACCACCCTGCTGCCAGTCAGGGAGAGACACAGCAAAAAACCTCATGAATGGTGAGAAGCCTGGCCGGTCCCACCTACTGCCGGCTCCGGAGGAGCGGAGAAGGCATTCTTAAAGAGACAATGCAGAAAAACACTGGACAAGGGATTCCCCAGCACACAGAGACCGATTCCTGCTTGCACACACTCATTCCCCCAGGGCTTCCAACGGTGCCACCAGCAGGACGCTGTCACAGTGACCTTGACTCCGGAATGTGTCCTGTCCCCATCCCAGGCCGGACCCTGGACAGCACAGCTCAGTGACAGACCTTTCCACTGGCAATACAGGATGCTGCACCCCTGGGAATGGGTTTGGTGCTGCTGCAGTGCCTCGGCAGAAGCTCCCTGCAAAACCCACATAGTCTGGGAGAATCCACTCAGTGTCCTGACGTGGCTCAGACACCAAGGAGCAAGGGCTTTACACAGGGGATCCTGCTGCTGCTTGGGTCTGTCAAGCCTGGGATGGGGACAATGTGACAAGGCAGGAGGGTATGGGGTGTCTAGGATGGAGAAAGAGATTTTCCTGATTCCACAGGGTCAGAGCTCACCCTGTGGAAAGGCACCAAGCCAGACAACCCACGGATCCCAGGAGATCCTGTAGGGTAGGATCCCTCACGGCAGGACATGCCACCTGCTACAGACAGGGCCAAAACCCCTCCCACTGCATCATTTCTGGGGGCTTGCTATGTCCTGCAGAGCAAAGAGGTGTAAAGCCTTTGCAGGCTTGACACAGTTAGTTGTCACCACAAAGACTGAATATTCAGGGCCCAGTGCCAGCCCAGCTGATTTCTCACTGCCAGAGCCTTTCCAGTGCAGTACTGGGGTGTAGGAGTAAGTCATGGCTAGGGCTCAGGCTTACTGCTCTCCTCCCACCCCCACTCTTTTACTGCCCTCACCCCAAGAGGCATCTTGTCAGGACATTTTGGTGGAGGGGACATCCTTGTCCCAGCCATAGCACAGCCCACACAATGCAGAGGAACACTTGCTCCTGCAGCTGCTGCAGCCATTCTCACCTGCCACAAACGAGAAGTGCTGAGTCTGAACAGTGACGCAAGCAGGGAAAAAAAAAGACATAAAATAATTCTGAGAGGTTTCTGCCTCCGTCTGTGATTTGGCCACACTGAGCAGGCGGCACACGCAGCCTCACACCCATGAACAGCTTCCGCTGCACCTCACTTCCTTCTGCTCTGAGGAACTGGTCGCTCCTACTCACTGCCTCCCAGGAAGGACAAATTACCAGCATCAATGACCTTGGAAATGCACCAGATCCACGCTCCCCCTCCACTGGATCCACTACCTGGCCTCACCTCTGAAGACTGAAACACCCCTGTAATCGAAAGCTTTCAAATTAACAGCACAATTCCCATCGGAGGAGAAGCACAGAAGCTGCTGCCATGCGCAAACGCCTTCCAGCCTGCAGTTTGTTCAGTCTGGACATCAGACATCACCCTGAGACAGCATATTACAAGTCATGCAGAGCTTGTAAATAGGGGTTTTGAACAACGTCTGAGTGGAGGACTCACCACCCTGCTGAGAGCCAAAGTCCAGCTCAGTGGAGCCCTGCAAGCAACTGGGGCAGTCTGCAATCCCATCCCCTCCCCCCAAAGCGGACATCATCACAGAACTTCCATGGAAACAAAACCAGAACCATTCAAGAGTCAAACAAGAGGAGCAGCACAGATGGGAGGGACAGCTCTGTGACCACAGTCTGTCAAACAGAGGAGCCAGCATCGTCCTTCAGCTTTGCGTGCTACACTGTGAGAGGTGACACGCCCAGCTCCCAGCCCCATCTGCACCACCACCTCTTCAGCCCCCACCAAGTCACGACGCACAGAGATTTCATTCCCCCGCAGTGCAAGTGCTCCCCTTGGCTCTCCTTTTGCAAAGGGAAGGAAATACTATTAACAACAAACTTTGTGCCAAGGATTAACAAGTGGTTTCAAGATGACCTCAGCCTCCACTGGTTACTCACGCAAGGCGTACCCAAAACTGCATCCAAAAGACGTATGTTTGCCAACGCGAACAAACTGACTCACTTGATCCTGCTCACCATAGTGCAAATGTCATCAACCCTCAGGATGGCTCATTTGACTCCAAAGAACACCTGTTCAGCTGTTGCTGAACTCTTTTGGGTCATGGCACAACTGGATATCCCTCCCATCCCCAACACGCAACCACACGCGTACGGCACAAATGAACCGTGGCTCTGCCCAGTGCCGGGACATGCCAAGGAAGGAGCTACATTACCTCGGCAGGTGTGGTGAGCCGGCTGGCAGTGCCCACAATCTGGTGGTACAGCCCTGGCTCACCATTCCTTATGGTGCCCTGGCGGCTCCCCAAGGGGCTGGAAGTGAAGGGCTTTTTACACAGGAGATCACTCTGGCGAGAGTCCGTGGTGAGATAGACCTGGTGGTAGAAGTTGGGTGGCGTGAAGCCACCCCGTACAGCATCAATGTGGTTGAAGGGCCCTGGTGTCCTGTACATGGTACTCCTGGAGCTGTTGTACAGCTCCTTTGACTGCCTCCACTTGTAGCACTTGAAGATGCCCACGGACAACATGGTGATGAAGAAGGCTGCTGACACCAAAATCACAGCCAGGATGAGATAGAAAGTCACGTGTCTCCTGGGATCATTGGCAGGTGCCACATCAGTGAGGTCAGTGAGCACCTCCTTGACCATCTCGGCCACAGAGATGGAAACAGTGGCAGTGGTGGACAGCACGGGCTCCCCATGGTCTTTCAGCAGGATGACTAAGGTGTGCTCAGGAGCATCATCCTCACGGAGCTGGCGGGCTGTGAAGATCTCCCCATTGTGCAGCCCAACTGAGAAGAGGCTGGGGTCAGTGGCCTGCAATAGGGTATAGGAGATCCAGGCATTGTACCCTGCATCCGCATCCACCGCCACCACCTTGGTGACCATGTGCCCAGCAGGAGTGCCTGGTGCCACCACATCAGTGTAGGTGGTGGTGGTGTTGGGGTGAGGGTACAGCACAGTTGGGGCATTGTCATTGAGGTCAGTGACAAACACACTGACTGAGACATTAGTAGCCAGAGGCGGAAAGCCACCATCCTGGACCTGCACCATCATGTTGAATTCCACCCGGTCCTCATGGTCCAGGGAGGTGAGCAGGTAGAGGGTGCCATTCTCCCGGTTGATGGAGAAAAGGTGGCCAAAAGTGGGGTCACCCTGCAAAAGGGTGTAGGAGAGGTGGGCGTTGCGCCCAAGGTCCGGATCTGTGGCACTCACATTAAGGATGGGAATGCCGGGCACATTGTTCTCCAGAACATAGACATCATAGGAGTCCTGGGACGACTTGGGCGCGTTGTCATTGACATCCGACACCTGCACCAGGATGTGTTTTACTGCAGACAAGGGTGGTGAGCCTGAGTCCCTGGCTGTGATAGTGATGTTATACTCTGCTGCCTTTTCCCGATCCAGAGCTCCTTCTGTTTTCAATGTGTAGTAATTTTTGAGGGAGGAGCTGAGCATGAACGGGATCCCAGGGGAAATAAAACAGTTCACCTGGCCGTTGTCATGGGAGTCCAAGTCTGTTACACTCAGCAGAGCTACGACCGTCCCTGGGGCTGCATCTTCAGGCACAGGGCTGTACACAGAAGTGACTGTCACCTCTGGAGCATTGTCATTCACATCCACGACTTCCACCAGCACCTTGCAATGAGCCACACCAGGAACAGCTCCCTTGTCTTTAGCCTGTAAGTAAATCTCGTACAACTTTGTTTCCTCATAGTCCAGCTGTCCCTTGACCCTCAACTCCCCTGTGGCTGAGTCCAGAGCAAAGAGTTCTCGTACCTTGGCAGGGGTGTGGCTGCTGAAGGAGTAGACGATGTCTCCATTGGGCCCATCATCCAGATCGTAGGCACTGATCCTGGCGACCAGGGTACCGCTGGGCGTGTTCTCCCTCACACTCGCCTTATAGGTGGACTGGTTGAAGACTGGGGCATTATCGTTGGCATCTACAACATCAATGTGGATCTGCACTTGGGCCGACCGTGGCGGGCTGCCTCCATCCAGCGCAGTCAAGACCAAATTCAGCTCCCTTTGCTCCTCCCTGTCCAGCTCCTTTTCTAGCACCAGTTCCGCGTACTTGCTGCCATCCACCCTCGTCTGCACGTCGAGGGCAAAGTTCGGGTTGGCGCTGAGCTGGTAGGTCTGCAAAGAGTTAATTCCCACATCGGGGTCTTGCGCGCTCTCTAGCGGGAAGCGCGCTCCGGCAGCCACTGACTCACTGATTTCCAGCCTCGCTTGGCTGCTGGGAAAAGCCGGGTCGTTGTCATTGATGTCCTGAATCTCTACGGTGCCGCTGTACAGCTCGAGCGGGTTTTCCACCACGATCTCAAAGCTGAGGGAGCAGGGAGAGAGCGCGCCGCAGAGCTCCTCCCGGTCTATCCTCTCGTTCACCAGCAGCGCCCCGCTCGCCAGATCCACCCCGAAGTACTTCTTGTTGCCGCCGGACACCACCCGCAATCGGCGTCCCGGCAGCCGCCCGAGGTCCAGCGCCAGGTCGGCTACCACATTCCCCACCGCGGAGCCTCTCCGCGCCTCCTCGGGGATCGCATAGCGAATCGCGGCGGAAACCCAGTCGGAAACTCCGAACAAAAGCAAGAGGCTCAGTACCTGCCCCGTCGTCACCCCGCGGCTCCTCACAGCAACGCCGTTCATCGCACAGGACGGCCGCGCTCTCCGCTTCGCCCCCCGCCCCGGCTAGAAACTCTCAGCTCGCCCCGTCATGCCGCTGCCCAGCGGCCCCGGGAAGCGGCGGCGGCGGCGGGGAGCCGGGCATTGCTCGGCGGGCTCGGCGGTGACTCACTCCCAGAGTCTCTCTGAGACCGTCTGCGCCTCATCCCGGCTCCGAGCGGGGCCGGGCCGCCAGTTCCCCCCGCTCCATCATTGGCCGACAGCGGCACACAGAGTCCCGTCCAATAACTGCACAGAGCGCAGGGCGCCGGAGCCCCGCCGCCGCCGAGCCCCGCCGGAGGGAGCGCGGCGACCTCGGCCCGAGGACAGAGGGGCTCGAGCGGGCAGAAAGTGAAGTGAGAGCACAGCCCTGCGAGAAACCCCACTATAAAAACAGCCGGGCAGGGAGAGCACTGGCAGAGACAGGGTAGATAGAGCACGGTGACTGCGTGCGCGGGCAGAAAGGTGTAAAAGTTGGCAGAGATGGTGACGCCAGAAAGGGCGATACGGAGACGTAGGGTGTTTGGGGGATGTGTCCCAGGAACCCCTCGTTGGAATAAGGCAGCGGGAGTAAGAAAGGGAGGTGGAGCGGGCGGGAGGATGAGTGGGGAGGGTTGTTTAGGGTAAGAAGGAAAGCCGAGGAAAGCCAGCACAGACACGACGTGCCAGCCCCCTGCGTCTCTCAGGACCTTCAGGATGCCTGTCCTCCCACCAAATGCTCGGCCAGCCCCTTCCGGGGGGGAAACCCCTTTCAAGGCGTCGCGACGTCGCCGCTCAGTATGCCACCAAAGCAGCGTCGGCGGCAAAGCGACACTGATTTAGTGCTGCCGAATTATGAGCAGCTCCTCCGGCCGCAGCAGAGTCTCGCCACAAGGCGGCTCCCGCCGCAGGATTTCCAGGAGCATCGCCCCTCTTGCGGGATTCCCACTGCCACCACTATCCCAGAAGGCATCTTCCCCCGACAAACGGCAGAAATCTCGGTTTAATACCCTCCTACTCTCGCCATCTCCCAGCTTGCTTCCTGGTACTTTTTTCCACCAGCCAGAGGCAGGGAAATCGCGCTCTGAGACGTTCACCGGGATGGGAACAGATCCCGCTCCCGCACAGCAACAGCCGGGCAGGTCAGGGCACCAGCAGTGCCTGGTCCAAAAGCAGACATTTCCTGCCTTCGTGGTTTTTGCTGTCATCAACAACAACCTGTGTTATGTCGGGTTTTCCAGCTTTTCACGCACCCATACGGATAAAATGACCGAAATTCCGGCGTTCGTCGTCTGTCACTCTCAGAACTGCTCGGCTGTCACGGGGTAATGGAAAGTGGACGAGGAAGCTTGATAAGGGAGTGCCAGGAGCCCTGTGAAAACCCGGCTGTGACACAGAGTCCAGGTGTCATCCCACAGCCGAGACGGATAAGGAAGGGATGGCGATGTCCCGGAAAAATCGAAATCAGCGCCCGTGCATTCATGCACTCATAGAGGCTCTCAAAGCCTTGCAGAACTGGCTCGGAAACTTGCGGCGGGTTATTTGTTACCCCTCTACTTGTGGTGGCTGAGCTCGTTGAGCAGGAGCTGCAAATCACCCGCATCAGCGCTGGACGACCACATTCTCCAGAGCGAGAGGAATCTCGACTCTGTCTGCGTGTCCTCGCCCGGCTCAATCCTAAAAGCTGCCGTGAGCACATGGAACCACCCAGAGACGCAGTACTTCTGCTCTTACATGAAGAGTCGGCAATATCAAACCAGTCGGCGCAGTCTGTCCTATCTACATGCTCAGCTATTTCCTTTTCTCCTGATTAATCAACGATTAATCTCCTGATTAATCGTTGCCAAAAGATAAACTTTATCAGCGCTATTTATCATACTTATAACCAGTCCACACAATGTGATGAAAGTACAGGGTTCACACAGATAAAATCCAGTCTTGGTCATCTAACGTTCCCAAAGCACTTCTTTTCTCATAGAAAACCAAATCACAATTTTAGTTTTTTCTTCCTTACGTATAATCTAAAACAAATAAAATCCATAGCTCTCTTCGACACAAATCTTGAAGTAGTTCTCAGCAACTTATTTCCTCTGAAATAAATTTTTTTCCAACCACTGTAAGCTCTGAATCCTTTTTTCAACCACTGCCCATTTCGTGTTTTTCCTCAATGTGGTTTACCAAACAATTCCTCGAACGTGGGGACCGCAGTTCTCAAGTAATTTCCCTTCCTTTGAGTGCACACACCACCCGTACCAGAGTAGCTTTTCCATTTAATCCCAGCAGTAGTGGGATGGCCAAGCAGTGGAATGATGAGTAGAGAAGAGATTCCGGGAAAGGCATGGAAGACAGAACATTTCCATCTACCATATTTCGATTAATCTGGAGACATTACGTCTCCTCCACCTTGATGAGAAACCTAAATATTGCAGAGGACGCTTCAGAGCGCCTGAAAGCGCCCTTGGGAGGGAAAGGAGTGGAAACGTACGGCAGCTAAGGGGGAAGACGCTTTCCCCTGCACCAGGAAATAATTAGGGAACGGATTCAAGCCAAATCCCCGCCTGAGCCGTTCACTTCGGTATTTTTCCCAACTCCGCTGGGGCTCCAGAGAAGCCAGTGGCAGCAGGGAACACAAAGCTTCTCCTGCTAGATTCCAGGCTTGGAGCTCCACTGAAGCACCAGCTCCAGCTTTACAGACGGAGGGGGAAAGTTAAGTTACGGGTGTACACACCTTCAGTTTAAAAGGTTCAGAGTACTCAAGAACCGAGCTTGCCAGAAAGCGAGAGAACTACAAGGTTGCTGCCCCTGGTGAGTAAACACGCCGGGATAGATCTCACATGAAAAGCGCTCAGGCGTGGCTGTGACAATTAGGGGTCACTAGACCAAGGCAAAAGGGTTGGTTTAGTTCAGAGTCCACGACACTTTTTTCCCGCTCCACCTCGAGTCCACCTCGTCACTCCGGGTCGGTGAAATTCGCACCTGTCTGTCTTTCTCCAGGACCGACTGAAGTACTGACAACTTTGAGTAGCTCCTCGGGGAAAATCGGCAATTTGCCGATAAGACTGGCCAGGGCAAAAGGATGAGTCAAGCTCTCACTTACACACCCACTCACACCTCCACCCCCCTGAGCTATTGAAGAGTATGTCGGGACTTTCAGAACTGCCGGTTGATTACTGATCACCGACAGCAGAAGAGAGTCAAAAACATTCACACAAACCCACAGAGAGGGAACCCAGGACAGAAGCTCACCTGTGCCGAGCTCCCGGGGCTAGAAGGGTCCTTCCCGGAAAGAGTGCCTGAGCCGGGATCACCGGCCAGGAGACGGGCAGGCAAGGCTGCCGTCCCTGGTCTCAGGAACGTGAAGTCCTTCTGCCCTGACTCGGAGGCTAGACACACTTCGTAGGAATAGGGCAAGGGGAGCGTGCTGCTGCAGTAGTCGTACGGTGCTTTTGAACCCAAGGTGGAATATAGTTCCTTATCAGAAGTTACAAAAATAGGAGGGCTCCTCGACCGTCGCCATTTAAAGAAAAAAACAAAAATGACCGTGGAAACGAATACCAAGGACACAAGGGAGAGCGCCACAACAAGAATGAGGTTCAGATCAGACGACAACTCGGACACAGCGTCTCTGTCGCTCAGCTCCGGCAGCGCCTCCTGCAAGCTCTCGGCCAGCACCACGTGCAGCGTGGCCGTGGCCGACAGCGCCGGCTGCCCGTGGTCCTTCACCACGGCCACCACGCGCTGCTTGGCCGCGTCCCTCTCGGACACGGCGCGCGCCGTGCGCACCTCGCCGCTGTGCAGCCCCACGCGGAACAGCGCCGGCTCCAACGCCTGCACCAGCTCGTACGACAGCCACGCGTTGCGCCCCGCGTCCGCGTCCACCGCCACCACCTTCGCCACCAGGTACCCGGCCTCGGCTGAACGCGGAACCACCTCGAAAGGCGTCGGGGCCGCTCCCGGGGCCTCTCCCGGGCCCGGCGCCGCCGGCCAGAGCATCCGCGGCGCGTTGTCGTTGCGGTCGAGCACGAAGACGCGCACCGTGGCCGTGGAGCTGCGCGCCGGCGCGCCGCCGTCCTGCGCCCGCACGGCCACCGCGAACTCGCGGCACTGCTCGTAGTCGAAGGAGCGCTGCGCGTACAGCGCGCCGCTCCGCGCCTCCACCGACACCAGCGGCGCCGCGCCCGCCGCGCCCGCGCTGCCGCCCGCCAGCCAGTAGCTCACGCGCCCGTTGGCGCCCGCGTCCGCGTCCCGCGCCTGCACGCGCAGCACCAGCACGCCCGCCGCGTTGTTCTCCGACACGTAGGCGCTGTACGCCTCCTCCTCGAACACCGGCGCGTTGTCGTTCACGTCCGACACCTCCAGCACCAGCTCCGTGCGGCTCGACAGCGCCGGCCTGCCCCGGTCCCGCGCCACCACCGTCACGCGCTGCTCGGACGCCTGCTCGCGGTCCAGCGCGCTCGCCGTCACCACCTTGTACGAGCCGCCCGACGACGCCACGATCGACAGCGGCGCCTCTCCCGACAGCTCGCACGACACCTGACCGTTTTCGCCGGAGTCCGGGTCCTCTACGTTCAGCAGAGCCACCACGGTGCCGACCGGCGAGTCCTCGGGCACGGGACTCGAGAGGGACAGAATCGTGATCTCGGGTGCGTTGTCGTTAACGTCCACCACCTCCACCTCCACCTTGCAGTGTGATAGTAAACCCCCGCCGTCCCTCGCCTCCACAAGCAGTGTATAACCTCGCGTGTCCTCGAAGTCCAGTGTCTCCTTCAATGAGATTGTTCCGCTTTCTGCATCCACCACAAACTTCTGAAGCACCTTGACAGGCATTTTCCCGAAGCCGTAGGTGATGCGGGCGTTGTTGCCGGCGTCAGCATCGGAGGCAGAGACGTTCAGCACAATCAATCCCAGAGGCGCGTCCTCGCTCAGGCTGACGCGGTATCGCTCCTGCGCGAACACGGGTGGGTTGTCGTTGGCGTCGGTGACGTTGATCCAGAGCTGGGCGGTGCCGCTGCGTGGCGGGTCACCGCCATCTAGCGCAGTCAGCGTCAGACGCAAGCTCTGCTCGCTCTCCCGGTCCAGCGAGTGGCGCAGAACCAGCTCTGCAAACTTGCTGCCGTCCTGGCTCTCTTTCACCTCCACAGCGAAGTAGCCGTTGGCCTCCAGCTCATAGCCTTGCAGCGAGTTACTGCCCACGTCCGCGTCCTCCGCAACACCCACGGGAAATCGGGCGCCAGGAGCTGTAGACTCAATGATTTCGAAATGGATGTTATCCTTAAGAAAGCGCGGCGCATTGTCATTCACGTCCTCGATGGACACCTCAACGCGGAAAACATTCAGGGGGTTGTGCACCAGCGCCTCGAAGCTGACGGAGCAGGTCGCCGACTCGCCGCACATCTCCTCCCGGTCCAGCCTCTCATTCACGTACAGATTCCCGTTTTCCTCATTCACCGTGAAGTATTTCAGCTGCTTCTTCCCGGCAGACGCCACCCGCAGCTTGCGCGCCGGCAGCTCGTCGGCGCTGAGCCCCAGGTCCCGCGCCAGCGGCCCCACGAGCGAGCCTCTGCCCAGCTCCTCGGCGATGGAGTAGCGGACCCGCTCCGCCGCCGCCCGCCAGCACACGCACAGCAGCACCGCGCACAGCAGCGCTCGCCCGCCGCCCGGCCCGCGCCTCTGCCGCCGCCTCACCGCCATTCTCTTGGCGCAGCGCTCGCCAAGCTCCTGCGCTGCCCTGCCTCTCTTCCAGTCACTCTCGCCAGACAGCGCGGGGGCAGCTAAAAGGCAGAGAGGTCGGCTTCGCCTCTCGCCGCTGCTAGTGCTGCTGCTGTTGGTGCCGCTGCCGCTGTGGCCGGCGCCGGGCGAGCGAGCAGCCTGCGGGGGCAGGAGGCGGCTGCGGCGGCTTTGGGCGGCGGCGGCTCCAGCGCCGCTCGGCGGCGGCCAACAGCGGCACCCGGAGGCGCCGCGACGCCACTGCAGCCGCCGGATGGCCGCGCTCAAGGGGGTCTCGCTCCGGGTCGCACCGTGGGCAGCTCCCGGGAATTGTCGCCATCGGCTACAGAAAAGAGCGAGTCAGCGTTCAGTGTGGCGAGTTTTCTCATTCCCGCGGAAAGCGGAATCGAGTAGCTGTGTTCAGAAGTGAAAATGCAGAGTCTGGCTGGAGAACGTGTAGTGGAGTAGAGGAGGATCACGCAGACTTGGTACAAGGGAGCACAGGTGAGTACAGGTAAGTACAAGCAGGTATACTGTGCAGCAAATGCCTTGCAGATTCAAATCCCTTCTGTTATTTGCTATGGGCTCTCTTTACCCAGCTCTTTTATTTAATTTCTACCATCTCTGTGAAGCAACGTCTACAAATACTTGGGAAGAGAAGCCTTTGAAGAAGAGAAGCACCATTTGCTTTCCAGAGATTCTTGTTTATATTCCTTTCATTTTATATCCTTCTCAGACTGGTTGAGACGGGGAAAAAACAGCAAGTCTTATTCTCTAGAACAGCATTATCTGTACATGCTCCCAGGATACAAATAAAGGAGATTACAACTCCTTGCCCTAGAACTGGGAAGAATAACCTGCCAAAGCATTTCTTCAGAAAGCTTTTTCAGTGAACGGTGTAAATAAGTAGATCTAAAAATGTGGACGGAAGAAAAAAAGGTATCCACGCTCCCAGGATACTTCAGTTACCAGTGTGCTACTCTGAGAATTGTAATAAAGAGGGTTACTATTGCTATGTGGTGAAGCCCGAGGCATACATGACATTTCAACTACCTTTCCCAGGACAAAGCCTTCGTTAAAAAAAGACGACAGAAAAGTCACAAAAAGAAATTTCAGAAAGGCAAAACTAGAAAAGGAGGTTTACCCACGACACAAACACACTGACGTGTACTTTGCCTCAATAAAACAAAGAACGCTCCCGGCGTGGGACGGTCTGAAAACGGAAACGATAAAACGCTCTTGAGAGCAATGGCTATGAAAAAGCACTTGATTCACCTCGGTGCCTGTTTGTACTGACGCGACCTCTCAGCAACCATCAAAGGAGAAATCCCGGGATGCAAGACTCTCCGCAAACCAACAACTCTTGTTTCACGACCATGTAGAAAGCACGGAATGTTTTGACCAGCTGAATCATTTCAAGCTCTGCACGAAACAGGATTTGGGAAGCTGTGGGTACCTCAGGTTTTCCTAACACTCCTATTGCTCAAGAAATATCTCCATGGATTATTACTACGCTCATTCACAGGGTCCTGTGGATAACTCAGTTCCCGATTACGCCACTCTTTCCACTGCCTCGAAAGAAACAAAGATGTAAACTACAAGACTCAGTTTCTCTTTCACAAGCTGCTTCTGCTGTAGCAGTTATCAGGAAACGATCGCTCGGCAACAACACTGCCGTGAGAACACGCTCTTCCTCCGCAACATGAAGCAGCCACAACCTACTTCAGCTGGGGGAAGGACAGGGAAAGAAACCTGCCCATGTGGAGAAAGTATTTAAGCAGAATCTCGCCCTTCCTCAGTGTTTGTTGGGTCGCATTGCATTAATTAGACACTGCTTTCAAACAATTCACGTTAATTGAAAACTCTGTTGTAAGACAACTGTGATAAATACAAAACCAGACGACTGACTTTTGGAAAAATCTTCAAGCAATTAACAGTTCAAGATGAAAATACCTGTGTATCTATAATAGTCCAAACCTGTGAGCAGGAAATGAACACTGGCTTTAGGCACATTAGGACCTACTGTCACTAGACCATCGGCTACAGCACCACATGTAATTACATCTCTCTGAAAAAGGCACAATGGCGAAGAGTAAAACAGGTGAAAATTGCCCATAAGACAGTAACAATCCCTCGAAAATCAACTTTTGTTTGGCAGAAGAGGCTTCTCGTGGACAACAAGGTCATTCTCACAAAATCATCCCAGGTGCAGTAAGACTGTATTGTGCTCACTGGTTGATAAGGAGCACAGAAGGAAAAAACAACTTTTCTAATCAGTTACGCAATAAGAACGTACGCTACTCTCTTCCTCATACAGTGTATCGATATTAAACACTCGGCATAGAAAGATGGAGCGCTGCTACATGAGACGGAATTATACAAAACAAGACTGACGGCGACATAAAAAACAAAAATGAATAACCCCTCACAACAAGTGTATATCGACATTTCCTGCAGTGCCGTGCCGTCTGTAACGCGACCCAGCAGAAACTTCGAAAATACGCTCTAATTTCTAGATATTCACCCACAGTTTGAAGGCATAAAAAGAGGTATATTATCTCCAAGCACGACATTCACTCAGCGAACATGCAGTTCTTCGACTCCATCGTTGCAGAAGCACAGCGATGACACACCAACAAGGTGACAAGCCAGTGATCACACATCTATTTTAGAATTAAGAACATTAACAAAAAGCAATTGCCCTCCTCTTCCACTATCTCTACTCACTCCCGAGTGTGAAGCTCATTTGTGACTCAACCAAAGAAAATCTCGCAAGAAAACTCTAAGAGTGCCTGGACATGGTCTCTCGAAAAACACCCAGTGCATTCTGCTACACAAGTTGGCACTGCTGTCACTACTAGTTGAGGAACATGCCGTGTGTGTCAAATTACATACTTTCAAACGTAAGTAATTTAACAGACACAACATCAAGCAAGTAACCACGGATTCACGTTCAGTTTACAGCAATATCTTACATTTATCCTAAATACTATTAAAAGAAAAAGAATACGGAGTGATATTTAAGTATACCAAAGACAGACTTCAGAAAAGTGCCGCTGTGAAAAATCCATACTACAGTGTAATTCATACTCTGTTATAAACGATAATAAATAATAAAAAATATATAAGATCAAGTGTTACTACACAGGCGAGCAAATAATGATGCAGGGGAAAAATAAGAAAAACAACAGCAACAAAAACCAGTAAGACTGCATTTAAGAAATGTGAAAATACCACAACGCGGAAATTTCTCCAAGGGAACACAAATGTTCTGTTTGTCACCCTACTCAAGTACATATGCCGTCGTGACCATAGCTGAAACTGCACACAACGTAAACTTCCTCTGCCTTGCAGTGCAAGACAACAGATTAGCAGAGCTAATACTGACCAAAAAAAACCCCCGAGAAATTAACGACCTGGCAACTTATAAGAAATAAAGGTCCCAAAGCCAGAACCACCAGCCAAGAAGAGCCTGAATTCTCCTGCAACACCCACCAACCATAAGACGAAGATCCGACACAACATCCACCTCCCGCAGCAAAAGGCATCAGCGCGATGCTAAAGGAGGTTTACCCTTCGTTGTTAGAATATTTCCCTGCTCAGGACAGACAACACAAGGGAAAAGAACAGGAAAGCAGCAGAGGGAAGCGTCGCAAAAAGAATTTGGACTCAGAAACTCACCGAGGGAAGGGCGGCATCTGCGGGGAGGGAGCCTGCAGGGTCCTCCTCCCCGAGCAGAGGCGCGGGATCGTCGGGAGGCGGCCGGGCAGGGACCGGCAGGGTGTCACAGCTGCTGGCGCCCGAGAAGCGCAGCTGGCTCTTGCGCGAGTCGGCCGTGAGCGACACCTCGTGCGAGTAGGACTGCAGGAAGGCGCGCACGCCGTCGATGCCCACGAAGTGCGAGACCGGCACGCCGCGCAAGGCGCCGCTGCTGGCCGCCGGCAGCTGCTGCCGACGCCAGCGGCGCAGGCGCAGCGCCAGCAGCAGCAGCAGGAAGGCCAGGAAGAGGCACGAGACGGCGGCCACGGCCAGCACGAGCCAGCGCGTCAGGCTGCCGGCCCGCTCGCCCGGCGCCGCCGCCTCCTCGGCCGCGCTGCCCAGCTCGGCCAGCAGCTCGGCCACGCTCTCGGCCAGCACCACGGTGAGCGTGGCCGTGGCCGAGAGCGCCGGCCGCCCGTGGTCCTTCACCACCACCACCAGGCTCTGGCGCGCCGCGTCGCGGGCCAGCGGGAAGCGCGCCGTGCGCACCTCGCCGCTGTGCAGCCCCACGCGGAACAGCCCCGGCTCCGTCGCCTTGGCCAGCTCGTACGACAGCCACGCGTTCTGACCCGCGTCCACGTCCACCGCCACCACCTTGGCCACCAGCGCGCCGGGCTCCGACGAGCGCGGCGCCAGCTCCACGCCCGACCACGCCGCGCCCGACACCGACCCCGCCCGCGCCGGCGGAGGCGGCGGCGGGTACAGCACCTGCGGCGCGTTGTCGTTCTCGTCCACGATCAGCAGCCGCACCGACACGTTGCTGCTCAGCGCCGGCGCGCCACCGTCCTCCGCACGCACCCACAGCGCCAGCTCGCGCACCTCCTCGTAGTCGAAGGAGCGCAGCGCGTACAGCGCGCCCGTCTCCGCCTGCACCGACACGTACGACGACAGCGGCGCGCCCCGCACCCGCCCCTCCGACAGCCGGTAGCGCACGCGCGCGTTCTGCCCCCAGTCCGCGTCCGTCGCCAGCACCGTCAGCACCAGCACGCCCGCCGCGTTGTTCTCCGCCACACGCGCGCTGTAGCGCTCCTGCGCGAACACCGGCGCGTTGTCGTTCACGTCCAGCACGCGCAGCGACAGCACGGCGCTGCTCTGCAGCGGCGGCGACCCGCCGTCGGCCGCCCGCACCGTCACGTTGTACTCCGACACCTGTTCACGGTCCAGTTCTCTCACTGTCACCACACGGTAGTAATCCTCAAAGGACTTCTCCAGTCGGAAGGGCACGCTCCCGGTCAGTGAGCAGAGGACGCCGCCGTTCGCTCCAGAGTCCCGATCATGGACGTGCAGTAAGGCCACTACCGTCCCCGACGGGGCGTCCTCTGAAATTTCACTTAGCGCTGACCGCACCGAAATTTCGGGTGCATTATCGTTTATGTCTGTGACAGTGATTGCGACTTTGGCAGTGTCGAAAAGCTGTCCTCCGTCCCGTGCCTGTACCTCCAGTTCGTAGGAGTCCCCTTCCTCGAAGTCCAGGCTTTGCAACAGCGTGATCTGTCCAGTCTCAGAGTCCAGATGGAAAATATCCGATGCCATGTCCGACACTTTTTTCAACGAGTATTTCATATATCCATTTTGCCCCTCGTCGGCGTCACTGGCCGTGACGGTGACGAGGACGGAGCCCACAGGCACGTCCTCGGGCACACGCACCGTGTACTCCGACTGGCTAAACACGGGCGCGTTGTCGTTCGCATCCAGCACCGTCACGCGAATCCGAGCCGTGCCCGTCAGCGCCGGATCGCCGCCGTCACTCGCCCGCAGCACCAGCTCGTGAAACGCCGCCTCCTCCCGGTCCAGCGCCTTGGCCAGCACCAGCTCGGGACGCTGATCGCCCCCGGGGCCTGACTGCACGGCCAGCGAGAAGTGCTCGTCGCCGCTCAGCTCGTAGCTCTGCAGGGAATTTCGGCCCGAATCAGCATCGTGAGCCTCGGCCAGGGGAAACCTCGACCCCGGGGCTGTTGCCTCGCTCATTCTCTCTTCCAGCTCACTTTCCTTGAAGCTGGGCGCGTTGTCATTAATGTCTGTGATTTCCACTTCGATTCGGTACACCTGCATCTGTCCCTCCACTATCAGCTCACAGCGCAGCACGCATTTCTCCACCATCCTGCAAAGCTGCTCTCTGTCGATCCTCTCTGCCGTCACTAAATATCCCGTCTTCCCGTGCAGAGCGAAATACTGCGTCCTACCTTCGGACACAACGCGGACGCCGCGGTCTCGGATCTCCGGCAGCTGCAGCCCCAGGTCCTTGGCCACGTCACCCACGAACGAGCCCTTGGGCATCTCCTCGGGCACCGAGTAGCG
The DNA here is from genome assembly GCA_024500445.1 of Entomyzon cyanotis. Taxonomy (NCBI): domain Eukaryota; kingdom Metazoa; phylum Chordata; class Aves; order Passeriformes; family Meliphagidae; genus Entomyzon; species Entomyzon cyanotis. The sequence continues at coordinate 2,427,466 of JAKEPQ010000735.1, forward strand.
CAGCTGCCCCCACGCCGCCTCCCACGCCGCCAGCAGGACGGCCCAGAGCAGAGCTCGCTGCCGCCGGCCCCAGCGCCTCCCCGCCGCGTTCATGTCCGCCACGGCACCTCTCCACCGTCTGCAGCTCCTCGCCGCCAGCCCAGACAGCTCCAGCTCCGACTCTGCTCCCAGATGCTGAACAGAGCCTTAGCTGCCGTCCCCTCCCTCTTGTTACAGAATGGTTCCACACCGCGGACACACAAGGAGAGCGTCCCGGCCTCCGACCCATACACCGAGGGAGCGAATGATCGAGCCTGTCCGCAGCGGGCGGGGCTGACTGCAGCGCTCCGATCTTCCTCTCGCTCGGCTCGGTCAACAGCGGCGCCCGCAGGCTCCTCCCGGCACTGCAGGCACCTAGTGCTGCCGCCGAGCGCAGCCCGCCCTGCCTTGCACACAGGGAGCTCGCGGGGAAGGACTGTATACGCCGAGAAGAGGTCGCTTTTCGTCCCGCGCGGACTTTCTGCCTCGGCTTTTGTCCAGCTGATCTCCGGTTTCATCCTCCAGGTGATGACGATCGGACAGAAGTAACACGCCTGCTGTCATTACAGTCTTTCTACCGCACGGGAGATTGTTTTTATCATGATCATATAACATGGATGCAACCCTCTCGTAATATGATATCCGGGGTATCACGAGTTTTACTGCATACGTCCGAAAACACAAGCGTCTCCACCAACTGCATTTTCTGTACGAGTCGTGCTTGAAGAAAAGCCTTTCAGCCGACCAAAATTGGGTTATGGATCAGGGAACTACTCATAAACAGTACCAGTGGTAAGCGAATCCAGCACTAAAGGGGCGGTCCTTGTTATTGTGCACCTGCACATCGGAAATGGATCTGAATAAGCCTGCATTACTCCCTGTTTTCCAACCAGGACTTCGGAATTTTTCATTACCAGCTTACTTAATACAGGCATGACAGTGCTTACTCTGATGACTTAAAACTCCTACACAGATCTTTTTAATAATGCTAAATTAACCCGTAGCTGTAGTACAAGCATTTCTGCAGAATGCCATCACCGTTTTTTTCAGCCTATCACAAAGTTTATTCTCGAAGCTATGTATTTGGAGTTATCACCACACCAAGCCCCATCACGTGCATACCAGTCTACACAATAAAGATCCGCCTTCTTCGTTAATAACACATAACAATCCAGCAAAAATAATTCTCCTAGAGAAAATCTTACAGCTGAAGTAGAATGTGGGATGAATCTAATATGCTACAAAAGTTTTGAATGGCAAGAACCTCCCACTGAACAAAAAATGTTACAGCGGATGAGGCAGTAATTGCCTGTTACCAAGGCTTGACGCACAAAGAGACACGAGAAGTAATTATTTCGCGCCATCACAGAAAATACTAACAGACTCCGGGAAGAAAAAATCCTAAGAGCTCGCTGCCACCGCCACAGCACTATTAAAAGACGCAGAAGCAAAAATTCGTTTTACAGACCTGCGGTGCGTCCGGGTCGCCGGGCGGCTCTCCCAAAACGGCAGTACTACTCGGGCTCGGTTTCTCGCAGCAATCCCCGCCCAGAAGCTCCTCCGCCGACAGGATGGGCACCGGCGGAGGCGGCGGCCAAGAGGCGTCGGGCACGGCGCGCGCCGGCGCCGCCACGCACAGGTTGTAGGAGTAGGGCAAGGTGCCCTCGCAGAAGTCGGCCGGGAAGGCGGCGCCGGCCACCGAGAAGCGCTGCGCGTCCAGGCAGCGCAGCACGGCGGGCGGCCCGGCCCGGCGCAGGCGCGCCAGCACGGCCAGCGCCACGCTGAGCAGGAAGAGCGCCGAGAGCAGCGCCAGCGCCAGCACCAGGTAGAACTGCAGCTCGGCCGCCGGCGCCTCGGCGCCCGCCGCCCGCTCGCTCAGCTCCGGCAGCGCCTCCTGCAAGCTCTCGGCCAGCACCACGTGCAGCGTGGCCGTGGCCGAGAGCGCCGGCTGCCCGTGGTCCTTCACCACGGCCACCACGCGCTGCTTGGCCGCGTCCCTCTCGGACACGGCGCGCGCCGTGCGCACCTCGCCGCTGTGCAGCCCCACGCGGAACAGCGCCGGCTCCGACGCCTGCACCAGCTCGTACGACAGCCACGCGTTGCGCCCCGCGTCCGCGTCCACCGCCACCACCTTCGCCACCAGGTACCCGGCCTCGGCAGAACGCGGAACCACCTCGAAAGGCGTCGGGGCCGCTCCCGGGGCCTCTCCGGGGCCCGGCGCCGCCGGCCAGAGCACCCGCGGCGCGTTGTCGTTGCGGTCGAGCACGAAGACGCGCACCGTGGCCGTGGAGCTGCGCGCCGGCGCGCCGCCGTCCTGCGCCCGCACGGCCACCGCGAACTCGCGGCACTGCTCGTAGTCGAAGGAGCGCTGCGCGTACAGCGCGCCGCTCCGCGCCTCCACCGACACGAGCGGCGCCGCGCCCGCCGCGCCCGCGCTGCCGCCCGCCATCCAGTAGCTCACGCGCCCGTTGGCGCCCGCGTCCGCGTCCCGCGCCTGCACGCGCAGCACCAGCACGCCCGCCGCGTTGTTCTCCCACACGTAGGCGCTGTACGCCTCCTCCTCGAACACCGGCGCGTTGTCGTTCACGTCCGACACCTCCAGCACCAGCTCCGTGCGGCTCGACAGCGCCGGCCTGCCCCGGTCCCGCGCCACCACCGTCACGCGCTGCTCGGACGCCTGCTCGCGGTCCAGCGCGCTCGCCGTCACCACCTTGTACGAGCCGCCCGACGACGCCACGATCGACAGAGGGGCGTCTCCCGACAGCTCGCACGACACCTGACCGTTCTCGCCGGAGTCTGGATCCTTCACATTCAGCAGGGCCACTACGGTGCCGACCGGCGAGTCCTCGGGCACGGGACTCGAGAGGGACAGAATCGTGATCTCGGGTGCGTTGTCATTCTCGTCCGTGATGTCTATTTGCACCTTGCAGTGCGACACTAAACCCCCGCCGTCCGTCGCCTCCAGGCCGAAGATGTATTTACTGTTCTCCTCGAAATCGAGGGGACCAGACGTCCTGATCTCGCCGCTCTCGCTGTCGACAGTGAATGAAGCGCGGACTCCATCGGGGACGTTGCTGAAGGAGTAGGTGACCCGCCCGTTAGTGCCCGCGTCTGCATCTGTCGCCCGCACCCGCAGCACCAGAGACCCCTCTGGCAGATTCTCTGCCACTCGTGCCTCGTAGATGCTTTTGCTGAACGCGGGTGGGTTGTCGTTGGCGTCTGTCACATTGACTCGAACCTGGACAGACCCAGACCTCGCGGGGTCCCCGCCATCCACGGCCATCAACACCAGCTCAAAGGAGCTCTGCTTCTCTCGATCCAACGCTCTCTCCAGAACTAATTCTGGCTGCTTGCTTCCGTCGGGGTTCTCCTTTAAGGCCAGAGAGAAGGACGGATTGCTGGTCAGCTGGTAAGACAGAAGGGAGTTGCTGCCCACGTCTGCGTCTCTGGCCATCTCCAGTGGAAAACGAGCACCGGGAGGAATTAATTCACCGATCTCGAGGTCCAAAGCAGCTTTGCTGAAAGCCGGAGAGTTGTCATTCACGTCCTCGATGGACACCTCGACGTGGAAAACGTTCAGCGGGTTGTGCACCAGCGCCTCGAAGCTGACGGAGCAGGTCGCCGATGACGCGCACATCTCCTCCCGGTCCAGCCTCTCATTCACGTACAGATTCCCGTTTTCCTCATTCACCATGAAGTATCTCAGTTGCTTCTTGCCGGCAGACGTCACCCGCAGCTTGCGCGCCGGCAGCTCGTCGGCGCTGAGCCCCAGGTCCCTCGCCAGCGGCCCCACGAGCGAGCCTCTGCCCAGCTCCTCGGCGATGGAGTAGCGGACCCGCTCCGCCGCCGCCCGCCAGCACACGCACAGCAGCACCGCGCACAGCAGCGCTCGCCCGCCGCCCGGCCCGCGCCTCTGCCGCCGCCTCACCGCCATTCTCTTGGCCCAAAGCTCGCCAAGCTCTCTGTGCTCCTGCCGCTGCCCTGCTTCCCTTCCAGCCGCTCTCGCCAGACAGCCCAGGGGCCGCCGCAGCACAGCCACACCGCTCTGGCCGCCTCGGACGCCGCTGCTGCTGCCGCTGCTGTCGGTGCCGCTGCCGCTGCGGCCGGCGCCGGGCGAGCGAGCAGCCTGCGGGGGCAGGACGCGGCTGCGGCGGCTTTGGGCGGCGGCGGCTCCAGCGCCGCTCGGCGGCGGCCAACAGCGGCACCCGGAGGCGCCGCGACGCCACTGCAGCCGCCGGATGGCCGCGCTCAAGGGGGCTCGGCTTTGTGGTCTCTCCTCGCGAACAGCGAGCAAACTCCTCCTAGCAAACAGCGAGCGCAGAAGAACAGGCTGGGTGTGAAACAAGAGGCGTTATTAAGTGAGATGGGCTGGTGGGTATTTTTTAGGTCACCTCCTTGAGTCCCATTGAATAGTCAGACGCAAGAATTCGGGGCAGAGAACAAGGCAAGAAACTCAGCTGCTCTTAATAAAATAATAGTACAACCATAAGAGCAAGAAACGATACTATAGAGAGGATTGACTTCGGGGGCCTTTTAGCTCTACATCAAGTATCTTGAATTCTGCTTTCTATTTACGGGACTGATTAACCTGAGAAAGAGATCAGCCTAAAGCAATGTTTAGAGCAATATGCTAAGATTCAATAACACTTATTACTTTTTTTCTGATTTATGAAAGTTCCTTCTTTTGCATCTCCGTACTTGAATACCTGACAAAGGGAAAGTGCAAAGCCACCTTTTGACCCATTCATGGAACAAAATAAAGGATGTTTCGGACTGCAATTATATACCGTTCCCTCCGAGCAACATGGTTCATTCTTCCTGGATGACTGTCAATGACTTTCAGAAAAGGGAAAGCAGGATCAGAGGGAAACATAGCACAGGCCTTCACACTAAACATAAAATCTAACCACTTACGGAAGAAAACCAATTTGGCACACCTATTTCCCTGATTCAACGCCTGTCTCTCAGCTTACTCGCAATGCATTGTAAGTCGTTAGACACACCCACTTCGGGATGGGTATTTAGACAACACTCCTGAAAGCACCAGAATGTATAAATTCGTGTTTCCGAGTCTGTCAGATGTAGTAGGTACACAGCAAAGGAAAGCGTATTGAAACAAGTACACGGGGGTCACAGTCAAGCCACACACTCCTGCCACAGTCAGTTCTTTGGACCATGAAAAAATGAAAAACCTTGGAATCACAGGTGAGGGCCTCATCTAAATACTAAGACAAATGGAAATTTACGCATTTCCTTTTATCCGTTTCAAACCATACCACACGAAACTCCTACTCTGGCCTTGTCTCTGGATAGTCAGATTTCCCTCTGTCATCACAAAACATGAAAGCAAACTTTGAAGAAAGGCACTATTAAAATTTGCTCTCGCAACTTCTCAGATCACGAGGAATACAACACGAATGCATGCACAGCGATTTTTCTGCTCACTGCAATAAATTCAACAACTGTGAAACGCTGTAAAAGCTGTAAGACATCGGCAGCTCAATGCAGTCATCAAAGTAGCACTCAAAGGTAACATCAATCTTCGTCCAGCACATGGGTTCTTTGGAGGGCGGGACTCTCCTACGCTGAAAGCAAAGTTTTCATCCATGCACAAGAGTTACCATTCACAGAAAACATCATGAAACAGAAAATCTCACAGGTGAACACACCAGTCGAAAAAACAAGGCACTTTTACAAAATTTTGTGGTCTTGAACAAACACATGAATCAAGAAAACACATGCCTTGTCTCCAGCACTAACTTCTCACAAACAAATCTCCTCTCAATCCGTTCACAGCTAACAGAAATATCATAGATATTCAAAATTGTCAGGGACACTCCAGCAAAAGAAAATGTCCTCACACAGCTTCCCGCTGCAGTGGATAATAGCTGACTTCTCAACCTGAGTACCTGACAAGCATGAGAATTTCTTCCTGTAACAGTTTAAGTAAACATTTCTAGTAAAATGAGCAAGATAAGAAGTGTACATCTGCAGAAAGTAGGGAATCAACATATACTCTCGAAGATGATGGCACTGAGTTAGGCACAGAGTTCAGGTACTAAGGAGGTGATGAATACAGTGTTGGCTCCACCCAAAATTCCCTGAATGGCACTTGCCAGAAGTACCTAACAAAACCATTCGTCAAAAAAACCACAACAACCTGCAAACACACAGGAGGGAGCTCCATGGCTGTCCACACAGCTGGAGTAAGATCTCTGAGGGCAAATTGATCAGGGAAGAAGAAAATCACATTGCACGATGGTAGGGCTGGACCCTGAACAAGAAAACGAGCAAACAATGTCTCTCCTGTTTCAACAGACCTCTGCTCACAACCCACAGTACTCTTGTCCCCGGGCCTGCAGTACGTGTACGGTGTCCTCTGACCCCTATATTTTGCACGAACCTGTTAAAAAAACCCAAAAACCAAAAAAAAACTGTTGCCCTGCCAAAATGTCTTTAATATCCACCACCATCAGGCCATGTACATTTATCAGGAAGGAAAGTTGCATTTCTCTCCAAGGTTCAATAGCCTGACGTTTCAGATTATACCAACAGTAGTAGGTACACGAGAAGGGTATCTAGATGGTAAAACATCCACATAGCACTCACACAGGAACTCACACCAAAGCCCACTGCCACAGTCCTTCAGTGTATATTATTGTAGAGTAAAAAAGGAAAACGCTAAAAACCACGACTGTGGGCTTTATGTAACACCTAAGACAAATTAAATTTCTTCACCGTCTTTACATCTTTTGGAGTTTCCAAATAAAACCACAGCAAACTTTTCATCTGCCCTGTCCCCGCATAGAGAGAATTTTCCACCCTGCACAAATATTATGCAACACTAAAGACACCTTTGCAGTCAGACACCACTGAAAGAGAAGCTGCACACAAAACTTTTAGCTACCTGAGACTGATCACAGCACCAATGTCCAAAAGAAATGTGTGCTATTAACAAAAATAAAATACTCTCGAGTGCATAAGAGATATGCAGCTCTGGTCAGGATCCAGTCATCATAATAACTGATCAAGGAAACCATCATTGTACTTCAGAACATTGTTATCGTTTAAGGTCATGATTCTCTAAATCTAAAGTTTAAAACTATGATACAAATGGCGGCACTAACAGTGGTTTGAAAACAACTTCAACCTCTTCATGTACACGTGCTGTCGGGAAAAAACAGACATTCCAAAAAAAAAGTAAATTCCACCTAAATTTAAGGCAACACATCCACTGTGATTATGTAAAGCTGAGAAAAATTACACTTCTCGGAGGAAAAGAAACGAGAAACAAAATGCAGCTTCTTAAAAACACAAAGAACAAACCGCAAGCCAAGACCAACCTCACCTCTCCTACCGCGCCCAACATTTTTAAGGCTGAGCACCTCCCAGCAGAAAGAAGCAACATCCCGCAGCGTGCTGATGCACGGAGCCTTGCCTTCCTTCTCTGCAAAACTTCCCTATGCAAGACACAGACCAGGGGAAGAAAGGAGAGGAGAGAAGCAGAAGGAAGCGTCGCACACAAAATTTAGACGCAGAAACTCACCGAGGGAGGGGTGGGATCCGCGGCGAGTGCGCCTGCAGGGTCCTCCTCCCCGAGCAGCAGCACGGGCTCGTCGGGAGGCGGCCGGGCAGCAACCTGCAGGGTGTCGCAGCTGCTGGCGCCCGAGAAGTGCAGCTGGCTCTTGCGCGAGTCGGCCGTGAGCGACACCTCGTGCGAGTAGGACTGCAGGAAGGCGCGCACGCCGTCGATGCCCACGAAGTGCGAGACCGGCACGCCGCGCAAGGCGCCGCTGCTGGCCGCCAGCAGCTGCTGCCGACGCCAGCGGCGCAGGTGCAGCGCCAGCAGCAGCAGCAGGAAGGCCAGGAAGAGGCACGAGACGGCGGCCACGGCCAGCACGAGCCAGCGCGTCAGGCTGCCGGCCTGCTCGCCCGGCGCCGCCGCCTCCTCGGCCGCGCTGCCCAGCTCGGCCAGCAGCTCGGCCACGCTCTCGGCCAGCACCACGGTGAGCGTGGCCGTGGCCGAGAGCGCCGGCCGCCCGTGGTCCTTCACCACCACCACCAGGCTCTGGCGCGCCGCGTCGCGGGCCAGCGGGAAGCGCGCCGTGCGCACCTCGCCGCTGTGCAGCCCCACGCGGAACAGCCCCGGCTCCGTCGCCTTGGCCAGCTCGTACGACAGCCACGCGTTCTGACCCGCGTCCGCGTCCACCGCCACCACCTTGGCCACCAGCGCGCCGGGCTCCGACGAGCGCGGCGCCAGCTCCACGCCCGACCACGCCGCGCCCGACACCGACCCCGCCCGCGCCGGCGGAGGCGGCGGCGGGTACAGCACCTGCGGCGCGTTGTCGTTCTCGTCCACGATCAGCAGCCGCACCGACACGTTGCTGCTCAGCGCCGGCGCGCCGCCGTCCTCCGCACGCACCCACAGCCCCAGCTCGCGCACCTCCTCGTAGTCGAAGGAGCGCAGCGCGTACAGCGCGCCCGTCTCCGCCTGCACCGACACGTACGACGACAGCGGCGCGCCCCGCACCCGCCCCTCCGACAGCCGGTAGCGCACGCGCGCGTTCTGCCCCCAGTCCGCGTCCGTCGCCAGCACCGTCAGCACCAGCGCGCCCGCCGCGTTGTTCTCCGCCACACGCGCGCTGTAGCGCTCCTGCGCGAACACCGGCGCGTTGTCGTTCACGTCCAACACCCGCAGCGACAGCACGGCGCTGCTCTGCAGCGGCGGCGACCCGCCGTCGGCCGCCCGCACCGTCACGTTGTACTCCGACACCTGCTCTCGGTCCAGCTCTCTCGCTGTCACCACGCTGTAGTAGCTGCCGTGCGAGCTCTGCAGTCGGAACGGGACACCTCCGTCGAGCGAGCAGCGCACCTCGCCATTCGGCCCAGAGTCCCGATCATGGACGTGCAGCAGGGCCACTACCGTTCCGGACGGGGCGTCCTCAGAAATCTCACTGAGCGCTGACCGCACCGAAATCACGGGCGCGTTATCGTTTATGTCTATGACAGTGATCGCGACTTTTGTCGTGTCGGAACGGCCTCCTCCATCCCGTGCCTGCACCTCTGGCTCATAGGAGTCGCCTTGCTCGAAGTCCAGGTTTCGCAATAGCGTGATCTCTCCAGTCTCAGAGTCCAGATGGAAAATCTGCGAGGCTTTCTCTGTGACTTTCTTAAACGAGTACTTCACGTGCCCATTCTGCCCCTCGTCAGCGTCCGTAGCAGTGATAGTGACAAGGGTTGAGCCCACAGGCACGTCCTCGGGCACACGCACCGTGTACTCCGACTGGCTGAACACGGGCGCGTTGTCGTTCGCATCCACCACCGTCACGCGAATCCGAGCCGTGCCCGTCAGCGCCGGATCGCCGCCGTCACTCGCCCTCAGCACCAGCTCGTGAAACGCTGCCTCCTCCCGGTCCAGTGCCTTGGCCAACACCAGCTCGGGACGCTGATCGCCTCCGGGGCCTGACTGCACGGCCAGCGAGAAGTGCTCGTCGCCGCTCAGTTCGTAGCTCTGCAGGGAATTCCGGCCCGAGTCCGGGTCATGAGCCTCGGCTAGGGGAAACCGCGACCCCGGGGCTGTTGCCTCGCTTATTCTCTCTTCCAACTCACTTTCCTTGAAGCTGGGCGCGTTGTCATTAATGTCTGTGATTTCCACCTCGATTTCATAAAACTTCATTTCTCCCTCCACTATCAGCTCACAGCGCAGCACGCATTGCTGCACATTCTCGCACAGCTGTTCTCTGTCGATCCTCTCCGCCGTCACTAAATGTCCCGTCTTCCCGTGCAGAGCGAAATACTGAGTCTTACCTTCGGAGACAACGCGTACGCTGCGGTCATGGATCGCCGGGAGTTGCAGCCCCAGGTCCTTGGCCACGTCGCCCACGAACGAGCCCTTGGGCATCTCCTCGGGCACCGAGTAGCGCAGCTGCCCCCACGCCGCCTCCCACGCCGCCAGCAGGACGGCCCAGAGCAGAGCTCGCTTCCGCTGGCCCCAGCGCCTCCCCGCCGCACACATCTCCGCAGCGGCACAGCTCTACTGCTGGTTCACTCAGGCTCCGACTCGCCGGTCCCGGCTGCTGTCGCTGGCCCTTCCGTGTCGTTGCAGCACGGCTCCGCACCGCGGGGACACTCGCAGACCGCCCGCCGCCGAGTCGTACAGGGAGAGAGCGAGTGGTCGAGCCTGTCCGCAGCGGGCGGGGCTGACTGCAGCTTTCCGATCTTCCTCTTGTTCCTCTCGGTCAACAGCGGCGCCCGCAGCCTCCTCCCGGCACTGCAGGCACCCAGAGCCGCCGAGCGCTACCCGCCCTGCCTTGCTCACGGGCATCTCGCGGGAAGGGCACTGTCGTCAACGAAACGTTGTGTCCAGTCCAGCTGGACTAAAGCTATCATTTCTGCAGCCGCCTCCCAGCTAAGCATGGGATCGAACACAGCTGAACTTCGATTAGAGAGATACACATAGGTTCGCTTCGGAGTACAGCAGAGAATACCCATTAACCAACGGGGTATGACTCAGCAGCCATCAAAAACCTCAGTATTTCGCCTCGGGAAATATAGATCAGGAAGGGGGAAACACCCACTTCGTTTTCCTTAGCCCGTCCTGTAAAATTAGCACATCTTATATACTTCATGGAGTAAGGATCCACTTGGATCTTTGGTAACTCCTAACATTTCAGACAACCCTAGCTTTGTAGATAAAACTTTCCAAGGAACCCGAACGTACGATAAACCAAAATAAGAGCTACAGTAAACATTAAACATTTTAGAAAACACTGGTTGAACGGAAAAAACACTCCCCTACAAGTGTGACACCTGATAAGGCAGAAGGTGACACAGACCATGCTCATTTCATTTGCTCAAGGAAAACAGGCATTTACACAGCTACATTCCCTACCTTCCCAGCTAGCTTCCCTGAGAGATGTAAGGGAACACGGAAGAGGGAGGACCGTTCATTATGAAGGAATGAACTGTATATTCTACATTCAGCGATGCACATGCACGTTCCATTTAGAATGCAACACCAAAGGAGCAGCAAATAACGAGGTTTTTTACTCAGGACCAGATCAAGAAAGAGAGGTCAGAAAGTAAAAATCTGAAATACCGAGCGTCAATAAACCTCGTTCTACACACTAATTTGCCTTCAACATTAGTAAATCTCAGCGATACAGACAAGTTTCTAAAATGGAACCTAAAATGTGATGATAAAAATAGCTTCCATCCCTGCCTGCCTACGTGAAAAACTGAGGGGAAAAAAACCCCATAAATCACCGAATCAACAATCTGGTACGTATTTAGTCAACACAAGAGGAAAGGTGAGAGCTAATTCACTGACCCTTGTTTCATCATCAGCTCGTAAGACAAACAATGCCTGTTCGAAAACTGGCTACTAAGAAACACGGGGTATGATTCTTACGGGGATTCTTTGAAACACAGAGCAGAACGAGCCGGACCAAAACAGAAACGAAACCAAAGAACAGAATGGTGCAGGCTCCAAAGAAGGAACGATTCGAAGAGAAGAAGCATGTGGGCTTACAGACCTGAGCTGCATCCGATTCGACGGAAGGCTCTCCCACAACGGCGGTACTACTCGGGCTCGGCTTGTCGCAGCAATCCCCGCCCAGAAGCTCCTCCGCAGACAGGATGGGCACCGGCGGCGGCGGCCAAGCGGCCTCGGGCACGGCGCGCGCCGGCGCCGCCACGCACAGGTTGTAGGAGTAGGGCAAGGTGCCCTCGCAGAAGTCGGCCGGGAAGGCGGCGCCGGCCACCGAGAAGCGCTGCGCGTCCAGGCAGCGCAGCACGGCGGGCGGCCCGGCCCGGCGCAGGCGCGCCAGCACGGCCAGCGCCACGCTGAGCAGGAAGAGCGCCGAGAGCAGCGCCAGCGCCAGCACCAGGTAGAACTGCAGCTCGGCCGCCGGCGCCTCGGCGCCCGCCGCCCGCTCGCTCAGCTCCGGCAGCGCCTCCTGCAAGCTCTCGGCCAGCACCACGTGCAGCGTGGCCGTGGCCGACAGCGCCGGCTGCCCGTGGTCCTTCACCACGGCCACCACGCGCTGCTTGGCCGCGTCCCTCTCGGACACGGCGCGCGCCGTGCGCACCTCGCCGCTGTGCAGCCCCACGCGGAACAGCGCCGGCTCCGACGCCTGCACCAGCTCGTACGACAGCCACGCGTTGCGCCCCGCGTCCGCGTCCACCGCCACCACCTTCGCCACCAGGTACCCGGCCTCGGCTGAACGCGGAACCACCTCGAAAGGCGTCGGGGCCGATGCCGGGGCCACAGCACCCGCTCCCGGCGCCGCCGGCCAGAGCACGCGCGGCGCGTTGTCGTTGCGGTCGAGCACGAAGACGCGCACCGTGGCCGTGGAGCTGCGCGCCGGCGCGCCGCCGTCCTGTGCCCGCACGGCCACCGCGAACTCGCGGCACTGCTCGTAGTCGAACGAGCGCTGCGCGTACAGCGCGCCGCTCCGCGCCTCCACCGACACCAGCGGCGCCGCGCCCGCGCTGCCGCCCGCCAGCCAGTAGCTCACGCGCCCGTTGGCGCCCGCGTCCGCGTCCCGCGCCTGCACGCGCAGCACCAGCGCGCCCGCCGCGTTGTTCTCCCACACGTAGGCGCTGTACGCCTCCTCCTCGAACACCGGCGCGTTGTCGTTCACGTCCGACACCTCCAGCACCAGCTCCGTGCGGCTCGACAGCGCCGGCCTGCCCCGGTCCCGCGCCACCACCGTCACGCGCTGCTCGGACGCCTGCTCGCGGTCCAGCGCGCTCGCCGTCACCACCTTGTACGAGCCGCCCGACGACGCCACGATCGACAGCGGCGCCTCTCCCGACAGTTCGCACGACACCTGACCGTTCTCGCCTGAATCCGGGTCCTTCACATTCAGCAGGGCCACCACGGTGCCGGCTGGAGCGTCTTCGGGCACCGGGCTTGACAGCGAGAGAATGGTGATCTCGGGTGCGTTGTCGTTAACGTCTGTGACGTCTATCTGCACCTTACAGTGTGATACTAAACCCCCACCGTCCCTCGCCTCTAGGCCGAAGATATATTTACTCTTCTCCTCAAAATCGAGGGGAGCTAGCGTCCTGACCTCCCCGCTCTCGCTGTCGACAGCAAACAATTCGCTGACTGCATCTGGAGCGTTGCCGAATGAGTAGGTGACCTGCCCGTTGGTGCCCGCGTCTGCATCTGTTGCCCGCACACGCAACACCAGAGATCCCGCCAGGAGATTTTCCGCCACTCGCGCTTCGTAGATGTTTTTGCTGAACACGGGCGGATTGTCATTGGCGTCTGTCACGTTGACCCGAACCTGGACAGTCCCCGACCTCACGGGATCCCCACCATCTATTGCTGTCAACACCAGCTCAAAGAAGCTCTGCTTCTCTCTATCCAATGATCTCTCCAGCAGTAATTCCGGCTGCTTGCTTCCGTCTGGTGTCTCCTTTAAGGCCAGAGAGAAAGACGGATTGCTGGTGAGCTGGTAAGTCAGCAGCGAGTTGCTGCCCACGTCTGCATCTTGAGCTGTCTCCAGGGGAAAACGAGCACCGGGAAGAGTCCATTCCCCTATCTCGAGGTCCTGAGAAGCCTTCCTGAAGGCCGGGGAGTTGTCATTCACGTCCTCGATTGACACCTCGACGTGGAATATGTTCAGCGGGTTGTGCACCAGCACCTCGAAGCTGACAGAACAGGTCGCCGACTCACCGCACATCTCCTCCCGGTCCAGCCTCTCGTTCACGTACAGATTCCCGTTTTCCTCATTCACCGTGAAGTATTTCGGCTGCTTCTTGCCGGCAGACGCCACCCGCAGCTTGCGCGCCGGTAGCTCGTCGGCGCTGAGCCCCAGGTCCCGCGCCAGCGGCCCCACGAGCGAGCCTCTGCCCAGCTCCTCGGCGATGGAGTAGCGGACCCGCTCCGCCGCCGCCCGCCACCACATGCACAGCAGCACCGCGCACAGCAGCGCTCGCCCGCCGCCCGGCCCGCGCCTCTGCCGCCGCCTCACCGCCATTCTCTTGGCGCAGAGCTCGCCAAGCTCCTGCCTCTTGCCGCTGCCCTGCTTCCCTTCCAGTCGCTCTCGCCAGACAGCGCAGGGGCTGCCGCAGCACAGCCACGCCGCTCTGGCCGCCTCTCGCCGCTGCTGCTGCTGCCGCTGTGGCCGGCGCCGGGCGAGCGAGCAGCCTGCGGGGGCAGGACGCGGCTGCGGCGGCTTTGGGCGGCGGCGGCTCCAGCGCCGCTCGGCGGCGGCCAACAGCGGCACCCGGAGGCGCCGCGACGCCACTGCAGCCGCCGGATGGCCGCGCTCAAGGCGGCCCGGCTTTGGGAGGGGCTCTGCGGCTGCACCGGCTAGGGGGTCACCGCTCGACTACAAACAGCGAACGCTGGAACACTTGCTTGGTGTGACTCCAAAGGCATTAATAACTGAGATGCGCTGTTGGCTGCTTTTAGTCCCATGGAATAGTCATAAGTAAGTATTCGTGGCAGAACAGTATAAGGGACTCAGCTGGTTTAATAAAATCATTGTAGCAAGACAGGAGCAAGAAACGATATTATCGAAGTGATGACTTCGGGAGACTTTTTCTCTATGTCAGGTATCTTGAATTCTCTTTCCCTTACCTGGGCGAGATTATCCTGGAAAGAGGTCAGCCTAATGGAATGTTTAGATCTTTCTGCTAAGATTTATTAACATTTCTTACTTTTTACCTTTTTCATAAAAGTTCCTTCTTTTTCGTCTCCATACGTGAGAACCTGGCAGTCAGAAAGTGCAAAGCAATTTTTGAGTCTTTCAGAGGACCCAATAAAAGATCTTTTGTACTGGAATTTTATATATACTGTTCTATCTGATCAACACATGGTTCATTATTGCTGGATGACTGTCATTTACTTTCAGCAAAGGGAAACCAAGATCAAAGGGGGAAAATAGCACAGGCCTTCACACCAGACATGAAATCCAACCACTGCACCAAAAAAAAAAAACCCCACCAAAAAAAGGGCACACCTATTTCCCTGGTTCAAAACCAGTCTCTCAGCCTACTGGCAATGCATTCTAAATCGTTGGACACACCCAGCTTGGGCTGGGTATTTAGATAACACTCCTGAAACCACCAGAATGTATAAATTCATGTTTCCAGTTCTGTCTGATATAGTAGGTACACAGCAAAGGAAAGCATATTGTAACAAGTACACGGGCGTCACTGACAAACCACACACCCCAGCCACAATCAGTTCTTTGAACCATGAAAAAAATGAAAAACCTTGGAATCCCAGGTGAGGGCCTCAACTAACTACTAAGACAAATAGAAATTTGCACATTTCTTTTATCCATTTCAAACCATACCAAAGTAAACTCCTACTCTAGCCCTGTCTCCGGATAGACAGATTTCTCTCTGTCATCATACAACAAAAAAAGCAATTTTGAAGAAAAGCACTATTAAAAGGTGCTCTCACAACTTCTCATATTCCAAGGATCACAAAACAAATGCATGCACGCTGTTTTTCTGCTCATTGCAATAATTCCAAAAATTGTGAGATGTTGTAAAGGCTATAAGACATTGCCAGCTCAACTCGTGATGCAGTCATCAAAGTACCACTCAAAGGTTCAATCTTTGTCCAGCACATGGGTTCTTTGGAGGGCCTGTGACTCTCCTACTCTGGAAAAAAAGTTTCCACCTATGCCTAAGAATTACCATTCAGAGAAAACATAATGAAACAGAAAATCTAACTGTTGAACACACAGCCTGGCCCTTGGAGTCTAAATGATGAAATATCAAAAAATTAAGGCACCTGTAGAAAAATTCATGAAGGTCGTGATTAAACACTGGGAATCAACAAAACACATGCCTTGTTTCCAGCCTGAACTTCCCGCAAACAAGTCTCTCCACCAACACCTCACAGCTCACAGAATTATCACCGATATTCAAAATTGCCAGAGAGACTCCACCTAATGAAAATGTCCTCACACAGCTTCCCACTACAGTGGATAATGGCTGACTTCTCAACCTGTGTACCCGATAAGCATGAGGATTTCTTCCTGTAACAGTTTAAGAAAACACTTACTTATATAAAAACGAGCAAGATAAGAATTTTACACCTGCATGAAGGAAAGGACCAAAAAATACCCTCGAAGATGATGGCGCTAAATTAGGCACAGAGTTCCGGTACTAAGGAGGTGATGAATACAGATTTGGCTCCACCCAAAATTCCCTTTATGGCACTTGCCAGAAGTACCTAATAAAACCATTCGTCAAAAAAACCACAACAACCTGCAAACACACAGGAGGGAGCTCCATGGCTGTCCACACAGCTGGAGTAAGATCTCTGAGGGCAAACTGATCAGGGAAGAAGAAAATCACATTGCACGATGGTAGGGCTGGACCCTGAACAAGAAAACGAGCAAACAATGTCTCTCCTGTTTCAACAGAAATCCAAAACAGGCCACAGTACTCTTGTCTCCAGCCCTCCACAACGTACACGGTGTCCTCTGACCCTTATAATTTGAAAAAACATGTAATAAAAATCCCAGTTGCCTTGCCAAAATATCTTTAATATCCACCACCATCAGGCCATGTATATTTGTCAGGAAGGGGAGTTGCATTTCTCTCCAAGGTTCAACAGCCTGACATTTCAGATTATACCAACAGTAGTACGTACACGAGAAGGGTATCTAAGTGGTAAAACATCCACACAACACTCACACAGGAATTCACACCGAAGCCCATGGCCACAGTTCCTCAGTGTATATCATTGTACAGTAAAAAAAGGAAAACCCTAAGTACCACGACTGTGGGCTTCATATAACAACTAAGACAAACTGAATTTCTGACACCGTCTTTACATCTGGACTTTTCACATAAAGCCACAGCAAACTTTTTCTGCCCTGTCTGTGCACAGAGAGAATTTTTCACCCTACCCAAACACTATGCAACACTAAAGACACCTCTGCAGTCGAAAAACTACTGAAAGAAAAACGGCACACACAATCTCTCCTTATCTTAGAGCGATCATAGCCCTGATGCCCAAAAGAAACGTACACTACTAAAAAAAAAGTAAAATACTCACAAGTGCATAGGGGATAGGCAGCTCTGGTAACTACCCAGCCATCACAAAAACTGCTCTAAACCATATAAACTAATAACTGGACCATCGTCCTACTTCAGCAAATGGGAAACTTGGAAGGCACATGATTCACACACTTTAAAGGGATGTTAACAGTGGACCACTAAGCGTAGTTTCAAAAACCTTGAACATGCTCATGCATATGTGCTCTTGGTGAAAAACCATAACCCGTCCAAAAAATGTTAACCGCTTCCATTTAATGCAATACATTCACTGAGAATACGGCTTTTTTGACATGAACTACACCTCTCAGGGAAAAAAAACCCAACAAAACCAAAAACCAAGAAATTAAATGCAACTTCTTAACAACACAAAGAACAAAACTCCAAACAAGAACAATCTCCCTTTTCCTATCTTGTCGACTTTAAGGCTGAGTACAGATCCAAAGTCCACCTCCCGACAGAAAGAAGCACCAGCCACCAGCAAGAGAATGAACGAGGCGTTCCCTTCCTTCTCTGAAAATCTTCTTTACTCAAGACACAGACCAGGGCAAGAAAGTCCAGGGGGAACAGCAGAAAGAAGCGTCGCACACAGAATTTCGAGCCAGAAACTCACCGAAGGAGGGGCGGGATCTGCGGGGAGGCAGCCTGCAGGATCCTCCTCCCCGAGCAGCGGCGCGGGATCGTCGGGAGGCGGCCGGGCAGGGACCGGCAGGGTGTCGCAGCAGCTGGCGCCCGAGAAGCGCAGCTGGCTCTTGCGCGAGTCGGCCGTGAGCGACACCTCGTGCGAGTAGGACTGCAGGAAGGCGCGCACGCCGTCGATGCCCACGAAGTGCGAGACCGGCACGCCGCGCAAGGCGCCGCTGCTGGCCGCCAGCAGCTGCTGCCGACGCCAGCGGCGCAGGCGCAGCGCCAGCAGCAGCAGCAGGAAGGCCAGGAAGAGGCACGACACGGCGGCCACGGCCAGCACGAGCCAGCGCGTCAGGCTGCCGGCCGGCTCGCCCGGCGCCGCCGCCTCCTCGGCCGCGCTGCCCAGCTCGGCCAGCAGCTCGGCCACGCTCTCGGCCAGCACCACGGTGAGCGTGGCCGTGGCCGAGAGCGCCGGCCGCCCGTGGTCCTTCACCACCACCACCAGGCTCTGGCGCGCCGCGTCGCGGGCCAGCGGGAAGCGCGCCGTGCGCACCTCGCCGCTGTGCAGCCCCACGCGGAACAGCCCCGGCTCCGTCGCCTTGGCCAGCTCGTACGACAGCCACGCGTTCTGACCCGCGTCCGCGTCCACCGCCACCACCTTGGCCACCAGCGCGCCGGGCTCCGACGAGCGCGGCGCCAGCTCCACGCCCGACCACGCCGCGCCCGACACCGACCCCGCCCGCGCCGGCGGAGGCGGCGGCGGGTACAGCACCTGCGGCGCGTTGTCGTTCTCGTCCACGATCAGCAGCCGCACCGACACGTTGCTGCTCAGCGCCGGCGCGCCGCCGTCCTCCGCACGCACCCACAGCGCCAGCTCGCGCACCTCCTCGTAGTCGAAGGAGCGCAGCGCGTACAGCGCGCCCGTCTCCGCCTGCACCGACACGTACGACGACAGCGGCGCGCCCCGCACCCGCCCCTCCGACAGCCGGTAGCGCACGCGCGCGTTCTGCCCCCAGTCCGCGTCCGTCGCCAGCACCGTCAGCACCAGCGCGCCCGCCGCGTTGTTCTCCGCCACACGAGCGCTGTAGCGCTCCTGAGCGAACACCGGCGCGTTGTCGTTCACGTCCAACACCCGCAGCGACAGCACGGCGCTGTTCTGCAGCGGCGGCGACCCGCCGTCGGCCGCCCGCACCGTCACGTTATACTCCGACACCTGCTCTCGGTCCAGCTCTCTCGCAGTCACCACACTGTAGTAGTTACCGTGTGAGCTCTGCAGCCGGAACGGGATGTCCCCGTCCAGCGAGCAGCGCACATCCCCATTCGCTCCTGAGTCCCGGTCCTCCACATGCAGCAAGGCTACAACTGTCCCCGATGGCGCGTCCTCAGAGATTTCGCTAATTGCTGACCGCACAGAAATCTCTGGCACGTTATCGTTGACGTCTGTGACAGAGATCGTGACTTTGCTCGTATCAAAAAGTCCTCCACCATCATGTGCCTGCACCTCCAGTTCGTAGGAAGCGCCTTCCTCGAAGTCCAGGCTTCTCAAAAGGGTGACGTCTCCAGTCTCAGAGTCCAGATGGAAAATATCCGATGCCATGTCCGACACTTTTTTCAACGAGTATTTCACGTGCCCGTTCTGCCCCTCGTCAGCGTCCGTGGCCGTGACGGTGACGAGAACGGAACCCACGGGCACGTTCTCGGACACACGCACCGAGTACTCCGACTGGCTGAACACGGGCGCGTTGTCGTTCGCATCCACCACCGTCACGCGAATCCGAGCCGTGCCCGTCAGCGCCGGATCGCCGCCGTCACTCGCCCTCAGCACCAGCTCGTGAAACGCCGCCTCCTCCCGGTCCAGCGCCTTGGCCAGCACCAGCTCGGGACGTTGATCGCCTCCGGGGCCTGACTGCACGGCCAGCGAGAAGTGCTCGTCGCCGCTCAGCTCGTAGCTCTGCAGGGAATTCCGTCCCGAGTCCGGGTCATGAGCCTCGGCTAGGGAAAGCGCGACCCCGGGGCTGTCATCTCGCTAATTCTAAGTTCTATTTCTGCCTGTCGAAAGCTGGGCGCGTTGTCATTAATGTCGGTGATTTCCACTTCGATTTCATAAAATTTCATTTCTCCCTCCACTATCAGCTCACAGCGCAGCACGCATTTCTCCACCAGCCGGCACAGCTGCTCTCTGTCGATCCTCTCAGCCGTCACTAAATGTCCCGTCTTCCCGTGCAGAGCGAAATACCGTGTCCTACCTTCAGAAACAATGCGGACACCGCGGTCTCGGAGCTCCGGCAGCTGCAGCCCCAGGTCTTTGACTACGTCGCCCACGAACGAGCCCTTGGGCATCTCCTCGGGCACCGAGTAGCGCAGCTGCCCCCACGCCGCCTCCCACGCAGCCAGCAGGACGGCCCAGAGCAGAGCTCGCTGCCGCCGGCCCCAGCGCCTCCCCGCCGCGTTCATCTCAGCCGCGGCACCGCCGCCACCGCAACACCTCCTGCAGCTTCCCACCACCGACTAGGGATCCGAGCTCCTACACCGAGCTTCTTCCGCCGTTCCCTCCGCCTCGTTCCGCAGCACGGTTCGGCAGAGCAGGGACGATCGCTCACCACCCGGCCGCCGATCCTGTCAAGTAGCGAGCGAGTGATCGAGCGGGTCCGCAGCGGGCGGGGCTGCAGCGCTCCGATTTTCCTTTCACTCATCTCGGTCAACAGCGGCGCCCGCAGCCTCCTCCCGGCACTGCAGGCACCGAGCTCTGCTCGTCCTGCCTTTCCCACACGCAGCTCGCCGGTGCGGCACAGTAGCTTTTTGTCCTTCTGATCTCTGATCCTCCAGCTGATGACAACCAGGCAGAAGCAACACGCCTCTCGTGGTCATGGTATTTCCTCCACACGGGAAAATGTATTTGGTGATATCGTGGTGGTATAAGGTGGATATAAATCTCTCTTAATATGATGTGTGGAGTACCACGAGTTTTATTGCAGAAGTCTAGAAGCACAAACTCCCCTACCGTCTGCAAATTTTTTAAACTCGTGCTGGAAGAACCCTTTCCTAAGCCTTTCAACGGATCAAAACAGTGTTACGGTGTAGGGGAAATACTCGTGAACAGTTGCACTGCTCACAGAATCCGGCAGCGAAGGGGCAGACCTTCTAACTTTTCACCTGCACATCGGAGACTTCTCTGAAAAAGTGCGCATTACTTCCCATTTTATAGCTACGATTTCCGAATTTTTCATTACAACCTTCCTTAGCACAGACCACACAGTGCTTACTCTGAGGACTTAGTCATAGAGGATTTTTGAGATCCTAATTTCACCCGACTCAGTAGAGTAAGCATTTCTACAGCATCCATGACTCAAAAGATGGAAACAAACACACAGAAGTGAAACTTCCATATTCATGGAACATGCGACTTCCCTTTGGGAGTAAAATGCCGAAACACCATTAAGAATCAGCTGAAAGTTGGACAACATAGCTACGAGGAGAAACTATCGGGAAGGAAATCTCTCTAAACCAAGCTCGTCATCAACATCTCATTCTACACAATAAGGAACCGACTCTGTCTTACTATCACAAAGCATTTCAAAAACCTTTTTTTTTTTTTTTTGAAGAAAATTATTTATCCGAGCCAGAATATGAGATGAATGAAGAGCGCTTCAAAGCACATTTTATGCACCAGAAGTAGAACTGCAAGAACTTTCCATTGACAATACATGTCTTAAAGCTGATGAAGCTGTAAGTGACATTTCTGAAGGCTATAAGGAAAAACAAAAGACTAGAAATGAGACTACTTTATGCGCTCATGGAAAACATAGACGGGCACTTACAGACGCAGAAAATAAAAAAAACCACTGCTCATGAGCCAACTGCCTCCAGAACGCCATTCAGGAAAAGTTCAGAAAGAAAGAGGGTGGGGACTTACACACCTGTGGTGCCTCAGATTCGGCGGAAGGCTCTCCCACAACAGCAGTACTACTCGGGCTAGGCTTGTCGCAGCAATCCCCGCCCAGAAGCTCCTCCGCCGACAGGATGGGCACCGGTGGCGGCGGCGGCGGCCAAGCGGCCTCGGGCACGGCGCGCGCCGGCGCCGCCACGCACAGGTTGTAGGAGTAGGGCAAGGTGCCCTCGCAGAAGTCGGCCGGGAAGGCGGCGCCGGCCACCGAGAAGCGCTGCGCGCCCAGGCAGCGCAGCACGGCGGGCGGCCCGGCCCGGCGCACGCGCGCCAGCGCGGCCAGCGCCACGCTGAGCAGGAAGAGCGCCGAGAGCAGCGCCAGCGCCAGCACCAGGTAGAACTGCAGCTCGGCCGCCGGCGCCTCGGCGCCCGCCGCCCGCTCGCTCAGCTCCGGCAGCGCCTCCTGCAAGCTCTCGGCCAGCACCACGTGCAGCGTGGCCGTGGCCGACAGCGCCGGCTGCCCGTGGTCCTTCACCACGGCCACCACGCGCTGCTTGGCCGCGTCCCTCTCGGACACGGCGCGCGCCGTGCGCACCTCGCCGCTGTGCAGCCCCACGCGGAACAGCGCCGGCTCCGACGCCTGCACCAGCTCGTACGACAGCCACGCGTTGCGCCCCGCGTCCGCGTCCACCGCCACCACCTTCGCCACCAGGTACCCGGCCTCGGCTGAACGCGGAACCACCTCGAAAGGCGTCGGGGCCCCTCCCGGGGCCTCTCCGGGGCCCGGCGCCGCCGGCCAGAGCACGCGCGGCGCGTTGTCGTTGCGGTCGAGCACGAAGACGCGCACCGTGGCCGTGGAGCTGCGCGCCGGCGCGCCGCCGTCCTGTGCCCGCACGGCCACCGCGAACTCGCGGCACTGCTCGTAGTCGAACGAGCGCTGCGCGTACAGCGCGCCGCTCCGCGCCTCCACCGACACCAGCGGCGCCGCGCCCGCCGCGCCCGCGCTGCCGCCCGCCAGCCAGTAGCTCACGCGCCCGTTGGCGCCCGCGTCCGCGTCCCGCGCCTGCACGCGCAGCACCAGCGCGCCCGCCGCGTTGTTCTCCCACACGTAGGCGCTGTACGCCTCCTCCTCGAACACCGGCGCGTTGTCGTTCACGTCCGACACCTCCAGCACCAGCTCCGTGCGGCTCGACAGCGCCGGCCTGCCCCGGTCCCGCGCCACCACCGTCACGCGCTGCTCGGACGCCTGCTCGCGGTCCAGCGCGCTCGCCGTCACCACCTTGTACGAGCCGCCCGACGACGCCACGATCGACAGCGGCGCCTCTCCCGACAGCTCGCACGACACCTGACCGTTCTCGCCTGAATCCGGGTCCTTCACATTCAGCAGGGCCACCACGGTGCCGGCTGGAGCGTCTTCGGGCACCGGGCTTGACAGCGACAGAATCGTGATCTCGGGCGCGTTGTCGTTCACGTCCAGCACCTCCACCACCACTTTGCACTGCGCCACCAGACCACCACCGTCCCTCGCCTCCACCAGCAATGTGTATCCTTGCGTGTCCTCGAAGTCCAAAACCTCCTTCAGCGTAATCGTCCCGCTCTCCGAGTCCACCATGAACTTCTGAACTACCTTGGCAGGCATTTTCCCGAAGCCGTAGCTGATGCGTGCATTGTTGCCGGTGTCGGCGTCGGAGGCGGTGACGTTTAACACTATAGACCCCGGAGTTGCGTCCTCGCGCAATCTCGCACGGTATCGGTCCTGCGAGAAGACGGGTGGGTTGTCATTTAAGTCCGTCACGTTTATGCGAATCTTGATCGTTCCGGATCTAACTGGATCCCCGTCATCCAGTGCCGTAAGAACCAGCTCATAGGAGCTCTGCTTCTCCCTGTCCAACGCTCTCTCCAACACTAGTTCCGGCTGATTGCCTCCGTCGGGACTCTCCTTCATGACCAGAGAAAAGGACGGGTTGCTGGTGAGTTGGTAAGTCAGCAGCGAGTTGCTTCCCGAGTCAGCGTCTTGGGCCATCTCCAGGGGAAAACGAGCACCGGGAGGAGTCCATTCACCTATATCAAGATCCAGAGCAGCATTGCTGAAGACTGGAGAGTTGTCATTCACGTCCTCGATGGACACCTCGACGTGGAAAACGTTCAGCGGGTTGTGCACCAGCGCCTCGAAGCTGACGGAGCAGGTCGCCGAATCGCCGCACATCTCCTCCCGGTCCATCTTCTCGTTCACGTACAGATTCCCGTTTTCCTCATTCACCGTGAAGTATTTCGGCTGCTTCTTGCCGGCAGACGCCACCCGCAGCTTGCGCGCCGGCAGCTCGTCGGCGCTGAGCCCCAGGTCCCGCGCCAGCGGCCCCACGAGCGAGCCTCTGCCCAGCTCCTCGGCGATGGAGTAGCGGACCCGCTCCGCCGCCGCCCGCCAGCACACGCACAGCAGCACCGCGCACAGCAGCGCTCGCCCGCCGCCCGGCCCGCGCCTCTGCCGCCGCCTCACCGCCATTCTCTTGTTGCAGCGCTCGCCGAGCTCCTGCCTCCTGCCGCTGCCTTGTCTCCCTTCCAGCCGCTCTCGCCAGACAGCGCAGGGGCCGCCGCAGCACAGACACGCCGCTCTGGCCGCCTCTCGCCGCCGCTGCTGCTGCCGCTGTGGCCGGCGCCGGGCGAGCGAGCAGCCTGCGGAGGGCAGGACGCGGCTGCGGCGGCTTTGGGCGGCGGCGGCTCCAGCGCCGCTCGGCGGCGGCCAACAGCGGCACCCGGAGGCGCCGCGACGCCACTGCAGCCGCCGGATGGCCGCGCTCAAGGGGGCTCGGCTTTGGGCGGGGCTCTGCGGCTGCACCGCCTAGGGCGTCTTTCCTGGACTGCAGACAGCGAGCCCATAAGCTCTTGGTCGGTGGCACTCCAAAGGCGTTTTTAAATGAGGTTCTCTGTTGGGTGCTCTCATGTCGTCTCCTTAATTCACACTGAATTGTCATAAGTATATATTCATGGCAGAGCAATACGGATAAGAACTCAGCTGTTCTTAATGAAATCATGATACAACTGTAAGAGCAAGAACCGATATTACAGAAAGGGACGACTTTGTGAGCCTTTTACCGCTCCATCAGGTATCTTACATGGGAACAATAACCTGAGAAAGAGATCAGCCTAAAGAAATTTTATCACTGTGTGTGCTAAGATAGCAGAATAACAATATTTTATTTCTGATTCATGAAAGTTCCTTCTTTGGCCTCCCCATGTTTGAGTGGCTGGCAATGGGAAAATGCAAAGGCACTTTGAGTCTTTCATAGAACCAATTAAACACGTTTTGCTCAGTAATTTTAAAGCGTTCACACATGCAACATGCCACATGGCTGTCATTGTCTTTCAGAACAGGGAAGCCAGGATCACAGAGGAAAAATGGCACAGGCCTTGATACCAGAAAAAAACTCACTACTGCCCCAACAAAACCACTTTAGCACACCTACTTTCTCGGCTCTAATGCAATCTCTCAATCTCCTCACTCTGCATTCTATCTTTACATCTTTTGGACTTTTCAAATAAAATCACAGCAAACCTTTTCATCTCCCCTGTCTCTGCACAGAGAGAAATTTTCACCCTGCCCAAACACTATGCAACAGGATAGCTACCTTTGCAGTCAGACACTACTACTGAAAGAAAGCGGCACACACATCTTCTCCTCCTCTGAAAATGATCACACTACACGTGCCACTAAGAAATGGACACTATTAAGAAAAAAAATACTCTCAAGTGCATGAGCACTTGAAAATGACCCAGTCATCACTGGGTCAGCTCAAAGAAACCATCATCCTACTTCAGCACATGGGTAATTCAGAGAGTGTATGACTCTAAAACTTTGAAGTTTACATAAATGCACAAATGCCATTTACAGGAAATATATAGCAATAATAGGGAAGACGCCTGATGAACCGACAGCTTGGTCTATTGGATTCTGAGAAGTGTGATGTCAAAACTAAAACATCCTTAGAAGGTTATCAATTAACGCTAGGAACTGACAAAACACCTGCCTTCTGTCTCCACCAGAACCTCCTCACATACAGCAACCAACGATTCTGCTCAAATCCTTCACAGTTCACATAATTCTCATTCCGATCCTCGCCATTTGTGGCTGGACTACACCTATAGGAAAGTTGCATAGACGATTTCTCTTTAGGGGACAATATTTGATTTCACACCACGGGCATTTGACATGTAAGAACATTTCTGCCAGTGATATCTGAAGGGAACACTTCTCTGAAAATCTCTTTATAACTGTAAAAATGAAAGGCATGTGGGGGAGAGTCAGATAAATGCAATACATCTGATCTTCCACACATTTTCTGATAAAAAGGCCACCCTTCAGATCATAACAATGAGTGAGGTAAGAATTTGAAAGCTGCAGAAAAGAAAGGATCACAAATTACTCTTCTATATAATATCACTTATGATAGGTACATAATTCTGTATGAAGTAATCTGGTGTGAAGTAAGGAATGAATACTCAGTTTCCTCCTCCCAAATAATATATGATGATATAGCCATAAGTTCCTAATTATGTAATTATGATGATTTCTTAAAGTCATCACGGCAATCTGCAGACACACAGGAAGAACCTTCCCATACTCCAAAATCAGATTTCTTAACCCCTCCTCTAGCCAAAAGTCTTCGAGAAAAGTCTAAAAATCACGTTATCATTTCTCTTCATCGTGAATAACTGTCCAACCAAGAACTTCAGACACCTCTGCCATTTCGTTCAGCATCCTTTTACACGTAGTCGCTACAGACTTGCCCAAACAGCCACAACAGTCACCATTTTCTTTCACATTCATAGCAAGCAGACAGACAGACAGACATCACCAAAGAATCACATGTTTCCTGGTCTATTCCTTCACCAGGAGCCCAAATGTCAAGGTATGGGCAAATAATAAAACATTTCTGCATTGTCGCGAAGACACAGACAGGCCGAGAAGAATAGGATCAAAATCCAGCGATGTTACACACAGGGCCACTAAGTGCGGTTTCAAAAGAATCTCAACCTGATCATGCACAGGTGCTGTCCGGGAAACACCTGGCCCTGCAAACAATATAAACTCCATTTACATATAACGCAACACATCCCTTGAGAATGTATGTAATGCTGACAGGAATTACATCTCCTCAAGGGACACAAGGGTAATCTAAATGATGATGGATGAAAACACAAGGCCCAGAAAGAATCAACCTCCAGCCCAAAGCAACCTCCCTTCTCCTGCCTCTCCCACCACCTTCAAAGGCTGAGCACAGACCCAAAGTCTACTGCACGGCAGCCAAGGAGCAATAGTCCACAGCGCGTCGCTAGAGAGCCATTGCCTTCCGTGTAAGAGAACTGGGCATGGACGGAATGCAAAGACATCTCCTACCGACCTCCATTACGTATCATAGAGACACATAAAAGCTGAGAAGAGCAGAAACGATGAAAAGGTGAACTTACACACCAAGCTGTCAACATTACAGTAGAAAGAGTCTCACCCTAAGACACACACAGACCTGAAAATAACGCAAACTACAATTTGCTAATAACGAAACATAGCCATTCAGAAGAACTAACTACTGAAATGAAACACTTGTATTACAAGTAAGGGCAACGAAAGGAATTGGCGCGTCTTGAAAACCACGAAGCTCCACTCGAACTTCGAGATGCCATTAACCTCACTACACCTGCGATCTCAGCCACTTGGAAGGAGGAGTGCAGACCCCATGTCCACGTCCTCGCAGCAAGAGGAGCCAGACCACAGCGCATCAATAAACGAACATCTGCTATCCTTGTCAGCAACTTTCATTAGAACACAGGAAAAGGAAGGGGAAGGACAGCAGAGCAGTAGACGGAAGCATCGAGGAGACACTCTGAGGAACTCACCGAGGGAGGGGAGGGATCCGCGGGTGGAGCGCCGGCAGGGTCCTCCTCCCCGAGCAGAGGCGCGGGCTCGTCGGGAGGCGGCCGGGCAGGAACCGGCAGGGTGTCACAGCTGCTGGCGCCCGAGAAGCGCAGCTGGCTCTTGCGCGAGTCGGCCGTGAGCGACACCTCGTGCGAGTAGGACTGCAGGAAGGCGCGCACGCCGTCGATGCCCACGAAGTGCGAGACCGGCACGCCGCGCAAGGCGCCGCTGCTGGCCGCCAGCAGCTGCTGGCGACGCCAGCGGCGCAGGCGCAGCGCCAGCAGCAGCAGCAGGAAGGCCAGGAAGAGGCACGAGACGGCGGCCACGGCCAGCACGAGCCAGCGCGTCAGGCTGCCGGCCGGCTCGCCCGGCGCCGCCGCCTCCTCGGCCGCGCTGCCCAGCTCGGCCAGCAGCTCGGCCACGCTCTCGGCCAGCACCACGGTGAGCGTGGCCGTGGCCGAGAGCGCCGGCCGCCCGTGGTCCTTCACCACCACCACCAGGCTCTGGCGCGCCGCGTCGCGGGCCAGCGGGAAGCGCGCCGTGCGCACCTCGCCGCTGTGCAGCCCCACGCGGAACAGCCCCGGCTCCGTCGCCTTGGCCAGCTCGTACGACAGCCACGCGTTCTGACCCGCGTCCGCGTCCACCGCCACCACCTTGGCCACCAGCGCGCCGGGCTCCGACGAGCGCGGCGCCAGCTCCACGCCCGACCACGCCGCGCCCGACACCGACCCCGCCCGCGCCGGCGGAGGCGGCGGCGGGTACAGCACCTGCGGCGCGTTGTCGTTCTCGTCCACGATCAGCAGCCGCACCGACACGTTGCTGCTCAGCGCCGGCGCGCCGCCGTCCTCCGCACGCACCCACAGCGCCAGCTCGCGCACCTCCTCGTAGTCGAAGGAGCGCAGCGCGTACAGCGCGCCCGTCTCCGCCTGCACCGACACGTACGACGACAGCGGCGCGCCCCGCACCCGCCCCTCCGACAGCCGGTAGCGCACGCGCGCGTTCTGCCCCCAGTCCGCGTCCGTCGCAAGCACCGTCAGCACCAGCGCGCCCGCCGCGTTGTTCTCCGCCACACGCGCGCTGTAGCGCTCCTGCGCGAACACCGGCGCGTTGTCGTTCACGTCCAGCACCCGCAGCGACAGCACGGCGCTGCTCTGCAGCGGCGGCGACCCGCCGTCGGCCACCCGCACCGTCACGTTGTACTCCGACACCTGCTCACGGTCCAGCTCTCTCGCTGTCACCACGCTGTAGTAGCTGCCGTGTGAGCTCTGCAGCCGGAACGGGACGTCCCCGTCGAGTGAGCAGCGCACCTCGCCATTCGGCCCCGGAGTCCCGATCATGGACGTGCAGCAGGGCTACCACCGTCCCGGATGGTGCGTCCTCCAGATATCTCACTCAGTGCCGACGATACGGTCACCTCGGGTGCGTTGTCGTTGACGTCTATCACGGTGATAGTGAGTTTCGCTGTGTCGAATAGGCCTCCACCATCATGTGCCTGCACCTCCAGTTCATAGGAGTCTCCTTCCTCGAAGTCCAGGCTTCTCAATAGCGTGATCGCTCCTCTGTCGGCGTCCAGCCGAAATATCTTCGAGGCTCGTTCTGTTATTTTCTTCAACGAGTATTTCACGATGCCCGTTTAGACCCTCGTCGGCATCAGTGGCCGTGACGGTGACGAGCACAGAGCCCACGGGCACGTCCTCGGGCACACGCACCATGTACTCCGACTGGCTGAACACAGGAGTGTTGTCGTTCGCATCCACCACCGTCACGCGAATCCGAGCCGTGCCCGTCAGCGCCGGATCGCCGCCGTCACTCGCCCTCAGCACCAGCTCGTGGAACGCCGCCTCCTCCCGATCCAGCGCCTTGGCCAGCACCAGCTCGGGACGCTGATCGCCTCCGGGACCTGCCTGCACGGCCAGCGAGAAGTGCTCGTCGCCGCTCAGCTCGTAGCTCTGCAGGGAATTCTGGCCTGAGTCCGGATCGTGAGCCTCAGCCAGGGGAAACCGCGACCCCGGAGCTGTCGTCTCACTCATTCTAAGTTCTATTTCTTCCTCTCGGAAGCTCGGAGCATTATCGTTAATGTCCGTGACTTCCACCTCGATTTCATAAAACTTCATTTCCTTCTCCAACTATCAGCTCACAGCGCAGCACGCATTGCTGCACACGCTCGCACAGCTGCTCTCTGTCGATCCTCTCTGCCGTCACTAAATGTCCCGTCTTCCCGTGCAGACCGAAGTATTGCGTCCTACCCTTGTCCAAGACGCGGACGTCTGCGGCCGTGGATCGCCGGCAGCTGCAGCCCCAGGTCCTTGGCCACGTCGCCCACGAACGAGCCCTTGGGCATCTCCTCGGGCACCGAGTAGCGCAGCTGCCCCCACGCCGCCTCCCACGCCGCCAGCAGGACGGCCCAGAGCAGAGCTCGCTGCCGCCAGCCCCAGCGCCTCCGCGCCGTACACATCTCCGCCGCGGCACCGCCAGCACCGAGGCCAGCTGTTTCCCGCCTCCGACTACCGCTCCGTCTCCCTGTTCAGCTCCGGTTCGCCACTCCCAGTCTGCCGGTGGCCCTTCCGTGTCGTTGCAGGACGGGTCCGTACCGCGGGGTCGCTCGCCGACCGCCCGCCGCCGATCCTGACAAGGAATAACCGATCGAGCCGTTCCGCAGCGGGCGGGGCTGCTGCGCTCCGATCTTCCTCTCGCTCCTCTCGGTCAACAGCGGCGCCCGCAGCCTCCTCCCGGCACTGCAGGCACCGAGCGCTGCCGAGCGCTGTCGCCCTGCTTTGCCCACGGGCAAATTTCTCAGGCGGAAAAGTCGTCAAGGAGACGCAGTGTATAGTCCAGCGGGACTATCGCTGTCATTTCTGAAGCCGCCTTCCACCAAAGTATGCGATAGAACACAGCTGAACTTTCTTTAGGGAGGAACACATATGTTCCATTTCAAGAAGAGCAGCGAAACCAACATTAACCAATGGGTTAATTAAGCAGCCACCCAAGTCCCAGTGCTTCGCTTCGGCAAAGATGGATCAGGACAGAGAAACACAGATTCCGTTTTCCTGATACCATCATGTAGAATTAGCAGATCTTTTTTTATGGAATAAGGAACCGCATGGAACGTCAGTAAATCCTCACATTTCAGACAACCCAGGCTTTGTAGACAAAATTTCCCCACTGAACCTGAACGCACGATCAGCCAAAATAAGGCCTGTTAACATACCTGAATAATCTTGGAAAGCACAGTTGAACGAAAAACCCTCACCAACACTAAGATTCATTTTTTTTGTTCACGGAAACTGCCCCTTATCCAACTACCTTCCCCCAAAAGAATGAGGGTACATTGAAGGGTGGAGGAGAATTAATTATGAAGGAATGACCTCTCACTTCTCTACTCAGTGATCCACTTGTCCATTTTCTTGTGGACTGCAACACCAAAAGAGAAGTAAATAAAGACCTTTTTTCTAAGAGAAAAGTCTAAAGACCTTTTACCCAGGCGCGAATCGAGACAGTGAAGTCAGAAAACAAGAACCCGAAACTTCGAACAAATAGTTCTACAAACAGAAAATCTGCCTTCACCATTGGAAACGCTCAGCATTTCAGACCAGTATCGAAGACAAAGTCCTTTAGGTGAACCTCAACATGTCATGAGGAAAAACCTGCCGTCTAAACCTGCCTGCAGTGAGTGGAAAATAAAGGAAAGGAAACTCTAACTCAGAGCACCACAACTCCTGTAAGATTTTACACACGCGAGGCTAAAAGTTAAGACACATTCCACTGAGCCAAAAAGTATGACAGCCGACGAGACCAGAAGTGCCCGTTCGCACCGCCGGCTTTTAAGAGACAGGGGACAGGATTCTTATACAGGGCTTCAATTAAACACAGACCAGAAGGAGCCGGACCAAAAGAGAAACGAAGCCGAAGAAAAGACCACCGCACGCGCTTAGGAAAGGCACAGGATAAAAGAGTATGAGGGTTTAACAGACCTGAGCTGAGTCCGAGTCAGCGAGGCGGCTCTGCCACAACGGCGGTACTACTCGGGCTCGGCTTGTCGCAGCAATCCCCGCCCAGAAGCTCCTCCGCAGACAGGATGGGCACCGGCGGCGGCGGCGGCCAAGCGGCCTCGGGCACGGCGCGCGCCGGCGCCGCCACGCACAGGTTGTAGGAGTAGGGCAAGGTGCCCTCGCAGAAGTCGGCCGGGAAGGCGGCGCCGGCCACCGAGAAGCGCTGCGCGCCCAGGCAGCGCAGCACGGCGGGCGGCCCGGCCCGGCGCAGGCGCGCCAGCACGGCCAGCGCCACGCTGAGCAGGAAGAGCGCCGAGAGCAGCGCCAGCGCCAGCACCAGGTAGAACTGCAGCTCGGCCGCCGGCGCCTCGGCGCCCGCCGCCCGCTCGCTCAGCTCCGGCAGCGCCTCCTGCAAGCTCTCGGCCAGCACCACGTGCAGCGTGGCCGTGGCCGACAGCGCCGGCTGCCCGTGGTCCTTCACCACGGCCACCACGCGCTGCTTGGCCGCGTCCCTCTCGGACACGGCGCGCGCCGTGCGCACCTCGCCGCTGTGCAGCCCCACGCGGAACAGCGCCGGCTCCGACGCCTGCACCAGCTCGTACGACAGCCACGCGTTGCGCCCCGCGTCCGCGTCCACCGCCACCACCTTCGCCACCAGGTACCCGGCCTCGGCAGAACGCGGAACCACCTCGAAAGGCGTCGGGGCCCCTCCCGGGGCCTCTCCGGGGCCCGGCGCCGCCGGCCAGAGCACCCGCGGCGCGTTGTCGTTGCGGTCGAGCACGAAGACGCGCACCGTGGCCGTGGAGCTGCGCGCCGGCGCGCCGCCGTCCTGCGCCCGCACGGCCACCGCGAACTCGCGGCACTGCTCGTAGTCGAAGGAGCGCTGCGCGTACAGCGCGCCGCTCCGCGCCTCCACCGACACCAGCGGCGCCGCGCCCGCCGCGCCCGCGCTGCCGCCCGCCAGCCAGTAGCTCACGCGCCCGTTGGCGCCCGCGTCCGCGTCCCGCGCCTGCACGCGCAGCACCAGCGCGCCCGCCGCGTTGTTCTCCCACACGTAGGCGCTGTACGCCTCCTCCTCGAACACCGGCGCGTTGTCGTTCACGTCCGACACCTCCAGCACCAGCTCCGTGCGGCTCGACAGCGCCGGCCTGCCCCGGTCCCGCGCCACCACCGTCACGCGCTGCTCGGACGCCTGCTCGCGGTCCAGCGCGCTCGCCGTCACCACCTTGTACGAGCCGCCCGACGACGCCACGATCGACAGCGGCGCCTCTCCCGACAGCTCGCACGACACCTGACCGTTCTCGCCGGAGTCCGGGTCCTC
Organism: Entomyzon cyanotis; assembly: GCA_024500445.1. Classification (NCBI taxonomy): domain Eukaryota; kingdom Metazoa; phylum Chordata; class Aves; order Passeriformes; family Meliphagidae; genus Entomyzon; species Entomyzon cyanotis. The sequence continues at coordinate 2,460,252 of JAKEPQ010000735.1, forward strand.
ACGTTCAGCAGGGCCACCACGGTGCCGACTGGCGCGTCCTCGGGCATTGGGCTCGAGAGGGACAGAATCGTGATCTCGGGTGCGTTGTCATTCTCGTCCGTGATATCTATGTGCAGCCACGCAGTGGCCGGTAAGCCCTCCCCCGTCCGTCGCCTCCAAGCCAAAAACGTATTTTTTTTCCTCTTCGAAATCGAGATGACCCTCCGTTCTTATCTCGCCGCTCTCGCTGTCAATAGCGAACAAGAAGAGGACATCGTCCGGGACGTTGCCGAAGGAGTAGGAGACCTGCCCGTTAGTGCCCGCGTCCGCATCTGTCGCCCTCACACGCAGCACCAGCGATCCCGCTGGAAGATTCTCCGCTACTCGCGTCTCGTAGACACCTTTGCTGAACACGGGCGGATTGTCATTTAAGTCCGTCACATTGACTCGAACCTGGACAGACCCAGACCTCGCGGGATCCCCACTGTCCGTTGCTGTCAGCACCAGCTCAAAGGAGCTCTGCTTCTCTCGGTCCAATGCTCTCTCCAAGCACTAATTCCGGCTGCTTTTTTCCATCCGGGCTCTCCTTCATCGACAGCGAGAAGGACGGGTTGCTGGTCAGCTGGTAAGTCAGCAGAGAGTTGCTGCCCACGTCCGCGTCTCGGGCCATGTCCAGAGGAAAATGAGCACCGGGAGGCGTCCATTCACCGATCTCCAGGTCCAGAGCAGCTTTCCTGAAGACTGGAGAGTTGTCATTCACGTCCTCGATGGACACCTCGACGTGGAAGATGTTCAGCGGGTTGTGCACCAGCGCCTCGAAGCTGACTGTGCAGGACGCCGACTCACGGCACATCTCCTCCCGGTCCAGTCTCTCATTCACGTACAAGTTCCCGTTTTCCTCATTCACCGTGAAGTATTTCAGCTGCTTCTTGCCCGCAGACGCCACCCGCAGCTTGCGCACCGGCAGCTCGTCAGCGCTGAGCCCCAGGTCCCGCGCCAGCGGCCCCACGAGCGAGCCTCTGCCCAGCTCCTCGGCGATGGAGTAGCGGACCCGCTCCGCCGCCGCTCGCCACCACACGCACAGCAGCACCGCGCACAGCAGCGCTCGCCCGCTGCCCGGCCCGCGCCTCTGCCGCCGCCTCACCGCCATTCTCTTTGCGCAGAGCTCGCCAAGCTCCTGCCTCCTGCCGCTGTCCTGCCTCCCTTCCAGCCGCTCTCGCCAGCCGGCGCAGGGGCCGCCGCAGCACAGCCACGCCGCTCTGGCCTCCTCGGACGCCGCTGCTGCCCGCAAGCTGCTCGGCTCCTCTCGCCGTTGCTGCTGCCGCTGTGGCCGGCGCCGGGCGAGCGAGCAGCCTGCGGGGGCAGGACGCGGCTGCGGCGGCTTTGGGCGGCGGCGGCTCCAGCGCCGCTCGGCGGCGGCCAACAGCGGCACCCGGAGGCGCCGCGACGCCACTGCAGCCGCCGGATGGCCGCGCTCAAGGGGGCTCGGCTTTGGGCGGGGCTCAGCGGCTGCACCGCCTAGGGCGTTTTCTCTTCTCATTCGCAAACACCAAGCGCTGAAGGACTTGTCTGGTGTTGATTTACCTGCCACTGTTTAACCTGTCAAATAAGTGATGCTAAAACAAAGGCTGATAGATCTATGCCAAGAGAACAGGACAATATTTGCCCTTTTGTTCGTGAGACACAGAATTTCTTTCTTTTGCATCTCCATACTGGAACGTTTGAAAATGGCAAATTGCAAAGCTACACTGAGATTTCATAGAACCAAAAAGTGGTCTGAGTGTTAATGGACGGTCACAAGTCATTGAGTCCACCACTGTTCCATGGTTTGCACTTTGTGGAATACCTTATTTTTTGTATTTTTTACAGTACAGAAGTTTGTTACAGAATAAGGTTTTGTATTTTTACGGTACAGAAGTTTGTCTGGGTGAGCATACATATGCCTAGGAAACCCTTCATCTTTACAGCTCTAAAAATCACAGGTGTCTATGAGAACTGCACCTGCACTTGGACAATTGGAACAGAAGTGATTTTCCACATAAGATCAGACAAAACAAGGTAGATCATGACAACAACAAATGCAAGAGTTAGAAACTTACAGAAATGTACAGGTCAGGAGAAATTTTATAGGTAAATCTTATCGAGCAGAAGTTGCTCAAATAGCGTTGTACTCCAGACGTTAGTCTTCCGACCTTATAATCAACTATATACAACTTCAGATTCACTTCTGACCTTCTCACCATTTGGAAAATCATATCGCAGAGGCTATTGCAGTATGGTCACATCAATAATAGAAGTACACTGCAGAACAACATTCTGAAAAGAAGAAGCAGAATTCTCACATCTCCTTTCTCTCACAGCTGCTGTAGCATGAGCAAGTGGCACTAACACACAACATATTGCTAAGAAAACATTTGCAGATAATGACCGTTGTGACTCTCACTTAATTCGCAAAACTTGTCATGAGATGATGATGCAGTATTGATGTATTTGAAAAATCACACCAGGAAAATACATGGAAACAGAGTTTCTCTTCTAACAACTTGGACAAATGAAAATTTTATACGGTTTTAAAAGCTATTTCAAACCATACCACAGGGATCTCTTCCACCCACCCTGTCTCTGGACAGACAAGTACTCTTCTCCCTGCCCGAATATCACACATCAGGAAAACTCTGCAGATAGACACCATTAAAAGAAGACTTGCACACAAATTTTCTCAGATCCCAAGGTCTACAGCATGGATGCATGCAGAAATAATTCTGTTCATCCCAATTATTTGAACAAATGTAAAATGTTGTAAAGGTCATAAGTGATCAGGAGATTAATTTGAGTTCAAACCACGTGATATCAAGAAATAAAACAGCTTCAGACTCCTTTGGAGAAGGCCAGCAGCAGACTGTGCACATGCCACATCTCCACCACTACTCCTGTCACACAGCATCCCCAAGATCCTCCACATACACTTCATAACTCCCTCAGCTATCATGAATTTTCCAGCTTGGCACATAGAGTCTACCAAAATAAAAGGTCCACAACTTCTCCTTACCATGGATAATATTTGACTTCTTGCCATGTGTACATGACAAGCAAGAGCATTTTTTCAGTAACATCTGTGAAAGTGTTTCCTGTGAAAACAAGGGAGGGAAGAAGTTACCACCTGCAGAAAGGAGGGATCATAACTTACTCTTCCAGATGATTAAGCAGGCTAGGCACATATTTCAGGTATTTAGTAGGTAATAAGTACACACTTAGCTCCTCCCAAATATCTCTTTTAGAGCACTAGCCATGGGACCATAACTAAGGTATTAGTAAAAAAGAACAGAACAATGTACAAAAGCACAAGCAAGAAAACATAGTGCGATATTATAGATGGGCACCAAACCACGAAAGGGCACATCTCTTGTGCCCTTCAACTGGCTCTTACATACAGCTCCCAGGACCCTCCCTAACTCCTCACAACTTGCATGCAGTTTTTAGACCCCCATAACTGGCAAGTACATGGAATCAAAAGGCCAGTTGCCTAGACAAAATATCTCTAACATGCACCATGATCAGGCCATGTACGTTTACCAGAAAGGAGAGATGCATTTCTCTACAAGGTTCAAACTCCTGACATTTCAGAGTATGTGAACAGTAGCAGGTACACAAGAAGGATATCTGACTCGTGAAAGGTCCACAGGACACACAGGACCTCACACAAAGGACCACAGCCACCATGTGATATACTTGGACACAGAACCATGACTGTTTACCTCAAATAACAAATAAGAAAACCAGAAATTTTACATAATCTTTACATTTTTTAGACATTCCAAATTATACCTAAGCAAACTTTTCACCTACCCTGTCTCAGGACTGACATGGTTTTATAACCCGCCCAAACATCACACAAACATAAAGCTGTCTTTGCAGAAAGAGACCATTGAAGGAAATTTCAGGCACACACAAGCCTTCCTTACATGAAGAAAGATCAAAACATGGATGCATGCGAAGAGATTACTCTGCTTATCAGAAATACAGAGTGTTCTCAAGTGCACAACCGATATGCAGCTCTGATACAGGCCCAGTTGTCAAAGTATCTGCCCAAAGACACCATCATCCTACTACAGCACAAAGCCAAGCTGGAAGAGATTACTCTAAAACCTTAACGTAAGGTGTATATCTGTGCTCAATAGTAGCTATTCACAGGAATCACCATGCATCAGGATACCAATCTGAAAAATAACATTCAGGTTTCTCTTTTCTGTTCATGACAAGCAGATAGACATTGTCAAGGGCCAGCTGCTGCCTGGACCATTCCTCTACAAGGGGCTCAAAGGAGACAGTATAGACGAATGCAAAGACATTTCCTTGCAAATGTGCATTATGATGGAGAAACATAAAGGCTCAGAACCGAAAGAAAGAAAAAAATCAAAGTTACAACAACTAAGAATATCACCCAAGTAAATTCAAGTGCTTTGTGAAGAAACACATCCTAGTAATAACTTAACGTTCATTTCCTAATAATTTAATAACTTAATGCATCCAATCAGAAGAAGTTAACAGGAGAACCAATGTCACAATCTTGGAAACACCATGACAAACGATCTGGCACCCGATAACAAAAACAAAGTCCTGGTCTAAAAACCTCCATCCAAGTGCAAATTCCCTTCTCTTACGGTGCTCAACAACTTCGGGGCTCTGCCCCGACCCCACATCCATCTCACTGCAGAAGGAAGCAACAGAACACAGAGTGTCTCTAAACGGAAGTTCACCTTCCGTTTCAGCAGACACACAAACGCAAGCCACAGAAGACGGAGGGGAAAGGGAACAGGAGCATCAGGGGAAAGCGTCACGTCAAGTGTGTTCCGAGAAACTCACCGAGGAAAGGGTGGGATCCGCGGGGAGGGCGCCGGAAGGGGCCTCGGCCCCGAGCAGCGGAGCGGGATCGTCGGGAGGCGGCCGGGCAGCAACCTGCAGGGTGTCGCAGCTGCTGGCGCCCGAGAAGCGCAGCTGGCTCTTGCGCGAGTCGGCCGTGAGCGACACCTCGTGCGAGTAGGACTGCAGGAAGGCGCGCACGCCGTCGATGCCCACGAAGTGCGAGACCGGCACGCCGCGCAAGGCGCCGCTGCTGGCCGCCAGCAGCTGCTGGCGACGCCAGCGGCGCAGGCGCAGCGCCAGCAGCAGCAGCAGGAAGGCCAGGAAGAGGCACGAGACGGCGGCCACGGCCAGCACGAGCCAGCGCGTCAGGCTGCCGGCCTGCTCGCCCGGCGCCGCCGCCTCCTCGGCCGCGCTGCCCAGCTCGGCCAGCAGCTCGGCCACGCTCTCGGCCAGCACCACGGTGAGCGTGGCCGTGGCCGAGAGCGCCGGCCGCCCGTGGTCCTTCACCACCACCACCAGGCTCTGGCGCGCCGCGTCGCGGGCCAGCGGGAAGCGCGCCGTGCGCACCTCGCCGCTGTGCAGCCCCACGCGGAACAGCCCCGGCTCCGTCGCCTTGGCCAGCTCGTACGACAGCCACGCGTTCTGACCCGCGTCCGCGTCCACCGCCACCACCTTGGCCACCAGCGCGCCGGGCTCCGACGAGCGCGGCGCCAGCTCCACGCCCGACCACGCCGCGCCCGACACCGACCCCGCCCGCGCCGGCGGAGGCGGCGGCGGGTACAGCACCTGCGGCGCGTTGTCGTTCTCGTCCACGATCAGCAGCCGCACCGACACGTTGCTGCTCAGCGCCGGCGCGCCGCCGTCCTCCGCACGCACCCACAGCGCCAGCTCGCGCACCTCCTCGTAGTCGAACGAGCGCAGCGCGTACAGCGCGCCCGTCTCCGCCTGCACCGACACGTACGACGACAGCGGCGCGCCCCGCACCCGCCCCTCCGACAGCCGGTAGCGCACGCGCGCGTTCTGCCCCCAGTCTGCGTCCGTCGCACGCACCGTCAGCACCAGCGCGCCCGCCGCGTTGTTCTCCGCCACACGCGCGCTGTAGCGCTCCTGCGCGAACACCGGTGCGTTGTCGTTCACGTCCAGCACGCGCAGCGACAGCACGGCGCTGCTCTGCAGGGGCGGCGACCCGCCGTCGGCCGCCCGCACCGTCACGTTGTACTCCGACACCTGCTCACGGTCCAGCTCTCTCGCTGTCACCACACGGTAGTAATCCTCAAATGATTTCTCCAGCCGGAAGGGGACGCCCCCGTTGAGCGAGCAGCGCACCTCGCCGTTCACCCCCGAGTCCCGATCATGGACGTGCAGCAGGGCTACCACCGTCCCTGACATAGCGTCTTCAGAAATCTCACTCACCGCCGACGACACTGTGAGTTCGGGAGTGTTGTCATTCGCATCTGTTACAGTAACCACAACATTTGTCGTGTCGAAAAGTCCTCCACCATCATGTGCCTGCACCTCCAGTTCATAGGAATCGTCTTCCTCAAAGTCCAGGGTCCGCAACAGGGTGATCGCTCCACTGTCGGCATCCAGATGGAAAATCTGCGAGGCTTTCTCTGTGATTTTTTTTAACGAGTATTTAACGTGTCCGTAGAGCCCATCGTCGGCGTCCGTGGCCGTGACGGTGACGAGGGTGGAGCCCACGGGCACGTCTTCGGGCACACGCACCGAGTACTCCGACTGGCTGAACACGGGCGCGTTGTCGTTCGCGTCCAGCACCGTCACGCGAATCCGAGCCGTGCCTGTCAGCGCCGGATCGCCGCTGTCGCTCGCGCTCAGCACCAGCTCGTGAAACGCCGCCTCCTCCCGGTCCAGCGCCTTGGCCAGCACCAGCTCGGGACGCTGATTCCCGCCGGGGGTCGCCTTCATGGCCAGCGAGAAGTGCTCGTCGCCGCTCAGCTCGTAGCTCTGCAGAGAATTCCGTCCCACGTCCGGATCAACAGCATCCGGCAGGAGAAAACGCGACCCCGGGGCTATCGTCTCGCTCATTCTCAGCTCTGTTTCTGCCTCTCGGAAGCTCGGGGCGTTGTCATTAATGTCCGTGATTTCCACTTCGATTCCATAAACCTGCATTTTCCCCTCCACTATCAGCTCACAGCGCAGCACGCATTTCTCCACCAGCCGGCACAGCTGTTCTCTGTCGATCCTCTCCGCCGTCACTAAATGTCCCGTCTTCCCGTGCAGAGCGAAATACTGTGTCCTACCTTTGTCCAAGATGTGGACGCCACGATCTCGGAGCGCCGGCAGCTGCAGCCCCAGGTCCTTGGCCACGTCGCCCACGAACGAGCCCTTGGGCATCTCCTCGGGCACCGAGTAGCGCAGCTGCCCCCACGCCGCCTCCCACGCCGCCAGCAGGACGGCCCAGAGCAGAGCTCGCTGCCGCCGGCCCCAGCGCCTCCTCGCCGCGCACATCTCCGCCGCGGCACTGCCGGCACTGCAACACCGCCGATCCAACTGTCGCTCCTACTCAATGCACTCAACTGCTATACTGAGCTGCAGCCGCCTGTCCCTCCGCTTGGCTGCAGAATGGACCAGCACTGCGGGGAGGATCGCGGGCGGCAGAGCTGTACCGGGAGCGAGCAACCGAGCGACTCTATCCTCGGCGGGCGGGGCTGCTGCCCTCCGATCTTCCTCTCGCTCCTCTCGGTCAACAGCGGCGCCCGCAGCCTCCTCCAGGCACTGCAGGCACCGAGCGCTGCCGAGCGCTGTCGCCCTGCCTTGCACACGTACAGCTCATGGGGAGGGGAGTGTCGCCACCGAGACATCGGATCCCGTGAAGAGGGGACAACCTGCATCGGCTGTTTTGCAGCCGATCTCTCTTTGATCATCCAGCGGATCACGATAGGGAAGAATTCAGAGTAATCCCGTGGGCATGGTTATTCTATGGCACGGGAAACGAATCATTTACTAATCTCACCATATGTAAATTAAAACACATGTTCCTATTTTACCCTCTACATTACTGCTATTCTTATCCCTTTTGTACAAAAGCGTCTTCTACAACAGGCTCTCATAGAGAAAACGTGAAGATACCTCATCCCGAAAAAACAGAGCTATCAGGTTCATTAACACGAGCGGGACGAGAGCAATTGCATGTTTCTTGAAGTCAGGGAGCTAATCGTTTCAGGATTCAATTATAGGTACAAATAAAGATGCAGCTAAAACTCTCAAAGGCAAGGTTAAGAACTTGAAATATTTTATACCCCTAGTGTTTACCTCGTTTATACACATTTACTGTTAATCAAGGCATTCTAGGTTTCATTTTCTCTGAAATCAAGCTGTAAATCATTGAAGCTCGTTAGTAAACTATTCATCCAATTGTTTCAAATTCACTTTGGTACGATCTGTATCCAAAAAAAGAATTGTAGAACAATACAAGAAAAGTACAGCTGCGCCCTCGAAACTGTGCTGACCACTAATCAATGTGCAAATGGGCTTGATTCAAGTGCCTAAAACGTCGTTTGGCCAATATCCTTGATATTGATCCCTTCGTATCTCAAATGTCTATCCTAGTAAACAGTCAGAATTGCAAAAATTTCCTTTTCTCGATAAACTCGAGCTCTACCAATCCCTCCAAACGCTTTGTGTAAAGAGAATAGAAAAATAAAAGTCTCTAAAACAGCAACCACGTTACACTTTCACCAGTGTATGCAATAAAGTTCATGAAGCATAAAAGAGCGTGATCTGCCAGCCAGGATGTAAAAAACCAAGGACCACTACTGCATTCCCCCTCCAAAATGGGTGACACTCTCTTTTTTCGCTCAGGATGTAGACCAGAACTTTCCACACACGTGTCCTATGTCAGTCCGAGTAGGACAAAACAAAATCTAACAAATGGGTCGGCGTAAAGTTATAAACCAGATCTATGTACACCCTATCTGAACAAATGAATCTGGAAGGAAAAAGCTCCAAAACCAAGTGCCGGTGGTTTTTGTGGTCCATCCCTGACTTCGTCATGCCAAATCAGCCGTTCTCTCTCCACAAAACAGGAATCCACTTTCAATATTTTTAACCAATTCTAATTTATAGAGCAGAAGTGTTTTAGACAAAACATTTCTGCTGAAATTGAACCTGTGACAAAGGAGGAACCAAGTCCTTCCCCTTCTCCATGGAGGGAGGATAGTCCCATTCTCATTTCAGCCCATCATCGAGACAGGAATGTACTACTAACAAAAACACGACCACAGGAAACCCGGGGACACACTGCTAAAAGTTCAAAATACAGGTTTAGTCAAAGCCTCTCAGCTGAAACTACTACCAGAAAAACTCAGTCATTTCCGCCGCTACACGGAGACGCAGATGAGGACTCCCCACTGACAGAACGAAGAGTTAACGGCGCAAAAAATGGATAACCTTAAAGAAAGCCTCAGTAACACAAGGACGTCATTCTTTACAGACCTGCGGTACATCGGTGATGGCAGGAGGCTCTCCCACAACGGCAGTACTACTCGGGCTAGGCTTCTCGCAGCAATCCCCGCCCAGAAGCTCCTCCGCAGACAGGATGGGCACCGGCGGCGGCGGCGGCCAAGAGGCCTCGGGCACGGCGCGCGCCGGCGCCGCCACGCACAGGTTGTAGGAGTAGGGCAAGGTGCCCTCGCAGAAGTCGGCCGGGAAGGCGGCGCCGGCCACCGAGAAGCGCTGCGCGCCCAGGCAGCGCAGCACGGCGGGCGGCCCGGCCCGGCGCAGCCGCGCCAGCACGGCCAGAGCCACGCTGAGCAGGAAGAGCGCCGAGAGCAGCGCCAGCGCCAGCACCAGGTAGAACTGCAGCTCGGCCGCCGGCGCCTCGGCGCCCGCCGCCCGCTCGCTCAGCTCCGGCAGCGCCTCCTGCAAGCTCTCGGCCAGCACCACGTGCAGCGTGGCCGTGGCCGACAGCGCCGGCTGCCCGTGGTCCTTCACCACGGCCACCACGCGCTGCTTGGCCGCGTCCCTCTCGGACACGGCGCGCGCCGTGCGCACCTCGCCGCTGTGCAGCCCCACGCGGAACAGCGCCGGCTCCGACGCCTGCACCAGCTCGTACGACAGCCACGCGTTGCGCCCCGCGTCCACGTCCACCGCCACCACCTTCGCCACCAGGTACCCGGCCTCGGCAGAACGCGGAACCACCTCGAAAGGCGTCGGGGCCGCTCCCGGGGCCTCTCCCGGGCCCGGCGCTACCGGCCAGAGCACCCGCGGCGCGTTGTCGTTGCGGTCGAGCACGAAGACGCGCACCGTGGCCGTGGAGCTGCGCGCCGGCGCGCCGCCGTCCTGCGCCCGCACGGCCACCGCGAACTCGCGGCAGTGCTCGTAGTCGAAGGAGCGCTGCGCGTACAGCGCGCCGCTCCGCGCCTCCACCGACACGAGCGGCGCCGCGCCCGCCGCGCCCGCGCTGCCGCCCGCCAGCCAGTAGCTCACGCGCCCGTTGGCGCCCGCGTCCGCGTCCCGCGCCTGCACGCGCAGCACCAGCGCGCCCGCCGCGTTGTTCTCCCACACGTAGGCGCTGTACGCCTCCTCCTCGAACACCGGCGCGTTGTCGTTCACGTCCGACACCTCCAGCACCAGCTCCGTGTGGCTCGACAGCGCCGGCCTGCCCCGGTCCCGCGCCACCACCGTCACGCGCTGCTCGGACGCCTGCTCGCGGTCCAGCGCGCTCGCCGTCACCACCTTGTACGAGCCGCCCGACGACGCCACGATCGACAGCGGCGCCTCGCCCGACAGCTCGCACGACACCTGACTGTTCTCGCCGGAGTCCAGGTCATTCACGTTCAGCAGAGCCACCACGGTGCCGGCCGGAGCGTCCTCTGGCACTGGGCTCGAGAGGGACAGAATCGTGATCTCAGGCACGTTGTCATTCACGTCCAGAACCTCCAGGTCCACTTCACAGTGCGCCACCAAACCGCCTCCGTCCTTTGCTTCCACCAGCAGCGTATAGCCTCTTGTGTCCTCGAAGTCCAGCGCCTCATTTAATGTGATCATCCCGCTCTCGGCATCCACCAGGAACTTCTGAAGCACCTTGGCAGGCGTTTTCCCGAAGCCGTAGGTGATGCGGGCGTTGGTGCCATCGTCGACGTCGGAGGCGGAGACGTTCATAACCGTAGAGCCAGGAGCCGTGTCCTCTCTCAGGCTGACGCGGTACCGCTCCAGAGAGAACACGGGTGGGTTATCGTTGGCGTCGGTGACGTTGATCCAGAGCTGGGCAGTGCCACTCCGAGGCGGGTCTCCCCCGTCCAGCGCCGTCAACACCAGATGTAGGCTGTGCTCCTTCTCCCGGTCCAGCGAGTTGCGCAGAACCAGCTCCGCGAATTTGCTGCCGTCCTGCCGTTTTTTCACCTCCACCGCGAAGTACTCGTTAGCCTCCAGCTCGTAGCCTTGCAGAGAGTTGCTGCCCACATCTGCGTCCTCGGCCACACCCACGGCAAATCGGGCGCCAGGAGATGTAGATTCAATGATTTCGAAATTGATGTTATCCTTAAGAAAGCGCGGCGCATTGTCATTCACGTCCTCGATGGACACCTCCACGTGGAAAACGTTCAGAGGGTTGTCCACCAGCGCCTCGAAGCTGACTGAGCAGGACGCTGACTGGCCGCACATCTCCTCCCGGTCCAGTCTCTCATTCACGTACAGATTCCCGTTTTCCTCATTCACCATGAAGTATTTCAGCTGCTTCTTGCCGGCAGATGCCACCCGCAGCTTGCGCGCCGGCAGCTCGTCGGCGCTGAGCCCCAGGTCCCGCGCCAGCGGCCCCACGAGCGAGCCTCTGCCCAGCTCCTCGGCGATGGAGTAGCGGACCCGCTCCGCCGCCGCCCGCCACCACACGCACAGCAGCACCGCGCACAGCAGCGCTCGCCCGCCGCCCGGCCCGCGCCTCTGCCGCCGCCTCACCGCCATTCTCTCTGGCGCAGCGCTCGCCAAGCTCCTGCCTCCTACCGCTGTCCTGCTTCCCTTTCAGCCGCTCTCGCCAAACAGCGCAGGGGCCGCCGCAGCACAGCCACGCCGCTCTGGCCGTCTCGGACGCCGCTGCTGCTGCTGCTGCTGTGCTGCTGTCGGTGCCGCTGCCGCTGTGGCCGGCGCCGGGCGAGCGAGCAGCCTGCGGGGGCAGGACGCGGCTGCGGCGGCTTTGGGCGGCGGCGGCTCCAGCGCCGCTCGGCGGCGGCCAACAGCGGCACCCGGAGGCGCCGCGACGCCACTGCAGCCGCCGGATGGCCGCGCTCAAGGGGGCTCGGCTTTGGGTGGGGCTCTGCGGCTGCGCCGGCCAGGGGGTCTCTCCTAGACAGCAATCAGCAAGCGAGAAGCTCTCATTTAATTCGACTCCAAGGCGTTTGTGTATGAGATGCGCTTACGGGTGCTTTTAGCGCATCGTTTTAAATCCCATTGAATAATCAGAAGAAAATATTCTTGGCAGGGAAATACAGAATGGAATTCAGTTGCTCTTAATAAAACAAGGGCGCACCTATAGCAGCAATAAACTATATTAGAGGGAAGACTTCAACAGCTTTTTCGCACTACGTAACGAATCTTGAATTCTCCTTTCATAACTTGGCATGAATTAACGCCACATGTAGAGCAGCCTAAAGCAGTATAAGCAATCTCTATCTTAAGATAGGACATAAAAATATACTCTTTTCTTTCTGATTCATGGAAGGTGTTTTGTCTGCATCTCCATATCTGATGGCTTGACAATGGGAAAGTGAAAAGCAACGTTGAATTCGTCATAGATTCAAACAACATTTTCGGTTGGAAGGGTTCTTTAAAAGTCATTGGATTGACACCTCTGCCATGAGCAGGAACACTTTCTCCCAGACTTGAACGTTGTAGGCATATCCATAGCTTCTCTGGGCAATATGTTACATTTTCTCAAACCCACACTGCAAACCTTTCTCCTAATTAAATCTCCCCTTTTTTAATTAAAAACGTTTGTCCATGGTCCTGTCACCACAGGCCCTGGTAAAAAGAGCTCTCTCCATCTTTCTTATAAATTTACTTTATAAATGGAAACACCAAAAATAATTTGAAAAGTCTATACAGACACATCTTTTCTTCATTCCTGGATTCTTAAATTCCTTCCGTCCTCCTGCACAGCAGAAATGTTCCAGCCCTCAGACCACTTGCATGATCCTTCTGGGGATTTCAGCAAGTCTTTTTGGAATATTGGTCCCAGATCGGCATGAAATAATATAGCTGTACTCTCACAAAAGGCGTTTTGAGGAGGTGAAAGACCTCCGTTTACCTACTGGTCAGAGTACTTGTTATACAGAGCAGGATACAATTTGAGGAGAAGGTATGCCTTGCCAATTCATGTCCCATTTTATCACCCACCATTAACCCAAAGCATTTATTTGCAAAGCTGTTCCCTATCCCCCAGTTGTAACTGGGAATAGCCCCAACCCAGGTGCAGGACCTTGTACTTGACCTCATTCAGCCTCCTGATGTGTGTGTGGAGCCACCTCTCCAGCCTATCCCTCACTGGCATCTCTGCCCTCTCGTGAATCAACTCAGCTTGGTGTCAGCTGCACGTTTGCTGAAGGTGCACTCAATTGCACTATGAAGATACTGAACAGTATTGGTCCCAGTAAGGACTCTTGAGGGACAACACAAGTCACTGCTTTCCACTTGGACATTGAGCCACTCTATAATTCTTTGAAGGTCACTATCCAGCCAGTTCCTCACCCATTTAACAGCCTTCAGATCAGCGCCCAGCATGTTCTTCTGGGAGATGATGTGGGGGACATTCTGCACACGTCCTCCCACTGGCCCCTGATTTGTTCATGCAAACCTTGCCTGGGCCACTCTGCATTTTAAGGACTACAGCAGAGATACTTTTGCATTATTACACTACAGACAAAGTGTTCCTGGGTGAACACACCTATGTCCATGAAACCCTTCCTACAGCTTCCTCTCTACAGCTGTAAACATCACAGGTTTGTGTCTAGGAACTCCACATGCACTTGGGCAATTAGGACAGGTGTGACCTTTTACATAAGATCAGATGCCCTGAGGTTGAGCTCATTGCTATGCAGGAGTTGGAAACATATAGAAATGAACAGATGCAAAATAATTTTGTAGGTCTCACTTGCTCTGCAGAAGCAACTTAAATCACACTGTACTCCTTCAGGCACAAGCTTGTGCTCTCTATGACATATGACAAGCAAGGGAATGACCAATTCTTCTACAGCCTCGCACACAGAGCTCCCCTCTCTTCTCTTCCTGCTAAGCCACGCAAATGGAAGGTTTGCCTGTGGCCATCTCCTCACTGGTGCATTATTATTGCCTTATTATGAGATGATAATGCACTACAATCACACCGAGAAGGGAGGTACATTTGTCTGCTCACCTGAGAAGCAACCGAAGGATTCTAAAGGACAGAAATGATAAACAACCACATTAAAAGACAGACAGTCATCCAACAGAGAATGGCTCATCAAACCAATGGCTTGGAGTGAATCTCACCATCTTCTTTATCACAGGCACTTTTTCACAGAGATGCAACTTCTTCTAAGGTCATCTATTTCTCCCAAGAATAACAGAACACAAGGTAACTCTCACATCTCCTGCCTTTCACTCCTGATGGAGCAAGAGCAAGGGACACTAACACAGAATACACTGCTAAAAAAGACAGGTTGTGGATAATTGTAAATGCACCCACACAGAGAGTAAATTAAAAAAAAAAAAAGAAAAAAACCCACCAAAACCACAAATCCACAAAACATAAATATGACAAACAAGACAAGGAAGCATTAGAAGACAGTAAGCTATCAGAGATGCTCACAAGGAAGTCTTCTAGGCCTGTATTGCAGGCATTGAAACTCATCCCTGAGAGCACCTAGATGTCATTGAGGTCTCAAGCTGCAAGTGTGGCCCTAAAGAATTACTTCATACTACATGATGGGGGGATTCTTTTTAAGAATTTCCCCCACACAGTTGTATCCTAGGTGGCTGAAATGAGGACGTGCTGAAAAACAATAGTCAGGGTTTCAAATTTGAAAGTATGGACGAGAATTGTGAAAAAGAACTACAACCTTCCTGGCAACAAAGGCCTGAAAGAAAGTTACAACTCTGAAGAAATTCTACAGCACAATGTTACATACAGATATGGATGGATAATGGAGGTTTCATGGAGGCTTCACACAGCATAAATTAGCTGCTCTACACCACAATAATGGGGGGTTTTGTGAATAGTTACTGTGGAAAACTTTATTACCTGAGGATTGTCATTGTGCTTCATGACAGAGAAACCAGGATCAGAACAGAAATGGCACTGGCACGAAGCATAAAATGAAACCATATCTCAGCCAAAACCACATTGATCCACTGATTTTCCTGGCACAAAACTGAACTCTCACCCTCCTCACTCTGCATTCACAGCCTTTAGGTTCACCATCAACATGTACCAAAATTCTGGCTGTATGTTGACCACAGAGAAAGCAACATATTGGAGAAACATATATTTATGAAGCCGTATTTCTTTACTGAAATGTTCATGGTGAGGCATGATGGGGCTCTGAACAACCCGGTCTGGTGGAAGGTGTCCCTGCCCATGGCTGTGGGGTTGAAATGAGATTATTTTTAAGGTCCTTTCCAACCCTAACCATTCTATGATTCTGTGTTTGTATGATTCTAGGATTCCATGTACAGCTTCAAGGCATGGATGAGAAATACTCTCCCTGCTGTGTAACTATAAGACATGTTTTGGAGTCTGCAGGATTGCCTGGCACAATGAGGGAAAGCTTTACTCCATCACAAAAAAAATTAGCAAGCAAACAAAAAACCCAAACCAATCCAAACAAATAATCCAAAAAAAACATAACCAACCAATACAGGAATGGGAAATCACCAGGCGAGTATCAATCACCACTTTACATTTCAGATTGTGTCAACTGTAGTATGTAGAAAACAAAGGAAACCAGATTCTACCTAGTACACAGGTGGCTCACACAGGAGCTCACTACGTACATTCCAGATGCAGTAATTTCCTTGGATAGTAAGATAAGGAAAAACCTTGGAACAGGTGTGGGCCTCATCCAACTACTAGGACAATTCATCCATCTATTTCAAACTGTACCACAGGGAACTCCAGCACTGGCCCTCTCTCTAGATAGACAGACTTCTGTGCTCTGTCTGAACATAGCACAACAGGAAAGCAAATTTTGCATACACACATGTTTAAAAGAAAAGATACGTGCACAGTTTCTTGGATCACAAGCATCACAACGAAGGTTATTCTGCTCCTCCCAATAATTTGAACAAATATCAGATGTTATATAGGCCATAAGTTATTATCAGCTCTGTCAAAGACCCAGTCATCAGAGTATCAGCTCAAAGCCAACATCTTAATTCTTCAGCACATGGACTCCTCACAAGATGTGTGATTACCACTCCTAATGCAAAAGAATCTGGAACCCCAAACTAGGCCATGTGAGTTCAAACCACTCAATATAACATCATAGGACTCCTCCTGATTAATTTTTATAAGGTCAGCAATAACTCTGGGCATCAACACAACACATGCCATGTCTCCACCAGTAGCTCCTCACACACCATATCCCCAACACTCCTCTCAAAACCTTCACAACTCACATAGTCATCACAGATCTTCAGAATTCAGAGAGACGCCACCAAAAGAAAAGTTGCTCACACAACATCTCCTTATCGTGGATAATACTTGACTTCTCACCTTATCCATGTGAAAAGAAAAGGCATTTCTTAAAGTGACATTTTAAAGAAACATGTCTGTGACAGTCTCTTTCCACCTGTAAATATGAAAGAGCCATCCTCGGATCATGAGTAGAGCAAGGCAGGATCTTCACAGGAGTTAACACCTGCAGAACCAAAGAGTTCACAACACTCTTCTAGATTATACAACTAAGAATAGGTGATTAGTTCAGATGATTACTATGCACTAAATGCACAGGTCGTTCTTCACAAAGCTCCCATGTGGCATCTTTCGTAAGTACAAAATTAAGCTTTGAAGTTACAGGATTATGATGGCATGCAAATACTTAGTGAGAACCTTCCAGAGCTCTCCATGCACTTGGAACACATATCTTCTAGACAATTACTTTGGGAAAGAAAACCTCACATTGCTTGATACTAGAGATGGGAACTGGACAGGGAATGGAGGAAAACATTCCCTTGAGTCTTTCAATAAACATTCAGGCACAGCTCACAGGACTCAAATCTTCAACTCTTCACATCATCCAGGGTGTTCTTTCACACATATATCTTAAAAACACAAGGCACTGAAGCCCAATTCCCCAGACAATTTCTCTTGACACCACCAGCTTCACACAGCTTTCTTTACATCTCTGTAGTATGGAAGATACATTTGTCTGCTCTCTAAAGTTGTGTAAAAGGACTTTATAGATCGAAAAGGAAAATCTGAGCAGTCATCCAAGAGAGACTAAGTCAGTGAATACTTGCACAGGGGGAATTATGCCCTCCTTATATCTCCACCTGCACCTTGACTCTCTTCCTTCCCATTCAGGCAATTCCCTTGCCATGCTACATATTATACACCCAAGGCTCATCCAGCTCCATTTGACATAGCTCTACCTTAAAACACAAGAAATCAACAAAACACTTCTGAAATTTCCGCTTGTCTTTTCTCCTCCACATGCAGCCACCCACAGGCTTTTCAAACAGTCACAACTTTCAAAACGATCCTTCGTCTTCCTAACAGGCAGACAGACATCATCAAGGACCAGTTGTAGTCTGGGCCAGTCCTCCTATTTGGGACATAGACCAAAGCATGGATGAAGGCAAAGACATTTCCTGCTGACCTCCATGATGTAACATGGAGATCGATAAAGGCTGAGAATGACGAGCAGAGTAGTGCCACAAAAAGCTGTTCAATTTCGTTCAAGACACACTCAACCTATTCAAGTACACATGCTCTTGGGAAAACACCTGAATCTGCTAATAAGGAAAACTTGCACTTCGTAGTAAAGCAATACAGCTGCTCAGCAGATCGATTACTAACACAAACACAAATCCTACAAAGCACTAGTGACACAGGGGGAAAACACCCGAAACCTGATAAATACCCCAGCTACTGATCTAAGGAACCACCTGCCCTCAGCAGCATTCCATCTCCTGCGTCCTCCACTAACTGGAAGGCTGAGCACCAATTCCCCCGTAGCAAGAGGCACGAGATTTCAGAACATCACTTAAAGTTTGCCTTCGTTCTCACCGAAACCTCCTTTTCAAGCCAGAGAACAGGGAAAGGGAATGGGCAGGCGAGCATCAAGGGAAAGCGCCACAGGAAGAATCTGTCCCAGAAACTCACCGAGGGAAGGGCGAGATCCACGGATGGAGCACCTGCAGGGTCCTCGTCCCCGAGCAACGGCGCGGGCTCGTCGAGAGGCGGCCGGGCAGGGACCGGCAGCGTGCCGCAGCTGCTGGCGCCCGAGAAGCGCAGCTGGCTCTTGCGCGAGTCGGCCGTGAGCGACACCTCGTGCGAGTAGGACTGCAGGAAGGCGCGCACGCCGTCGATGCCCACGAAGTGCGAGACCGGCACGCCGCGCAAGGCGCCGCTGCTGGCCGCCAGCAGCTGCTCGCGCCGCCAGCGGCGCAGGCGCAGCGCCAGCAGCAGCAGCAGGAAGGCCAGGAAGAGGCACGAGACGGCGGCCACGGCCAGCACGAGCCAGCGCGTCAGGCTGCCGGCCGGCTCGCCCGGCGCCGCCGCCTCCTCGGCCGCGCTGCCCAGCTCGGCCAGCAGCTCGGCCACGCTCTCGGCCAGCACCACGGTGAGCGTGGCCGTGGCCGAGAGCGCCGGCCGCCCGTGGTCCTTCACCACCACCACCAGGCTCTGGCGCGCCGCGTCGCGGGCCAGCGGGAAGCGCGCCGTGCGCACCTCGCCGCTGTGCAGCCCCACGCGGAACAGCCCCGGCTCCGTCGCCTTGGCCAGCTCGTACGACAGCCACGCGTTCTGACCCGCGTCCGCGTCCACCGCCACCACCTTGGCCACCAGCGCGCCGGGCTCCGACGAGCGCGGCGCCAGCTCCACGCCCGACCACGCCGCGCCCGACACCGACCCCGCCCGCGCCGGCGGAGGCGGCGGCGGGTACAGCACCTGCGGCGCGTTGTCGTTCTCGTCCACGATCAGCAGCCGCACCGACACGTTGCTGCTCAGCGCCGGCGCGCCGCTGTCCTCCGCACGCACCCACAGCCCCAGCTCGCGCACCTCCTCGTAGTCGAACGAGCGCAGCGCGTACAGGGCGCCCGTCTCCGCCTGCACCGACACGTACGACGACAGCGGCGCGCCCCGCACCCGCCCCTCCGACAGCCGGTAGCGCACGCGCGCGTTCTGTCCCCAGTCCGCGTCCGTCGCACGCACCGTCAGCACCAGCGCGCCCGCCGCGTTGTTCTCCGCCACACGCGCGCTGTAGCGCTCCTGCGCGAACACCGGCGCGTTGTCGTTCACGTCCAGCACCCGCAGCGACAGCACGGCGCTGCTCTGCAGGGGCGGCGACCCGCCGTCGGCCGCCCGCACCGTCACGTTGTACTCTGACACCTGCTCACGGTCCAGGTCTCTCGCTGTCACCACGCGGTAGAAGTCCTCAAAAGACTTCTCCAGTTCGGAATGGAACGTCCCCGTCGAGCGAGCAGCGCACCTGGCCGTTCACCCCCGAATCCTGGTCCTGCACGTGTATCAAAGCCACAACAGTCCCTGACGGCGCGTCCTCAGAGATCTCACTCATCGCCGATCTCACGGAAATCTCGGGCGCATTATCGTTTACGTCTGTGATGGTGATGGCATGACTTTGGCAGTGTCGGAAAGGCCTCCGCCGTCCCGTGCCTGCACCTCCAGTTCGTAGAAGTCGCCTTCCTCGAAGTCCAGGCTCCGCAATAGGGTGATTGCACCAGTCTCAGCGTCCAGGTGGAGTATTTTCGCTGCTTTTTCTGTTATTTTCTTTAAAGAGTATTTCACTTGCCCGTTCTGCCCGTCGTCGGCGTCACGTGGCCGTGACAGTGACGAGGGTGGAGCCTGACGGGCACGTCCTCGGGCACACGCACCATGTACTCCGACTGGCTGAACACGGGCGCGTTGTCGTTCGCGTCCACCACCGTCACGCGAATCCGAGCCGTGCCCGTCAGCGCCGGATCGCCGCCGTCACTCGCCTGCAGCACCAGCTCGTGGAACGCCGCCTCCTCCCGGTCCAGCGCCTTGGCCAGCACCAGCTCGGGACGCTGATCGCCTCCGGGGCCTGACTGCACGGCCAGCGAGAAGTGCTCGTCGCCGCTCAGCTCGTAGCTCTGCAGGGAATTCCAGGCCAGTATCCGTATCAACGAGCGTCCGGCAGGGGAAACATGCGACCCCGGGGCTGTCATCTCGCTCATTCTCAGCTCTGTTTCTGCCTCTCGGAAGCTGGGGGCGTTGTCATTAATGTCCGTGACTTCCACTTCGATTCCATAAACCTTCATTTCGCCCTCCACTATCAGCTCACAGCGCAGCACGCATTGCTGCACACTCTCGCACAGCTGTTCTCTGTCGATCCTCTCCGCCGTCACTAAATGTCCCGTCTTCCCGTGCAGAGCGAAATACTGCGTCCTACCTTTATCCAAGATGTGGACGCCACGGTCCTGGATCGCCGGCAGCTGCAGCCCCAGGTCCTTGGCCACGTCGCCCACGAACGAGCCCTTGGGCATCTCCTCGGGCACCGAGTAGCGCAGCTGCCCCCACGCCGCCTCCCACGCCGCCAGCAGGACGGCCCAGACCAGTGCTCGCTGCCGCCGGCCCCAGCGCCTCCTCGCCGCACACATCTCCGCCGCAGCACCGCCGGCACTGCAACACTGCCGATCCAACTCTCGCTCCCACTCAGTGGTCTCAGCTTCTACACTGAGCCGTACCTGCTGGTCCCTCCGCTTGGCTGCAGAATGGACCAGCACCGCGGGGAGGATCGCGGGCGGCAGAGCTGTACCGGGAAAGAGCAACCGAGCGAGCCGATCCGCAGTGGGCGGGGCTGCAGCGCTCCGATCTTCCTCTCGCTCCTCTCGGTCAACAGCGGCGCCCGGAGCCTCCTCCCGGCACTGCAGGCACAGAACGAGGGCCGCGCTGCCTTGCAGACACAGGGGAGAGTAGCCATGGAGACGTCGGTTTTCGTCCAGCGCGGACATCCCGCCTCGGCTTTTCTCCAGTCGATCTCGGCTTTGATCATCCAGCGGATCACCACAGGGAAGAAGGCAGAGGCATCCCGTGGCCGTGGTTCTTCAACCACTCGGGAAACTAATAATTTACTAATCTCAGTTTATATAAATTAAATCACATGTCCTTTTTTTACGATCTAGATTACTGTTAGTCTTATCCTTTTTGTTCAAAAGCATCTTCTACAACAGGCTTTCACAAGGAAAACAGGGAGATACCGCATCCCGGAGAAACAGAGCTATCAGGTTCATCAACAGGCAGGGACGAGAGTAATTGCATGTTTCTTGAATTCAGGGAGCTAACTGTTACAGGATTTAATTATAGGTACAAAAAAGGATGCAGCTAAAACTCTCAAAGGCAATTTTAAGGACTTCAAATATTTGGTATGCCTTCCTAAAATAAATTTATTGTTTACTTCGTTTTACACAATACTTCTACATCAAGTCATTCTATAGCCACAATAAAGGTTTCCTTTTCTCTGAAATCAAGGTGTGAAAGCACTGAAGCTCGTTAGTAAACTATTCATCTAAGTCGTTTTTATTCACGTTGATACCATCTGTTTCCAAAATAAGAATTGTAAAACAAAAGACGAAAAGTACAGCTGCGCTCTCAGAAACTGTGCTGACCACTAATCAATGTGCAAATGGGCTTGATTCAAGCGCCTAAAACGTCGTTTGGCCTATCTCCTTGATATTTTGATCCCTTCGTATCTCAAATGTCTATCCTAGTAAACAGTCAGAATTGCAAAAATTCCCTTTTCTAGATAAACTTGAGCTCCACTAAACCTCACCAAACTCTTTATGTAAAGAGGATAGAAGGATGAAAATCTCTGAAAGAGAAATCATTCTACACTTTCACGAGTGTTTGAAGTGAAGATCATGAAGGATAAAGCAGAAGGAACTGCTAGCCAGGATGTAAAAAAAAACCAAGGACCACTACAGCATTCCACCGCACAAACGAGTGACACTCTCTTTGTTCACCAGGACGGAGAACGGAACTTGGTACTCAGCGTTTCCTTTGTGAGCCCAAGAGGGATAAACCAAATTTTAACGAACAGGTTTGTGTAAAGCTAGAAACCAGACTACAAGTACTCCCTATCTGAACAAATCAATCTGGAAGGAAAAAGCTCCAACACCAAGTGCCGGTGTTTTTTGGGGTTTTTTCCCCTGACATCGTCGTGCAGAATAAGCCGTTCTCCTCCCACAGAACACCAACCTGCTTTCAATATTGCTCATGCATTCTAACTTTACTAAAGATAACACGTCAAAACAAGTGTTTTAGACAGACATTTCCGCTGAAATACAGCCTGTGACCAAGGAGGAACCAAGTCTTTCCTGCTCTCCATGGACAGGGGACAGTTCCTTCAACAATGCAGTCCATCATGGAGACAGGAAAGTGCAATTCACAAAGCCACGACCAGGGGAAACATAGAGAACCACTGCTACAAAGCTCAAAAGTGCAGCTTGTAGTCAAACCTCTCAGCTGAAAGTATTACCAAAGAAAACTCAAACATTTCCACCGCTACATGGAGATGCAGATGAGAACTCCCCATTGACTCCACACAGAGAAAACCAGGGGAACGGGGACAACCTTCGGGAAAACCACGAAAAGAGATGGAGGGCACATTTTACAGACCTGAACTGCGTCGGGTTCGGCGGGCGGTTCTCCCACAACGGCGGTGCTGCTCGGGCTTGGCTTCTCGCAGCAATCCCCGCCCAGAAGCTCCTCCGCAGACAGGATGGGCACCGGCGGCGGCGGCGGCCAAGCGGCCTCGGGCACGGCGCGCGCCGGCGCCGCCACGCACAGGTTGTAGGAGTAGGGCAAGGTGCCCTCGCAGAAGTCGGCCGGGAAGGCGGCGCCGGCCACCGAGAAGCGCTGCGCGTCCAGGCAGCGCAGCACGGCGGGCGGCCCGGCCCGGCGCAGGCGCGCCAGCACGGCCAGCGCCACGCTGAGCAGGAAGAGCGCCGAGAGCAGCGCCAGCGCCAGCACCAGGTAGAACTGCAGCTCGGCCGCCGGCGCCTCGGCGCCCGCCGCCCGCTCGCTCAGCTCCGGCAGCGCCTCCTGCAAGCTCTCGGCCAGCACCACGTGCAGCGTGGCCGTGGCCGACAGCGCCGGCTGCCCGTGGTCCTTCACCACGGCCACCACGCGCTGCTTGGCCGCGTCCCTCTCGGACACGGCGCGCGCCGTGCGCACCTCGCCGCTGTGCAGCCCCACGCGGAACAGCGCCGGCTCCGACGCCTGCACCAGCTCGTACGACAGCCACGCGTTGCGCCCCGCGTCCGCGTCCACCGCCACCACCTTCGCCACCAGGTACCCGGCCTCGGCAGAACGCGGAACCACCTCGAAAGGCGTTGGGGCCGCTCCCGGGGCCACTGCACCCGGGCCCGGCGCCGCCGGCCAGAGCACCCGCGGCGCGTTGTCGTTGCGGTCGAGCACGAAGACGCGCACCGTGGCCGTGGAGCTGCGCGCCGGCGCGCCACCGTCCTGCGCCCGCACGGCCACCGCGAACTCGCGGCACTGCTCGTAGTCGAAGGAGCGCTGCGCGTACAGCGCGCCGCTCCGCGCCTCCACCGACACGAGCGGCGCCGCGCCCGCCGCGCCCGCGCTGCCGCCCGCCAGCCAGTAGCTCACGCGCCCGTTGGCGCCCGCGTCCGCGTCCCGCGCCTGCACGCGCAGCACCAGCGCGCCCGCCGCGTTGTTCTCCCACACGTAGGCGCTGTACGCCTCCTCCTCGAACACCGGCGCGTTGTCGTTCACGTCCGACACCTCCAGCACCAGCTCCGTGCGGCTCGACAGCGCCGGCCTGCCCCGGTCCCGCGCCACCACCGTCACGCGCTGCTCGGACGCCTGCTCGCGGTCCAGCGCGCTCGCCGTCACCACCTTGTACGAGCCGCCCGACGACGCCACGATCGACAGCGGCGCCTCTCCCGACAGCTCGCACGACACCTGACCGTTCTCGCCAGAGTCCGGATCCTTCACGTACAGGAGAGCCACCACGGTGCCGACCGGCGCAGTCCTCTGGCATCGGGGCTCGACAGCGACAGAATAGTGATCTCAGGTGCGTTGTCGTTGTGGTCTGTGATATCTATTTGCACTTCGCAGTGATCGGTGAGCCCGCCCCCGTCCCTCGCCTCCAGGCCGAACACGTATTTATTTTTCTCCTCGAAATCGAGGTGGACCCACCGTCCTGATCTCGCCGCTCTCACTGTCAATAGAGAACAATGAGGGCACGTGGTCTGGGACGTTTGCCAAAGGAGATAGGAGACCTGCCCATTGTGCCCGAGTCCGTCATCTGTGGCCTGCACCTGCAGCACCAGAGACCCCACTGGCAGATTCTCCAGCACTCGTGCCTCGTAGACGCTTTTGCTGAACACGGGTGAGTTGTCATTTGCGTCCATCACGTTGACCCGAACCTGGACAGACCCAGACCTCGCCGGTTCCCCGCTGTCTATTGCTGTCAGTACCAGCTCAAAGGAGCTCTGCTTCTCTCGGTCCAGCGCTCTCTCCAGACACTAATTCCGGCTGCTTTTTTCCACCCGGCTTTTCTTTCACGGACAGTGAGAATGATGGGTTGCTAGCTGAGTTGGTAAGTCAGCAGAGAGTTGCTGCCCACGTCAGCGTCTCGGGCCATTTCCAAGGGAAAACGAGCACCGGGAAGCGTCCATTCACCGATCTCGAGGTCCAGGGCAGCCTTCCTGAAGACTGGGGAGTTGTCATTCACGTCTTCGATAGCCACCTCGATGTGGAAGACGTTCAGCGGGTTGTGCACCAGCACCTCGAAGCTAACAATGCAGGTCGCAGATGCGCCGCACATCTCCTCTCGGTCCAGTCTCTCATTCACGTACAGGTTCCCGTTTTCCTCATTCACCGTGAAGTATTTCAGCTGCTTCTTGCCGGCAGACGCCACCCGCAGCTTGCGCGCCGGCAGCTCGTCGGCGCTGAGCCCCAGGTCCCGCGCCAGCGGCCCCACGAGCGAGCCTCTGCCCAGCTCCTCGGCGATGGAGTAGCGGACCCGCTCCGCCGCCGCCCGCCACCACACGCACAGCAGCACCGCGCACAGCAGCGCTCGCCCGCCGCCCGGCCCGCGCCTCTGCCGCCGCCTCACCGCCATTCTCTTGGCGCAGCGCTCGCCAAGCTCCTGCCTCCTGTCGCTGCCCTGCCTCCCTTCCAGCCGCTCTCGCCAGTCAGCGCAGGGGTGAGAAGAGGTGTTGGCCGCCTCAGACGCCGCTGCTGCCGCCAAGCCGCTTCTCGGCGCTGCTGGTGCTGCTGTCGGTGCCGCTGCCGCTGTGACCGGCGCCGGGCGAGCGAGCAGCCTGCGGGGACAGGACGCGGCTGCGGCGGCTTTGGGCGGCGGCGGCTCCAGCGCCGCTCGGCGGCGGCCAACAGCGGCACCCGGAGGCGCCGCGACGCCACTGCAGCCGCCGGATGGCCGCGCTCAAGGGGACTCGGCTTTGGGCGGGGCTCTGCGGCTGCACCGCCTAGGGGGTCTCTCTCCTGGACTGCAAACAGCGAGCGCAGAAACACTGGCTTGGTCTGACTCCAAAGCCCTTTTTAACTTAGGTGCTCTGTCGGGTCATTTTAGTTCATCTCCTAATCACATTGAATAGTCATAAATAAGTATTCATCCCAGAGCAATAAGGAAAGGAATTCAGCTGCTCTTAATGAAAACATGATACAACTATAAGAGCAAGAAAGTATATTACAGACGGGGGCGACTTCGGGAGCCTTTTACCACTCTGCTAGCTATCCTTCATAATTTACTTAGAAAGAGATCTGCCTAAAGTAAATTTTATAGCTCTATGTGATAAGATAGCTCAATAAGACTTACTATTTTGTTTCCGATTCACGGAAGTTCCTTCTTCTGCATCTCAGTGTTTGAGAGTCTAACAATGGGGAATTGCAAAGGCACTATGAGTCTTTCCGAGAACCAAATAAAATATCTTTCTTCCAGAAATTATAAAGTGTTCTACATATGCAACATGCTGCATTATTGCTGGATGTCATTCACTGTCTTTCAGAAAACGGAAGCCAAGATTACATGAAGAAAATGACACAGGCCTTGATACCAGACATGACATCTAACCACTACCCCAACAAAACCTCTTTGGCCCCCCTACTTTCCTGGTTCAAATGCAATCTCTCAGCCTCTTCGCTCTGCATTCTATGTATTAACTTGTACAACATCTTTACATCTTTTGAACTTCTCAAATAAAATCACAGCAATTTTTGTATCTGCCCTTTCACTGTACAGAGAGATTTTTTCCCCTGTAAAACATTACACAACGGAAAAAAATAGTTTTGCAGTCAGACACTATTGAAAGAGGCAAACACTACTTCCCATTATCTGAGAACCATCACACTACACATGTCCCTAAGGAATGTACATTACCGAGAAAAATTAAAAAATACTCTCAAGTGCATAAGCGATGGAAATGACCCAGTCATCATTGGATCATCTCAAAGAAAACATCAGCCTACTTCAGCACACGGGTAATTTGGAAGGTACATGATTCTCAAACTTTGAAGTTTATATGAATGCTCAGTAACTGCAACTCATAGGAAATGTCTTGCAATATTAGGAAAGAAGACTGATGAACCGACAGCTTGGTCTATTGGATTCTGAGAAATATGATGTCAAAAATAAAACATCTTTAGGCTCACTTTTATCAAGTCATGGGTAAACGCTGGAAAGTGTACAAACACATGCCTCGTCTCCACCAGTACTTCCTCACATACAGCAACCCACGATTCTCCTCAAAGCCTTCACAGTTCATATAATTGTCTTTCCGATCCTCACCATTTGTAGCTGGATTACACCTACAGGAAAGTTGCATAGACGATTTCTCTTTAGGGGGACAATATCTGATTTCTCACCACGGGCATTTGACATGTAAGAACATTTCTGCCAGTGACATCTTAAGGAAACACTTCTCTGAAAATCTCTTTATAACTGTAAAAATTAAAGGCACGTGGGGGACAGTCAGAGAAATGTAACACATCTGATCTTCCACACGTTATCTGATAAGAAGGACAAACTTCAGCACATAACAATGAGCGAGGCAAGAACTTAACATCTGCAGAAAAGAAGGGACCACAAATTACTCTTCTAGATAATGTCGCTCATGATAGGTACAATAATCCTGGTCTGAAGTAAGGAATGATGATTCAGTTTCCTCTTCCCAAATGACATATGGTGATATTAGCCATAAGTCCCCAATTAAGTGATTCGTTAAAATCATCACGGCAACCTGCAACTGCTCAGAAAGAACATCCCCGTGCTCAGAAATCAGACTGCTTAGCACGTCGTCTAGAAAAAAGTAATTGAGAAAAGACTAAAATAAATCATATTGTTTGTCTTCAACATGCACCACCATCTAACCAAGAGCATCAGATACCTCTGCCATTTCCTCCAGCATCCCTTAACAGACTCGCCGAAACAGCCGCAACATTCTCAATTTTCTTTCACATCCATAGAAAGCAGAGAGACAACACAAACGAAACACATGTTTACCGGCCTATTCCTTCACCAGTAGCACCAAGCTCAAGGCATGGAAAATTATAAAATATTTCTTTGACCTCTGCATTATCACGGAGACACAGAAAGGCTGAGAAAAATAGGATCCATGACTAGCGATGTTACACACGGGGCCACTAAGTGCAGTTTCAAAAGAATCTCAACCTGATCATGCACAGGTGCTGTCCGGAAAACACCTGGCCCTGCAAACAATATAAATTCCATTTACATATAACGCAACACATCCGTTGAGAATATGTAATACTGACAGGAATTACGTCTCCTCAAGGCAAACAAGGAGAAAAGAAATGATGATGGAAAAAAGCACAAAGCCCGGAAAGAACGAACTTCCTGCCCAGAGCAAGCTCCCATCTCCTGCCTCTCCCATCACCTTCAAGGCTGAGCACAAACCACAAGTCGACTGCACGGCAGCAGAGAAGCAACAGCCCACAGCATGTCGCTAAAAGGACGTGGTCTTCTTCCTCAGCAATGGACGAATGCAAAGGAATTCCTGGCACGGACAAATGCAAAGACCTTTCCTACTGACCCACATCATGTATCATAGAGACACACAAAGGCTGAGAAGAGTACAAACGATGAGCAGAGAAGCTACACACGGAAGTGTGGAGATTAAAATATACAGAAACTCACCTCAATTAAGCACATGTATGGCTGGGAAGACACCTGAACCAGCAAAGAACGAAGACTACAGTTTGCTAAAAACTCAATGCATCCGTTCAGAAGAGGTAATAATATAAGGAAACACGAGTATTACACCTGTTAGGGCACAGAAACTACTTTGGACATAAGAGAAATCACACAGCCTAACGCGAACTTCGAACGCACTATCAACCTCACTACACTTGCTTCCTCAACCACCGGGAAGACTGAGGACGGAGCCTGCCCCCTTCAACCCCCGAGCCCCATGCAGCAAGAAGCACCACGAAAACAGCGTGTCAATGAACGAAGACTCTGTTCTCCTCGTCAGCAAACCTCCCTACAAAAGACACCGACCACAGATCACCGGGTGAAGGAAGAAGAGAGCAGAAGAAGAAGCATCGCACAGGCTGTCCTGCCAGAAGAACTCACCGGGAGAGAGGCGGGATCCGCGGAGAGGGCGCCTGCAGGATCCTCCACCCCGAGCAGCGGCGCGGGCTCGTCGGGAGGCGGCCGGGCAGGGACCGGCAGGGTGTCGCAGCTGCTGGCGCCCGAGAAGCGCAGCTGGCTCTTGCGCGAGTCGGCCGTGAGCGACACCTCGTGCGAGTAGGACTGCAGGAAGGCGCGCACGCCGTCGATGCCCACGAAGTGCGAGACCGGCACGCCGCGCAAGGCGCCGCTGCTGGCCGCCGGCAGCTGCTGCCGACGCCAGCGGCGCAGGCGCAGCGCCAGCAGCAGCAGCAGGAAGGCCAGGAAGAGGCACGAGACGGCGGCCACGGCCAGCACGAGCCAGCGCGTCAGGCTGCCGGCCGGCTCGCCCGGCGCCGCCGCCTCCTCGGCCGCGCTGCCCAGCTCGGCCAGCAGCTCGGCCACGCTCTCGGCCAGCACCACGGTGAGCGTGGCCGTGGCCGAGAGCGCCGGCCGCCCGTGGTCCTTCACCACCACCACCAGGCTCTGGCGCGCCGCGTCGCGGGCCAGCGGGAAGCGCGCCGTGCGCACCTCGCCGCTGTGCAGCCCCACGCGGAACAGCCCCGGCTCCGTCGCCTTGGCCAGCTCGTACGACAGCCACGCGTTCTGACCCGCGTCCGCGTCCACCGCCACCACCTTGGCCACCAGCGCGCCGGGCTCCGACGAGCGCGGCGCCAGCTCCACGCCCGACCACGCCGCGCCCGACACCGACACCGACCCCGCCCGCGCCGGCGGAGGCGGCGGCGGGTACAGCACCTGCGGCGCGTTGTCGTTCTCGTCCACGATCAGCAGCCGCACCGACACGTTGCTGCTCAGCGCCGGCGCGCCGCCGTCCTCCGCACGCACCCACAGCGCCAGCTCGCGCACCTCCTCGTAGTCGAACGAGCGCAGCGCGTACAGCGCGCCCGTCTCCGCCTGCACCGACACGTACGACGACAGCGGCGCGCCCCGCACCCGCCCCTCCGACAGCCGGTAGCGCACGCGCGCGTTCTGCCCCCAGTCCGCGTCCGTCGCCAGCACCGTCAGCACCAGCGCGCCCGCCGCGTTGTTCTCCGCCACACGCGCGCTGTAGCGCTCCTGCGCGAACACCGGCGCGTTGTCGTTCACGTCCAGCACCCGCAGCGACAGCACGGCGCTGCTCTGCAGCGGCGGCGACCCGCCGTCGGCCGCCCGCACCGTCACGTTGTACTCCGACACCAGCTCTCGGTCCAGCTCTCTCGCTGTCACCACGCGGTAGTACTGCCCTCAAAGGATTTCCGCAGCCGGAACGGGACGTCCCCATCCAGCGAGCAGCGCACCTCGCCATTGCCCCCGAGTCCCGATCATGGACATGCAGCAGGGCGATCGACCGTCCCTGGAGGGGCGTCCTCCGATATCTCACTTAATGCCGACCGATACTGACAGTTCAGGTGCATTGTCATTGACATCTGTCACAGTGATCGTGATTTTGGCACTCGTCGCAAAGGCTCTCCGCCGTCCCGCGCCTGCACCTCCAGATACAAGTGAGGAAATTTCCTCGAAGTCCAAGTAGCTCTATTAATAATTATTTCTCCTGTCTTTGATTCAAGGTGGAAAATTTTCGAATCCCTTTGTGTTATTTTCTGGAAACGTGTATTTCACTTGTCCGTTCAGACCCTCGTCGGCGTCCGTGGCCGTGACGGTGACGAGCACAGAGCCCACGGGCACGTCCTCGGGCACACGCACCATGTACTCCGACTGGCTAAACACGGGCGCGTTGTCGTTCGCATCCACCACTGTCACGCGAATCCGAGCCGTGCCCGTCAGCGCCGGATTGCCGCCGTCACTCGCCTTGCAGCACCAGCTCGTGAAACGCTGCCTCCTCCCGGTCCAGCGCCTTGGCCAGCACCAGCTCGGGACGCTGATCGCCTCCGGGGCCTGACTGCACGGCTAGCGAGAAGTGCTCGTCGCCGCTCAGCTCGTAGCTCTGAAGGGAATTTCGTCCCGAGTCCGGATCGTGAGCGTCTGGCAGGGGAAACCTCGACCCTGGGGCTGTCATTTCGCTCATCCTCTGTTCCAGACTCGATTTCCTTGAAGCTGGGCGCGTTGTCGTTAATGTCCGTGATCTCCACTTCTATTTCATGAAACATTCATTTCTCCCTCCACTATCAGCTCAGAGCGCAGCACGCATTTCTCCACCAGTCGGCACAATTGCTCTCTGTCGATCCTCTCCGCCGTCACTAAATGTCCCGTCTTCCCGTGCAGAGCGAAATACTGAGTCCTCCTTCTTTCTATAATGCGAATGCCGCGGTCACTGATCGCCGGCAGCTGCAGCCCCAGGTCCTTGGCCACGTCACCCACAAACGAGCCCTTGGGCATCTCCTCGGGCACCGAGTAGCGCAGCTGCCCCCACGCCGCCTCCCACGCCGCCAGTAGGACGGCCCAGAGCAGAGCTCGCTGCCGCCAGCCCCAGCGCCTCCCCGCCGCGCACATCTCCCCGCTGCAGCTGCTCCACGGCCGGCTGTCGCTGATCGGGTAGCCGCGCTTTCTGCGGTTTCGTACCGGGCTCTCCGGTACCGGCCCCTTCGTTGCCTCCTTCGCCTCTCCGTTAGCACGGATCCGCACCGTGAGGACGATCACAGACCGCGGGTTTGCCGAGCCAGGAACACAGCGATGTAGTGAGCGAGCCGTTTCGCAGCGGGCGGGGCTGCAGCGCTCCGATCTTCCTCTCGCTCCTCTCGGTCAACAGCGGCGCCCGCAGCCTCCTCCCGGTACTGCAGGCACCGAGCGCTGCCGAGCGCTGCCCGCCCTGCCTTTCTCACGGGAAGCCTGAGGGAACGGTACAGGAGCCTCGGAGACGTGGGGTCTCGTCCAGCGGGGACCTCCTGCTTCGGCTTTTCTACAGCCAGTCTCTTCTTCGGTCATTCGGCTGATCACTACACACAAATAATATGCCTTCTGAGGTTGTGGTACTTCTAGCGCACTTTGTTTTTAGAAACAAACTGTTTCTAAAGGTGATTAAATATAATATTCTTCGAATATGGCATAGAGCATTACTATTATTATTTCATTAGACCCGGCAGTACAATCTCCTCGCTGCAACTGCACAGATTTGTAGACCAGTCCTGCTTCGTAGACTTTTCCCTCAGCCATTCAATGGGTCAAAACAGCACCTTGTATGATGTGAAATGCTTAAGAAGACTCTAAATGTTCGCTCTCCGAATACCGAAGGATAGGAACACTAAAATTTTAGGCCTTGTTACATTCCAGATGCACATCTGAGGCTGCTCTGAACCAGCCTGACTTCTCCCATTTCTCCAGACACCACTTCAGAATTGTTCCTTACAGCTTTACACACTACAGGCTGTGCTTACACCTAGTTCTCCTTTATAGGGTAACTCCGAAGCAGAGAGCAATGAGTCATAAAACAACAGGATCATTACTGCTAGATAAGACCTCCTAAGTGCTCAAATCCATACATTACCGTTGAGAGTAATTTCAGAAAAGAAAACAAAGTACTAAAACATACCATAAAGAAAAGTCTCCAGGTTATATGATAAGGAAAGAGAGATAAAATAATAAAAAGAGACTTCGAAATACACAACACAAGAGTATGGAAATGATTTTTTTTTCCTTTTCTTTGATTCTTTGTTATGTTTCTTTAAGGTTTTTTGTTGCTTTTTGTTTTTTTCTTTGTTTGTTTGTCTCATATTTGAAATTCTAAATTAACCTGTCCCGGTGGTGCAACAATTACAGCGGCATCCTCTCCTCAAAAGATGGGAGGACACACAACAGAGGTTTAAATTCTCTCCTCAGGGAGCCAAACACAGATTACCATTGCTAGTACCATAACAAACAAAATTTAGCAACGGTTTAGGCTTTTTTTTTCCTACTTCTCTGTCAGGTTCGAGAACACTGCTTCGAAAAATAAAAATCAAAAAGAAAAACTCACGTAGCTTGCAAAATTTCGAAATATTGAACACAACACAAGATAACTAGACATAATTTCTGACTGAAACTTAACAAAAGCTTCAGATGACGAAAAATAAGACTTTCACGAAAACTCACGAGGCAGAATGAGCCATATCGCATGAGTTACTGCCAAAAAAACCATGGGACATTATTACCTCACTCGTCAGAAAACCATGAAAACCCCGTAAATGTCGCTCCAAATAACTAAGCAAAATATCCTTCTTCAACCAGAATGAACGCAGGAAAGCCTCAGGAAAAAGAGTAGGAGGGATTTACAGACCTGCGGTGCTCCGGGGTTGGCGGGCTGCCCCCCCACAACAGACAGTACTACTCGGGCTCGGCTTGTCGCAGCAATCCCCGCCCAGAAGCTCCTCCGCAGACAGGATGGGCACCGGCGGAGGCGGCGGTGGCCAAGCGGCCTCGGGCACGGCGCGCGCCGGCGCCGCCACGCACAGGTTGTAGGAGTAGGGCAAGGTGCCCTCGCAGAAGTCGGCCGGGAAGGCGGCGCCGGCCACCGAGAAGCGCTGCGCGCCCAGGCAGCGCAGCACGGCGGGCGGCCCGGCCCGGCGCAGGCGCGCCAGCACGGCCAGCGCCACGCTGAGCAGGAAGAGCGCCGAGAGCAGCGCCAGCGCCAGCACCAGGTAGAACTGCAGCTCGGCCGCCGGCGCCTCGGCGCCCGCCGCCCGCTCGCTCAGCTCCGGCAGCGCCTCCTGCAAGCTCTCGGCCAGCACCACGTGCAGCGTGGCCGTGGCCGACAGCGCCGGCTGCCCGTGGTCCTTCACCACGGCCACCACGCGCTGCTTGGCCGCGTCCCTCTCGGACACGGCGCGCGCCGTGCGCACCTCGCCGCTGTGCAGCCCCACGCGGAACAGCGCCGGCTCCGACGCCTGCACCAGCTCGTACGACAGCCACGCGTTGCGCCCCGCGTCCGCGTCCACCGCCACCACCTTCGCCACCAGGTACCCGGCCTCGGCTGAACGCGGAACCACCTCGAAAGGCGTCGGGGCCGCTCCCGGGGCCACAGCACCCGGGCCCGGCGCCGCCGGCCAGAGCACCCGCGGCGCGTTGTCGTTGCGGTCGAGCACGAAGACGCGCACCGTGGCCGTGGAGCTGCGCGTCGGCACGCCGCCGTCCTGTGCCCGCACGGCCACCGCGAACTCGCGGCACTGCTCGTAGTCGAAGGAGCGCTGCGCGTACAGCGCGCCGCTCCGCGCCTCCACCGACACGAGCGGCGCCGCGCCCGCCGCGCCCGCGCTGCCGCCCGCCAGCCAGTAGCTCACGCGCCCGTTGGCGCCCGCGTCCGCGTCCCGCGCCTGCACGCGCAGTACCAGCGCGCCCGCCGCGTTGTTCTCCCACACGTAGGCGCTGTACGCCTCCTCCTCGAACACCGGCGCGTTGTCGTTCACGTCCGACACCTCCAGCACCAGCTCCGTGCGGCTCGACAGCGCCGGCCTGCCCCGGTCCCGCGCCACCACCGTCACGCGCTGCTCGGACGCCTGCTCGCGGTCCAGCGCGCTCGCCGTCACCACCTTGTACGAGCCGCCCGACGACGCCACGATCGACAGCGGCGCCTCTCCCGACAGCTCGCACGACACCTGACCGTTCTCGCCGGCGTCTCTGTCCCGCACTTTCAGCAGTGCCACCACGGTGCCGGACGGGCGAGTCCTCGGGCACCGGGCTCGAGAGGGACAGAATCGTGATCTCGGGCGCGTTGTCATTCTCGTCCGTGATGTCTATTCGCACTTCGCAGTGATCGGTGAGCCCGCCCCCGTCCCTTGCCTCCAGGCGGAAGTTGTATTTACTCTGTCCTTCATAATCAAGAGGACCCGCTGTCCGCACCTCGCCGGTGTCGCTGTTGATGATCGAACAACGCGCGGATGCCTTCGGGGACGTTGCCGAAGGAGTAGGATACTCGCGCGTTGGCGCCCGCGTCCGCATCCGTCGCCCTTGACCCACAGCACCAGAGATCCCACGGGCAGGTTCTCCGCCACTCGCGCCTCGTAGATCCTTTTGCTGAATACGGGAGGGTTGTCGTTGGCATCTGTCACGTTGACCCGAATCTGGACAGTCCCCGACCTCGCGGGGTCCCCACCATCTACGGCCATCAGCAGCAACTCAAAATAGCTCTGCTTCTCCCGGTCCAACGCTCTCTCGAGAACTAATTCTGACTGCTTTTTCCCACCCGGGCTTTCCTTTAAGGCCAAAGTGAAGGACGGGTTGTTGGTGAGTTGGTAAGTCAGCAGAGAGTTGCTGCCCACGTCTGCGTCCCGAGCCATCTCCAGGGGAAAACGAGCACCGGGAAGAGTCCATTCACTGATCTCGAGGTCCAGAGTAGCTTTGCTGAAGGCCGGGGAGTTGTCATTCACGTCTTCGATAGCCACCTCGACGTGGAAGACGTTCAGCGGGTTGTGCACCAGCGCCTCGAAGCTAACAATGCAGGTACGCAGATGCGCCGCACATCTCCTCTCGGTCCAGCCTCTCATTCACGTACAAGATTCCCGTTTTCCTCATTCACCGAGAAGTATTGCTTCTCCTCGCTCAGGCGCAGCTTGCGCGCCGGCAGCTCGTCGGCGCTGAGCCCCAGGTCCCGCGCCAGCGACCCCACGAGCGAGCCTCTGCCCAGCTCCTCGGCGATGGAGTAGCGGACCCGCTCCGCCGCCGCCCGCCACCACACACACAGCAGCACCGCGCACAGCAGCGCTCGCCCGCCGCCCGGCCCGCGCCTCTGCCACCACCTCACCGCCATTCTCTTTGCGCAGCTCTCGCCAAGCTCTCTGTGCTCCTGCCGCTGCCCTGCCTCCCTTCCAGCCGCTCTCGCCAGACACCACAGGGGCCGCCGCAGCACAGACACGCCGCTCTGGCCGCCTCTCGCCGCTGCTGCTCTGCTGCTGTCGCTGCCGGTGCCGCTGTGGCCGGCGCCGGGCGAGCGAGCAGCCTGCGGGGGCAGGACGCGGCTGCGGCGGTTTTGGGCGGCGGCGGCTCCAGCGCCGCTCGGCGGCGGCCAACAGCGGCACCCGGAGGCGCCGCGACGCCACTGCAGCCGCCGGATGGCCGCGCTCAAGGGGGCTCGGCTTTGGGTGGGGCTCTGCGGCTGCAACGGCTAGGGGGTCTCTCTTAGACCCCAAGGAGCAACCGCAGACCTACTTCTCGTGCTTC
Source organism: Entomyzon cyanotis (assembly GCA_024500445.1). NCBI lineage: Eukaryota > Metazoa > Chordata > Aves > Passeriformes > Meliphagidae > Entomyzon > Entomyzon cyanotis. The sequence continues at coordinate 2,495,993 of JAKEPQ010000735.1, forward strand.
ATGCCACTCCAAAGGAGTTTTATATTTACAAAGGAGTTGCCGGTGGATTTAGGTAGTCCACTTGTACTGCAGTAAACAAGTAGAACCAAATATTTATAGCAGAGGAATGAAGTCAGCTGCTCTCAATAAAATGAAGGTACAACTATTAGAGGAAGAAACGACAGTATAGCTGTCGAAGACTCTAAAATCTCTTTAGCACTCTCCTGTAGTTTGAGTTTTTTATCAATTCGAAAAAATTCTCAGAAGGTAATAGTTGTATTTGAGTAGTTAACAATATTGAGGAACACATTTAAGGAAAAATCATTGTAATCCTTTAATGGTTTGGGTGTTAAGGAACCTTTAAAGGTCATTTAGTCTACCCCTCATCTCAAAGTCCCATCCATCCAGACCTCAAACCTATTCAAATGAGGCACATAAATACCGTCTCTGGGCAAGCTGTTCCTATGTCTCACACTACTAACTGAAAAATATGTCTCCCTTATGATCAGCCTAAACCATTTTTCTTTCCGTTTCAGACCACTGACCTTTTCCTGTCAAGATGGGCTCTACAAGAAGTCTCTTTCCGTATTTCTTTTACACATTTTTTATAATAAAAATTGCAATCAAGTCTTCTCAGCGCCTCTTCTTCTTCAGCCTAAAGGGCTTCTCTCAGCCCATCTACACAGCAGAGATGTTCTGTCCCTTTGAACATTTTCGTTGTCCTTCTCTGGACTTTTTCTAAGAGTCTCACAAAAGCACAGTGAACACAGAAAACCACCTCCCTTGTCCTGCTGGCCACACTACCTGTTATGCAGCCCAGAATATGACTGACTTCCTGGCCTGCAAGAACACACTGCCAGCTCATATGCCCTTTGTCACCCACCAGTACCCCAGATCCTTCTCCACAAGGCAGCTCCCAATCTCCCAAATTTGTATTGAAAGGGGACTGAACCTGACATATGTTCATGATATTGCCCTTGACCTTGTTGAACTTTATGAGATTGACATGGGTCGACTCCTCTGGACTGGCAAGGTTCCTGTGGATGACATCCCATCCCTCCAGTGAATCAATGGCACCACTTATCTTGGTGCCTTGCACACCTGTAGAGGGTACAGTCAATCCAATTCCCTCTGTCACTGATAAAGATACTGAATATATTGGTCCAAGTACAAGCCCTTGAAGGACACCACACAGTAGCAGTTTCCAGCTGGGCATTGAGATATTGTCTACAAGTCTTTGAACAGCACCTGCACTTGCGAAATAGGAACAGATAAGATCAGATATCACAAAAGATCAGATGCCCTGAGGTTATACTCAAAAAAAACCATGCAAGACAAGGGTTATTAACTGAGCAGAAGCAAAGCAAATTGCATGGTACACATCTAATTTCATTTTATGAAATCATCATCAGGTCTCATGTGGTTATTTCCCTACTCTGTGGCCTGATAATCTCCCTGTTAATAAAACGTTCTCCATGTAAACCCGTTATGAAGGGCCTTTTTCTCGTTGTGTGAGAAAATATGAGAAGCTCCTTTTTAGCTTTTTTATTCATGTACTTCACACCTAAAATCCCGTTTTAGGTGATTAAAGTGAGTATTTGCTTCAAAACAACACTCAGAGCTTTTAATGCAAAATGTTTTTCCTCTAGAAATGGCAAAAGTGAACCACAGCCTTTCAGAAATCAAAGGCCTGAAAGGAAGTCTAGTTACAACTGTGAGGAAACCATGTATCATAACGTTCCAGGGAGATAGAGATGGATAAAGGAAAATTCACACAAGAATCACAAGCCTTTCTACTCAGACATCATTGTTCTAGGTACACACATCCTAACACCTTACTGTCAGATGACTACCACTGCCTTTCAAAACAGGGGAATCAGGATCATATATTTATAATATAAATAGCACAGGCCTTGTCAAAATGCATAGCTTATCCAACAACACATTGACTCATCTGTATTCCTGGTTCCAAGTCCTTCAACTTCTTTGCTCTGCCTTTACAACTTTTAGTTGCACTATAGGCAGTACCCAATGTTTGGCTGTATGTCAGCCATACGCAAAAGAACATGTAATTCAGTGACATTCGAGGGAAACACCAGGATATCAAAGTCTTTCTGCTGGCAGCTGAACACCTTCATGGATGAACATGGATGAGAACACCTCTCACAGCCTGATATTTTGAACAGATCTCTACTTTTAAGGACTATCAGCCAAACCAAGGCCTACTTGTAGAACATAAGAAACAAGGAAGGAATAGGAAAGCCACAGAAGATAAGAATCATAGCAAAATATTTCAGACATTGTCAACTCTAGTAGGTACACAAGAAGCATTATCTACCGTGCAACAATACACAGGAGGATCACATGGGTCTTTACATCAGAGACCACAGGCACAGTTCTCTAAGTAATTCCTTTGGAGAACAAGAAAAGTGCACAGGACCATAACTATAAGACCCATATAATAATAGGGGAAACAGAATGTTTATAATAACCTTTTACACAGTACAAATTAAACTACAGCAAGCTCTTCTACCTGCCCTGTCTCTGTGCAGACAGGATGCTTCACTGTGCTCAAACATCACCCAGCAGGGACCACTTTGCTGACAGACACCATCAAAAGACATGTTCCCCACTGGACTTCTCTTTATGGAGAATAGGGATCGACACATATGAACTTCTCTGCTCATCACACTCATTTCAAGGAAAATGAAGTGTTCATGTCCCCAAATCAGAATCTTCTAAGGAAACTACCATCCCATGCCATACATTCCCCACAAACAACCAGTTTTAATACCAACAAAACATCAGCAGCTCCTTCATATGAACAAGATACATTAATAGCACCTGAAGGTTGGTCAAGGCTGGGGAAAACTTAGTACACCCACAACTAGATTTTTCATCACAGTCTTACAAGTGACAGTTCTTACGCACAGGATCTCTGAAGCATCCAATTTCATGGGTATGTTTGCAGACAAATTCATCTAAGGCTCTATCCATTTGGGATACAGAATAAGAGGGAATGGCATAAGTCACACTGGCCTTGGCACTGGGAATGCTATGAAAGCACACTGAGCCAGGTAGAGCATGCAATCCCTTCTTTTCCTGCTTTGAGGCCAGTCTCTCACTGATCTCGCACTGACTTCCCAGCATGAGTATTTGACGAAAAAGAGTATTTCTTAAAGTGATGTTTTGAGTAAAGACACCTATGAAAGTCTTTTTCTTTAGATCTGTAAACAGGAAAGGGATGTACAGGGCAGTCAGAAAACTGTAACAGATGTGATCTTCCACACAGCCTCACAGACAAAGGCCCACCTTTAGCTCGTTAGATCAAGCAACAGGTTAACACATGGACCGTGGAAGGGATCATAGCAAACTCTTCTAGATTATGGCACCTAGACTAGCTACACAATTCCAGTATTTATTAGGTAGAAAGTGAAGTGTTTGATCTTCCCAAATCTTCCATTATGGTATTTGTTATAAGTACCTATTTAAACTGTTAGATAAGAATTTATGAAAAGATGCAAACACATAGGGAGAACCTCCCAGGGCTCCCCACACAGCTAGAATAAGTTGTCATCTAGATAAACATTTTGGGATGATGAAACTCACATTGCATGATACTACAACTGAGCACTGATCAGGGAAAAGAGCAAACCATATTTCTTGTGTCTCTCAACAGACCTTCACACACAGCTCCCACAGGATGCTTATCCCCAGCTCTTCATAACTTGTGTGGTGTTCTCTGACCCTCATAATTTACAAAAACATGTATCCAAATCCCCAGATGCATAGAGAAAAAAAAAAATTGGAATGTGCCACATGATCCAGCCACGTACATTTACCACAAAGGGGAGGTGCCTCTCTCAGCAAGCTTTAATACCTTAACATTTCAGTAGTAGGTAGTCAAGAAGAGCATATAGTTGGTAAAAACTCAACAGAGCATTCACTCAGAAGCTCACACCAAAGACCACAGCCACAGTTCCCCACTGTAACTTCTCTGGACAATAACAAAAAAGAGAAAATGCACAGAACCATTACTGTAGGCCTCATGTAACAACTAAGACAAAGTGAACTTTTACATCATCTTTACATATTTCAGTCATTTATAACTATACCAGAGCAAAGGTTTTCACTTGCTCTGTCTCCATAAGACACCATGAGAGACAAGTAGCACACACAACTTCTTCTTACTGAGAACAAGGATCACAACATCCATACATGCAAAGAGATATCTCTGCTCATCATACTACTTCAAAGAAATTTAAAATGTCCTGAACTGATTAAACAATATGCACATCTGATAGAGGCCCAGTCATCAAACTAGCAGCTCAAAGACACCATCATCCTACTTCAGCATATTGTGCAACTTGGAAGATATGTTACTCTCAGACCTTGACCTACACTGTACAATAAAGCTCAGTAACTGGCATTCACAGGAAATATCATACTACAAGAAAGCAGGCTGATTAACCCACAATTTGGCCAGTCAGACTGTAGCCAGCGTGATATCAAGAATAAGACATTTTCTGACTCATTTTACTTTTAGCTTATAACAAGAAACAAAACAAGTCCCTATCATATGCAGAAAATAAGAGATCAGAAACAACTCTTCTAGATTGAGGAAGAGACATAGTTTTCGTCTTTCACAGGGAATGAATACAGAGATTCCTCTTCCCAAAGCTCACATTATGGCACTTGCCATATATGCACAATTAAGCTATCAGTTAGAAACATCACAATAACCTGCAAACACACAGGAAGAACCTCCAAGGACTCCCAATACAGCTGGACTAATGTTGTCTAGTTAAGAGTCTTTGAGAAGATGGAAGCCATGTTCTGGCCTAGACTATTCTCGTCAACATGCACCACCATCACACCACGGACTTCACACAGCTATCTTTGCATCTGTGTAATGAAGGTGGATGATGCATCCATTTGGTCTTTAGAGAACTGTGAAAAAACTTTAAACTTCTGAAAGGCAAAAAGGAGCAGTGCTCTAGGACAGACTAAGCTGGTGAAAATCTCCACAGGGGCATTCTCCCCCTCCTCACCTCACCACCTGTAACCTGAATCTGTCCCCTTCTGCCCTAGTATGGCTCTTGCCATAAAAAGTATTTTCAAGCAAAGGCATATGCCGTTCTTTTAAAAAAACAAATTTAAAAGAGAAGGAATCAGGGAAATTTCTCTGCTATTTCCTCCAGTGGCCCTTCATACTCAGCCACAAACATTCCTCCAGAAGGTGCACAAAGATCTGAACGTGGATGAATGCAAAGACGGTTCCTGCCCACTGGCTTACCATGTAGAAAACTGAAGGTCTGAGAGGAGTCGAAGCAATGTCAGCATTTCATTCAAAAGAAATTCACACCACTCTAGCACATGTGCTGTCGGGAAGACACCTGATTCTCCTAGTAATGCAAATTTCTCAAAACCTAACAATGCAATACATCAATTCAGAAGAGCTAAGACTAAAAGGAAAACTCTGTTGTATAGGTAAAGGGACAAACGAGAAAGGACCTGGCGGCAGATAAAAATCAATGAGCACAAAGAACGACAAGCCACTAGGCAGCAGGCTCCCTTCTGTCTTCTCCACTAACTGAGCACATGTCCAGAACGCCATACCAAGATGAACCAGCACGTCGCTCAAAGAAATTTTGCCTTCTAGCATGGGGAACTCACCGAGGGAAGGGCGGGATCCGCGGGGAGGGACACGGCAGGGTCCTCGTTCCCGAGCAGCGGCGCGGGCTCGTCGGGAGGCGGCCGGGCAGGGACCGGCAGGGTGTCGCAGCAGCTGGCGCCCGAGAAGCGCAGCTGGCTCTTGCGCGAGTCGGCCGTGAGCGACACCTCGTGCGAGTAGGACTGCAGGAAGGCGCGCACGCCGTCGATGCCCACGAAGTGCGAGACCGGCACGCCGCGCAAGGCGCCGCTGCTGGCCGCCGGCAGCTGCTGCCGACGCCAGCGGCGCAGGCGCAGCGCCAGCAGCAGCAGCAGGAAGGCCAGGAAGAGGCACGAGACGGCGGCCACGGCCAGCACGAGCCAGCGCGTCAGGCTGCCGGCCGGCTCGCCCGGCGCCGCCGCCTCCTCGGCCGCGCTGCCCAGCTCGGCCAGCAGCTCGGCCACGCTCTCGGCCAGCACCACGGTGAGCGTGGCCGTGGCCGAGAGCGCCGGCCGCCCGTGGTCCTTCACCACCACCACCAGGCTCTGGCGCGCCGCGTCGCGGGCCAGCGGGAAGCGCGCCGTGCGCACCTCGCCGCTGTGCAGCCCCACGCGGAACAGCCCCGGCTCCGTCGCCTTGGCCAGCTCGTACGACAGCCACGCGTTCTGACCCGCGTCCGCGTCCACCGCCACCACCTTGGCCACCAGCGCGCCGGGCTCCGACGAGCGCGGCGCCAGCTCCACGCCCGACCACGCCGCGCCCGACACCGACCCCGCCCGCGCCGGCGGAGGCGGCGGCGGGTACAGCACCTGCGGCGCGTTGTCGTTCTCGTCCACGATCAGCAGCCGCACCGACACGTTGCTGCTCAGCGCCGGCGCGCCGCCGTCCTCCGCACGCACCCACAGCGCCAGCTCGCGCACCTCCTCGTAGTCGAAGGAGCGCAGCGCGTACAGCGCGCCCGTCTCCGCCTGCACCGACACGTACGACGACAGCGGCGCGCCCCGCACTCGCCCCTCCGACAGCCGGTAGCGCACGCGCGCGTTCTGCCCCCAGTCCGCGTCCGTCGCCAGCACCGTCAGCACCAGCACGCCCGCCGCGTTGTTCTCCGCCACACGCGCGCTGTAGCGCTCCTGCGCGAACACCGGCGCGTTGTCGTTCACGTCCAGCACGCGCAGCGACAGCACGGCGCTGCTCTGCAGCGGCGGCGACCCGCCGTCGGCCGCCCGCACCGTCACGTTGTACTCTGACACCTGCTCTCGGTCAAGGTCCTCTCGTTGTCACCACACGGTAGTAATCCTCAAAGGATTTCTCTAACTGGAACGGGACGCCCTCGTCGAGCGAGCAGCGCACCTCGCCATTGGCCCCCGAGTCTCGGTCCTGCACATACAGAAGGGCTACCACAGTTCCCGGTTGGGCGTCCTCAGAAATCTCGTTCACCTTCGATGATACTGTCAGTTTGGGCGCATTGTCGTTAACATCTGTCACGGTGATTGCGACTTTGGCAGTGTCGAAAAGGGCTCCACTATCATGTGCCTGCACCTCCAATTCGTATGATCTGTCTTCCTCGAAATCCAAGACCTTCAACAGCTCGATCGCTCCTGTCTCAGAATCCAGATGGAAAATACCCGATGCCGTGTCCGTCGCTTTCTTCAAAGTGTACTTCACGTGTCCGTTGAGACCCTCGTCAGCATCCGTGGCCGTGACGGTGACGAGCACAGAGCCCACGGGCACGTCCTCGGGCACACGCACCGTGTACTCCGACTGGCTGAACACGGGCGCGTTGTCGTTCGCGTCCACCACCGTCACGCGAATCCGAGCCGTGCCCGTCAGCGCCGGATCGCCGCCGTCACTCGCCCTCAGCACCAGCTCGTGAAACGCCGCCTCCTCCCGGTCCAGCGCCTTGGCCAGCACCAGCTCGGGACGCTGATCGCCTCCGGGGCCCGCCTGCACGGCCAGCGAGAAGTGTTCGTCGCCGCTCAGCTCGTAGCTCTGCAGGGAATTCAGTCCCGTATCGGGGTCATGAGCCCTAGGAAGTGGAAACCGCGACCCCGGGGCTGTCGTCTCACTCAGTCTCAGTTCAATTTCTGCCTCTGGGAAGCTGGGAGTGTTGTCGTTAATATCTGTGATTTCTACTTCAATTCTGTAAACTTTCATTTCAGCCTCCACTATCAGCTCACAGCGCAGCAAGCATTTCTCCACCAGCCGGCACAGCTGCTCTCTGTCGATCCTCTCCGCCATCACTAAATGTCCCGTCTTCCCGTGCAAAGAGAAGTAGTGGAGTCCTACCTCTTTCTACAATGTGGACGCCCCGGTCGCTGGGTCTCCGGCATGCTGGGCTGCAGCCCCAGGTCCTTGACCACGTCACCCACGAACGAGCCCTTGGGCATCTCCTCGGGCACCGAGTAGCGCAGCTGTCCCCACGCCGCCTCCGACGCCGCCAGCAGTATGGCCCAGAGCAGAGCTCGCTGCCGCCGGCCCCAGCGCCTCCCCGCCGCGCACATCTCCGCTGCGGCACCGCCGGCACTGCAACACCGTCTGCCTCTGCCCGCCAGTCACTCCGCCGATCCCGCGTCCCTCTCCTCTTGCCTTTTACAGCACCGCTGCCTCTCCGCTGCACGGCTCCGCACCGCGAGGGCGATCGCAGACCGCTCGGTCGCTAAGCCTAGGGAGTCAGCGATCGAGCCGTTCCGCAGCGGGCGGGGCTGACTGCAACGCTCCGATCTTCCTCTCTCTCCTCTCGGTCAACAGCGGCGCCCGCAGCCTCCTCCCGGCACTGCAGCCACCGAGCGCTGCCTTGCCCACGGACAGCTGGGCGGGAACGACACATTCGCCGCAGACACCTCCTGCTTTTCTCCAGCCGATTTCTTCTTTTATGCACGACCTCCTCAAGACCGGGAGGACAGCAAATGTGTCTCGTTAGCGGGGTGTTTCTACCTCACAGAAAAAAATTATTGGATACCGGCGATATAGGAAAAGTAAATTATGTTGTCTGATTTTCTTGTGTGGAATACTCGTAGTCCTATGCTTTTAGTTTAAAAACACGAGTTGAAGCCGTGCTGCTTGAATGACTGGTATGACGACAGCAAAACAAAAGAGGTGCTTGAACGACTGGTACGAAGATAGCAAAACAAAAGAGACTCAGGCATACACAACACGATAATCAAACACGCAACTCTTTAAACAGGAGTGGCGGAGATATCAGGCTGATTAACCCAAACGGCAGGAACTTCGCTTTAAATTTTTCAGTTCATACAGAAGGCAGTCTAAATTAACTGCTGCACGACGACTGAGTAAGAAGAGGCATTGAAAGGTGAAAGAAGGTGGGGTGTAACACAGTCCCTTTCAACTGCCGTGAAGTTTGATTACTCATGCACCTGCCAGGTGCTCTGGGATGCCTCCCTATTCACGGAAACAGAGGACAGGAGGAGAACCCCTGGCTACTCAAAGATCATCACCTCCCATCCCCCGATTTCAGACTGTAGGTCACTGGAGCACTCTTTACTGACTGTACTACAACTAACCCGGAATCAGGAAGTATCTGCAGTGAATCTGGCCAGAATAATTCAAGTTAATACACATTTACATCTAAATAAGTCATTCTGTAGCCACAAGTAAGGGCTTTCATTTTCTCAAAACCCAAGGAGTAAGGAATACAAGCTTGTTAGTAGAGTACTCTTCTAATTTTTTCTTATTCACGTTGGTACGGCATATTTTCAACAAAATACTGTAGAACAGTAGGAGAAGAACTGCACACCCTAAACGATGGGGACCAGGGATAAAAGTACAAACGGAATTGATCTAAGTACTTCAATCGTCATCTGGCGGGTCCCTATCACATTTATCACATTTTATCACATTTGATAAAAGTTTTCCAGATCCGGTGTATCCTTGTAAAAACCGACCTAACAACTACTGAAAAAAAAAAAATCAAGGACAATTTAAATAAGTACGAGTTATCCTCTCTTTCTGCAAATAGCATAGGAAAAATAGCTCTATATTTTTTTTCCTTTCTTGAGCCAATTCTACACCTTCACTTGTGAATGAAGAAAAGATCAGGAATGTCAAAAAATGTTAGAGAACCACGCAGGGTGGAAAAACACTGTTAAAAATAGCTAATCTCTACCACTACTGTTAACATTCTACCATTTCTGTAGCAGCATTTCCCACACAATGGGCGACACTCTCGTCTTTCACAATGGTGCATTACCTGTCATTTTACATTCATGTAATCACACTCTTGTTTTGCTTAAAGAGTAGAGTAGTGAAAAAGAAGAATTAACGCAAGGGTTTGTGTCCAGCCATCCACCACCATCCAAACACATTATATCCGGAGAAATCGATTAGGAAGGAAAAATGCCCAAATCCAAGTGTCAAATCTGTCATACAGCTTCACCACATCCCCCTCAACAGAGTAAGGAAAAGGCTCAAGAAAAACCGCAGCAACAGCGGACTTTACAGACCTGCGGTGCGTCGGGAACGGCGGGCTGTTCTCCCACAACGGCGGTACTACTCAGGCTAGGCTTGTCGCAGCAATCCCCGCCCAGAAGCTCCTCCGCCGACAGGATGGGCACCGGCGGAGGCGGCGGCGGCCAAGCGGCCTCGGGCACGGCGCGCGCCGGCGCCGCCACGCACAGGTTGTAGGAGTAGGGCAAGGTGCCCTCGCAGAAGTCGGCCGGGAAGGCGGCGCCGGCCACCGAGAAGCGCTGCGCGTCCAGGCAGCGCAGCACGGCGGGCGGCCCGGCCCGGCGCAGGCGCGCCAGCACGGCCAGCGCCACGCTGAGCAGGAAGAGCGCCGAGAGCAGCGCCAGCGCCAGCACCAGGTAGAACTGCAGCTCGGCCGCCGGCGCCTCGGCGCCCGCCGCCCGCTCGCTCAGCTCCGGCAGCGCCTCCTGCAAGCTCTCGGCCAGCACCACGTGCAGCGTGGCCGTGGCCGACAGCGCCGGCTGCCCGTGGTCCTTCACCACGGCCACCACGCGCTGCTTGGCCGCGTCCCTCTCGGACACGGCGCGCGCCGTGCGCACCTCGCCGCTGTGCAGCCCCACGCGGAACAGCGCCGGCTCCGACGCCTGCACCAGCTCGTACGACAGCCACGCGTTGCGCCCCGCGTCCGCGTCCACCGCCACCACCTTCGCCACCAGGTACCCGGCCTCGGCAGAACGCGGAACCACCTCGAAAGGCGTCGGGGCCCCTCCCGGAGCCTCTCCCAGGCCCGGCGCCGCCGGCCAGAGCACCCGCGGCGCGTTGTCGTTGCGGTCGAGCACGAAGACGCGCACCGTGGCCGTGGAGCTGCGCGCCGGCGCGCCGCCGTCCTGCGCCCGCACGACCACCGCGAACTCGCGGCAGTGCTCGTAGTCGAAGGAGCGCTGCGCGTACAGCGCGCCGCTCCGCGCCTCCACCGACACCAGCGGCGCCGCGCCCGCCGCGCCCGCGCTGCCGCCCGCCAGCCAGTAGCTCACGCGCCCGTTGGCGCCCGCGTCCGCGTCCCGCGCCTGCACGCGCAGCACCAGCGCGCCCGCCGCGTTGTTCTCCCACACGTAGGCGCTGTACGCCTCCTCCTCGAACACCGGCGCGTTGTCGTTCACGTCCGACACCTCCAGCACCAGCTCCGTGCGGCTCGACAGCGCCGGCCTGCCCCGGTCCCGCGCCACCACCGTCACGCGCTGCTCGGACGCCTGCTCGCGGTCCAGCGCGCTCGCCGTCACCACCTTGTACGAGCCGCCCGACGACGCCACGATCGACAGCGGCGCCTCGCCCGACAGCTCGCACGACACCTGACCGTTCTCGCCGGAATCTCTGTCCCGCACTTTCAGCAGTGCCACCACGGTGCCGGTAGGAGAGTCCTCTGGGACAGGGCTGGAAAGCGACAGAATCGTGATCTCGGGCTCGTTGTCATTCTCATCGGTGATATCTATTTGAGCCTTGCAGTGAGCCGTCAACCCGCCGCCGTCTGTCGCTTCCAGGCCGAGGATGTATTTACTATTCTCCTCGAAATCGAGGGGACCCGCCGTTCTGACCTCGCCTGTCTCGCTGTCAACAGCAAACAACAAATGGACGTCGTCCTGGACGTTGCCGAAGGAGTAGGAGACCCGCCCATTGGAGCCCGCGTCCGCATCCGTCGCCCGCACCCGTAGCACCAGCGACCCCACAGGAAGATTCTCTGCCACTCGTGCCTCGTAGACCTTTTTGCTGAAAACAGGAGGGTTGTCGTTGGCGTCTGTCACGTTGACACGAATCTGGACAGTCCCGGACCTCGCGGGGTCCCCACCATCTACGGCCATCAGCACCAACTCAAAGGAGCTCTGCTTCTCCCGGTCCAATGCTCTCTCGAGAACTAATTCCGGCTGCTTGCTTCCGTCGGGGTTCTCCATCACGGCCAAATTGAAGGACGGGTTGCTGGTGAGTTGGTAAGTCAGCAGAGAGTTGCTGCCCACGTCTGCGTCTCGGGCCATTTCCAGGGGAAAACGAGCACCTGGAAGCGTCCATTCACCGATCTCCAGGTCCAGAGCAGCCTTCCTGAAGGCCGGGGAGTTGTCATTCACGTCATCAATGGACACCTCGACGTGGAAGATATTCAGCGGGTTGTGCACCAGAGCCTCGAAGCTAACAATGCAGGTCGCCGAGCGGCCGCACATCTCCTCCCGGTCCAGCCTCTCATTCACGTACAGATTCCCGTTTTCCTCATTCACCATGAAGTATTGCTTCTCCTCGCTCAGCCGCAGCTTGCGCGCCGGCAGCTCGTCGGCGCTGAGCCCCAGGTCCCGCGCCAGCGGCCCCACAAGCGAGCCTCTGCCCAGCTCCTCGGCGATGGAGTAGCGGACCCGCTCCGCCGCCGCCCGCCAGCACACGCACAGCAGCACCGCGCACAGCAGCGCTCGCCCGCCGCCCGGCCCGCGCCTCTGCCGCCGCCTCACCGCCATTGTCTCTGCACAGAGGTCGCCGCAGCTCCTGCCTCCTGTCGCTGTCCTGCTTCCCTTCCAGCCGCTCTCGCCAGACAGCGCAGGGGCCGCCGCAGCACAGCCACGCCGCTCTGGCCGCCTCGGACGCCGCTGCTGCCCGCCAAACGCCGCCTTTCGCCGCCTCGGACGCCGCTGCTGCTGCTGCTGTCGGTGCCGCTGCCGCTGTGGCCGGCGCCGGGCGAGCGAGCAGCCTGCGGGGGCAGGACGCGGCTGCGGCGGCTTTGGGCGGCGGCGGCTCCAGCGCCGCTCGGCGGCGGCCAACAGCGGCACCCGGAGGCGCCGCGACGCCACTGCAGCCGCCGGATGGCCGCGCTCAAGGGGGCTTGGCTTTGGGCGGGGCTCTGCGGCTGCACCGCCTAGGGCGTCTCTCTTAGACTGCAATCAGCGAGCGCAGAAGCTCTTGCTTAATGCTTCTCCAAAGGCTTTTGTATATCGTACCCGCTTTCTTGTTCTCTTAGTGCATCGTTTTGAATCATATTCAATAATCGGAAGAAAATGTTCTCGGCAGGGAAATAAATAATGGAATTCAGATGTTCTTAATAAAACCACGGCGCACTGTAGCAGCAATGAGCGATACTATAGGGGAAATTCAACAGCTTTTTCACACTATGTCACATATCTTGAATTCTCCTTTCATTACTTGCCATAACTTAACTTGAGATATATCAGCCTAAAGCAGTATAAGAAATGTGTATTTTAAGATAGCGGATTAAAATGTACTCTCTTCTTTCTCATTCAAGGAAGTTGATTTATCTGCATCTCCATATCTGAGGGCTTGACAACGGGAAAATGCAAAAATCGTTGAGTTCATCATAGATCCAACCAATATTTTTATTTTGAAGGGTTCTCTAGATGTCATTGGATCCACACCTCTGCCATGAGCAGGAATACTTTCTGCTAGACTTGAATGTTGGCGGCATATCCATAACATCTCTGGGCGATATGTTACATTTTCTCACAACTCACACTTTAAACCTTTCTCCTAATCAAAACCTCCATGTCTCAGTTAAAAGGTCTTGTCCACTGTCCTGTCACCACAGGCCCTGGCAAAACCTCAAAAACCACAGTCAGGGTATCAAATTTAAAAGTATTGACTAGAATTGTGAAAATGAACTGCAACCTTCCTGGAAACAAAGGCCTGAAAGAAAGTTACAACTCTGAAGAAATTCTACATCACATGTTCCATACAGGTATGGATGGATAATGGAGGTTTCACACAGGATTAATTAGCTGCTCTACACCTGCATCATGTTTTTTACGTGAATAGTTACTGTGGAAAACTTTATTGACCAAGTACTGTCATTGTGCTTCATGATAGAGAAACCAGGATCAGAACAGAAATGGCACTGGCACGAAGCATAAAATGAAACCATTTCTCAGCCAAACCCCCATTGAGCCACCGATTTTCCTGGCACAAAACTGAACTCTCACCCTCCTCACTTCGCATTCACAGCCTTTAGGTTCACCATCAACATATACCAAAATTCTGGCTGTATGTTGGCCACAGAAAAAAAGAGTATCTTAGGAAAACATATATTTATGAAGCTGTATTTCTTTACTGAAATGTTCATGGTGAGGCACAATGGGGCTCGGAACAACCTGATCTGGTTGGAAGGTGTCCCTGCCCGTGGCTGAGAGGTTGGAATGAGATTATTTTTAAGGTCCTTTCCAACCCTAACCATTCAAAGATTCTGTGTTTCTATGTTTCTAGGATTTTGTGTACAGCTTCAAGGTATGGATAAGAAATACTCTCCCTGCTGGGTAATTATAAGATACGTTTTAGAGTCGGAAGGATTGCCAGGTACAATGAAGAACAACTTTATTCGTTGACAAGAAAATAAGCAAACAAACAAACAAACGAGAAACCTAACCCAAACCAACAAATCATCAAAAAAACTTAAACAATCAAGGCAGGAATGGGCAATTGCCAAATGAGTATCAACCATCACTTCACATTTCAGATTGCGTCAACTTTGATATGTACAAGACAAAGGAAACTAGACTGTAACTTAGTACACAGGAGGCTCACACAGGAGCTCCCTACATGGACCTCACACACAGTCATTTCCTTGGATAGTCAGATAAGGAAAAGGCTTGGAACAACAGCTCTGGGCATCATCTAATTACTAGGACAAATACAACTTTACACAATTCACTTATCCATTTTAAACAGGGAGTTCCACAGGGATCTCCAGCACTGGCCTGTCTCTGAATAGACAAACTTTCTCTCTGTCCAAACAACACAACAGGAAAGCAAATTTTATGTACAGACATGATTAAAAGAAAAGTTATGTGCACAGCTTCTTGGATCCCAAGCATCACCATAAAGATTATTCTGTTCCCCCTGACAATTCAAACAAAAGTAATATATTATATAGACCATAAGTTATTACTGGCCCTGTCAAAGACCCATTCATGAGAGTATCAGCTCAAAGGCCTCATCTTCCTTCTTCAGCACATGGACTCCTCACAAGATATGTGATTACCACTCTTAATGCAAAAGAATCTGGAACCCCAAACTAGGCTATTTGAGTCCAAACCATGAAATGTAACACCTTAAGACTCCTCCTGACTCATTTTCATAAGTCCAGTAATAACTCTGGGATCAACACAACACATGCCATGTCTCCACCAGTACCTCCTCACACACCAAACCTCCAAAATTCTCCTCAAACCCTTCACATGGTCATCACAGATCTTCAGAATTAAGAGAGACTCCACCAAAAGAAAAGTTGCTCACACAACATCTCTTTACCATGCATAATATTTGACTTCTCACCCTATCCATGTGAAAAGAAAAAGCATTTTTTACAGGGACATTTTAAAGAAACATGCCTATGAAAGTCTCTCTCTTTCCACCTGTAAACATGAAAGACACATCTTCAGATCATCAGAAGAGCAAGGCAGGAAGTTAACACCTGCAGAGTTCAGCACACTCTTCTAGATTATACAACTAAAAATAGGTGATTAATTCAATTATTTACTATGCACAGAATACACAGCTTGCTTTTCCCAAAGCTTCCATATGGCATCTTTGATAAGTACAAAAATAAGCTCTGAAGTTACACGATGATGATGACATGCAAATACTTAGTGAGAACCTCCCAGGGCTCTCCATGCACCTGGAATACATATCTCCTAGCCAGTTATTTTGGAAAATCTCCCATTGCTTGATACTAGAGTTTGGAACTGGACAGGGAATGGAGGAAAACATTACCTTGAGTCTTCCAATAAACATTCAGGCACAGCTCGCAGGACGTAAATCTCCAACCCTTCACATCCAGGGAGTTCTTTCACACATATACCTTAAAAACATGTGACACTGAAGAGACTGTTCCCCAGATAATTTTTCTTCAAACCACCGGCTTCACACAGCTATTTTTAAATCTCTGTACTATGAGAGATGCATTTGTCTGCTCTCTTAAGTTCTGTGAAAGGACTTTATAAAAGGAAAAGCTGAGCAGTCCTTCAAGACAAAGTCAGTGAATACCTGCATGGGGGAATATTATCCTTCCTCATATCTCTGCCTGCACCTTGAATGTCTTCCTTCCCACTCAAGCAATTCTCTTGCCATGCTACATATTATACACCCAAGGCTCATCCAGCTCCATTTGACATAGCTGTACCTTAAAAAACAAGAAATCAACAACAAACTGCTGCCATTTCATCCTGTGTTTTCTCCTCCTCAGATGCCACTCACAGGCTTGTCAAACACTCACAACTTTCAGGAGGATCCTTCATCTTCATAAAGGTAGACAGACATAATCAAGGAGCAGTTGTGGCCTGACGCAATCCGCAACTGGGGACATAGGCCAAAGTGTGGATGAACACAAAGACATTTCCTGCTGACCTCCATTACGTATCATGGAGAACAAAAAAGGCTGAGAACCACGTGCACAGAAGTTCCACAGGAAGCTGTCAGTGTTTTGCTCGACACACTCAACCTATTCAAGTACATAGTCTGTTGGGAAAACACCTGAGCCTGCTAATAATAAAAACTTCCATTTCCTAATAAAAGAATACATCAGTTCAGAAGATCTAATACTAACAGGAACACAGATTCTACAAAGCACAGGTGATCGGGGCAAAACAATTAGAACCTGATGAGTACTCAAAACTACCCAAACCTCTGATCTAAGGAGCCACCTGCCAGCAGCAGTCTCTCTTCTGCGGCCTTCTCAACTAACTGGAAGGCTGAACACCGACCACACATCCATGTCCCCACAGTAAGACGCACCAGACTTCAGAATGTCACTGAACGAAGCTTTGGCTTTCTTCCAAGCAAAAAAAAAGAAAGAAAGAAAGAAAAGGGACCATAAGGGGAAAACTTTGCAGAGAAACTGTGGCTAGAGAAACTCACCGAGGGAAGGGCGGGATCCGCGGGGGAGGTACACGGCAGGGTCCTCGTTCCCGAGCAGCGGCGCGGGATCCTCGGGAGGCGGCCGGGCAGGGACCGGCAGGGTGTCGCAGCTGCTGGCGCCCGAGAAGCGCAGCTGGCTCTTGCGCGAGTCGGCCGTGAGCGACACGTCGTGCGAGTAGGACTGCAGGAAGGCGCGCACGCCGTCGATGCCCACGAAGTGCGAGACCGGCACGCCACGCAAGGCGCCGCTGCTGGCCGCCAGCAGCTGCTGGCGACGCCAGCGGCGCAGGCGCAGCGCCAGCAGCAGCAGCAGGAAGGCCAGGAAGAGGCACGAGACGGCGGCCACGGCCAGCACGAGCCAGCGCGTCAGGCTGCCGGCCGGCTCGCCCGGCGCCGCCGCCTCCTCGGCCGCGCTGCCCAGCTCGGCCAGCAGCTCGGCCACGCTCTCGGCCAGCACCACGGTGAGCGTGGCCGTGGCCGAGAGCGCCGGCCGCCCGTGGTCCTTCACCACCACCACCAGGCTCTGGCGCGCCGCGTCGCGGGCCAGCGGGAAGCGCGCCGTGCGCACCTCGCCGCTGTGCAGCCCCACGCGGAACAGCCCCGGCTCCGTCGCCTTGGCCAGCTCGTACGACAGCCACGCGTTCTGACCCGCGTCCGCGTCCACCGCCACCACCTTGGCCACCAGCGCGCCGGGCTCCGACGAGCGCGGCGCCAGCTCCACGCCCGACCACGCCGCGCCCGACACCGACCCCGCCCGCGCCGGCGGAGGCGGCGGCGGGTACAGCACCTGCGGCGCGTTGTCGTTCTCGTCCACGATCAGCAGCCGCACCGACACGTTGCTGCTCAGCGCCGGCGCGCCGCCGTCCTCCGCACGCACCCACAGCGCCAGCTCGCGCACCTCCTCGTAGTCGAACGAGCGCAGCGCGTACAGCGCGCCCGTCTCCGCCTGCACCGACACGTACGACGACAGCGGCGCGCCCCGCACCCGCCCCTCCGACAGCCGGTAGCGCACGCGCGCGTTCTGCCCCCAGTCCGCGTCCGTCGCCAGCACCGTCAGCACCAGCGCGCCCGCCGCGTTGTTCTCCGCCACACGCGCGCTGTAGCTCTCCTGAGCGAACACCGGCGCGTTGTCGTTCACGTCCAGCACCCGCAGCGACAGCACGGCGCTGCTCTGCAGCGGCGGCGACCCGCCGTCGGCCGCCCGCACCGTCACGTTGTACTCCGACACCTGCTCACGGTCCAGCTCTCTCGCTGTCACCACCTGGTAGTAGTCCTCAAAGGACATCTCCAACCGGAAAGGGACGCCGCCTTCAAGTGAGCAGCGCACCTGGCCGTTCGCCCCCGAGTCTCGGTCCTGCACATGCAGCAGAGCCACCACCGTGCCCGGCGGAGAGTCCTCCGAGATCTCACTCAACGCCGACGACACTGTGAGTTCAGGCACGTTGTCGTTCACATCTATTACGGTGATGACAATTTTCGCCGTGTCGAAAAGGGCTCCAGCATCATGTGCCTGTACCTCCAGTTCGTAGGAATCGTCTTCTTCGAAGTCCAGGCTCTGTAAAAGGATGATGGCTCCCGTGCTTCCGTCCAGCTGAAAAATCTGCGAGGCTTTCTCGGTGATTGTTTTTAACGAGTATTTAATGTACGCGTTCGGCCCCTCGTCGGAGTCACTGGCCGTGACGGTGATGACGACAGAGCCCACGGGTACGTCCTCGGGCACACGCACCATGTACTCCGACTGGCTGAACACGGGAGCGTTGTCGTTCGCATCCACCACCGTCACGCGAATCCGAGCCGTGCCCGTCAGCGCCGGATCGCCGCCGTCACTCGCCCTCAGCACCAGCTCGTGAAACGCCGCCTCCTCCCGGTCCAGCGCCTTGGCCAGCACCAGCTCGGGACGCTGATCGCCTCCGGGGCCTGACTGCACGGCTAGCGAGAAGTGCTCGTCACCGCTGAGCTCGTAGCTCTGCAGGGAATTCCGGCCCCTATCGGGGTCATGAGCCCTGGGAAGTGGAAACCGCGACCCCGGGGTTGTCATCTCGCTCATTTTCAGCTCTGTTTCTGCTTCTCGGAACCTGGGCGTGTTGTCATTAATGTCCATGACTTCCACTACGACTCCATAAACCTGCATCTGTCCTTCCACTATCAGCTCACAGCGCAGCACGCATTGCTGCACACTCTCGCACAGCTGCTCTCTGTCGATCCTCTCCGCCGTCACTAAATGTCCCGTCTTCCCGTGCAGAGCGAAATACTGAGCCCTACCTTTGTCCAAGATGTGGATGCCGCGGCCTTGGAGCGCCGGCAGTTGCAGCCCCAGGTCCTTGGCTACATCACCCACGAACGAGCCCTTGGGTATCTCCTCGGGCACCGAGTAGCGCAGCTGCCCCCACGCCGCCTCCCATGCCGCCAGCAGTATGGTCCAGACCAGTGCTCGCTGCCGCCGGCCCCAGCGCCTCCCCGCTGCACACATCTCCGCCGCGGCACCGCCGGCACTGCAACGCCGCCGATCCAACTCCCTCTCCCACTCAATGGTCTCAGCTTCTACACTGAGCCGTAGCCGCTGGTCCGTCCGCTTGGCTGCAGAATGGACCAGCACCGCGGGGATTGTCGCGGACCGCAGGACTGTACTGGGAGTGAGCAACCGATCGAGCGGATCCTCGGCGGGCGGGGCTGCTGCGCTCCGATCTTCCTCTCGCTCCTCCCGGTCAACAGCGGCGCCCGCAGCCTCCTCCCGGCACTGCAGGCACCGAGCGCTGCCCGCCCTGCCTTGCACACTGACAGCTCGCGGGGAGGGGATAGTCGCCACGGAGACGTGGCCTTTCGGCCGCCGAGGATGTCCTGCCTCGGCTTTTCTTCAGCTGATCTCTGCTTTCATCCTCCAGGGGATCACAATCAGGAGGAAGGCAGAGGCAGCCCGTGAGCGTGGTGCTTCTACCGCACAGGAAACAAATCATTTGCTGATGTCTATATACATTAAGTAAAACACATTTTCCTTTTTTTTTTTTTTTTTTTTACTATTGAGATTACTGTTAATGCTATCCTTTTTGTTCAAAAGCATCTTTACAACAACACGCTCTCAGAGAGAAAACGTGAAGATACCTTATCCCAAAAAAACAGAGCTATCATATTTATTAACACGAGCGGGATGAGAACAATTTCTTGCTTCTTGAAGTCAGAGAGCTAATTGTTACAGGATTTAACTACAGAAACAAATAAAGATGCAGCTGAAACTCTCAAAGACAATTTTAAGGGCCTCAAATATTTGGTATGCCTTCCTAAAATAAATTCAGTGTTTACTTCGTTTATACACATATACTGTTAATCAAGTCATTCTATAGCCACAATTAAGGTTTCCTTTTCTCTGAAATCAATGTATAAAGCATTGAAGCTTGTTAGTAAACTATTCATCTAAGTCTTTTAAAATTATGTTTGTACGGTATATTTTCAAGAAAAGAATTAGAGAACTGTAAAACAAAAGTACATCTGCACTCTCGAAACTTTGCTGACCACTAATAAATGAGCAAATGGCCTTGAATCAAGTGCCTAAGACGTCGTTTGGCCAATTTCCTTGATATTTGATCCCTTCATATCTCAGATGTCAAATTGTTAGAATTGTAAAAATTTTCTGTTCTCCATAAACCCGAGCTCTCCTAAAACTCCCAAAGTCTTTGTGAAAAGAGGAGGAAAAAAAAATCTGAACCAATATCATTCTACATTGTCACCTGTGTATGAAATAAAGATTATGAAGAGAAAAATAGAGGGAACTGCCAACCAGGATGCAAATAGGAAGCCAACTACACCAACTACTGCATTGCCCGCCGCCACCCGCGGCCCCACCCTAAACGGGCGATAATCTCCTTTTTCAATCAGGGCTGAAAACGGGATTTTCCACACACATTTTCTTCCTGAATCCAATAGGGACAAAACCAATTTTAACGAACGGGTTTGTGTAAACTTATACAACAGTTCCTAGTACAACCTATCTGAACAAATTAATCAGGAAGGGAAAAGCTCCAACACCAAGTGTCAGTGCTTTATTGCCCGACTCGGTCATGTATAATCAGCCGTCCTCCTTCCACAGAATACGGATGTGCTTTCAGCATTGCTAACGCATTCTAAATTATAGAGAACAAGTCTTGAAGATGAAACTTCTCCGCTGAAGCTGAAACTGTGACCAACGAAGAAGCAAGTGCTTCTCCATGGAGGGTGGATAGCCCGTTCCTTATTTCAAACCCCCACGGAGAAAAGAACGTGCGACTCAAAAAAATACGACCCCGGGAAAAACGAAGAAATACGAAGTTACTAGCCCAAGGGAGAGCTATAGCCAAAGACTCTCAACTAATGCTGTACCAGGAAAAAATGGAAAATACCCGCTAATACATGGAAGCACAGATGAGGACTCCAAACTCACACCATGCAGAGAAGACTAGGAGAAAAGGGAGGACGCGCCGGAAATCCTGAAAAAACACAGGAACGCAAGGTTCACAGACCTGCGGTGCCTTGGGATCGACGGGAGGCTCTTCCGCAACGGCGCCGCTGCTCGAGGTCGGCTTGTCGCAGCAATCCCCGCCCAGAAGCTCCTCCGCCGACAGGATGGGCACCGGCGGCGGCGGCGGCCAAGCGGCCTCGGGCACGGCGCGCGCCGGCGCCGCCACGCACAGGTTGTAGGAGTAGGGCAAGGTGCCCTCGCAGAAGTCGGCCGGGAAGGCGGCGCCGGCCACCGAGAAGCGCTGCGCGTCCAGGCAGCGCAGCACGGCGGGCGGCCCGGCCCGGCGCAGGCGCGCCAGCACGGCCAGCGCCACGCTGAGCAGGAAGAGCGCCGAGAGCAGCGCCAGCGCCAGCACCAGGTAGAACTGCAGCTCGGCCGCCGGCGCCTCGGCGCCCGCCGCCCGCTCGCTCAGCTCCGGCAGCGCCTCCTGCAAGCTCTCGGCCAGCACCACGTGCAGCGTGGCCGTGGCCGACAGCGCCGGCTGCCCGTGGTCCTTCACCACGGCCACCACGCGCTGCTTGGCCGCGTCCCTCTCGGACACGGCGCGCGCCGTGCGCACCTCGCCGCTGTGCAGCCCCACGCGGAACAGCGCCGGCTCCGACGCCTGCACCAGCTCGTACGACAGCCACGCGTTGCGCCCCGCGTCCGCGTCCACCGCCACCACCTTCGCCACCAGGTACCCGGCCTCGGCAGAACGCGGAACCACCTCGAAAGGCGTTGGGGCCGCTCCCGGGGCCTCTCCCGGTCCCGGCGCCGCCGGCCAGAGCACCCGCGGCGCGTTGTCGTTGTGGTCGAGCACGAAGACGCGCACCGTGGCCGTGGAGCTGCGCGCCGGCGCGCCGCCGTCCTGCGCCCGCACGGCCACCGTGAACTCGCGGTACTGCTCGTAGTCGAAGGAGCGCTGCGCGTACAGCGCGCCGCTCCGCGCCTCCACCGACACGAGCGGCGCCGCGCCCGCCGCGCCCGCGCTGCCGCCCGCCAGCCAGTAGCTCACGCGCCCGTTGGCGCCCGCGTCCGCGTCCCGCGCCTGCACGCGCAGCACCAGCGCGCCCGCCGCGTTGTTCTCCCACACGTAGGCGCTGTACGCCTCCTCCTCGAACACCGGCGCGTTGTCGTTCACGTCCGACACCTCCAGCACCAGCTCCGTGCGGCTCGACAGCGCCGGCCTGCCCCGGTCCCGCGCCACCACCGTCACGCGCTGCTCGGACGCCTGCTCGCGGTCCAGCGCGCTCGCCGTCACCACCTTGTACGAGCCGCCCGACGACGCCACGATCGACAGCGGCGCCTCTCCCGACAGCTCGCACGACACCTGACCGTTCTCGCCGGAGTCTCTGTCCCGCACTTTCAGCAGGGCTACCACGGTGCCGGTCGGAGAGTCCTCGGAGACGGGGCTGGAGAGCGACAAAATCGTGATCTCGGGCTCGTTGTCGTTCTCGTCGATGATATCTATTTGCACTTCGCAGTGATCAGTGAGCCCGCCCCCGTCCGTCGCCTCCAGGCCGAAGATGTATTTATTTTTCTCCTCGAAATCGAGGAGACTTAGCGTCCTGACCTCCCCGCTCTCCCCGTCGATAGCAAACAACACTCTGAGGGCGTCCGGCACACTGCCAAATGAGTAAGACACTCGCCCGTTTGAGCCAGCATCCGCATCCGTCGCCCGTACCCGCAGCACCAGCGACCCCACGGGCAGATTCTCTGGTACTCGCGCCTCGTAGACACTTTTGCTGAACACGGGTGGGTTGTCGTTGGCGTCTATCACGTTGACTCGAACCTGGACAGTCCCGGACCTCGCGGGGTCCCCGCCATCTATCGCTGTAAGAATCAGCTCAAAGGAGCTCTGCTTCTCTCGGTCCAATCCTCTCTCTAGCACTAATTCCGGCTGCTTTTTTCCACCTGGCTTTTCCTTCATGGACAGTGAGAAGGACGGATTGCTGGTGAGCTGGTAAGTCAGAAGGGAATTGCTGCCCACGTCCTCATCTCGAGCTATCTCCAGAGGAAAACGAGCACCGGGAGGGATTAATTCACCGATTTCGAGCTCCAGAACAGCCTTGCTGAAGGCCGGGGAGTTGTCATTCATGTCCTCGATGGACACCTCCACCTGGAAAATGTTCAGTGGATTGTGCACCAATGCCTCGAAGCTGACGGAACAGGACGCCGACTCGCCGCACATCTCCTCCCGGTCCAGCCTCTCGTTCACGTACAGGTTCCCGTTTTCCTCATTCACCGTGAAGTATTGCTTCTCCTCGTTCAGCCGCAGCTTGCGCGCCGGCAGCTCGTCGGCGCTGAGCCCCAGGTCCCGCGCCAGCGGCCCCACGAGCGAGCCTCTGCCCAGCTCCTCGGCGATGGAGTAGCGGACCCGCTCCGCCGCCGCCCGCCACCACACGCACAGCAGCACCGCGCACAGCAGCGCTCGCCCGCCGCCCGGCCCGCGCCTCTGCCGCCGCCTCACCGCCATTCTCTTTGAGCAGCGCTCGCCAAGCTCCTGCCTCCTACCGCTGTCCTGCTTCCCTTTCAGCCGCTCTCGCCAAACAGCGCAGGGGCCGCCGCAGCACAGCCACACCGCTCTGGCCGTCTCGGACGCCGCTGCTGCTGCTGCTGCTGTGCTGCTGTCGGTGCCGCTGCCGCTGTGGCCGGCGCCGGGCGAGCGAGCAGCCTGCGGGGGCAGGAGGCGGCTGCGGCGGCTTTGGGCGGCGGCGGCTCCAGCGCCGCTCGGCGGCGGCCAACAGCGGCACCCGGAGGCGCCGCGACGCCACTGCAGCCGCCGGATGGCCGCGCTCAAGGGGGCTCGGCTTTGGGCGGGGCTCAGGTACTTCACGTGATTTAAAATACCTTTAAATTTGAGATGCGCTCTTTAGTGTTTTTAAGTAATCTTTTTGAGTCACCGTGAGTATTCAGAAGGAAACATTCTCGGCAAAACAGTAAAGAAAGGGACTTAGCTTGTCTTGATATCAAGGCACCACTAAGGGAACTGGAAACTGTATTAGAGCCAGGGAAATGTCTAAGTAATCTGCCATGTATCTTTAATTCTGCTTTCCTCTTCTGGCTCGAATTAAGCTTAGGTACAGTTTGGTCCAAACAAATGCTTTTGTCTTTATGCTAAGCGTATCTCTGCTCTTCTGTTTCTTGTTCAGACAACTTCTTTTGCATGTCTGTATTTGAGGGCCTGATGATGGAAATGTAAAGTCATCATCAGTCTTTTATAGACTCAAGGAATGCTCTGGGTTTAATGGATCCTTTGAAATAAATTAATCCACTCATCACTCATGGGCAGGGACATTCTTCAGTCTATCAGGTTACTGAAAGGCCTGTCCAACCTCCCTTGAAACCTTCCAGTGGTGGCACATCCATAACATTTCTGGGCACCTCATTCCAGTTTCTCACCACCCTCATCATAAAACATTTTGTCTAATCTAAGCCTACAAAGTCCCTTTCAATTTTTCTTATAAGCATTCTTTATAAATTGAAAAGACAGTGTAATTTTTACTCAAAGCTTTTTTCCCTCAGGCTAAAGGACCTGTGTTTTGTCAGAGCTTCTTCATGGCAGAGAAGTTCAATTTCTTTGGCAATCTGTGTGGTCAAAGAAGTGCAGAGGGGGAGGACCACCTACCTCTTCCTTCTGGTCATGCTACTTGTTATGCAATCCTAAATGAAATCTGGGCAGCAAGTGGATACTGCCAGCTCACATCCCATTTCTCATCCAGCAGTAACCCAAAGCACTTCTCTGCAAGGCTGCTCTCAATCTGCCACTCTCTATTGAAACTGAGGGTTGCCCTGACCCATGTAAAGGACCTTGCATGTGGCCTTCTTGAACTTCCGTGTTTGCACGGATCCACTCCTCCAGCTTATTCATAAACATCATACCTGCCTTCTCACTAATCAACTCAGGTTGGTGTCAGCTGCACATTTGCTGAGGGTGTGCTTGATCCCATTGTCTATGAAGATACTAAATAGTGCTGGTCCCAGTACAGACACCATACATTACTGGTTTCCTCTTGGACATTGGGCCAATATCTATAACTCTTTGGAAGTGACTATCCAGCCAGTTCTTCATTCTTTTAACAGTCTGCAGTTGATTAGCAAGCATATTCTGGGAGATCGTGTGGGAGACACTCTGTCCACATTCTTCCACTGGCCCCTGATCTGTTCATGAAAACCTTGGCTGGGCTGGTGACCACTCTGCACTTTGAGAACTGCAGCAGAGATGTTTTTGTATTGTTACACTACAGACAAAGTGTTCCTGGGTGAACACACATATGCTTATGAAACCCTTCCTCTTTACAGCTGTAAACATCGTGGTTGTGTGTGGGAACTGCACCTGCACTTGGGCAATTGGGACGGATGTGACCTTCCATTTATATATATCAGACACTCTGAGGCTGAGCTCAAGACAGCAAAGACAAGAGTTAGAAACATATCGAAATGTACAGATCAGGTGCAATAACATTTTGTAGGCCACACAGAGCAAAAGAGATTCCAGTTGCATGGCACTCCATCAGGCACAAGCGTGTGATCTCTATGACATATAACAAGCAAGGAAATCACCATCTGTTCTTCTACAGCCTCACATACAGAGCTCCCCTGTCTTCTCTCCAATGCCGCACAGCTGTTGGTTTGTTACTGCCCCTTAACATCATGGAATAATTTAACATGAGGGAATAATGCACTATGACCACGTCAAGGAGGGAAGTACATTTGTCTGCTCACCGCCGTTCTGAGAAGAAGCTGAAGGATTCTAAAAACAATGAATGATAACAAAACTAAAAGATTAGCAGTCATCCAGCAGAGAATGGCTTATCTAACTAACATCTCAGAGGGAATCTGCTGCCTTCTTTTATCACACACACTGTTCCATAGAGATACAGGTACTACTGAGGTCATGTTTACACCCATTCATCTCAACAATAACAGAACTCAAAGATACCTTCACATCTCCTGCCTTACACACCTGCTCTGGCATGAACAAGAGGCACTAATACAGGATGCATTGCTGAATGAAGCAATGCTGAGCATTACAAGGAAACCTTCATACAAAGAAAATCAAGAATCAAAAAACAAAACCATAAATCAGACAAGCAAAGCAAGGAAGCGTTAGAAGACACGGGGCAGTTAGAGAAACTCAACAGGAACTCTTCTTGATCTTCACTGCAGGCATTGGAATTCATCTCTGTGAATACCTGGAAGTCACTGAGGCCTCAAGGCGCAAGTGCAGCCCTAAAGTTTTACCCTGGACTGTGTAGTAGTGGGGTTCATCATAAAAAATAGTCATCAGCTCTCAGCAATTCTGTTACTTGACCTCCCAAAGATATGAAACATCTGAGGCCTCTTTCTCAATCTCACCCTTCTAAGAAATTCTAACAGAATCACTTTTTCCTTTTTCTTCATATTCCTCAGACACAAAATTTTGTCCTAAGTGGTTGAATTAGGTGTTTGCTGTGAAACCACAGTCATAGTTTCAAAAGAAGAAGCACTGACCAGAAACACGTGAAAAGACCACAGACCTTACAGGAAAAAAAGACCTGAAAGTCTAATTGCAGCTATGAAGACACTCTACCTCACTGTGTTCCCAGGAGTTACAAATGAAGAATGATGCTTTCATACAGGAATTATAAGCCATTCTACACAAGCATCATGGCTCTACCTGCGCAGCTTTTCAAGAAAATACTTTATTAATGGATGATTGGCATTGTCTTTCAGGAGCGGGATACCAGAATCAAAGGAAACACAGCACAGACCTTGGCACACAGCACAGACTTTGGCACCAGGCCTGAAACCAAACCATTGCCCAGCTAAACACACACTGACCCACTGATTTTCCTTGTTCAAATTCAGCCTTTTAGTCTCCCGGCTCTGCATTCACAGACTGTTTTTGCATCATGGACAACATCCAAATTTTGACCACGGAGTATCTGTAGCCACAGGGCATTTCATTCAGTCTGATTTGCAGGAAACATAAAGCTAGTGAAGTGTTTGTTTTAGCTGATGTCCACCTTCAAGGTAGGGATGAGAACTGCTCTCCCACCCTGGCAATTATAAGACATTTTCTAGTGTTTCACACATAATCACCGAAGTTGGAAGAGATCTTCAAGATCATCTAGTCCAGACTAGGATCACGATAATTACCCTTAAACCATATCTCCAAGTGCCACATCTGGGTGCCTCTCAAACATTTCCTGAGATGGTGACTCCACCACGTCACTGGGCAAGTTATTCCAAGCCTGACCACCCTTTCAGAGAAAAAAAAAATGCAAATATCTCATCTGAATGGGGCAACTTAAGACCATTTCCTCTCATCCTTTCACTTGAGACATGGCAGACGTTACTACAACCTCATTTCAAATGGCTATAGAGAGCAGTGAGGTCCTCTCTGAGCCTTCTCTTTTCCAGACTAAACAACTCCTGTTCTTCTCATAAGCCTCACAAACTTTTGTTTGCAGGACTGCCAGGCACAATGAGGTCAAGCTTTCCTCCTTCATAAGAAAAAATATACAAACCAAATAAAACATGAAAAGATTGAGAAACTGTCAGAAGTGCACGAACCGTAGATTCACATTTTAGATTGTATCAACTGTAGTAGGTACACAACAAAGGAAATTAGTTTGTAAGAAGTACGCAGGAGGCTCACACAGGAGCTCGCACCATAGACCCCAGATACTGCCATGTCTTGGACCTTGAAAACCAAAAAGCTTGGAAGAACAGCTGTGGGCCTCGTCTAACAACTGGGACAAACCGGATCTTTACACCTTTCTTTTAGTCACTTCACACTCCTGCACAGGCCCTTTCTCGGGACAGATTAAATTCTTTTCCCTCTCCAAATGCCACACAAAAGGAAAGTTACACCTGCAGACAAACTCTGTTTAAAGAAAAGCTGCACACACAACTTCTCAGATCCCAAGCATCACAACAAAGATTATTCTGTTCCTCCCAGTAATTTGAACAAATGTAAAATGCTATGAAGGCCATAAGTTATTACCAGCTCTATTAAAGACCCGGTATGTAGAGTATCAGCTCAAAGACAACATCAGACATGAGTAATGTAAAAGAATGCTGAACCCAAAACTAGGCCATTTGAGTCCAAACCACTCAATGTCAAAAAAAAAATCTACTTCAGAGTTATTTTCAGAAAGCCAGGTTTACATTCCAGGAATCAACAGAATACATGCCATGTTTCCACCAGTACCTCCTCATACAGAGCAATCCCAACAATCCCTTCAAACACTTCAAGACTCATATGGTTATCACAGATCTTCAAAACTGGCAAAGAGACTCCACCAAAAGAAAAGTTGCTCAGATGTCTCCTTACCATGGATAATGTTTGAATTTTCACCGTGTACATGCCCAAGCAAGAGCATGTCTATGGAAACCTTTCTCTTTCCAGCTGTAAGCATGAAAGGCATGTACAGAACAGCAAGGCAAATGCAACAGATCTGATCTTCCACACGCGTGCAGAGAAAAAGAACCGTCTTCAGATTATCAAAGAGCAAGGAAGGGAATTAACAGCTACAGAAAGGAAGAGATCACGACACACCCTTCTCGGTCATGTAACTAAGAATAGGTAATTAATACAGGTGTTTACTAAGCAGTGAATAACCGACTGCTCTTTCCAAAGCTCCCACATGACTTTTGTCATGAGTACATAATACAGCTGTTAAATTACACAATTATGACGACCTGCAAACACATATAAATAACTTCCCAGGGCCTTCCACACAGCCGAAATTACATGTCTTCTTGACAGATATTTTGGGAAGGACGACATCACATTGAATGATACTAAAGGTGGGTAACAAGAAGATAAATGAGAAAATAATTCCCTTCTGTCCTTCAACAGATGCGTAGAACTCCAGGACTCAAATCTCCAATCCTTTACAATGTCCAGGGTGCTCCTTGACCCATCTAATTTACAAACTCATGACAGATTCCCTGTCCACTTCTCTTTACACCACCAACTTCACACGGATAACTTCACATCTATATATAAAGGAAGGTGCATTTCTCTGCTCACTGCTGTTCTGTGAAGAAACCTCAGACTTGTAAAAGGAAAAGAGATCAGTGCTCCAGGAGAAAGTGAGTCAGTGAATGTCTCCATAGGGTAATCACTCTCTCCTTATGACTTCCTCTGCACTTTGAATCTTTCCCTTCCCACCCACTACGAGGATCTTGCCATGACATTTATTGTACAGCCAAGGCACATCAAGGTCCATTTGACTTAGCTAAACTTTAAAAGACAAGAAATCAACAAAGCAGCCCTGCTATTTCTTCCTGTATTTTTTCCTCCACATGCAGCCACACACTGGTGGGTGGCTTCCAAGAGGATCCTTCATCTCTGTAACAGGGAGAGAGACATGATCAAGGGAGAAGCTGTGGCCCGGCCCATTCCCCTGAGGGGTTAGACAAATGCAAAGACATATCCTGCTGACGGGCATATCCACATAAAGGCTAAGTAGAATAAAAATGACGAGCAGCAAAATTACAGAGCTGTCGAGACTAAAATACAGAAAATTGCACCCAAATTAGGAACATGTAAGGTTGGGACGACACCTGAACCAGCAAAGAAAAAAAAGGTAACTTTTCAATAATGTAACCCATCCGTCCAGAAAAGCTAACGGAGAGGAGCACGGGTATCACAAATGTCAGGGCACAGAAACGACTTGGTGCCGGAAGAAACCACAAAGCTTCACTCGAACTTGCACCCACCATCGGCCTCACTACACCTGTCTCCCTGAAAACCTGGAAGGCTGAGCACGGATCCCTCCTCCACCTCTCCCCAGCAAGAGGCACCAGCACACTGTGCGTCAGTGAACGAATATCTGCTATCCTCGTCAGCAAACTTCTCCACACAGGACACGGAACACAGAGGGGAAAGGGCAGGAGAGCTGACCGGAGAAGTTTTGCAGAGGCAGTCTGGACCGAGGAACTCACCGGGACGAGGCAGGAATCAGCGGGTGGAGCGCTTGCAGGGTCCTCGTCCCCGAGCAGCGGAGCGGGCTCGTCGGGAGGCGGCCGGGCAGGGACCGGCAGGGTGTCGCAGCTGCTGGCGCCCGAGAAGCGCAGCTGGCTCTTGCGCGAGTCGGCCGTGAGCGACACCTCGTGCGAGTAGGACTGCAGGAAGGCGCGCACGCCGTCGATGCCCACGAAGTGCGAGACCGGCACGCCGCGCAAGGCGCCGCTGCTGGCCGCCAGCAGCTGCTGGCGACGCCAGCGGCGCAGGCGCAGCGCCAGCAGCAGCAGCAGGAAGGCCAGGAAGAGGCACGAGACGGCGGCCACGGCCAGCACGAGCCAGCGCGTCAGGCTGTCGGCCGGCTCGCCCGGCGCCGCCGCCTCCTCGGCCGCGCTGCCCAGCTCGGCCAGCAGCTCGGCCACGCTCTCGGCCAGCACCACGGTGAGCGTGGCCGTGGCCGAGAGCGCCGGCCGCCCGTGGTCCTTCACCACCACCACCAGGCTCTGGCGCGCCGCGTCGCGGGCCAGCGGGAAGCGCGCCGTGCGTACCTCGCCGCTGTGCAGCCCCACGCGGAACAGCCCCGGCTCCGTCGCCTTGGCCAGCTCGTACGACAGCCACGCGTTCTGACCCGCGTCCGCGTCCACCGCCACCACCTTGGCCACCAGCGCGCCGGGCTCCGACGAGCGCGGCGCCAGCTCCACGCCCGACCACGCCGCGCCCGACACCGACCCCGCCCGCGCCGGCGGAGGCGGCGGCGGGTACAGCACCTGCGGCGCGTTGTCGTTCTCGTCCACGATCAGCAGCCGCACCGACACGTTGCTGCTCAGCGCCGGCGCGCCGCCGTCCTCCGCACGCACCCACAGCCCCAGCTCGCGCACCTCCTCGTAGTCGAACGAGCGCAGCGCGTACAGCGCGCCCGTCTCCGCCTGCACCGACACGTACGACGACAGCGGCGCGCCCCGCACCCGCCCCTCCGACAGCCGGTAGCGCACGCGCGCGTTCTGCCCCCAGTCCGCGTCCATCGCCAGCACCGTCAGCACCAGCGCGCCCGCCGCGTTGTTCTCCGCCACACGCGCGCTGTAGCGCTCCTGCGCGAACACCGGCGCGTTGTCGTTCACGTCCAGCACCCGCAGCGACAGCACGGCGCTGCTCTGCAGCGTCGGCGACCCGCCGTCGGCCGCCCGCACCGTCACGTTGTACTCCGACACCAGCTCTCGGTCCAGCTCTCTCACTGTCACCACGCGGTAGTAGTTGCCTTGTGAGCTCTGCAGCCGGAACGGGACATCCCCGTCAAGCGAGCAGCGCACCTCCCCGTTTGCTCCCGAGTCTCGGTCTTGCACATGCAACAGGGCTATCACCGTCCCCGATGGGGCATCCTCCGAAATCTCACTCAATGCCGACCTCACGGAAATCTCTGGCACGTTGTCATTAACATCTGTGACGATGATCTCGACTTTTGTCGTATCGAAAAGTCCGCCGCCGTCGCGTGACTGTACCTCCAGTTCGTAATAATCGCCCTCCTCGAAGTCCAGGCTTTGCAATAGTGTGATCTCTCCAGTCTCAGAGTCAAGATGGAAAATATCCGTTGCCATGTCCGTCGCTTTCTTCATCGAGTATTTCACGTGCCCATAGAGACCCTCGTCAGCATCCGTGGCAGCTACAGCGAGGATGGTGGAGCCCACGGGCAAGTCCTCGGGTACACGCACCATGTACTCCGACTGGCTGAACACGGGCGCGTTGTCGTTCGCATCCACCACCGTCACGCGAATCCGAGCCGTGCCTGTCAGCGCCGGATCGCCGCCGTCACTCGCCCTCAGCACCAGCTCGTGAAACGCCGCTTCCTCCCGGTCCAGCGCCTTGGCCAGCACCAGCTCGGGGCGCTGATCGCCTCCGGGGCCTGACTGCACGGCCAGCGAGAAGTGTTCGTCGGCGCTCAGCTCGTAGCTCTGCAGGGAATTCCGGCCCCAGTCCGGGTCTTGAGCCTCAGCCAGGGGAAATCGCGACCCCGGGGCTGTCGCCTCGCTTATCCTCTCCTCCAGTTCAACGTCTTTGAAGCTCGGGGCATTGTCGTTAACGTCCGTGATTTCCACTTCAATTTCATAGAACTTCATTTCTCCCTCCACTATCAGCTCACAGCGCAGCACGCATTTCTCCACCAGCCGGCACAGCTGCTCTCTGTCGATCCTCTCCGCCGTCACTAAATGTCCCGTCTTCCCGTGCAGACCGAAATACTGTGTCCTGCCTTCGGAAACAACGCGGACGCTGCGGCCATGGATCGCCGGCAGCTGCAGCCCCAGGTCCTTGGCCACGTCGCCCACGAACGAGCCCTTGGGCATCTCCTCGGGTACCGAGTAGCGCAGCTGCCCCCACGCCGCCTCCCACGCCGCCAGCAGGACGGCCCAGAGCAGAGCTCGCTGCCGGCGGCCCCAGCGCCTCCCCACCTCACACATCTCCGCCGCGGCGCCGCCGGCACCGCAACACTGCAGACAGGTTTCCACAGTCGATCGCCGATCTGCCTCCCCCTCCGTCTCCGACTTGCTGCTCCTCGCCGCTGCCTCCGGCAGTCCCTCCGCCTTGCTGCAGCACTGATCTGCAACGCCGGAACGATCCGAAACAGACCGTTTACCGAGACAGTTATCCAGTGATCTAGTGAGAGTCGGGCCGCAGCGGGCGGGGCTGCAGCGCTCCGGCTTTTCTCTCGCTCCTCTCGGTCAACAGCGGCGCCCACAGCCTCTTCCCGGCACTGCAGCCGCTGAGCGCTGCCGAGCGCTCTCCGCACTGCCTTGCCCACAGAAAGTTGGTCTCGTTACAGTCTCCTTGGACACGTGCGGTCCCTTTCAGTGGGGACATCTTTCATTAACTTTTCTTCCCTGGATCTCTTCTTTGATCGTCCAAGTGGTTGCGACCAGACAGAAATAGCAAGCCTCTCGGGGGCTATGTTATTTCTACAGCACGATAATATATGGATATAAAATCTCTTAACATCACAGGCAAGGTATTAATAATCTTATTCGATAGTACAATATCACAATGTCTTCCCTGCACAGGTTTCTGTATCAGTAGTTTTTCAGTGAGATTTTTCTCACTGGATGTCAGACTTGACTGCCTACAGATACAGTATATTCCCGGACCCCGAGAAGCTGCACAGAGCAGCAATGAAGACCCCTCCAGAAAAGGACTGCCCTTCCTTCCTCCTCTGCTTTGTCACTTTTCACCTGACCGTTCGAGGCTGCTCTAAACCGGCCTGCAGTGCTCCCCTTCTTAAACAACTTCCGAATTTTCCATTGAGGCTTTAAAGAGCAGGACTTGCTCCATTCTAGATCATAGCCTTAGCAATAAACCCTATACCATAGAAGATATAAATTTAGTGTGAAAAATAGATAGGCGAGGGACACAAGTTAATAAAAAAGAAAAAAACCCAAACGAAACGAAAACCAACGAACCAAAAACCGCCAAGGCAACAAACAAAAGAAAAACTATGCGAATTGCTTTCTTAAGACTCTCAATCCGTGGCTCTGTTGAAAAGCCAGTTGATAAACCCTAAAGAACCGTGGAATATCAAATGATAAATATACGAAGAAAGAGAAAAAAATAAAGCTCTGGGGGAAAAAAAACCAGTCTCGCTATTACTTGTTATTTCTGCAACCCCTTAACAACAAAAGATGTGAGGAGACGGGTGGAAGGGTGGCACATTCATTAGGCAAGGACAACCTGTAAATTCCCTTTTCTTCTGGACACAGTGAAATAAAATTACAGAAAAAAAATTTTGTTCAGCTACCACCAAGAACCCAGTGAATCGATTTGGTTAGCAAAGCTCAAGGAAAATTATCCAGCGTCAGCCATATATTCTCAACTCCAACAGTCGAATTAGTGAATCTCATTCTAAAAGTAAGGCTCAGCCTACACCATTATTAAAACATAGTATTTCAGAAAACACAATCTTCGTATACAATACTGAAACGAAACTTACGAGGAAGGAAAGAATGCTGTCAATTTCTGTCTGCAATGAGAGGAAACTTTTCCAAACACAAAACCTTAACCAGATCTTTACCCCTGTTTTAATATTATATGCAGGAGAAGTTGAATGGCATAAGCTTCCCCATGAATCCTACACGTGTGACAGTGTTCATGAGGCAGAAAGTGCCGGATGAAAGGGCCAGCAGCCAAAACAGACGCGACACAGCATTATGAGAGAACTCACTGACAGAAATACTCATCGGTAAAAGCCATCCAAGCAGAAAAAAGAAGCCCAGGGGTCCACTGACACCATCACGACGTTAAGAAAGAGTCAAAGAACATACGCGACTTTACAGACCTGCGGTGCGTCGGGGATGGCAGGCGGCTCCCACGTCACGGCGCTGCTGTTCGGGCTCGGCTTCTCGCAGCAATCCCCGCCCAGAAGCTCCTCCGCCGACAGGATGGGCACCGGCGGAGGCGGCGGCCAAGCGGCCTCGGGCACGGCGCGCGCCGGCGCCGCCACGCACAGGTTGTAGGAGTAGGGCAAGGTGCCCTCGCAGAAGTCGGCCGGGAAGGCGGCGCCGGCCACCGAGAAGCGCTGCGCGCCCAGGCAGCGCAGCACGGCGGGCGGCCCGGCCCGGCGCAGGCGCGCCAGCACGGCCAGCGCCACGCTGAGCAGGAAGAGCGCCGAGAGCAGCGCCAGCGCCAGCACCAGGTAGAACTGCAGCTCGGCCGCCGGCGCCTCGGCGCCCGCCGCCCGCTCGCTCAGCTCCGGCAGCGCCTCCTGCAAGCTCTCGGCCAGCACCACGTGCAGCGTGGCCGTGGCCGACAGCGCCGGCTGCCCGTGGTCCTTCACCACGGCCACCACGCGCTGCTTGGCCGCGTCCCTCTCGGACACGGCGCGCGCCGTGCGCACCTCGCCGCTGTGCAGCCCCACGCGGAACAGCGCCGGCTCCGACGCCTGCACCAGCTCGTACGACAGCCACGCGTTGCGCCCCGCGTCCGCGTCCACCGCCACCACCTTCGCCACCAGGTACCCGGCCTCGGCAGAACGCGGAACCACCTCGAAAGGCGTCGGGGCCGCTCCCGGAGCTTCTCCCGGTCCCGGCGCCGCCGGCCAGAGCACCCGCGGCGCGTTGTCGTTGCGGTCGAGCACGAAGACGCGCACCGTGGCCGTGGAGCTGCGCGCCGGCGCGCCGCCGTCCTGCGCCCGCACGGCCACCGCGAACTCGCGGCACTGCTCGTAGTCGAAGGAGCGCTGCGCGTACAGCGCGCCGCTCCGCGCCTCCACCGACACGAGCGGCGCCGCGCCCGCCGCGCCCGCGCTGCCGCCCGCCAGCCAGTAGCTCACGCGCCCGTTGGCGCCCGCGTCCGCGTCCCGCGCCTGCACGCGCAGCACCAGCGCGCCCGCCGCGTTGTTCTCCCACACGTAGGCGCTGTACGCCTCCTCCTCGAACACCGGCGCGTTGTCGTTCACGTCCGACACCTCCAGCACCAGCTCCGTGCGGCTCGACAGCGCCGGCCTGCCCCGGTCCCGCGCCACCACCGTCACGCGCTGCTCGGACGCCTGCTCGCGGTCCAGCCCGCTCGCCGTCACCACCTTGTACGAGCCGCCCGACGACGCCACGATCGACAGCGGCGCCTCGCCCGACAGCTCGCACGACACCTGACCGTTCTCGCCGGAATCTCTGTCCCGCACTTTCAGCAGGGCCACCACGGTGCCGGTAGGCGCGTCCTCTGGGCACGGGGCTCGACAGCGACAGAATCGTGATCTCGGGTGCATTGTCGTTCTCGTCCGTGATATCTATTTGAGCCTTGCAATGATCGGTGAGGCCACCCCCGTCCCTCGCCTCCAGGCTAAAGATGTATTTATTCTTCTCCTCGAAATCGAGGGGACCAGCCGTCCTGATCTCGCCACTGTCGCTGTCGACAATGAACAAACCCTGGACGTCGTCAAGAACGTTGCCGAATGAATAAGAGACCCGCCCGTTAGTGCCCGCGTCTGCATCTGTCGCCCGTACCCGCAGCACCAGAGACCCTGCTGGCAGACTCTCCGCCACTCTTGCCTCGTAGATGCTTTTGCTGAAAACAGGAGGGTTGTCATTGGCGTCTGTCACGTTGATCCGAACCTGGACAGTCCCAGACCTCGCAGGGTCCCCGCCATCCACGGCCATGAGCACCAGCTCAAAGGAGCTCTGCTTCTCCCGATCCAATGCTCTCTCCAGAACTAATTCTGGCTGCTTGCTTCCGTCGGGCCTCTCCTTCATGGCCAAATTGAAGGACGGGTTGCTGGTGAGCTGGTAAGTCAGCAGCGAGTTGCTGCCCATGTCTGCGTCGCGAGCCATTTCCAGGGGAAAACGAGTACCGGGAGGGATCCATTCACCGATCTCCAGGTCCAGAGCAGCCTTGCTGAAGACTGGGGAGTTGTCGTTCACGTCCTCGATGGACACCTCGACGTGGAAAATATTCAGAGGGTTGTGCACCAGTGCCTCGAAGCTGACGGAGCAGGACGCCGAATCGCCGCATATCTCCTCTCGGTCCAGTCTCTCATTCACGTACAGATTCCCGTTTTCCTCATTCACCGATGAAGTATTGCTTCTCCTCGCTCAGCCGCAGCTTGCGCGCCGGCAGCTCGTCGGCGCTGAGCCCCAGGTCCCGCGCCAGCGGCCCCACGAGCGAGCCTCTGCCCAGCTCCTCGGCGATGGAGTAGCGGACCCGCTCCGCCGCCGCCCGCCAGCACACGCACAGCAGCAGCGCGCACAGCAGCGCTCGCCCGCTGCCCGGCCCGCGCCTCTGCCGCCGCCTCACCGCCATTCTCTTGGCGCAGAGCTCGCCGCACTCCTGCCTCCTGCCGCTGTCCTGCCTCTCTTCCAGCCGCTCTCGCCAGACAGCGCAGGGGCCGCCGCAGCACAGACACCCCGCTCTGGCCACCTCTTGCAGCTGCTGGTGCTGCTGTCGGTGCCGCTGCCGCTGTGGCCGGCGCCGGGCGAGCGAGCAGCCTGCGGGGGCAGGACGCGGCTGCGGCGGCTTTGGGCGGCGGCGGCTCCAGCGCCGCTCGGCGGCGGCCAACAGCGGCACCCGGAGGCGCCGCGACGCCACTGCAGCCGCCGGATGGCCGCGCTCAAGGGGGCTCGGCTTTGGGCGGGTCTCTGCGGCTTCACCGGCTAGGGGGTCACTCTTAGAGTGGGAGCAGCAAGGAAAGAGACTCTTGCTTGGTGTTACTCTAAAGTGAGATGCGCTGTCTATTGCGTTTAAGTAATCTCCTTTAATCGTAGTGAATACTCAGAAGCAAATATTCATGCTATCATTAAAGACAGGAAATCAGGTTCTGTTAAAAATACCACTGCACAAGTATATATGGTGGAAATTATAGTACAACTGGGGGAGTATTTAAGCGCTTTTTAACACGCTCTCGGGTAATTTTATTTCTGTTTTTCTACCCGGATCACATTATTCTGATAAATGTATCAGCCTAAATGCAAGCTTATAGCTTCATGCGAAGAATAACTTTTACTGCCTTCTTTCCTATTCACAAAATCACCTTTATTTTCATCTCCATACTTGAGATGCTGACACGGAGGAAGTGCAAACGCATATAATGTCTTTCATGTGACTAAATAATGTTTTGGGTTGTCAGGGACATTTAAAGGTAATTGAATTCACCCCTCTGTCATTGACAGTGACATCCTACAGTAGCCTAGGTCCCTCCAAGGCCCATCCAACATGTCCTTCTACCTTTCCAGTGTTGCCACATCCATAACATCTCCGGGCAATCTGTTCCAGTGTCTTACTACCCTTATTATAAGCAATTTTGTCTAATCAAAGCCTACCCTTTTTCAGTTTAAATCCATTGTCCCCTGTCTTGTCACTGCAGACCCATCTAAAATATCTCGAAGTGTTTCTTATAAGCACTCATTATTGATTGAAAAAATGAAATCACTTCTATTCAAAACCCAGTTTTCTCAGGCTGCAGGACATGAACTTTGTCATTCCTTCTTCATGGCAAAGATCATCAAGTCCTTTGAGAATTTTTGTAGTTAAAGAAGTGTAGGGGAAGAGAACAATACACCTTATCCTGTTGGCCACACTACGTGTTTTGGTGCCCAGGAGACCTTCTGGGCAGCAACTGCATATTGCCAGCTCATGTCCCATTTGTCATTCACCAGTAGCCCCAAGTCCTTTATGGTAAGGCTCTTCCCAATCCCTCACTCTCTATTTAAATTGGGATTTACCTTGACCCAGTTGCAGGACCTTCCATCTGGCCGTGTTGAGTTTCATGGTGTTTGTACGGGTCAACTTCTCCAACCTACCAAGATCCCTCTAGTTGGCGTCCCTATCAATTCAGCTTGGTGTCATCTGCAAATTTGCTAAGGCTGTGCTAAATCCCACTATTTGTGAAGATACCTAAATAATATTGGTCCCAGTATGGACTCTTGAGGGACTGGTTTCCACTTGGACATTGAACCACTGACTACAACTCTTTGGATGCAGCCATCCAGCCAGTTCTTCATCCATTTAATAGCCTCCACTTGGTTGGTCAGCTTGTTCTGGGGGACCATGTGGAGGACATTCTGCACACATTCTTCCACTGGTCCCTGTTCTGTTCATGGTAACCTTGACTGGGCTGGGTGGCCACTCTGCACTTTGAGGACGGCAGCACAGATGTTTTTGCGTTATTATGCTACAATATGCTACAATATTATGCTACAATATTTTGCGTTATTATGCTACAAGTATGCCTGGGTGAGCACATATGTGCTTACAAAGCCGTTACTCTCTACAGCTGTAAACATCACAGGAACTGCACCCACACTCCGAGAACTGGAATAGATGTGACCTTCCACATAAAGTCAGACACCCTGAGGTTGAGCTCATGACAACAAGCAATGCAAATAGACATATATAGAAACGAAGAGATGAGGTGCAATAATATTTTGTAGGTCTCACTTTACAGAAGCAACTCAAATCTCATGGTACACCTTCAGGCATAAGCTTGTGTTATTTATGACATATGACAAGCAAGGAAATAACCAAGTTCTTCTGTAGCTTCACACACACAGCCCCTGATCTTCTCTGCAATGCTATGCAACTGGCAGCTTTCCTTGTGACTGTTTCATCAATAGTAAGCATGATCATGACATGATAACAAACTACAATCACACCGAGGAGGGAGGTACATTTGTCTGCTCATCACCATTTGGAGAAGAAACTGAAGGATTCTAAAACATATGAATGATAAAACCCCAAAATAAAAGATTTAGCAGTCATCCAGTAGAGAATGGCTCATCAAACTGCTGTTAGGGGCAATCTCCCCTCTTTTATCACATGCACTGTTCCACAGAGATGTGACTTCTACTAAGGTCATATTTACATCTATTTCTCCCAAGAATACTAGAACACAAAGTCAGCCTCACATCTCGTGCCTTTCACTCCTCCTTTAGCCAAAGCCACTAATGCATTATATATTTCTATGCTTACAAACAGAGTAAATCAAGAAAAAAACAACAAAAAACAAACCAAAACACCAACCAAAACAAACCACAAAAAAACCCAAAATACCCCCTTAACAACACATTAATCAGACAAGCAAGGTTAGGAAGCATTAGAAAATTAGAGTTTGTCAGAGATGCTCACCAGAAAGTCTTCTAGGTCTCTACCACAGCATTGAAATTCTTCCTGAGAGCACTTTGAAGTTGTTGAAGTCTCAAACTGCAGGTGTGGTCCTAAAGACTTACTCTGGATTACATAACAGAGGGCTTCATTTTAAGAACTAGTCATCATCTCTCAGCCAGTTTCTTTTTCTACTGTGTGGCCTGTTCACTTTGCACAATTATGAAACCATCATTTTAAATAGCATCTCATGTGCCTATTTCTCAAGCTCAGTCTTCTGAGAAACTACAACAGAGTCTCTTTTTGTTCTTCATATTTTTTCTCACACACAAAATTCTGTCCTAGGTGGCTGTAGTAAGTGTTTGCTTCAAAACAGCACTCATGGTTTCAAATTCAAAAGTACTGACCAGAATTGTGAAAATTAGCCACGACTTTCCAGTAAATCAAGACCTCAAAGAAAGCATACTTACAACTCTCAAGAAACATTCAATACATGCCAAACTTTTGGCTGTGTGTTCGCCCCAGGGAAAAGACCATCTTCAGAAAACATATTTATCATACTTTCAAGGTATGCATGACAACTGTTGTCCCTGCTGGATTATAAGACATATAAGACATATTTGGACTACACAGGATTGCCAGGCACAACGAGGATCAGCCTTACTC
Source organism: Entomyzon cyanotis (assembly GCA_024500445.1). Classification (NCBI taxonomy): domain Eukaryota; kingdom Metazoa; phylum Chordata; class Aves; order Passeriformes; family Meliphagidae; genus Entomyzon; species Entomyzon cyanotis. Next base: position 2,536,601 of record JAKEPQ010000735.1, read on the forward strand.
CCTGACAAAATAAAAACACTAAAACAAAATCTAGACCAAAATACAAATGCAAAAAAGCAACCATCCAAACAAGACAAGAATGGGAAACCACCAGAAGTGTGTAAACCATAGCTTCATCTTTCAGATTGCGTCCTTGTGGTAGGAAACTAGGGAAACTAGTAGGAAACTAGGTTGTAACAAGTACACAGGAGGGTCATACAGGAGCTCACACCATAGACCCCAATCATCAGAAAATTCACTGGATGACAAAAAAAAGGGAAAGAGTTGGAACTACAGCTGTTGTCCTGTAATGACTTGCACAAACTGAACTTTTAAATTTCTCCTTTAGACCTTTCAAACTGTACCACAGTGACCACTTCCACTGGCCCTGTCTCTGGACAAATGGAGCTCTTCTTCCTGTCCAAATATTACGCAACAGGAAAGTTACATCTGCAGGCAGACACCATTAAAAGAAAACTTGCACAAGTAGCTTCTCAGATCCCAAGAATCACAACCAAGATTATGTTGCTCATCTCAATAATTTGACAAATGTCAAATGTTACAAAGGACAATCAGCAGCTCAATTAAAGAACCTGCCATCCAAGTATCACCTCAAAAGCAGCTTTTTCAGCACTTGGGCTATTTGGAAGGTGTGTGACCCTCTCTAATATTAATGGAAAAGAATGCTGAAGCTACAACTTGGCTATTTGAGTAAGAATAAAGCAGTATCAAAAAATAAGAGAACTTTGGACTTGTTTTCAGAAATTTGAACTGCAAACTTGAAAGGCACATATGGAACAGCGTGGCAATTGTAACAGATCTGGTTTTCTATACCCTATCAGAAAAAAAGGACCATTTTCAGATCATCAAAAGAGCAAGACAAGAAATAAACATCTGCAGAAAGGAAGAGATCACAACACATTTTCCTAGCTCATGCAACTTAGACTGAGCAATTAATTCAGGTGTTTAGTAAGCAGTGAATACACAGACTGCTCTTCCCACAGGTCCCATGTAACCTTTGCCATGTGTACATAATTAAGCTCTTAAGATACACTATTATGATGACATGCAAAACCATTGGAAGAACTTCCATGAGCTTTCCATACGGCTGGAATGCATGTCTTCTAGACAAACATTTTGAGAAGAAAAAGCTTACACTCCATGATACTAGAGATGGATACTGAAAAGCAAAGGAAGAAAGCATTCCCTTGCATCATTCAACAGACCCTCGAGCTCCCAGAACTCAAATCTCCAATCTTTCACAATGTCCAGGGTGCTCTGTGACCCATCTAATTTACAAACACATGACATATAAGGCCTGGTTTCCCAGGCCACTTCTCTTCACACCACCAAATTCACAAAGACATTTTCACATTTCTGTATGAAGGAAGGCTCATTTGTCTGCTCTTCTGTGAAGGAACATCAGACTTTTAAAAGGAAAAGAGGAGCAGTGATCCAGGAGAGACTGTGTCAGTGAATGTCTGCATAGGGACAGACATTCTTATGTCGCCCTCTGCACCCAGAATCGCTCCCCTCCCACCCATGCCAAGGCCCTTGCCATGATATATATATTTACAACCAAGGCACATGCATCTCCATTTGACATAGCTCAACTCTAAAAGACAGGAAATCAACAAAGAACCACTGCCATGTCTTTCTGGACCTACTCCGCATGCAACCACATGCAGGCTATTCAAATAGTCACCATTTTCAAGAGGATCCTTCAACTTCATTACTAGCAAACAAACATTAAGAGACGAGTTGTTGCCCGGTCCGTTCACCTGCGGAGTTAGATGAATGCAAATACATCTCCTACTGACCTCCATTTACACATAAAGGCTGAGAAGACTACAAATGAGAGCAACAAAGCTAAACATGCAGATGTCAAGATTGTAATATAGAGAACTGCAACTGAATCACGAAATTGTGAAGTGGGGAAGACATCTGAACGAGCAAAGAAGTAGGATTTGCTAAAAATCCAACAAATGCGTTCAGAAGAGCTATTACTAAAAGGAAGATGGGTATTACATACGTCAGGGCACAGAAACGACGTGGTGCTTGAAGAAACCACAAAGCCTCACTCGAACTTGCACCCACCATCTCCCTAACTCCCTAAACACCTCAAAGCCTGAGCACGGACCCGTCCTCCACATCCCCGCAGCAAGAGGCACCAGGGAAAAGTGCGATAACGAACGGATATCTGCTATCTTCTCAGCAAACTTCCCAACAAAGGATGCCCAAAAGGGCGATAAAAGGGCAGGAGGGCAAAACAGGAAAGCTTCGCGAAGGCAGTGTGGAGGGAGGAACTCACCGGGACAGAGGCGGGATCCGCGAGGAGGGCGCTTGCAGTGTCCTCGTCCCCGAGCAGCGGAGCGGGCTCGTCGGGAGGCGGCCAGGCAGGGACCGGCAGGGTGTCGCAGCTGCTGGCGCCCGAGAAGCGCAGCTGGCTCTTGTGTGAGTCGGCCGTGAGCGACACCTCGTGCGAGTAGGACTGCAGGAAGGCGCGCACGCCGTCGATGCCCACGAAGTGCGAGACCGGCACGCCGCGCAAGGCGCCGCTGCTGGCCGCCAGCAGCTGCTGGCGACGCCAGCGGCGCAGGCGCAGCGCCAGCAGCAGTAGCAGGAAGGCCAGGAAGAGGCACGAGACGGCGGCCACGGCCAGCACGAGCCAGCGCGTCAGGCTGCCGGCCGGCTCGCCCGGCGCCGCCGCCTCCTCGGCCGCGCTGCCCAGCTCGGCCAGCAGCTCGGCCACGCTCTCGGCCAGCACCACGGTGAGCGTGGCCGTGGCCGAGAGCGCCGGCCGCCCGTGGTCCTTCACCACCACCACCAGGCTCTGGCGCGCCGCGTCGCGGGCCAGCGGGAAGCGCGCCGTGCGCACCTCGCCGCTGTGCAGCCCCACGCGGAACAGCCCCGGCTCCGTCGCCTTGGCCAGCTCGTACGACAGCCACGCGTTCTGACCCGCGTCCGCGTCCACCGCCACCACCTTGGCCACCAGCGCGCCGGGCTCCGACGAGCGCGGCGCCAGCTCCACGCCCGACCACGCCGCGCCCGACACCGACCCCGCCCGCGCCGGCGGAGGCGGCGGCGGGTACAGCACCTGCGGCGCGTTGTCGTTCTCGTCCACGATCAGCAGCCGCACCGACACGTTGCTGCTCAGCGCCGGCGCGCCGCCGTCCTCCGCACGCACCCACAGCTCCAGCTCGCGCACCTCCTCGTAGTCGAAGGAGCGCAGCGCGTACAGCGCGCCCGTCTCCGCCTGCACCGACACGTACGACGACAGCGGCGCGCCCCGCACCCGCCCCTCCGACAGCCGGTAGCGCACGCGCGCGTTCTGCCCCCAGTCCGCGTCCGTCGCAAGCACCGTCAGCACCAGCGCGCCCGCCGCGTTGTTCTCCGCCACACGCGCGCTGTAGCGCTCCTGCGCGAACACCGGCGCGTTGTCGTTCACGTCCAGCACTCGCAGAGACAGCACGGCGCTGCTCTGCAGCGGCGGCGACCCGCCGTCGGCCGCCCGCACAGTCACGTTGTACTCCGACACCTGCTCACGGTCCAGTTCTCTAGCTGTCTCCACGCGGTAGTAGTTGCCTTGTGAGCTCTGCAGCCGGAACGGCACGCCTCCGTCCAGCGAGCAGCGCACCTCTCCATTCTTGCCCGAGTCCCTGTCCTGCACATGCAGCAGGGCCACCACCGTGCCGGACGTGGCATCCTCCGAAATCTCACTCAATGCCGACCTCACGGAAATCTCTGGCACGTTGTCATTCACATCTGTCACAGTGATTGCAATTTTCGCTGTATCGAAAAGGCCTCCCCCATCATGTGCCTGCACCTCCAGTTCATAGGAGTCTCCTTCCTCAAAGTCCAGGCTCCGCAACAGGGTGATTGCACCAGCCTCAGAGTCCAGATGGAATATTTTCGTTGCTTTTTCTGATATTTTCTTCAATGAGTATTTGACATGCCCATAGAGCATATCGTCGGCGTCCGTGGCCGTGACGGTGACGAGCACAGAGCCCACGGGCACGTCCTCGGGCACACGCACCATGTACTCTGACTGGCTGAACACGGGCGCGTTGTCGTTCGCATCCAGCACCGTCACGCGAATCCGAGCCGTGCCCGTCAGCGCCGGATCGCCGCCGTCACTCGCCCTCAGCACCAGCTCGTGAAACGCCGCCTCCTCCCGGTCCAACGCCTTGGCCAACACCAGCTCGGGACGCTGATCGCCTCCGGAGCCTGACTGCACGGCCAACGAGAAGTGCTCGTCGCCGCTCAGCTCGTAGCTCTGCAGGGAATTCTGGCCTGAGTCCGGGTCGTGAGCATCTGGCAGGGGAAACCGAGACCCAACGGGTGTCGTCTCACTTGTTCTCAGCTCTAATTCTGTCTGTCGAAAGCTGGGTGCGTTGTCATTAATGTCCATGATCTCCACTTCAATTTCATAGAACTTCATTTCTCCCTCCACTATCAGCTCACAGCGCAGCACGCATTTCTGCACACTTTCGCACAGCTGTTCTCTGTCGATCCTCTCCGCCGTCACTAAATGTCCCGACTTTCCGTGCACACCGAAATACTGCGTCCTGCCTTCGGAGACTACACGGACGCTGCGGCCATGGATCGCCGGCAGCTGCAGCCCCAGGTCCTTGACCACGTCGCCCACGAACGAGCCCTTGGGCATCTCCTCGGGCACCGAGTAGTGCAGCTGCCCCCACGCCGCCTCCCACGCCGCCAGCAGGACGGCCCAGAGCAGAGCTCGCTGCCGCCGGCCCCAGCGCCTCCCCGCCGCGCTCATCTCCGCCGCAGCACTGCCGGCGCAGCAACACTGCAGACAGTTTCCCAAAGCCGACCTGCCTCCCGCTGCGGCTCCGACTTGCTACTCCTCGCCGCTCCGCTGCCGGCAGTCCCTCCGGCTCGCTGACGGACGGATGCGCACCGCCGGAACGATCGGAACAGAATGTTTACCGAGCCAGTAATCCAGCGATCTATAGAGCGAGCCGATCCGCAGCGGGCGGGGCCGCAGCTCTCCGATCTTCCTGTCGGCTCCTCTCGGTCAACAGCGGCGCCCGCAGCCTCCTCCCGGCACTGCAGCCACTGAGCGCTGCCGAGTGCTGCCCAACCTGCCTTTCCCACGGGAAGGTCGTCTCGTTACAGTCTCCTTGGAGATGTGAGGTCCCTTTCAGTGGGGGCCTCTTTCGTCAGATTTTCTCCCGTAGATCTCTTCTTTGATCTTCTGGTGGTTGCCAGAAAATAACAGCAAGCCTCTCGGGGTTATTTTATTTCTAGAGCATGGCAAAATATGTATTTGAATGTCTCTTGATTTAACATGCAAGGTATTACGAATCTTATTCCATAGTGGGGAAGCACAAGGTCTTCCCTGCACAGGTTTTTGTATCAGTAGTTTTTGAATGAGTTTTTTCTCACTGGGTGTCAGATTTGACTGCCTACATACAGAGTAGATTCCCGGACCTTGAGAAACTGCACATAGCAGCAATGAAGATCCTTCCTCAAAAGGACTGCCCTTCCTTGCTTCTCTGTTTTGTCACTATTTACCTGACCATTCGAGGCTGCTCTGAATCAACATGCAGTGCTCCCCTTCTCCAACCACTACTTCTGAATTGTTAATTGCGGCCTTACATATTTCTTGAAACCATGTGATTCTAGATCAGAGCCTTTACGATAAATCGTATCAACCAGAGAAAGTATAAATTTCGCATGAAAAAAGACTAGAAACACACGTTGAGAAACACAAAACCAACCCAACCAAACAAAAAAGCACTAAGCCAACAAACAAGGCAAACCTAGGAGAATTTCTCTCTTAGATCTCAGTCCCTGTCACTGTTGAAAAGCTAGTTCAAAAGCCAGTTTAAAAACTCTAAACAACCATGGAAAATCAAATTATAAAAATACGAAGACAGAGAACAAAGAAATAAAGCTCTGATAAAATAATCTGATCTCACTGTTACTTGGAATTTCTGCAACCCCCTTAGTGTAAAAAGATGTGAGGAGAAAGGGGGGAAGGGTGACAAATTCATTAGGGAAGAACTATCTGTAAATTCCCTTGTCCTCTCGAAGCAGTGAAATAAAACATAGGAAAAAACCAATTTGTTCAGCTGGCACGCAGGACCCAGTGCATCGATTTGCTTAGCAAAGTCCAAAGAGGAAAAATCTCATAATCCAGCGTCAAGCACATATGAACAACTCCACTAGTAAAATTAGCGAATCTCATAGTAAAAGTAAAGATATGCCTTCACTGCTATTAGAACTTAAAGTTTCAGAAAACACATGCTTCGTATACAACAACGAAAGGAAACCTGTGACGAAGGAATGAGTGCCATGGAATGCCTGCTCTGAGAGAAAAATGTAAAACCCCCATAAAAGTACACCAGATCCTTCCTACTCTTCTACTATTTTATGCAGCAGAAGTTTAACGGCCATTGAATCTATCCGTGTGATAGTTAATGAGGCGGGAAGTTCCAGATGACACGGCCAAATGCTAAAACAGAGGCGATATACCACGATCAAAACAACTGACAGAAATACTCATCGGTACCAGCCGTCTCAGTAGAGAAAAGAAGCCCAAGAAAGCATTGACACCAGCAAGATATTAGGAAATGCTCAGAGAGAAAGACCATGCGCGACTTTACAGACCTGCGGTGCGTCAGATTCGGCGGGTGGCTCTCCCGTCACGGCGATGCTGTTCGGGCTCGGCTTCTCGCAGCAATCCCCGCCCAGAAGCTCCTCCGCCGACAGGATGGGCACCGGTGGCGGCGGCGGCCAAGCGGCCTCGGGCACGGCGCGCGCCGGCGCCGCCACGCACAGGTTGTAGGAGTAGGGCAAGGTGCCCTCGCAGAAGTCGGCCGGGAAGGCGGCGCCGGCCACCGAGAAGCGCTGCGCGTCCAGGCAGCGCAGCACGGCGGGCGGCCCGGCCCGGCGCAGGCGCGCCAGCACGGCCAGCGCCACGCTGAGCAGGAAGAGCGCCGAGAGCAGCGCCAGCGCCAGCACCAGGTAGAACTGCAGCTCGGCCGCCGGCGCCTCGGCGCCCGCCGCCCGCTCGCTCAGCTCCGGCAGCGCCTCCTGCAAGCTCTCGGCCAGCACCACGTGCAGCGTGGCCGTGGCCGACAGCGCCGGCTGCCCGTGGTCCTTCACCACGGCCACCACGCGCTGCTTGGCCGCGTCCCTCTCGGACACGGCGCGCGCCGTGCGCACCTCGCCGCTGTGCAGCCCCACGCGGAACAGCGCCGGCTCCGACGCCTGCACCAGCTCGTACGACAGCCACGCGTTGCGCCCCGCGTCCGCGTCCACCGCCACCACCTTCGCCACCAGGTACCCGGCCTCGGCAGAACGCGGAACCACCTCGAAAGGCGTCGGGGCCGCTCCCGGGGCCTCTCCCGGGCCCGGCGCCGCCGGCCAGAGCACCCGCGGCGCGTTGTCGTTGCGGTCGAGCACGAAGACGCGCACCGTGGCCGTGGAGCTGCGCGCCGGCGCGCCGCCGTCCTGCGCCCGCACGGCCACCGCGAACTCGCGGCACTGCTCGTAGTCGAAGGAGCGCTGCGCGTACAGCGCGCCGCTCCGCGCCTCCACCGACACCAGCGGCGCCGCGCCCGCCGCGCCCGCGCTGCCGCCCGCCAGCCAGTAGCTCACGCGCCCGTTGGCGCCCGCGTCCGCGTCCCACGCCTGCACGCGCAGCACCAGCGCGCCCGCCGCGTTGTTCTCCGACACGTAGGCGCTGTACGCCTCCTCCTCGAACACCGGCGCGTTGTCGTTCACGTCCGACACCTCCAGCACCAGCTCCGTGCGGCTCGACAGCGCCGGCCTGCCCCGGTCCCGCGCCACCACCGTCACGCGCTGCTCGGACGCCTGCTCGCGGTCCAGCGCGCTCGCCGTCACCACCTTGTACGAGCCGCCCGACGACGCCACGATCGACAGCGGCGCCTCGCCCGACAGCTCGCACGACACCTGACCGTTCTCGCCGGAGTCCGGGTCCTCTACGTTCAGCAGGGCCACCACGGTGCCAACCGGCGAGTCCTCGGGCACGGGACTCGAGAGGGACAGAATCGTGATCTCGGGTGCGTTGTCGTTCACATCCAGCACCTCCACGTCCACCTTGCAGTGTGCCACCAGACCACCACCGTCCCGTGCCTCTACCAACAGCGTGTAACTTCGTGTGTTCTCGAAATCGAGTGGCTCCTTCAGCGTGATCCTCCCTGTCTCCACTTCCACAAAAAATTTCTGAAGCACTTCTGCCGGTGATTCGCCCAAGCCGTAGGTGATGCGGGCGTTGGTGCCGGCATCGGCATCAGAGGCAGAGACGTTCAGAACAATCAATCCCGGAGGAGCGTCCTCGCTCAAGCTGACGCGGTATCGCTCCTGCGCGAACACGGGTGGGTTGTCGTTGGCGTCAGTGACGTTGATCCACAGCTGGGCGGTGCCGCTCCGGGGAGGGTCACCGCCGTCCAGAGCCGTCAATACCAGGTGGAGGCTCTGCTCGCTTTCTCGGTCCAATGAGTGGCGCAGAACCAGCTCTGCAAATTTGCTGCCGTCCTGGCTCTCTTTCACTTCTACCGCAAAGTACCTGTTTGTCTCCAGCTCGTAACCCTGTAGCGAGTTACTGCCCACGTCCGCGTCGTCTGCCATGCCCACAGCAAAACGGGCACCGGGAGAAGTGAACTCGTTGATCTCCAGATGAAATTTGTCTCGCCGAAAACGCGGCGCATTGTCATTCACGTCCTCGATAGCCACCTCAACGTGGAAAATGTTCAGCGGGTTGTGCACCAGCACCTCGAAGCTGACAGAGCAGGTCGCCGACTTGCCACACATCTCCTCCCGGTCCAGCCTCTCATTCACGTACAAGTTCCCGTTTTCCTCATTCACCGTGAAGTATTTCAGCTGCTTCTTGCCCGCAGACGCCACCCGCAGCTTGCGCGCCGGTAGCTCGTCGGCGCTGAGCCCCAGGTCCCGCGCCAGCGGCCCCACGAGCGAGCCTCTGCCCAGCTCCTCGGCGATGGAGTAGCGGACCCGCTCCGCCGCCGCCCGCCACCACACGCACAGCAGCACCGCGCACAGCAGCGCTCGCCCGCCGCCCGGTCCGCGCCTCTGCCGCCGCCTCACCGCCATTCTTTTGGCGCAGAGCTCGCCAAGCTCCTGCCTGCTGCCGCTGTCCTGCCTCTCTTCCAGCCGCTCTCGCCAGACAGCGCAGGGGCCGCCGCAGCACAGACACCCCGCTCTGGCCGCCTCGGACGCCGCCGCTGCTGCTGGTGCTGCTGTCGGTGCCGCTGCCGCTGTGGCCGGCGCCGGGCGAGCGAGCAGCCTGCGGGGGCAGGACGCGGCTGCGGCGGCTTTGGGCGGCGGCGGCTCCAGCGCCGCTCGGCGGCGGCCAACAGCGGCACCCGGAGGCGCCGCGACGCCACTGCAGCCGCCGGATGGCCGCGCTCAAGGGGGCTCGGCTTTGGGCGGGGCTCTGCGGCTGCACCGGCCAGGGGGTCTCTCTTAGATCCCAATCAGCGAGCGCAGAAGCAGACGCTTAATGGGACTCGAGAGAGATGTATCAAATCATATAGTTGCAGAAATCTTTTCACTTCTTCTTAAGTAAGAATAAATATTCATGCTTGTGTAATCTGCAAGGAATCAGTACCTTTCAATCTAGTTTCATGTTGCCTGCCTTTTTAAATTTTGTTCATGGGAGTCTCTGACATTTGTCCTCTATTTTTGTGAGAAATAACTAAACCTCAAAAGCAATATGCATTGTTGTGTGATTAGATAAAATCCTTTACTACTGCGACAAGACAAAACCCCAGCATTTACTCTTCTTCTTTTGATTCATAAACGTAAAGTGTCTATGTCATGGATGAAGATATATTATTTAAAATATTAAATCGTACTGATCACAATACGGACCACTGCGGGACACCACACCTTATTGGTTTCCAGTTAGACATTGATTTATTGACAATAACTTTTTGGAGGTGATCATCCAGCCAGTTTTTCATCCATCTAACTACCCACCTGTCAAGCCTTCTCTCTCAAATTCAGCAGGCACCACTTTAGCTGGGACTGTTTAGTGCGGCCACACACTGTGTGTGAGACATTCTGTACACATTCTCCTACTGGCCTCTCGTCTGCTCAAGGAAATCTCAGATGGTCTGCCTGTCCACTCTACACTTCGAGAACTGCATGAAGAGATGCTTTTGCATTACTGTTCTGCAGCCAAGCAAGCCTGGGTGAACACCGGTATGACTATGAAAGCCTTCCTCTTTGCAGCTGTAAACATCAGAGGTGTGCATGGGAACAGCACCTGCATTTTAACAGGTGGTAAAGATGTGACCTTCCACACAAGATTGGGCACCCTGAAGTTTAGCTCCTGACAAGCAAGGCAGAAATTCATATTTATATTTATATTTATATTTATATTTTTATATTTATGTCAGAAATAATTATGTCACGTGCAAAAGTATTTCGCAGTCTGCACTTATTGAGCAGAAAGAACTAAAATAGCATGGTATTCCATCAAGCTTTTGTTAACTATCGTTATTATTGTTATTATTGTTTGTTAACTATTTGTTAACTTTTGTTAACTATGATATATGACCACATATGTTCTTCTATAGACTTCCCCCACACAAAGCTCCCATGTCTTCTCTCCATCCATTACACAGCTGTCAGGTTTACTTTTGACTTATTCCTAATAGGAAAAAAATATCATGAGGGGATAATGCACTATGATTAGACCAAGAAGGGAGGTACATTTGTCTGCTCACCAGCATTCTCATCAGAAACTGAAGGATTTTAAAGCACACAAAGGATAAAAGGCGAAAATAAAAAGAGGCGTGGTCATCCAAAAGAGAATGGCTCATCAAAATAACGGCTTTGGGCAAATCTCATCCCCTCTTTTATCACATACATCTTTCCACATAGAGGTGACTCTTCAAAGGTCATGTTTACATCTCTTCCTCCTGACAGCAGCAGACCACAAAGATACCTTCGCTGCCTTTCATAGCTGCTGTGGTAAGAGCAAGAGGCACTAACACATGACACATTCCTAAAGGAAGCAATGCCGATAAATTACAAGGAAACCTACATATACAGAAAACCAAGAAAATTAAAATGAAACCATTAATCAGACAAGCAAGGCAAGGAGGGATTAGAAGACAAAGGGATGTTGGAGAAATTATCTGGGAAGCTCTTTTGGTCTTCACTGCAAGCTCTGAAACACATCCCTGAGTGCAGGTGGATGATATTTCTGTGTCAGACTGTGAGACCCCCAAGTCTTACTCTGGACTACATAGTAAGGATTTCATATTAAGAGATATTTATCACATCTCAGCAAATTCTTTTTCTTTATTGTATGTCCTGCTAGCTTTCCACGATTATGAAGCTGCAAGTGTAAACATATCACTATAGGCCTCTTTCTCAAGCCCAGTCTTCTGAGGAGCTACCACACAACAAAAGATTGCCTTTTTGCTCCTGCTTTCTTCGCTTAAGAAATTTATCTTAGGTGCTTTGAGTACTTGCTACAAAACAATATTCACTATTTCAAAGACAAAAGAACTGTTCAGAAATGGGGGACAGGAAAAAAAGGCCTGGAAAAAGTGTAATCGTAACAACGAAGAAAGTCTGCTTTGCAATATTACAGAGAGATGTGGATGAATAAGGAAGACTTCAAACAGGAATAAAGTGTTCAAACTTCACTGTTCTACATGAAAAGTTGCAAACTCAGAGACAAAGAGAAAATCACACTGCATAGTATTAGAAATGTGCATCAACCAAGGAAAGGAGTAAACTGTATCTCCTCTGTCCTTTGCCTCATGAATAGGACCAGAACTTTCCTCCCAACAATTCATAACTTGCACAGTCTTCTGTAATCCTCAGCTTGCAAGAATGTGCAATCAAAATGCCAGTTGTGCAGTCAAAACATCTGTAATGTGCACTATGATCAGGCCATGTAGGTTTGCCAGGAAGGGTAACCATGTCCCTGCAAGGTTCAACAGCCAAACGTTTCAGATTATCTCAACAACAGTAGGTATACAAGAAGGGTGTATACCTACTGTTGTTGGTATACACCCTTCTTATAGTTGGTCTTCTTATAGTTGGTCTTCTTATACCACCTTTCATAGTTGGTGAAATGTCCACAGGACATTCAGACATGAGCTCACTCCAAGGACCATAGCAACAGTTCCTCAGTGTACTTTCTTTGGACAGCATAGAAGGAAAAATGCATGGAATCACAACTGAGGACCTCATAAAACAACTATGACAAACTGAACAATCTCTACATCTTTTAGGCTTTTCAGTTAATGCCACAGAAACCACTTCCTCCATCTCTGCCCAGATAGAGTTTTTCACCCTGCCAAAACATCACACAACAGTGAAACTCCCTTTGCAGACAGACAAAGCGATGGAAAGTTGCACACACTGTTGCTTTCTGAGAACGAGCATCACAACACGGATGCATGTAAAGAGATTTCCCTGCTCTTGGAAATGTAAAATCTCCTCAGAAAGGAAATGTAAAATCTTGGAGGAAATGTAGAATCTCCTCAGGTACATACGTGATAACAAAAGCTCCAAAAAATCCACAGTTGTCAAGGTATCATCTCAAATAATTGGCACATGGGCATGTCGGAATATACCTGACTCACAAATCTAAACTTTAAGAGTACATCTGTGCTCAATAACTGCCGTTCAAAGAAAATGTTATGCAACAAGAAGCCATACTGATGAGCCTACAACTTGGGCATTTGGGTTCTGAGCAGTATGATGTATAAAAAAAAATTGGTAATAAATTAAATATGGTATAGAATAGGGTATTAAAAATATAAAATTAAATATGGTATTAAAAAAACAAACAAAAAACCCCCAAAACAAACAAACAAAACCCCACAAGAAACCTGAAACCTCGCCACTTTCAAAATTCTATCTGTAGTCCACCAAAGAAGCTAGTGAACTAACAATATATGTCTCTTGATTTTAACAAGTACCTCCTCCCACACAGCACCCCCAAATCTCTCCTCAAAACATTCACAACTCACATCATTCTCATTCATCATCATTTGCACTTAGACTCTATTCAGAAGAAAAGGTGTGCAAAAGTGTCTCCTTACAATGGATAATATTTAACTTTTCACCACGTCTATGACATGGAAAAGCCTTTCTGTCACTAATATTTGTACTTGTAATCTTTCTCTTTAGAGCTGTTAACATGAAAAGAACATGGTGTGAAGGTGTGATCAGATACTATAAAATCCTATTTAGATCTTTGCAAAATATAAGGCAAGAAATTAAAATCTGCAGAATGGAAGGGATCATAATGAACTCCTCTGGATTATGGCACTTCATCAGGGTCTTTAGTAGATGTTGAATACACAGTTTACTCTTCCCAAAGCACACATTTACACACGTCATAAGCATATAATTAAACCGTAAGCCAAGTATTAATGATGACTTCTGAACACAAAGGAAGAACTTCCATGGGCTCCCCCTACAGCTAGAAACCCAGGTCTTTTAACCAAAATTCTTTGGGAAGACAAAACTCACATTGCACGGTGATAGAGATGGATGAAAACATCATTTTCTACATTTCAAGAGCCCCTTATGTGCAGCTCCCATGAACTGCAACTCCAACTGCGCAAATATTGCATGGTGGTTTGACCCTCATCATTTGCAAACACAAGGCATCAAAGGGCCAGTTCCCCGACCATTTCTCTTCAACACACCACCCCCCGGACTTCACATCGATATCCATACATTTCTATAGGGAGAAGGAAGATAGATTTTCTTGTTCGCTACTATTAGGTGAATAAACCTAAAAGCTCTCAAAGGAAAAGCCATCCTCCAGGAGAGACTGGGTCACTGAACATCTGCATAGGAACAATCATTTCCCTCCTATGTCACCCTCTGCAGCTGGAATATCTTCCTTCTCTAATTTGTATGACTCATGCCATAGTATGCATTTTCAAGACCGTTTTCCAATAAGGAAACATTAAAATGAGGGGAATTAGCACAACACATCTCCCGTTCCCTGCCCTTCATAAGCAGCAACCCACAGTCTATCTAAAACAGTAACAATATTCAAGATTATTTTCGGTCTTCAAAGAAATGATGAGCAGCTAAGTGGCACAAAAGGCCGTTAACATTCGGTTTCAAGAAAATCAAACCCTACTCTAGAACTTGAAGTGTTGGGAAGAAACGTCACTCTGCTAATAAAGTAAACTTTGATTTGTTCTTATAGCAACGCACGTCTTGCTACAAAAACAGCGGACATAATAGAAAATATATTAAAAACATAATATAAAAATCAAAGAGCAATTAACGTCAGGAACGCTGATACCAGAAATTTCGGGGAAAAAAAAACCTGAGAAACTACCGTCCGTGGGGAAATAAAGCAGAACGCAGCCTCACTTCCCCTGCCACCCCCATCAACTTTAAGGCTGAAAACGGATTCTACACGCACCACCCCGCAGCATGAGGAAGGAGTGTTTCGAGCCCCCCTTGCATGAAGTCTTGCCTTCGTGCCAGAAAAATCTCTCCAGGCAGATGGCAGAACATGGGAGGCAAGCGGCAGGAAAGCAGAAGAGGAAAATATATCGGGAAGGCTCTGGACCGAGGAACTCACCGGGACAGAGGCAGGATCCGCGGATGGAGCACCGGCAGGGTCCTCGTCCCCGAGCAGCGGCGCGGGCTCGTCGGGGAGGCGGCCGGACAGGGACCGGCAGGGTGTCGCAGCTGCTGGCGCCCGAGAAGCGCAGCTGGCTCTTGCGCGAGTCGGCCGTGAGCGACACCTCGTGCGAGTAGGACTGCAGGAAGGCGCGCACGCCGTCGATGCCCACGAAGTGCGAGACCGGCACGCCGCGCAAGGCGCCGCTGCTGGCCGCCAGCAGCTGCTGCCGACGCCAGCGGCGCAGGCGTAGCGCCAGCAGCAGCAGCAGGAAGGCCAGGAAGAGGCACGAGACGGCGGCCACGGCCAGCACGAGCCAGCGCGTCAGGCTGCCGGCCGGCTCGCCCGGCGCCGCCGCCTCCTCGGCCGCGCTGCCCAGCTCGGCCAGCAGCTCGGCCACGCTCTCGGCCAGCACCACGGTGAGCGTGGCCGTGGCCGAGAGCGCCGGCCGCCCGTGGTCCTTCACCACCACCACCAGGCTCTGGCGCGCCGCGTCGCGGGCCAGCGGGAAGCGCGCCGTGCGCACCTCGCCGCTGTGCAGCCCCACGCGGAACAGCCCCGGCTCCGTCGCCTTGGCCAGCTCGTACGACAGCCACGCGTTCTGACCCGCGTCCGCGTCCACCGCCACCACCTTGGCCACCAGCGCGCCGGGCTCCGACGAGCGCGGCGCCAGCTCCACGCCCGACCACGCCGCGCCCGACACCGACCCCGCCCGCGCCGGCGGAGGCGGCGGCGGGTACAGCACCTGCGGCGCGTTGTCGTTCTCGTCCACGATCAGCAGCCGCACCGACACGTTGCTGCTCAGCGCCGGCGCGCCGCCGTCCTCCGCACGCACCCACAGCGCCAGCTCGCGCACCTCCTCGTAGTCGAAGGAGCGCAGCGCGTACAGCGCGCCCGTCTCCGCCTGCACCGACACGTACGACGACAGCGGCGCGCCCCGCACCCGCCCCTCCGACAGCCGGTAGCGCACGCGCGCGTTCTGCCCCCAGTCCGCGTCCGTCGCCAGCACCGTCAGCACCAGCGCGCCCGCCGCGTTGTTCTCCGCCACACGCGCGCTGTAGCGCTCCTGCGCGAACACCGGCGCGTTGTCGTTCACGTCCAGCACCCGCAGAGACAGCACGGCGCTGCTCTGCAGCGGCGGCGACCCGCCGTCGGCCGCCCGCACCGTCACGTTGTACTCCGACACCTGCTCTCGGTCCAGCTCTCTCGCTGTCACCACGCTGTAGTAGTTGCTGTGTGAGCTCTGCAGCCGGAACGGGACATCCCCATCGAGTGAGCAGCGCAACTCGCCATTGGCCCCTGAGTCTCGGTCTTGCACATGTATCAGGGCCACGACCGTCCCCGACGGAGCGTCCTCCGAAATCTCGCTTAGTGCCGAGCGCACCGAAATCTTGGGTGCGTTGTCATTGACATCTGTCACAGAAACCATGACTTTGACTATGTTATAAAGGCCACCGCCGTCCCGTGCCTGCACCTCTAGTTCGTAGGAATCGCTCTCCTCGAAGTCCAGGCTCTTTACAAGTGTGATCGCACCCGACTCAGAGTCCAGATGGAAAATATTCGAGGCTTTCTCCGTAATTGCTTTCAGCGAATATTTCACGTGCCCGTTTAGCCCCTCGTCGGCGTCACTGGCCGTAAGGCCGACGAGGGTGGAGCCCAGGGGCACGTCCTCAGGCACACGCACCGAGTACTCCGACTGGCTGAACACGGGAGCGTTGTCATTCGCGTCCAGCACCGTCACGCGAATCCGAGCCGTGCCCGTCAGCGCCGGATCGCCGCCGTCACTCGCCCTCAGCACCAGCTCGTGAAACGCCGCCTCCTCCCGGTCCAGCGCCTTGGCCAGCACCAGCTCGGGACGCTGATCGCCTCCGGGGCCTGACTGCACGGCTAGCGAGAAGTGCTCGTCACCGCTGAGCTCGTAGCTCTGCAGGGAATTCATTCCCAAGTCCAGGTCGTGAGCCCTGGGAAGTGGAAACTTCGCTCCCGGAACTGACAACTCGTTTATCGATTCCTCCAACTCAGTTTCCTTGAAACTGGGGGCGTTGTCGTTAATGTCTGTGATTTCCACTACGATTTCATAAAACTTCATTTCCCCTTCAACTATCAGCTCACAGCGTAGCACGCATTGCTGCACATTCTCGCACAGCTGTTCCCTATCGATCCTCTCCGCCGTCACTAAATGTCCCGTCTTCCCGTGCAGACCGAAATACTGCGTCCTACCTTCAGAAACAACATGAACGCCGCGATCTCGGAGCTCCGGCAGCTGCAGTCCCAGGTCCTTGGCCACGTCACCCACGAACGAGCCCTTGGGCATCTCTTCGGGCACCGAGTAGCGCAGCTGCCCCCACGCCACCTCCCACGCCACCAGCAGGACGGCCCAGAGCAGAGCTCGCTGCCGCCGGCCCCAGCGCCTCCCCGCCGCGTTCATCTCCGCCGCGTCACCGCCGGCGCCGCAATGATACGAACAGCTTTCCGCTGCCGACCGTTGCCTCACGGTCCTTCTATAGCACGGCTCTCTCGGTCGCTGCCGTCGGCCCTTCCGCCTCTCTGCAGAACGTCTCCGGTCTGCGGGGATGATCGCAGACTCTCCTCCCGCACAGACAGTAATCCAGCGATCTAGTGAGCGAGGCGATCCGCAGCGGGCGGGGCTGCTGCGCTCCGACCTTTAAGCCTCTTTTTGGTCAACAGCGGCGCCCGCAGCCTCCTCCTGGCATTGCAGCCACCGAGCGCTGCCGAGCGCTTCCCGCATTACCTTGCTCACGGGCAGCTCGCGAGAACGGGACAGTCATCACGGAGACATCGCGCCCCGTCTGTCGGGGACCTCCTGACTCAGCTTTTCTCCAGCCGATCTCTGCTTTAATCCTCCAGCAGATCACGAGCGGGAGGAAGGCAGAGGCATCCCACACGCGTGTTTCTTCTATCGCATGAGAGACTAATAATTTACTGATGGCAGTATATGTAAATTAAAACATATTTTTCTTATCTAAACCTGTCGGTTAAAAAGCATCTTCAACAACAGCCTCTCAGACAGAAATCATTCGATACAGAGACACACCCGGATAACCTGAGCTCTCAGGCTCATTGGCATAAGCGGTACGAGAACAATCGCATGATTATTGAAGTCAGGGAGCAAATTGTTACATGATTACTACAGGCAGAAATAAAGACGCAGCTAATAGTCTCAAAGGAAAACTTTAAGGCATTCAAATGCTTGAATCTCGCTCTCCTCAGCTAAGTTTAGTGTTCCTTAATTTTTTCACAGGAAACCAGCCCACTACTGCATTGTCCCGAAAAGCGGGTGACACTCTTTTCTTTCACTTAGGATGCAAAAACTTTCCACACACGCCTCTTTTCTGAGTCAAATAAGAAAAAATAAATATTGACGAACGGGTTTGTGTAAAGCTATAAACCAGTTTCAATTACAATATTTCGGGACAAATCAATCAGGCAGGAAAAAGATACAATATCACTTGTAAGGCTTTTTTTCTCCTACTCCATCACACAGAATGAGTGGTTTTCCTTCAGGATAAGCATCCAAGTTCAATGCTGCAAACGCATTTTAATTTCTGGAGGAAAAGTACTGAAGACAAAAAAACTCCACTGAACTCGACTCTCTGATCAAGGAAGAACCAAGGGGCCACCGCTGGCTTCCTGCTCTCCATGGAAGGCGGAGAGCCCTTTCCTTAATTCAGTCATTAATGGACACAGGAACGTGCATCTCACAAAACTACAACCTCGGAAAACACGGGGGAAAGCTGCTGCAAGTTCAAAAGACATTTATAGTCAAAGTATCTCAACTGACACTGAAGCTTTTACGAATTAAATAAAAAAATTCCCCTGCTACATGGAGACAGAGATGAGGACTCCTCACTGACAACACGCAGAGAAAACGAGGAGGGAAGAGACGGCGTTCCGGAAAGCCTCAATAAGAAAACAAGCGCGCGGATTTACAGACCTGAGATGCCTCGGGATCAGAGGGCGGCTCTCCCACGAAGGCGCTGCTATTCGGGCTCGGCTTGTCGCAGCAATCCCCGCCCAGAAGCTCCTCCGCCGACAGGATGGGCACCGGCGGCGGCGGCGGGGCCAAGCGGCCTCGGGCACGGCGCGCGCCGGCGCCGCCACGCACAGGTTGTAGGAGTAGGGCAAGGTGCCCTCGCAGAAGTCGGCCGGGAAGGCGGCGCCGGCCACCGAGAAGCGCTGCGCGCCCAGGCAGCGCAGCACGGCGGGCGGCCCGGCCCGGCGCAGGCGCGCCAGCACGGCCAGCGCCACGCTGAGCAGGAAGAGCGCCGAGAGCAGCGCCAGCGCCAGCACCAGGTAGAACTGCAGCTCGGCCGCCGGCGCCTCGGCGCCCGCCGCCCGCTCGCTCAGCTCCGGCAGCGCCTCCTGCAAGCTCTCGGCCAGCACCACGTGCAGCGTGGCCGTGGCCGACAGCGCCGGCTGCCCGTGGTCCTTCACCACGGCCACCACGCGCTGCTTGGCCGCGTCCCTCTCGGACACGGCGCGCGCCGTGCGCACCTCGCCGCTGTGCAGCCCCACGCGGAACAGCGCCGGCTCCGACGCCTGCACCAGCTCGTACGACAGCCACGCGTTGCGCCCCGCGTCCGCGTCCACCGCCACCACCTTCGCCACCAGGTACCCGGCCTCGGCAGAACGCGGAACCACCTCGAAAGGCGTCGGGGCAGATCCCGGAGCTTCTCCCGGTCCCGGCGCCGCCGGCCAGAGCACCCGCGGGGCGTTGTCGTTGCGGTCGAGCACGAAGACGCGCACCGTGGCCGTGGAGCTGCGCGCCGGCGCGCCGCCGTCCTGCGCCCGCACGACCACCGCGAACTCGCGGCACTGCTCGTAGTCGAAGGAGCGCTGCGCGTACAGCGCGCCGCTCCGCGCCTCCACCGACACGAGCGGCGCCGCGCCCGCCGCGCCCGCGCTGCCGCCCGCCAGCCAGTAGCTCACGCGCCCGTTGGCGCCCGCGTCCGCGTCCCGCGCCTGCACGCGCAGCACCAGCGCGCCCGCCGCGTTGTTCTCCGACACGTAGGCGCTGTACGCCTCCTCCTCGAACACCGGCGCGTTGTCGTTCACGTCCGACACCTCCAGCACCAGCTCCGTGCGGCTCGACAGCGCCGGCCTGCCCCGGTCCCGCGCCACCACCGTCACGCGCTGCTCGGACGCCTGCTCACGGTCCAGCGCGCTCGCCGTCACCACCTTGTACGAGCCGCCCGACGACGCCACGATCGACAGCGGCGCCTCGCCCGACAGCTCGCACGACACCTGACCGTTTTCGCCGGAGTCCAGGTCGTTTACGTTCAGCAGGGCCACCACGGTGCCGACCGGCGAATCCTCGGAAACTGGGTTCGACACCGAAAGTAGCGTGATCTCGGGTGCATTGTCATTAACGTCCAGCACCTCCACCTCTACCTTACAATGCGCCACTAAACCGCCTCCGTCCCTCGCCTCCACGGCCAGGCTATACGCGCGCGTGTCCTCGAAGTCCAGCGCCTCCTGCAGGGTGATCGTACCGCTCTCTGCATTCACCAAAAACTGCTTAAGTACTTTGGCTGGCATTTTCCCGAAGGCATAGGTGATGTGGGCGTTGTTGCCAGCGTCAGCATCGGAAGCAGAAACGTTCAGTATCGTCGAGCCTGCAGGCGCGTCCTCGCGCAGGCTGACGCGGTACCGCTCCTGCGCGAACACGGGTGGGTTGTCGTTGGCGTCGGTGACGTTGATCCACAGCTGGGCGGTGCCGCTCCGGGGAGGGTCACCGCCGTCCAGAGCCGTCAACATCAGCCGCAGGCTCTGCTCGCTTTCTCGGTCCAATGAATGGCGCAGAACAAGCTCTGCGAACTTGGTACCGTCCTGGCTCTCCTTCACCTCCACTGAGAAATACCCGTTGGCCTCCAGCTCATAGCCCTGCAGCGAGTTGCTGCCCACGTCCGCGTCCTCGGCCATTCCCAAGTAAAATCGGGCACCGGGAGAAGTCAACTCGTTGATCTCCAGCTGGAATTTGTTTTGCAAAAAGCGGGGAGCGTTGTCATTCACGTCCTCGATGGCCACCTCGACGTGGAAAACGTTCAGCGGGTTGTGCACCAGCGCCTCGAAGCTGACAGAGCAGGACGCCGACTCGCCGCACATCTCCTCCCGGTCCAGTCTCTCATTCACGTACAGATTCCCGTTTTCCTCATTCACCGTGAAGTATTTCAGCTGCTTCTTACCGGCAGACGCCACCCGCAGCTTGCGCGCCGGCAGCTCGTCAGCGCTGAGCCCCAGGTCCCGCGCCAGCGGCCCCACGAGCGAGCCTCTGCCCAGCTCCTCGGCGATGGAGTAGCGGACCCGCTCCGCCGCCGCCCGCCACCACACGGACAGCAGCACCGCGCACAGCAGCGCTCGCCCGCCGCCCGGCCCGCGCCTCTGCTGCCGCCTCACCGCCATTCTCTTGGCGCAGCGCTCGCCAAGCTCCTGCCTGCTGCCGCTGCCTTGCCTCCCTTCCAGCCGCTCTCGCCAGATAGCGCAGGGGCCGCCGCAGCACAGCCACGCCGCTCTGGCCGCCTCGGACGCCGCTCCTACTGCTGCTGCTGTCGGTGCCGCTGCCGCTGTGGCCGGCGCCGGGCGAGCGAGCAGCCTGCGGGGGCAGGACGCGGCTGCGGCGGCTTTGGGCGGCGGCGGCTCCAGCGCCGCTCGGCGGCGGCCAACAGCGGCACCCGGAGGCGCCGCGATGCCACTGCAGCCGCCGGATGGCCGCGCTCAAGGGGGCTCGGCTTTGGGCGGGGCTCTGCGGCTGCATCGGGTAGGGGGTCTCTTTTAGACTCCAAGCAGCACGTTCTTTAAAGAAGCTCTTTCTTTATGCGACTCCAAAGGTGCCTCATACTGAGAAACGCGTTTCCGGTGCATTTAGGTCATCCATATGTATTGCAGTGAACAAGTAGAAGCAAATATTTATGGCAGAGCAATAAAGTCGGCCTCTCTCAATAAAATGAAGGTACAGCTATTAGAAGAAGAAACGACAGTATACCTGTGGAAGACTTTAAAAGCTCTATAGTACTCTCCTGTATTTTGAATTTTGATATTAATTGGGAAAAGTATGCAGAAGGTAATAGTTTTATTGGAGTAGGCAATAATACTCAGAAACACACCAAAGGAAAAGTCATTGAAATCCTGTCATGGTTTGGGTGTGAAAGAACCTTTAAAGATTATGTAATCGACATTTGACTAGGTCAGGCTTCTCAAAGCCCCATCCATGCAGACTCTGAACCTTTTTGAAAGTGGCACATCAATATTGTCTCTGGACAACGTGTTCCCATGTCTCACCACCCTCACTGAAAGCCACATCTCTCTTATGCCCAGTCCAAGTCTATCTTCTTTCAGTTTCCAACTATTGACCTTTTCCTGTCGAGATGCGCTGTATTAGAAATCTCTCTCCACTTTCCTTTTACTCCATTTTATATAATAAAAATTGCAATCAGGTCTTCTCAGCACATTTTCTTGTCCTTCTCTGGTCTTCCTCTAACAGGTCCCACAAGAGCACGTGGAAATAGAAAACTACCTCCCTCTTCCTGCTGGCCATACTACCTGTTATGCAGCCCAGAATATGACTGACTTCCTGGCCTGCAGGAACACACTGCCAGCTCATATGCCCTTTGTCACCCACCAATACCCCAGAGTCTTCCTCCACAAGGCAGCTCTCAGTCTCCCAAATGTGTATTGAAAGAGGATTGAACCTGACGCATGTTCATGATATTGCCCTTGACCTTGTTGAACTTTGTAAGATTGACATAGGTCCACTCCTCTGGACTGTCAAGGTTCCTGCGGATGACATCCCATCCCTTCAGTGAACCAATGGCACCACTTATCTTGGTGCCTTGCACACGTGTAGAGGGTACAGTCAATCCAATTCCCTCTGTCACTGATAAAGATTCTGATTATATTGGTCCAAGTACAAGCCCTTGAAGGACACCACACTGTAGTAGTTTCCAGCTGGGCATTGAAACATTGTCTACAAGTCTTTGAACAGCACCTGCACTTGGACAATAGGAACAGATAAGATCAGATAGCACATAAGATCAGATGCCCTGAGGTTATGCTCAAAAAATTAAAAGCAAGGCAAGAGTTATTAACTGAGCAGAAGCAAAAGAAATTACATGGTACACATCTAATTTCATTTGATGAAATCGTCATCAGGTGTCATGTGGTTTTTAGCTACTCTATGGCCTGATAATCTCACTACTAATAAAATGCTCTAAATGTAAACATTTTATGAAGGACCTTTTTCTCATTCTATGAGAAAAGATGAGAGATTCCATTTTTGCTTTTTTCATGTCCTTCACACCTAAAATCCTGTTTTAGGTGATTAAAGTGAGTATTTGCTGCAAAACAACACTCACATCTTCTAAAGCAAAATGTTTTTCCTGCAGAAATAGCATAAATGAATCACGACCTTCCAGAAAACAATGGCCTGAAAGGAAGTGTAATTATAACTGTGAGGAAACGGTCTATCATAATGTTCCAGGGAGACAGAGATGGATAAAGGAGGATTCACGCAAGAATTACAAGCCATTCTACTCAGATGTCATCATTCTAGGTACACATGTTCTAATTCCTCATCGTCAGATGACTACCACTGCCTTTCAAAACACGGAAAACAGGAGCATATATTTATAATAGAAATGGCACAGGACTTGGCACCAGGCATGAAATCAAATCATTGCTCATCCAAAAACACATTGACTCATCTGTGTTCCTGGTTCCAAGTCCTTCAACTTCTTTGCTCTGCCTTTCCAACTTTTAGTTGCACAATAGGCAGTACCCAATGTTTGGCTTTATGTCAGCCACAGGCAAAAGACCATGTAATTCAGTGACATTCTAGGGAAACATCAGGATATCAAAGTCTTTCTGCTGGCAGCTGAACACCTTCATGGATGAACATGGATGAGAACACCTCTCACAGCCTTATATTTTGAACAGATCTCTACTTTTAAGGACTATCAGCCAAACCAAGGCCTACTTGTAGAACATAAGAAACAAGGAAGCAATAGGAAAGCCACAGAAGATAGGAATCATAGTTTAAAATTTCAGACTTTGTCAACTCTGGTAGGTAGACAAAAAGCATTATCTACCTAGCCAAAAGTACACAGGAGGATCACATGGAACTAAACACCAAAGACCACAGGCACAGTTCTCTAAGTAATTTCTTTGGAAAACAAGAAAAGTGCACAGGATGTAACTATGGGAATAGTTATAATAATAGGGGAAACTGAATGTTTATAACAACCTTTTACACACTTCAAACTACACTACAGCAAACTCTTCTACCTGCCCTGTGCAGCTAGAATGCTGTGCAGACAGAATGCTTCACTGTGCTCAAACATCACCCAGCAGGGACCACTTTGCTGACAGACACCATCGAAAGATATGTTACCCACACAACTTCTCGTCATGGAGAATAATGATCCACACATATGAACTTCTCTGCTCATCACACTCATTTCAAGGAAAGTGAAATGTTCATGCTGCCAAACCAGAATTTGCTAACAAAACTACCATCCCATCCCCTACATTCCCCACAAACAACCAGTTTTAATGACAACAAAGACTCAGTAGCTGCTTCATATGAGCAAGATCCATTAATAACACCTGAAGGTTGGTCAAGGCTGGAGAAAGCTTAGTACACCCACAACAAGATTTTACATCATAGTCTTACAAGGACATATAGCTGGAAAAGTGACTCTGAAAAGAATCTCTGAAGCATGTCTCCACTTTCATGGGTATGTTTGCAGACAAATTCATCTAAGCCTATATCCTTTTGGGATATAGGAAAAGGGGGAACGGCATAAGTCACACTGGCCTTGGCACTAGGAAGGCTATGAAATGCACCGAGCCAGGTGCAGCATACAATTTCTCTTTTCCTGCTTTGAGGAATTAGAGGATTTCTCTTTTCCTCTCATTGAACTTGCACTGACTTCCCAGCATGAGTATTTGACGAAAAAGAGTATTTCTTAAAGTGATGCTTTGAGTAAAGACATCTATGAAAGTCTTCTTCTTTAGATCTGTAAACAGGAAAGGAATGTACAGGGCAGTCAGAAAACTGTAACAGATGTGATCTTCCACACAGCCTCACAGACAAAGGCCCACCTTTAGCTCGTTAGATCAAGCAACAAGTTAACACATGGACCGTGGAAGGGATCATAGCAAACTCTTCTAGATTATGGCACCTAGACTAGCTACACAATTCCAGTATTTATTAGGTAGAAAGTGAAGTGTTTGGTATTCTCAAGTCTTCCATTATGGTATTAGTTACAAGTACATATCTAAGGTGCTAGATAAGAATTTATGAAAAGATGCAAACACATAGGGAGAACCTCCCCACACAGCTGGGATAAGTTGTCATCTAGATAAACATTTTGGGATGATGAAACTCACATTTCGTAATACTACAACTGAGCACTGATCAGGGAAAAGGGCAAACCATATTTCTTGTGTCTTTCAACAGACCTTCACACACAGCTCCCAGGATGCCTATCTCCAGCTCTTCATAAACTGTGTGGTGTTCTCTGACCCTCATAATTTGCAAGAACAAGTAAAAAACCCCAGAGATGCATAGGGAAAAATGTGCCCCATAATCAGGGTCTGTACTCTGGGCCTCATATAGCAACTAAAACAAACTGAACTTCTACATCATCTTCATGTATTTCAGGCATTTATAATTATACCAGAGCAGAGGTTTTTACTTGCCCTATCTCCATGAGACACCGTGAGAGAAAAGTCACACACACAACTTCTTACTGAGAACAAGGATCACAACATGCATGCATGCAAAGAGATATCTCTGCTCATCATACTACTTCAAAGAAATTTAAAATGTCCTGAATTGATTAAGCAAGATGCACATCTGATAAAAACTCAGACAGCAAAGTAGCAGCTCAGACACCATCATCCTACATCAACATATTGTGCAACTTGGAAGATCCGTTACTCTCAGACCTTGACCTACACTGTACGTTGATGCCCAATAACTGCCATTCACAGGAAATACCATACTGCAAGAAAGCAGACTAATTAACCCACAATTTGGCCAGTCAGACTGTGAGCAGCGTGATATCAAGAATAAGACATTTTCTGACTCATTTTACCTTTAGCTTATAACGAGACAAAGTAAGTCCTTATCACATGCAGAAAATAAGAGATCAGAAACAACTCTTCCAGATTATGGTGCTTGAGGAAGAGACATAATTTTTGTCTTTCACAGGGAATGAATACAGAGATTCCTCTTCCCAAAGCTCACGTTATGGCACTTGCCATAAATGCACAATTAAGCTATCAGTTAGAAACATCCCAATAACCTGCAAACACACAGGAAGGACCTCAGAGGGCTCCAAAACCAGCTAGAATTATGTAATCTAGTCAAGTCTCTCTGAAAAGATGGAAGTCACATTCTGGCCTAGACCATTCTCTTCAATACACATCGCCATCACACCGCAGACTTCACACAGCTATCTTTACATCTCTGCAATGAAGGTGCATGATACATCTGTTTGGTCAATAGAGAACTGTGGAAAAACTGCAAACTTCTGAAAGGCAAAAAGGAGCAGTGCTCTAGGACAGACTAAGATGGTGAAAATCTGCACAAGGGCAATGTTCCCCTCTTCACCTCACCACCTGTAACCTGAATCTCTCCCCTTCCCCACTAGGACAGGTCTTGCCATTACAAAAATTTTCAAGCAAAGGCATATGTAGTTCTGACAAAAAAACTAACTCAAAAGACAGTGAATCAGGAAAACTTCTCTAGTTCCTCCATGGCACTTCATTACGTAGTCACCTACGTTCCTCCAGAATGTGCACAAAGATCAGAACATGAGTGAATGCAAAGAGAATTCTGGCTAACTGTCTTATCATGAAGAAAAGGAAAGACTGAGAGGAGTAAAAACTGTGTCAGCATTTCATTCAAGAGGATTTCACTCCACTCAAGCACACGTGCAGTGGGGAAGACACCTGATTCTGCTCTTAATACAAATTCCCCTTACCTAACCATGCAATACATCAATTCGGAAGAGGTAAGACTGAGATGAAAACTGTATTATATAGGTAAGGGGACAATATGAGAAAGGACCTGGTGGCAGAAAAAAATCAAAGAGCAGAAAGAACGACACTCCACTCAGGATCAGCCTCACTTCTATCTCATCCACCAACTGCTCACATATCCAACACCCCCTACCAAAACGAAATAGGGCGTCCCTCAAGGAAATTGCGCCTTCCGGCGAGAAGAACTCACCGGGATAGAGGCGGGATCAGCGGGTGGAGCGCTTGCAGGGTCCTCGACTCACGAGCAGCGGAGCGGGATCGTCGGGAGGCGGCCGGACAGGGACCGGCAGGGTGTCGCAGCTGCTGGCGCCCGAGAAGCGCAGCTGGCTCTTGCGCGAGTCGGCCGTGAGCGACACCTCGTGCGAGTAGGACTGCAGGAAGGCGCGCACGCCGTCGATGCCCACGAAGTGCGAGACCGGCACGCCGCGCAAGGCGCCGCTGCTGGCCGCCAGCAGCTGCTGGCGACGCCAGCGGCGCAGGCGCAGCGCCAGCAGCAGCAGCAGGAAGGCCAGGAAGAGGCACGAGACGGCGGCCACGGCCAGCACGAGCCAGCGCGTCAGGCTGCCGGCCGGCTCGCCCGGCGCCGCCGCCTCCTCGGCCGCGCTGCCCAGCTCGGCCAGCAGCTCGGCCACGCTCTCGGCCAGCACCACGGTGAGCGTGGCCGTGGCCGAGAGCGCCGGCCGCCCGTGGTCCTTCACCACCACCACCAGGCTCTGGCGCGCCGCGTCGCGGGCCAGCGGGAAGCGCGCCGTGCGCACCTCGCCGCTGTGCAGCCCCACGCGGAACAGCCCCGGCTCCGTCGCCTTGGCCAGCTCGTACGACAGCCACGCGTTCTGACCCGCGTCCGCGTCCACCGCCACCACCTTGGCCACCAGCGCGCCGGGCTCCGACGAGCGCGGCGCCAGCTCCACGCCCGACCACGCCGCGCCCGACACCGACCCCGCCCGCGCCGGCGGAGGCGGCGGCGGGTACAGCACCTGCGGCGCGTTGTCGTTCTCGTCCACGATCAGCAGCCGCACCGACACGTTGCTGCTCAGCGCCGGCGCGCCGCCGTCCTCCGCACGCACCCACAGCTCCAGCTCGCGCACCTCCTCGTAGTCGAAGGAGCGCAGCGCGTACAGCGCGCCCGTCTCCGCCTGCACCGACACGTACGACGACAGCGGCGCGCCCCGCACCCGCCCCTCCGACAGCCGGTAGCGCACGCGCGCGTTCTGCCCCCAGTCCGCGTCCGTCGCCAGCACCGTCAGCACCAGCGCGCCCGCCGCGTTGTTCTCCGCCACACGCGCGCTGTAGCGCTCCTGCGCGAACACCGGCGCGTTGTCGTTCACGTCCAGCACTCGCAGCGACAGCACGGCGCTGCTCTGCAGCGGCGGCGACCCGCCGTCGGCCGCCCGCACCGTCACGTTGTACTCCGACACCTGCTCACGGTCCAGCTCTCTTGCTGTCACCACACTGTAGTAGTTGCCATCTGAGCTCTGCAGCCGGAACGGGACATCCCTGTCGAGTGAGCATCGCACCTCGCCATTTGCCCCCGAGTCGTGATCCTGGACGTGTAAGAGGGCCACCACGGTCCCTGACGGGGCGTCTTCCGAGATCTCGCTCAGTGCCGACCTCACTGAAATCTCGGGCGCGTTGTCGTTGACGTCTATCACAGTGACAATGAGTTTTGCTATGTCGGAAAGGTCCCCACCATCTCGAACCTGTACCTCCAGCTCGTAGGAGTTGCCTTCCTCGAAGTCTAAGTTACGCATCAACGTGATCGCTCCTGTGTTGGCGTCCAAGCTGGAATGTTCTTTGAGGCTTTCACAGAAACTGGTTTGATATGAATATTTCACCTGCCCGTTCAGCCCCTCGTCGGCGTCAGTGGCCGTAAGGCTGACGAGGGTAGAGCCCACAGGCACGTCCTCGGGCACACGCACCGTGTACTCCGACTGGCTGAACACAGGCGCGTTGTCGTTCGCATCCATCACCGTCACGCGAATCCGAGCTGTGCCCGTCAGCGCCGGATCGCCGCCGTCACTCGCCTTCAGCACCAGCTCGTGAAACGCCGCCTCCTCCCGGTCCAGCGCTTTGGCCAGCACCAGCTCGGGACGCTGATCGCCTCCAGGGCCTGACTGTACGGCCAGCGAGAAGTGCTCGTCGCCGCTGAGCTCGTAGCTCTGCAGGGAATTCTAGCCCATGTCCGGATCATGAGCCCTGGCAAGTGGAAACTGTGCACCGGGGGCTGTTGTCTCACTCATTCTAAGTTCAATATTCTGCCTCTCTGAAGGTGGGCGCAGTTGTCATTAATGTCCGTGATTTCCACTTCGATTCCATAAAACTTCATTTCTCCCTCTAGTACCAGCTCACAGCGCAGCACGCATTGCTGCACACTCTCGCACAGCTGCTCTCTGTCTATCCTCTCCGCCGTCACTAAATGTCTCGTTCTGCTCTTGCAGACCGAAATACTGCGTCCTACCTTTGGAGACAATGCGGACGCCGTGGTCGCTGAGTCGCCTGCAGCTGCAACCCCAGGTCCTTGGCCACATCACCCACGAACGAGCCCTTGGGCATCTCCTCGGGCACCGAGTAGCGCAGCTGTCCCCACGCCGCCTCCCACGCCGCCAGCAGGACGGCCCAGAGCAGAGCTCGCTGCCGCCGGCCCCAGCGCTTCCCTGCCGCCGACATCACCATCCGCCGGCGGCTCCTCACGGCTGATCACCGATGAGCCTCACGCTTCCAACCGCTTCCGCCGGCCCCTCCGCCTCTCTGCAGCACGGACCAGCGCTGCCGGACCGATGGCTAAACCGCCCGAACCGTGAACCAGAAATCCAGCGATCTAGAGAGCGAGCCGATCCGCAGCGGGCGGGGCTGCAGCTCTCCAGTCTTCCCTTCGCTCCTCTCGGTCAACAGCGGCGCCCGCAGCCTCCTCCCGGCACTGCAGGCACCGAGCGCTGCCGAGCCCTCCACGCCGTGACTTGCACACGGGCTGCTCAACGGGAAGGGGCATCCGCCACGGATCTCCGGCCGATCTCCAATCCTTAATTGATCACGACCGGGAGAAAGGTAGAGGCCTCCTGTGGTTGTGCTACTTCTACCGCTCAGGAAAATTCACTAATATGGATATATCTGAAGTAATAAAGTTTCTCATTATATGACTCGGATAGTATTATGAATCTTATCCTATTAAGCCAAAAGTACAATGTACACCAAGAATTTTTGTATCAATCATTATGGAATACATCTGAAGTAGGAAACGTGATATTCAGACCCTGTCCCGGAGAACCACAGCAGTCAGGCTCATTAACACATATTTGCCTTGAGCACTTAACACCTGCTGCTTTAAGTACTTCGTTTCTATCCCACTTCTCTGATTTCAGGCTTTAGATCACTTGTTCTCTTCTCGCATGGGTACTATAAGCAGCTGCAGCGCACCTGGCCAGAATCAGGTGGCTTGAGAACACAGCAAGAAGTACAGGTACTTCTGCCTCGGCTCCTCTGCTTGTTCTACGGACTTCAACAGCAAACTGTGGCTGATTGCAGTTCTACAGCAGCTTCAGTTTGCTGTAATTTTTTTTCTTATTCATGTATTTTCCCGATACTAGTCTATTCTTCTCAGTATTTTCAAATTAGGTGACAGAAACTGGGTTGCATTAAAGTATTACAATACCATAGATACGGCTAATACAGACACAGTGAATTTGAAGGGATTGTTTCCCCTCTCAGTAAGCCACATACATTTATTCTTTGAATAATTTCTACACATTTAAACTTACACAATAATTTCTAAAGCTTGAAAGGCCGAGAAGTGGCTTTTGTTTACTCAGAAATCATGGTGTGAAAGATTTATGTTTATTAGTATTAATCTAATCCTAGAATCTTCAGGGTAGTAGGACACCTTCTCAGTAAAATATTGTAGGAGAGCAGAAGTATAGGTGCACATCCTAAACGACGCAGAGAATTGTGGAGGTGCAAATGGAGTTTATTCAAGTGTCTAATTGCTGTATTTTTGCGTATGTATCTGGAGTTTTACATATATTTTCAGAATGGGAAGAGCTGCTTATTCTAAACAGGGAGTCACGACGACTATTGCAAAAACTGGCTGAGAGACCGATGTACCAAGTCAAAGGACCACTCTTTGGAAAAAGGGATCGAATTAAAAACAGGCTCCAAAATACAAAAGTCGATGTTTTTGTACGTTTGTGGAGGTTTGGGGAGTTTTTAGATGTTTTTGGGTTTTTTTGTTTTGTTGCTTTGTGGTTTTGTTTGGTTTTTTGGGGTTTTTTTTTTTTTTAGTTTGTTGGATGTCTGGTTTTTTTTCTGGTTTTTTTGTTTGTTTGTTTGTTTGGAGGGGTTTTTTTGGGGTTTTTTGTTTGTTTGTTTGTTTGTTTTTTTAAGGTTGGTTGGGGTTTTTAAGGCCACATTCTAAAATATCACTTGCATATGAAAGGCAGATAACGAACGGTAAAAAGGAAGGACGTAGCACCCACGATGGGGGAAAAACCCCACAAACAATTAAACCCCACCAAAGAACTCCAGGGGAAAAAATGCCTGGAATAACTAACCAGTCTTGTATGGGCTAGACTTTCTGCAGACACCTTATCTTAAAACATGGCCTACATTCTCCTCCTTGAGCAGGGACGAACAACAAATAACTTCCTTGTCATGAGGAAAACACGGACATTTAATAAAAGAAAAGAAGTAAATCCAGCAACAAACGTCAATTCCAGTTTTCCTACTCTGTCATTCAAAATCAACGGATCTGATTCTACAGTGTAAGAATTTGCCATCAAGGTCAAAATGACCAAATGCACAAAGAACTTGGAGAACTCATATCTGGATAAAACCTATCCATCCCATTAATACTGCCCTCTCTGTAGCAGCCTTGTGTGAAAGATCCGAAGACACATGGCGGAACAGGGGAACAATGTCTAGGGAGGAAAAATCTGTAACACTCTGTCCCTGTTGAGGCTAGAAGAAGGAAAGCCAGATTCTCAGTGTGGAAGAAAAAGCCCTTTATTGTTTGAATCCAACAATATATAGAGTTTTCAAAGGTCACCCAGATTGGTCAGTCAGAAACCTCCCCTAGGCCTGATTGGCCAGGCCTGAACTGTCGAAATCTCGAGACACTGTTTTTAATAACGTAAACTTATCTTTGTTTATAAAACACAAAAAGAGTTCTCATGGGAAAGACTTTAACAACACTCCTTTGGGAAACAGCAAACCTGTGATTTTACATTAGAGAAATAACGCCCAGGTGAAAACAGCCTCACTAGTGATACCATTCGGACAGCAGGTTTCTAGCTAAAACCTGGGAGGACACACCGTAGAGCTTTGATAAGAACATATAACTTCCAACAGCACAAAAGGACTACTGAGCATTTGTTCAGCTCTCAAACAGGTCCAAGGACACGAGTTTGGGGAAAAGGTGATCCCAAGAAGAAATTTCAAGCCCCAAGCATCCACGTTATTTTCGTAATGGAAGATCACTAATTTAACGTGTTCCCAACAAGTAAATCAAAGGAGACCTCTGGTCAACACCTCTCAAGTACTACCACCAAGGCACCAAACGCCGCAGCTGCCTGTTTGCTGCGAGTGTAAGGAAGAAAAAGTGGTTTATTCCGACGCAGGTTAGATCACCCCAGCTACACTACCCCGGAAAAACGAAGGGAAAAGAGGAACCGTAGCTCAGAAAGGACCAAGGAGAACAAGGGGAGTACTCAGCCTCACAGACCTGCGGTGCGTCGGCTTCGGCGGGCGGCTCTCCCACGACGGCGATGCTGTTCGGGCTCGGCTTGTCGCAGCAATCCCCGCCCAGAAGCTCCTCCGCCGACAGGATGGGCACCGGCGGCGGCGGCGGCCAAGCGGCCTCGGGCACGGCGCGCGCCGGCGCCGCCACGCACAGGTTGTAGGAGTAGGGCAAGGTGCCCTCGCAGAAGTCGGCCGGGAAGGCGGCGCCGGCCACCGAGAAGCGCTGCGCGCCCAGGCAGCGCAGCACGGCGGGCGGCCCGGCCCGGCGCAGGCGCGCCAGCACGGCCAGCGCCACGCTGAGCAGGAAGAGCGCCGAGAGCAGCGCCAGCGCCAGCACCAGGTAGAACTGCAGCTCGGCCGCCGGCGCCTCGGCGCCCGCCGCCCGCTCGCTCAGCTCCGGCAGCGCCTCCTGCAAGCTCTCGGCCAGCACCACGTGCAGCGTGGCCGTGGCCGACAGCGCCGGCTGCCCGTGGTCCTTCACCACGGCCACCACGCGCTGCTTGGCCGCGTCCCTCTCGGACACGGCGCGCGCCGTGCGCACCTCGCCGCTGTGCAGCCCCACGCGGAACAGCGCCGGCTCCGACGCCTGCACCAGCTCGTACGACAGCCACGCGTTGCGCCCCGCGTCCGCGTCCACCGCCACCACCTTCGCCACCAGGTACCCGGCCTCGGCAGAACGCGGAACCACCTCGAAAGGCGTCGGGGCCCCTCCCGGGGCCTCTCCCGGTCCCGGCGCCGCCGGCCAGAGCACCCGCGGCGCGTTGTCGTTGCGGTCGAGCACGAAGACGCGCACCGTGGCCGTGGAGCTGCGCGCCGGCGCGCCGCCGTCCTGCGCCCGCACGGCCACCGCGAACTCGCGGCACTGCTCGTAGTCGAAGGAGCGCTGCGCGTACAGCGCGCCGCTCCGCGCCTCCACCGACACGAGCGGCGCCGCGCCCGCCGCGCCCGCGCTGCCGCCCGCCAGCCAGTAGCTCACGCGCCCGTTGGCGCCCGCGTCCGCGTCCCGCGCCTGCACGCGCAGCACCAGCGCGCCCGCCGCGTTGTTCTCCCACACGTAGGCGCTGTACGCCTCCTCCTCGAACACCGGCGCGTTGTCGTTCACGTCCGACACCTCCAGCACCAGCTCCGTGCGGCTCGACAGCGCCGGCCTGCCCCGGTCCCGCGCCACCACCGTCACGCGCTGCTCGGACGCCTGCTCGCGGTCCAGCGCGCTCGCCGTCACCACCTTGTACGAGCCGCCCGACGACGCCACGATCGACAGCGGCGCCTCTCCCGACAGCTCGCACGACACCTGACCGTTCTCGCCGGAGTCTCGGGTCCTGCACGTTCAGCAGGGCCACCACGGTGCCGGTCGGCGAGTCCTCTGGCACTGGACTCGATAGGGACAGAATCGTGATCTCGGGTGCGTTGTCATTCTCGTCCGTGATGTCTATCTGCACTTCGCAGTGACCAACGAGCCCGCCGCCGTCCCTCGCCTCCAGGCCGAAGCTGTATTTATTCTTCTCCTCGTAATCGAGGGGACCCGCCGTCCTCACCTCGCCACTCTGGCTGTCGACTGCAAACAAAGCACGGACTCCATCTGGTACGTTGCTGAAGGAGTAGGAAACCTGCCCATTGGAGCCCGCGTCTGCATCCGTGGCCACCACGTGCAGCACCAGCGATCCCACCGAGAGATTCTCCGCCACTCGCGTCGCGTATACTCTTTTGCTGAACACGGGTGGGTTGTCATTTGCGTCCGTCACGTTGACACGAATTTGAACAGTGCCGGACCTCGCAGGATCCCCGCCATCTACTGCTGTCAGCACCAACTCAAAGGAGCTCTGCTTCTCCCGGTCCAACGCTCTCTCCAACACCAATTCCGGTTGCTGTTTTCCGCCCGGGTTCTCATTCATGTCTAGAGAGAAGGACGGATTGCTGGTCAGTTGATAAGTCAGCAGTGAGTTGCTGCCCACATCTGCATCGTGGGCCATCTCCAGGGGAAAACGAGCACCGGGAAGAGTCCATTCATCGATCTCGAGGTCCAGAACAGCTTTGCTGAAGGCCGGAGAGTTGTCATTCACGTCCTCAATGGCCACATCGACGTGGAAAATATTCAGCGGGTTGTGCACCAGCGCCTCGAAGCTGACAGAACAGGTCGCCGCCTCGCCACACATCTCCTCTCGGTCCAGCCTCTCATTCACGTACAGATTCCCGTTTTCCTCATTCACCGTGAAGTATTTCAGTTGCTTCTTGCTGGCAGACGCCACCCGCAGCTTGCGCGCCGGCAGCTCATCGGCGCTGAGCCCCAGGTCCCGCGCCAGCGGCCCCACGAGCGAGCCTCTGCCCAGCTCCTCGGCGATGGAGTAACGGACCCGCTCCGCCGCCGCCCGCCAGCACACGCACAGCAGCACCGCGCACAGCAGCGCTCGCCCGCCGCCCGGCCCGCGCCTCTGCCGCCGCCTCACCGCCATTCTCTTGATGCAGAGCTCGCCACGCTCCTGCCTCCTGCCGCTGTGCTGCCTCCCTTCCAGCCGCTCTCGCCAGACAGCGCAGGGGCTGCCGCAGCACAGCCACGCCGCTCTGGCCGCCTCGTCGCCGCTGCTGCTGGTGCTGCTGCTGTCGGTGCCGCTGCCGCTGTGGCCGGCGCCGGGCGAGCGAGCAGCCTGCGGGGGCAGGACGCGGCTGCGGCGGCTTTGGGCGGCGGCGGCTCCAGCGCCGCTCGGCGGCGGCCAACAGCGGCACCCGGAGGCGCCGCGACGCCACTGCAGCCGCCGGATGGCCGCGCTCAAGGGGGCTCGGCTTTGGGCGGGGCTCAGCGGCTGCACCGGCTAGGGGTTCTCTCTATTGAACTGCAATCAGGAAGCGAAGAGCCTCTTGCTTCATGCTCAGCGGAAAACCTAATAATTACAGCAACAGAAATGTCATACCTAAAATGTTTATTTTTTGAAACTGCAGGAGACATTTAAACTAGCATTGTGTTCTGCCACCGACTTTTACATCGTGTGTTTGTAGGTGCCTTGCAA
Source organism: Entomyzon cyanotis (assembly GCA_024500445.1). Classification (NCBI taxonomy): domain Eukaryota; kingdom Metazoa; phylum Chordata; class Aves; order Passeriformes; family Meliphagidae; genus Entomyzon; species Entomyzon cyanotis. The sequence continues at coordinate 2,572,013 of JAKEPQ010000735.1, forward strand.
ATTGAGATGGAAATAAATATGTATGTCAGGGAAAAAAGGAAGTTCCCTCTTGCACAGTCAGAGAATCGAAGTCCTGGGTTTAGTTTGTAACCGGGACACAGAGAGGCAGAAGGAAATCCTGGCATTTCCAACCACTTCTTTCACCTTTTACCACTCTATCAGTTTATGCCAAAACTGGAAATGCTTTGTCTTCCTGTCCACGTATGTCTCTATAGCTCATGCGAAAGTGTGCATTTGATGTTACACAAAAAATCAGTATTTAATTCTTATTTAGAACAGTTATTAATACTGATGAAGAAATGTGAAGTCCAAAGGCAGTGGACCTGAAGTCAGAACAGTATCACTCTCCATACCTTCCAAAAAAAAAAAAACCCTCCAAATTGTTACACTGACTCCTATCCAGAAGTAAATCAGCTTCCGTGCTGATAGTTGAAACTCCAAACTCTAAGGCCTTCCATAAGAATTGATTTCACCTTTGTATTGGTTTGACATTGGGAGCTGCTACAAAAAAGTCCTATCAACTGGCTACCCCAGATGCCTAACAATAGCTTGAACAGCAGTAAGCTTTTCAATAATTTTTAATGATTAATATAAAACCCCCAAACCTCCATCTGACCTCACTGAGCAAGGTACATCAGGTCTATGATTTTCAGTTGCTTTGCCACAACTCTGCCTTAAAAAGTCACCCACACAGATGAAGAAAGGTCACTGAAGTCTTAAGATGACCTAGGTAAGATGAACTGCTTTGAAAGGTCTACTAGGTCTCTCTTCACTTGACTTAATGACATCACTAAACTTCAGACAATGCTTTTATTGAGAACAAAAACAATCCTTGGCAGTAAAACCAAAGAAGACAAATCAAACATTTCCCACTCTTCCACTTGGAACTGGTTATTCTCTACTGTGCCACTTCTAGGCCTGTACCATGTAGGAAATCACAGAGCACAGTCGTTCAGTCCTGGGAGACATAAGAACAATCCTTAGGTAGGTGGGATTGACCAGCAGCACTCTAAAATCTGTACCATGTTCCAGAGCTTGCCAGAGGGAGATCAGAGGTGGCTGCTGCTGTGCAATAATGCTTCTTGATCTTGTTTAATGCTTATTACCCACTTGGAATCAGCAGTAGGTAGGGCTGTGTGCAAGTGTTCTCTCCAAGGCCCTTCTTGCAAAGCAAGAACCTCAAACCTCTCACTCATTTCTGGTTATTAACCAAACCAAAAGCTGTTACTGGCCCCTGTGAGACAAATAGTGACTTTTCTAATGTACAGGTGGTTTTTACACATTTCTACTTAAAAAAATAATCTTCCAGAACACCCGTAAGTCAGTAAGGTCTGAACCCTCAAGCAAGGCCCATAAGTCTTATTTTGTACTACATTATAGGGAGTTGATATACGGAAATTCATCAGTTCTTGCGAAATTTTCTACTTTGTAGCCTGTTAATTTCCTGGAAATGCAAAGACACAAGTCTAAATGCAGTATCTAAGGCCTTTATGCAAATAGGACTTATGGGAGCCTCCATTTTGTCTTCTATATAATTTTCCTCACTCATAACATTCTGTCTTTGTTTGGTTTGCAAGGAAAGTCAGTGTTTCCAGCAAAACAACACTGAGAAGTTACATATGCAAGAGAACAGTCTGCAGATGGAATATATGAACGATAACATTCCAGGAAACAAAGCCTGAAGGAAGATCCATGATGGGAAAATGCAATTACGGCTTTCATTAAACTCTCCATCAAAAAGTCACAGAGAGATATAAATGGAGAAAGGAAGTTTCACACAGCAATTATAAGACGTTCTACCCATGCATCAACATCTCATGTGTCTCATGTCTCACAGAACTTGCAGGTTTCCTTCTGAGACACATAATTGGCAAAAATGCTCATGAGATGATAATGCATCATGAACATAGCAAGAAGGAAGGTACATTTGTGTGCTTAGTAGTATTCTCAGAAGAATGACATGCAGTCATCCAACAGGGACTGGATCATCTCACTATTTGCTTAGAGGGAATCTCTTCCTCCTCTTATGAGGTGCACAGTTCCACAAAGATGCAACTTCTTCTAAGGTCATGTGTATGTCTATTAATCCATAACAATATTGAAGCAGACATGTACTCCCCTCTTCTGCTTTCCACACCAACATTAATGTGACCAGAAAATACATTCCTTAATGAAGATACTTCACTACTTAAACTAAACCTACATACACAGAAGACTAGAAGCATGGAGGGGAAAAAAAAGCCCAAAACAAAAACCGACACAAAAAACCCCCCAAATGACCAAAAGCTAAAAGAAAAACAGATGATCAATGTAAATAAATGTTTTCAGAGAAACTGTCAAGGAGGACATTCTAGTCTTCACTGTCAGCATGGAAATTCATCCCCAAGAGCACCTGGAACTCATTAAGGTCTGTAGCTGAAAGTGTGATGCTGAAGTCTTGCTCTGCTCTACACTGTAAGTGGTTGCATTTTTTTTAAGCAGTCATCATCTGTCATCGATTTTTCTACTATATGGTCTGCTCATCTTCCTCAAATAAGTAGGCCTAAATTTGAAGGCCTTATTAAAGGTCTCATTCTCAAATTAAATCTTCTGAGAATGTGTAATACATTCTCTTTTGCCTTCTGTCACCATTTCATAGCATATGAAATGTTGTCTTAGTCCACTGAATTATTTGCAGCAAAAAAACACTCACAGCTTCTCATGCATACAGTCTAGAAAAGGAAAAAAGGAACCACAACATACAAGGAGAGAAAGGCCTGAAAAAAAAGGTAATTACAACTGGGAAGAAGCTCTCCATCATGACATCCCAGAGAGATATAAGCTTGCTCCTCAAGGCAGGGATAACTTTTGCCAACAACAGATCTTTGAATGAATTAAATTTGATCTCTCCCTGAAGTGCATCTGGACTGCAATGTCAGGTGATTGTCCCCTTGAACAGGGGGACAAGGCTCTCTTAAACCTCTCAAGGCTTGTTGCTCCTTAAGAAATACCCTGTATGTTTCATTCATACAGTAATAGAGTGAACCTTCCCACCAAACTTTGTTAAGATGCACTTCGATGAAATTATATGGAAAACACTTTATATAACTGCTCTGATGGTGATTCTTTAATCCATGTAAATCCCTCCTTTGTAACACCTACAAGTGCATCATCCTTCTAAATGCAGATTTATTGTAAGAATGCTCCATTATAAGAGGACTACTACTGCCTTTCAGCATGGGGAAACCAGGATCATAGAAAAAAAAAATGTCAGAGGCATCGGCACCAAGCATGACATCAAACCATTCAGCCAAAACCACATTGACACACCTATGTATCAATGACTTTGTCTCAGCAACTGCACAGCATCAAGGTATTGACGGAAACTGCTCTGCCAGCCTTATAATTTGAACAGATACCTATTTTTAAGGACTATCAGTGAAACAAATAACCAGTTTTAGAACATAATAACCAAGGAAGCAATGGGAAAGCCGCAAAAGTGAAGGGGTCATAGCTTCACATTTCAGGCTATGAAAAATGTAGTAGGTACACAAGATGAGTATCTAGTATCTAGAGGCACAGATCTCCAAGTAAACTCTTCGGAGAAAAAAACAGAAAATGCACAGAAGCACAACAAAGGGATTCAAATACCAACTAGGGAAAAATGAACATTTACACCAACATTTCAAACCACACAACAGCAAACTCTTCCACCTGCTCTGCCTCTGTGCAGACAGAATACTTCAGCAGGCTCAAAACCCAAGGCAAACTACTTTGCGGATAAATGTTATCGAAAGACATATTTCCTACACAATATCTTCCTATGGAGGACAAAGATCACAAAACAGATCCACGCATGGGACCTTCTCTGCTCATCACACTCATTTCAAGTAACATGAAATGTTCTAACTGGTATAAGCAATATGTTGCTCAAAATAAAGACTCAGTCATCAGAATCAACTCCAAGACACCAACATTCTTCCTTAGAACATGGGGATTTTGGAAGATAACTCACTCTGCAACCATAAATACAATCTCTACAACTATGTTCAGGAACTACCGTTCACAGCAAGATCTGTACAGGATATAAGAGCAGGGAAAGTTGTGAGCACAGAATATGAAAAGCAGCAAAATATTCTCCTGCATACTGCAAGAGACCGTCAGGGAAAAGCTCCAAGGATTCAGATCTATAAGACCGATAACATCAAAGGGTTTTTATGACATCTGTAATATGCAAGCAATTTTGCCATACTCACTTGGAAGTACTATCAAGTTTCTAAAGCTAAAACAGAAGCAGTTTCAATGGAGATACTGGATAAGAGGACAGCGTAAAAGATAATGATGACACGATTAATTAATTCCTTAATTAACCTATTGCCTAACGCACCTCCAGGCACAAGCAACATTATTTCCCAGGCTCCTCCACCAGTGGCGTGAACTCTGTTTCTACGGGTAACTCCTGCCCAAGCCAGCAAAATTCCCTAGGCAGGACACAGACCACAGGGAAGTAGCATGGGAATCTGCCGCGCAGGAAGTCTGGCCGGAGAAACTCACCGGGATAGAGGCAGGATCCGCGGATGGAGCACTGGCAGGGTCCTCGTCCCCGAGCAGCGGCGCGGGCTCGTCGGGAGGCGGCCGGGCAGGGATCGGCAGGGTGTCGCAGCTGCTGGCGCCCGAGAAGCGCAGCTGGCTCTTGCGCGAGTCGGCCGTGAGCGACACCTCGTGCGAGTAGGACTGCAGGAAGGCGCGCACGCCGTCGATGCCCACGAAGTGCGAGACCGGCACGCCGCGCAAGGCGCCGCTGCTGGCCGCCGGCAGCTGCTGGCGACGCCAGCGGCGCAGGCGCAGCGCCAGCAGCAGCAGCAGGAAGGCCAGGAAGAGGCACGACACGGCGGCCACGGCCAGCACGAGCCAGCGCGTCAGGCTGCCGGCCGGCTCGCCCGGCGCCGCCGCCTCCTCGGCCGCGCTGCCCAGCTCGGCCAGCAGCTCGGCCACGCTCTCGGCCAGCACCACGGTGAGCGTGGCCGTGGCCGAGAGCGCCGGCCGCCCGTGGTCCTTCACCACCACCACCAGGCTCTGGCGCGCCGCGTCGCGGGCCAGCGGGAAGCGCGCCGTGCGCACCTCGCCGCTGTGCAGCCCCACGCGGAACAGCCCCGGCTCCGTCGCCTTGGCCAGCTCGTACGACAGCCACGCGTTCTGACCCGCGTCCGCGTCCACCGCCACCACCTTGGCCACCAGCGCGCCGGGCTCCGACGAGCGCGGCGCCAGCTCCACGCCCGACCACGCCGCGCCCGACACCGACCCCGCCCGCGCCGGCGGAGGCGGCGGCGGGTACAGCACCTGCGGCGCGTTGTCGTTCTCGTCCACGATCAGCAGCCGCACCGACACGTTGCTGCTCAGCGCCGGCGCGCCGCCGTCCTCCGCACGCACCCACAGCGCCAGCTCGCGCACCTCCTCGTAGTCGAAGGAGCGCAGCGCGTACAGCGCGCCCGTCTCCGCCTGCACCGACACGTACGACGACAGCGGCGCGCCCCGCACCCGCCCCTCCGACAGCCGGTAGCGCACACGCGCGTTCTGCCCCCAGTCCGCGTCCGTCGCCAGCACCGTCAGCACCAGCGCGCCCGCCGCGTTGTTCTCCGCCACACGCGCGCTGTAGCTCTCCTGCGCGAACACCGGCGCGTTGTCGTTCACGTCCAGCACCCGCAACGACAGCACGGCGCTGCTCTGCAGCGGCGGCGACCCGCCGTCGGCCGCCCGCACCGTCACGTTGTACTCCGACACCTGCTCACGGTCCAGCTCTCTCGCTGTCACCACGCTGTAGTAGCTGCCGTGAGAGCTCTGCAGCCGGAACGGGACGTCCCCATGGAGCGAACAGCGCACGTCACCATTGGCACCCGAGTCGCTATCCTGGACGTGTAGGAGGGCCACTACCGTCCCTGACGGGGAGTCTTCCGAGATCTCGCTCAGTGCCGATCGCACCGAAATCTCGGGCACATTGTCGTTGACGTCTGTCACGGTAATCACGACTTTTGCCGTATCATAAAGAGCCCCACCATCATATGCCTGCAGGTCCAGCTCGTAGGAATCGCCTTCCTCGAAGTCCAGGCTTCGCACAACGGTGATTTCTCCAGTCTCAGAGTTCAGGTGGAATATCTGCGATGAACTCTTCTTTTTTTTAAACGTGTATTTCACTTGCCCATTCAACCCCTCGTCCGCGTCCGTGGCCGTGACAGTGACGAGCACAGAGCCCACGGGCACATCCTCGGGCACACGCACCGTGTACTCCGACTGGCTGAACACAGGCGCGTTGTCATTCGCATCCAGCACCGTCACACGAATCCGAGCCGTGCCCGTCAGCGCCGGATCGCCGCCGTCACTCGCCCTCAGCACCAGCTCGTGAAATGCCGCCTCCTCCCGGTCCAGCGCCTTGGCCAGCACCAGCTCGGGATTCTGATCGCCTCCGGGGCCTGACTGCACGGCCAGCGAGAAGTACTCGTCGCCGCTCAGCTCGTAGTTCTGCAGGGAATTCCGGCCCAAGTCTGGGTCATGAGCCTCTGGCAGTGGAAACCGCGACCCTGGGGCTGTCATCTCGCTCAGTCTCAGATCCGTATCTGCCTCTTGAAAGCTGGGTGTGTTGTCGTTAATATCTGTAATCTCCACTTCGATTTCATAAACTTTCATTTCCCCTTCAACTATCAGCTCACAGCGCAGCACGCATTTCTCCACCAGCCGGCACAGCTGCTCTCTGTCGATCCTCTGCGCCGTCACTAAATGTCCCATCTTCCCGTGCAGAGCGAAATACTGAGTCCTACCTTCAGAAATAACGCGGAGGCCGCGGTCTCGGAGCTCCGGCAGCTGCAGCCCCAGGTCCTTGGCCAGGTCACCCACGAACGAGCCCTTGGGCATCTCCTCGGGCACCGAGTAGCGCAGCTGCCCCCACGCCGCCTCCCACGCCACCAGCAGGATGGCCCAGAGCAGAGCTCGCTGCCACCGGCCCCAGCGCCTCCGCACGGTGCACATCTCCGCCGCGGCACCGCCGGCACCGCAACACCGCCGGCAGCTTCCCAAAGCCGACCGCCGATCTGCCTCACGATCCTTCTCCGGCTCTCCGCTTCTGATCGCCCCGCTGCCGGCAGTCCCTCCGCTTTGCTACAGATGGGTTCCGTACCACTGGGACGGTGGCAGGACCATCCGTCCGCTGAACCAAGAATCCAGCGATCTTGCGAGAGAGCCGGGCAGCAGCGGGCGGGGCTGCAGCGCTCCGATCTTCCTCTCGCTCCTCTCGGTCAACAGCGGCGCCCGCAGCCTCCTCCCGGCACTGCAGGCACCCAGCGCTTCCTACCGCTGTCGCCCTGCTTTGCCCATGGGCAGCTCGCGGGTACAGCACAGCCCCACGGAGACATCGGGCCCCGTGTAGAGGTGCCCTCCAGCCTTTGCTTTCTCCAGCCGATCTCTGCTTTGATCCTTTAGGGCATCACGATCCGGGAGGAAGGTAGATGCATGGTGTGGGCACGGTGCTTCTACCACACGAGATACTAACCATACACTAATGGCAACATATGTAAATTAAAGCATATTTTTCTCATTTCAACCTCTAGATTACAGTTAGTTTTTTCCTTTTTGTTCAAAAGAATCTTCAACAACAGGGAGGGTCTCGGATTGAAAATATTAGATATACATGCGCACACACACACGGATAACCCGAACTATCAGGCTCATTGACAGCAACGGGACGAGAACAATTGCATGCTTCTTGAAGTCAGGGAGCTAATTGTTACATGATTATTACAGGTAATGATAAAGATGCAGCTAAGACTCTCAAAGGAAAACTTTAGGGATTACAAATTGTTTGAATCTCACTATCCTCAGTTAAGTATTTCCTTACTTTTTCCACATTTACACTTAATCAAGTCATTATATAGCCACAAGAAATAGATTTTATCAGAAATCAACGTGTAGAGGATTGAAGCATGTTAAGAAAGTAACACCGTATCACAGGAACACTTTCTTAATCACCTTGGTAAAACGTTTTCAAGAAAAGAATTGTAGAACAGTGGAAGAAAAGTACAGCTGCCCACTCAAAACTCTGCTGACCCGTGCTGAATAAGCAAACATATTAATTCAGGTGCCTGAACTGTCGTTTGGGCAATCTCCTCGGTACCTAATACACTGATATATTCTTATCTCAGATATCTATCCTTGTAAAGAGTCAGAATTTTAAAAACCTGCTGTTCCTCATAAACCCGAGATCTCTCGAAACCGCAAATGCTTAAAGAGGAAAGGAAAAAGAAAAATCTCTGAAACAAATAATTCTGCACCTTCACCAGTGTATGAAATAAAGCGAATGAAGATTAAAACACGGAACTGCCAGTCAGGATGCAAAAAGGAAGCCAGCCCACTACTGCATTGGCCCCCAAAACGGGCGACACTCTTTTCTTTCACTAAGGGTGAAGAACATAACTCTCCACACACGTTTCCTTCGTTAGTCCAACGCGGAAAAAATAAATATTGACGAACGGCTTGTGTAAAGCTATAAACCAGTTTCAATTACACACTTCCTGGACAAATCAATCGCGAAGGGAAAAGCTACAACATCACTCGACGCTATTGTTTTTTCCCGACTGCACCACGCAGAATCATCTGTGCTCCTACAGAAAAACCGTCCAAACTCAGTGTTGCAAAAGCATTGTTACAGTACAAGTGTTGGAGACAAAAAGTCTCCACTGAGCTTGACTTTTTTTTCAAGAAAGAGCAGAGGGCCACCGCTGGTTTCCTGCTCTCCATGGAAGGGGGAAAGCACTTTCCTTAACTCAGCCATTCATGGAGACAGGAATATGCATCCCACAACAATATAAACTCGGGAAACAGAGCGGAACATTCTCACAAGTTAAAAAGATCTTTATAGTCAAAGCATCTCAACCGAAACTGAAGCTCTAACCAAGCAAAAACCAAAAATTTCTGTGGCAACATGGAGACACATGAGGACTTCCCATACCACACAGAGAAAACGAGTGGGGGAAAAGAAGACGTCAGGAAAGCCTCGATCACAGAACGAGCGCAAGGTTTTACAAACCTGCGGTGCGTCGGGGACGGCGGGCTGTTCTCCCACAACGGCGGTACTACTCGGGCTCGGCTTCTCGCCGCAATCCCCGTCCAGAAGCTCCTCCGCCGACAGGATGGGCACCGGCGGAGGCGGCGGCCAAGAGGCGTCGGGCACGGCGCGCGCCGGCGCCGCCACGCACAGGTTGTAGGAGTAGGGCAAGGTGCCCTCGCAGAAGTCGGCCGGGAAGGCGGCGCCGGCCACCGAGAAGCGCTGCGCGCCCAGGCAGCGCAGCACGGCGGGCGGCCCGGCCCGGCGCAGGCGCGCCAGCACGGCCAGCGCCACGCTGAGCAGGAAGAGCGCCGAGAGCAGCGCCAGCGCCAGCACCAGGTAGAACTGCAGCTCGGCCGCCGGCGCCTCGGCGCCCGCCGCCCGCTCGCTCAGCTCCGGCAGCGCCTCCTGCAAGCTCTCGGCCAGCACCACGTGCAGCGTGGCCGTGGCCGACAGCGCCGGCTGCCCGTGGTCCTTCACCACGGCCACCACGCGCTGCTTGGCCGCGTCCCTCTCGGACACGGCGCGCGCCGTGCGCACCTCGCCGCTGTGCAGCCCCACGCGGAACAGCGCCGGCTCCGACGCCTGCACCAGCTCGTACGACAGCCACGCGTTGCGCCCCGCGTCCGCGTCCACCGCCACCACCTTCGCCACCAGGTACCCGGCCTCGGCAGAACGCGGAACCACCTCGAATGGCGTCGGGGCAGATCCCGGGGCCTCTCCCGGTCCCGGCGCCGCCGGCCAGAGCACCCGCGGCGCGTTGTCGTTGCGGTCGAGCACGAAGACGCGCACCGTGGCCGTGGAGCTGCGCGCCGGCGCGCCGCCGTCCTGCGCCCGCACGACCACCGCGAACTCGCGGCACTGCTCGTAGTCGAAGGAGCGCTGCGCGTACAGCGCGCCGCTCCGCGCCTCCACCGACACGAGCGGCGCCGCGCCCGCCGCGCCCGCGCTGCCGCCCGCCAGCCAGTAGCTCACGCGCCCGTTGGCGCCCGCGTCCGCGTCCCGCGCCTGCACGCGCAGCACCAGCGCGCCCGCCGCGTTGTTCTCCCACACGTAGGCGCTGTACGCCTCCTCCTCGAACACCGGCGCGTTGTCGTTCACGTCCGACACCTCCAGCACCAGCTCCGTGCGGCTCGACAGCGCCGGCCTGCCCCGGTCCCGCGCCACCACCGTCACGCGCTGCTCGGACGCCTGCTCGCGGTCCAGCGCGCTCGCCGTCACCACCTTGTACGAGCCGCCCGACGACGCCACGATCGACAGCGGCGCCTCGCCCGACAGCTCGCACGACACCTGACCGTTCTCGCCGGAGTCTCTGTCCCGTACTTTCAGCAGGGCCACCACGGTACCGGTCGGGGCGTCCTCGGGCACGGGGCTCGATAGCGACAGAATCGTGATCTCGGGCGCATTGTCATTCTCGTCCGTGATGTCTATTTGCACCTTGCAATGAGCATTTAGCCCACCGCCGTCTCTCGCCTCCATGCCGAACACGTATTTATTCTTCTCCTCAAAATCTAGGGGACCCGCCGTCCTGACCTCACCAGTGTCGCTGTCAACCTCGAACAACGCGAGGACTCCGTCCGGAACGTTGCCGAAGGAATAGGAGATCCGCCCATTAGAGCCCGCATCTGCATCCGTGGCCTGCACCCGCAGCACCAGAGACCCCGCCGGCAGATTCTCCACCACTCGCGCCTCGTAGATGCTTTTGCTGAACACGGGCGAGTTGTCATTGGCGTCTGTCACGTTGACGTGAACCTTAACAGTCCCTGACCTCGCGGGATCCCCGCCATCTACTGCTGTCAGCACCAGCTCAAAGAAGCTCTGCTTCTCCCGGTCCAACGATCTCTCCAACACCAATTCCGGCTGCTTGCTTCCGTCGGGGCTCTCCTTTAAGGCCAGAGAGAAGGATGGGTTTTTGGTGAGCTGGTAAGTCAGTAGCGAGTTGCTGCCCACGTCTGCGTCTTGAGCTGTCTCCAGAGGAAAACGAGCACTGGGAGGGATTAATTCACCTATTTCGATGTCCACAGCAGCCTTCCTGAAGACCGGGGAGTTGTCATTCACGTCCTCGATGGACACCTCGATGTGGAAAATGTTCAGCGGGTTGTGTACCAGCGCCTCGAAGCTGACGGAGCAGGTCGCCGACTCGCTGCACATCTCCTCCCGGTCCAGTCTCTCGTTCACGTACAGATTCCCGTTTTCCTCATTCACTGTGAAATATTGCTTCTCCTCGCTCAGCCGCAGCTTGCGCGCCGGCAGCTCGTCGGCGCTGAGCCCCAGGTCCCGCGCCAGCGGCCCCACGAGCGAGCCTCTGCCCAGCTCCTCGGCGATGGAGTAGCGGACCCGCTCCGCCGCCGTCCGGCACCACACGCACAGCAGCACCGCGCACAGCAGCGCTCGCCCGCCGCCCGGCCCGCGCCTCTGCCGCCGCCTCACCGCCATTCCCTTTGCGCAGCGCTCCTGCCGCTGCCCTGCTTCTTGCCGCTGCCCTGCCTCCCTTCCAGCCGCTCTCGCCAAACAGCGCAGGGGCCGCCGCAGCACAACGACGCCGCTCTGGCCGCCTCTCGCCGCTGCTGCTGCTGTCGGTGCCGGTGCCGCTGCCGCTGTGGCCGGCGCCGGGCGAGCGAGCAGCCTGCGGGGGCAGGACGCGGCTGCGGCGGCTTTGGGCGGCGGCGGCTCCAGCGCCGCTCGGCGGCGGCCAACAGCGGCACCCGGAGGCGCCGCGACGCCACTGCAGCCGCCTTGTGAAAGTTCATTTCCAATGTGTGTTAAGGCTACCTACCACTATGGTAGGAAAGACCCCGCGCTCAGTTTCAAGAACAAGAGACAGGCAGAATGCCAACCTTCCAGATCCTGTTGCACCTCTTTTCCGAACCCTCTCTAACACTTTATTCCAAACCTTCAAATCTTTTCAACTTTTCCTGATATGTCATCTTCCTGCCCATAGATGTCTCTGAAGCCCATGCAAAGGAATGATCATGTCTGATTGTGATTCCGAGCAAAAATTAACATGTAGGGAAAAATGTGAAGTTCAAATTTAGTGGACCTGCACTCAGTACTGTGTCACTGCACATACCCGGCTAAGGAAAAGAAAGCACAGGGCATTGCAGGCTCTGCACTGTGCACATCCTGGCAGTCACTACTCTTCATTGGGGAGCAATCCTCAGTGCTCTTGGTAGACATTCCAAATTCTAAGGCCTGTCATAAGAATTGTTATGACATTTCCATTCCTTTGATTATGGGAGCTTCTAGGCAAAATCCTTTTATCTGGTCAGCACATCTAATGTCAACGTGACCAGCTGAAAGTTTTACAGTGAGTTCTGATGATTCATACACAAACACAAAACTCCATCCAACTTTTTAAAGAAGGCACTTCAGGTCTATGATTTTCAGTTGCTTTGCCACAACTCTCCCTTAAAAACTCATGCCCAGAGCACCTAGAAACTCAGTGAAGCCTTGAGGCATAAGGTAAGCAAACTGCACTGATTTCAGGGGGTTATTATTTCTCTTTTAACTGTACTGGATGACTTTACTATGCCTAACATATTGCTTTTTTCAGAGCCACAATGCTTCCTTGTACTTAATAAAACAACGAAGCCCAACAAAAAACTCCTTCTGCCCCACATGGGCCTGATTATTTGTTATTGCAAGACATCCAGGTCTGCACAGTGTGGGAAATCACACGGGCATGTAGTCCTGTAGTGCCCCCCAAAATAAGAAAGATCTCCAGGTTATTGTTGGGCATTGGTACTCTATCATCTGTACCTATGCTCTGGACCATGGCAGAGGTGGTCCAGTGGTGACTGCTGTAATGCAACAATTCTCTTTGATCTTATGTATGTCTCTTACCCACTTCAAGTCAGCAATGGATGGGGCTATGTATCAGTGTTCTTCATTAGGTCCTTTCTGCAAAGTGGAAGCTCAAATCACTCACTTACTTCTGATTATTAATAAGAAAACCCAAAATCTGTGATTGGCTCCTCTGAGGGAAATACTGGGCTCCTGGAATATACAGGAGGTTTGTCACATCACTGCCTTAAAAAAATGTTTCTCAAAGGACCTGGAAGTCACCAGTTTCTGAACAAACACGTGAGGCTATTAGGTCTTACTTTGGACTATACAGTAGTAGGTTTTGGTTTCAGAAATGCACCAGTGCTTCCACAGGAATTATAATTTATTCTACCCATAGGTACCATTCTAATATCTCGAAAACCCTGTTCAACTTTCAGGTTTGTTTATTACCTCATCATTGACAAAAATACCTCCTGAGAAGATAATGCATCATAATCATGCATATAAAGGAGGTACAGTTGTCTGATCACCACCATTCCAGGAAGAACTGTAGTTATTCAAAAGCACAGGAATGATAAATGGACAAACTGAAAGAGGGGCAGTCATCCAGAATTGATGTGGTCATTGAACTACTCACTTAGGGGAATCTCTTCCCCTCTTTTGTCACACACAGTGTTCCACAAAAGTGTGACTTATTCTAAGGCCATGTTTACATCTGTTCTCTCATAAGAGAATGAGAACTCAAGGGCCTGCTATTCACATCTCCTGCCTTCCTCACCAGCTGAAACATGACTAAAGAGACACTAAAGAACAAGGCCTTGGTAAATGCAGCTTTGCCACTACTAATTAAACATGCATATGGAGAGGGGAAAGAAAAAACAATTATATGAGCAATGCAAAGATGCATTAAGCATGTTTTCAGAGAGACTCACCAGGATGACATCTCAGTTTTCACTTTAACCACAGAAATTCATTTCTCAGAAGACCTGGAAGTCATTGAAGTCTCCAGCTGCAAGTGATATCCTGAGGTCTTACTCTAGACCATACACTAAGAAGCCCTAACTTTAAAGGCTTTATCAAGGGCCTCTTTCGTAAGGTAAGTCTTCTGAGAAAGTTTAACAGGGTCTCTTTCAGGCTATGTTTCTTCATTTTCACACATAAAATTTCATCTTAGGTGACTGAAGTAAGCATTTGCTGCCAAAAATGCTTCTAATACAAAAGCACTGTGCAAAAACAGGGAAACAGAAGCATGATCTTCAAGGAGAAAAAAGGCCTGAAAGAAAACGTGATTACACCTGTGAAGAAACTCTCCATTGCAACATTCCAGGGAGATTTAATCTGGATAAAGAGGTTCCACATAGGAATTAGAAACTTGCCAAAGCTGGGCCAAGAACTCTTCTAGAAAGCCCTCCAAGGAGCAGAGTGATGCGCAAGGGTCTTTTCCCAGACTCCTTTATCAAACAAAAGAAGTGGCAGGTACAAGGAGTCTCAGGCAGACCTTTCCTGGTTTTTGCAATTTGACTCTGAGCCAATTTATTCCATAAAGCCAATGTGAGCTGTCATATTTATTTTCTGAAATCTCCCTGCTAGGCAGTGTGACTTCATGGTGATGATCTCCCATTACACAAGATGCCTCTCAAGCTTGCTCCTTGAGGCAGGGAGATCTTTTACCAAGAAGAGATCTTTGGATGGGTGCAATTTGAGACCTCCCTGAAGTGCAGCTGGACTTCATGCCAGGTGACTCTCCCCTTGAACAAAGGGGATGTCAAAGCTTGACATTTCTGACCTAAGATAAAGAGATCCTTCATTACCCAAGGCGGCCAGACCCCTCAGCCACAGCAGAACCTCAGTAAGCAACTGATAAATTAACACAAATTAAATCCATGTAGCTAATTCCATTGGATATAAACCACAGGCAATATCTGAGGCTAAGATTGGACCTGGTTGCATCTAAGTTCCATCAGGAGTTTAGAAACTCAGGGGGTTAATTTGATAAGAGTCCTTTAAATGTTCCATCCATGTAGCAGTAGAGTGAACCTTGACAGCAAACTTTGTTAAAGACACACTTCCACAACATCATATTAAGCCACTTTTGATAATACCTCTGACAGTGATTCTTTAGGCAATCTAAATCATTCATTAATGACATCTAACCAGGTATCATCCTTCTAAATGCAGAGCTATTGGACAAATGCTCTGTGATCAGAGACCTACCATTGCTATCAAAACAGGGAAACCAGTATCACAGACAAAAGTGGCACACCATGAAATCAAGCAAGTCCTCAGGCAAAACCACAGTAATCCACCTAATTGCCTAGTAGGAATTCAACTTGTCACCCTCCTTGCTCTGCATTCACAGTATTTAGTTGCACCATGGACAAATCCAACTACTGGTTCTATGTCAACTGCAAGTGAAATAGCAATGTAAATTGAAGTGGTACTCAGCAGTATTTTAGGGAACCAGAAGTATATTAATATCTTTGTCTTGGCAGCTGAACACCTTCAAGGTATGAGTAGAAACTGCTCCCCTAGCCTGTTAATTCCAACACATCTCTTTTTAAAAGTCTTTCAGCCAAACTCAGGCCCAGTTTTAGAACATGAGAAAAAACAAGGGAGGAATGACAAGCTCACAGAAGTGAAGAAACTACAGCTTAACATTTCAGGTTGTGCCAAATGAATGTAGCAGGAGGGAGAATCTAGTAACACGACACACAG
This sequence comes from Entomyzon cyanotis, assembly GCA_024500445.1. Lineage (NCBI taxonomy): Eukaryota > Metazoa > Chordata > Aves > Passeriformes > Meliphagidae > Entomyzon > Entomyzon cyanotis. Next base: position 2,587,584 of record JAKEPQ010000735.1, read on the forward strand.
ATCTCCAAGTAATTTCTTTGGAGAAGAAGAAACGCAAAATGCACAGGAACACAACAATGGGATTCATATAGCAAACAGGGGAAGCTGAATGTTTGCAGTACCCTTTTAGGTATTTCAGACCACAGCCAAGCAAAACTGTCCTGTCTCCATGCAGACAGAATGCTTCAGTGTGCTCGCATATAATGGAATAGGGGAGCTACCTTTGAAAACAGACACCACTGAAAGACATGTTTCCCACCCAACTTCTGCTCATGGAGAACAAGGATCATAATACAGATGTATGTATCAGAATGTAAAATGTTCTAGTGGGCATAAGCTACACATGGGTCAATTAAAGCCTCGGTCTTCAGAATCAACTCAAAGATGACATCATTCTTTGTCGGCACATGGGCATTTCAGAAGATATGTGAGTCTGCAAAAATTAATGCAAAGATTATGTCTACATCGAAGAACCAGCATTCTTAGGAAGAGCTCTATCAGACGTAAGAGAGGATTAAATGAGAATTTCTTGCAAATACTTAAAATGACAAATAAATTTCCAGCAGAAGTACCGTCTCACCCCTTACATTCTCAGCATTCTACAAAATCATATTAAAACCACTTTCGATAATATCTGTTGGTGATTCTCTAAGCAATGTAAATCACTTGTTCGCAGCATCTACCCATTCATCTCGCTAAATGCAGAATTATTGGACAAATGCTCTATCATCAGAGAATGACTACTGCCTTTAAAAACAGAGAAACCAGGATCACAGAAAAGATGGCACAGGCCTTGGTACTGGGCATGGTATCAAACTATTGCTCAGCTAAAACAGCATTGATTCACCTTTTTTTTCCTAGTATGAAGCCAGCCACCGTCCTCCTTGCTTTGCATTCACAGCCTTTACTCACACATTACATGACATAAGACCAACAGTTACTTCATTTAAGCAAGAGCCATTAATAACATCTGAAGGTTGATCAAGGCTCAGAAAAGCATAGTTCAACCATGATGAAATTCTACATCCAGACACAGAAGGATACATAGCTGGAAAAATGATGCTTCATGTGGCAGTTCTTACACACAGAATCTCTGAAGAAAGTTTGCACTTTCCTGGACAGACAAATTCATCAGAGGACTAGCCTCCCCATTACAGATGCAGGAAAAGGGCATCTGGTTTGAGTGGCACAGGCCCTGGCAATTGCCACAACATGAAGAGACATCCAGCCAGGTGGACCATAAAGCCCTCTCTTTTCCTGCTTTAGGCCACTCTCTGGCTGATCTTGCACTGACTACTCACCATGACTATGTGACAAAAAAGAGCATGGATTCTACTGATATGTTCAGACCCATTATCAGACACACACAGGCCCACCTTTACCTCATTGTAACAAGCAAGGCAGAATTCAGCTGCCAGTCACTGGGAAACACACGCAGTAGGAAAGCAAATTGATGAACTCACAAGTTGTCTGTTTTTCACCCTAACCAAACACTACACAACATCAAAGCTGCATTTGTAAAAAGCCATCTATGAAAAAAGTTGTGTGCATATCTCCTTATGTAAGAGCAAAGTTCAAAACACTAACACGTGAAAGAAATTTGTGTCCTCTTCACACTACTCAAGGAAATGTAAAATGTTCTCAAGTTCACAAGAGATATACAGATGTGATAAAAACCCAGTCATCAAAGTACCAGCTCAAAGCTGGTACCTTCAGCAGGAGGGCAACCCGGCAACGAGGTCAAGAGATCTGATCAGATATTATCAGATATAAAGCTCCACAGCTGGATACTCCCAAGAAACAAGCCAGAAAGTTTGCACCTGCAGAAATCTTGTAATCAAAACATACTCTTCAAGGTTATGGCACAAGCATTGAGTGGGAAACTAACAATCCTTTTCCTCCTCCTAAAGCTGCCATTGTGATACTTAAAATTTTATCATTAACCTATTAGTTAAATGCATCACAATCAACCTGCAAAAAAATGGAAAGACAGTCCTAAGGCTCTCTAAACTTAAATGTCCCAGCAAGGAGAAAACTCATATTGTGTGGTAATACAGATGGACAACAACTCCTTCAAAACGTGCACATTTCATTTACCCTCGTAATATACTAGGAGATTGGCCACATGCAGTTCAAAGAAGAAAGCGCAAGATTTTAAAGGCAAAGGGGAAGAGGTACACCAGGACAGACTGGGGCAGTGGACAGCGTGAAACACAGTGGTGACATAAGAAACACCGTATATGAACATCCAGCCGGCAACACACTCCCTGCTCCTGCCCCATTCTCCCCTCCACATATAAAAAGGCACGGAAACAAACCCAATTAGAAAACAGACTGCGGCGTGAAAGGGCAGGGGAGTAGGATAGGGAAGCGTCGCTGAAACAGTATGGTTCAAAGGAACTCACCGGGGCAGCGGTCGGGTCAGCGCGGTCAGCGGTGTGAGTACCAACAGCTTCTTCTTCCCCGAGCAGCGGCGCGGGCTCGTCGGGAGGCGGCCGGGCAGGGACCGGCAGGGTGTCGCAGCTGCTGGCGCCCGAGAAGCGCAGCTGGCTCTTGCGCGAGTCGGCCGTGAGCGACACCTCGTGCGAGTAGGACTGCAGGAAGGCGCGCACGCCGTCGATGCCCACGAAGTGCGAGACCGGCACGCCGCGCAAGGCGCCGCTGCTGGCCGCCAGCAGCTGCTGGCGACGCCAGCGGCGCAGGCGCAGCGCCAGCAGCAGCAGCAGGAAGGCCAGGAAGAGGCACGAGACGGCGGCCACGGCCAGCACGAGCCAGCGCGTCAGGCTGCCGGCCTGCTCGCCCGGCGCCGCCGCCTCATCGGCCGCGCTGCCCAGCTCGGCCAGCAGCTCGGCCACGCTCTCGGCCAGCACCACGGTGAGCGTGGCCGTGGCCGAGAGCGCCGGCCGCCCGTGGTCCTTCACCACCACCACCAGGCTCTGGCGCGCCGCGTCGCGGGCCAGCGGGAAGCGCGCCGTGCGCACCTCGCCGCTGTGCAGCCCCACGCGGAACAGCCCCGGCTCCGTCGCCTTGGCCAGCTCGTACGACAGCCACGCGTTCTGACCCGCGTCCGCGTCCACCGCCACCACCTTGGCCACCAGCGCGCCGGGCTCCGACGAGCGCGGCGCCAGCTCCACGCCCGACCACGCCGCGCCCGACACCGACCCCGCCCGCGCCGGCGGAGGCGGCGGCGGGTACAGCACCTGCGGCGCGTTGTCGTTCTCGTCCACGATCAGCAGCCGCACCGACACGTTGCTGCTCAGCGCCGGCGCGCCGCCGTCCTCCGCACGCACCCACAGCGCCAGCTCGCGCACCTCCTCGTAGTCGAACGAGCGCAGCGCGTACAGCGCGCCCGTCTCCGCCTGCACCGACACGTACGACGACAGCGGCGCGCCCCGCACCCGCCCCTCCGACAGCCGGTAGCGCACGCGCGCGTTCTGCCCCCAGTCCGCGTCCGTCGCCAGCACCGTCAGCACCAGCGCGCCCGCCGCGTTGTTCTCCGCCACGCGCGCGCTGTAGCGCTCCTGCGCGAACACCGGCGCGTTGTCATTCACGTCCAGCACCCGCAGCGACAGCACGGCGCTGCTCTGCAGCGGCGGCGACCCGCCGTCGGCCGCCCGCACCGTCACGTTGTACTCCGACACCTGCTCTCGGTCCAGCTCTCTCGCCGTCACCACCCGGTAGTAATCCTCAAAGGACTTCTCTAACTGGAACGGGACGGCACCTTCGAGAGTGCACCGCACCTCGCCATTGGCCCCCGAGTCCCGGTCCTGCACATACAGAAGTGCTACCACAGTTCCCGGCTGGGCGTCCTCCGAGATCTCGTTCAGCTTTGACGACACCGTCAGTTCGGGCGCATTGTCATTGATATCTGTCACGGTGATTGCGACTTTGGCAGTGTCGAAAAAACCTCCACTATCTTGTGCCTGCACCTCCAATTCATACGAACTGCCTTCCTCGAAATCCAGCATCCTCAACAGCTTGATCGCTCCAGTCTCAGAACCCAGATGGAAAATATCCGATGCCATCTCCGTCGCTTTCTTCATAGAGTACTTCACGTGCCCGTTAACACCCTCGTCAGCATCCGTCGCCGTGACGCTGACGAGCACAGAGCCCACGGGCACGTCCTCGGGCACACGCACCGAGTACTCCGACTGGCTGAACACAGGCGCGTTGTCGTTCGCATCCACCACTGTCACACGAATCCGAGCCGTGCCCGTCAGCGCCGGATCGCCGCCGTCACTCGCCCTCAGCACCAGCTCGTGAAACGCCGCCTCCTCCCGGTCCAGCGCCTTGGCCAGCACCAGCTCGGGACGCTGATCGCCTCCGGGGCCTGACTGCACGGCCAGCGAGAAGTGCTCGTCACCGCTCAGCTCGTAGTTCTGCAGGGAATTTCGGCCCGAATCAGCATCGTGAGCCTCTGTCAGTGGAAACCGCGACCCTGGAGCTGTCGTCTCGCTCATTCTCAACTCTGTTTCCGCCTCTCGAAAGCTTGGGGCGTTGTCATTAATGTCTGTGATTTCTACTTCGATTCCGTAAACCTGCATCTGTCCCTCCACTATCAGCTCACAGCGCAGCACGCATTTCTCCACCAGCCGGCACAGCTGTTCTCTGTCGATTCTTTGCGCCGTCACTAAATGTCCCGTCTTCCCGTGCAGAGCGAAATACTGAGTCCTACCTCTTTCTACAATGCGGACCCCGCGATCACTGATCTCCGGCAGCTGGAGTCCCAAGTCCTTGGCCACGTCGCCCACGAACGAGCCCTTGGGCATCTCCTCGGGCACCGAGTAGCGCAGCTGCCCCCACGCCGCCTCCCATGCAGCCAGCAGGACGGCCCAGAGCAGAGCTCGCTGCCTCTGGCCCCAGCGCCTCCCCGCCGCGTTCATCTCCGCCACGGCAGCACCGGCACTGCAACACAGTCTATCTCTCCCCGTCGGTCACTCCGCCGATCCCGCTCTCTCCCCTTCTCCGTTCGCCTCCTCCGCCACCGCCGCCTCTCCGCAGCACGGGAACTATCGCAGACCTCTCGGTCGCCGAGCCTAATAGGGAGTCTGCGATCGAGCCGTTCCGCAGCGGGCGGGGTTGCTGCGCTCCGATCTTCCTCTCGCTCCTCCGGGTCAACAGCGGCGCCCGCAGCATCCTCCCGGCACTGCAGGCACAGAGCGCTGCTGAGCGCTGCCTTGCCCACGGGCAGCTGGGCGGGAGCGAGACTTTCGCCGCACACACCTCCTGCGTTTCTCCAGGTGGTTTCTTCTTTTATGCTCGACCTCCTCAAGACCGGGAGGAAAGCAAAGCATTCTCGTTACCGGGGTGTTTCTACCTCACCCAAAAAAAAAAACCAAAAAAATGCTAACGGCGATATCGGTAAAGTAAAATATTTTGTCTGATTTTCTTGTGTAGAATACTCGTAGTCCTATCCTATTAGTCTAAAAACACGAGTTGGAGCCTAGCTGCTTGAATGACTGGTACAACGATAGCAAAACTAAAGAGGTGCTATAATGACTGGTACGATGATAGCAAAACAAAAGAGGCTCAGAGATACACAACGATAACCAAACACACAACTCTGTCCACAGGAGTGGCGGAGATATCAGGCTCATTAACCCAAGCGGCTGGAACTTCGCTTTAAATTTCTCAGTTCATGCAGAAGGCGGTCTAAATTAACTACTGCACCAAGACTGAATAAGAAGAGGCATTGAAAGGTGAAAGAAAGTGGGGTGTAACACAGTCCCTTTCAACTGCCGTGAAGTTTGATTACTCATGCACCTGCCAGGTGCTCTGGGATGTCTCCCTATTCACGGAAACAGAGGACAGGAGGAGAACCCCTGGCTGCTCAAAGATCATCACCTCCCATCCCCCGATTTCAGACTGTAGGTCACTGGAGCACTCTTTGCTGACAGTACTACAACTAACCCGGAATCAGGAAGTATCTGCCGTGAATCTGGCCAGAATAATTCAAGTTAATACACATTTACATTTAAATAAGTCATTCTGTAGCCAGAAGAAAGGGCTTTCATTTTCTCAAAACCCAAAGTGTAAGGAATTGAAGCACATTAGTAGAGTATTATTCTAATTGTTTCTTGTTCACGTTGGCATGACATATTTTCAACAAAATACTGTAGAACAGTGGGAGAAGGGAAGAGCTGCACACCCTAAACTATGGGGACCATGGCTAAATGTACAAATGAACTTGATTTAAGTATTCAAACTGCCATTTGGCGGATCTCTTTCACATTTGATAAAAGTTTTCCGGATCTCACTGGTCTATCATTGTAAAAACCGACCTAACAACTATTGGGGAGAAAAAAAAAAAACCAAACAAAACAACAAAAAACGCGAGGACAATATAAATAAGCTCAAAGTATCCTCTCTTTCTGCAAAACGCATATAAGAAGAAAACTAGCTTAATTTTTTTTTTCTTTTCTTGAGGCCATTCTACACCTTCCCTTGTGAATGAAAGAAAGATCAGGAAAGTGAAAAATATAAAAGTACCACGCAGGGGGGAAAAACACTGCTAAAATAGCTAACCTATCCCACTAGTTTTACTATTTCTGTAGCAGCATTTCCCACAGAGCTGGCAACACTCTCGTCTTTAAGAAGTGGTGGATTACCTGTCATTCTACATTCATGTAATCACACTCCCATGTTTCCTTTAAAAGCATAATACTACAAAATAAGAATTAACGCAAGGGTTTGTGTCCTGCCATCCACCACTATCCAAACACATTACATCGGGACAAATCGATAAAAAAGGAAAAATGCCCAAACCCAAGTGTCAGTAATTTTTTTTCTAAACCGTCATACAGATTCAGAAAATCTCCTTCTGTGGATTAGAGTCTCGCCTTCACTGTTAATACCATTACTATGTAACGCAAAGTAAGGGTTATAGACAACAAATTTCTTTTGAAAATGAAACCGTTACCACCGAAAAACCAAGAGCTGCTGCCAGTAAATGCGTAGAGGAAGGAGTGACCAAAATTCTCATCCCGTTGCGCAGGCAGATAGCAGAACACCTCATCCATATCATGCAGGAAAAATAAGAGTGAAAAGGGAAACTGTCAGGAAACGCTCAAGTAAAACAGGGCAACATGCGGATTTACAGACCTGCGGTGCGTCGGTGATGGCAGGAGGCTCTCCCGCGACGGCGCTGCTCTTCGGGCTCGGCTTCTCGCAGCAATCCCCGCCCAGAAGCTCCTCCGCCGACAGGATGGGCACCGGTGGCGGCGGCGGCCAAGCGGCCTCGGGCACGGCGCGCGCCGGCGCCGCCACGCACAGGTTGTAGGAGTAGGGCAAGGTGCCCTCGCAGAAGTCGGCCGGGAAGGCGGCGCCGGCCACCGAGAAGCGCTGCGCGTCCAGGCAGCGCAGCACGGCGGGCGGCCCGGCCCGGCGCAGGCGCGCCAGCACGGCCAGCGCCACGCTGAGCAGGAAGAGCGCCGAGAGCAGCGCCAGCGCCAGCACCAGGTAGAACTGCAGCTCGGCCGCCGGCGCCTCGGCGCCCGCCGCCCGCTCGCTCAGCTCCGGCAGCGCCTCCTGCAAGCTCTCGGCCAGCACCACGTGCAGCGTGGCCGTGGCCGACAGCGCCGGCTGCCCGTGGTCCTTCACCACGGCCACCACGCGCTGCTTGGCCGCGTCCCTCTCGGACACGGCGCGCGCCGTGCGCACCTCGCCGCTGTGCAGCCCCACGCGGAACAGCGCCGGCTCCGACGCCTGCACCAGCTCGTACGACAGCCACGCGTTGCGCCCCGCGTCCGCGTCCACCGCCACCACCTTCGCCACCAGGTACCCGGCCTCCGCAGAACGCGGAACCACCTCGAAAGGCGTCGGGGCCGCTCCCGGGGCCTCAGCACCCGGTCCCGGCGCCGCCGGCCAGAGCACCCGCGGCGCGTTGTCGTTGCGGTCGAGCACGAAGACGCGCACCGTGGCCGTGGAGCTGCGCGCCGGCGCGCCGCCGTCCTGCGCCCGCACGGCCACCGCGAACTCGCGGCACTGCTCGTAGTCGAAGGAGCGCTGCGCGTACAGCGCGCCGCTCCGCGCCTCCACCGACACGAGCGGCGCCGCGCCCGCCGCGCCCGCGCTGCCGCCCGCCAGCCAGTAGCTCACGCGCCCGTTGGCGCCCGCGTCCGCGTCCCGCGCCTGCACGCGCAGCACCAGCGCGCCCGCCGCGTTGTTCTCCCACACGTAGGCGCTGTACGCCTCCTCCTCGAACACCGGCGCGTTGTCGTTCACGTCCGACACCTCCAGCACCAGCTCCGTGCGGCTCGACAGCGCCGGCCTGCCCCGGTCCCGCGCCACCACCGTCACGCGCTGCTCGGACGCCTGCTCGCGGTCCAGCGCGCTCGCCGTCACCACCTTGTACGAACCGCCCGACGACGCCACGATCGACAGCGGCGCCTCTCCCGACAGCTCGCACGACACCTGACCGTTCTCGCCGGAGTCTCTGTCTCGCACTTTCAGCAGAGCCACCACGGTGCCGGCCGGTGAGTCCTCAGGCACTGGACTCGATATCGACGTCATTGTCACCTCGGGCGCATTGTCGTTCACATCCAGCACCTCCACCTCCACCTTGCAGTGCGCAGCCAGACCGCCACCATCCCTCGCCTCCACGGCCAGGCTGAACGCCCGTGTATCCTCGAAATCCAGAGCCTCCTGCAGCGTGATCGTTCCTCTCTCGGCATCTACCGAAAACTTCTGAAGCACTTTGGCCGGCATGTCCCCAAAGCCGTAGCTGATGCGGGCGTTGTTGCCGGCGTCAGCATCGGAGGCAGACACGTTCAGCACAATCGAACCTGCAGGCGCGTCCTCGCTCAGGCTGACGCGGTACTGCTCATGTGCGAACACGGGTGGGTTGTCGTTGGCGTCGGTGACGTTGATCCACAGCTGGGCGGTTCCGCTCCGGGGCGGGTCACCGCCGTCCAGAGCCGTCAGCACCAAACTCAGGCTCTGCTCACTCTCCCGGTCCAGCGAGTGGCGCAGCACCAGCTCGGCGAACTTCCTGCCGTCCTGGCTCTCCTTCACCTCCACAGCGAAGTACTTGTTGGTCTCCAGCTCATAGCCTTGCAGCGAGTTACTGCCCACGTCCGAGTCCTCCGCAACGCCCAAGTAAAATCGGGCCCCAGGAGAAGTAAACTCGTTTATTTCCAGCCAGAAATTTTCTCTCAAGAAACGCGGCGCATTGTCATTCACGTCCTCGATGGACACCTCGACGTGGAAAACGTTCAGAGGGCTGTGCACCAACGCCTCGAAGCTGACGGAGCAGGTCGCCGACTCGCCGCACATCTCCTCCCGGTCCAGCCTCTCGTTCACGTACAGATTCCCGTTTTCCTCATTCACCGAGAAGTATTGCTTCTCCTCGCTCAGCCGCAGCTTGCGCGCCGGCAGCTCGTCGGCGCTGAGCCCCAGGTCCCGCGCCAGCGGCCCCACGAGCGAGCCTCTGCCCAGCTCCTCGGCGATGGAGTAGCGGACCCGCTCCGCCGCCGCCCGCCACCACACGCACAGCAGCACCGCGCACAGCAGCGCTCGCCCGCCGCCCGGCCCGCGCCTCTGCCGCCGCCTCACCGCCATTCTCTTGGCGCAGAGCTCGCCAAGATCCTGCCTCCTGCCGCTGTCCTGCCTCCCTTCCAGCCGCTCTCGCCAGCCGGCGCAGGGGCCGCCGCAGCACAGACACCCCGCTCTGGCCTCCTCGGACGCCGCTGCTGCCCGCCAAGCTGCCCGGCTCCTCTCGCCGTTGCTGCTGCCGCTGTGGCCGGCGCCGGGCGAGCGAGCAGCCTGCGGGGGCAGGACGCGGCTGCGGCGGCTTTGGGCGGCGGCGGCTCCAGCGCCGCTCGGCGGCGGCCAACAGCGGCACCCGGAGGCGCCGCGACGCCACTGCAGCCGCCGGATGGCCGCGCTCAAGGGGGCTCGGCTTTGGGCGGGGCTCTGCGGCTGCAGCGGCTAGGGGTCTCTTCTCCACTGCAGTCAGCAAGCGCAGAAGCTCTTGTCTAAACGATAATGAGGAAGTCTAATGATTACAGATGCAGCATCATTCTAATACTGGTTTATTTTTCGTAGCTGCAAGAGCCATGTAAACAATTATTATCCCTTATCAAAGACTTTTTCACCGTCTGGTTTGAAATGGCATGAAAATCAGGAAGGAAACATGTTTTCCAAAGAAATAAATTCGTTCGCTCATACACAATCAGACAATTTAAGCCAAAATCTGAAATGAATTTTACAGAGATGTTTTTCTGGAATTATTTGTTCCACTGGTACCTGAGATACTGTTTGCCCAGCAGCCGTGATAAAAGGGTATAATGAAGGACATTTTTACAGTGATTAACACTGTAGAAAAGTGGGAAGCCCAGAGGCAGAGGTTATATACTCAGATACATGTCCCTTTACATACATACCTGACAGAAAAAAAGAAAGTGCAAAGAATTGCAGGCTTTTTGCTCTGTGTTCATCTTATAATGACTATTCTTCCAGCCAAAAAACCTTTTGTGCTTTTGGTGGAAACTTAAAAATAAGTTCTGCTACAATAATTGATTTGTTATTTCCATTATTTTGATTTTTGCAAATTCCAGACTGAAGTCCCATCATGTGCAAATTCAGCTGTACAATTTTCAATGAAATCTGATGGTACATACTCAAATCCCAAAGCTGCATCTGATGTCACTGGGGAGATACTTCAGTGCTGTGATTTTCCATTGCTTTACCACAACGCTGCCTTTTAAACTTTTTCCCAGATCACCTGGAAACTCACTGAGGCCTCAAGGTGCAGGCCAGGCAAGCTGCAGGATTTTCAAAGAGCTACGAGGTCTCTCTCACTGAACTCAATGACTTTGTTAAGAAGCAGAACAGCAGAAATCCTACTTATTAAACCAGAGAAGCCAAACCAAATACCTCCCACTGCCAACATGGGGCAAATCCTTCCCTACTGTGACACATCTGGGCCTGTGCAGTGCAGGAGATCACACAGAGGGGCACACAGTTGTGTAGTCCTCAGAGTCATAAGAAGAATCTTCAGGTAAGTGGAATTGGCCAGAAGCATTTTGCAGTTACCCACTTGCATTAAGCAATGAGTAGGGCTGTGTTCAAATGCTCTCCACAAGGCCCTTTCTCTCATTTCTAATAAAAAACCCAATAGTTCCAACTGACCCAAATGAGGTATATACTAGACATCTGCAAGGTACAGGTGTTTTACCACATCTGTGTCTTTAAAATTCACTTCACAGAAGACCTTGAAATCACTGAACTCTGAACCCATGAGCAAGGCCCTAAAAGCTTGCTTTTATCTAGTACTGGGTTTCCTTTCTGAAAATGTATCAGTTCCTGTGAATTCTTCTACTTTACGACCTGTTAATCCCCTATGACTATGAAGCTGCAAGTGTAAATGCCTTGTCAGAGGTCTTGATCTATATATAAATCCGTAGTAGAGTGTCAGTATTAGCTTCTTTTTCATTTTCCTCACACGTGACATTCTGTCTTCATTTGGTTCTCAACAGAATTTAGTATTTGCTGCAAAATAGCCCTCACAAGTGGGAAACATGAACCATGGCTTTCCAGGAAACAAAGCCTGAATTAAGATCCAAGGTGGAAAATGTTATTACCACTTCTATGAACTCTCCATCAAACCATGCACTTTCCCTCTTGTATCACGTGCACTGATCCACAAAGATGTGATATCTCCTAAGGTCATCTTTATATCTGTTAACGTATGACTAAATCAGAACACAGATGTACCTCTCCCACGTGTCCTTGTTCCACATCTGCTGTAAAAACATGTCAAGACAAGAAAAACCAGGCATACAATGCAAGGATGTACTAGGAGTGCGTCTAGAGAAACTCACTAGGAGGACATCCCAGTCTTCACGGGCGGGCATGGAAATTCACCCCAGAGAGACCTGGAATCCATTGAGGTCTCAGGCTGGAAGTGTAACCCTGAAGTCTTGTTCTGGACTACAAGTGTGATTTGATTTTACCAAACAGTCAAAAGCTCTCATCAGCTTTCATATTATGTGTTCTGCTCATCCCCGACAAATCTGAAGGCCCAAGTTTAAAGGCCTAAGCTGTGTCAGCTGTTATTGGTACGCAAGAGACATATCTAGTATCTAGAGGTAAGGCCCTCCAAGTAATTTCTTTGGAGAAAAAGCAAAGAAAATTGGATAGAACAACTGTGGGATCCATATAACAACTAGGGCAAACTGAATATTTACACCAAACTTTTATACAGTTCAAACTACAACACAGCAACTTCTCCACCTGCCCTGTTCTCTGTGCAGACATAATGCTTCAGCATGCTCAAATATCATGCAACAGATGTCTGTCTCCTTTGCAGACAGTCACTATGGAAAGAAGTTTCCCACACAACTTCTCCTTATGGAGAACAAAGATCAGAACACAGATGCACACATGAACTCTACTCATCACTGATATTTGAACAAAGATGAAATCTTCTAAGAGGCATAAGCAATATGCTGCTCAGTTAAAGACTAAGATCAGAATCAACACAAAGATGTCATTATTCTTCTTCAGCACATGGACATTTTTGAATATGTATTACTCTGCAACCATTAATGCAAAGTTTATGTCTACATCCAAGAGCTACCTCTTGCAGGAAAGAGACATATCGAACATGACAGAGTATAAAACAAGTGATTTTCTGGCATATACTTCAGATAACGACCCCTAAACCCAGACCTTCCTGGCAAATTAGACCCTCCCATTTCTACATTCCTACCAATTTCAATACCAACAATACATCAGCAATACCTTCACACAAGCAAGAGCCATTGATAACATGGGAAAGTTTGGGCAAGGCTGGGAAAAGTTCACACAACCCAAATAAAACTTTACATCACAACTTTAAAAGAACATATAGCTGGAAAAAAGACATTTCCAATAGCATTTCTTAGACACAAACCCCCTGAAGCATGCTTGCACTTTCATGTCTTTGCTTGCAGACAAATTCATCAGAGGATTACCACCCTCTTTCTTGACACAGGAAAAGGGCTCTTGGTGCAAGTGGCACAGGCCTTGGCACTAGGCATGACATGACAGCATACCCAGACTACTGGAACATAGAACCCCAATTTGTCTGCTTAGGGGCCAGTCTCTCCCTGGGGCAAGTCTCTCCCTGAATGATCACCACAAGTATGTTTACAAGTAAGATCAGTAATTCTAGTGACATTTTCAGATCAAGTTTCAGACACACACAGGCCCACCTTGACCTGGTCATGACAAACAGGTCAACAGTTTAACTATCATTCACAGAGAGCAGGCAGCAACAGGAAACCAAACTGGTGAACCCACAATTCTGTTTAGAATCTGAGCATATTCATTTTAGGTAGTCCAGCAATGAACGATGGAAGTTGAAAAAACACATGCTTTCTCTCCAGCAGTACTTCCTCACACATTGCACCTGCAAGAATCTTATCAAACTCCTTACAGCTTGTATGATTCCCACTGATTTCTATGTTATGCAGATGTACTCCATTGAAAGAAATGTTGCAGAGAAAACTTACCATGGCTAATATTTGACTTCTTAACATGAGCATGTGAGATGTAAGACAATTTCTCCCATTAAAAATTTAAGGAAACACATTTATAAATGTCTTTTCCTTTCGAGCTGTAAAAATGAAGGGCATGAATAGGACAGCCAGGCAAATGTAAGAGATGTGATCAGATACTACTGGATACAAAGGCCCATGTTTGGATGGCACTTTTCAAAGAACAAGACAAGAAAATAACATCTGCAGAAATGAAGGGACCACATCATGCTCTTCTAGGTTACGGCACTTGGAGGAGATACATAATCCAGGTATTGAGTAGGGATGGAATAATTTACCCCCATTGTGGCATTTAAAATTAGTACATATAAGGCTATTAATTGAATACATAACATTAACCTGTAAAAACACAGCAGGAACATCCCATGGCGCTCCATAAAACTGGAGTATTATCACTTAGGCCACACTCACTTGGAAAGGAGGAAATAACATTCCATTATACTACCAGTGGACAATGAAATTTTCTTTCCTTCAACAGTCATTCACCCACAGCTCCTAGGACTCACATCTTCAATCTCTCAAGACTTCCATGCTGGTTTTCAACCCCTGTAATTTGCAAGCACTTCACAGCAAATGGCCAGCTATTCAGACCATTTCTCTTCAAAATGCACCAGGATAACTCATGGGCTTCACATACGTAATTTTAAATTTCTGTACTAAGAGGAAAGAAGTATCTGTCCACAACTACATCTCAGAGAAGGAACGTTAAGGTTCTGAAACTTAAAGAGTAGCTGTCCTTCAGGAGATACTGAGTCAGTGACGGTCATGTGATACAATACCAACGCCATAAAACACACACCTCCAACCACGATCAGTCTCTCTTCTCCTGCCTCCCCCAAAAATAGGAAGGCTAAGACACGATTCTATGTACACCACGGTGAAGCAAGAAGCATCTGCTACCAGCAGGTCGCTGAAAGAACATTTGTCTTCCTTGCCAGCAAAACCGGGACAAAGGACGCAGATCACGAGGGGAGAGAGGGGGAAAGAAGAACAAGGAAGAATCGCGGAGAGAGTCTGGTCGGAGAAACTCACCGAGAGAGAGGCAGGATCCGCGGGGGCGGGAGCACGGCAGGGTCCTCGTCCCCGAGCAGCGGCGCGGGATCCTCGGGAGGCGGCCGGACAGGGACCGGCAGGGTGTCGCAGCTGCTGGCGCCCGAGAAGCGCAGCTGGCTCTTGCGCGAGTCGGCCGTGAGCGACACCTCGTGCGAGTAGGACTGCAGGAAGGCGCGCACGCCGTCGATGCCCACGAAGTGCGAGACCGGCACGCCGCGCAAGGCGCCGCTGCTGGCCGCCAGCAGCTGCTGGCGACGCCAGCGGCGCAGGCGCAGCGCCAGCAGCAGCAGCAGGAAGGCCAGGAAGAGGCACGAGACGGCGGCCACGGCCAGCACGAGCCAGCGCGTCAGGCTGCCGGCCGGCTCGCCCAGCGCCGCCGCCTCCTCGGCCGCGCTGCCCAGCTCGGCCAGCAGCTCGGCCACGCTCTCGGCCAGCACCACGGTGAGCGTGGCCGTGGCCGAGAGCGCCGGCCGCCCGTGGTCCTTCACCACCACCACCAGGCTCTGGCGCGCCGCGTCGCGGGCCAGCGGGAAGCGCGCCGTGCGCACCTCGCCGCTGTGCAGCCCCACGCGGAACAGCCCCGGCTCCGTCGCCTTGGCCAGCTCGTACGACAGCCACGCGTTCTGACCCGCGTCCGCATCCACCGCCACCACCTTGGCCACCAGCGCGCCGGGCTCCGACGAGCGCGGCGCCAGCTCCACGCCCGACCACGCCGCGCCCGACACCGACCCCGCCCGCGCCGGCGGAGGCGGCGGCGGGTACAGCACCTGCGGCGCGTTGTCGTTCTCGTCCACGATCAGCAGCCGCACCGACACGTTGCTGCTCAGCGCCGGCGCGCCGCCGTCCTCCGCACGCACCCACAGCTCCAGCTCGCGCACCTCCTCGTAGTCGAACGAGCGCAGCGCGTACAGCGCGCCCGTCTCCGCCTGCACCGACACGTACGACGACAGCGGCGCGCCCCGCACCCGCCCCTCCGACAGCCGGTAGCGCACGCGCGCGTTCTGCCCCCAGTCCGCGTCCGTCGCAAGCACCGTCAGCACCAGCGCGCCCGCCGCGTTGTTCTCCGCCACACGCGCGCTGTAGCTCTCCTGCGCGAACACCGGCGCGTTGTCGTTCACGTCCAGCACCCGCAGCGACAGCACGGCGCTGCTCTGCAGCGGCGGCGACCCGCCGTCGGCCACCCGCACCGTCACGTTGTACTCCGACACCTGCTCACGGTCCAGTTCTCTCGCTGTCACCACACGGTAGTAGTCCTCATAGGATTTTTCCAGCCGGAAAGGGATGTCCCTGTTAATCGAGCATCGCACCTCGCCGTTGGCCGCCGAGTCCCGGTCCTGCACGTGCATCAGGGCCACCACCGTCCCTGCCGGCGCATCCTCCGAGATCTCACTGAAGGCAGAGGATACTGTCAGTTGGGGCGCATTGTCATTGACGTCTGTCACAGTAATCAAGACTTTCGCCGTGTCAGAAAGCTCTCCTCCGTCATGTGCCCGCACCTCCATTTCATGGGAGGAGATCTCCTCGAAATCCAAGTCACCCTTGACAGTTACTTCTCCCGTCTCAGGGTTCAGATTAAAAAGTTCCGAGGCTCGGTCTGAAATTTTATGGAATCTGTATTTCACTTGCCCGTTCAGCCCCTCGTCGGCGTCAGTGGCCGTGACGGTGACGAGCATTGAGCCCACGGGTACGTCCTCGGGCACACGCACCGTGTACTCCGACTGGCTGAACACGGGCGCGTTGTCGTTTGCGTCCACCACCGTCACGCGAATCCGAGCTGTGCCCGCCAGCGCCGGATCGCCGCCGTCACTCGCCCTCAGCACCAGCTCGTGAAACGCCGCCTCCTCCCGGTCCAGCGCCTTGGCCAGCACCAGCTCGGGACGCTGATCGCCTCCGGGGCCTGACTGCACGGCCAGCGAGAAGTGCTCGTCACCGTTGAGCTCGTAGCTCAGCAGGGAATTCCGTCCCGTATCTGGATCTTGAGCCTCGGCTAGGGGAAACCGCGACCCCGGGGCTGTCGTCTCGCTTAGTCTAAGGTCTATTTCTGCCTCGCGAAAGCTGGGTGCATTGTCATTAATGTCCGTGATCTCCACTTCGATTCCGTAAACCTGCATCTGTCCCTCCACCATTAGCTCACAGCGCAGCACGCATTTCCTCCGCCAGCCGGCACAGCTGTTCTCTGTCGATCCTCTCCGCCGTCACTAAATGTCCCGTCTTCCCGTGCAGAGCGAAATACTGCGTCCTACCTTTGTCCAAGATGTGGATGCCACGATCTCTCAGCTCCGGCATCTGCAGCCCCAGGTCCTTAGCTACGTCACCCACGAACGAGCCCTTGGGCATCTCCTCGGGCACCGAGTAGCGCAGCTGTCCCCACGCCGCCTCCCACGCCGCCAGCAGGACGGCCCAGAGCAGAGCTCGCTGCTACCGGCCCCAGCGCCTCCCCGCCGCGTTCATCTCCGCCACGGTAGTGTCGATCCTGCTCCGATTCCGGGTCTTGCAGCGGCTGGCCTTTTGCAGCCGCTGCTGCCAGCCCCTTTGCCTCGCTGCGGCACGGATCTGCACCGCGGGGACGTAGGCAGGCCGTCCGCCGCCTGCGGAGTGCGGGACCGATGAAGCTGCCCGCAGCGGGAGGGGCTGACTGCATCGCTCCGATCTTCTTCTCGCTCCTCTCGGTCAACAGCGGCGCCTGCAGCCTCCTCCCGGCACTGCAGCCACCGAGCGCTGCTGATCGCTGCTCGCCCCGCCTTTCCTACGGGCCGCTGTGTGGGTGGAAGTGCACTGAGATATCAGGTCTCGTCAGCGGCACTTCCTACCTCGGGTTTTCTCCATACGATCTCTTCTTTCATCCTCCAGCTGATCAGAACAGACAGGAAGGCAGAGTCCTCCCTAGGTATCAATATTTTTCCCTCCCCGAAATATCGCTTGCTAATATACAAATACGTTATTAAATTTTTTGCTCACTATTAACGTGTAGAATATACTAAGGCCTATCCTATTAGAAAAACAAAGCCTAAAATTTAGGCGTTTTTCTTAATTACTGGACAGGGACAGCAAAAGTATAGGTGGTCTGAGACACAGCATGGGATAATCAGACACATATCAGAGAAGCTAGTTCATTAGCCTAATTAGCAAGTGGCAGATTTTGTTTCAGTCAATATGGGACAAGTCTAAGTTAAATTATATACTCCCTTTGCAGTGACTTAGATAAGATATTTAAAGGTGGAAGAATTTGGGGTCGATTCCCAGAAACTACAACCATAATACCCCATACCTCTACAGCTGTGGAGGAGGTGGGTTGCTCTGCCACTTGGTTCTGCTACCGCTCAAGAAAAGACCTTCCTTTTTGCACCGTTCAGGAAGGATCTGCCCTGCTGCTCGAACATCATTCTCCCCTACCCTGCGGTTTCCGACTCTTAAGTCATTTGATCATACCTCACTGACTGTACTGCAACTGACCACCAGGCAGGAAGCACCTTCAGAGAACCTGGCCACAACCATCCGCTTGTCTCCCCGAAAACTGCGGGGTAAATGGCAAGAATCAAAACAGGTATATCTGCCTTGACTCCTGTCCCTATTCTGTGGCCCACAGTTACAAAATCGATGGCGAGTGCAGACAGATAACTACTCTCTTTCAGTGTGCGATTTCCCTTCTTATGAAGCCACATACATTTAGGGTTTGCATCGTTTATAAATATTTACACTTAAACAATTAATTCGATAGTTTTAACAACCTGGAAAAAACCTTTCATTTTGTCAGAAACCACGATGTAAATGCTTGATTTTTTTTAGAAAAGTATTCACCTAATTTCTCAATCTTCATTTTGGTTGGACGACTTTTAAACTAAATACTGTAGGACAGGAGACGATAATTTGAAAATGTGGGCTGTTTTTAAATAGTGCAAAGAGACTTCATTCGAGTGCCCAGTTTCTGTCATTTTGCTTACACCCTTGTAATTTTCGATATGTGCAGAGGCCTCTCCTGGTAAACAGGCAGATAAAACAACTGTAAAAAGCGGCTGAGAGACCTAATTCCTTGGTTTAGTATTCCACGACCCACGTGATCGACTAGGTCCAAGTACGTCTCTTTGAGAGGAAGGGATCGGATCAAAGACAGGCTCTGAAGTCAAACTAGATTGCATGGGTTTGGTTTTGGGTTTGGTTTGGTTTCAGTTTGGTTTGATTTTGGGGCCCCATTCGCCGCCTTCACCTGAAAAGAACAGGGCTGAAAAAAAGAGCCAAAAAGAACTGCGGAGAGAAACAATGACTGGAATAAGTAACCTGCCCCGCCTACCATTTCTGAAGAAAATTTATACCAAAATATACAGTCGACACTCTTCCATCAGGGACGGAGAATCACGTAACTTCTCCTTTCTTGTCTGAACACGCACACACTTCAGGGAAAAAAAACCAACCCCAAGTAACAGGCAAACCCCCACTCCCCCAACAAACTCCAAGTGTTATTTGCCGTTTTGGAATTCTCTTATACAGAATCAATGGATCTCTTTCTGCAGAGCAAGAATCCGTGTTCTCTGCGTGGAACTGAGAAATAATTGTTTAAAAAACAAAAAAACAAAAAAAAACAAAAAACCCAACAACCCCAGCTTTGAAAAATCATGACTGGATTCTGTATATCCGTCCCATTAGTGCTACCGTTTTTTTCTTAAGGCACCGCAGCAGCTTCCTTTAAAACATGGGACCACTACTTGGCAATTTTGGAAACAGGATATAAAACCCGGTTTTGCTTCAGACGAAATAATATTCGGGGAAAAAAAATAGTCAGCCTCACTAGAGCTCACTACCATATGTGAAGCATACTTCTCTCAAATACGCGAGGGCAAACAGAAGGGGGTTAGAGCAACATCTAACTTCTTAACCAATAGAGCCAGGTGCACATTCCCGTTCTGAGCCAGTAAAAACCGAGAGACTATTGACCAATGTTCAGATATCTTAAGTCAGTTGCAGTTATATCAATCCGGGGAAAAGTGTTCAGGTGGAGAAATCGCAAACAAAAAGTATCCACCTCATCTTTGTGATATGCACAATCAAGAATTTACCGCGTTCACACCTAATAACTCAAACCTAGTGTTTTATCAAAACCTTTCAAATGAATCTGGAGCTGGGGACCCCGAAGAAACAAATGAAGGGGCTAGCAACTCAGTTGAGAGTGGAAAAGGCATACCTGGTTTTCTACTTCATTCCTTCATGGACCAGCAACCCCAAACCACATACTTGATAACGCAAAAGAAGGAAAAAGAGAGCCTGTTAAGAAAGGCTCATGGGGAACAGCAGGAGCTCAATGCTCATACAGACCTGAGGTGCGTCGGTATCGGCGGAAGGCTCTCCCACAACAGCAGCTACTATTCGGGCTCGGCTTGTCGCAGCAATCCCCGCCCAGAAGCTCCTCCGCCGACAGGATGGGCACCGGCGGGGCGGCGGCCAAGCGGCCTCGGGCACGGCGCGCGCCGGCGCCGCCACGCACAGGTTGTAGGAGTAGGGCAAGGTGCCCTCGCAGAAGTCGGCCGGGAAGGCGGCGCCGGCCACCGAGAAGCGCTGCGCGTCCAGGCAGCGCAGCACGGCGGGCGGCCCGGCCCGGCGCAGGCGCGCCAGCACGGCCAGCGCCACGCTGAGCAGGAAGAGCGCCGAGAGCAGCGCCAGCGCCAGCACCAGGTAGAACTGCAGCTCGGCCGCCGGCGCCTCGGCGCCCGCCGCCCGCTCGCTCAGCTCCGGCAGCGCCTCCTGCAAGCTCTCGGCCAGCACCACGTGCAGCGTGGCCGTGGCCGACAGCGCCGGCTGCCCGTGGTCCTTCACCACGGCCACCACGCGCTGCTTGGCCGCGTCCCTCTCGGACACGGCGCGCGCCGTGCGCACCTCGCCGCTGTGCAGCCCCACGCGGAACAGCGCCGGCTCCGACGCCTGCACCAGCTCGTACGACAGCCACGCGTTGCGCCCCGCGTCCGCGTCCACCGCCACCACCTTCGCCACCAGGTACCCGGCCTCGGCAGAACGCGGAACCACCTCGAAAGGCGTCGCGGCCGCTCCCGGGGCCACAGCACCCGGTCCCGGCGCCGCCGGCCAGAGCACCCGCGGCGCGTTGTCGTTGCGGTCGAGCACGAAGACGCGCACCGTGGCCGTGGAGCTGCGCGCCGGCGCGCCGCCGTCCTGCGCCCGCACGGCCACCGCGAACTCGCGGCACTGCTCGTAGTCGAAGGAGCGCTGCGCGTACAGCGCGCCGCTCCGCGCCTCCACCGACACGAGCGGCGCCGCGCCCGCCGCGCCCGCGCTGCCGCCCGCCAGCCAGTAGCTCACGCGCCCGTTGGCGCCCGCGTCCGCGTCCCGCGCCTGCACGCGCAGCACCAGCGCGCCCGCCGCGTTGTTCTCCCACACGTAGGCGCTGTACGCCTCCTCCTCGAACACCGGCGCGTTGTCGTTCACGTCCGACACCTCCAGCACCAGCTCCGTGCGGCTCGACAGCGCCGGCCTGCCCCGGTCCCGCGCCACCACCGTCACGCGCTGCTCGGACGCCTGCTCGCGGTCCAGCGCGCTCGCCGTCACCACCTTGTACGAGCCGCCCGACGACGCCACGATCGACAGCGGCGCCTCGCCCGACAGCTCGCACGACACCTGACCATTCTCGCCGGAGTCTCTGTCCCGCACTTTCAGCAGGGCCACCACAGTGCCGACAGGTGAGTCCTCGGGCACTGGGCTAGACACGGACGTCAAGATCACCTCGGGCGCGTTGTCATTCAGGTCCAGCACCTCCACGTCCACCTTACAGTGAGCCACCAGACCGCCACCGTCCCTCGCCTCCACCAGCAACGAGTAGCCTCTCGTATCTTCGAAGTCTAGTGGCTCAGTGCAGTGTGATTGTTCCTCTCTCTGCATCCACCACGAACTTGTGAAGCACCTTGTGTGGCATCTTTCCGAAGCCATAAGTGATGCGGGCATTGGTTCCTACATCGGCGTCTGAGGCTGACACGTTCAGAACAATCGATCCAGGAGCCGTGTCCTCGCTCAGGCTTGCGCGGTACCGGTCCTGTGCGAACACAGGTGGATTGTCGTTGGCGTCGGTGATGTTGATCCAGAGCTGGGCGGTGCCGCTCCGGGGTGGGTCACCGCCGTCTAGAGCCGTCAACACTAACTGCAGACTCGGCTCGGTCTCTCGGTCCAGTGCCCGGCGCAACACCAGCTCGGCGAACTTGCTGCCGTCCTGGCTGTCTTTCACCTCCACCTCAAAGTATCCATTGGCCTCCAGCTCATACCCCTGCAGGGAGTTTCTGCCCACGTCCGCGTCCTCGGCAACGCCCACGGCAAATCGGGCACCGGGTGAAGTCAGTTCATTGATCTGCAGCTGGAAATCGGTCCTGCAGGAAACGCGGCGTATTATCATTCACGTCCTCAATGGCTACTTCAACGTGGAAGACGTTGAGCGGGTTGTGCACCAGCGCCTCAAAACTGACGGAACAGGTTGCCGCCTCGCCACACATCTCCTCTCGGTCCAGTCTCTCGTTCACGTACAAATTCCCGTTTTCCTCATTCACCGTGAAGTATTGCTTCTCCTCGCTCAGCCGCAGCTTGCGCGCCGGCAGCTCGTCGGCGCTGAGCCCCAGGTCCCGCGCCAGCGGCCCCACGAGCGAGCCTCTGCCCAGCTCCTCGGCGATGGAGTAGCGGACCCGCTCCGCCGCCGCCCGCCAGCACACGCACAGCAGCACCGCGCACAGCAGCGCTCGCCCGCCGCCCGGCCCGCGCCTCTGCCGCCGCCTCACCGCCATTCTCTTGGCCCAGAGCTCGCCAAGCTCCCTCCTGCCGCTGTCCTGCCTCCCTTCCAGCCGCTCTCGCCAGACGGCGCAGAGGCCGCCGCAGCACAGACACGCCGCCTTTAGCCGCCTCGGACGCCTCTGGTGCCCGCCAACCCCGCTTTTCCCCGCCGCTGCTGCTGCTGCTGTCGGTGCCGCTGCCGCTGTGGCCGGCGCCGGGCGAGCGAGCAGCCTGCGGGGGCAGGAGGCGGCTGCGGCGGCTTTGGGCGGCGGCGGCTCCAGCGCCGCTCGGCGGCGGCCAACAGCGGCACCCGGAGGCGCCGCGACGCCACTGCAGCCGCCGGATGGCCGCGCTCAAGGGGGCTCGGCTTTGGGCGGGGCTCTGCGGCTGCACCGCCTAGGGGGTGTCGATTGCAATCAGCAAGCTCAGAAGCGCTTCTTAATGCTTAGCAAGAGCCTTCTTGATTAGAGCAACAACAGCAGTCTCCTACCGAAAACAATTTTTTTTTTTAATTGCTGTAGAATTTTCAGGTCGTATGATACGGTCTTTGACTTTCCCACCTGTGGCTTCAGCTGACAGGAAAAGTGTGGGGATGTATGTGTTCCAGAGCTATAATGAGGTTCTCTCAGGCGAATTCATGAAATTGAAGCCAAAATCTGAAAAGACGATGGCTCGAAGATCCTATAGGTTTTATGTATTACTGGTGCTTGAGATATTTTATTTGTCCGGTACCCATGAAAATGAGAACTAGGGGGTTAGAGACTCTGTAGAGTCAGAACTAGAAGGAAGGTTTCGTCCTCTATTGTGGGTATGGCACTCCAGTTTCTAATTCAGAACAACTAATACAGATGGAGAAATGTGAAGCCCAAAGGCAATTGATCTGAAATCAGACCCACGGCACTGCACATGGCTGGAAGAGGAAAGAGAAATCAAAGCATACTTACTGGCCTCTGAACACCCTGACACTGACTCGTCTCCCACCCAGAAAAAGCTTTAGTGGTCTTGATGGAGACTCCAAAATCTGCCTTGTAAAAAGAATCAACTTCACATTTATATTGCTTCGTATGGGGAATTTTTAGGCAAAAGTCCTACCATCTGGCCAGCCCATCTAAGGACTGCATTGTCATCTGAATGCTTTACAGTGATTTCGGACGATTAACAGACAAACCCACAACCTCCTTTTACGTTGCTTCTGACACTCATTGCTGGCAAAATCATCTCATGAGAGGATAAAGCATCATTATCATACCTAGAAAGGAAATGTATTTGTCTGCTCACCACCATTCCAAGAAGAAACAGAAGTAGTCAAAAGCACCAGAATTATTAACAGACAACATAAAAGAAGAGTGGTCCAAAAGAGGCTTGGTCAATGAATTTAGGGGAACCTCTTTCCTTCTTTTATCACACACACTGTTACACAAATACGTAATTTCTTCTAAAGTTATGTGTACAAATATATTCATCCAAAATACAACTAAAATACTAATGTTGCACTCATGTTCTGACTTCCAAATCTGCTTTAATATGAGCAAGGGGCACCAACACAGGATTAAATACTCAAAAGCACTCATAAACTTTTCTACTATGGGGCCTGCTCATCTCCAACAAAAATAAAGCCATATGTTTAAAGGGTTTATCACTGATCTCTTTCTCAGGCTATGTATTTTGAGAAAGTAGAACAGATGTTCTCTTACTCCTCTTTTTTTTTTTCTCACACAAAATTTAGTCTTAGGTGACTGAAGTAAACCCTAGCTTCAAAACAAATCACACAAATTAAAATGCAGAAGCACATTCTAGAAATGGAGGGAAAAAACCACAATCTTCCAGGAAATATAAAAGGTCCTACCAGTGCCATTTCAGGCCTGAAAGAAAGTGTAATTACAACTGTGAAGAAAACCTACATCACAACAATACAGGTATATATTTTTTGAACAACAGTGGTTTCCCACAGGAATTATCCACTGCTCTTACCATACATCATCCTTCTAAATGCAAGGTTCTTGTACAAATGCTCTTTTTTCAGATTACTGCAATTGCACAGGCCTTGACATCAGGCATGAAATCAAACCACTCTTCACCCAAAACCACCCGGACCCACCTGATTTCCTGGTTCAATATCAGCTTCTCACCTTCCTTACTTTGCATTCACAACCTTTAGTTGCATCATGGACAAATCTAACTATTGGTCAGGTATTGGTCACAGGTGAAAAACCATTTCATTGGACGTTTTATGGAAAAAGAAGTAGATCAAAGTATTTGTCTTGGCAGCTGGAAACCTTGAAAGCATGGATGGGTGAATTCCAGTATTTATGACACAGTAAGTACAGTTCTGAAGGGAAATACACTTCTATCTCCACATCATCTCCCTAGACCTTCACTTGTATATAGGAGATAGATGAAGAATTTCAAAATGTACTATCATCAAAGTTCAAATAAACAATGAGAAATAGCTGCAACAAGATCCCAGAGAAATCATGCCTGAAGAAAATTAACCCATCCTGATAATGCTAAGAATTCTGCAGCAGCTTTCCTCCAAAAGCTGGGAGCAGACGCAGTGAGACTCCTTTCTTTCTGTATGCAGAAAAACTTTAATTTCTCTGTTCATGGAATCACACACATTTCCTTTGGGACTTCCATTATCAAAACAACAATAACCAACAGGCATCTCTTCATTGCTGTCAACCAGGTACAAATGCACCCCACCAGGAGAAAGAATTTACAAAGGAAAACAATCTCATGGCAAATCAAAATTATTTGGGTTCACAGTGTTTAGCTTTGCCGATTTTCCCCACAGAAATTGAATACCAGAAACTCTCCAGTGAGCCCAAATGTAGGATGAAAATGGTAGTGCTGTGCCTCACTTCCTGCTCTGAATGGATGGGGATAGGGGGGTTACACTCTTCCTTCTTTCATTCCTTTATGCAGACACATCATATAGTGGAAATAATGTGTGATGGAAATACAGTATTTTGTATTTCCATACCATAAGGACAAACCCTGGGAAAAGTGAACAGAGATGCAGAAAGTCCCCAGGAAAACAGAGAGAGAGAGAGAGACAGACAGACAGAGAGAACAAAGGCTTACAGACATGTGGCATGTCAGTGTCCATAAGTGGCTCTTCACACGGATGCCTGTGCGTGAGCTCCACTTCCCATGGTGCCCCTACTGAGAAAGTTCTCCACAATCAGGAGGACCATTATCATCCTACATACACGGTTATCCTTCTTGTTGCGTCCTGTCATTATCTTTCAGGACAAAGAAAACAGGATCTCAGTGTTTATGTAACAGGTCTTGCCATCAGCTATGAAATCAAATAATTGTTCAGCCCAAACCACACCCACTTATTTTCCTGGTTCGAAGTCAGACTCTCACCCTTCCTGGTTCACATCCACCCCTCCTGGAGCAGCGCATTCTTAAAGGACTACAGGCTGTAAAAAAGAGCCGTTTTCTCCAAGTCGAGTCTGTTTTGCCCATGATAATAATTGCTGAGGGATCTCCCTGTCTTTATCTGGACCCATGATCCTTTCATTGTATTTTCTCTCCCTTGTCCAGCAGCTCTCTGGGCATGTGGTGGCTTTCCCAGGTTAAACCATCACATCTGCAGCTGTCAGCCTTCAAGTTACAGATAGAAACTTTTACCCCAGCCTCATAATCCATCGGTCTTCTATTGTTTTAATGTTTTAAGAAATACCAGCTACAATGATGCCAAATTTTAGAACTGAACAAACAAGTCCATCATGGGAAACCTGAAGGGATGTAAGAATCACAGCTTAACATTTCAGAGTGTGTCAACTGTGGTAGATATGCAGGAAAAGTAACTACTTGTTCACAAGTACACACAAGACTTACACAGGCACTCACACCACTGACCATAGCCATAGTTCCTCAAGGCAACTCCTTTGGATAATAAAGAATAGAAAAATGCATGGAACTAAATCTGTGGGGCTCATCTAAAAATTAGGACAAATTGAACTTTTAGACCTTCCTTTTCGCCATTTTAAACTGTATCACTGTCAACTCTTGCATCTGCCCATTCTCTTACAGTCAGAGCTCTTCACCCTACACAAATATAATCTAACAAAAGAGGTATGTTTGCAGAGAGATGAGAATGAAAAAATGTTGTGCACAAAAATTTGCAGAGCAGAAGGACCACAACGCGGACACATTCGAAGAGATTCACCTCCTCATTCCATATAATTTGAAGAAACAAAAGGATCTGAAGTCCATCAGTGATATGGAGCTCAAGTACAGTCCTGGCCATCAAAGTATCAGCAGAAAGGTAACATCATCTTTCTTCAACACAAGGGAAACTCAGAAAATACCTTACACTACCAAATTATTGCAAAATTCACATTTATGTCTAATAAGCAATATTCAGAGGAATGCCATGCAACAGGAAAACAAACTGATGAACACACAACTTGGCTAGTCAGATTCTGATTGTGTAACCACCAAAATAAGTCACCTTCAGATTCATTTTCTGCTTAGCACCAATAAACCCTGGGAATCAGCAAAACATGTGCCTTGCCTCCATCAGAACCTCTTCACATATGGTAACCCGAGGCCCTACTCAAACCTTTCACAGCTCACATCATTGGCATTGATCTTCATTATATGCAGATAGACTCCACCCAAAGAAAAATTGCACAAACAACTTCTTACAGTGGCTAATACTTGACTTCTCACCACGTGCATAGAAAAGCAGCAGCATTAATTCCTTTGATATTTGAAGGAAACACGTCTCTGAAAGTCTTTCCCTTTACAGGTGTAAAAATGAAAGGCACACGCTGGACAGTCAGAAAATGTAAAAGATCTGATCTTCCACACACCATCAGAGAAAATTCCTGACCTTTAACTGATCAAAAAGAGCAAGTCTCACAGTTAACACAGAGAAGAGATCACAGAATACACTCTTGATAATGGCACTTAAGGTAGATAGATATTTCAGGTACTTAGTAGGAAAAGAATAATCTGTTGTTGTCTCCCAAAGGTCCCATTATGGTATTAGTCATAAGTATATAACTATGCTGTTAAGTGAAAAAAAGCCCAGCAGAACAGCAACCTGCTGGCAGACAGGAGGAACATCCCAATACAACTGGAGTAACGTCTCCTGCAAACCATGTCTCCAGTGGCCCTGAACAGTCCCTCATGCACAGATCCCAGACTCACATCTCCAACAATTCATAAAGTGCGTAATCCTCTTTGACCCTTATAACTGATAATAGCGTGTAATCACCCCCCAAAGGCATATTAAGTATATGTGCCTCTTCTATTACACTTACATTGACTTTACCTCTATTCGCACTAACAGAAAAAGGACAGAAAACAGAGTACCCGCACCTCACCGGCACACCACATTGTCTTAAGCAATTAATGAATAATATGGCACCATGTAAACAAGAGGCAACAGGACAAGAGTCTCCGTGTGCAGGCCTGAGTCTAATCAAATCTACGTGCAAGATTAATAATACAGAAAAGAGAAGAAAATGCAGACGAATAAGAAAGGAAAGGAAGGAATATGTGGTCTGAGGAACTCACCGAGAGAGAGGCGGAATCCGCGGGTGGAGCGCCGACAGGGTCCTCGCCCTCGAGCAGCGGTGCGGGCTCGTCGGGAGGCGGCCGGGGAGGGACCGGCAGGGTGTCGCAGCAGCTGGCGCCCGAGAAGCGCAGCTGGCTCTTGCGCGAGTCGGCCGTGAGCGACACCTCGTGCGAGTAGGACTGCAGGAAGGCGCGCACGCCGTCGATGCCCACGAAGTGCGAGACCGGCACGCCGCGCAAGGCGCCGCTGCTGGCCGCCAGCAGCTGCTGGCGACGCCAGCGGCGCAGGCGCAGCGCCAGCAGCAGCAGCAGGAAGGCCAGGAAGAGGCACGAGACGGCGGCCACGGCCAGCACGAGCCAGCGCGTCAGGCTGCCGGCCGGCTCGCCCGGCGCCGCCGCCTCCTCGGCCGCGCTGCCCAGCTCGGCCAGCAGCTCGGCCACGCTCTCGGCCAGCACCACGCTGAGCGTGGCCGTGGCCGAGAGCGCCGGCCGCCCGTGGTCCTTCACCACCACCACCAGGCTCTGGCGCGCCGCGTCGCGGGCCAGCGGGAAGCGCGCCGTGCGCACCTCGCCGCTGTGCAGCCCCACGCGGAACAGCCCCGGCTCCGTCGCCTTGGCCAGCTCGTACGACAGCCACGCGTTCTGACCCGCGTCCGCGTCCACCGCCACCACCTTGGCCACCAGCGCGCCGGGCTCCGACGAGCGCGGCGCCAGCTCCACGCCCGACCACGCCGCGCCCGACACCGACCCCGCCCGCGCCGGCGGAGGCGGCGGCGGGTACAGCACCTGCGGCGCGTTGTCATTCTCGTCCGCGATCAGCAGCCGCACCGACACGTTGCTGCTCAGCGCCGGCGCGCCGCCGTCCTCCGCACGCACCCACAGCTCCAGCTCGCGCACCTCCTCGTAGTCGAACGAGCGCAGCGCGTACAGCTCGCCCGTCTCCGCCTGCACCGACACGTACGACGACAGCGGCGCGCCCCGCACCCGCCCCTCCGACAGCCGGTAGCGCACGCGCGCGTTCTGCCCCCAGTCCGCGTCCGTCGCAAGCACCGTCAGCACCAGCGCGCCCGCCGCGTTGTTCTCCGCCACACGCGCGCTGTAGCGCTCCTGCGCGAACACCGGCGCGTTGTCGTTCACGTCCAGCACTCGCAGCGACAGCACGGCGCTGCTCTGCAGCGGTGGCGACCCGCCGTCGGCCGCCCGCACCGTCACGTTGTACTCCGACACCTGCTCTCGGTCCAGTTCTCTCGCTGTCACCACACGGTAGTAGTCCTCATAGGACTTTTCCAGCCGGAACGGGACGTCCCCGTAAAGCGAGCATCGCACCTCGCCATTGGCCCCCGAGTCCCGGTCCTGCACATGCAATAGGCCCACAACAGTTCCCGGCTGGGCGTCCTCCGAGATGTCTTTCAGAGCCGACCGAACCGAAATCTTGGGCATGTTGTCATTGACGTCTGTCACAGTTATCAAGACTTTTGCCGTATCAGAGAGATCTCCACCGTCATGTGCCTGCACCTCCATTTCATGGGAGGAGATTTCCTCGAAATCCAAGTCACCCTTAACAGTTATGTCTCCAGTCTCAGAGTCCAGATTAAAAAGTTCCAATGTCCGGTCTGAAATTTTATGGAAACCGTATTTCACATCCCCATTCAGACCCTCGTCGATGTCACTGGCCGTGACGCTGACGAGCACAGAGCCCACGGGTACGTCCTCGGGCACACGCACCGTGTACTCCGACTGGCTGAACACAGGCGCGTTGTCGTTCGCATCCAGCACCGTCACGCGAATCCGAGCCGTGCCCGTCAGCGCCGGATCGCCGCCGTCACTCGCCCTCAGCACCAGCTCGTGAAACGCCGCCTCCTCCCGGTCCAGCGCCTTGGCCAGCATCAGCTCGGGACGCTGATCGCCTCCGGGGCCTGACTGCACGGCCAGCGAGAAGTGCTCGTCACCGCTCAGCTCGTAGCTCAGCAGGGAATTCCGCGCCTTATCTGGATCTTGAGCCTCGGCTAGGGGAAACCGCGACCCCGGGGCTGTCGTCTCGCTTAGTCTCAGGTCTTTTTCTGCCTCGCGAAAGCTGGGTGCGTTGTCATTAACGTCTGTGATTTCCACTTCGATTCCGTAAACCTGCATCTGTCCCTCCACTATCAGCTCACAGCGCAGCACGCATTTCTCCACCAGCTGGCACAGCTGCTCCCTGTCGATCCTCTCCGCTGTCACTAAATGTCCCGTCTTCCCGTGCAGAGCGAAACACTGCGTCTTACTTTCGGAGACAACGCGGAGGCCACGGTCGCGGATCTCTGGCAGCTGCGGTCCCAGGTCCTTGACCACGTCGCCCACGAACGAGCCCTTGGGCATCTCCTCGGGCACCGAGTAGCGCAGCTGTCCCCACGCCGCCTCCCACGCTGCCAGCAGGACGGCAAAGAGCAGAGCTCGCTGCCGCCTGCCCCAGCGCCTCCCCGCCGCGATCATCACCGCTGTGCCACCTCAACACCGTCGGGAGTTCTCCGCCGCCGCTCACCGATCTGGCTTACGCTACAGCACCTGTGCGGTGCTCCCAGCCGCTGCTGCCAGGCTCTTCCGTCCCCCTTCAGCACATTTCAGCACCGCGAGGACGGTCTCGGATCGCTCCGCTGCCGACCCACACACCGGGAGAGTGAGCGAGCCGTTCCGCAGCGGGCGGGGCTGCAGCGCTCCGATCTTGCTCTCGCTCCTCTCGGTCAACAGCGGCGCCCGCAGCCTCCTCCCGGCACTGCAGGCACCGTGTAAAGTAATGCAGTTCTTTTAATACGACGTGCGGAGTATTACGCGTCCTAACACAGTAATTCAAATGCAGAACTTTCATCACAAATATTTGTAGAAATCATGATTGAATGACCAGCGCAAGCGTAGCAAAAGAAAACCGTCTCTGATATACAGCGGTGGGTTACTTCACCACTCTTTGCCCACTGTACCTACAACTGCCCCGGAGGCAGGAAAGCACCTGTAATGAACATGTCCAGTTTATACATAATTACATTCAATCAAGTCATTTTACAATCCCAGGAAGAGGCTTTTATTTTCTCAGAAATCAAAATGAAAAGGATTGAGTCTCGTTGGCCAAACCTTGTTCTAATTGTATTATTGTGTAATTATTGTATATTAACGTAGCTGTGGCATAGTTTAAACGTAATACTTTAGGATAGTGGGAAAAGAGAAGTACAGCTTACCTTAAACCCTGGTGGCCCTTGATAAATGTTCAAAAATACCTGATTCAAGTTCCTAAACTGTAATTTGGCAAATCTCCTTCACATTTTATATATATGTATATATATATATATATACACATTTGGATTTTAGAGCCTTATCCTTTTAAAAGTGTATATGTAACAAATATTGCAATAATTGAAATAGAAAAAAAAAGAAAAAAAAGGAAAAAAAAAGCTAAATACTAGACTAACAAAAAGGCGGGGGAGGGGGGAAGAAAAAAAAAGGAGGGAACTACCAACCAGGATAGAAAAAGAAAGTTAGCAAAATTAACTCTTCCCACTACTGGTACCATTCCTGCGATTTCTAAAAGAGCTCTCCCGCAAAAGATGGGTAACACTATCTTCTTTTACTCTGAATGGAGAACCTGTCACATTTCTATTAATGAAGTACAGAAACGAGTCCTTTTGGTGCCCAAGACCAAACAACTGTTCACGAAGGGATACGTGGTCAGCTCTTAACTAGGCCCCAGAATAGGTCCCAGAATACACTTTTATGATAAACAGATCATTAAGGAAAAATCTACAACAGCTAGTATATGCATTATTTCTCCAATTCCTTCATCAGCGAATCTCCTGCACAGTTTCGCCTTCTTCTGCAACCATTCGCCTTCACAGTTAATAAGTAACACGATTTTAGTCAACGCAAGAGACGCAGACAAAACCTCTTAGATGAATCTGAAACTATGACAACCGCAGAAGCAAGTGCCATGGTAAAATGCTGCTTCTTAGATAAAGAAACCACCCCGTTCTTTCATTCCTTGTCGGTGACATGGACTAGCCCTCCCCACCTACACTATCGCGGGAAACACAGGGAAAAGAGGGTGACGGTATGGAAAGGCCCAAGAAGAACAGCAGGAACTGGCGGCTTTACAAACCTGCGGTGCGTCGGTAACGACGGAAGGTTCTCCCGCGACGGCGCTGCTATTCGGGCTCGGCTTCTCGCAGCAATCCCCGCCCAGAAGCTCCTCCGCAGACAGGATGGGCACCGGCGGAGGCGGCGGCCAAGCGGCCTCGGGCACGGCGCGCGCCGGCGCCGCCACGCACAGGTTGTAGGAGTAGGGCAAGGTGCCCTCGCAGAAGTCGGCCGGGAAGGCGGCGCCGGCCACCGAGAAGCGCTGCGCGTCCAGGCAGCGCAGCACGGCGGGCGGCCCGGCCCGGCGCAGGCGCGCCAGCACGGCCAGCGCCACGCTGAGCAGGAAGAGCGCCGAGAGCAGCGCCAGCGCCAGCACCAGGTAGAACTGCAGCTCGGCCGCCGGCGCCTCGGCGCCCGCCGCCCGCTCGCTCAGCTCCGGCAGCGCCTCCTGCAAGCTCTCGGCCAGCACCACGGTGAGCGTGGCCGTGGCCGACAGCGCCGGCTGCCCGTGGTCCTTCACCACGGCCACCACGCGCTGCTTGGCCGCGTCCCTCTCGGACACGGCGCGCGCCGTGCGCACCTCGCCGCTGTGCAGCCCCACGCGGAACAGCGCCGGCTCCGACGCCTGCACCAGCTCGTACGACAGCCACGCGTTGCGCCCCGCGTCCGCGTCCACCGCCACCACCTTCGCCACCAGGTACCCGGCCTCGGCAGAACGCGGAACCACCTCGAAAGGCATCGGGGCCGCTCCCGGGGCCACAGCACCCGGTCCCGGCGCCGCCGGCCAGAGCACCCGCGGCGCGTTGTCGTTGCGGTCGAGCACGAAGACGCGCACCGTGGCCGTGGAGCTGCGCGCCGGCGCGCCGCCGTCCTGCGCCCGCACGGCCACCGCGAACTCGCGGCACTGCTCGTAGTCGAAGGAGCGCTGCGCGTACAGCGCGCCGCTCCGCGCCTCCACCGACACGAGCGGCGCCGCGCCCGCCGCGCCCGCGCTGCCGCCCGCCAGCCAGTAGCTCACGCGCCCGTTGGCGCCCGCGTCCGCGTCCCGCGCCTGCACGCGCAGCACCAGCGCGCCCGCCGCGTTGTTCTCCCACACGTAGGCGCTGTACGCCTCCTCCTCGAACACCGGCGCGTTGTCGTTCACGTCCGACACCTCCAGCACCAGCTCCGTGCGGCTCGACAGCGCCGGCCTGCCCCGGTCCCGCGCCACCACCGTCACGCGCTGCTCGGACGCCTGCTCGCGGTCCAGCGCGCTTGCCGTCACCACCTTGTACGAACCGCCCGACGACGCCACGATCGACAGCGGCGACTCTCCCGACAGCTCGCACGACACCTGACCGTTCTCGCCGGAGTCTCTGTCCCGCACTTTCAGCAGGGCCACCACGGTGCCGGTCGGAGCGTCCTCGGGCACGGGACTCGACAGCAATAGCACCGTGATCTCGGGCGCGTTGTCATTTTCGTCCGTGATGTCTATTTGCATCTGGCAATGAGCGTTTAGCCCACCGCCATCCCTCGCCTCCAGACCGAAGATGTATTTACTCTTTATCTCAAAATCGAGTGGACCCGCAGTTCTGATCTCACCGCTTTCGCTGTCGACCGTGAACAACCCGCGAACTCCATCCGGGACGTTGCCAAAAGAATAGGAGACCCGCCCATTGGTGCCCGCATCCGCATCCGTCGCCCGCACCCGCAGCACCAGAGACCCCGCCGGCAGATTCTCCACCATTCGCGCCTCGTAGATACTTTTGCTGAACACGGGTGGGTTGTCATTTGCGTCTGTGACGTTGACCCAAATCTGGACAGTCCCTGA
The DNA here is from genome assembly GCA_024500445.1 of Entomyzon cyanotis. NCBI lineage: Eukaryota > Metazoa > Chordata > Aves > Passeriformes > Meliphagidae > Entomyzon > Entomyzon cyanotis. Next base: position 2,621,355 of record JAKEPQ010000735.1, read on the forward strand.
CCGCACGGGGTCCCCACCGTCCAGTGCCGTTAGCACCAAATCAAAAGAGCTCTGCTTCTCCCGATCCAATGCTTTCTCCAGCACTAATTCCGGCTGCTTGCTTCCGTCGGGCCTCTCCTTTAAGGCCAGAGAGAAGGACGGATTGCTGGTGAGTTGGTAAGTCAGTAGCGAGTTGCTGCCCACGTCTGCGTCTTGAGCTGTCTCCAGGGGAAAACGAGCACCGGGAAAAGTCCATTCACCTATCTCGATATCCAGAGCAGCCTTGCTGAAAACTGGGGAATTGTCGTTCACATCCTCGATGGCCACATCGATGTGGAAAATGTTCAGCGGGTTCTGCACCAGCGCCTCGAAGCTGATGGAACAGGATGCTGACTCACCGCACATCTCCTCCCGGTCCATCTTCTCGTTCACGTACAGGTTCCCGTTTTCCTCATTCACCGAGAAGTATTGCTTCTCCTCGCTCAACCGCAGCTTGCGCGCCGGCAGCTCGTCGGCGCTGAGCCCCAGGTCCCGCGCCAGCGGCCCCACGAGCGAGCCTCTGCCCAGCTCCTCGGCGATGGAGTAGCGGACCCGCTCCGCCGCCGCCCGCCAGCACACGCACAGCAGCACCGCGGCCAGCAGCGCGACCCGCCCAGCGCCTGCCCAGCCCTGCGCTGTGGCTCTGACCTCCATTCTCAGCTTTCCTGAAGGGTATTCTGTGAACAATTTAAAATTAGGCTTTCCGAACAGCTGAACCAGTATCCGAGAGAAGAAAATATATTAAATCCTTGATGCCGATAGGAGGACTGGCTGAGCCGAGCGGTTCCTGATTTTCTTTCTTTTCTGCTCAATGCAGAGCAGCGCTACGCGGGCGCCGGGGAGGAGCCGACGGCTGAGCAGCCTCTCCTCCTTGGCCAACAGTGACACCCTGAGTCCGTGCCTGAGAGCCGCAGCGTCCAAGTGAAAGAACAGCCCGAAGGTCCTGCTCTGCACTCCCTTGAATCGGGAAGGATTGGAAAATACCGATGTTGACAGTAGCGAGAAACAGAAAACCTTTGTAAGTACTGAAACCATGCATCTAGGAATTCTCGTTGTCTGAATTGCTTACACTTGCGAGTCAGTCTCCTGCCGGACAGATCCTCCCCCGTGGCTTGAAGGATATGGTAAAGTACTTTGGTCTTTGCCCCACTGAGACCTTACTGATCTCTTGGGTGGGGCACTCGGTGACCCCGCTGTCTCTGTCTCGCCTCCTGAGAAGACCACAGCGGTCACACCAGACCTGATCCCATCTCTTTGGACATTCGAAGCTCAGCGTTATCTTATCAGTATCCATGCAACCCAACCCCCAACTTCTTTTGTCTGTGTTTCCCACAAGCCTCACTCTTAATATCCTAAACCGTAGCTGGTCTCGGGCGTTAAAGAACATTTCCTGGGAAATGTCGACGGCGGTTATGGTTGTTTGAACAAACAAGAGTAAACAGATTCCTTGCTAAAAGTCTTTTTATTTTACCTTTTAATTAAAATCTCGTCTATCCTACGTTAAATAAAAAAGCCCCAAACCCACAAACAAAAAAAATAGCAACTAAAAATCCTGAAGGAAGGCTGTATCATCCCAGCTCCTCATGCAGAAGACAAGGAAAGATTAGAAAACTCCGCACTAGCTACTCAGTGAAGTTGCTCTGGCACATACACCAGTCCTCGGTCTCTGAGATGCCAATGTCGACGTATCCTCCCCTTTGCAGTAACATCTCGTTAGGAAATATGTTTTCCTGCTAACTGGTGCAGTTCATCCAGTGAAGGCTAATGCCTTTCCCTCCGGCTGCACCTACACACAACTTAGAGTAACAAATTAATAACCTGTCAGAACGAGATGTGGATTTGAATTTGTAATTTTTCAGAAGCTACGCAAGACAGTGAGCATCTGCACATGATGTCGAGAGATGGATGTGGTTGTTTACATGGGGAGAGGGGAACTCTGCTGAAACATGTCGCAATCAATTTACTGCTTCCTATAAGGTGAGAATTGCCTGTAGCAACCCAGACACACATTTTCATGCATCTTCACACACCAAAACACTGTATAAATCAATGTTTTCAATAGTAACTCGCATTCCAAAATTAGTTACATTGTAAATAGTGATGCATAGTACTTTGCATTTAAATATTTTTCATCTAGTAAATATATTTCGACGCCAATGCCTGTACAGTGATCGACAACTACATTTGTATTGAATCACGAAGCCCTGAAGTGGGAAAAAACCTCGATCAGAGGTATTCTTCACCATTTAATACGAACTTCTTCGTAGAACTTTGAGTGCCCTTAAGTGGGATTAATTAATTCACTTGTAGAAAGCGGATTTCGAAGAAACATGGGACTTCAAAGGTATCATCTTTCAAGCTACAAAATCCCCGAACTCTGCCGGAATTTGAGATCTGACACAGGGGATTACAATGAAATGCTGGGGACCTGGTAAAAGCAAGTATTTCAACAATTTCCAATAAGGGTCAGAAAAAGACCAAGAGAATGAGATTTTCTAGTGAAGTTGCACATGCAACAGAAACTTCCAGCCTTAGGGAAAGGTAGATAAAACGAGCTCTGCCAGGCCGTAAAGAACGTGACACGTAAAACACACAAAGTAGACTTAGCACAGGTTCAGGAAGTGACAAGCTGTCAATCATCTTAAAATGCGGTTTGAGACCGTGGAGCGTGCACTGTGGAATGTCTGCTGCTATCCGGAGAATCCTAAACACGGCCTCCACAAAATAAAGTTAAAAAATTGACGTACCTGAAAGGCAACTTGTCCACCGCTTTCGGCAACTTGATCTTCTGAAGGGACAAGATCACCCGAAGCGTCATCTGGTGGTCGGACCGGCAGGGTGTCGCAGCAGCTGGCGCCCGAGAAGCGCAGCTGGCTCTTGCGCGAGTCGGCCGTGAGCGACACCTCGTGCGAGTAGGACTGCAGGAAGGCGCGCACGCCGTCGATGCCCACGAAGTGCGAGACCGGCACGCCGCGCAAGGCGCCGCTGCTGGCCGCCAGCAGCTGCTGGCGACGCCAGCGGCGCAGGCGCAGCGCCAGCAGCAGCAGCAGGAAGGCCAGGAGGAGGCACGAGACGGCGGCCACGGCCAGCACGAGCCAGCGCGTCAGGCTGCCGGCCGGCTCGCCCGGCGCCGCCGCCTCCTCGGCCGCGCTGCCCAGCTCGGCCAGCAGCTCGGCCACGCTCTCGGCCAGCACCACGGTGAGCGTGGCCGTGGCCGAGAGCGCCGGCCGCCCGTGGTCCTTCACCACCACCACCAGGCTCTGGCGCGCCGCGTCGCGGGCCAGCGGGAAGCGCGCCGTGCGCACCTCGCCGCTGTGCAGCCCCACGCGGAACAGCCCCGGCTCCGTCGCCTTGGCCAGCTCGTACGACAGCCACGCGTTCTGACCCGCGTCCGCGTCCACCGCCACCACCTTGGCCACCAGCGCGCCGGGCTCCGACGAGCGCGGCGCCAGCTCCACGCCCGACCACGCCGCGCCCGACACCGACCCCGCCCGCGCCGGCGGAGGCGGCGGCGGGTACAGCACCTGCGGCGCGTTGTCGTTCTCGTCCACGATCAGCAGCCGCACCGACACGTTGCTGCTCAGCGCCGGCGCGCCGCCGTCCTCCGCACGCACCCACAGCCCCAGCTCGCGCACCTCCTCGTAGTCGAACGAGCGCAGCGCGTACAGCGCGCCCGTCTCCGCCTGCACCGACACGTACGACGACAGCGGCGCGCCCCGCACCCGCCCCTCCGACAGCCGGTAGCGCACGCGCGCGTTCTGCCCCCAGTCCGCGTCCGTCGCAAGCACCGTCAACACCAGCGCGCCCGCCGCGTTGTTCTCCGCCACACGCGCGCTGTAGCGCTCCTGCGCGAACACCGGCGCGTTGTCATTCACGTCCAGCACTCGCAGCGACAGCACGGCGCTGCTCTGCAGCGGTGGCGACCCGCCGTCGGCCGCCCGCACCGTCACGTTGTACTCTGACACCTGTTCACGGTCCAGCAGCTCTGAAGTCACCACGCGGTAGTAATTGTCGAATGTCTTCTCTAAGCGGAACGGGTAGCTTTCGCTGATGCTGCACTGCACCTCTCCGTTCTCTCCAGAATCGCTGTCTTGGACACTGAAAATTGCTATTACAGTTCCCAGCGGTGTATCTTCTGGAACAGGACTGTACACAGACATAATGACAATCTCGGGAATGTAGTTGTTTACATCAATGACCTTGATGCGTACCTTACTGTGGGAAGAGAGTCCGCCCGCATCCCGAGCTTGCACAACCAATTCATAAAACTCGTGTTCTTCGAAATTCAAGTTCTCAGATATCTCAATTTCTCCACTTTGCGGATTAAGCTTAAAAGTCTTGTCGAATTTCTCCGGGATTTTAAAGAACGAGTATTTTACCTCTGCGTTTGGCCCCTCGTCTTTGTCAGTCGCTGTTACCTGTAACACCCGACTTCCTACAGCCACGTCTTCTCTCACAGTCACCCTATACACCGACTGAGTAAATTCTGGAGCATTGTCGTTTCCATCTAACACAATTATTTGGATTGTTGTCGATCCCGATTTCACCGGACTCCCGTTGTCTGTGGCTGTCAGGATTAATCTATGAGCAGTCTGCTGTTCGCGATCCAAAGATTTCACCAGTATTAATTCCGGATATTTCACACCGTCATTTCCATTTTTCACGTCCAAGGTGAAATAGCTGCTGTTACTACATTCATAATTCTGTAAAGAGTTCAGTCCTATGTCGGGATCATGAGCTCTTTCTAACGGGAAGCGTGTCCCTGGTGCAGTATACTCGCTGATTTCTAAGACACTACTTCTTTCTGGGAAACTGGGAGAATTATCGTTAATATCCAGTATTTCTACCTCTCCTTTGTAAATGTTCATTGGACGATTTACAAGAATTTCAAAGTTTAGAACACATTTAGCAACAGCTGCGCATATCTCCTCTCTGTCCACCTGCTCCATCATAGTTAAGTGGCCGTTCTGCAAGTCTAAAAAAAAGTACTGTGCCCTACCTGTGTCAAAAACGCGGGCGTCGCGGTCTTTGAGCGCCGGCAGCTGCAGCCCCAGGTCCTTGGCCACGTCACCCACGAACGAGCCCTTGGGCATCTCCTCGGGCACCGAGTAGCGCAGCTGCCCCCACGCCGCCTCCCACGCCGCCAGCAGGACGGCCCAGAGCAGAGCTCGCTGCCTCTGGCCCCAGCGCCTCCCCGCCGCGCACATCTCCGCCGCGGCACCGCCGGCACCGCAACACTGTGGGCAGTTCCTACTGCCGACCTGGAACCCTCTCCGGCTCCCGCTTCTGCTCCCGTTCCTTCCCGGGCTCACAGCTCCCGGCCGCTGCCGCCAGCCCCTCTGCCTCGCTGCAGCACCGATCCGCACGGCGGGGACGATCACAATCCGGCGTCTGCCGAATCAGAGAGGGAGGGGGCAAGCGATCCTGCCCGCAGCGGGCGGGGCTGCAGTGCTCCGATCTCCCTCTCGCTCCTCTCGGTCAACAGCGGCGCCCGCAGCCTCCTCCCAGCAGTGCAGCCACCGAGCGCTGCCGAGTGCTACCTACCCTGTCATGCCCACGGACAGCTCTCGGGGACAGCACAGCGCTACGGTGACATCGGGCCCCGTGTAGCGGGGACCTCCTGCCTCTGCTTTTCTCCAGCCCATCTCTTCTTTGAGAGGCTGATCAAGACCGGTAAGAAGGCAGAGGTGTCCTTGTGCTGTTTCCACCGCCCAGGAAAATGTTTTCGTAATGGTGATACAATATAGATATAAAGTTCTCTTAACAAGCAGAGGTATTACTAGTTATATTTCATTAATTCAAAAGCACAATTTCCCCCAGTAATTGCCCAGTTTTTGCAGCAGTCATGGTTGAATTACGTTTTGTCCTCCCTCACCTTTTCTGCCAATATATCTTAATATTGGAATGCCATTAGTAACCTTAGACTTCCAAACCCCATGCAACAGTAAAAGCCAGCAACTGGCTCTGCTATATTCGGGTGCCTCAGGTGGTCTTGAACCTGATCTTCACTTACAGTAGGAGGGATTTCCCCTCTCCAGTCCCTGCCTTGAGCTCCATCCACCTTGGTAGGTGTGGGAAGTGACCTTGTCAGTGATGACTGAGGCAAAGATACGGCTAAGTACCTCAGCCTTCTCATTGTCTGTTTCTATCAGTTTGTCACTTGTGTTCATCAGGAGATGTACAGGTGTTTCTTTAACTTCTTCTCCAGTCTGACTTACCTGTAGAAGCCCTTCTTGATATTCTTTGCATTCCTTGTAGAGTTCAGCTCCAGCCGTGCCTTGGTCAACCTAACCCTATCCCTGCACGACCAGATCCCTGTATCTTCCCAGGACACTTGTCCCTGCTCTCACTGCTGCGGATTTTTTCTTGCCATTTAGTTTGACCAGCAAGTATTCCCTCAGCCATGCTGGTCTGTTCCCTTCTTTTCCTGATTTCCTACACCCGGCTTCAAGAGGTCATGCACTGTATAGAAAGCATCCCTAAAGGTCCGCCAAGTCTGTTCCGTTCCCTTGTCCCTCAGGGCACTTTTCCCCTGAGGGGTCCCATTGGCTAAATCCTTTAGTAGCTGCAAATTTGCTTTCCTAAAATTCAGGGTCCTTATTTTGTTCTTTGTCTGATCCATATCCCTCAGGAATGTCAACTTGACCAATGCATGATCATGGCAGCCCAGGCTGCCTCAAATCTCGACATCTCTGATTAGCTCATAGGTGTTGATGACCAACAGGTCCAAAAAAGCATATCCTCTGGTGAGGAGGACTGGACCAGGGACTTAATCCTTACTGAAGGGCACCTCCAGTGGGCTTCTTGGGAGAGCTCAGCAGTGTGTTCAGGCCCTTTAAGACAGGAAACTGCCTCCCCCTCCCATAGGGTAAGAGCCTTAATAAGCCATCTGTTTATGAACTGCATTGGACAGTTGAGGACTCAAGATGGAATGACCCAAGTCCCAGAAGTTTAACAACAGACAGTGATGGTCCCTAGAGATATCAGTAAGAGAGACACACCAACTCTCTTTTATAACACACCCTAGTGGAAGAGATCAGCACAGGTAATCCTACATCCCTTTAGATGAGGAGAACATTTAGTAAAAGTAACTTCACATGGGAATCCAGCCACACACAGAATGCCCAGCAGATCCTGGTCATAGGAAAGGAAGAATGCCCCTGTTTCATTCAGTCAAGAGAGTCATTACAGGACTTTTTATGCAGTAAGGCAGTTTTATTCATAATTTTTAGAGTTCCAGTAAAAGAAATTTGCATGCAGATTTCTTGCTTGCAGGTGGCTTTCTCACCAGTGGCTAGGGGGACCTGCCTGCAGGTTCCTTGGTTACAATGAGATGAACCTAGATTTCCACCAAATTATTTGTGGAGCAGAACACAGCACAGCAGAGAACTGTGCCCTCCGAGATTAACTGGCGTATGGATTACTTCATTCTCGATGTCCATCAGTCTTCTGGTCAGCATCACGACAGGATTCCCTTGCCAGGACTTACCTGTTCATCTGGGCCTTGTAGAAGTAGTCCTGCTGTTGTTCTCTGCATTTCCTAGCAGCAAAGCCTCTCCCTGGTAGCAGTTTTTACTCACCAAATTCCCACCCCGAGGCCCTCCCATAAAACACTTCCCAAGGGAACATGCATCCTGTTTTTGTGCCATTTTTCTCTGAAATTCCTACACCTTTAGTGTTATAAACACCTTGCATTTGCCATCTGTAGATGCAGCTGTCAGAAGATTTGAGAAGACCACTCCCCTGTATCACAGTTTTGCAGTTGCCATATGCACAACCAGAGCCTCTGTTAGGGTAGGAGCCAGCTTCTCTGACCTACATGTTACTGGGCTCCATCTCATGCAGAAGGTCAGTGCTCAAAAGAACTATAGAGGCCTGATGGAAATTCCATTGTCCCCCCAATTTTCTGGAATGCTATATCAGCCGCATCTTGAAACAGGAGAAATGCACCCACTCACCCACTACCTGGGCTAAAGGAAAATACAAAGACTTTCTCAACACAAGGCATTCAAATGTTCCCTTTATTTCAGTTTTACACTCCGGAGTAACAAAGTTTACAATGTTAAACTTTATAACTTCAGCACAGCACTGCATGAGGCTTTCTTAATATTCTGTGCATAACAGACATCAAGAACCTATTCAAGAACTAAGTTATATGCATGATGGCAGTGCTAAAGCAGAATAGGAAAGACAGTGCTCAAACACAGTTTAGAGAGTAGCAGGAGAAAAAGCAAAAAGGAGAATGCAAATGCCCTAAGAAAAATGGAGAAAATAATGTGGAGACAGCTTTCTACTCCCAACAAGAAACCACTGCATATAGGAACAATAAGAAAGCCAAAATCAACCATCTGCTTACCATTTCATGTTGATTCTACCCTTCAGAAAATGCTCTTTGTAGGACTTACAGAATTTTCATGAAATGTACCTAAAGGAAATGAGCATGTTTTCAAAACTTTGTACAGTTATGGTATACCCAACACGGTTTGTGCCACTATATTTCTGTAGTTCTGTATTTCAAGGACACAAAATACCAAGCACCGATTTATAGGGCAAAAAGAGTGTTTTGTTGTACATTTTACTGCTCTTCTCTTCCCTGGAGAAGATAAGACTCCTGTGTTCAGAAGGTCAGAATACCCTTCTTGCCAGCTGAGCTGGAATCACCTGCATTGCAAAGGTTGGATGGGAGCAACTCCATGATTCACCAGGCAGCACTAGTAAATCATACGGAGATAAACAGTGTCATATTGACTGATATAGTGACAAAAAAGCAAAGCACACAGAGCCAAACACCTCAGACAGAGACATCCAGACCCCCCAGAAAGAAAGAAAGAGCCTTGTGCTAACAGAACACTGTGACACAGTATTCAGAACTACCTTGTTTTTCTGAGCTGGGAAAAGGGTTTTGCGTCATTTCAGCACGTGGGAGATTCGTCTACCCAACTGTGCCATTGTATTATAGCAAAGAATTAGAGGTCCGTGGTCTGGTCTGACAGCAAGAGAGACAAGAGCGCAGCTAAGGGTTCTAATGCCATTCTTAAAGCCAATCAGAAATGACGTTAACAGATCTCAAACATACTATTGCGTCAGTGAGAGAACCTGAGCGCCTTTTTTTTTTTTTTTTGGTTTCTTGGAGGGACAGACAACTCTTACTGGGATTCAGAAATGTCAGGAAGTTGATTATGCCAATTGCAAACACAAGTTTACACTAAAGGTACCATTGCCATATGCTGCAGGTGGGACACACTCCTACTGAGACGCGTGAAGCCTCTGGTGGGGCAGATCCTGTGCTAGTTAAAGGAAAGAGAGTTGTACTGGTCCAGCAGAGAGAGTCCCAGCATTGTCTGCTGCCATGTCCCCTGGGCTGACAGGGACACAAGGGAAATCCTGTTCACCATCAGGGCCCTGGCCCACGGAACACTGCTGTGGTGGCAGGCTGGGGAGGATGGGCTTGAGGAATCTGAACTCGCTGTTGCCCGAGCCCGTGGTGAGGCTGATCTCGTAGCAGTAGGCGCGGGGCAGGGTCCCGGCAGCGGCTGCATCGGCCAGGCTGCTCTGCAAGTTGTCGGCACCGTAAAGCACATGGCCAGCCTTCAGCTCCTTTCTCTTGCACACCTTGCGAGCAACAAAGGCTGCGGTGGAGATGAGGAAGAGGAGTGAGACAAAGACCAAGGAAATGATTAAATAGGTTGTCAGGGAGCCGCCCTCATCCTCCGTGGCCGGGCTGCTGTGCGGGAGGCGCACGTCTGAGAAGTCCTTGAGCAGGAGAGCGCTCAGAGCTGCGGTGGCTGACAGCGGTGGCTTCCCGTTGTCTCGCACCAGCACCACGAGCTTCTGCTTCACGCTGTCTCTCTCTGTCACCGGCCTCCTCAGACGCACCTCGCCACTTTGCACACCCACCGTAAACAGGCCGGGCTCGGTGGCCCTCAGCAGGTGGTACGAGAGCCACGAGTTCTGTCCGGAGTCGGCATCGACGGCCACCACTTTGGTGATGAGGTAGCCCGCCTCAGCCGACACGGGCACCAGCTCACTGGACGCTGGGCTGCTCTCCTGGCCTGGGTACAGCACGAGCGGTGCGTTGTCATTCTCGTCCACCACGACAAGGCGCACGGTGACGTTGGCTCTGAGGGGAGGAGAGCCCGCGTCAGAGGCACTCACTGTCACCTCGGTCTGCCTCAGCTGCTCGTAGTCCAGGGGCCGCAGCACAAACACGTGTCCGTTCTCCGAGTTCACAGAGATGCAGGAGCAGGAAGGCCGCTCGGCCGCTTGCGCTGCTGCCAGCGAATAGGTCACCTTGGCATTGAGCCCCACGTCAGCATCTGCGGCACTGACGGCTCCGACAAACACCGTGGGGCCATTGTTCTCACGCACATACATGGTGTATGATGTCTGGTTGAAGACAGGAGCGTTGTCATTGACATCCGAGATGTCCACGGTGAAGGTCTGGGTGGTTGTGAGAGGAGGTGACCCCGCATCTGCTGCTGTGACCGTGAGGATGTACTGAGCTGTCTCCTCGCGGTCCAGCGTGCTCACTGTCACCAGCTCATAGTAATTCTTATAGGCTGGCCGCAGGGAGAAGAAGAGCTGATCCTGGAGGGCACAGGAGATCTTCCCGTTGGCACCAGAATCCCGATCCCTGACACTGAAGAGGGCAACCACCGTGCCGGGCACTGTGTTCTCGGGGAGGGGACTGCTGAAGGAACTGACCACGAGCTCTGGGGCATTGTCATTCACATCCACCACTTCCACCAACACTTTGCAGATTGCTGAAAGTCCCCCGCCATCTCTGGCCTTCACACTGAGCTCGTGAGTTTCTGTTTCCTCAAAGTCCAGAGGTTTTGTAAGTTTAATTTCACCAGTTATGGGATCAATCACAAATGCTGGGTCACTCTGTCCCACTGCTTGGCTGAGTTGATAGGAGATGTCCCCGTTAACTCCTGCATCCTGATCAGTTGCCTGCACAGTCAGAACCACAGAGCCTTCTGGTATATTTTCAAGAACTTTGCCAACGTAACGCTCCTGTGTGAAGATGGGAGCATTGTCATTTACATCTAAAATGACAATAGAGATGTCCATGGTCCCACTCCTGGGAGGAGAGCCACCATCTACAGCAGTAACAGTAAAACCCATCTCTGCCTGTTCCTCTCTGTCTAGCGGCTTTTCCAAAACCAGTTCAACATACTTGTCACCATTACTCCGACTTCCATAGGAGACACTAAAGTACTCGCTCTGGGCGGAGATGCTGTATGACTGGACGGTATTGCTGCCAATGTCGAGGTCCTGAGCCACCTCCAGCGGGAAACGAGAGCCGGGCTCGCTCGTTTCTGGGATTTCAAAAGTGAGACTCGTTCCTCAGGGAAGACGGGTGAATGGTCATTGATGTCCTCCAGAGCCACCTCGACCCGAAAGAACTGCAGGGGATTGGCGAGCAGCAGCTCGAAGGGGAGCATGCAGGTGCTGGACTGGCCGCAGAGCTCCTCGCGGTCCAGCCTCCCCGCCACGACGAGGCGGCCGGAGCCGCGCTCTAAGCGAAAATGCTGCCGGCCGTCCTCCGAGACCAGGCGGGCGCGGCGAGCCGAGAGCTGCGCCGGCGTCAGCCCCGCGTCCTCCGCCAGGTTGCCTACCAGGGAGCCGCTTTCCGCCTCCTCGGCTACGGAGTAGCGGATGGGCTCGGAGCGAGCGTGCGGCAGGGAGAGGAAAGCACAGAGACAAAGCACTTGCCTTGCGATCGCCATGGCGCGGCGGCGGCAGGGGCGGCGGCCAGTCTCGGTCTCTCGGATGTCCCGGTCGATTCCCTGCGGAAAGCTGCCAAGACGGGGGGCGAGCGCCTTTCCTCGCTGTGTCAGACTCCGGCCCGTCTGGCAGGCGGGGTGTCCCGGAAGAGGGTGACCCGGGGCAGCGCTCGCCGCCGCAGCCTCTGCCACCTCCGCCCGGCTTTTCTTCGCTGCGCGGTGCTGTTCTATGCTGCTCTGCGCTGGGCTGGGCTGTGCCGGGCTGAGCTGCTCCGGGCTCGGCCGCCTCTTGCTGCCGCAGCCGCTCGGTCGCCTTGGCCTGGAGCACCACCCAGCGGTGCGCTCTGGTACTGCGCTCGCCACCGCCCTCAGCCCGCGCTGCCACTCGCTCAGTCCACGGACCAGCAGAAACTCGCGCGGTGCCTTCGCTCACCCGCTGCGGCGCTTGCCGAAGGATGCGCCTACCTCCAGCTGGAGAGAAAAATGCTGGGGAGGATCGACCGTGGCTCGGCGGGCAGTCGGAGCTCACCGGCAGCATCAGCAGCTTTTCCACCTCTGTTCCTCTTCCCCACTCTCCACCGCTCTTGGGAGTCCTTGCGCTCTTGGCCATTTGCAGGCATTGAGAAACGCGGTAGCAGGACAAGCACAACGCGTTTTCCTGTGCATCGTGAGGCACGCGCTGAGTGTTGAGGAACTGAGCCACCTTACCTGGCTGGAGAAACTGGCCCAAGCCTCTGCAGGGGCATCATTCCAGTAACAGCACAGAATGGCCTGACAGCTGCTGGGAAATCTCAGGCTCAGGAAGGGATGTGCATCACAGCACGGCTCACGCATGACTACCCACAGGTCTGGCAGCTCCACAGCTGAAAAGGAGTTGCAGTGCCTTCCCTCTCGCTGGCAGGCTGCGAGTGATATAGAGGCTACTCGTCCTTGTTGGATGCAACATCAGCGCTGCTTTGCTGGCTGAGTGAGGCCAGCCTCAGGAACTGGAAATCACTCCTCCTCGAGTCACTGGCCAGTAACATCTCATAGCAGCAAGCCACTGAAAAAATTCCCATCCTGCCCAGGTCCCGGCCATCCCTGGAGAAATCTCTATCCGGGTAGCAGTGGGCAGAGGGAGGTGATAGTAGTGCCTTGAGGCGAGGCTTGCAGAGCTTGGCCGCCGTGAAGCCGAGGACTGACAGGAGGAAGAGCAATGAGATGCAGCCCATGGACATGATGAGGTAGGTGGTGAGCATTTCCTCCCTTGCCACCTGCAGCTGGCTTCCTTCCTACAGGAGTGTAGTCGAGCTGGCTGAAGGTTTCAGAGAAGCCACGCACCATGGCAATGGAGAGGGAGGTGGTGGAAGAGCGTAGCAGCTGCCCCTTGGCTCATACCCACAAGATGAGCCTCTGCCAGGATATGTTCCCTACTTCCACAGCCACCACATTTGGCAAACAATATCAATTCTCTCTGAACCTGTCTTTATAGCAGTGATGGTCCATCCCTTGAAGCATTTCCATAGCCTCCCCCAGATCTGCCCACAGAGATCTGCCCACTTCTTTCTTGTGCTGCCTGCCTTGGAGTACCTCCTTGTTTTGCATCTGCATTAACATTACCTGAATAAGGGTGTCTTTCTTGATCTTCCCAGGAATAGAGCTCAGATTCAGTGGTCTGCAGTTCCTGGAGTCTCCCTTTCTCCTCTTTTGAAGAAACAGCAGTGGTGTTTCCCTTTTCCTTGACACTGAGGACTTTGCCTGACTGCCATGACATTTCAAAAAGGATGGAGAATGCCTTGGCAAGAACATTAGCCAGTTTGTCAGGCATTGCGTTGCATGTTTTCTGGCCCCAGAGACTCGTGTTAGTTCAGTTTCATTAAGTGCTCATGAATGTGCTCTTCATATAGAGTGGGAAGGTCTTCACTGCCCCAGCCATCAACTGAAGGTTCAGGGATTCCAGAGATGTGGGAAGTCTGCCTGCCAGTGAATACTGAGATGAAGAACTTGTTAAGTAAATCAGCATTCTCCATATCTGTCATCACTATTTCTCCCTTCTTGTATATTAGGGGGTACACTCTCCTTGGCCTCTCTTTTCTGACCTATGCACCTAGAGAATCTCTTCTGATTATTCTTAACATTCCTTGCCACTTTGTTCCTTTATTGCCTGAGCTTTCCTGTTCTCATCCCTACACATCCAAAACTTATCCCTGTACTCATGCCCAGCCACATGTCCATGCTTCCACTGTCCATCCATTTTCTTCTTACAACTCAGTTTAAAGCGCAGGTTCTCCCTCAGCCATGCCAATTTCCTGCCTGCTCGGCTTGATTCCTTACACATGAGGATGAAGAGCTCTTGGAAGTTTCCTTAATGTTGCCAGCTGTGATCAGTTCCTATGTCCCTAAGGAGAATTTCCAAGGGAATCTCACACACTATATTTTACTGTGCTGTAAGATAACTCTTCTGACAAATGCAGATTTCTTGCTTGCAGGTGCTTTCTCACCAGTGAAGGTGGGAGCTGGCTGAAGGTTTCTTGGTTACAATGAGCTGAATTGAATCTTTCAGCAAAGGATTTGTGCGTCACAAAGCATGACAGCAGAGGCCTGTGCCTTCCCAATTTAGCTGAGATAAGGATGACCAAAGTCTAAGAGTGCAATAGTTTCTACTGCTCATCATCCCTGCACCAGTCATTCCTCAGGAGTTACCTGATACATCTGGGACTTGTGAAAGGAACAGCTGGAGAAGTTCTGTAGTCATTTCTCCAGAGCTAAGCTCCATAGTAGATTTTTTTCTCACCAAATTCCCATCTCCAGGAATTTCCCCCAATATTTCCATAAGGAACATGCATGCTGATGTTGTGCCATCCTCCTTCTAAAACACCTACACCTTCAGTGTCACAAACACTTTCTGCTCCAAACACCTCACAGCTGCCATTTGCAGAAGCAGCTGTCAGCAGAGTTGGAAGGTCACTCCCCCACATCACAACTTTGCAGAGACACTTTGCAGGACCCAGGGCCTCTGCTAGGATAGTGTCCAGTTTCTCCTGTCCTGCCTCTGCCTGGGCTCCATCTGAGCCAGAAGGTCACCCCTCAGAAGGCCCAGAGATGCCTGGCAGCAATTCCCTCTTCCCTACGATTTTCCTGAATGCTGTATCAACTGCATACAAAAACTGGAGAAATGCACACACTCGACATTATTTCAGCCAAAGGAAAAACATTGGAATGCACCACCCACCCACCTCCATGACTTTTTGAAAAACCTTGACAGAGCTTTCTTAGAATGAACAGCTCTACAAAGACCTTCTTTACACAAGGCATTCAGGTGTTCACTTTATTCCAGTTTTCACACTCAGGGGTATACCACCTTACAGTGTTACAGTTTATAACTTCAGCACAACACAGCGTGGGGCTTTGTGAATAATGTGTGCATCACACGCATCGTTCAAATAATCAGTTATTTTTCATGGGGTGAGAGTCGTCCTTAAGCAGAAGAGGAAGGGAAATGCTAAATCAAAGCTCCAAGAGTAAATGCTGAGAGGACAAAAAGGAGAATGCAAATGCTTTAACAGAGAGAAAATCATGTGTGGGTCAGCTTTCCAATCCCATCAAAAACCCACTGAATTCAGAAAAAATGATGAGACCAAATTCAATGTCCATTTTATAAGTTCTTCTTTGATTCTACCTTCAGAAAATTATCTTTGAAGGACATGTGCAGTTTTCATGCAATTAACCCAAAGATAGCAAATGTGCTTTCACAACTCTGTACAGCTACAGTCTAACAAACACCATTTGTACTACTGTATTTCCAAGACAAATCCCAAGGAGACAGAACACAAAACTTTATGGGCTAAAAGAGGATCTTGTGCATTTTGCTGCTCTGCCCTGGAAAAGATAATACTGATGTACTCAAAGGATCAAAATACCCTTCTTGCCTGCTGAGCTGGAATCCCCTGCACTGCAATTTCTGAATGGGAGAACTCCCTGCTTCACCAGGTAGCACTACTGCAGCCAATGCAGACATGCAATGTTTGTATAGAAAGACAGAGTGGCCAGGAATGAAAACATACAGAGGCCACATATCTCAGACAGAGACATGCAGAATCCAGGAAAGAATGAGCCCTTTGTTTGCAACAGAGTTGTACTCACATCTCATTTGCTTTCCTGACCCAACAAATGGCCTATGGGCATTTTAGTGCCATTTTAGTGCCATTGTGCTAAGAAGAACAAAAGAAATCCATGGTCTTGCCTGAGAGTCAGCAGCATAGCCGGGAGCATTAACCTGGTCCATAGCTGGAACTAACCTCATTCTTAAAGCATAGCAAAAAAGGCCATGGAAAATCTGAAATATATTATTAAGTGAGTGAGAGAACCTGAGTTTTTCTTTCCTTGTTAGATTTTGGGGCAGGGGACAACTGTTATTCTGACTTAGAATTTGACAGAAAATGGCTATGCCAACTGCAAATACGAATTGAATCTGGAGGAAATACTGCCGCAGGCATGCAGCCAGGATCCCTTCCTCCCATGAGGCAAGAAGCCTCTGGCTGTGCAGACCTCGTGCTAGTTAAAGGAAAGAGAGTTGTACTGTCCAGCAGAGAGAGTCCCAGCATTGTCTGCTGCCATGTCCCCTGGGCTGACAGGGACACAAGGGAAATCCTGTTCACCATCAGGGCCCTGGCCCACGGAACACTGCTGTGGTGGCAGGCTGGGGAGGATGGGCTTGAGGAATCTGAACTCGCTGTTGCCCGAGCCCGTGGTGAGGCTGATCTCGTAGCAGTAGGCGCGGGGCAGGGTCCCGGCAGCGGCTGCATCGGCCAGGCTGCTCTGCAAGTTGTCGGCACCGTAAAGCACATGGCCAGCCTTCAGCTCCTTTCTCTTGCACACCTTGCGAGCAACAAAGGCTGCGGTGGAGATGAGGAAGAGGAGTGAGACAAAGACCAAGGAAATGATTAAATAGGTTGTCAGGGAGCCGCCCTCATCCTCCGTGGCCGGGCTGCTGTGCGGGAGGCGCACGTCTGAGAAGTCCTTGAGCAGGAGAGCGCTCAGAGCTGCGGTGGCTGACAGCGGTGGCTTCCCGTTGTCTCGCACCAGCACCACGAGCTTCTGCTTCACGCTGTCTCTCTCTGTCACCGGCCTCCTCAGACGCACCTCGCCACTTTGCACACCCACCGTAAACAGGCCGGGCTCGGTGGCCCTCAGCAGGTGGTACGAGAGCCACGAGTTCTGTCCGGAGTCGGCATCGACGGCCACCACTTTGGTGATGAGGTAGCCCGCCTCAGCCGACACGGGCACCAGCTCACTGGACGCTGGGCTGCTCTCCTGGCCTGGGTACAGCACGAGCGGTGCGTTGTCATTCTCGTCCACCACGACAAGGCGCACGGTGACGTTGGCTCTGAGGGGAGGAGAGCCCGCGTCAGAGGCACTCACTGTCACCTCGGTCTGCCTCAGCTGCTCGTAGTCCAGGGGCCGCAGCACAAACACGTGTCCGTTCTCCGAGTTCACAGAGATGCAGGAGCAGGAAGGCCGCTCGGCCGCTTGCGCTGCTGCCAGCGAATAGGTCACCTTGGCATTGAGCCCCACGTCAGCATCTGCGGCACTGACGGCTCCGACAAACACCGTGGGGCCATTGTTCTCACGCACATACATGGTGTATGATGTCTGGTTGAAGACAGGAGCGTTGTCATTGACATCCGAGATGTCCACGGTGAAGGTCTGCGTGGTTGTGAGAGGAGGTGACCCCGCATCTGCTGCTGTGACCGTGAGGATGTACTGAGCTGTCTCCTCGCGGTCCAGCGCGCTCACTGTCACCAGCTCATAGTAATTCTTATAGGCTGGCCGCAGGGAGAAGAAGAGCTGATCCTGGAGAGCACAGGAGATCTTCCCGTTGGCACCAGAATCCCGATCCCTGACACTGAAGAGGGCAACCACCGTGCCGGGCGCTGTGTTCTCGGGGAGGGGACTGCTGAAGGAACTGACCACCAGCTCTGGGGCATTGTCATTCACATCCACCACTTCCACCAACACTTTGCAGATTGCTGAAAGCCCCCCTCCATCTGTGGCTCTCACACTGAGCTCATGAGTTTCTGTTTCCTCAAAGTCCAGAGGTTTTGTGAGTTTAATTTCACCAGTTATGGGATCAATCACAAATGCTGAGTCGCTCTGTCCCACTGCTTGGCTGAGTTGATAGGAGATGTCCCCGTTAATTCCTGCATCCTGATCAGTTGCCTGCACAGTCAGAACCACAGAGCCTTCTGGCATGTTTTCCAAAACCTTGCCAATATAACGCTCCTGTGTGAAGATGGGAGCATTGTCATTCACATCTAGAATGACAATTTTGACTTGGGTGCTGCCACTCCTGGGAGGAGAGCCACCATCTACGGCAATAACACTGAAACCCATCTCGGACTGCTCCTCTCTGTCTAGCGGCTTTTCCAAAACAAGTTCAACATATTTGTCACCATTACTCCGACTTCCATAGGAGACACTAAAGTACTCGTTCTCGGGAGAGATGCTGTATGCCTGGATGCTGTTGCTGCCAATATCGAGGTCCCGAGCCCCCTCCAGCGGGAAACGAGAACCGGGGTCGCTCGTTTCTGGGATTTTAAAAGTGACTCGTTCTTCTCGGAAAACGGGTGAATGGTCATTGATGTCCTCCAGAGCCACCTCGACCCGAAAGAACTGCAGGGGATTGGCGAGCAGCAGCTCGAAGGGGAGCATGCAGGTGCCGGACTGGCCGCAGAGCTCCTCGCGGTCCAGCCTCCCCGCCACGACGAGGCGGCCGGAGCCGCGCTCTAAGCGAAAATGCTGCCGGCCGTCCTCCGAGACCAGGCGGGCGCGGCGAGCCGAGAGCTGCGCCGGCGTCAGCCCCGCGTCCTCCGCCAGGTTGCCTACCAGGGAGCCGCTTTCCGCCTCCTCGGCTACGGAGTAGCGGATGGGCTCGGAGCGAGCGTGCTGCAGGGAGAGGAAAGCACAGAGACAAAGCACTTGCCTTGCGATCGCCATGGCGCGGCGGCAGCGGCGGCGGCGGCGGCCAGTCTCGGTCTCTCGGATGTCCCGGGCGATTCCCTGCGGAAAGCGGCCAAGAGAGGGTCGAGCGCCTTTCCTCGCTTTGTCAGATTTCGGCGGGCGGCCCGTAAGGCAGCCGGGTTGTCCCTGCAGCGGGTGACACTGGGCAGCGCTCGCCGCCGCTGCCTCTGCCACCTCCGTCCGGCGGCGTCTGCTCTGTGTGCTCTGCGCTGTGCTGGGCTGGGCTGAGCTGAGCTGCTCAGGGCTCGGCCGCCTCCTGCTGCCGCAGCCGCTCGTCGCCGCCTTGGCCTGGAGCACCACCTAGCGGTGCGCTCTGGGACTGAGTCTGCTGCCGCCCTCAGCCCGCGCTGCCGCTCGCTCAGTCCACGGACTCAGCACGCACACTCGCGCGGCGCCTTCGCTCGACCCGCTGCGGCTCCTGCGAAAGGATGCGCACACATCGCAACTGGAGAGTAAAAGTCCTGGGAAGGATCGACCGGAGGCCCTGCAGGCAGTCGGAGCTCACCGGCATTGCACGGTAGCTGCTCAGCTTCTGTTCCTCTTCCGTGCTCTCCACCGCTCGTGGGATTCCGTGCACTCTCGACCAGTCGCACCCTTCGAGAAACGCGGCAGCAGGACCAGCACAAGGCGTTTTCCTGCCCAGCGTGAGGCACAGGCTGAATGTGGAGGGATTGAACTGCCTTTCCTGGCTGGAGAAACTAGCCCAAGCCTCTGCAGGGGCATCACTCTGGTAAGAGCACGGAACGGAATTACAGCTCCTGGGAAATCTCAGGCTGAGGATGACGAAGGCATGTGCATCACAGCATGGCTCAGGCATGGATGTTCCCACAGGTCTGGCAGTTCCACGACTGAAAAAGAGTTGCAGTGCTCGCTGTATGGGTTTCCCTCTCGCTGGCGGGCTGCGTGAGGTATAGCGGCTCTTCATTCTGGTCGGATGCAGCATCAGCTGCTGCTTTGCTGGCTGAGCAAGGCGAGACTCTGGAACTGGAAATCGCACCTCCCCGAGTCACTGGTTAGGTATATCTCATAGCAGTAAGTCAGTAACAAAGTGCCCATCCTGCCCACGGCCTTGCCATTGCTGGTTAAGTCTCTATCCGCGTAGCAGCGGTCAGAAGGAGGCGATAGCTGTGCCTGGAGGAGAGCCTAGCAGAGCTAGGCTGTCACCACGGTGACGACCGAAAGGAGGAAGGAAGAGACGCAGCCCAGGGAGGTTATGAGGTAAGTGGTGAGCATTTCCTCCCTTGCCTCCTGCAGCTGCTGCCTTCAAGCAGGAGTGTAGTCGAGATGCTGGAAGGTATTCAGAGAAGCCATGCACTAGGGCAATGGAGGTGGGGGGTGGTGGAGGAGTGCAGTGGCTGCCCCTTGGCTCATACCAACACAGATGAGCCTCTGCCAGGATATGTTCCCGACTTCCACAGGCACCTCCTTTGGCCAAAAACATCAACTCTCTGAACCTGTCTTTATAGAAGTAGTGCTCCAGACCTTGAAGCATCTCCATAGCTATCCCTAGATCTGCTCCAACACGACCACTTCTTTCTTGTGCTGCCTGCCTTGGATCATCTCCTTGTTTTGCATCTGCCTTAGCATTACCTGCTATGAGTGTCTGTTTCTTGATCTTCCCAGGAATAGAGCTCAGATTCAATGGGCTGCAGCTCCTGGAGTCTTCCTTTCTCCTCTTTTGAAGAAACAGCAGTGATGTTTCCCTTTTCCCTGACACTGAGAACTTTGCCTGACTGCCATGACGTGTCAAATGAGGTGGAGAGTGTCTTGGCAACAACATTAGCCAGTTTGTCGGGCACTGGGATGCATGTTTTCTGGCCCCAGACACTCGTGCCTGTTCAGTTTCATTAGGTGCTCATGAACATGCCCTTCATTTAGAGTGGGAGGGTCTTCACTTACCCAAACCCTCAACTTGCAGGTTCATGGACACCAGAAAAGTGGGAAGCCTGCCTGCTAGTGAACACAGAGGTGAAGAACTTGTTGAGTACATCAGCCTTCTCCATATCTGTCATCACTACTTCTCCCTTCTTGTATATTAGGGGGTACACTCTCCTTGCCTTCTTTTCTGACCTATGTACATAGAGAATCTCTTCTGATTATTCTTAACATCCCTTGCCACTTTATTCCTTTATTGCCTGAGCTTTCCTGTTCTCATCCCTACACATCCAAAACTTATCCCTGTGCTCATGCCCAGCCACATGTCCATGCTTCCACAGTCCATCCATTTCCTTCTGTACTCCTCAGTTTGAAACGCAGGTTCTCCCTTAGCCATGCCAATTTCCTGCCTGTCTTGGCTTGATTCCTTACACATGAGGATGAAGAGCTCTTGGAAGTGTCCTTAATGTTGCCAGCTGTGATCAGTTCCTGTGTCCCGAAGGAGAATTTCCAAGGGAATCTCACACACTATATTTTACTGTGCTGTAAGTTCAGCTCTTCTGAGAAATGCAGATTTCTTGCTTGCAGGTGCTTTCTCACCAGTGGCAGGTGGGAGCTGGCTGCAGGTGCTTGCTAATGAGCTGAATTGAACCTTTCAGCAAAGGATTTGTGCTCCACAACACATCACAGCAGAGGCCTGTGCCTTCCCAGACCAGTTGAGATAAGGATGACCAAATCCTAAGAGTGCAATAGTTTCTTCTGCTCATCATCCCTGCACCAACCTTTCCTCAGGAGTTACCTGATACATCTGGGACTTGTGAAAGGAACAGCTGGAGAAGTTCTGTAGTCATTTCTCCAGAGCTAAGCTCCATAGTAGATTTTTTTCTCACCAAATTCCCATCTCCAGGAATTTCCCCCAATACTTCCATAAGGAACATGCATGCTGTCTTTGTGCCATCCACCTTCTAAAACACCTACACCTTCAGTGTCACAAACACTTTGTGCTCCAACACCTCACAGCTGACACTTGCAGAAGCAGCTGTCAGCAGAGTTGGAAGGTCACTCTGCCACATCACAACTTTGCAGAGAACTTTGTAGAACCCAGGGCCTCTGCTAGGATAGTGTCCAGTTTCTCCTGATCCTGCCTCTGCCTGGGCTCCATCTGAGCCAGAAGGTCACCCCTCAGAAGAACCAGAGATGCCTGGCAGCAATTCTCTCTTCCCTGCAATTTTCCTGAATGCTGTATCAGCTGCATATAAAACTGGAGAAATGCACACACTCGACATTACCTCAGCCAAAGGAAAAACATTGGAATGCAGCACCCACCCTCAGCCCCCCACCTCCATGGCTTTTTGAAAAGCCTTGACAGAGCTTTTCCAGAAAGAACAGCTCTACAAAGACCTTCTTTACACAAAGCATTCAGGTGTTCACTTTATTCCAATTTTTAGACTCAGAGGTTATACCACTTTACAATGTTACAGTTTATAACTTCAGCACAACACAGCGTGGGGCTTTCTGAATAATGTGTGCATCATACGACATCATTCAAATAATCAGGTATTATTCACAGGGTGACAGTCCTTCTTAAGGAGAAGAGGAAGGGAAATGCTAAATCAAAGCTGTAAGAGTAAACACTGAGAGAACAAAAAGGAGAATAGCAAATGCTTTAACAGAGAGAAAATCATGTGGGGTCAGCTTTCCAATCCCATCAAGAAACCCACTGAATTCAGAAAAAATAATGAGACCAAATTCAATGTCCTTTTTATAAGTTCTTCCGTGATTCTACCTTCAGAGAATTATCTTTGAAGGACGTGTAGTTTTCATGCAATTCACCCAAAGATAGTGAAAGGTGCTTTCACAACTCTGTACAGCTACAGTCTAACCCAACACCATTTGTACTACCATATTTCCAAGGCAAATCCCAAGGAGACAGAACACAAAACATCATGGGCTATAGGAGGATCTTGTGCATTTTGCTGCTCTGCCCTGGAAAAGATAATACTGATGTACTCAAAGGATCAAAATACCCTTCTTGCCTGCTGAGCTGGAATCCCCTGCACTGCAATTTCTGAATGGGAGAACTCTCTGCTTCACCAGGTAGCACTACTGCAGCCTATGCAGACATGCCATGTTTGTATAGAAAGACAGAGTGGCCAGGAATGAAAACACACAGAGGCCACATATCTCAGACTGAGACATGCAGAATCCAGGAAAGAATGAGCCCTTTGCTTGCACCACAGTTGTACTCACATCTCCCTTGCTTTCCTGACCCAACAACATGGCCTAAGGGTATGTTTGTGCCATTTTAGTGCCATTGTGCTAAGCAGAACATAAGAAATCCATGGTCTTGCCTGAGAGTCAGCAGCATAGCTGGGAGCAACTGGACCTGAACCCCATTCTTAAAGCACAGTAGAAAAGGCCATGGAAAATCTGAAATATATTATTAACCAAGTGAGAGAACCTGAGTTTCTTCTTTTCCTTGTTAGATTTTGGGGCTGGAGATAACTGTTACTCTGACTTAGAATTTGCCAGAAACTGGCTATGCCAACTGCAAATACGAATTTACTCTGGAGGAAATATTGCCGCAGGCCGCAGCCAGGATCCCTTCATCCCATGAGGCATGAAGCCTCTGGCTGTGCAGACCCCATGCTAGTTAAAGGAAAGAGAGTTGTACTGTCCAGCAGAGAGAGTCCCAGCATTGTCTGCTGCCATGTCCCCTGGGCTGACAGGGACACAAGGGAAATCCTGTTCACCATCAGGGCCCTGGCCCACGGAACACTGCTGTGGTGGCAGGCTGGGGAGGATGGGCTTGAGGAATCTGAACTCGCTGTTGCCCGAGCCCGTGGTGAGGCTGATCTCGTAGCAGTAGGCGCGGGGCAGGGTCCCGGCAGCGGCTGCATCGGCCAGGCTGCTCTGCAAGTTGTCGGCACCGTAAAGCACATGGCCAGCCTTCAGCTCCTTTCTCTTGCACACCTTGCGAGCAACAAAGGCTGCGGTGGAGATGAGGAAGAGGAGTGAGACAAAGACCAAGGAAATGATTAAATAGGTTGTCAGGGAGCCGCCCTCATCCTCCGTGGCCGGGCTGCTGTGCGGGAGGCGCACGTCTGAGAAGTCCTTGAGCAGGAGAGCGCTCAGAGCTGCGGTGGCTGACAGCGGTGGCTTCCCGTTGTCTCGCACCAGCACCACGAGCTTCTGCTTCACGCTGTCTCTCTCTGTCACCGGCCTCCTCAGACGCACCTCGCCACTTTGCACACCCACCGTAAACAGGCCGGGCTCGGTGGCCCTCAGCAGGTGGTACGAGAGCCACGAGTTCTGTCCGGAGTCGGCATCGACGGCCACCACTTTGGTGATGAGGTAGCCCGCCTCAGCCGACACGGGCACCAGCTCACTGGACGCTGGGCTGCTCTCCTGGCCTGGGTACAGCACGAGCGGTGCGTTGTCATTCTCGTCCACCACGACAAGGCGCACGGTGACGTTGGCTCTGAGGGGAGGAGAGCCCGCGTCAGAGGCACTCACTGTCACCTCGGTCTGCCTCAGCTGCTCGTAGTCCAGGGGCCGCAGCACAAACACGTGTCCGTTCTCCGAGTTCACAGAGATGCAGGAGCAGGAAGGCCGCTCGGCCGCTTGCGCTGCTGCCAGCGAATAGGTCACCTTGGCATTGAGCCCCACGTCAGCATCTGCGGCACTGACGGCTCCGACAAACACCGTGGGGCCATTGTTCTCACGCACATACATGGTGTATGATGTCTGGTTGAAGACAGGAGCGTTGTCATTGACATCCGAGATGTCCACGGTGAAGGTCTGCGTGGTTGTGAGAGGAGGTGACCCCGCATCTGCTGCTGTGACCGTGAGGATGTACTGAGCTGTCTCCTCGCGGTCCAGCGTGCTCACTGTCACCAGCTCATAGTAATTCTTATAGGCTGGCCGCAGGGAGAAGAAGAGCTGATCCTGGAGAGCACAGGAGATCTTCCCGTTGGCACCAGAATCCCGATCCCTGACACTGAAGAGGGCAACCACCGTGCCGGGCGCTGTGTTCTCGGGGAGGGGACTGCTGAAGGAACTGACCACCAGCTCTGGGGCATTGTCATTCACATCCACCACTTCCACCAACACTTTGCAGATTGCTGAAAGTCCCCCGCCATCTCTGGCCTTCACACTGAGCTCATGAGTCTCTGCTTCCTCAAAGTCCAGAGGTTTTGTGAGTTTAATTTCACCAGTTATGGGATCAATCACAAATGCTGGGTCAGCTCTGTCCCACTGCTTGGCTGAGTTGATAGGAAATATCCCCGTTTACTCCTGCATCCTGATCAGTTGCCTGCACAGTCAGAACCACAGAGCCTTCCGGCATGTTTTCTAAAACCTGCCCTATGTACTCCTCCTGTGTGAAGATGGGAGCATTGTCATTTGCATCTAGAATGACAATTTTGACTTGGGTGGTGCCACTCCTGGGAGGAGAGCCACCATCTACAGCAATTACACTGAAACCCATCTCAGACTGATCCTCCCTGTCTAGCGGCTTTTCCAAAACCAGTTCAAGATACTTCTTTCCTTTAATCCGACTTCCATAGGAGACACTAAAATACTCGTTCTCGGGAGAGATGCTGTATGACTGGATGCTGTTGCTGCCAATGTCGAGGTCCTGAGCCTCTTCTAGCGGGAAACGAGAGCCGGGATCGCTCTTTTCTGGGATGTCAAATGTGACTCGTTCCTCAGGGAAGACGGGTGAATGGTCATTGATGTCTTCCAGAGCCACCTCGACCCGAAAGAACTGCAGGGGATTGGCGAGCAGCAGCTCGAAGGGGAGCATGCAGGTGCCGGACTGGCCGCAGAGCTCCTCGCGGTCCAGCCTCCCCGCCACGACGAGGCGGCCGGAGCCGCGCTCTAAGCGAAAATGCTGCCGGCCGTCCTCCGAGACCAGGCGGGCGCGGCGAGCCGAGAGCTGCGCCGGCGTCAGCCCCGCGTCCTCCGCCAGGTTGCCTACCAGGGAGCCGCTTTCCGCCTCCTCGGCTACGGAGTAGCGGATGGGCTCGGAGCGAGCGTGCGGCAGGGAGAGGAAAGCACAGAGACAAAGCACTTGCCTTGCGATCGCCATGGCGCGGCGGTGGCGGCAGGCGGCGGCGGCCAGTCTCGGTCTCTCGGATGTCCCGGGCGATTCCCTGCGGAAAGCGTGCCAAGCGGGGGTCGAGCGCCTTTCCTCGCTGTGTCAGATTCCGGCGGGCGGCCCGTAAGGCAGGCTGGGGTGTCCCGGCAGCGGGTGACCCAGGGCAGCGCTCGCTGCCGCCGCAGCCTCTGTCTACCTCCGTCTGGGCTGTGCTGTTTTGTGCTGCTCTGTGCTGTGCTGGGCTGGCTGCTGCGCTGGGGCTGGGCTGAGCTGCTCCGGGCTCGGCCGCCTCCTGCTGCCGCAGCCGCTCGGCGCCGCCTTGGCCTGGAGCACCACCTAGCGGTGTTCGGTGGGACTGCGCCTGCTGCCGCCCGCAGCCCGCGCTGCCACTCGCTCAGTCCACGGACCCGAGACAACACGCGCGGTGCTGTCGCTCGCCCGCCGCGGCACCTGCGGAAGGACGCGCACACTTCCAACTGGAGAGAAAAGTGCTGGGGAGGATCGACCGTGGTCTTACGTTCAGTCGGAGCTCACCGACAGCAGCTGTCAGCTGTTCCTCTTCCCCGCTCTCCACCGCCCGCGGGATTCCTTGCACTCTCGGCCAGTGGCACCCTTCGAGAAACGCGGCAGCAGGACCAGCAGAACGCGTTTTCCTGTGCAGCGTGAGGCACAGGTTGAGTGTGGAGGGACAGAGCACGCCTTTCCTGGCTGGAGAAACTTGCCCAAAGCCTCTGCAGGGGCATCACTCCGGTAACAGCACGAATCAGCATTACAGCTATTGGGAAATCTCAGGCTGAGGATGAGGCAGGGATGTGCATCACAGCATGGCTCAGGCATGGACTGCACCCACAGGTCTGGCAGTCCCGCGACTGAAAAGGAGTTGCATGTGCTCGCTGCCTGAGCTTCCCTCTCGCTGGCGGGCTGCGAGCGGTATAGCGGCTCTTCGTTCTTGTCGGATGCAACATCAGCGCTGCTTTGCTGGCAGAGCAAGGCGGGTCTCAGGAACTGGAAATCGCTCCTCCCCGAGCCACTGGTCAGGCACATCCCATACCTGTAAGCCAGTCGACAAAGTGCCCATCCTGCCCATGTCTCAGCCGTCACTGGACAAGTCTCTATCCGTGTAGCAGCGGGCAGAGGGAGGTCGATAGCTGTGCCTGGAGGAGAGCCTTGCAGAGCTAGGCTGTCACGAATGCAAGGACCGACAGGAGGAAGGGTGGAGAGATGCAGCCCATGAGAGGTTATGAGGTAGGTGGTGAGCATTTCCTCCCTTGCCACCTGCAGCTGCTGCCTTCCCACAGGAGTGTAGTCGAGATGCTGGAAGGAGTCAGAGAAACCATGCACCAGGGCAATGGAGGTGAGGGATGCTGGAGGAGTGCAGCAGCTGCCCCTTGGCTCATACCAACACGATGAGCCTCTGCTATGATGTGTTGCCGACTTCCACAGCCACCGCCTTTGCCAAACCTCTCTCTAAACCTGTCTTTATAGGAGTGGTGTTCCAGCCCTTGAAGCATCTCCATAGCTATCCCTAGATCTGCTCCAACACAGACCACTTCTTTCTTGTGCTGCCTGCCTTGGACCATCTCCTTGTTTTGCATCTGCCTTAACATTACCTGAATGAGGGTGTGTTTCTTGATCTTCCCAGGAATAGAGCTCAGATTCAATGGTCTGCAGCTCCTGGAGTCTTCCTTTCTCCTCTTTTGAAAAACAGCAGTGATGTTTCCCTTTTCCCTGAAACTGAGGACTTTGTCCTGACTGCCATGACATTTCAAATAGGGTGGAGAGTGTCTTGGCAACAACATTAGCCAGTTTCTCGGGCATTGGGATGCATGTTTTCTGGCCCCAGACACTCGTGTGCTGTTCAGTTTCATTAGGTGCTCATGAACCTGCCCTTCATTTAGAGTGGGAGGGTCTTCACTGCCCCAATGCCTCAACTGAAGGTTCAGGGATTCCAGAGATGTGGGAAGCCTGCCTGCTAGTGAATACTGAGGTGATGAACTTGTTGAGTACATCAGCCTTCTCCATATCTGTCATCACTACTTCTCCCTTCTTGTATATTAGGGGGTACTCTCTCCTTGGCCTTTCTTTTCTGACCTATGCACTTAGAGAATCTCTTCTGGTTATTCTTAACATTCCTTGCCACTTTGTTCCTTTATTGCCTGAGCTTTCCTGTTCTCATCCCTGACACATCCAAAACTTATCCCTGTACTCATGCCCAGCCACATGTCCATGCTTCCACTGTCCATCCATTTCCTTCTTACTCCTCAGTTTGAAGCGCAGGTTCTCCCTCAGCCATGCCAGTTTCCTGCCTGCTTGGCATGATTCCTTACACATGAGGATGAAGAGCTCTTGGAAGTGTCCTTAATGTTGCCAGCTGTGATCAGTTCCTGTGTCCCTGATGGAGAATTTCCAAGGGAATCTCACACACTATATTTTACTGTGCTGTAAGCTAACTCATTCTGAGAAATGCAGATTTCTTGCTTGCAGGTGCTTTCTCACCAGTGGCAGGTGGGAGCTGGCTGCAGGTGGTTACAATGAGCTGAATTGAACCTTTCAGCAAAGGATTTGTGCATCACAGCACATCACAGCAGAGGCCTGTGCCTTCCCAGACCAGTTGAGATAAGGATGACCAAATCCTAAGAGTGCAATAGTTTCTACTGCTCATCATCCCTGCACCAGCCTTTCCTCAGGAGTTACCTGATACATCTGGGACTTGTGAAAGGAACAGCTGGAGAAGTTCTGTAGTCATTTCTCCAGAGCTAAGCTCCCTAGTAGCTTTTTTTCTCACCAAATTCCCATCTCCAGGAATTTCCCCCAATACTTCCATAAGGAACATGCATGCTGTCTTTGTGACATCCACCTTCTAAAACACCTACACCTTCAGTGTCACAAACACTTTGTGCTCCAACACCTCACAGCTGCCATTTGCAGAAGCAGCTGTCAGCAGAGTTGGAAGGTCACTCCAAGCCACATCACAGCTTTGCAGAGACCTTTGCAAGCCCAGGGCCTCTGCTAGGATAGTGTCCAGTTTCTCCTGACCTGCCTCTGCCTGGGCTCCATCTGAGCCAGAAGGTCACCCCTCAGAAGAACCAGAGATGCCTGGCAGCAATTCCCTCTTCCCTGCAATTTTCCTGAATGCTGTATCAGCTGCATATAAAACCTGGAGAAATGCACACACTCGACATTACCTCAGCCAAAGGAAAAACATTGGAAAGCATCACCCACCCACCCATGGCTTTTTGATAAACCTTGACAGGGTTTTCTTAGAAAGAACAGCTCTACAAAGACCTTCTTTACACAAGGCATTCAGGTGTTCTCTTTATTCCAATTTTTACACTCAGAGGTATACCACTTTACAATGTTACAGTTTATAACTTCAGCACAACACAGGTGCACAGGGCTTTGTGAATAATGTGTGCATCACACACATCATTCAAATAATCAGTTATTATACACGAGGTGACAGTCCTTCTTAAGGAGAAGAGGAAGGGAAATGCTAAATCAAAGCTCTAGAGAGTAAATGCTGAGAGGACAAAAAGGAGAATGCAAATGCTTTAACACAGAAAAAATCATGTGTGGGTCAGCTTTCCAATCCCATCAAAAACCCACTGAATTCAGAAAAAATAATTGAGACCAAATTCAATGTCCTTTTTATAAGTTCTTCTTTGATTCTACCTTCAGAAAATTGTCTTTGAAGGACATGTGTAGTTTTCATGCAATTAACCCAAAGATAGCAAATGTGCTTTCACAACTCTGTACAGCTACAGTCTAACCCAACACCATTTGTACTACCGTATTTCCAAGGCAAATCCCAAGGAGACAGAACACAAAACTTTATGGGCTAAAGGAGGATCTTGTGCATTTTGCTGCTCTGCCCTGGAAAAGATAATACTGATGTACTCAAAGGATCAAAATACCCTTCTTGCCTGCTGAGCTGGAATCCCCTGCACTGCAATTTCTGAATGGGAGAACTCTCTGCTTCTCCAGGTACCACTACTGCAGCCTATGCAGACACACAATGTTTGTATAGAAAGACAGAGTGGCCAGGAATGAAAACACACAGAGGCCACATATCTCAGACAGAGACATGCAGAATCCAGGAAAGAATGAGCCTTTTGCTTGCACCACAGTTGTACTCATATCTCACTTGGCTTTCCTGACCCAACAAATGGCCTATGGGCATTTTACGTGCCATTTTAGTGCCATTTTGCCATTGTGCTAAGCAGAACATAAGAAATCCATGGTCCTGCCTGAGAGTCAACAGCATAGCTAGGAGCATTAACCTGGTCCATAGCTGGACCTAACCCCATTCTTAAACCAAAGCAAAAAAAGGCCATGGAAAATCTGAAATATATTATTAACCAAGTGAGAGAACCTGAGTTTCTTTCTTTCCTTGTGAGATTTTGGGGCAGGGGACAACTGTTATTCTGACTTAGAATTTGCCAGAAACTGGCCATGCCAACTGCAAATATGGATTGACTCTGGAGGAAATATTGCCACAGGCATGCAGCCTAGGATCCCTTCCTCCCATGAGGCATGAAGCCTCTGGCTGTGCAGACCCCGTGCTAGTTAAAGGAAAGAGAGTTGTACTGTCCAGCAGAGAGAGTCCCAGCATTGTCTGCTGCCATGTCCCCTGGGCTGACAGGGACACAAGGGAAATCCTGTTCACCATCAGGGCCCTGGCCCACGGAACACTGCTGTGGTGGCAGGCTGGGGAGGATGGGCTTGAGGAATCTGAACTCGCTGTTGCCCGAGCCCGTGGTGAGGCTGATCTCGTAGCAGTAGGCGCGGGGCAGGGTCCCGGCAGCGGCTGCATCGGCCAGGCTGCTCTGCAAGTTGTCGGCACCGTAAAGCACATGGCCAGCCTTCAGCTCCTTTCTCTTGCACACCTTGCGAGCAACAAAGGCTGCGGTGGAGATGAGGAAGAGGAGTGAGACAAAGACCAAGGAAATGATTAAATAGGTTGTCAGGGAGCCGCCCTCATCCTCCGTGGCCGGGCTGCTGTGCGGGAGGCGCACGTCTGAGAAGTCCTTGAGCAGGAGAGCGCTCAGAGCTGCGGTGGCTGACAGCGGTGGCTTCCCGTTGTCTCGCACCAGCACCACGAGCTTCTGCTTCACGCTGTCTCTCTCTGTCACCGGCCTCCTCAGACGCACCTCGCCACTTTGCACACCCACCGTAAACAGGCCGGGCTCGGTGGCCCTCAGCAGGTGGTACGAGAGCCACGAGTTCTGTCCGGAGTCGGCATCGACGGCCACCACTTTGGTGATGAGGTAGCCCGCCTCAGCCGACACGGGCACCAGCTCACTGGACGCTGGGCTGCTCTCCTGGCCTGGGTACAGCACGAGCGGTGCGTTGTCATTCTCGTCCACCACGACAAGGCGCACGGTGACGTTGGCTCTGAGGGGAGGAGAGCCCGCGTCAGAGGCACTCACTGTCACCTCGGTCTGCCTCAGCTGCTCGTAGTCCAGGGGCCGCAGCACAAACACGTGTCCGTTCTCCGAGTTCACAGAGATGCAGGAGCAGGAAGGCCGCTCGGCCGCTTGCGCTGCTGCCAGCGAATAGGTCACCTTGGCATTGAGCCCCACGTCAGCATCTGCGGCACTGACGGCTCCGACAAACACCGTGGGGCCATTGTTCTCACGCACATACATGGTGTATGATGTCTGGTTGAAGACAGGAGCATTGTCATTGACATCCGAGATGTCCACGGTGAAGGTCTGCGTGGTTGTGAGAGGAGGTGACCCCGCATCTGCTGCTGTGACCGTGAGGATGTACTGAGCTGTCTCCTCGCGGTCCAGCGCGCTCACTGTCACCAGCTCATAGTAATTCTTATAGGCTGGCCGCAGGGAGAAGAAGAGCTGATCCTGGAGAGCACAGGAGATCTTCCCGTTGGCACCAGAATCCCGATCCCTGACACTGAAGAGGGCAACCACCGTGCCGGGCGCTGTGTTCTCGGGGAGGGGACTGCTGAAGGAACTGACCACCAGCTCTGGGGCATTGTCATTCACATCCACCACTTCCACCAGCACTTTGCAGATTGCTGAAAGTCCCCCACCATCTGTGGCTCTCACACTGAGCTCGTGAGTTTCTGCTGCCTCAAAGTCCAGAGGTTTTGTGAGTTTAATTTCACCACTCATAGAGTCAATTGTGAATGGGCTGTCAGTCTGACTCACTGCTTGGCTGAGTTGATAGGAGATGTGCCCATTAACTCCTATATCCTGATCTGTTGCCAACACTCTCAAAACCACAGAGCCTACTGCTGTATTTTCCAATACCTGCCCTTCATAGATTTTTTGTGTGAAGATGGGAGAATTGTCATTAATGTCTAGAACAATAATGTTAACTTGTGTGGTTCCACTCCTGGGAGGAGAGCCACCATCTACTGCAATAACACTGAAACCCATCTCAGACTGCTCCTCCCTGTCTAGCGGCTTTTCCAAGATCAATTCCACACTTCTGTCATTCTCATTGTGACTTCCATAGGAGACACTAAAGTATTCGTTCAAGGGAGAGATGCTGTATGCCTGGATGCTGTTGCTGCCAATGTCGAGGTCCCGAGACCCCTCCAGTGGGAAACGAGAACCGGGATCACTCGTTTCCAGAATTTTAAGAATGACTCGTTCTTCCGGGAAGACCGGTGAATGGTCATTGATGTCTTCCAGAGCCACCTCGACCCGAAAGAACTGCAGGGGATTGGCGAGCAGCAGCTCGAAGGGGAGCATGCAGGTGCCGGACTGGCCGCAGAGCTCCTCGCGGTCCAGCCTCCCCGCCACGACGAGGCGGCCGGAGCCGCGCTCTAAGCGAAAATGCTGCCGGCCGTCCTCCGAGACCAGGCGGGCGCGGCGAGCCGAGAGCTGCGCCGGCGTCAGCCCCGCGTCCTCCGCCAGGTTGCCTACCAGGGAGCCGCTTTCCGCCTCCTCGGCTACGGAGTAGCGGATGGGCTCGCAGCGAGCGTGCGGCAGGGAGAGGAAAGCACAGAGACAAAGCACTTGCCTTGCGATCGCCATGGCGCGGCGGCAGGCGGCGGCGGCCAGTCTCGGTCTCTCGGATGTCCCGGTCGATTCCCTGCGGAAAGCGGCCAAGTGGGGGGCGGGCGCCTTTCCTCGCTGTGTCAGATCCCGACGGGCGGCCCGTAAGGCAGGCTGGGTGTCCCGGCAGCGGGTGACACGGGGCAGCGCTCGCCGCCGCAGCCTCTTCCTCCTCCGTCCGGCCCTGCTGCTCTGAGCTGTTCTGCGCTGAGCTGGGCTGGGCTGAGCTGCTCCGGGCTCGGCCCTCTCCTGCTGCCGCAGCCGTTCGGCGCCGCCTTGGCCTGGAGCACCACCTAGCGGTGTGCTCTGGGACTGCGCTCGCTGCCGCTCACCACGTCCCGCGGACCCGCACACACACGGGGTGTCTGCCGCCCCGCCCATATTCTGCGGGGAGGGAAGTGCTCGGGGCGATCGGCGACAGTCCTGAGTGGAGTTTTGGCGCCGGGGCATCGCCGGTAGGTGCTCCGCGTCCATCCCCGCCTCTCGCTGGACCCAGCCGGCAGTTTGGAGTGCGCTGCCGTGCAGCAGTGGCCGAGTATATGCCCTTTGAGAAGCGCGGCGGCAAGAGAGGCACAACGCGTTTCCTAGGGCAGCGTGAGTGGGAGGCTGAGCTTGGAGGAACTGAGCCGCTTTTCTTGGCAGGAGAAATCGGCCTGAAGCCTTTGCATGGACAGCATGCCTGTAACAGCAGGGAACGGCACTACAGCTACTGGGGAATCTTAGGCTGAGGATGGGGAAGGGAGGTGTATCCCAGCACGGCTCACGCATGGACGCGCACGCCGACTGGCCAGTCTGACGGTTAAAAAGGAGGAGTGGCTGTGCTCGCCGCGTGGGCTTCCCTCTCCCCGGCGGGCTGAGAGTAGTATAGAGGTTCCTCGTCCTTGTTCAGCCCCGCCTCAGCATTGCTATGCGGGCTGGGCAGGATGGGCCTCAGGAACTGGAATTCGTTCCTCCCCGAGCCGCTGGTCAGGCACATCTCATAGCGGTAAGCCGGTGACAGAGTACCCGTGCCGCCAACGCCCACCCCTTCGCTGGCGAATTCTCCGTCCGCGTAGCAGCTGGGAGAGGGAGGAGAAAGTTCTGCCCGGACGCGAGCTTTGCAGAGCGTGTTCGCCGTCAAGACGAGGACGGACAAGAGGAAGAGGGACGAGACGCAAACCAGGGAGGCGAGGAGGTAAGTGGTGAGCATTTCCTCCTCGGCCACCTGCGGCTGCTGTCCGCCTGCAGGATCTTGGTCAAACTGGTGGAAGGCATCGGAGAAGTCTTCCACCAGTGCCACGGCGAGGGTGGCAGTGGCAGAGCGCGACGGCTGCCCGCGGTCCCGCACCAGCACGATGAGCCTCTGCCGGGCCGCGTCCCTCTCTGTCACGGCCCGCGCCGTGCGCACCTCGCCGCTGTGCAGCCCCACGCGGAACAGCCCCGGCTCCGTCGCCTTGGCCAGCTCGTACGACAGCCACGCGTTCTGACCCGCGTCCGCGTCCACCGCCACCACCTTGGCCACCAGGTAGCCGGCTGGCGCCCAGCGCGGCACCAGCTCTCCTGCCGCGCTGCTGTCGGGGCCCGGGTGCAGCAGCACGGGCGAGTTATCGTTCTCGTCCCGCACGACCACGCGTAGCACGGCCTGGGCACTGAGCGGCGGGGATCCGCCGTCAGCTGCGCGCACTGTCACCTCGAAAGAGCTCACCTTCTCATAGTCCAGGGGGCGTAAACTCCTGACGGTTCCACTCTCCGCGTCCACTGACACGAATGATGCAGCGGCGAGGGTGTCTGTCGGGGTTGGCACCAGCGCGTATCTCACGCGGGCATTTTCTCCCGCGTCAGGGTCCGTGGCACTGAGGCGGCCCAGGCTCGTCCCCGCGGGCTCGTTTTCGGTCATCACCGTGGTGTAAATGGCCTGTGTGAATGTGGGTGCATTGTCGTTCACATCTAAGAGCCTCACGAGCAGGGTCTTGGACGCCGAGAGGACAGGGGAGCCCTCGTCGCTGGCTTGCACTGTCACGTTGTATTCGTCTACCTGCTCCCGGTCCAGTGCCTCTGATGTCACCAGCGCATACGCGTCGGTTGCCAGCAGCTTGATCCTGAAGGGCTGCTCGCCTGTCAGCTCGCAGGTAGTCCTGCCATTGTCCCCCGAGTCCCGGTCCCGCACGTTGAAGAGGGCCACCACGGTGTTGGGCGGGGCGGCTTCGGAGAGGGTGCTGATGAGCGAGGTAATGATCACCTCGGGGGCATTATCGTTCACGTCCTTCACCTGCACTTCCACCTTGCAATGCGTGGACAAGCCCCCTCCATCTGAGGCCTGGACATCTATCTCGTAGGTCTTTGTTTCTTCATAATCCAAAGGCTTTTTGAGTCGAATCTGACCTGTCGCGGGGTTTATTTTGAACGTCTCGAAATTTTCCTCTGAATTTTGAACTATGGAATAGACTATTTCCCCATTTGTGCCTGAGTCTAAATCGCTAGCAGACACTACCACCACTATGGTATCCTGTGAGCTATTTTCCATTACGGAGACTTTATACAGACTCCGACTAAATACTGGGATGTTGTCATTTATATCCAGGACTATCACGCGGATTAAGGCTGTACCAGAGCGCGGTGGAGTCCCACCATCCACAGCCGTGATGCTGAAAGTAACTTCTGCCTGCTGCTCCCGGTCCAGAGCTCGATCCAGCACCAGCTCGGCGTACCTCCTGCCATCACTCCGCTGCCGGGTGTAGACAAGGAAATACTCGTTCGAGCTGATACTATAATGCTGAAGACTATTGTTCCCCACATCCGGATCCTGAGCGCTTTCCAACAAAAATCGAGTCTCTGGCACTGCAGATTCCGGGATCTTTAAAACGATCTCTTTTTTTAGGAACACAGGAGCATGATCATTTATGTCGGTGAGTCTTACCTCAGCTCGGAAGGACTGCAGTGGGTTCTCCAGCAGCACCTCGAAACTGGAGGTGCATTGCTCCAAGCAGGGCTCGCTCTGTCCACACAGCTCTTCCCGGTCCATTTGCTCTCTCACCACCAAATCCCCGGTGTGTTGATTCAGCTGAAAATACTGCTTTTCTCCTTCAGGAACGAGTCGAGCCTGACGAGTCAATAATTCCTTACCGGTTAGTCCCAAATCCTTGGTGATATTCGCCACAACAGAGCCTCTCTCCGCCTCTTCGGGCACAGAGTACCGAGCGGTTTCTGCTCTCATCCCGGAGACGCAGAGGAGAAGGATCAGAGCCACTACTCGGTCCAGGAGCGGTTCCTCGCTCTTCCTCAGCTTCATTCCGTTCCCGAGACCCAACCTCCTCTCCTGTGAGCTGGAGAGAGCTGCCGATGCAGCCTGCCGACCCCCGAACGGAGCAGCCCGAGATGGTGCAGCCCCGCCCGCCCGAATCGCGGGGGCGGCGGCGCTGGGATCTGCGCGGAGCTCCCGCGGTCAGCAGCGGCACCAGGCGGCCGATCTGTAGAAGGATTCGAAGATGACCCAGCTCAAAGCCTGGAAAGCAGAGATTAACGGCTCGATTGTTCTCTGCCGAGGTCAAACCACAGAGATATAACTGCCCATATAACCGTGTTCAAAGTAGGGCCACCAGCTGAATGAGCAATGCTTCTGTTTGCCTTCCACTCCAAAACGAGATTTATTTAAAGCTGGGTTGGTCCTTTTGTTTTGGTTCCCCCTCCCTTCCCCCTAGTGTGAACGTCTTGAATAAATTCCTTTCCGGCCGTTTCGCTAAAAAAGCAAAAAGTATTGTTACAGGGGTTCAGCAAGCAGGTGAGCTGGTTTCTTAACCACGGCAGCTATCGCCACAGTCATTCTCGGAATGGACCGAGATTGTTCCCCCAGTTCACGACCTCTCCTGCTGGGAGCCTTCGGGAACAGGCTGGAGGCAGCATCTCTTGGACTTCAGCTTGGCTCAGAAAAGCCCTCTCCGCCTTGGTCCGGCTTCTGAGACTGTCCTATTTTCCAGATCATCCTAATTTCCTCTGCATAAAATCCACTTCAGATGCACGGATTTATTCCCGATCTTGGGTTGGCTATTTCCTCGGCTACGACTGTGGCAAGTGATCCCGAGACCACACACTCACTCGAGGGAGTTCCAAGTAGGTTTTATTGGTTTTTGTCATCATTCATTTGACTCTTTAAAATGTTTTAACGACAGGAAATATCACATTACTTTAACACGGATTGATGAAAGAAAAACATAAAGCTTCTTGACACCCTATATTCTACAGTGCCCTAAATTCATTGCAAACGGTTTCGTCTGTTTAACTGTAAAACCCCAAACAGTACGTTTAATTATCTTAATTAAAAAAATCACGAAATGGTAATTTCAACTTTGCTTTATGGAAAAAATGGAAAACAGAAAGAAAGACTGCATTGCTCAAAGCCTACTTTTTACAGTAAGGAGAACCTGTAAACACCTGGTCAAATATGCCAAGTGGGCCAATGTCAGCGGTTACTGATGTAAACAGCTTCTGCTTATTACGTAAGAAATTCCTTTGCAAGCACCACTTAATTTTGCTTAATATCTGTTTCGCCTGGTGTTGAACACACGGCAGAAAATTAAGATGTTATTACAAAGGTCTTTCCATAAAAACAAACAAACAAACAAACAAAACACAAACAAAAAAAAAAACCACAGGAAGGCAGTGTAGCAAAAAGTTAAAGATCTGCTGCCAGTTTTCATTATTTTTTGTAGTATGTATAAGCAGTAGCACTCTCACAATCCTACATTATTTTGTACTCAACATGCAACACGGTTCTCCTCCACCCACATTACAATTACAAAATACCTACATGAATAAAGTACTGTTCAAGGGGAAAGTACTCTCACAGAGAAGCCTTGATCTCCCCGATACCTTTCAGGTAGGTGTTTGGTCTCTTTGTTCCCTTTTCCCTGTGAGGACAAACAAATTTGTCTTTCTCTTCACTTATTGGTGGGCGACCCAAGGGTTTTGATCAGAAGTGATATTGAGCTCCAGCTCCCTGTTTGCAGGACAAACTGCATCTGCAGCTCTTGGCCCCATATCTTCAGAGAGGGAAGCTCTGCCCTGCAAAGAACAGAGACTGGTGGTCATTTGGGTGTTGAAGGAAAGCAGGCATCATCGAGAAGCTTAGAGGGCGTGTCTTACACCACTGCCTGTGTCACACCACTCCTCTCTAACCAGAGCCAAAGAAAAGGTAAGTCTTGGGTCTCTGACCGGAATGGAGAGCCCCTAAAGCCAGAAACCATCCTCCACAAAGGCACTATTGCAAAACTTTTGTGAGTCTGAAGGGGTAATTCAAAATGGTAAGAGCCCCAAACAAAAACCACTTTCTCTCACACAAAGTAAATGTTTATTTTACTGTTTAATGTTTATTGATCAAGAACAGTTCTTGTCTCCCCCGAGGCTACTGTGGTTCTGACAACTTGCAGTAAAGTGAGTCCAAGTCATCAGTGGTTATGAAATACGAAAATGTTAACTGACCCTAAGATGGTGTTTGTGTTTTTCAACCTTATATGTGTTCATCATCCAGTCTACTATGAAGTGCTACATGGATCCTTGGAAACTCCCCATGGGGTCCCCACGGAATCCCATATTACGAGGTGATTGACTCCAATAACCATACTTTTCTGGTCAATACTGTTCATGGAAGTCACAAAACTACAAAGGAATTGAATGGTAGAGATCCCCACCTCCGTAGCCTCCAGCAGCTTGTAAGACAGCTTTGGTTCAGCACTGCCACCACCCTAGTGAATGGCACTTGGCAGCACCGAGCACCTGCTCCTAGCAGCAGTGCAGGGGACATCGTCGGTGACATCCTTTTGCACAGTTGTACCCGCAGTCCCATCTGGCTGGACAGGCCACCACATTCCTGTTACTGCCACCTCCGGGAGGATGTGTCCCTAGGAATGCTGTCATCCCTGC
The DNA here is from genome assembly GCA_024500445.1 of Entomyzon cyanotis. Lineage (NCBI taxonomy): Eukaryota > Metazoa > Chordata > Aves > Passeriformes > Meliphagidae > Entomyzon > Entomyzon cyanotis. Next base: position 2,659,997 of record JAKEPQ010000735.1, read on the forward strand.
TCCAAGTCCCCACGGGCAGTACACAGTGTGTGGGCAGGACCCACTATGGGGACACAAATCTACCTGTACTTCTCACCTTCTCATGGCCGAGCTCCTCCCCTTTGAAGTGACACCAAAGACTTGATCTAACACGAATACTCAGCATAGATATGGGTGCAGTTGCCCAGAGAGGTGCCCCATCCCTGGAAATATCCAAGATCAGGTTGGATGGGGCTCTGAGCAACCTGATCTAGTTGACGGTATCCCTGCTCATTGCGTGAGGGTTTGGACTTGACAGCCTTTAAAGGTCCATTCCAACCCAAACTGTTCTATGCTTCTATGATGCAGAGAGGCGCAGTTAGTCAGCATTTGGGGATCAGCTGAGCCCTGATAGATCCTCCTGGGAGGCCTTTCCAGCGGCTCTGAGACCCCCTCTATCATCTCCTCCCGCCCCAGGGACTGCTCCGCTAGCAGTTCTGCAACTTCAGTAGTCCTTGCAGCCAGGATGTGACACACCTCCCCCCCTGCCTGCCCGATCGCCTCAGCCCTGTCAGTCCCTCACCTGTGCGGTCCAGTCGCCTTCGTCCCCGAGGTTGGCCACATCCTGCGAGCACACCGAGCTCCGCTGTTCGCCCGGCCCGGGGGGCAGCCCGGCGGGGAAGCAGGGGAAGAGAGGCCTGAGGAAACGAAACTCGCTGTTGACGGTCCCGGCGGCGAAGCAGACGTCGTACACGTAGCTGCGGGGCAGGGAGCCCGCGCTGCTCTCCGTGGCAGTCGCCGGGAACGTGGGCAAAGTCTCCGTCTCGCTCCGCCTGGCCTGCCGCACCTTCACTACCAAGGCGGCCACCGCGGTGGCGAGGAACAGCGCCGACACGCAGACCAGGGAGGCGATGAGGTAGAGAGTGAGCGGCCCGTCGGGGTCTGCTGCCGGTGTCTCCTCGCTCACCCGCAAATGGGCTTCCGAGAAGCCGTCCACCAGTGCCACGGCGAGGGTGGCAGTGGCAGAGCGCGACGGCTGCCCGCGGTCCCGCACCAGCACGATGAGCCTCTGCCGGGCCGCGTCCCTCTCTGTCACGGCCCGCGCCGTGCGCACCTCGCCGCTGTGCAGCCCCACGCGGAACAGCCCCGGCTCCGTCGCCTTGGCCAGCTCGTACGACAGCCACGCGTTCTGACCCGCGTCCGCGTCCACCGCCACCACCTTGGCCACCAGGTAGCCGGACGGCGCCCAGCGCGGCACCAGCTCTCCTGCCGCGCTGCTGTCGGGGCCCGGGTGCAGCAGCACGGGCGCGTTATCGTTCTCGTCCCGCACGACCACGCGTAGCACGGCCTGGGCACTGAGCGGCGGGGATCCGCCGTCGGCTGCGCGCACTGTCACCTCGAAGGAGCTCACCTTCTCATAGTCCAGGGGGCGGAGGATATAAACATCCCCATTTTCAGCGTTGACTGACACTTCGGGCTGCTCTTTGCCCTCCTGCCGCACCAGCGCGTAGTTTACGCGGGCATTTTTTCCTGCGTCGGCGTCCGTGGTTTTCATGCTGCCGATCCGGAGCATGGGGCTGTTGTTCTCCGTGACCGACATGGTGTAAACCTCCTGGGTGAACTCTGGGGGATTGTCGTTCACATCCGCTATCTGCACGAAGATGCTTTTCCGAGAGCTCAGCCGCGTCCTGCCCCAGTCCGTGGCTGTGATGGTGATGTTATACTCCGCCGTGTTCTCCCTGTCCAGAGCCGCGTTTGTTCTCAACTCGTAGTAATCATCAAAAGTGGGGGTGAGACTGAATGGCAAGTCCCCGTCGATGGAACACTCCGTCCTGCCGTTGTCCCCGGAGTCCCGGTCCCGCACACTGAACAGAGCCACCACGGTGCGTGGCGGGGCGTCCTCGGGAATGGAGGCTGTGAGGGAGGTGAGCGCTATCTCCGGGGCGTTGTCATTCACATCCAGGACCTCCACCTGCACTTTGCAATGCGCGGACAGCCCCCCGCCGTCGGTGGCTTTCACCACCATCTTGTGGTTTTTCGCTTCCTCAAAATCCAGGTTGCCCGCGACTCGGATCTCCCCGGTGACCGGGTTCAGCTGGAAGAGCTGCCGCGATCGCTCCGACGTTTGGGTGAAGGCATACCTGCACTTCCCCGTTAGGACCCTTCATCGGGATCCGCGGCGGCGACTCTGACCACCAGCTGCTCCAGGGGGCTGTTCTCAGCCAGGCGCACCTCGTAGGTCTCTCTTTCAAAAACCGGGATATTGTCATTGGCATCCACCACCACGACCCGGACCTGAGCCGCGCCCGACCGGGGTGGTGACCCCCCGTCGATGGCTGTGAGAAGTAAATTCAGCTCCCCCTGCTCTTCACGATCGAGCTGGCGCTGTAGGACAAGTTCTACGTATTTCACTCCATCTTTTCCTGTTCCAATAGCGAGGGAGAAATGAGGATTGGGCCCGAGGCTGTAGTTCTGCAAACCGTTAATGCCCACGTCCTTGTCCTGGGCGCTCTCCAGAGGGAAACGGGACCCAAGAGATGCTGTTTCTAGAATTTTTAAAACCATCTCCTTCTCCGGGAACACGGGCGAGTTGTCGTTTACGTCACGAACTTCCACCTCCCCTCGGATAAGCTGCAATGGATTTTCAAAGAATATCTTAAAGACAAGCGTGCAGGTATCACTCTGCGGACAGATCTCCTCTCGGTCCAGCGACTCCTTTGCCGTCAGCTCTCCGGTGTTTTGATTGAGTCGGAAAAACTGCTCGTTCCCCTCGGACACAACGCGGGCCTTGCGAGCCGCAAGCTGGCTCAGAGGAACCCCCAGGTCCTTTGCAATGTTGGCGACAAAGGAGTCCCTATCCATTTCCTCTGGTAGAGAGTAGCGGAGGGTTTCAGCCCCGCTCTGACACACGCAAAAGCACAGAATAAACAAGATCACTTGCCTCTTGCTGTCTCCGCTCCATCTCCCACACGCCATCACCCTCCCGAAAAGCCATCCACTGTCCTCCGCGGCTCCCAGCATTTTTCAGTAACGTCCGAAGAAGAGCGGTGTGGGCCAGCAATCCTGGGGTGAGGGAATCTGGAAGCCCCCGGGTGCTCCGACTCCTTTCCGAACAGCTCTGCTCACAGTTTTTTTTTCTCCCTGTGTCTGCAAACCCGGGGCGGACCGAGAAACGCGCCGGTCCGCGGCCAACATCCCCACCCAGCGTCGGAAGGGGGAATATTTCCTCTCATTCGGGGCAGCTCTGCTGGTTCTGCTTGAATCCTCACTCTCTGTACCAAAGCGAAGAAAAAAGGTGCGGTGTAAATGCTCTCCTGGCTCGGAAGTGGGATCCCTGCCCTCATACAGAGCCCTGCTTTGGGCATCACATCCCAACTCGCAACCACGAACTCTTCATACATAACTTTTGGTTTGCCTCTGCGTTGTATAGACATGGCAAGATCCACTGCCATGGAAGAGATTTTCCTTCTCTTCTCCACTTGTTAATCAGCACAGGACGGTTAGCAAGTGTGGTGAGTCAGAGAAGCTATTGACATTGAGAGCTGGTGCCAGAAAGCTAACAAGAAAATGTCCCCTGAGTAAAAACCTCACCATCACCTTAGCTCGCCATCATAGTAGGATCATAATGCTGCTCTAGGACTCATCATCCTAATGATGTTTTTTTCTCACTGGGTATTATACCTCGACCGACTTTTCCATTTTCCTATGTGAAAATGTGGTTAAACTTGAAGTCCTGTATCTGCCTAAGGATATATGGCCAACAGCCAGTTAATACAAAAGCCAAGGAAACAAACAGGGAGCTCATAAGTTAAACTCCGCTATACACAAACACTAACGAGGAGCTAACGGAGACAACAGCAAAGATAAGGCTCTAATCACACTGATTGATGGGCCATTAAAGGAATCACTGAAGCACAACCTCCAGAGGTTCAAAAAGAAACTTTGTAAACGATAAAGGAAAAAAGTGTTCTAAAGGATCTCACGGGTTATCAGAAAGGACGTCATAGAAGAGATGAAATTGATTAAGAGGTGTTTGAGGAGGGCTCTAAGAATTTGCAAGGCTTATTATGAGATGATTAGAGGCAGAATCAAGAGGAAGAGGAAGATGTCCTCTTAGGAACAGCCCTGTTAGGAACAACCGTGGGAAAGCAGAGGTGGAAGGGGATACCGAAGGGTTCTGAGCACAGTCTGGCACCGTGAGGCAGGATTCGTGCCGGAAACCGGATGAAAACCTCAGGGTCAGGCAGTCATAGCCCCGAAGGCAGACTTACACTTCTAGTTCTTCTGCGACGAATGCACACACTGTGCTAAGGATGTGCACAGCTGCCTGCGAGGCCAGCTCATTCTTTCTCTTAGAGAATTAAAAAATGAAGGAGAAAACACAATAGTGCTTACACAATTTACCTGAGGTTCGAGCATTTTTAATTCAGATTTTACTATAAAAAGAACTAGGCTTAAAAAAATTATCATAAAGTATCATAACCTCCTCGGTTTTAGCACCTTTCCTTTAATTTCCTAGATGTTTCCCCCTTATTTTTGTTTGCTAAAAGGAGGGACGCTGTCGAACAATACTCAAGAGGTCAAGTCCTAGAAACTCTCTGATGTCTTCATTTGTCTAAAAATAAGAACTTCGTGACTGTATCACCAGGGTTGACTTTAGGATTTCCCGGAAATTCAGGTACTAAAAAAGATCTTGCACGAATGCAGACATTTTCGAGGAATTTTTTTCACTGCCCCTTGACTTGGAAGAGTGATAAGATCTAAAACACTAATATCAAGGGGCAGCTCCTCCTTTCTTTCCTTCCAGGGACCTGTTCATCTCTCGAGTTGTGATCGTTATCGCCAAGAAGTGATAGCCAAGAAACCAAATCATAGGCCAGGCACAGCAGTAGATGTGCTGGGAAAGCAGCTTCTCTCCTTTTTTTTCCACGCAAAAATAACATTGACACCTGTAATCCACTTGCTTTGTGCCCCTTTGTTCAGCTCTTGGCACCTCCGCGAGAGGAATTTGTATTTGCTTCTACCTATCCTAATCTTTGGCACGGCTGCGCAGCAGGGACAGACACAACCCGGGAAGAGCTTCCACAGACACTTCCTACGCTGAGTGCAGGAACCCAGTAATTGTTGCTCCCATCATTTCAGAAAGGAAATGGCGTCCTTCAGCTTCAGCTGTAGAAGGGTGTAAGAAGAACCGTGATCCTTCACGGAGCTCTTGGCTGTAACAGTATCTTTGCTCATCAGAAGATGCTGCTCTTCGACCGACGTTTAGATTCTGTCAGATTTTAGAGAAATGATAAATAAAGAGGGTCACTTACCGTGCGGCACTGGAGAGCTAATGCTGGTGTTTTCCGTTGGGTCACAACAATAAAATGGATGTGTGTTAATTAAAAAAAGTAAGTCTAAATACTGCCAGATGAAGACACACTGTCTTTTAGGACAAACTAAGGAACAATATCCATAATAAGAAAGATTTGCATAAATGTGTCAGAGAATTCACTTATCTCCTTGAGCATCCAGTGATATTGCAGACTTCCTCGTCTTTTGCTATAGTGATGACATCTTTTATCCTAAGAAGAACAAAAAAGGCAATTCTCTTTACTCTGGCATTTACAACAATGCTAGAAAAATAGTATAGCAACGTATCTTGCTCAGTTCCTGGTATGTCTCTGTATTTCAGAACACACTGTAGCTAAAAAAAAAAAATAATTCTGCCCTCTCTTCTGACGCCTGAGCCATTTCAATTTCCAAAATTCTTCTTGGTCTTTCAGCAGGAAATTCCGATCTGCCATATGAAATCTGAGAGATCCGGTGCAACGTTTTGTGGTATCCCTGGCTAAAGGCTTCTCCATCCCTGAGGGTAGAATGGCTTGGGAGGAGCCTGCAGATCAGAAGAACAGATACCTCCCAGAGTCACAGCATTTTCCGTACCTGAGTGCAAAGCCGGACCAGCACTCTCGTCCTCTCATTCCCAGACAGCTCCCAGGATGGATTTCTTCTTCCGTCTCCATAACAATCAGGCAACGCCCTGAATTCCCAGCTGTCCTGAGGAACTGGTACCCGGAGCTCTCAGCTGGATGCAAACGTGAGGAAAGCTGGGACAAGCATTCCTAACCTTCTGGCTCTCGGTTATATTGTAGATCCCACACGTACCTGTTCTGAGGCTCATTTTCCGAGAGATAAACCAGCCTCCACCCTCTGTCTGCATTCAGCCCAGTTAATGCTTTCCCCATCACTCTGTTTAAAGCAAACATTTGTTTCTCCCGGTATTAACTCGGTGCTTACCAACCAACAGACTGAGTCACCCCAGACCTACGGTGAAATCCTCCCAAATCCCGCAGGGATGGCCGTGGGACAATGTCTCCATCCTTCACACTCCCTGTTTCACCTTGTGCTCTTGGCTCTTCCAGGCAGGTCTCAATGTACGGCGATTCCCAGCACATCCTTTGCGAAGGCTTTGAACCAGGGCGTATTCCGGTGCAACTGGGGCGTTTCTGCAGGGCTCTCAGCCGGTGTCAGCCCTGCAGTGTCCGACTGGTGCTCGCTGCTCTCCCCTCCTCCCACCCAGCAGCAGCAATGCGCGCCCAGCGCTGGCTAACAGCGCCACCGAGCGTCCAGCGCAGGAACTGCAGAGGGGCGTCTGCCCCCAGCCTCGGCAGGACTCTCCTCCCTCACCTTCTGGCTGCTGCAAGGACAAATTCTGAAAAGCATTTCCCACCTGGAGTCTTTGGCACATAAACGCGCTTTATTAGTACTTATTGAGACGTTTGGTTTGGCGTTAATAATCCAGGCAAACATGAAATGTCCTACACAAACCTTCCGTCAAATGTGCTTGACAAAGACATGGGCAAATGTAGCAAACATTGCTCATGTGCTGTGCACTACATTTTCCAGAACTCAGGCTGTAAAGGCGTTTTCAAGCACAGACTATTTGTGGGAGGCTCAGTTTTGAATATTTTCTGTTTCTGCAGGAGGTCTCCCAACTGTTGTATGTCTTCTCCCAAAGTATTCCATAGTTGAGAATCAATTCAGTATTAATAGCAGCATGAACCTCTGCAGCTCCTTGGGTCAGCTGCAACAGATTTCCAAAGAATACCTTAAAGATGAGCCTGCAGGTATTGCTCTGTGGTCAGATCTCCCCTCAGCCCAGTGACTCCTTTTTGGTCAGAACTTTGTTGATTTGATTGAGGCAGAAATGCTGCTGCTGCTCCTCAGAGACAATGGAGAACACATTTCTTCCTAGGCAGCAGTGCTTCCTTTCTAATGACATCAATTCATGAGGCTATCTGCTCTAAAACTTCTCTGTGTACCTTCCAGCTTCAAAGAATAAAGGAAAATTCCCTGCTTCAAAATCTGTGTTCATGTATTTTCTTAGAGACATTCTGCATTCTCCATTTGCCAAAGATAACGTTGGGCAGAAGATACTTGCCAGACTGAAAGAGAGCAGGTTTGATTAGATATTAACAAGAAATTCCTTAGTGTGAGGGTAGTGAGGCTCTGGCACAGGGTGCCCAGAGAAGCTGTGGCTGTCCCTAGATCCCTGGAAGTGTCCAAGGCCAGGCTGGACGGGCCTTGGGGCTTGGATAGTGGAAGGTGTCCTTGCCAGGAAGTTGGAGATGATCTCCAAGGTCCTTTTCAATCCAAACCAGTCTGTGATTTTATGTCTGCTTAGATCTTTTCCATCCTACATCTTTTGAAGGCAACAAGTTCTCTCTCTCCTCTCTGAGCTGTTAAAATCTCAGTGCTTCTTGTTTGGAAACAAATCCTCTCAGCTGCAACACTTTGCTACCACAGATGCCTTTTGATGACAAGTAATTATTCTCATCTTTGTAAATTTTTTGCTTAGTAGGATCCAATTTTTCCACCTTCAACCTCACTCCTAGGTCAAGTCTGCAAAAGTTTTCTTCACAAATCTCTAAATCCATGTGGTTTCTTTGTGTTCAGAGGTCTCAAATGGCCAACAAATAATATTTTAATTTGTAGCTATGAGCTGATGTGTTTTGTGAGGGAAGTATCATCTACTGAGATTTTTTTCATGTTCTTCTGTTCAATTTCTTTATGAATCCTTCCACAGTTTCCTGCAGTGGCTGTTTCAGTTGATTCAGAGGAGACATATTCGAATGGAAAGTCACATGATAAAGAGTGAAGGAGCACAAGGCTGTCAGGTAATTCAAGTTCACTGGATAAAGAGCCTTCAATTTCTCTGTGCTTTTCACAAAGCAACACAAAATAAGATGATTTCCTCAGTGATATTTGGAAAGCCTTGAAAAAGATATTTCAGGGACAGAAGTGCCACATAAGCATTCATGGACAAGGGCAAGAATCTTCAGGCTTGTGAAGAAGTTTTTCTATGATTGGCTAACTGAAGATAGGATTTACAAGTGTTTGAAGTTAAATGGTTGAGCATTATAATAAGAAAATGAGATGTAGGCAGATGTTATTCTGTCCTGGGGAGAGAAATAGCACATTTTGTTTTAAAAGGACAGGTCAGGAAGGAAAGGATATGGGGGGAGGTTGGCCTTGGATAGGCTAATTTTGAAAATCTAGCTGGTCATTTGAGCAAGAAAACAGGCATTCAGCTGAGAAGCAGATTGGAAAGTGAGGGAGAGAAGGGGAGAGCAGAAGGAAGGATAGCAATGGTTAGCAGAGGGAAGGATGCTGTGCAAGAGGGACCAACAGCAGACAAACATGAAGCTGTTTGGTTGACAAGGCTGACCATGCAGGACAAGGATAAAAAAAAATACATGTTAAGATCCATGCCGAAGGCAATTTAATAAGGCTTGTTGATGTAGCACCTGTAAGAATAGAATCACAGTGGGCATTGGTAAAGGGAAAGGGGGGTCCAATCAAGCAGAGTGAAAAGGCTATAGGGAATTCTGGGGAGAAGCAGGGAGGGCAACCAGACAGATGCAGTTTGAAGTCAAAGGAGGTGCATGGGTGAGAAGAGAGCCAAAATGGACACAAAGAAGGAGGAAACAAATGAGTTAGGTAGGAGAAAGGAAGTGTATATATGATCCTTTAAGCTTGTGCTGGTCTTTCTCCAGTTCTCAGTGTCTGCTTTAACACCAGATTTCCTCACTTCCACCTTTCTTCCTCAGAATGCCTTTCTTTTCAATTGGGAAGCAAAAAAAATTATCAGGAGGTAGTAGCAAACCAAAAGGAACTCTACTATCTCAGCCAGATTAACAGGATGATGTGTCCAGTATCCAACTTTCTGTGTCCTAATGCCAGACTTGGCCCATCTGCAAGCCAGGTTCAGAATCCTGTACCCCTTGGATGGTCTGAACATATTGCAATCAGCTCTGGAAACACTTGGCCCAGTGCTACCCAAAGGGAAGGTCAATGGAGAAGGGATTCAAGCACAACTTCATGGACAGCACAGTCACTGCCTGGAAGAAAAATAGAGCTTCTGAACTGAGGCTTTCAAAGGAAACAGAGATCAATGCAGTGATTGTGTTTACTCATGGCACAGGTGAACTGAGATGCACCAACAGGAGGGGGTCACCCCTCTATTCATGTCTAGTGCTTCTGAAGACACAGTGACAGTTCAGCAGTTGAAGAAGTGGCTAGCACTATTTCTAAATCCAGCTAAATGATCAGAGCTGTGAAACCCCTCCGTAAGAGAAATCTGACCTATGTTTTACTGAAACAGCTGAGATGTCCTTTTTTTTGGAAGGATACTTGGGAAAGCAAAAGGGTTTTGGGCCCTCTGTTTAATTACCTCTGTCCTCAGATGCAGGTCACTTTCTCCCACCTGATTCCAGCAGCAACTGCAAACCAGGCACCTTCTGGGATCACAGGATTACTAGTGGACCTCTGACACAATGAAACCATTCCCCAGAGCACAGGGTGTCCCGTGAATTACCTGGGTCATCATTTACACAAAGCAGTGGTGTTTAGGCACTTGTTATCCCACACACCTTTGTATCTTGTCTCATCTTTTATTCTACTTCTAGATACTTTTGTACCTTGACAAAATTGAGCTGTGTAAAGCCATCTTTCTGTTGGATGATGCTTTGACATGCTCAGTGATTTTGACCAACAGCATGTAGATACTCTGAAAGAAAAGAGACTTACAGAAAAGAAAACATCCGTTCTGTAGGGAGAAATCCAGAAAGTTTATCCACTGTTTAGGTGACGGACAGGTACTCACATCCATACCACATTTTCTAAAGGCGGGGACACACCGGCAGAGACTAAATGAAAAGCAATTTTAAGACAGATTCACTAACACAGTCCCTAGTGAAAAATTATAAAGTAAACAGATACAAAACCAACACACTTAGCAGGTACCGCTGAAAGGGCATGACAGCTAATTTGCTTTCCAAAGAGTCTATATCTGGGTAGGTGAATCACAACCCTGATGTCATGATACTTCTACTGCCAGCTCCATAAATTTGGGAGGGGAAAAAAGGTGTTTTTGTAATAAAACCCCTGGATTACATCCATGATGGGGAGGGCTAATAGAAAATAGTCTGTGGTCCCTGAGCTCTGTCACATATAAAATTATTATAAGTTTTTTGGTCGGGCTTGACCAGATGAGACTTGGACTCACGTTGGGTCACTTCAACGCAAGTTTTTGACCAGCAGCAAGTAGATTCTTGCCCTGAACTCTGCCCTGGGAACAGCAGAGGGAGCAGGGTGGATCCGGCTGCTGCAATTCCCACATTTTCCCACCAGAGAGCAGGCGCCACAAAGGAAAAGCCGAGCGGTGACTATGCAAGTCACAGGAAGGAGAGGCGGGGCTGGACCGGGAACACCCGGGCTCGGCAGCTTTCCGGGTCCGGCTAGGGAAGGGACAACCCCTCCGAGAGAGGCAGGTCTCTTTATTATCTATTTATATCTATAGCTAACTGTCTGTCTATCTGTCTGTCTGTCTATCTATCTATCTATCTATCTATCATCTATCTATCTATCATCTCCATTTATATATCTACCTACCAGTCCATCTGTCCATTTAGTTATCTACCTACCCATCCATTCATTCATCTGTTATCCATCCGTCTATCCGTTAGCATCCTTGCCCACAGGATGTGGGTTCTGCTGTGCTGCACTGGGGAAAGGAGCACACATTCAAATCCAGGGAAACCATTTCAGATCGAGGGACTCAGAGTAAAACCAAGAGTCTGGGCAGAAGGGGGAGATATGAGGTCATTAGTGAAGCAATAGATTGTGAGGGGGGGATCCAGAATCCTGGACTGGGAGGGGTTTGGGAGGGGATATAGGTCATGGAGCAACCACGGGGATCGGTTTATCCCTTGGGGTCCCTAACGATGGCTTTCTGTCCTTGTCACTGAACAAAAATGAAATTGCAGCAGTATCGAGCAGTGTGCTGGTTTCTCCCAGCACTGGGGCTACAGGGCAAGTGAGGACAGCAGCCAGCTTAAACCCTGGGAATCTGGGATTGTTGTAGGAGACACCAGCAGCTAAATAATCTCCTAACTTGCTGCCCTGTCAAGCCAGAGTCTGTAATGCAGAAAGTACTTATACCATATAAAACATGCTTAAAGAATTGTGTCCACATTCATTACTACATGCTTGTCTTCTGTTTTAAGCTTTACAGAAGACAAGGAAAGGGGATAGAGGCACCTCTTTAGAGAGGCAATTTTCAGGACTACATATACACTATATTTCTCATCACACATATTAGTTTAAAATTCCCAGGTGTGTCCATGACTGATTTAGTGATTTAAAATACCTTTCAAGAAGCAAGCGCTATTGCAAATCTTCCATTTAAATCCCTAAGGTATAAGCAAAATAGCTCTTTTTCTTTTTTTCTTCTTCTAAAAATGATACATAAAGAAGGTATCACATCTGGATATCTGATGATAGGAACTTCAGCGCAGGACTGGAGTGATTCTTTGCCTTCCACTCAAAACATGCATTATGCTCATTAGCAGGTGGCAGTTAACCACAGAATAAGTGTCTGTTTGCTTCCTCATTGTTTTCTTTCATCTACCCCATTCTATTTCTTGATAAAAAGATAGAAATCAAGGTAGCTAAAGAAACAAATATTGAAAAAAAGCCCCCAAATCCAGTACAAAGTCATAGGCGTTTCTGGGAGATGTTAAGAATTACTATGTGGTGCCTGGGTGAATAAGTCCCTTAAATTGAACCTTTTAATCCCAAACCCAAGTGAGTATTCTTTTGAACATATGGGGGAAAAAAAGCTCTCTACCCAATACATAAAGATCTGCCATTCTGAGAGTAAAACTGGGGTACTGAATACAGTGACAGGAGCAGATACATGTTCACTACATTTTTGTTCAGTAGATGGAGTATGAGTTATTCACATTAAAATTCTAAACCAAGTGACTCCCACTTCCTGCTAAATCCACATGAAAAGGCATCAGGGAATCTATTTGGCAAAACCTTTAAGGTGAACAGAATAAACCTGGGTTCTTGTCTTGTACATAATCTTCACTTATTTATGCACATGCCTCACAAGCAAAACATGAGAAAAATCAAGAGAGCTGTTGACCTGCACAGATAATTGAGGTCCACCATCACTAGACACTGCAAAAATTTTCTTAGAGGCAGTTTTGCCTAAAGGTGAACTACAACAGCAGCAACAACAACAACAAAAGCAAATATGATAATACTGTTTTAATTTATGTAGTATTCAAACAATTTGTCTAATGTTGCCTCTGAGATGAGAACCTGAGATTTTTAACTTGTTCACTCCCTTCTTTTTCTCAATGACGGCTCAAATGCTCACCAGCTTTGGAACAGTGAGACACAGCTGGCTGAAAACACAGCTTCCACAAGGAAATATCCAAACTGTTCCAGGATGTTGCAAAGGAAAAAAACAGTGAGGCCTGGTACCAACAATAAGAGGTGGATTAGAGCTGTGTGATGAGACTGACACACTTATTAAATATCAAACCAACAAAAAAATATATACTCCTTTGTAGATTATGGGAGAAGAAATTCCAAGAGATAATCACACAATTTAGTAATACTGACAGCCTCTGTTCAACAGCTTCTGATTTACACTGTCTTTAAGAACAGATAAATATTTTAGGGAAGAGACACCATCTTCTGAAACATGCTACTGCTTTCTGCTCTTACACAGAAGCCATCCATCTGTTGTCAACTCAGTAATTTGAAATCTAGTTGTAACATTACCACAATGCTGTGTATGGCATATGGGAGCAGCTATATCCAATGTTGGACATAGATTTTTGTCAGAGATACATGACCCCATCACAGAGGTCAATAGCAGTAAGTACAATCTACTTAAGGAATTCCTGAATGGAAGATGCATCACGTAATGCAGCCTCCTGCATGTGTTGCAGGATATTTATAAAGCTTCTAAAGCTTTGCAGAGAGCTTTGTTTTGTACTAAGGTAATGATTAAGAGGTATAATAAAGTATTGTGCAGCAGCAAGAACGCATTAGCAGTGCCAGACAGATAACAAGCAATGGGTCCTCAAGACAAATAAGAAGGAAATGCAAGTTATTGTCAGAACTGTTTTTTCAAAGGTGAATCAATCAAACCCCTAAAGCTTCCCTTGGGAATAAACTGTTCTGAGCTGACAGCAAAGGGTAAAATCAGAAAACCTTTCCCTGTCCACTCAAGAATAGCATCAAACAAAAGCAATCTCCAGGCTGGTGTAAGTACCAATCCACTTGAATACCCAGATTAGAAAGACTTAATAAGAATGGGCAAATGTATTTCTTTCAAAAGCCAAAGCACTGTTCTAACAAAAGGTCTTCATGCATCATTTGAAGTTTCACATCAAATTACAGGGAGGGAGAGATGAGAAGAAATCCTTCCTATTGGACAGACATTTGCACTTGGTCTGAAATAAAAATGTGTGAGATTATACATAGTAAAATCAAGCTTGGAAAGTGATTCTTCTGTCAGTTAATGAAATGGTGAGAGATACTGAGGACATTTCAGAAGGCCAAAGATGTTGGATTCTTGGCCCATAGGAACAAATGCCTAAGTCTATTCTGAAGTTCTGTAAGTTAACATCACAAATTTCCCTATATGCACATATATACTCCAAGATATATGCTCCAATCAGAGCAGAATACATGCAAATATATATGCATAAGATTTTTTTAGTGTACTTGTTCAGAGAAACTGGAAATGGCTCTTGTTTTTTTAAACGAGATAGCAATTTCCTAAATTCTTAGGACTTGAAACAAAAAGCAGATAAACTTTCTTGTTGTTATTTCTGTTATCTGAATGAGTAGAAAAGTTAAGACAATGATAAATTATTTTTAAAAATGTTACAGAATATGCCAGTTTAAATGTGATATTTTGGTGGTTGAGCCCAAAATGATCATCATTCTTTGGAAAAATATGCATGAAAGGATAAGAAAGTCATAGACAAGTGAAGTCCATATTTCACAGGAAAAGCACCCCATATTGTGGGGTATTTCTGCTCCATGGAATGTTTCTTTGTAATTTTTAATTATTCAGGAGGTGGCTGCATCAATGCTGAGATCACCCTGACCTTGTCTCTACTGCTCTTGTCCTGCCAGTGCCTTAGAGATTTCCTGGCTCTTGTCATGGATCCCCCTAATCCCTACTCAGAGATCCACCAGCAAATTTACCCTTTCTACAGGTGCTGGGATATCCTCTGTTCCAAGAATTGCATCATCACAATCAGGTTTCTAAAGGAGATTCTGCATAGAAAGCATGCCAGGAGGCTCAGCTGTTATGGTCCAACAGAGGATCTTCCAGTCCTCTGTGGATGTTCCAGTTACTGTTGTGAATGGCACAGATTGTCAACCAGTAGGTAAATAATAATAATTAAACAGATCCGATTAATGTATTTAGTTATTATATGGATGCCTCATCCATGGAAGTGTTTAGGGCCAGGTTGGATGGGACTCTGGTCAGCCTGGTCTGGTGGAAGGTGTCCCTGGTGGGGTTGGAACAAGATGATCTTTAGGGTCCCTTCAAACCCAGGTCATTCTGTGATTTCCAAAACACAGTGACTGGATGTGGACACAAAGGCAAACATCACAAGCAAGGTGTAGGAAGTGCTTCCAGCCATCAGGAAGCAGAAGCAAACAAGACAATCCCCCAGTTCCTGCTGTATCCTATCTTATTTACTGCTTTGTTTTAGATATTCCTCTCATTGTGTGGCAACAGCTTAAACTCATCACAAGCCTAATGAGGAGAGTGAAGCTTAATGGAAAGCAGATTATGTCAAAGAGATTTGGTATCTTTCTCTGACAAGATTACAAATAGGAATGATAATGGAGACTATATTGCTGATATAATATAATCAGACTATTTTAGACTTCTGGCTTTGTGCCTCTAACATTCAGATACAAAAACTAAAAACAAAAGCACCATGAAAAATCAGAATGGCACATACTAAATCAAATTGAATTTGTCAAGTTGATAATCTCACAGCAATTAACGTGGATGCATCAAATAATTGCAATGAGACTTGTAATATGCTATAAATACTGTTCTATTATATACATATAATCTTATTTTACTATGATACAGAGACATAATGATAGTGTAAACACACATTTGTTCCTGGAAAGTTTTCATATTATATAAACATTGAGATGTGATAAACAAGAATGCCCGTGAGCAGATCACAGAGCTTTGAAATGCTTGGCATGGCACACCAAGGCATTTTTAATACAATAAATCCCAATATTTTTCCTTCAGGAATGAAGAATCATATGCAGAGACCTGGCTGTGGACAGAGCTCTAGAGAGCAGTGACTCTGGACAGACTGGAGATTTCTGCAAGCAACCCCTTGAACACTGCTGGGAAGGATGACATGATAACAGAAGAGAAAATCAGCATTTCTTTGTAACTATTTTGACTCAGCCTCTACGTGTGCCCTTCAAAATTGTCACTGATTCACAAGGAAACAGGGACAGTGATAACTGGTCTGGAGAGCAGGACACAGAGACCTAAAGAACTAGAGTCCCCAACTTACCATTGGGAACTTACACATGGTTTGGTGAGAGTCTGCTGAACAGAAATCTATTTGATGGCACTTTAACTCAGCAAGGACATCTGACACCCCCCTGTTATTTTCCAGCAGTTTAAAGAAATGAAAACAGGGAGTTAAACACACCATTTATGACACCAAAAGGACATGGCCAAGGCATGTGCTGTGTTACATCTCATCTGATACCTCTGAATCAATAGGTGGGGTCTTTCTGAAGGTGGTTCACAATTCTGTCATGAGTCAGTGGTCTTGCTGTAGAAGTGCATGTGAATATGCACAGAGAAGATTAGATGATAAAAGAACCCCTCCTGTATCTGTGAAATGTATCCAATGTGCTCCAAGTCAAATATGGCTTCTGTAATTAGCCTCTCCACATTTGATTCCCAAATTCCACATAATTGTTAACTTTCAAAAATATTCTAATCTATTAATTAATGCTCAGATTCCCCAGAAAATACACACTTTTAAGCAACAGAATGAATCAAATTCAGCTTTTGCTTGGCTTTGTGCCCCTAGTATGGATAGACAACTGGAGATTTTCTCACAAGTTATTGGAACAGCAAAGATTAAAAAAAGTTCCGGTTTTCATACGTTTGGAAACACAGAGAAGTCCCTTTCCTTCTGCTCAAGACATATGTGAGCATCAGATGCTGCTTCCTGTGAGTCCATTTCCCACAGGATTCCTTCAAATGACAGACTGATCTCTGTCAACCCCTCAGGGATTGCACACACATGTATTGAGGAGAATAAGCTGGTGTGGTTTTCTTTTTATTCTGTTATTTTGGAAGTGCTACTTTTCAATTCCAGTTGTCTTCTGAAAAGTAGATATAAATATAGCTGATTGTCTGGCTACTTGTTCTGCTGTTTATTTTCTCCTTTGAGATCTGCAGAGCCAGCTCTGCTCTGTCTTTTCAGTATCACAAATATGAACTGAAGTGTTAACAAAGATGCATCTGCAGGGCCAGATGTTGGCCTTAGCAATGGTGGTACTCAGCTTCTTTCCCCTCTGCCATTGTATATGCTGAAATGATGATATTTAAGAAGATTAAAAAAAAAAAAAAATCAATGGGATCTGTTATGTATTATCTTCCTCTGGCACCTGTCTGTCCACCAGACAGTGCAAACAGTCTGACTTTAACCAGAAATGGTGTTTCCTGGCAAGAGAAAACATACCGTTCTTGCTTAAATTAGGAATCTACTTGATCTGTGTTCAGACAATAAGCATGGGATTCTTAAATCCTGCATTTACACCCTGGAAGAATCCATCTTCCAAATCTATACTGCAAAAGTTCCTCTATGTCTGAAAAGGCAGGAGTACAACACAGTGACTGCTTCACTGTTCCAGTATGGCCTGATAGAATCTAATAATGTAAATTATTAAATTTGCAGATGAAATGTTTCAGAAGGTGCCAAAGAGCAGACAATGAAGGTAGCAGACCTTTGGATATGAACCTGGGAAAGAAAATGTCTCAGGCAGAAACCCTGTGTGAGAAATCCCCAGAGAGGTTCACGAGAAGGCTGTGAGGCAAAAGCAGCATCCCTCGGGAAATACTTCCTTACATAAAGCTTTTGAAGTCACATTTATCGAGCTAAAAGCCACTCTGAGATGTGATAACTTAGAATGGGGGAAACATAACACTAAAGATAGACACACTTCAAATGTGGTTAGTTGCTACTTGGAATTTCAGCTATTTGTCCAAATGGCCATATTTTGTGTTTGTGTCTACCTAGGTCTACATGGCATTACCTCCAGAATGGGGATTTTTGGGTAAATTCTACCATGACATAGCTACTTCTGCTAATAATTGCTGTTTTTTCCAGTCAAAAGGAAACGCAACTTACTAAAACATTTTTCAGTATAATATAAAATTCAGGTAACTGTTGTTTCTAGTTTAGGCAACACAATTATTTATTGTGCCAGCTCTGTAAATATTGATTTTAGGAAACATTTCTTATTATTCTGAAATAATATATTAACATTACATAATAGAGGGATATAATTATATGATCTGCTTATCTCTGAAATGTCCTAAAGAGCAGCATCTCATCTGGGCTGTCACCATGGTTTTAGCTGGTGTAATCTGAGGCAAAAGGCTATGTACTCTGCAAGTCACTTGTGTATTTTGGCAATTTTTTTACATCACTGCTTGCTGCTTCGTTTGTGTATTTCTTTAAGCCATGTAATCTAAATGAAAAATACAATAAGTTCAAATACACCCCTGCATGTCTGTACTCTGTTTGGTACAATGATCTTCCAGAAAGCTTCCTATTTTCCAAACAGCAGTTATGAAGCTTTTGTTATACTTTTAATTAACTCCAGTTCCCAGGTCCATGTGTAATTCCAAGTGATTTGTATTCTCTCTGTTTCTGCAATATCCGGCTGGCCACATCACACAGGAGAGCTCAAATGCAACATGTTCAGAAACTTCGCCAGACCAAAGAAATATTATCAACTGATGAAAGCCTTGAAGGAAATTAAATGTGAGGCAAGAGAGTTTAAAATGTACAGCTTAGGGAGAAAGAGATGAGAAAGTCAGATAAAAGTCTACCAAACCCAAAAGTGTGCCAAGACTGAAGTAAGAAACAGCAAAGGCACAGGGATCCAGAACTAAGCATGTGCATGAAGTGACTTAGAGGAAAATGTAAACTGAATGCTAAGGAACTGTTGGGGTTTATTTACATATAGATCCCTGCAAGTCCAAACATAATCTCCATATAAAAGCACATTCTAAAATTGATTATAGCAGTTTTTTGTAGATATTCTGGAGTGAAATAGAGACCATGAAAGAAAACAATCAGTCTTCTTGACCTACTTGATCATTTGCCTTCTAATACTTTTTCTCCAAGTACCTGTTATATTAGAAAATTTTAAATTTACAGGGAAGTGCCTAAAATTCAAGAGGAATTGCTGTATTTACCAAAACAAATAAGCACACCTAATATTAAAATTCTAGATTTAAATTTATCCAGCTGCACAAAGAGAAGGAAAGGCATGAAAATTATGGAATTTTATCTCTGCCTTAGAGTTGTACTTTGTATTATATGTGTCCCTTGAGAAATGATCATCGTAATGCGAAGGAAGTTTATGTGACCACATTGTTTTTATCACCAGCAAGCCTATAATAGTTTTGAACAAATTTGGTTTTGATCAGGCTGCAAATGGTTTTGACAAAGAGCACATGGCCTGTGACAGTTCGGAAATAATCACGATATCAGCATAACTGGCAACAGCATTTCAGCCACGTGAGAAACGAGAACACCCGTGGGACTTACTAAAAAAATTAAATCATTAAAGAAAGCCACTTTTCCCAGGAACAGCTGTTATTATTTTAGAAAACAAAACTTGCTGAAGGGAACTGGAATCTTGCCAGATCTGGTACTTAAAAAGAAAGGAAAAAAGAAGATAATAAAAGAAAAAAATTAGAGCATTTGAAGATTAAGCAACTGTGCAAAACGAGAAAACCTCCTTTGCAGCATCCTGAGGCAAGTACCAAAAAATGGGCCAATATTAGCATATGTATTCAGCACACTTTTGGAAGCAAGAACGTGTTTAGACAGATTCATGTGTAATACCTGTCTTTTGTACCAAGGAAAATACAACACTAAACAAATGCAGAAAGGGTATCAGAGGACACCATTAAGCCAAGATGGAGCAGGCCAGCTGGACTGTTATGATTTAATTAAGGAGAGTTTGACTCTGTGGGATTCACACATGGGAGACTATTCCTATCAAATCTGACAGAATTTTTCACAGTGGTAACATATCACAGAGGGAAGCTGTGGACATAAAACCAATTTGACACTGTACTGCACACTGTTAAATTAGAAAGTTAATGATTAGGGTACATACAGCATGAAAAGCTTGCAAAAGGAAAGAGCTGACTTTGAAATCTAATACATGAACTAAAAAGATACAGTGTAGACTACATTTTAATTCATTCAGCTTCATCAAATTACATGTATCAGCCTACTCCTAATATCTTTTGGTCAACTAACCATGGAGGCATAATAGAGCACTTCCAGCAAAACAGGAATTCCCATCTTCTACCAAAAAATGCATAAATTGTACATTATCTAAATGTGACTAACTCTGTTTTTATTCCAGTCTTCCTAGGAGCTCCCTGTCAAGCACCATTATCAAGAAGAAGTTTTCCTAAAATTCACAGAGCCAAAGAATTACTGAGATCAGGCTGGACCCTGTGGAGATTGTCACCACATCACACCCACTCCCCTCACCCCCAAATCCTGGGTAAGTTAAGGCAGGTTGCTCAGGCTCTCAGCCAATTGAGTTGTGGATACATCCAGGAATGGAGACTCTGCAATATCTCTGGGTGACAAGTGGTTAACTACCATTAGAACATCAAAGCTTTTTCCTTATGTTTAGACCCAAATTTTATGTATTTCCATTCCTGCCTACTGTCCTGTTGGACTGTCTGTTTGCTTCACTCCTACTTACTACCCTCCCAGCTATTTGATTGATTTTTAGTTCCCCCTGATTCCTCTCTTCTCTAGGATAAGCTCTACCACCACTCTGAGCATCTCCTTTTAATGCTAACTGGTCTCCAGTAGAACTTCCTACCTCTAGTCACTATCCTTTGAGTCTAGCAGCTTACCTGCAGTATCCACATATCTAGGCCATAATCCATCCATTTGTCTGTAGGAATGTTACAGGAATAAGCACTGAAAGCTTGAGTAGAGCCAGGGTAAACAAAATCCACTGCTCTTCCCTTGTCCAGTGATCCAGTCATCTCATTGTAGAAAGACATGAAGTTGATCAAACATGAGTTCCATGTTTACTACTCCAATCACTTTCTTGTCCTTCAAATGCTTCAAAATGCTTTAGAGGGTTATTTGCTCCCCATCCTCACAGGGAATAAGGTGATTCTAAGGAACTCAGGCTCTGTAGATCCTACTTCTTACCACCTCACTCTCTGTCACCATCTCCCTCATGTCATTCAGCAGTGGGACCTCAGTTTACTCTTCCTCTTCCTGCCAATATACTTTGCCTTTCCCACCCTTCATTACATTCAACTCCAGTTGAGCTTTGGCTTTCTTATCCTGTACTTGTTTGCATATTGAACATCTTTTCTATATCCCTGTGGGTCACTTGTCCCTTCTTTCACCTTCTACTCTTTATGTTAGAGTCAAGCCAGGAGCTCTTTGATCATCCATGCAGGCTTTCTGCCACTCTCATCTGATTTTTTGTACATCTTTTAGCTTGAAGAAGGTAAAACTTTGAAATCACCTGAATTCCTCTCCAGAGCCATCTTGCATGTGGTTCTTATTTCAGCAGTTCCTGAACAGGCCAAAGCCTATTCTGCTGAAACCTGGGAACCTACTCTGGGGTTAGAGGCTGCTATCTGCCCAGTTCCCTTCTCCCAGAATCCTTACCTCCATTGCATGGTCCCTAAATCCAAGGCTGACCCAACCTTCACACTCCAGACCAGTTTTTCTTGTCTATAAGCATCAGGTCCAGCAAAGAATTTCCTCTCCTTGGTTCCTCAATCCCCCATATCAGGGAGTTGCTATTAACGCACTCAAGAAACTTCAGGGTTTGGTTGTTGCTCTTTCAGCAAATAATCACAGAATGGTTTGGAAGAGACCATGGGACACCTTCCACTAGACCAGGCTGCTCAGAGATCCATTCAGTCTGGTCTGGAACACTTCCAGGGATGAGGAATCCACAGCCTCTCTGGGCAGCCTGAGTGTCTCACTGTCCTTATAGTAAAGACATTTCTCCTAATAGCAAATCTGAAGCCAGCCCTCCTTCACCCAACAAAAATCCTTTCTTTAGTCTTATAGTGCTGCTGTATGGCCCAGAAAGGAAATTAGCAAGCAGCTAATTTATTTTTTTCTAATGGTTACTATGCCAGGGCTTAACAGGTGGGAGCACACCCTATTTCAGCTGAATTCAAGGTCCTAATTATAAGCTAAAAAACTGCTAATTTTCTAATACAACCCCCTGGTGGATTATATTAGCTGAGGCTGTTGTACTATCCAGAAAGTAGTTTCAGAGCAACTCCAGGTCATTGGTTGTTGAAAAAATTTAATTAATTCTCCTCAGCTCCCTACCCGTCTAAGAATGAAAAGTTTGGTGATTTTGGCCCTGAAATTGCACTTGGTTAACACTGAAGTTGTTTGTGCAAGTCCACAATGTTTCTAGACAAAAGTTTAAGTCAGTCTAGATAATATCAAAAAAATAACAAAGCATGGTAAAGTTAAAGAATGACTCATTTATTTTACCAACAGTAATGTTTACAGCAATGTAATCTATTACAAAGATCACTCTAAAATAGCCTAATATTTGGGAGGAAATTAAATGCAGGCTTTGACAGTTATCTGTTCTGAAGATCAGAGCTGGGGCCACACATATTGATTCTCTGTAATAACATTCCAAGTTCAGCTTGCAGACTCTCAGAACTCTCAGTTTGGCAGCAAGAAAGCAACACATTCATCTCTGTCAGGCTGATACTGTGGTTATTTCACAGAAAAAAGAAAAGAAGATAGTAAGCTTCTTACCAATAAAATGTAATAACATATCTAAGTTAAGTAATGTCTGGAAAGTTGAGTGCTGTGTTTTCCATATACATTGTAATACATTTCATAACCCACACTCTGGTGTGGCATTTAGTTACATCCTTTGCAGGATAGATGAGTGAAAGCTGTATCACATCCCTTCATGGTAGAATCCCCTGAGATGTAGGGAACCCACCAGGATCACTGAAGTTCAGCTCCTGGCTCTGCACAGACACCCCAACAATCCCACCCTGTGCATCCCTGGCAGTGCTGTCCAAATGCTCCTGGAGCTCTGGCAGCCTCAGGGCTCTGCCCATTCCCTGGGAGCCTGTTCAGTGCCCAACAGCTCTGTGGGGGAAGAACCTTTTCCTGATATCCAATCTAAGCTTCCCCTGACACAGCTCCAGCCATTCCCTTGGCTCCTGTCCCTGGTCACAGAGAGCAGAGATGGGAGCTGCCCCTCGTGAGAAAATTGCAGACCCTGGTGAGGTCTGACCTCAGTCTCCTCCAGCTCAACAAGCCAAGTGCCCTGAGCTGCAGCTCCTGTGCCTTCCCCTTCAGGCCCTTCACCATCTTTGTACCCCACCTAATAGTTTTATATGTCTCTAATAACTTTAGATCTGTTGTGCCCCCCAAAACTGCCCCCAGGGCTCGAGGTATAACCTGCACAAAGCATGAGTGTGACTCCTGAAACCCTATGTCAGTATTACTCCTCAGGGAGGATGATGCACAAATTCTCTTTCTGGAGTGATTTGCAAATGGAGGGAGAAAGCCAGAGGAGGAATGCTTCAGTGTCACCGTGTTGTGGAGCACTTCTACACCACAAATGCCTGCAGCTGGTGATTACCTCTGGAGTATTTATGCATATGGCAGTGCAGCTATTGCCCAACTGAGCTGAAGAGTACTGTGCAGTACTGAGTGAAGGTCAAAAAGCAAATCCCACAACTGATTGGTTGTGAAGATACCAAAATGTACATGTTTTCCTTTATGGCTACCACAGACCATATCAACCAACCCATCTGGAGGGAATCAGTCAATCACTGTTCTAATGGCTCACAAAACAGGAGTCCTGTGCTTGAAAGGACCTGGGGATTGGGAAGGGGATGTATTGGACATAGGCTGTGACAATAAGGCAACTAGATTTTTAAATTATTATTATTTTTCTGCAAGCCTAATCCCAAAGGAAAGCTTCATCATGTATGTGGATATTTTAGTACCCCTCAGTTCTGCTGGTATATCAGCATCTATGAGCACTGTGAAAACTATTGAAGTCTGCTCCTCACAGCATCTCACTGCAGGATCTGTTGTTCTCACAGCTACCTGCAGCATGGACTCTGGAATAGTTTTGTCAAGCTGGGCCAAGTCTCCCCTAGAGACTCACCTCAGGCTTGTTGTTAGGAATGCCAAGAGCCAGCACTGCCTCATCCCAAAGCTGTACCACTCATTCTCTGCACAGAAGTACACAGCTCTTCAGAATCTCACTGCTTCTGGGTCCTTCCCATTACTGCTTTTCATGGCATCTGCACTGTGATATACAGCATGGAGTCAAAAGGCTGTGAAAAACCTGCACTTTGCACTCTGGAAACACAATCCCTCCCTGATTAGCCCCTATTTTTCATCAAATCTCATTTGTCTGATACCTCCCATACTAGTCTCTACCACAGCCAGTGCCCAGAATAATACCAGGGAAAACTTCCCAGTTGTCCAGTGTGTCTCAGTTGGCCACTTATAACATTTATATAACTACTTCTTTATTTCCCTCTGCTTAAAGAACCTCGTGTGCTCTTGTCTGTGCCTCTGAAGAACATCTACCTTTCTTACATCTAGTTAGTTATGCACAGAGACCGAGTTTGTGCTGACTGGTGCCCCAGAAAGCAGACAAGGACAACCTAAAGGTAGGCTTCAGTGAGTTGAAATGAAAATTCAACCCTTTCCAGTTCTTAAACATAACTGAACTACAGCAAAGCATCAAAAGGGAGGAAGACACAGACTTCTTTAAGTAAGAACAAAATGCCCTTGAGCAACAAAACAATGCAGAGTGAAGGAAGCATGAGCAGAACAGAATGATTCACACATGAGAGACACTGGGAACTGTGCAGCAAAAGGTGCTTATTGTGCACAGGAGCATCCAGTGACATGGGCACCAGTGGGCTTGGCTTACCCCACTGTGCTGTCACCCTGGATTACACAGAATTTAAGTGACAGGAAATGTATAGGGAGATCCCAGACTGCTCTGACACAGAAAGATGGCACAAAGGAGGGGCTTGCAACATGAGCAGTGGTTATCCAGTAAGTTTTTGGTTCTTTACACAGACATACAACTTTAAACACCTCTGCTGGCCACGATGTTGATTGGGCTCTTGACAAAGTGGAAAATCAAAGACAGCTTCTTCAAGGGTTAAACTCCTTAAAATCGCTATGGTTTAGCAAGACAGCTTTGAAAAAGCCTATGTGAGTTAAGCTTGCACTGTGCATAATCCATCTCAATTCCCATGTTTGCTATAGTGAGCAACATCTATTTTTGGAGAAGATAAACAAGTATCTATTTTCTCTTACTGCCCTCTCCCTTCCTCTGGTTGTTTACCTGTCATCCACATTTTCAATCTCCCCTAAGAACTCCCTCCTGCCATATCATTGAGGTTACTGCCCTGTTTTCTCTGTTCCCCTTCCATTCAAAAGGAATGTTTCCATAAACAAGAGTGAGGTCTGTGTCCCAAACATGCTTCTGCTTTAGCTCATGATGTTTAGCAATTCTGCAAGAAGTTGTCTTTTGGTGACATGATCTGTCTGCTTTCCAAATTAATTTTGTTCTTCAAGTCTGGTCTATTCCTGACTAAAGAAAACGGCATCTATTTTTACATTTACTGCTGAACCTGCAGTATGTCTGTTGACTGTCTGGTAACATTACTCCTCTCCTCTTCTTCCAGGAAACCTTTGTGAATCCTTGTGCCTGGCTTCATCTTCTTTTTCTTCAGTGCACTTTTTTTCCTTCTCTTTTGTTTACCATGTAGGTCAACAGTTCTTTTAATAACCTTTTCCTCCAACTCTGACTTCTTCCTTCTCCTATCTTCAACATGACACTTAGATTTTATGTACTTGAATTTGCAGAGAGATTTCAAGAAGCAACTTGGTTATACCCTAAAAATGGTGCAGATTAAATCACCACAGTGCTGATAAACAATTGGCTCAGGAAAAAAAGTCATTCAGTGTTTAAACGATGGTTTACTGTCAATCTGGGATGACATTTCACACATACTCCTACAGGGATCTGTCATGCATCCAACCCTACAAAAATTATTTAACAAGAACCTTATATGCTACTGCCATGCTCACTAAATCTTAGCTGATGACAAACTAGGACATGGGACTAGGGCAGCTTTCTGGAATTCAAAAGAACCTTGTCAATTTGGGACGGAGAGTTTGAAATAAGACAAAATTCCATAATGACACATTCAAAAAGGTACAGTCAGGAAGGGCAGAGCAAATAGAGCAAAATGAGGAATTAAATGAGTGAGCAGCATTGCAGAAAATATCTGGGGTTATAGCGGTTCACAGGCCATAAGATGACACTTTCAGAAAACCAGAAAATCTCATTCTGGAGTATATTATCAGAAGTGTGTGTAAGACAAGGGAGGTAATTATTCTGCTCTACTTGTTACTAGTGAGAGCTTGGTTCCTGCTGTGAGTCCTGCATTTAAAGAAGCAAGAACATAAAGAATATCCAACAGAGAGCAAGAAAGGTAAATTTTATTTCAAAATCACAGTCCTGAAGATTTATTTAGATGATAAATGAGGAGGTTGAGGAAAGGTGACAAGAGTCTTCCAGTTCATCAGAGGTTATTACAACAAAAACAGTGATCAATTGTTCTCTGTGTCCTCTGGAGGAGGGCAAGAAGTAATCTGCTTAATTTGCAGCAAAGAGGATTTACATCACACACAGAAACACTTGCCACTATAAGGATAGTTAAGATCTGGAAGAGGCTAACTGCAGAGTTAGTAGCATCCCTTAAGAACAATTTTGACTGGTGTGTCAGGGATAGGACCTGCACGGATTTAAAGTTTCAAGTGAGGTAGAAAACCATTTGGTCATCTCTTGCATCTTCACTGTCATCTACACATGCACTGTATGTTATGCTCCTGGACCAGGCTGTGCTCTGACCTCACCCTGATCTGCATTTTCCTTGCACAGTTAGCAGGAATTCCTGTGAGAGGCTTGCTTAATAAATTATATCAAGCTGTATTCCAACCATCTTTATTATGATTTGCTATTTACACACATGCTGACAAGGTTCATTAGCAGGACTATTTGATGACAGCATTTCATTATGAACCAGAATAGAATGTGAAAGTAAATTATTACAGGGCAGATCCTGCCAGGGCAGCCTATGACTGCCAGCAGGTTGCTACAGGATTTTTGACACTGGACTTCATTGGTGTCCAAAATTCTTGTGTTAAGTAATACCCACAGAGTACATCTTACCTGTATCTTGAAGTGAAATGTTTTTGCATTTGAAAATTCCAATATCTTGCTTTTTGTCTATAAAACTTAGTTGTTTGTGTCTTTTCCTTGGAAATTCTCTTTCTCCCTATGTGGCTCTGAGTGAATTCCTCATTCCTGAGCTGCTTTGACACACAACAACCTTTTCAAATGGCAGAAACCCATTAGCCTGATATTTTTGTTTGGTGACCTGCATGTTGAATTCACCTCCTTCCTAGATATGACAAGACACAATGTTAATCTCTCAACATATAATGTGGTTAGTAGGTTTTATTACATTGTGCTTAGGAGCTTTGCAGAGGAATGAGCTAGTTTTAAGGACAGAAAGTTTGCTGGAATTTTACATTTAACAAACTTATAAAAGTGTCCAGTGGTCCAAGGCAGGTGCTTTGAGTAAATTGCATTTAAATAAACAGAGAAATAATTTATTTATACTGGGCTGTCATCATGACTTTGCAGCCTTAAATTTTAATCATTTTTCACTTGTCTATTTCTGGAACTTGTGTCATGACAGTAAGAACCAGAGTTGTTAGAATTTCAGAATGTATTATGTGTTTTCTTTCCAAAGGATTCATAACTGCTTCAACAACTCTTTTCAAAGCCCCAGTTCTCACTTTTGTGCATTATTTTAACAGGCAACCAGTGATGCACACTGGAAGGTGAGAGATCTGTACTTCCAACTAACACATGATCTACCAACCACAAGACAAAAGATGGGAGATAATAGGCAAGAAATAACGTCCACCAAATATTATTACACCACGATAGAGATGCAAGAAAACATTGTTAATGAAGACTTAAGACAGCTACTTATCATAAAATGGATATATCAGGGAAAAAAAAATACCCAAATCCCAAGAATTACAAAGTGAAGCAGCCTGGACCAAAGGTGCAGGAGACATTCCAGAGGAACAGGCTGGCCCAAACATAAGTCAGCTAAATTAATGTAAGTAGCAGCAAGTAATGGCTGAGGAGCTCAGAATTTTATCTATCTCCAATTTTTAAGCTTGTGAGAAGAAGGTCTCATAGACCTCAGATATGAGTAGGAGCAAAATAAATAAAATTGCTTTTTCCCTACTACTGTAATAAAATAACAGCAAAACTCAATCAACCAAAAAAAACCCACCAAAAAACCCCCAAACACCACCAAACCAAGAAAACCCCTTAAATGGTTTAGTGCTTTCCTCTGGGCCTAGGTAGAAAAGAATCTTTTTAAGTGCTGGAATACCCAGTTGAACATCTGCCAGTCTCTTTATTACATCAAGAAACCACCACTTTGATCCAATCCAAAAGTTTTCCACTTTCACCTAGTATTTAAAATTATTAATTCAGAGAAAAACAGCAGCATCTCAGGAATAAGAATGGGACAGGTCAGGATGTGTCCCCTTTACCATTGTTTAGATTTGAAGCCAAAGAAGGCACCTTGAATCCTGTTCCACATTTGCCCAGCAGGTTAGGGAGGTGGTGATGGGGCTGGATACATGCAAAAGGGATATAACTTTTTTTTTTTCCATTGAGTCAGCAGCATGCAGCCAGTGTAAACCAGTTGTGTTTGTTCCATGCCTTTAATCTGTCTGCCGTCTGTGGAAGAACACATCCCTAGAGTCTTCACTAGACCTTGAATTCGAGCAGCTGTCACTTTAAATTTATTTCTTCCTCTGTCTGGGAGCTATTTTGGTGCAAGGCAAGCACACGTGCTCTGAGCAAGGCTCCCAAGAGCAGCCACCATGACAGGTACACTCCCACATATCTGTGTTGTCTTCTTTCAATAGGCTTGAAGCTGCTGGCAAATATTTTCCCTTTTAGTGAATTTTTTGTCTTTTGTGTGTTTTTTGGCCAGTTGTAGTGGTCCTTTTCCCCACTGCTTCCCAAATCATCTGCTACAGCATAAAGCCGTGGGTGCAGCAGCCTAGTAGAGTTTAAGATGATTTTGGGCTCACAGCAGCCAAGAGATCCTGGGGAAGGAGTAGCACAGGGACTTGTTCTGGGGATCAGACCTTTTACAGGTCTTCTCCACTGCAATCCTTCATGTCTGCCTCTCTTGAGGTCCAGCCTGTTCAGTCAGCAATTGCTTTTCAATCATGAGAAGAGGAAATCTCAGATGCAGCACTGCCTCATTTCTGGATTTTTCATTGCTTGCTGAATCCCTACAACCAGTTTCCCACCTCTGCCTCCTTCTATGCCTATTTGTCCTTTATTGTGACATAGTGATCTCTAGAAGATCCTGAATTTCATTTCATTAGTTATCCTCTCCCTTTACCCAGCATAAATTGCATTGTCAACATACCTTGCTCCCCAGCATAATTCTAGTTTTAGAATTAGGAAGCCAAATAAACAAGGGAAGCTTTAAACTGTAAAAATCAACCCCGTTTGACTTGTCTGATATTAACAAGAACCTGTTAATCTTTTCATCAACAAAAAACCTGCATTCCTCTCACGCTCAATAAATACTCTGATGTGATCCAAACTAGGGAGCAGAGCAGGGTGTGGCAAGGCTTAAGGAGAAGGAGATTTGGAACAATTCAGCCAGGGGAAAAAAAAAGAGTAACTCATTTAACTTACTCATTCAGGACTTATTAATAACTAATCAATATCTACTTAACCCCAAAAACTGAACTGCTTGAAAAAGATTAATAATAACAAAAAGTAATTTTGCTGGGCTTTCTCATTCTGTCTAAATCAATATTTTAGTAGCTTTCCCCTGTGAAGAGACAGAAGAGGAACCTCTGGCTAGACAAGCTTCCAGGAGCAGACATCCCTAATAGCCAAAGGGTGAGATTCCCCTGTCAAAAGGGAGATGTTCGTGGTGCAGACTGTCACCTTGGAGCTCATTGTCTGTTCTCTCTTGACAAAGAGACAGAAATAGGCCTTTCAAGGGTCACCTCATCTCACTTGGAGATAGGACAAATGGCTAGAATTTCAGAAGTGTTTATTTCCCTCCACTGGATGTGAAAAGAGACTTAAAGATTAGATCAGATGCAGATATCTATGATGCAGACTTCTCAGACTAGGTGAGATGAGTCCCCCTAGACTTTGCAAATCTTGCCCACACACTTCCCATTTGTGCAATGTAACATGAAATATATAAACAGCAGATATAATTTTAATATTAGATATTTTATTCCTTCACTGCTGAAAATAAAATTCCTTGGTATATCCTTTACCATGCTGCAACTGACTACTACTGTGCTAATTAGGGAGAAGGAGACTGCTGTCATAGCAGCATTGAGAAACCAGACAAAAAAGCAGCTTTAAACTCTAAAAATCAACCCCGCTTGACTTGTTGGATATTAACAATACATATAATTAACGGTTGTTAGTATTTACTATTAATAACCATCACCACAGAGTCACGTGAGTTATTTTAACAATCTTACTCTAATTTATCTGTAAGTGGTCAATGCCATGAAAGGGTGCCATCCAGGCAGGGCCAAGAGCTCCAATCCTTCAGGGTCTGAGTCCATGAGGTGAAGGCGAACAGTTTTGAGAAATAATTTTCCCTTTCTTTACAACCTGCAAAGTCAATGTTTTCTCCTTTTGTAAGTGTTTCATTTTCTAGACAGTTCTAAGCCCTTCCCTTCTGCACTGCAGCATGCTGGAGGTGTTACTTCCTTAGGCTACTAAATGTGTCTTGGTCTGTGACTTGTTTCTTGATTTGTGCTAGAATTTATGTGGGTTTTTTTTTCTTTTTTAATCTCTTGATAAGCTGCAGCACTTGCTGCCCCCATCACCACCTCACAGCTAAAGCAGTCCTTTCCCAGTTTTTCAGGGTGTGTTTAATCACCAGAGTCTGATCAGCAATGATCAGTTTATTCCTGGGGACACTGCTTTAAAATGTGCTCATATTTTCAAGGCTTTCACTGTTAACCTATGATTAAATTGTGTATCTAGCTAAAGACCCCAGTTCAAGCTCACATAGGTTTTTGTAGGAAGCTGTTGATACAGCTAACAGGCAGGGATTGGAGTCTGGCACAGTTCATGTAAAGCCTGTGGCCTGTTCCTAGCAATGTCATTGTTAATTTTACTGGGACACCAGTAAAAATGCTTATACACTGTTTGATGGTTGTGCAATATGAATGTCCTCATGTCTGAATTCAAAACAAACTGGTATTAGTTATATCCTGCCTATGGAGTTCCTACTTCCAGGGGTGCAATAGGCTTCCAATTTGGCTACAGAATTTTTTGAAAGCCTTATCTTCTCTAGAAAGAGCTATCTGTCTCAAGTGCCTTGTCCAAAAATATAAGTACTCATTATACTGATGAAGAAACCGTAGCCTAACTTACAATTAAAAGTAACTTAATTCTTCAGGCTGCTCTGTTTGAATGAGTGGTTTACTCTACTTTTTTTTTAGTGAGACTTCTACGTTTGCTTTAAAAATAACCTTAAAAATCAGTGGTGGTTAAACAAGACTGTTACAGAAAAGAATAAAGAGCCTCAGCTGGAAAGTCTGCTAAGAGTCTTCAACAGCATAATTTCATACTTATGATTTGGAGTAAAACTATTTTTGACAGTTTGCAACACTGTGGACTAAGAAAACAAGGATAGCGTTTCACATATTTGAAAACAAGGGATTTTCTTTCAGACTGAGTATCTAAAAACAGCTGAGATTTCCTTACCTGGTACTGTTCAGAAAAAAAAGAGCTCAAAGGCCAGCATTTAGACCAACATCCAGCTATGTGAGGTCCCATCTTAGAAATGCCCTCCTAAAAATTGTCACAGGGAAAGAAAATAATTGATTTCTTGAAGGAAAGAACTTCTGCATAATAAGGATCATAACAAACACCAAATACTACTTGATTCTTTTTCTGCATCAGAGAAAAGGTGCTTTATTGGTAGCAACTCCCCAAGTCATCACTGGACAAATGTGAATCAGAATAAAAGGGCATAAAGAACAGAAAAGGCCAGCTCTCCTAACGAGTGAGAGAATGTTTCCTCCAGTGCAACAAGGAAACTCCAAATACTTTTCACAGCTCTAGGGATATGGTTTCATTAGGTGCCACTCCATCTTCTGGACTTCTTAAGCAGTGAGCTACCAAAAATTTCCAGTTCTGGACAATATCTCTAACAGCAGTAACAATCATTTCTTGAGGGGTCTGGTGTGGTCCTTGCCCACAGCAGGCACAACCAAAGAACAGATGCTTTGTTATTGATGCTGCTCGGGTGGAAAAGGAATAGTGAAAAGAATAGTGCCTGCTAATGCCTTGGGTCTCCATGAGCCTTTTCTTACCCATATTCACAGTAAGCCATGACAATCTTATATTAGCAGGGGAAAAGAGTGTTCACAGTGACCTTGCTGGATGTATTTGGGGAAGAAGCCCAGCTATGTGGCTGTAGCAGGAAATGTCTTGTACTGACAGAGAAAAGAAGTGTATGTAATAATGCACTTTCTCCAAAACATGCCAACAAAGACAAACTTGCCCCCAGCTTTTACCATGGCATGTTACATTTCATTACTGTTAAAAACTAGAGGTTGATGAAAGACCTTGTGCCATTTGCCCACTGCATGATCAAATTCCTATTTTATTTCTGTTATTTCATGCTTGTCCTTGTCACACAGAAGATGATCTTGACAGCGTTTCTCCATTTTGAGGGGGTTGTCCTAAGTTGCCAGCCAGCCAGAGAAATGTGAACTGCCACATCTCAAAGAGCTGAAAATAGAGAAATGAAACATTCATAGGTCAAAAATCAATACGTTTGACTCTTTCATTTTTACAGAAAACCTCCCTTATCTACAACTCTCTCCCACATTTTCTCATGTACCAAAAGCTCCAGTTCTTTTCTAATAATTTTTGACACTTTCTCTGAGACTATTTTCTGAGAATAGGACAATCAGGGCTCTAGAGAAAAAAAAGGAAAGTGTGTCATGTATGCAATTTCATATTAAAGAAACAGTTCAGAAGAACTGTACTGATTATGTGAGCAATTGAAAATGAAACCGCTGCAGAATTTCTAGTCTTTTGCACCAGGGGACTGTGGAATGAGATACTTGAAAGTAGGATGTAGGACTCAGTATGCAGCAGCATGTACATGGCCTTGACAATTAGACTTGTGACATTTCCCTATCCTATATTGAACTGCAGCTGGCAGAGGCATTATTTTGATTATTACACTTCACTGTGGCCTGAGCAAGAGATTTCATTAGAGTCCAAGCTTCAGTACAGCCCACTGTTAATATAAGGGTGACTGTTCATGAGATAAGAAACAGGCTCTGAGAAGCTGTGAGAACCTTGAAGGGAACAAGAAATTGCTAGATAAGTATCTGCCAAAAATGACTGCAAGAAATGAGAAAATTTCTAGACAGGTTTCTTATGTGCTGTGTATGGATTTTCAGTAGTGATTATTTTTTTATCAAAATATTGGCCTATAGGCTTCACTTAAAGTGATTGTTCCTCTTTATTAGGTGTAAAATAGACCTCTGCTGTGATGACAGTTAAAACACATAAAATAATGCAAAGTACAAGAAGTGATTATCTCTTTACATGCATTTATTCTTTTGCCTGTGTAAGAGAACCTGGAGCTGATGGCAGGTGAGATAATTGTGTGAGATAGGTGAGGACAGGCTGAGAAAGTTGGGGCTGTTCAGTCTGGATAGGAGAAGGAGGCATGGAAACCTTATAGAAATTGTCCAGTGTCAGAAGGGGCCTATAAAAAAGCCAGAGAGGGACTTTTCTTCAGGAACTGACAAGAAATAGTGGGTTCAGACTGACAGTGGGGAAATTTAGGTTAGCTATATGGAAGAAATTCTTCCCTGTGAGGGTGGGGAGGCCCTGGCACAGATTCCCCAGAGAAGCTGTGCTGCCCCTGGATCCCTGGAAGTGTCCAAGGCCACATTGGATGGGGCTTGGAGCAACCTGGGACAGTGGAAGGTGTCCCAGCCCATGGCAGGCATCTCAAACTGGACAGTCTTTAAGGTCCCTTCCAACCCAAACCACTATGTAATTCTGTTCTGTGATTCTTTATCTTCATTCAAGAGCAGTACAAGGATTGGCTCAGGTCCCTTCCGTGACTGAGTATTTTTAACACCTCTTGGAACTCTGGAGAGAGACCTGTGAAAGAGGCCAAGTAGCAAGAACCACTTTGCTAAATTAGAGAGCAAAGGGTCTGAAATTTGTGTCAGGTAGAAAAATAAGAAAAGACTGGCATGGTAAGTAAACAGTAAAAAGCAAACCCATGGTTTTATGAAAAATGTGTCTTGTCAAATAAGTGCAATACAATTTTTAATTACTCATTGGCCTGATTTATATAGAAAAGTGTGCTAGCCAAAAAACCAATCAATTTCTGTGCCTTGGTTTTACACAACAGTGATGATTTATCGTAAATCTGTAATCAAAGAATCTTTGAATATCCTGAGTTGGAAGTGACCCACGAGGGTCATTGAAAGAATCTGGCTACAAAATGTCTTAAAACAGATAGAATGTGACCAGTGTGAATCTTAGGGACCTTCTGTACATCCTCAGGGGATTTCTTCTTCACCAAATGCTGTTAAATTAATAATGTATAAGAAGATACAAAATTATTTAAGGAAAAACGTGCAGATGGCACATACCATCAGAAATTAGATACTTAGGTCAATCATACAGACTAAGCTCAACTGGTTTGGAAGGTGGAGAGCAACTGAGACACATCTACTTTACCATCCAAAGTCATTGTCTTATATGACCAAGAATGTAGGTCATGTGTCTGACTAGAGGAATCATATCCATAACAGCCATGTATGGAAAAGCACTTTGGACTAGTCACTGGATGAGTCCATGGGAGCTTATGCTGAGCCTGTCAGCTGGGATTCTCCTGGATGTGGAAGTGTTGCTAGGGAAGGATTGGGACACTCATGGGTGGAGTTTGGGGATGTTTGACTTCTTGGCTTGTGTCAGCCATTGGCCACTCAGATTTACAAATGGCTGGAAAACCATGAGCCATCTGTTGCCAGGAAGGAGGGACACGACATTTCAAAACATCTTAATGAGTTTTCTGGAACAGAACTTGGGGTAGGTGGGTGGATAGGAGAGCAGAAGGGAAGCTGACATGATGGGCTTAGACAGGAAGTGTTTGGACAGTTTTGTCATTTTAAATGTGTGTCTAGACATGGGCAGAAATCCAGTCTTGCTGAATATGCCCAGTTTTGCCCTTTAGGGGAGCTAGAGCAGGGGAGGAGAAGGTAGTACACAGAAAACACAGAAGGATGTAGTCTCCTCCATGCATTTAAAAAAGGCCACAGGACTTGTGGTTGGGCAAACTTACCAGAGCAGAGGAAATGACC
This sequence comes from Entomyzon cyanotis, assembly GCA_024500445.1. NCBI lineage: Eukaryota > Metazoa > Chordata > Aves > Passeriformes > Meliphagidae > Entomyzon > Entomyzon cyanotis. The sequence goes on from JAKEPQ010000735.1 coordinate 2,695,165, forward strand.
TAACTCAGCTGCACAGGCATGAAGAAACTTGGGATCTTTCAGGATGGGCTGAACCAAATCATTATTTGCCCTGTGGGTACGTGAGCATCAGGTCATCTATCCCATCTGCCACCATAATGCCACCATTGATTAGCTGCATGTATGGATTTTGAAGGCAGCCCTATGCCTTTACATAGAACAGGTACTAGCAGCCCAAAGCCCACTGGCACCTCCAGCCAACAATATGGACACATATGGTGAAGTGCACGCATGTCCTTACTCACTGAGGTCAGAGAGCATGGACAAGTGCCCCTGGGGTTAAACAGATTTTAGTACAAACCTCTGTGTAGGGGAAGGGCAATAATTTGCATACCATAAACTACCCCATGTGGTGTGCAGCCCTCCTGTAAATGTTCATTGCACAGTGTGACATCTGGGCTGCACACACACCTGCAGTTTGCCTGTGACCTGTTTATCATCTCTCACAGCTGCACAGCTCTGGCAGACACAGTGGCAGCAGCAATGCTTCACCACAAACCTCACTTGCTATAGGGGTTTTGCTCTGGAAGTTAATCAATGCAGAGCTAACTGCACCATCAATATTGATCCAGCTGCGAAGGCTTTGGCATTATAGCACTGCAATATCCTGTGATTTCCAGGCTGCTTTGCAGGAGCCTGAGTGCATATTAATGAATGAACCTACAAGGCTTGACAGGTTCACAGGGGAAGCCCAGCAGGGCACAATAAGGGCCCAAGCAAAGATGCTTTACAGGAATTTTAATTTTTTCTTAGATACTGAAAAATGGAGCAATATAACTCACAGGTCAGCAGTTCCTGCCATGAGCCCAACGGCACATTTGACAGCTTTAAAGATGATATGGACTGTGCATTTGTGAAAGCCTGCTTGACCCAGGGGGCCATTAACAAGCTCTATAAGCAGACTAGCCACTCCCTATGACTGAAAGTAAGTGCATTTAGTGACCTGGGCTGACCTGTCACACTTTGAATCTCTGGTACCTTCTAATGTTGTAAAAGAATTCAGTCACAGAATCTTATCACATTCCAGCTAATAAATATCTCTTTGTGCTGCTGGTCAGAATCTGATCCAATGTGGCCAGCTGAGACCTACCCTTTTGTGTAAGAAGGGAGCCCAAGGATAAAATAAAACTGGTTTCATCCTTTTGTGTCATTTGTTCCTTGAGAAGAGGAGATACTTGTGCCTGCCGTTTTCAGTGCAGTCAACCTCCAGGGTAAGACCCAGCTCATCTTCAGGATTACGTTTATATTGTGGCTGCACTGAAGTAGATTAACGAGAGATTGTTACATGTGGCTTTGGAAAGATTAGGGTAGCTTTTGTGATGCTTGGTGGCTGCTTATATTTCCACAAAGAACTTCTGAGTCTACAAGTAGCTGGACTAACACAATTTACACATCCTTGGGGTTAGGCAGATCCTCTTTATTGTGTAAACACCCATCAGGAGCTTTGTGGATCATTTTCTCAAATGTCAGCACCTAAGTGTTGCATAATCCCCTTTTAAGCATGTAAGAAGACAATCAGACTCTAGGCTAGATTTTTTATTGTTTTAGGCTTGTCCTTTATCTAGCATACACCTCAGGAAACTTCCAGCCTGAAGGTGAAAGGTGAGAGCAAGTTCAGCAAAGTTAAGCCCCTTATCCTGTCACCATGTGGCCCTGGTGCTGGATGAAGCTGCTCAGAGTCAGGGTTCAGAGCATCTGGGAAGAGCCAGGTTGAAAAAGCTGCCCTGGGCAGGTCCTGAGCTTCTTGTGCCAGCCAGTGGAACAAGGTCCTGGGTCCTCACTGAGCCTGAGCTGTTTGCACCATAGCTGATGATGAGGAAGTTGGACATCAGTCAGTAAAGGCTTTAACAGTGCAGACGATGTGGGGGTAGGGGTGGGAATGTATGAAAGGCCTTAAGTCCTAGTGAAGAGAGATGATTTGATTTGTGATTGCTTAGCACACCACCTGAGAGAACTCAGGTAGGATTCTTCAAACACCTACAGAAGGAAGTTCTTCAAGGTAGGGATTGACTTATGCCTCCCTCGATGAGGGCTCAGATACACTAGGGACTCAGCTAGGATATTTTCAGTCTAACTACCCTCAGAACCACACACATTGCTCCCACTGAAGCTGCACTGAGTAGAATTGGAGCCACAGAAAAGCTGAAGGATTTGTCTAACAGGAAAAATATTGCAGGATTAAAAGTCTAAGGCGGCTGTGATTAATGTGTTTTTACAATTACTATGTCTTGTCAGGATTGTTGTGCAGCACCATTCCCGTAATTAATGGGCAAGGACTTTCTAATTCTCCTCAGTGCAGCTCAAGTTGTGCCAAGGCACTTAAAATGTCCATAAAATATTGCCAAAGGATCTGGGGCTGGGCTGCCAGGGCCAGCTCTGATGTTATCCCATCTCAGTTCTGAAGCCTGAAATCACATGTAATGCTCCAGCACTGATGCACTGCCCACTGCTGAGCTCCCAGGGAGCTCAGGGTCTCACATTTGGTAGGAGGTTCAGGTTTGACTCCTGCTGGGCTGGCATGTTGGTGACATGGTCAGCCTTTGCCTAACAAAGTGCCCCACAGGTGTGTTTAACACCCCATTTATGTGCCTTATTGCCATGGTGTGCCTGCAGGATAACATTTCCCACCTGGCAGCACAAATGGGGTTATGTCTTCAGGACATCCCGTTTTCCACATGTCCCCCCACCACCATGAAGGAACAAGGGAGCTGAGGAGTGGGGGTGACAACAGACTTAGGGCTGTTCTATTTGGTATGAAGGCCAGCTTAGCACCTCTGACTGTCAGGACCTTGGTTTTAAAATCTAGTTTTCAAGCCAAGCACATCTGTTTTGTAATATGATTCAGACACCAGTTCTTAAATGTGGATGAATCACTTGCTGTCCTTTTGCAGACAACGGTGACAGAGCTCTAGGCACCACTGGCAGGCAAACATTTTTAATATTTTCAAGCTGTGTGGCGTTCTGAGAGATGTTTACTTCACCCCATCTCTGTCATCTTTTGATGTTAATACCTGTGTCAGAGTGATTTCATGGAGGCTGTTCTGGGATATGAAAGGGAATCCATGGTGCAATATAAGATATGCTCTTCTTACCATGTGGCAGAGGTAATTCTGTGGTACTTCATGCTGAAGGATTTCATTCCTTAGTTCTCTAAGCCAGCCTAGGGCACCTGAACTACAAATACCCTAGAAGCAGGTGCCTAATGTCACTGTAGTATAATCACTTTGAAAATCAGATTTTCATGATACCTAAGCAGTACTGCCACTGACAGTGGGTGTTGAGGTATTGTGTACAACAACATAACCATGTCCCAGATTTTGACAGTTAGAATCATAGAATGTTTTGGGTTGGAAGGGACCTTAAGTATGATCTAGTTCCAACCCTCTGTTATGGGCAGGGACACCTTCTGGGACATCTTCCACTATCCCAGGTTGCTCCAAGCCCTGTCCAACCTGGCCAGGAATGGGGCAGCCACAGCTCCTCTGGGCAACCAGTGCCAGGGCCTCCCCACCCTCACAGGGAAAGATTTTTTTCTTACATCTAATCTAAGCTGACAATCTCTTAGTTTGAAGCCATTCCCCTTGTTCTGTCACTCCAGGCCCTTGTAAATTGTCTCTCTCCATCTTCCTTGTCAGCTCCCTTCAGGTACTGGAAGGCCACACTGAGGTCACCCCAAAGCTCCACATCTCCAGGCTGAACAATCCCAGCTCTTCCAGCCTTTCCTCCCAGCAGAGCTGCTCCATCCCTCTGCTCATCCTGGTGCCTCCTCTGGACTCTCTCCAGCAGCTCCAGCTCCTTCCTGTGCTGGGCCAGGGCTGGGGCAGCTCTGCAGGTCTCTGGGGTCTCACCTGAGCAGGGCAGAGGGGCAGAATCCCCTCCCTTGACCTGATGGCCACACTGTGGGATGAGCCCAGGATATGGTTTTCTCTAGAAATGCTTGGATACACACACCTCCCCCACCCTGCAAATGCAGTGCAACGTCACTGGATCCTCTAGGGATCCCTCTAGGGAGAGGATCTCCCTCCCCCCAGGAGAGTAGAGAGTACAGCATCCCCATATCGAGAGCTAATGGAAAATTAATGTATGTGCTATCAATATGGATTCCATAGCATGCTGGTTTAACCTGCACAAGGTCAGTGCAATGTGATAAAGCATTTATTTTGTTACAGCTGTTCTATGCATTCTCTGTCTGCTCAGTTTTGGTGCAGCCAAGCCATCTACTCAGGCATGTGTGAGCCTAAAACAGCTTCTGATATGATTCCAGCCACCACCTGGAGCCCTTCATATCCACAATTCATTATTGCCGTGCTTGAAGCTCTCAGCCTGTCCTACCCTTTCCAGAGTATCTAATTTGCTGTTCACTCTTTTCCCCTTCAGAGACTTGTAAAGGAAGAAACCAAAGGACTTCAGGGTACATTTACTTGCCAAAGCCAAACTTTTGATCAAAGTGATATTTCTGTGTGTTTACAGGAGCCTTAACAGAACACAGGACTCTTGGCACTGTCTTAAAAAGGTGTCTGTGTGGAGGAACAGTCATAGTGTCTGAGCAATCAAATAACAGCAAAACTGAGGAACCTGCTCATCCTTTAGGACTCAAATGAGGATAATGGCTCAGCTCCTTCCTTAATACTTGTGTTACATGAGCTCCACAAAACAGCTGCTAGGGGAAAATTGGATAAGGAAGGAAAATTGCACATGGTTTATTTTACCCTGTTGTTGGCACAAAAGGATCTTGAAACACATCAAATGTGAGTGAAGAAGAAGAAGGGGAAATGCAACTGCCTGCAATTAATTCCATGACTGATTTTCATATACGAGATTTGGGAAATGAATTTTGGGTTTTATGTTCTTCCCCTTATGTGAGATCAGTGGAAAACTTCTAATTGGGTCCCCTTGTATGATGAGCAATGACCCAAGTACTGAGCAGAAAGAAACTGCACAAGACTAAGTCTTAGAAGCCTAATGTAAAATGAGATATCATTTTAATGACAGGATGTAATTAATATACAACGTAACTCAGGTTTATTGTTATAAAAGCCCAGTAGTTTTGATCACTGATCTTGTATGCATAGAAACCAGACTTCCAAAGACAATAGGCCCACAGAAAGTATATATGGATTCTGAAAGAAATAAATTGTCTGAGTGCTAAAAAGCCCCAAAACTGTAATTTCCTTGTTAGCAAACTCTGCAGTGTATTTTGTCTTGCTCATTTAATTGTCAGCAGGAGGATAAAAGAAATTTTTGTCTCTTAATTCGTGCTGTTATTGGCCACCTCTGGTTCTCAATTTCCACTGTTGTGTGGTGTCAAAACAGTAACCCATAAACTGTGGTGGAATTTGCAAATTCTGCCCCCACCTACCCCTGGTCCTCCAAACATGCTTCATGCCAAGGGTTTCTCCTCCTCCTGGATGACCAAAATCAAGGATGTCAATGGTATAATTTGTATATTAGTTATGGAATAGTCAAATTTCACTGTAGACATCTTGGCATTCCAGTTGCCCTAGAGGGCTCAAATAAGGAAACATCTTTATAAAATCTGGTGAGGTGCCTGATTCAGTCTTCTGAAAACACAGTGAATTGGTGGAATGTATATCCTCCTAGTGCAATCAAACCTCTTTTCAAACAGTTCCAGCAAGAGCTCCTCCTCTGCTCAGAGAGTTTTTCTCTGTTCTGTCAGCTCTCCATACTGGAATGATTATCATCATTGATAATCATACTGGAATGATTATCTTCAGATATCCTCCTTTTGTCTCCCAAGGCACACAAGCATGCAGTCCCCCTGCAGTAAGCACCTGCAACAAAGGCAGCATTGGTAAACAGAATTTTGTGTTAAAACCAGCAAACTGGGGACCTACTGCAGCTCTTGGTTCATTCTAATAGATGCTAGGCCTTGGAAAACCAGCTGTGTATGGCCACTGATGAAAAATGAATGAATCAGACTGGCTTGCATAGGGGAAAATGCAAGCACTCAAAAGTAAAACCAATATTCAATTAAAATCTAAAAATACTCAAATGTTGAAGATTCCTGTAAGAATTAAATCTTTGTACTGAAATTTTGCCAGAGGCATTGAGAGAACTACTTTATGATGAATACAAAACAACAGTATCCTTCTGTGTGTTTAAGCTACCAGTGTAACTACAGTTGATGAATGTTTTGGGAGCAATTGGATTAGTCACCAAATAGAAAAAAATACATCTAAATGTACTTGCATAGCACATTTGCATAAAAGAACTGTTCCCTCCCCAAAGCTTAATTTTTTTCCTCTTGTCTAGCCTTTAAAAGTGAATCAAGGATTCTCTTTCTTGAGTAGCACCTTTTTATTGCCAGTAAAACAAGGCTGGTAACAAAAGAAAACTCTAAATAGACCACATGAGGCCATTGGTGGTTCATGCTTTGAGATATGAATTCTTTTATTAGAGCTTTTCTGTGATGTTTTAAGACTTGCTGCAGGTTCTTAAAAAATGAATAGGAATTGTTCTATTCTGAACTGTCAGCAGTTTGGAAACTTAAAACATCCAGGACATGTCTCAAGAAATCCAGTTGTTCTCTTTGATCCTAGATTAAAGGGCCTGTTAGAAATTTCAGAGCTATGTAGTTTCTTACACAGTTCCAATTAACACGACATTTGAGCTTTATTCTGTGAATGTACAATAATGTAGAAAACTCCTTGGAATTCCCTCATCAGCTATATTCTATTTAAAAATACATGTATTGGTTTTATATCGACATCCTCAACCACATTCAATACTCCATTTATACCCTTAGGTTTAATAATTCACAGAACTTCAGCTTCACAGATTCTTACCAATAAATCCCAAAATGCATGCATGGCTTGGTTTAAGAAAGATATTTTACTTGTGTTTCATACACAAAAAAACCGATAATCAACAGTGGCTTAAAAAATTAACACTACTCCACTTCTTCACAAGTGTACAAAAAAGAAATAATGAATTTACATTCAACGGTAAAGCTTAAAGTCCACTCTAATAATAGTTGCATTGACATTCACATACACAAGCACAGAATAAATATTTCAGGATTCTTATAAGAGCATACAGCATACATACAGTACTTGAATTTTACATAAGGAGTGTTAGTAGGGTCAGAAATTCATAATCTCATAGAAAAGTAAAACTAAAATCAGAAAAGGTCGTGTGGGAGGTAACACCAAGGTACTGCACAGAGCTAGCAGGTTAATAAATCCATCTGTGTGAGGAGTTTGCTTCTGCTTCATCATATTAGGACAGTTTGTTTGCAAAGGTGTATTCAAAGTGCAGATAAATGCAAAAAAAAAGAGAAGATATTCTTGTATTTATTAATACATGCAAGAGGCAGCCCCCCAGTCACCCGACAGAATAAAGCTGTTATTGGCAAGTGGCCGATATAATACAGATGTTTCAGGCAATTTTTCTAAAGCACTTTAATAGCAGCAATTGTAATTTATAATGGCTCTAGACTGGCTTCTGTTTGGGTTAAAGGGCATCATATTTCTTTAACATTTACAGCTATATTTCTTTATAAATAAATATCTCAAATAACAAATAGCATAGTTAATGTTACTTTTTTTCTGTCTTTTGCATAAGTGTCATGGAAAAACTCTGACCTTTTCAGAGACATAATGTGCAAAATAATGTGGAAATAGGGACACAGAGCATCACAGTTACATTCCTGGGATGTCAGCCCAGCCCATCTCACACTCTGAGGGCTAGCCTTGCCAGGGTAATGCAGGGCTTTAAGGGACAACTTTTCCAATGGCTTGTTTGGTAAATAGATATAATTTATGGTCTCTTAAAGAGCTGTAAATGTGAGGTTTCATTTGAAGCAGTGTGTACAATACGTCATATATAGGAGTCAGTATTTCCACACAGTGACTTCTCAAGATTTGACAAGTCTGCTCATCTCCTTTCAGAGATTTTCTCCCCAGCCTGAACATCTTTGAACATATGTGTTCATTAGGTGTTTCCTCTGTTGCATATTTACCAGCTCTTCTTGCATTTTATAATCTGATCTCATATCACCTAGCTGACATCTGCACACAAATATTTCCAATCAGATAGAGGGTGCACAACATTACAACTTTTAAACCTGTCCTGTAAGTGTCATCAAGACAGGAGCACAGGAACCACAGTGCAGAGTCCAACCTCTCACTGGCTGTACTGTGAAGATTCTCCTTTTCGGCGTAGGAGAAAGGAAACTTGTGTCTGCTTTTTAGATTCTGAAAACAAGCCAGAGTGGAGAAAAAGAGTTAACACCAGACTTAATAAAGCTTTTAAGACAAAACCTGTTAAGCAATTTAGACAGACACTGAATTTCCTGCTGATTTTCTCAAGTCTGTACATACAAGAAATTTGTTAACAGTAGGAAGAAGTTGGGATTTGCTACATAGGAGAAATCTGCCATTATTACAAAAACTGGCTAAGTGGGTTCTTTCAGTATAATTCCCTCACTGGTCACTGTTCTCAGTGGTGCTGTTGCCCTTTTCTTTTTTCTCCTGAGTCTTGTTTCCCTTCTTCTTTTTCTTCTTTTTCTTGGTCTCTTCTTTCTTGCCAAAGGTTATGAAGTCACTTTTGTCAATTTGGCTGTTTGGTGGCTCCTGCCGGATGGAGATGATTGCAGGAGATCCTGGGATAATGAATTTGTCTGGCAACTCACCAGGACCACCTTGTTTGGAATTGCCCGGTCCAAATTTAAAGGTCCAGCTGTTGCTGTTCACACCAGCTCCCACTGGGGGGGACACCTCTCCCGCCTCAGGTTCTGAAAAAGTCAAAACAGCAAGAGAAGCTTAAAGCATCTTTAAAGACAAGCACTCAGCGAGCTGCAGCTTTCTGTTTGAAAGCTCTGGCTCCAGCCTACGGTGACTCTTGGCTGCCTGGCTGCTCAGCTGGGGGTTGTGCACTGGTTCTTGTCCAGTTTACTCAGTGTTAGCATGCACTGACTCACTCACTCCACATATTCTCTTGGGCCCAATAGGCTCTGGACACCATGCTGTTCTTTTGGATTTGAAGTGTATGGAGTAAGATCACTGTGATGCAGCCCATTGTAGTGTTTTGTAGCAGGAAACACAAGCACACACATTGCATGGCAGAAGGATATGTTTGAGGGTGTTGAGTCTTTTGGGACAGGGATAGAAGAGTGGCCAGGGCAGGGGGTGTCAGCCTTGGCATTATGCACATCCATGTGGGTGTTTTAGCAAACCAGCCTGTGATGGATGTGTCCAGAATCCTCATGCAGAGAAAGAGTATCTGAAGGGAGTATGTCAAGAGAGTGGAATGGAGCCAGGCTCTGCTTGGTGGTGCTGAGCAGTAGGACAAGAGGTAACAGGAACTGATGCCCAGGAAATTCCACCCGAACATGAGGAAGAACTTTTCTGTGCAGTGACCGAGTAGATTTCCCAGATTGCCCAGAGAGAGAGTGGGGTCTCCCTCACTGGGGATATTCCAGAACCATCTGGATGCAATCCTGTGCTGTGTGCTCTGACATGACCTTGCTTGAACAGGGAGCTTGGAGCAGATGAGCCACTGTGCTCCCTTCCAACATGACCCATTGTGTGATTCCGAGTTGGTGCATCCCAGAGAGGAACCTGAGGCCAACAAGCATGTGTGTTTGTGTGTAGGTATGGATGCAATGTGGCTGAGCAGCAGACACAGCCCTAGAGCAAACCCAGGAGTGAGCTGAATTGTCTGGGCAGAGATACTGCAGGACTGCTTCCATCAGGGTGCACAATCTGGTCTCAGAAAGATTCATGGCCTTCACAAAATCATAGAATATCCTGATATTCTCTCTAGATCACAGTATTTTATTCAGGCAAATATAAAGTGAAGTTCTGTCCCCAGTTTTAGGCTTCCTGTATGAAGCAAATTTTAGTTTTATTTCCATTATTTTGATTAGATTGGGTTAATCGGATTGAAATGTTTGTGTATGTTGCTCTGACAAGGACAATTTTCTAACATAATAAAATGCAACAGAATTAGGTTTTCCTAGGAGAGAAAGCCTTAAGACTCAGTTGTTTTCTTTCCTTTTAAACTTTGAACATTTGTTGTAATTTACAGAACTCCCAGTTTTGAATAGGAGCAGCGAATCTATTTTAATGTATCATGTTAAGTGTTTAAACAACTGTGATCAGAGAAAGCTCAATGTTTCTGCACTGATGCTAAAGCCCTCAAATCAGATGAAAACATTCTTATCTACACCCTAAAAGTGAGGTAACAAAACATGGGACTCTCACCCTCATAACACTCCTAGCCACACACAAATCCTCCCAATACCACACAAACAATTCCAATACCACTGATGTGATTGAGTCTCAGCATCCTGTATCAGAGCTGTCCAGTCGAAGAGATAGATGTCTGGGGTAAAGAAAGAAGTGGAAACTGTGTTGGAAAACCATTTGAGAGGGACTCCATGTCCCTTGGAAGAGGAGACAAGGGCACTGGTTGGGGAGAAGAAGCTGAGAAGTCCTAGGTCTCTCACTGGTTAAAGAGGACAGGAGGAGAAAGACAATCTAGAGGGAGATCCCCAATGTTTTGCCAGCAAATATCTGGTACTGACTGCTCTGTACCACTGCAGCCATAATAAAGAATTAACTTCAGCAGTTCCTGTATTTCTTATTCTTTAATGATTCTTCATCTTCTGCTATGTTGTTTCTACAGTTTTCTATTTTATGAAATAAATGGTGTGTGATGCATACAGACATAAGGCTTTCATTTTAGGTTCAAAAGCTGAAAAACTTATTTTGCTGCTTGACAGCCTTTCTCCTGCCTGGCAGCAAAACAAACATGGCTGGGAAGCACAATTTCTTTTTTAAGCTTTACCGTACTGATGCATTTCATCCATGTTACAGAGCAAGAGAGATGTGCACACACAACACATCAGAAATGTCTTTGGGACTACCTTTGTAAGAGGTTTAGCACATGGAATCTTTGGCATCTTTGAACCTCCATGGCACGTGGGGGTGACATGAGTGCTTTTATAATGTGATGTTTAATCAAGAACTAGAAGAGACTGTGCACTTCTTTTCCCCCTTAGACTGTATTTAATGAAGAAGAAGCTTTGACTTTATGTTCTTTCCAGGAACTGCTGACGTTGTTTTAGTGACCTTAACCTCTCTAGTCTCAAATAGCTTTTTGGAAGTTATTATTAATGTAAAAGTTCCACTATTTTATCAGTTGTAGCTTTTCTGTAAATTTCCTATGGTCTTAACTATCAGCTGTAGATATTTTATGTTTCCTGTTAGTAACAACAATGTCCTAGAAAGTCCTTCCATAATAAATGCATGAATATGAACGAGCTTTCATTTTTGCTTAATAAATTGTTTTGCTCAGGTACCGTTTATTTCACTTTTTTTTCTCTGAGATGATAAATTAGAAAGGTGGAAGTTATGTGTCTTGGTCTTTTTCCAAAATATTAATCAATTATCTTTCTACTACAATACAAAAATGTGAGCTTTCATATACTTACACATAATAAATTAAGCCCTATTTGACAAATAAATCCTCTCTTTTTTCCTGACAAGCCCACACAATATGCATTCTAAACATTGGCCCAGACCCAATGCTCTTTATCTATCCCTGGCAGGAAAAAGACAGCTGAAGGTGACCTCAAATCATATTTGACTCACCCTTGCTCTGGCTGGGGAGAACCCTGTAGCAGTGAATAGCAGGAAAATTACTTTGAAGAGTACAGGGTGACAACACTCTCTGGGCTGCAGGGTCACCACAGCTCAGCTGAAACAGCAGTGTGTGTTTGTGCCATTTTGATGTGAGCATAGGAACATGAAACATAGGATGGCCTGCATTGGAAGAGACCCCAAACATCATCCAGTTCCAGCTCCCTGCCATGGGCTGGAACACCATCCCCTAGCCCAGGTGGCTCCAAGCCCTGTCCAACCTGGCTTTAAATACTTCCAGGGATGGGGCAGCCACAGCTTCTCTGGGCAATGTGTGCCAGGGCCTCACCATCCCCACCTTACTTTCTTCCTAATATCTAATCTAAACCCACTCTCTGTCTGCTTGAAACCATTCCCCTTGTCCTGTCACTCCAGGGCCTTTTAAATAGCCTCAATCTTTCTTGTGCACTCCCTTCAAGTACTGAAATAGGCAATTAGGTCACCCTAATCAACTTCTTAGGCTGGACACAGGACATGGGACAATGACAGCAACTTCATGTCATCCATTTTACCATGCAAACACAGTAACATGGAAGAATCCAGGGTATCCCTGAGGTATGGAATCTCCTGCATGAAACCTCTTCCCAGTCTAATCAGGTCCACATACACATCTGCACTTCTGAAATCTAATTCAGAGCAGGAAACTAACCCTTTAATCTGGTTCTGCCTAGGCAAACCAACACCCCAGATGAACTCAGCAGCATTTGTCACAAAAACATCGGACTTCATGTATGCAAACACAGCAAACCATCACACCTACCCTGGAGTCAGGATTCTGTCAGACCATGGGGGTTTGCTTGCACTCGTGTGGTTTTCTCCCAGACTCTGAATATGTTTGTTGTCCATACAAACCAAACATTTTAATACTCCTTAATACTCACTAAACCAAAGGAAACTAATTATCCTTACCGCTGTGTGAAGAGCTTGCATACAAAAAGACACAGACATACAGAATCTAATGAGTTAATAGCCTTCATTTCCTACAAGTGGGGCTTCACCAGTCCACAGGAAATTTCTCTTCTGCGTGATTTACCTGATAACAAGTGTTTTTATCTGTATTGGCAGGCTGGAAGGTCACAGTTCAGCTGTACTAACCATGTTGTATGTTTAGGCATTTCAGATCAAGGATAAATGTCATTTGCTACCTAGTTTCCAAGGCTTCCTTAAACATCTCTTCTGTTTCTTATCAGCAGGAATTCAACAACAAAGGCTTTCTACTTATGTGTTATTTTGCATTTAATGGGATTAGTTGTACTTCTCTTTCATATTTTCTGGGTCTATTAATGAATGCTTCAGGTTTGTTTATTAAACTTAGAGGAAGATCTAAATAAAACAAACCCGCTGGTTATATTAATAGTACTTAATTTAAAACGTTACACTTCTTTTCTTCCTACAGCTACAGAGGGGGGTTGCCAGAGTTCATACATAAAAGCTCAGAGTCTGGTTGTTTCCTGAGGTTACTCAGAGGATTACTTTGGGCACTACCCTTTCTTTTATTCTCAAGGAATACGGCACACTTCATGTTCAATGACCAAATAATTAAATTTTTAAATGCGTGCATGCAGCAGAGCCCAAAATCTAGGCTGCACCTGCAGGTCCTGATGCTTCTTTGCCTGTCTGTCTGCAAGCTAAAATGGGAGATGAACTTTTCACCCCTTCCCTTTCCTACTCTCACCGAAAAACAAGTGTCTCAGTAGACTTTAAATGGAACTCTGAGCAGCAGAGACTCTGCAGTTGAGTAGGTCATATACTTAGCTGGCATGAAAGGACTTTTAGGTTGTCTTTCAAAATACTTCTTTTTCCATCCCGTGACTACTCTCTGATATGCACAGGCAGATTTACACAGAAAAAACCCCACATATCCTCAAATCACCTATCTGAAAGCTGGAGGGAATAGGGTATGGTGCATAGCTAATATTTTTTCTCTCTTCCAGAGGCATTTACTGGCCATACATTGTAGCTCTCTACCCCTCACAGGACTATATGAAAAAATATAGAAATCTTGGTTAACAGGCACTTGTTCAACAAGCCCTAATTGCTCTGAAACAGCTGATTTCCTTCACAATGTCAGATACAGAGGGTCATGTCTGCCCAGAGAAGCTGTGGCTGCCCCACCCCTGAAGTGTCCAAGATGGGTTTGGATGAGGCTTGGAGCAACCTGGTCTAGTGGAAGATGTTCCTGCCCACGGCATGGGGGGTTGAATGAGACAAGCTTTAAAGCTCCTTCAATCCAAACCACTCCATGGTTCTATGTTGATGTCATAGTCTCCATGATTCCAGAAAGGAACAGGTTGCAGGTGAACTGTGTCACCTCACTGATCCTCACTTGTATGCTCCAGGCAGTCCTGCTCCCACACACAGGTTTTTCAGAGGTACCCATGCTCTGTGTGGAAAGCCCAGGCACCTACAAGGAGCCAGATCCCTAAAATTTAACCTGTAGTAACTGTAGGTACCTACACTTGTTTTTCTTAGAGAGTTAGACACCCTTTTCCTAAATTCAGCCACCAGAAATGTAAGCATCCAATCTACCATGCCTAATTTAATTCATGCTCTGGTCTATAAAGAGACAGGCACACTCAGAAGGCAGTTCAACACACCTGGCTCAAATGCATGGTTTTAGAGGTATTGAATTGGAGACCTTAGCCCTCTCTTTGGAGATCTTTCTTTCTACAACTCTGACAGGAGGCTGTGGCCAGGTGGGGATCAGCCTCTTCTGCCTGACAACCAGTGACAGGTCAAGAGGACACAGCCTCAAGCTGCACCAGAAGAGATTCAGGTTGGACACCAGGAAGAATTTCTTCACAGAAAGGGTTGTCAAGCATTGGAAGGAGCTGCCCAGGCAGGTGGTGAAGTCACCATTCCTGATGGTGTTCAAGAATTCACTGGACATGGCTCTCAGTGCTCTGGTCTGGTTGACAAGGCAGTGATCAGTCAGTGACTGATGATCAGTCAAAGACTGATCTTGGAGGTATTTTCCAACCTAAATAATTCTGAAAAAAAATTCCAAATTTTTATTTGTTCCTCTCCTCTCTCTGCTGGAGACAGCTAACTTTTGGAAAGCTAGTGAAAAAGGAGCTGAATTCCACCCTCAGGAGCCAGGTAAGCTCAGCAGGCGTTGTACTAATGACCATGCCAGAGTATTTCAGAAAAAAAGAAGTTTGAAACTAATCTCTTTAAAGGTGGCAGCCACAAAAAAAAATCCTGTGCAACTGTTTGCAACTTCCTCAGCCCTAATCCTTTCATGGGATTTTCACTTAGGTAGGCATTGGCATCTTCTGTCCAGAAATGCCTGAGAGAGTGCAGTCATATTCTTAAGGTTGCACCATTTCCACCACTTCAAAGGCCACATTTTAATTATGACAGCAATGACACCAGCACAGCTCAGAACCTCTGGTGCACAATTCCATAGTACAGGTCTGCCACTGAGATTTCAGGTGCTGTCTATTCAGATGTGGAATTTGCAGATTCACTCAATTGAAGGGCTGGCTTTCATCAGCTTGTAAAACCATCCAAGCTGAAAGGTAATGCTGAGCGATGGGTACAAACAGCCTGAAATTGAGATGTCTTATGAATTTGGGGCAAAATGTCTGCTCACAGAACACATCATCACTCAGCCCAGGAATCAATATCCCATCAGGTCTGGGCTATCCAATCAGGCCTGCAGTTTCTATCTCACTGACGTTTTTCTGGCTTTTGGGGAGGCCACATGTTTTTCCCCTGACCCTGTATAGCCCCACAGCTCCAATCTGGTGTTTACCAAGAACAGGTGGTGCTCACTTCCCATAATGTGAGCTGCCCATAGATTCTGAGTGTCATGTACATCGTCTCTACCTCCTATGCCTCTGCTGCTTTCTTAAAGAACCTTTGTCAGAAGAAGGCTAACTCATGTTAGAACAGATGTGCCCCTGCTCAAGGGGGAGAAGAGGAAAGCATTTCTGTGCAGCTCTGTCTCCCTGCAGAGACATGTCTGACTGTGTGACATGCTCAGCCAAGACAGCAGCTTGTTTTCACTCTGTTCCACCCCTCCCCACTCATCACTTTGTCCCTGTCTTTGAAAATTTGGTAGCTCATGGAATCAGAAAATAATTCAGATAAAAGCTTTCAATCAAAACTTCTATTAATATTGAATTTAAAGGAAATACTTTTCAGTGTTGTTTTTCTAGACAGCAGAACATGCAGACTAAAGCCACTGTAAGACTCAGAGTACCCCATCATTAATCACAGCCCCTTCTGTCTGCAGGTCAAAGTAGCAAAACGCATTAATTAAATGAATTTATTTAAAACTGAGATCACGCAATAAGCAGGAAGCAAATTGCAGGGAAAGCTAGTCATTAACCTGATTTCTCTCTTCCCTGCCTCCTCCGCTGATGCTGTACTGACTGCAGCTTCTGCCTCTGGCAGGCTTAATGAATATTCACCATGATAAAGAGTCTGAAACAGCACATCCAATGCAAACATCAGGCACTGAAAAACCCTCTCTGTGTCATTTGGAGGATCTCTGCGGACATTCGGGCTTCACTGATCATCCCTAAGCCTTTTTGGGATTAAAAAGCCCATTTAATCTTTATTTTTTTCCCTGCAAAACAAAACAAATCAAAAACTCAACCAACAAAAAAATGAAAGCGAATAAAAATCCATCATCAGCATGATAAAATGACAGATATAGAACTGAAAGACAGAAAAATTATTCAGTCAGAATAAAAACGGAACTATTTCAACTATCATTTTGCCAAAAAACCCCAACCACCTCTAACTACTTTGTCAAATTGGAGTATTAAACAAAAACTCAAATCATTCTCACTCTCTGCCTTCCCATCTCTTTAACCTGTTTGGCATTAATGAATCAGAGACAGGAAGAATGAACAAAATGAAAACTTCTCCCCACCACAGAGGTTGTCGCTTTAATCCAGTGCTTGGGTTTAAAGTCAGTATTATTGAACAGGGTAATTATAGCACGTATGCTGTGGGAGATTTGTAACCCCCCACTGCTCCAACATCAGGCACAAAGCAGGGGGTGGCATGGAGGTCACTTCCAGCTCACTCTCAGGTTACTGTCCACACTGACACTGACAATTAATTCAAATAGAGATAATTTACCTCATTAGAAAAACCAGTCTTACATGGCTGTGTATTAAAGTAATTGTCTCAGCTATCAAATAGCTCTGCCAGCATATTCTGAGATCTATGGAAGCATAATTTGATTTACTTGCTAGCACAGCCTGCTGTGGCCAGAGCACAGCCCAGAGTAAATGGCTTCTTGCAGCTGCTGAAGGAGCAAACAGAGAGTGGTGTCTGCAGCTCCTCTCACTCTTCTTTTGCTAAAAGAAGCTTTTCCTCCCATAAAAATATCAACCTTCTCAGGTAACATCCTTCTACTGCTGTACTAGTGCCCAGTCCTGTTCCCACAAGTAAAATTTAACCTCTTTCCTTCCCAAACTAAGGGCTAATCTACTGCATCACTGGACTGCATGTGCACACATCCGGGGTGCTCCTTATCATCTTTTTAGCTCTAATTTAATGTTGGGTGAGGAGGAGATGCAGCATTTGACTGTCTGTGTCGCAAGCAGTGGTGATTAGAGAGACATTACTCCTGCAGTATAAGAAAAAAAAGTTTGGGGTATTTCCCCACGTCTGCAGACTCACAGTGATGGTTTTTAAGTGTTCATAGCTGAAAAAACCCCACAAAAAAGCCCAAAAAACCCCCAAAAAGCCCAAATGCAAACTCAAATCAAGCAAACAAAAAATCCCCAAATATTTTCATCTTATAAAATATGTTTTTAAAACAGTGTGGGCAGTTACAGCACCAGCTATTCTGCCCTTGTTTTAATGCAAACAGTAAGGTAAAGAGCAGTGAGCAGTGCAGGAAAATTGAAGCTGGAGCTGGGGGGACTGCTCTGCCCCTCAGCACCTGGGAAGGGTGTGGACAGCGGCTGAGGACAACATTTCCCTGAAGACCTGTGATGGGTTTGTCTCGATATCACAAAAGAAAGGCTTTGCTTTGCTTTCACATCAAACCAGGCGCTGTGTAGCCTAAATGTCCTAATTAAATATCCTTAAATGCCCTAAACTGAATGACTAGAGCAACAAGCAGCTACTCAGACTCTGCTGAAGGCTGATTTTAGGAGTGCTTGCTAACACATCCCAAAAATGTGGCTTTTCAGTCAGGTCTTTAAAAATTTTTGAGCTTTGTGGCTCACATCTTCTTTTGGATGTGACCAGGAGGGGGGATGGCACTCTAACCATTTTCAGGAGGTTGATGCTGTGGGTGGCGTTTGCCTCTGTTATATAAGCACATGAAATATCATAAAGAGAGCAAAAGTCGTTGCAGAAGACAAAGCTCTGAATGTCGGGAGGACAGAACATGTCTGTGCACTGCTTAATCTATATTATGGAAAGCCATTTCTGGTTACTGTCTTCTGTGAAATTTATATAAAAAATAATTTTATTCTAACGTACAAGCCCTTTTATTTGAAAGACAACAGGCTCACCGAGCATCATAAATCCTGCTGTGAAGGTGAAAAGGAGGAAGCATTTCCTGGCTGCTGCTGGAGCCTGTAAGAGTGCCCTGCAGCCAGCCAGCCCCCTCCTCCCTCGCTCTCTGCTAGATGAGCTGCTGAACCGAAGCCAAGAGCACAGGCTGCATTCTTTCCAGGCATCTCCTGCCACTGGAGGCCACTCTGCATCTATGAGGGTGATACAGAATCAGCTTGGATTCCTGTCTACAGCACTGCAGCCACCCTCTGCCTCAGCCCCCATCTCGAAGGCTGGCTGTGATCGATTCCCCAAAGAAGGAAAATTTCAGGTTAGTTAAAGGGAAGGCAGGATTAAATGTTCTAGCATTTGATTTGTATTTGCAAGGGTGTGGAGTGGCAGGACAAGGGGAATGGCTTCAAACTGACAGAGAGTAGGTTTAGATTAAATATTAGAAAGAAATCCCTTACTGTGAGGGTGGGCAGGCCCTGGCACAGAGTGCCCAGAGAAGCTGTGGCTGCCCCTGGATCCCTGGCAGTGTCCAAGGCCAGGCTGGATGGAGCTCTGAACAGCCTGGTCTAGTGGAAGGTGTTTCTCCCTGCCCATGGCAGGAGGGTGCAAACAAGATCTTTAAGGCCCTTCCCCACCCAGGCCATCCCATGACTCTGTGATTCTGTTTTCCTGGCCAGGCTTAGATTGGTTTCATTTGGGTCCATCTTGGAGAGTGAGCACTGCTAAGAGAATTGACTTGATTTCAGTCCCTCCCTCCTGCTTCCCCTCAACAAAACTTCATCAAGTACAGCTCTGAAAAGCACAGCCTCTACAGCTCTGAAAACCTCCCACAGGTACCCTTACCTGAGCACAGCCCATAGCACTGCTGGTGCACAAATGGCAGAGTCCAGCACAGCTCCCAAAACCAAATGCTGGTGGGGAAGAGAGAATCCCCACTATTTAACTGAGCACAATTAATAGAAAGACAGTAACTATGGAAACTTGAAGCATCAATTTTAGCCTTTCAAGGCAGAATCTAATTTTAACCAACTAATTGGGTGCTTGAAGTGGTAGTGAAAGGAAAAGGAATACATTTTTGTCAGTGCTCTTGGACAGATCTATTTTAAACATGAATGAATGTGTGAGCTTCACCATAAAGAGAGGAAAGGATAGTAACGGAGCAGGGACACATGAGAAATGGTCTTAGAAATCATTTTTTTGCTTTCTCCATCACCTATGCTTAGCTCACAGACTTCAACCATTCCTCTTGTATGTGACACTCACCCCAGCAGCCCAAACCATTGCAATCCAGATGATTACAGGGTAAAGCCTTCAGCTTGGATATTCTTTTAAAAAACCCCAAACACACAAAGATTCAGACAGTGGGAAATGCCGTTCCTTGTCTCTCAGAGGTTGAAGGTGGCTCTGAACATCAGAGCTGACACCTGTTCCCTGGTTCCCTCTGGCTCTGATCTCAAATAAAGGCATAATTTTATATTCATCTATTATATGGATGAAACCTGAAACTGGTCTTTTCTCTATATGCATCATAAAGGGGAAGAAAGGGTACTATTAATGTTCAGTTTAGTTTGATTTTGTTATCCCCAACTGATTTCATCATACTGAAAGTAAACTATATACAGGTACATAAAATTAATTTAGACCTACAAAATCCTTTAGCTGACCTACTTGGACTAGTTTATCACTAAACCTCTGCAAACTTCTCCTCTGAAAGCCAATTAACTAAATACTAACCAATGTCTATTTTGATTCTCCCCAACGTGGCTGTTAGCCAGCAACCTGCCCTGAAAGATATCTGTCACTGCAATACCTTCCACCAAATGGGGCTGCAAAACTGGAGACATCAAAGGCCTCAAAACAGACTCTGGCAGTCACAGCACTCTTTCCCTTCCACAATATATATGTCACATTAGCAGCTTCCTATCATCTCCTGTTAGGATCACATCCTATTATTATTCCTTTTTACTGATATGGGATGAATGGAGCTAATAATATTCCACATCAGTTAAAAAGGAATCTTAATTAAATGTGATGAGTAAGTGCTAATACAATATGATAAGCCCCCTGGATAAGCACGCTACATAATTTCTCTCTTTTTCAGACTCCTTTAAACATCTTAGAGAAGAAAATGGAGGTGACCTTGCAAAGGCTCCCCACATCCCTTCTCCTACTGCAGAAATAGGTTTGCTCTTTCAAGTGCTTGCAAGGTCCACACTTGGAGAGTTTTTTTCTTAGGTTGTAGCTAAATCCAGGTGTTAAGATCATTGAGAATCACCTGGGCCTTTAACCCTTTAAAGCAGATTTTTGGTGCTGATGAGATGAACCAGCCTGACTGCTCTGGAAGTCTGGACCTGCTGGATCATGGAGCCAAACCTTCTACCTGTCTGTCCTCTGCTGCAGCTAAAGTTGTCCTCTCAAAATTGAGCCATATGATGAATGAGGTTTTCAAGGGATTTGTGTAGGTGTCATTCTGCATGCCAACCTATCAAATATCAAACCCTAGCTCTGGAAGATTGTTAAAAAATCCCATTTAAATGTGTTTGTGAAGCTTCTAACTTGCTCAGTGCTTCATTCTGCTTGGTCACACAAATTGAAATCACGAATTGCCAGGTGATGTGCTGTAAAGGCCATATAATACTGAAATAAAATAAACTTAACAAAAAGATAACTTGAGGGGGGCTAATACACAATAAGGGAATACTAAGATATGGTTATCTAAGTAGAGCTAAGATCAAATATGGCAGTTGCTCGAAACGGATGGCAGCACATTGCAAAAGGCACTTTAACAGTTCCAGCTGCCTTTGTGTCTTGTCTCTTCGACTACACTTTCTTAAATATTCATCTGATGGTAAATATTAAGTCTGGGAGGCTCTTTGAAGCTTAACATACAAAAAGTGGGTAGAGCTATTGCCGTTGATTTTTGATCACTATAACCTTCTCAGAATAGAGACTCACAATCCCAGTGTAAGAGTTCAGTAAATTATATGCTTTGTATTTCAATATTTTGATTTTAGTTTTACAGCCCCAGTCAGGGTGTAAGCCAAGAATTGTTCCCTCAATGGAACAATTGGAGAAATGGCTCAGACTTGCCCTTCCACATAAAATGATGCTTTACATTATATGCAGGAACTGCTCATTTGCTAATGAACTCTCAAGAAAGGCTCAAATAGTTGTAGTAACATATCAGAAACTTATTTATTTAATATTCCTGCCATTTCACTTCTCTGAAGGAAATATTAAAAATGGAATAACTGGCGTGAAATGAATAGGAAGATAAAATCTGAGAAATTAATTATTGCACATAGATTGTAATGGATGTAAAATGGGTATCTGAGAGCAAAGAAGGGGAAATTAACTTTGTTTCCACATTATTGTTTAATGGAGGCTGACTTAGGAAAAAATCCTACCCTGATTAAATTGGAGAAAATTTCTTATAGTTGTGATTCCTTTAAATGAAGAGGCAGGGAAAAAAAATCAGGGACAGAGTGTATCTGGATTGATAGCATAGTTATTTTTCTTCCAGGAAATGTGTCATATGCTCAGGTAACTAGGACAAACTGTCAAAGAATAGAAGCATTTAAAAGATTTTAGTGTTCATAAAGGCTAAGAGGTGATGTTATTTCTTCTTGAATCCTTCACTTCAAAAGGAATTTTAATTTACCATCTGGTGGAATCTACATGTAGAATATTTTTAAACTATTTTAACACTGAGTTAAACTTTACATTTTCATTTTCCTGTTGTAATTGTGTGTATTATATATGTCCATGTTAATATAAAACTGGGTCATTTGTTTTGAGTTCCTGCAATTTTTGAGGAGGTGACTGACTTCTGAATTTTACACATCAAAGTCTATTTTCCCAGCATCTTTTTCAGCTCCACCACTGCCAGGTCAGGTCATGGAGGAACGGGCTTCTTACATTATCAACCCTGTATCTGGAATAGTAGCTGAATGGACATTACCACAGAATGACAGAATTGTTAGGATTGGAAGGGACTTCTGGGCTCACCCAGTCCAACCCCCTGCCAAGGCAGGGTCACCTGGAGCAGGTGACACAGGAATGTGTGCAGGTGGGTTTGGAATGTCTCCAGAGGGGGAGAATCCACACCTTCCCTGGGCAGCTGCTCCATTGCTCTGCCACCCTCAGTGTGAAGGTGCTCTTCCTCATGCTGAGATGGAACTTTTCATGGTTTAGTTTATGGCCATTACTCCTTGTCCTGTCACTGGGCACCACTGAAACAGTCTGGCACCATCCTCTGACACCCCTTGGAGGTATTTATATGCATTAATGAGATCCCCTCTCAGTCTTCTCCAGACTAAACAGGCCCAGCTCCTGCAGTCTCTCCTCATAAGAGTGATGCTCCAGACCCCTCATCATCTTTGTGGCCTCCCCTGGGCCCTCTCCAGGGGCTCCTTGTCTTTCTTGAACTGTGTAGTCATGTCTCAGCTTTGATGTATGAGTTGGCAACTCCGCATTGCAAAGGTGTGAGACCAGCATATGTTGGAAGTGGAGCACAAAGTAAAAAGTGCTTCATCCTCAGACTGAGCAACCTGACAGTTCCATAAAAAGGGATTTTTTTCAGCTATTTCAATATATTCCTTCACTGCAAAGAGAAGGGAAAAAGAAGTAACTTCTGCAGCAAAATGCCAGTTGCCTGGACAGCAGCAGGAGCTGCCATTCAATAATCTTGACACGCTTTGCCCCACTAAGCACTAGGTGTAAATGGCTGCAACCCTTAAATTGCTTCATGTGCTCTCTATGATCCCCAACTGCAGCACCAAACATCACTTAAATGTATTCCCTTTACACCAGACTTGAAGAAGAAATAGCTCGGGGTAGCCAGCGGAAACACAGAGCATGACAACAAGGAGAGAAAAAAGCTCTATTTTTATCTCTTCCTGCTGACACATGGAATAGCACACACTTCATTCAAGCATACACGCAGCTGCTCAGTGGCTGGAATTTCAGCAGCAGCTTCGAGGCTCGAGGAAGTGCAGTCAAAGCACATACACTCTGTACAAGGAGGGAGGACAGCAAAAGGATGCTTTGAAATGCTGCGGTTGATCTAGTTCATTCTACTCACCAGGGAGGCACACAATTTGATATTCAAAAACATGTGTGCATATTCCCTGAAACTAGCACGAATATTTAATACCTCTTCTTGCAAAAACAAGATAATCATGCCTGCAGATCTTCCACAAGCAGCTATGGACCATTTTTGCCTCAGCAATCATCCAATTTGCATCTCAAGCGAAACAACTCAGTGAACAGACAAACAGATTTTTATGCCTGTGCTTGAGCAGATCTGCCAATTGCTCAAAGCTTAAAGCGTCAGTCTTCAGGCAGGGACAATACCTGGAGAGAGGACAAACATTTAGGCTCAACAGCAAATACCAGAGAGGGACTCTTCATCAGAAACTGTAGGGATAGGACAAGGGTGAAGGGATTCAAACTGAAATAGGGGAAATTTACGTTATAGGAGAAATTCTTCCCTGTGAGCGTGGTGAGGCCCTGGCACAGGGTGCCCAGAGAAGCTGTGGCTGCCCCTGGATCCCTGGAAGTGTCCAAGGCCAGGCTGGACAGGGCTTGGAGCAGCCTGGGCTAGTGGAAGGTGTCCCTGCCATGGCAGGGGGTGAGACAAGATGATCTTTAAGGTCCCTTCCACTCAAACCATTCTATGATTCTATGGTTCTACTGGTATGAGCCATGTAGTTTTCAGTACTTGAGAATCAATTAACAAAAATTAATTATAATGGCTTTACTCTCTTTGGGTTTTTTTTTGCAGGGACCAGAGCTTTCCCTTGGTGTCTGTTTTTCAGAAATACAAACACAAGTTAAAAAAAAGAAGTGAGAAGGAAAGCCAAAAATATGACAACAAAACAACAGTTTGCAACTACTGAAAATGCTGTGCTAATTGCTCAGCTGGTCTCTTCAGACTTCCACTAAAATATACCCAGTGGTGTCAGGTGGGGTGCCTTCACCCTTACTGAAGAAGCTGAGACAAACTCATTAATCCAAGGCCACAGTGGGAATGTTTCCACCCAAAGTCTCCTGTTTGCACAAATATGTCTGCAACTTCACCCAAACCTGCAGAGGTCTCTTAAGGCAAAACCCACTCTTCCCCCTCTATAAATAGCTGAGGAATCAGTTCATACTCCTCCCAAATATCCATCCCACTCCTGCCTGCAGCTTTGATTTCATGCTGTTCTTCAGAAGCTGGAGTGAATCACCCATTTCCTGCCTCCTAATCCTCACACTATCACAAGCCTCTCCTGCAATTTTTCTGCTGCTCCTCCAGGTAATTCTGCTTTGGGTTCAGTAAGAAAAAGTACATTAAGATAGAAAAATGCTGAGCAGGTGGTGCTACCATAGTCTGACAAACAGAGAAAGGAATCAAGCTTGTTCCCTTGCTGTATTTTAAACACAATTAAATAATGAAAGAGCATAAATTGCAGCCTGGATTTTCTCCTGTAGTTTTCTCTACCCATGTGGGGTAGAAAACGCCGTGTGGGATTTTTGTGTCTCCAGTCTTTGCAATGTGGAATCATGTCATACCCATTCATCCTGCCAGGTCACTTCATTTAAGTATCAGCAGGTTTGTGAGAATCTCAGGTTTCACATGGAAATACAAAAAATAAAATAAAAATAAAAATAAAAATAAAAATAAAAATAAAAATAAAAAGTGACTTTTGGCTGCTAATGCACCAGAAAACAAAGAAAAGGAAGTCACTTGAGGCTTAAGTTTTGAGTGTTTGGGATTGGCAGCATAGGACTGACCCAATGCAATTTCATGGTCTGTTTATCCATCCTGTTCTCTACACCACCATGCATTTAATAACAGGTGCTTTCCCTTACCCAGGCATCTGTGACAAACAGAACATGCTGCAGAGAAAGCAACTGCCTTCATAAATCTAATTCAGTCAATGAAGAGCTTGTGTCTGAGAATCACAGAACTGAGTAATCAATAATCATGGTCTGCAAGACAGAAAAATACCTTCTGATGGCTTCCTTCAAAACTGTGCACCACATTCTGGATTCCTTTTCAGTATTCAGGATTATGCAGCTTCCCTAAAGGCTGTGTGGACTAACACTGTTATCCTGCATAACTGTATCTGGCACTTGACCTGAATATGTTTCTCCCGATTAGGCAGTGACATTCTCATCTGGAAACTCTGTTTGTACATGCAAATTGTTGTCTCAGCATAAAGGTGTATTGGAGTGATTCTGAAAACCCAGCTATGTGACACTCTGTATTTCAAAAACTTTCATTACTAGCTAATAACTAAAGTTATTAGCAAATCATGGTTTGCTTTCAAAAGCAAAGGTGAATTGCTTTTCAAAAGCAATGGTTTGCTTTCAAAAAGGTAGCTTTCACCTCCAGATTCCAGCATCTGATGTGCTTTATTCCTCCCAGCCCACGTGTTGGGAAGTGATGAGTCTCTGTCAAGTGGTGATGTCACCCTCAGCAGAGCAAAAAGGCTTATCAACACCTAAATAAGAACTAGCCAGTGGCTGCTAGCCTGGATTCTTCCAGGTCACAGATGAAGCAGGTCTGCAAAGGAGGTAGAATTTCTTCACAGCAGCTCTTCTCTGCAGCAAACAGCAAACCTCACTGCCAGGGCATTGCTCCTTTCACAAATATTAAATTTTCCTCAACATCCAAATGTTCCACTTACCTTAATTCATGTTGTAAATCTGTCATATTTGCCATGAGAATTGCACAGTCTCAGTTCACAGCTTCTGTATGGAAAAAGCCTGCAACAGCTGCCTCTTTGCAGATCAAATTAAGGCCATTCAAACCACAATCATCTCTTGTCTCCTCAGTTCCCCTGAAAGTAGGACTTTGTATACAGAGCAGAAAGGCTCTGCTCCACAAGGAACTTACTTGCCAGTTCTAAGAGTAATACACTGAGTATCTAAGCTGACCTTAAATATTAATCCCAGGAAGTGATTAATAAATTAAACACAGGAAGTGAGTAGTTGTGCTTCCAAAAGTCACAAACTGTTCACAAAAATTAATACCACAGAATTAACACAGCCCCACTTTTTACCAGTAATTACTCTGAAGAGCAAAGTGCCCAGTTTTCTCATTTTGTGCATGCTACATGATGGCTGCTGGAGTTTTTGAAGGCTCAAAAGCTGCTCCAGCATTACATAATCACAGAATTAAACAAAATCACATCTATAATCCCTATGGCTTTAGAAAAACCTTGGCAAGGGGGTAAAGAATAAAAAAATAATCACAACTCTAATGATGTAGAGAAAACAAACAAGAAGTTTAATCTTTTAAAAATCAGATGATCTTTAACTACTGAGCTCTGTATGTGGGGTTGGTAACAATTACTTTTCAAGGATCTTCTCAAGTATAATGCTCTGCACAGCTCAAAGGAAAGGTTATTGCCATGAACTCAAGATGGCAGAGCAAATATTTAATTACAGTTTTTCTCTAATTCTCAGGCTGTATATTAATAGTAGAGTCCAATGCAATCTTGTCCACTTTTGCCAGAATCCATCAGCATGTTTCCTAAACCCCAAGCAGTAATATGAAAGACTGATGAAATGTTTGGGAAAAAAAAATCCTTGGCTTTCTAGGCACTGTATATCATTTGGGAAAGACATCAACTAGGTTGGATGATTGAGCTAAAAATAAAATTTAAAACTATACAGATAATTGGGATCTCCAATTATGTCTCCTGACCTCAGCATTTTAGTTTTTTAACAGGAGCAGGTGCAGGTAAGATGATGACTGGTTAGCTCATGTAATGAAAGAACAACCACTTGCTCGAGCAGCCTCACTTTCCATGGAAAGCACTAGATCAACATTCATGGAAGATTTTCACTCATTTGCAGGACTCCAGTTGGCTACATATCCCCTACATCCATTTCTAGGGTATAATATGAGGGTTTTTCTCTAGGCTTGCTATCCTCCCCAATAAATGGCAATTCTGTGCCACTGGGTGCTATTCAGATGTCTTGGAATTCTTCTATTGTCTGCATATATCAATAAAACCTTTCTTTCAAGCACGAATACACTTAAGCACTTCCAGAAATGCTTCCCTAAAGCTGAGGCAAAGACAGACAGCTGGTTCTGTCTGACAGAAAAGAGTCCTTGCACCACAATCACGAAATACTGCCTTGGGCAGGTCACTTTGTCCTCAGATGGTGGAAATAGCTGACAATTTTTATCAATGGGTTGTCAATAAAGATTCTCAGCTTACCCACAAATCTGTAAATAATTATTTAGTTGTGGATTTGCTTTTCTAATTGTAATGAATATAACAATTTCCTTCCTTCACACACACTGTTCTTTTTACAGAGGTGCTACTGCATCTGATGGCCATTTGCATTTCACTAGTTTCATGAACAGTGGGCTCTGTTTTGACTTCAGCTTGCTCTTAGAAACATATCCTTAGAGGATTTGGGAAGGGGAGGAAGAACACAAATGACTTCTCCCTTCTCTCTTGTGAATATGCTCAGGCAGCACTGCAGCCCCATGCAAGAGTGACTCTGCCCACAATGATGAATTCCAAGTAACAGAGTCTCATGGCTAGTGGGTTTCTTCCCAACAGCCTGCAATTGCCCACCAGCCATTGAGCATTAATACACCACTGGGTCATGTTCTCCAATCTAGTATTGCTGCTTATCAGCATTGCTGATTGTATTGCAGCTGGCAGCACAATCCATCTGAAATGGAATTGGTCATTGATCAGGCTGGCCAGATGGCAGCTGAATGCCTGGCAGCCCTTTGTGGGGAGGATATCTACTGTGGCTGTTGGGGTCTGCAAAATCATACCATAGGTGTCACCTTCATCCTACATTTCCACATTACCAGGTGGATTCTTGCACCTGGTTTGTTTCAGACTGGATGGCTGCTGGATCCAGACTTCAAGTAAATCTGTTCCCACACTCAGTTTCACTGCTTGTCTTTCCCAGCACAGGGCAAATGTTATAGCCTTAACTGAGATCTCATGGGTCTGGGTATTTTCACTTCCACCTACAAAACAGCATTTCCAATAGTGTTGATAAGACTGCTCCAATAATAGTGAAAAATTAACTTGGTGAACATAGTTCAGCAGATCTCTTTAATTACCTGCCTATGAAAATGACAAATTAAATGTAACACATCACTTCTCTCCACCAGAATTTGCTTGAGCTCGCAAAGTTCATGTGACCAACTGGGATGCTATCACTGATACCACAGGAGACTAAAGCTCAACCAAAAACTCATCTTCTGGGTTTTTTTCCTGATTTTTAGTTTCTTACTTGTCTAACTTGTTGTTACAGCACAGCTATAACTCATCTGCATTTGATCTGTAATTTCTAAAATGGATGTATGCAGAGCTGGAGTTCTATATTCTTCAAGCAGATTTCTATTCAACATTCTAGTCCATAAATATACTTCAGACCCAACATATTTCAGAAGAAATATTTTTTCCAGGGGTTTACCATACTTCTCAAACCCTTATCAAATGCTTTATTATTCCTGGACATAGTCTCTCTTTTACTGTTTGTGTTTTACTTACTCAGATAATGAAAGTCCTTATCTTTCTTTGCTTTTCATTATCTGTTCTGATCAACTCTACATGATCAGTTCTTGTTTCTTCTTTCTGATTCTCCACAAGCACAGCAGTCCTTTGCTCTGAGCATGCAGTTCCATGCGTTTCATCTGTGGTATCCCTAACCCCTTTTGTGCCATTCTGAGTTCTTAGCAGCAGCTAATTGAGTTGAAAATCGAGCCTACACAAACCTCTTCAGGCAGAGCAGTTCCCTGAACCAGCTAATTCTATGGTCAGAGGAGAAACAACGCTGATTTGATAGAGGACTGGAATATATGGCAAGAACTGGAAGAAAAAGCAAAACAAAAAGTCCCAAGATTTCATACAATAGCCTCGATTAGAAGGGACCTTAAATCTCATCTCATTCCAAATCCATGCTGTGGGCAGGGACACCTCCACTACACACCAGGTTGCTCCAACTCCATCCAGCCTGGCCTTGAACACTTCCAGGGATAGACTTTGACAGGTAAAAGCTGACAGAGAACTAGATAAAGCTCATTCATTTAATACACATAACCTCCCTGAAATGCATGCAAGCTCTTCCTGAAGTTGAAACACAGCTCTTTTCAAAAATTAAAATTACTTGCAGGTAGGACCACAGACATCAGGACAGAAATCAGCTTCCTAATATTTTCTTTGAACTGCTTTGTGCAGCTTCGCTCCATCCTCCACCGAGGAAGGAAAAAAAAAGAGGAAGAGCAGCAAAAATCTGTCATGCTCACAATATCTGTGCGTTACAGACTGGGGATTTTTATTTTGGTTTCCTAGCAACTCTGAAGGCCAATTCGGCAGTGATTTTACACTGAGCACCAGTTACAGGGTTGCTTCAGCTCTTCTCAGAGAGAGACTTCAGAGTCTTTAACTGCCTCCTCTCCTTTAATGCACAAATAAAGTGCAATCTTAGGCTGACTGGTAGATCAGTAACACCTACATTTTACTTTTACCTACATTCCATCCTCTGATGATTTTTTATTCCACATGAAAAAATGATGAAGAGCTCTTAAGCTAGTATTTAATCAAATTAGTCAGGGGAAATGAACAAATGGAAAGGAGACTCTGCAGATTACAATCAAGCTATCATCAAAGAAGATCAAAGCCAGAGCTGACCTCACATCATAGCTATGAAGGACCCAGATGCAGTTCCTACAATGTCTGTTACAAATACTTGCCATCTGTGAACGGTAAAAGGAGAAAAACCAGCCAAGAATAACAAGGTTAATTCTAGACCTTGATGAGGACTAAGCTTTTAAAATTATATTTGACATATAATTTCCAGATTCACAAAAATGCATGAAGAAATAAACACTCGGAGCATCAGTATTTATGGCTGGGAATATATTTTCCACTGAGAACAGCTACAAAGCTGGCAGAAATGCCCTGAGCTCTCCGTCATGCTGTCTAGCCAACATGCCTCAGAGAAGATCAGAAGTTGACCTGCATGGATTTAGTCTGCATGACCCACTGGCCTCCCTGCTAGGGCTGCCAATTAGTCTCAGTTGTGACAGTGTTTTCTCCGATGTGGTAAGTTGCCAGTGGGGAACTGGATTAAGATCACCAAATTACTTTGCCTGCCAGCCCCGAAGTAAGCAGTTCTCTTTCCCATTTACAGGTCTTTTGGATAGGTTCAGCTGCAGTTTGAAAGCCTGTGCACCAGGATGGATATACTGATTTACAGAGGGGAGCAACAGAAATGTGCTTTGTTCTGTCTCCAGCCTCCACTGCTGAAAATAGTTTTACTGTATAACTGCACCTGCACTCTTCAGAGGGGAAAAGGCAGACCCAGAGCAGTCACCAGTGTGTGTGGTCCTTGATAAACTCTGTCACATTTCTTGCCCCACAGAAAATAAGTTCAATTAAAAGCAAGAGGTGATGTTCCTCATGGTGCTTTATTTCTCCTAACTGAAGTCTGGGAATAAATGAAGCAGATAATCTGACACTAATGTTATTAATTTATTTTAATTCTTTGGTTTCCAGCTACACACGTGGGAGACTCTGCTACCTACTTAGCATAAATTTGCAGCAAGATAGTAATTTACCGAGAACAGGTAATTTTCACGGTGAAGAGATGACATTATGCATGGTAACTAGAGAGAACAAATCATCTAGAAACCAAATCAGCAGGGTGGTGCTGGCCCACTCCTCTTGCTGACAGTCTATGCATGCTGCAGTCACAGTTTTTTTGAGAGAAGTTACCCTCTACACGTGACTGAAGACATTTGACTCCAGGCATTTGGAAAGGACACTGTTACCATTACAGCCTGTCTGCTGATATTGTCAGAGATGACAACAGGAGCAGTTCAAAATGGTACAGTGTGGACAATTCAGCTGCTGTAGTTATTAATTATGACCACTTCACCACCACTGTGGGTGTGCAAGTTGTTTTACCACTAAAATGACAGTGTCTTGCTCCTGGGAGCATACTGGATCACAAGTACAGCACAAGATAGTGAAAAGCAGAGAGCAGGAGGGAGGAGAATGTACTTTGCGACCGCAAATCCCAAGATGTTTTTAATGTGTAATGTCCCTTGGTAAAGAAAACTCCAGTTTGGATTTTGGTTCTTAAAAGAAAAATTGTAAGGTCTAAGGCAAAGTCTGAAGAAAAGCTGGGAGAGGAATTGTTCATTCTGCATTTTTCAGTACTTTGATAATATTTTTAATATTTATTTTGCTATTTTTCACTCACTGCCTTTATTCAAAACTTATCTCATTTTATTCTGTCTTACACCATTCTTCATTTAAACTCAGCTACCATATTCAAGTGATTATGCGAAACAAAAATATCAGAAAATTTAATCAAGGGAACTAAAGAAGGCTCAAGGCTTTCCTGATTGGTTATGAGCACAGTCTGGCTTCTGGATTTTCAAGTCCTTCTCAATGCATTAAAAATCTGCATGTGAAAAAGCTGCTGAAATTCCTTGAAGATCTGAGCTTGCATCTTGGAAATAACCAGCTGTTTCTTTTTTCAGGGTTTGAATAATTTAGCTAGAACAAGCTATCCACAGGACCAGGCACTGGGGCACGGAGGTGTGGTTACAGGATAAAAAGGCATAACCTAAGGCAAAATCCCTTGGCCAGCTCCAGTAATCACAGGGACAAATGCAGAGAGGGAAGGGCACAGGACCTCTCTTGCCCTTAATTGTCTAAGTGAGCCTAAGGAGATTAGCTGCACAATTAGGTTTCTAATTAGTGCCACTCCCAGCCAGGACAGCTGCCTGTTTTCCATGTGCTTCAGTATTATCTATCTGAGGTCTGACCTATAAATGGAGCTCGAACTCCCTTTGCAGCCCCTCTGATCCCACCTCACTCTGTGCTACAGGATAGAACACACACCACAAGAGAGGCTGTGAACACATCGCCACAGGATTGGCTTGTAAGGAAGCAAATCTTGCTTTTTAAAAATCTCCTTTTCAGAATAGCCCAAAAAGAAGTCATGTGAGGTAGGCATGAGACAGAACTGGGACAGCAAATTACAGAAAAGCTTGGGTTGAAAGGGACCTTAAATGCACTTAGTTCCAAACCCCAGCCATGGCAGGGACACCTTCCAACCCTGTCCAACCTGGCCTTGGACACTGCCAGGGATCCAGGGGCAGCCACAGCTTCTCTGGGCACCCTGTGCCAGGGCCTCACCATCCTCACAGGAAGAACTTCTTCCTAACATCCATCCTAAACCTACTGTCTTTGAGCTTGAAGCAAATCCCCCTGGTCCTGTCACTACATGCCCTCATTCTTCTGAGGAACTTGTCCTGTTCCTAGTAACCAACTCAACGAAAATACAAGCAATTTAATTTCCTCATATTCAAACCACCATCAGTCAGTTCTGTTCTACCTCCAGTCTCCTTGATAGCTTTGTTGTGGGATGAGCTGCTGCTGGTAACTGTATTGCTCTGGTCACCTCTTGGTATGTGACCCCAGCACTCCAGGCTGTGAGGGGACATTCAGGCTGCACCAAGTCTCCCTTGTGCTCTCTGAACCTGTTCTATCTACCCGTGCAAACAGGAGCAGAACATTCTTTTTCTCAGCATAAACACATTGGAACAATTTCCACAAGACCACAAAGGGTTTGTGATGTGATTTTTTTTGCCTCTAATCAACCCATTTATTTTGCTAGTTGCGTGTGCATGCTAAGAGGGGATGCTTTTAGGGATGGCTGATTGTAATTACATAAGACAAGAGCAGAGAAGCTGCATTCAGATTCATTTCCTCCACAGCCAGAACCTTGATTTTCTGAGAATTAAATCCCCATAATGAAGGGGATGCCTTTGCGTGCTGCTATTGCTGTTTTACATCTCTCATTACACCCTCCAAGTGCACACAAGTAATGACCGAATGAGTTCAGGGTTTAGCTCTTGAAGTAAAATCAGCATCTCTAGGTCAATGTTACATAAATAATCAGAATGTGTGCTGGAAAAACATGCACATATGGCTTTCTCTGCCTTGTGCAGCCCTGTTCTGTTCTGTTCTGGAGTGTCAACAAAACAAGGGTATGGCCAAGAGGTCAGAGAGGTTCAAAAGAGAGAAACACAATTACAGAATCATGGAATGGCTTGGGTTGGAAGAGGCCTTAATGCTCATCTTGTTCCAACCTCCCTGCCATGGGTAGAGACACCTCCCACTAGACCAGGTTGCTCCAAGCCCCATCCAACCTGGCCTTAAACACTTCCAAGGATGGGGATTCACAATTTCCCTGGGCAGCCTGTGCCAGAGCCTCACCACCCTCACAGGAAGGAATTGCTTCCTAATATCCAACCTAAACCTACTCTCTGTCCTTGTGAAGCAATTCCCCCTTGTCCTGTCACTCCATGCTCTTGTAAAAAGTCTCTCTCCCATGGCCCAGAGGAAATGGAGCAGCCTCTGCTTGCCTCTTTAAAAGCAGGGCTTGGCAGCTGCTAGAGGTCAGACTTCACAGCAAAGGGCCTGTAAGCACTGCAGTGAAACAGGAGGGCTGAAACAATAATTGTGCAGTGCTCAGGAAGTCCTGACCTAATGGACTCTCCATGGCTCAGCAGGTTGGGAAGGAGCAGGGAAGGAGAGCCCCAAAACTGTCTCACGATGCTATTATTCTTTGCTACTCCTGCTGCAGTGAGAGCGTTTTGGGCAAGGTGGATGCTGATCAACAGCACCATAGAATATTCTGTGATAAGAATAATTTTAATTTTTCTGTACTTTGTTTTTCCTCTTTTTAAACGAGGATAATAAACATGTTCTTTCCCTTGTGTTCCCAGACTTTGTCTGCCCTGTTCATGTCAGTGGCAAGTTCCTTAAGGCAAGGCTTGTCTTTTGCTATTTGTATGGGCTTTGTGTAGCACCATCTGACCTGAGAGGCACTGCCACACCACAACATTAACAACAGACGCTGAAGCAATGCCTGGTTTCAAAAATAAACACATGAAAAATACATTTATGACCCTTGTGTACAGCGAAGTGCTGCACACAGGCAGACACCCATTAAGAGAAGATTCAATATCACAGAGTGGTCTGGACTCCCTCAACCTCTTTTCTTCTTCTTCCATCACTCACAATACAAATACATTCAAGATCAGAATTCCTTAGAATAACTTAGAAATATCCTTATTTTATCCATCTATTTTCTATCAGATAGTGAATTTTATATTGCAAGACATTAACAGGGTTGAAATTAATCTGGGATCATAAATATCACAGGTTGCCTTAACATTTACTTGAGTATAGTTTCTTTTTTAAAAAAAGTCTAAATAGAATAAAATTAAGTCCACAGCAGTAGAGAAAGGGATAAAAAACAACCCCCAAACCATGCACACAAAAGCGAGGCACAACAGGGAAAAAATAATGCAGCTGTAACCTCAAGTGGAAACAATTTGATTACCATCAATTCCCTGAAGTAGTGACCAGATAAACACTTGTTTAGTTTATAAGTTCTGACAAGATCACAACCCAAGGTAGTACAGCGGCAAGGGAGTGATTTTTTTGTATCTATTTATTGAAACTGCTGAGAAAATAATAAAGACGGAAATCAAAATCCATGTCTTCTGTGTAGCTACAAAATATTACTGTTGGCAGACAAGGCAAACTCCCTGGTATCGTTACCAAGATCACAAAGAACTACATGCCTAAAGCAATGGACAGTGAAAAAGTTGCTTAGATTTGAAAATCCAACTGTATTATATTTATAGAATAATTTCCTACCAGATGTCTAAGAACTAATCACATCATCTGGCAAATGTTACATTTGCCCCCCCTTTTATTTTTTTGCTCAGTTATGAGAACTATTTTCATTTTTTAAGTGCAAATTTAACCTCCATTTTGTGGGAGCAAAAAGATTGTTACGGGAAAGGATGAATTAAGTAGACAAGGAGTTATTGCTATTAAACTTTCTCCTAGTGCCTAAACATAGAAATTACAGCCAGATAAACTGCTTATGTAAAATCTCTTTATCAGTTCTTAAAATGATGAAGTCTGGAGCTGCAGCAGCTTTTGTCCACAGTTTCAGAAGACTTTTTTCATATTGCTCAGTCACAGAAAACCTATAGCCTTTTCACCCCCTTTACTCCTATTTCATTCCTGGTTTCAGAAATTTTGCAGGTTCCCTGTGTTATTAACATCTCAGCTGGAGTTATCAGTCCACCCTTAAAAAACCTGCACTGAAACAATCACTCCATGTGGGGATCAGAAGTTGGACTTCATCTCCAGCTGGGAAAATTCAACAACTGGCTCCAGTCAGGGAGCAGTGTGGCCCTAATCCAAATGGAAGGATGCACTCACACATGGACTGGACTAAATGATGAGATGCACAAATGCATTCTGCATTCTGGGCTGAATGAGAAAGGTAAATTCTTCTCACAAATATTTGCAGCAGGTGAAATCAAGAATTTGCCATAGTACATGAAGACATAAACTCTTCTGAGACCGTTCCCTTTGACAGTCAAAATTAACACAAAGTCTTATTCAAATATATCAAGTCAAAGAGACCACATAATTTAGAAATTTCCAGCATTAGCCTTTCCAAATTCTGATGAGTCCTTTCTTTTTTTCCTTACACTGAGCCTTCAAGGACTAAGGTATTACATGCTATTAAATCTCTCAGCCATGTCATCTCATTTGCTTGGTACACTCTGCTGAAAAATAATGGACCCCTTGATAAAGATCACAAACACTATTTCAGGTCAGTCATGAGGGTTTTGCAGCTAAGAGGAAAATAAATTAACAGAAAGTAAATTTGACTTTAGCCAAGTCATGACTGCAGTTTCTGTATAATATCATCTATCATCCCCTCCTTCCTTTGCTCGCTCAGCTGAACAGAAATCTAAACTAACCTATTAACTTACCCAGTCCTGACTCTAAATATTGAAAGCCCAAAGTGCTGGTTCAACCACAGTATGGATGGGGTGAAGTAGATGAGTTCCTGGTCATACCAGTCATCAGCTTTTAAAAAATAATGATCAGTATGTCAAGCTGCATCTGTCATAAAAATATGTATTTTTGACATGTTCTTTTGAAAAAAATCCTTTTGATTTCAAAATCCTTTTCTTCAGTCCAAGCAACATTTGACATTCTCTAGTCCTCTCCAGCTTCCATCAGGCTGTCAAAATGAGAAGCATTTACCCCTGAAAATTCTTAGTTCAGTATGAAATATTGAAAAGGTGATGTGGGGCCAAGCTGGTGACCTACATTTCAACATTCCTGAAGTAACAATACAGAGGGGAGACAGTGGACAGCAGGAAGAGACCAAAGTCATTAGATGAAAGGAATAAACAAGAAAAATTAGAAAGAGAGAGGTACATACTTGGCAAGCCAGATAGGCAACAGAAAAGGAGTGAAAATGGAGTAAACAGAAGTGGAAAGTCAAAAAGCAGGAGGTATGCAGGGAACGTCCTGGGAATAAAATGTTCTGGGAGTAGGAGCAAAACTGTACATCATATTGAAGGTCTCTGCAACTGGCTGGAATTTTGGTCATTGCAAATTCAATGACTGAAATCTAAACATAAAATAAAAGTAAGGGATTTAGCCTCATATAGCCCTTGCAGATTATTTCTATTTCAGCAAATGTTGTGGCACTGCAGCTACACAAGTAAGCTGGCATGATTTCCTTCCCCAGACTCCACTGAGCTGATAGATGCTGCAGCTTCAAATAATTACTTTAGTATGCTTTATGGGGATGATTTTTTCCATGATACAAGAGGCTGTAAACCAAATCTCTGTAATGCTTTCCTATGTAGTCTTAGGAACTGCTTAGGAATTTCATTTTGGGAATTTATTATATCACTGATTTGAAGACTAATTTTCATGAGAAACATAAATAACTTGGCTGTACTCTATTTCCTCTCTTCATTCTTTAAAATATTACACATATTATCACACTGTTTCTTAGACCACTAAGGGTATGAATTTTAAGGCTGATATTTTTCTTTGTATGTATCTCTGGTTTTGAAAGTTGGAATTATGAAATTCCATACAAAACTGGTTATTAATTAAAGAAATAGAGAGAGGCTATAGATATTCACAGCTGCATTTTCTAGCTCCTTCCATTTTAAACAGCTGCAGCATTCTGCAACAAACCAGGAACCCAGTTTTGTATTCTGGGTTGCTAATTAGTTATTATCTTTTATAGCTTTAATCAATGAACTGCTAAAGTTAAGCCAGAGCAGTGTCCTCTGCTGCTATTTGTAAATTAACCTTTAACAGTCTCAAAGAAACAGCACTTTCAGCCCCTGCACATTCTTTGCAGTGACTGCTTGATGAGCCTTAATCACACCCTTTTCCTGTAGATGAGGAAGGTCATTTGAAGAAGAATAGAAACTCACTGACATTTAGGGAGAAATTGTCCTCCACTTACAGTACAGTGTAAAGCTATATAACATGAAATATGCCACAACTTAGGTCTCATCACTCTCTGAGATATTTTCTTGGCCTCTTTCTCTTTAAACTGGATTTTTAGAAGACTAATTCAGAGGCCAAGAGCTTTGTGACAGTACTGTGAGACCCTGTAAAGCTTCTATTGCAATGCCTGCCTGGTTTCAAGAACAGTGTCTGTTCAAACATTGAGAGACAACAACCCCCCAAAAATACTCTTCACTCCTTCTGTGCTGATGGTTACAGGGACTCACAGATGCAGACAATGTCAAATGGCTCTTCCATGAAAAGAACAACTAACTGCATTGCAGCTTTCTGTCCCACTCAGCACAATCTATTACCCAACCCCAGTGTGCCAATTTTCTTTCCAGTGACCTATGCTCAGTAGTCACTTAAAAATCGACACAGTGCCATTCCCAATGCTATCTGCCTCCTGTAGACCTTCTAGCATCTCTTCCAATGCTTTCTCTCTACCAGATCCTCTGTGCTCACCTTTCTATACACAATTTTTCCTGGTATCCCCCCTCATGCCCTTAGGTTTCTCTGCTCAGCTCTCTTTTCCTTACACTATCATCCTATATCTCATCTGGGCTCTTCTCACACTGATATATCAGAACTCAGTATCTCTTTCAGATACAATATTCTTATTCAAGTTGGATTTACTTGGTTGACATCCAAATTAGTCTGTGAAACACAGAATTGGGAATGCCCCAACTAATAGCAGATAATCATAATTCTTAATTATAATGTATTTCTTTCCCTATCAAGGCATTCCTGTACATTTTTCTTAAAATCCACACAAGAACTCCTCTCCTTTCTTCATAGTTTTCCCACAGTCATTCTGTTCACAACACCCTACCCCAAGCCAGCAGTACAAAACTCACTAGCAAGACTGACTTTACCTTTCAAACTGTTTTGCTTATTTGACATATTCACAGTTGCTTCACATTTAATTTTCAGAATTCATCACTTATTCTACATCTCATGCCCCATCAATAGACCTGGTCTGCATCCCAGCTGATTGCAGCAGGAACCATCCTCTGAGACCAATATAAACCTATTCCAGAGAAACTGGAGCTCCCAGCATAAGCCCAGGACAGTGTAGGAGTAATGGGCAAGGAATACCCCTAGCTAGCAGGGCACATGTGAGAAGGTCACAGTTAGGCAGGAAGTAAGGAACAGCAGGGAAAACTATATAAAAGCAGGAAAACTGTGAGCCACATGAACTTCAGAGATCACATGCTGAAAGAGTCAGACTTGGGGTGATGGGATGCAAAAAGCTTTGTATATCTTTGTACAAAGGGACCTTAAATACCATCTTGTTCCACCCCCTGCCATGGGACACCTTCCACCATCCCAGGTTGCTCCAAGCCCTGCCCAGCCTGGTCTTGAACACTTCCTTGAAAGGGCTGGGGCAGCCACAGCTTCTCTGGGCACCCTGTGCCAGGGCCTCCCCACCCTCACAGGAAGGAATTTCTTCCTGCAGTGCTCCCAACTAGTCCATGATGATCTGTCTGCTGCCCTCCCATCCTGGGGAGAGCCCAGGCACTGCAGGCAGGCTCTGTTAAAATAATTGCACTGCATCCAGCTCTGGGCCCCCCACACAGGAAGGACATAGACCTGTTGGAGCTTTAAAAACCAGGGCTACCACCTCTCCTGCCCAGGTACTTCCCTGAAGAAATAAAAAGGAATAGCAGATATATTTAGAAGAATGTTACCACTGCAAAATCTGAAGTACAAAATTAGTGTATTTTAGGATGGAATTTGCCTAGGCAATGTTAATTCAGTCCCTTGTACATATTTGTAAAGGGTAGACACTGAAATCCTAATTTCCTGCAAATCCGTGGGCTATTTGACATGGACTTCAGAGATGCCAGTATTTCACCCACGGCTTCACCTACACACTTAAAAATTTCAGATACAGATTTTATCATGAGACCTTTCATCTTTTACAGAGTTATCTGAATGGAAGTATTTTATTTTCCCCTCTCTACACAGGGTGTGTGGCCCAGTGCTTTATTTGCTACACACATATAAAGACTACATTGAATACAGGGTTTGAAATTTCTCATGGCTGTTTTTCATCACAAATCCTTATTGTTCTCCTGAGTCTTACATGTGCTATGAAAGCATCTTTAGGCTGTTTTTGTGAAGCATTTACATTACACCAGTTCAGTTTTGTAGATTGGAACCAGCAGTGCAGATATTTGTCTAATGCCTACTGACTCTAAGCTCTGAATTATTCATAGGTCTGATTTATTCAGAAATCTTCAGTGTTTTATGTCTAGAGCAAAATTTCTGTTCATCTTAGTTTCTGTTATGAGCTCCCACCATTTTTACCAATCAGGCTCCATTTATCCTGCAGTAGCTATCAGAAAAACAGAGTTCACTCAGATTTGTGGTCTCCTGTAGTTGGATGGAACTGCCAAAACTGTCAAAGGACATAGAGCAGAAACCAGAAATCTGTCTTCATTCCCTGAACTCACTATATAGCATGTGGGGACTAACAAGATGCTCCAGAGAGCCAAACTCAATGCCAGAGGGAGTTTAAGCTTTCTTGTCCCACCTTACGTGGAAGTTTCCTGACTGCAAACCTACAATCTGTGGGACTGGTGCATAAAAAGATGCAAACACAATTAAAAAATGCCACATCCAGATTCACTGTCCCTTGCATCGATGAAATATTCTATAAAGTCAATAGGAATGCTGTCAGTCAAATAAGGACCAGGTTTAATTTGGGCAGCACATATTTGTTGAAAAACATGTGATGATGTTCAAGCTCAGCTATATATTAGGAAATAAGGATTTACTTATTATTACAGTAATAAGAAGTTATTATTGTTATTACAGTAGGATTCTAAACAGTGGTAGAAATTTGCTGCATAGGTGATGTATTGAGGCTACAAAAGCTAACACAACCATTAATCCTAAGATTTCTCCATCAAACACCTGTTTGCTATTAAGGATCAGGGATATCTCTAGCTTTTGGTTACAATGAGAGGAGAAGAATGTTATCTGAAACCCACTGCAAAAAAAAAAAAAAAAAAAAAAGGTCTAATTAATATAATATCAGGGTCACTAATCCCTTGGGAGTGGACAAAGACAAAACAAAATAATCTTCTTTGTGCAGGAATGCATTCATTGCACAAGTGCCCCACTGCCCAGGCATGGAGGGAAGCAGCAATAAGAGCCAAGGGTTACTGCTGCTCAAACAAAGAGATGTTCAGGTTCCCAAAGTAAGTTTAAAACAATAAAACTCAAAAAAGAATAGCAAGCAGGACTCCAGATAAGGGAACAGGGCTCTGGGACCTAAATGTCAATGGACCTCCTCAGATGACAGAACCATCCTACCTTTGCACTTAGATTCAGGCTCTTGGAAATTGGCAGCAGCAGCAAGCAAACATCTGGGACAATGTCTGTATCCATATTGAACTTGGTATAAGGCAATACACTGAGTGCTCAGTCAAGGATGATTAGTGCAGCCAAAAGCCTGAGGGAACCCCTTGCAAAGGTTAGAGTGTACTCGTGGTGACATTTTCAAATGCAAGCTCAACAGTCACACACCCTTCGTACTCTGCAAAGGCTGCAGCAGAAGGAAGGGCACACAAACCCCAGGAGATCATAGCCCAAGGACCCATTATATATTAAATTAATTTCCAAATCTGTTCCTGCAAACAACCCTTCTGCTACACCAGTGTAGGTTTTCCTGGGCACCATTAATTTGTGGATGTTGTAACTGTGATTAGGAATGCTCAAGTTGTTCCTCAGTGCTTTATCCAGGTGAAATTCCCATTTAAGTACAAAGAAAGGTTCACACCAAAAAAAGATTAAACAAAGTAACTATCATTTCTGCTGAAGACCCCACTTCCAAGCATTTGAGCTGCCTCTGTAATATGAGCATCACTGCTCTTTTGAATTTCTGACTGGCAATGCTCACAGAACTGTCAAACAGGGCTCCCCACCCTACACAGGGCATCCACCGAGTTTATAGTTTAGTTTGGACATGACTGAAAACAGTGACTGACTGCTTCTCTGTGTCTCTTTATTATTCCTACTCCAAAATCAAAAGTGAGGATATGTTTTTTGTCTGCACTGCAAAACATATAGGCGATTTTTTTTCTAAACTCCATGAGAACCTTCTGCCAGTTCTTACTGACTGCTGTGAAGCCATCAGTCAGTGACAGAGTAAATGAAGCTACATCCTAAACCATGCTTTTTGTAATTTATTTTGACAAATAAATAACATTTTCATTTCCATCGTAGTGTATTAGTGAATGAAAACAGCTAGCAAAAAATTAGGTCTGATTTCACCACAGAAAAGTAAAATGAGAAGAGACATTCAAAGAGACTTACTGGCTTTGTAAAAATAACAAAAGGAAAACTGATAAGCTCCTACCCCAGTTTTACTGGTCTTTTGAAATGGAGGGCAAATCAGCTCTAGAATACACACACCTGAATACACACATCAGAACTGAACCATTATTCCATTGTTCCATTACACAAACCAGTAACCTCCAAAAGCAGGGTGAAAGCTGGAATCAAGGACTCTTATCTCCAGTGCTCATCTGAGACTGAGTAAAGAAAAAGATGTATTTTATGCTTTATTGTTCCACTCTATTCAGATTTCATGGATTAATTTACAAGAGCTTTATATCCATATCACAGAATATTCTGAGTTGGAAAGGACCC
Organism: Entomyzon cyanotis; assembly: GCA_024500445.1. NCBI lineage: Eukaryota > Metazoa > Chordata > Aves > Passeriformes > Meliphagidae > Entomyzon > Entomyzon cyanotis. The sequence continues at coordinate 2,737,403 of JAKEPQ010000735.1, forward strand.
ACAAGGATCATCAAGTCCAGCTCTTAACTGAATAGCTCATATCTCATAGAGAGATTGAACCCACAGAGAGATTAGCACCATGCTCTGACCAGCTGTGCTCTTCTGAGGGTCTTCACTCAGAGACTAAATAGAGGAAAAACTAAGCAGAAGCATTGGGAGATCTACTGCAGTTAACATTAGTTCTTCACAAATACTGTGCATTTTCACATCCTTACCTCCTGTAGCACTGGAGACTGTTGGCCACTGCTGATCAGGCCCTGCTGGTCCTCCACGCAGGACTCCTGCTTCCTCCATATGCACAGCACTGGATAAGCAAATATCACAGTTGGATTATACAGTTCCCCTCTGCCCTGGACTTCACAGCATTTCCCCTTCCTGTAACTTCCAGCTACTCTTCAAAGTTCATAACTATTTATCACTGTGCAACTACTCCTACAGTATTTCCTGATGTTGGCAGCATGAGAAGCAACTGTTTTGACTTGCAAAAATACCTTTTACTATTTACTAAAACCCAGTTGTGGCATAACTTATAAAACAAACTCCTCTGCAGGACACTTTGTTCTCATTGACTGGGAATCACTAATAAGGAAGTTACACATCTTTCCTATAAGGATGTAGCAACATTTAGCAAATGACTAAAAAGTTGAAGAAGTTAGTTCTGAGTTTCTGTCACTATATTGTAACAGATCCCACCTTCCTGGGTTACTGCATTCTTCTCATGAGCAATTCAGGACAAGAAATACATTTTCTCAAATGCAAAAGGGAATACAGCAAATTTCAGTGTCACATCATGAGCACTGGGCATTGAAAGCACCAATTTGCACCTTACACAGAAGGAAAAGAAAAAAATCTGCTATTTTTAATACAAAAGTAAGCATGTTATTTATATGCAGCTCCTTAAGAGAAACAGGATTCCATGACCGTGTCCCTGTGTCTGCTCATTGGCTTTGCACTTCCTTTCACACTTCCAGCTGAACTTAATGGGCAGTTTCAACCAAATGTGGCAGATGGCAAGGACAGCAAATCCTACAAATTTTATGAAAAATCAGCATTTTATGAAAATCATCAGCTGGGCAGGGCACTCAGGCTCAGAACCTGAGATTTCAGGTGAGGATGGGGCTGCTGATGTGAGAGTAGAAAAATGTACAATTTCCCAGAAAGGCTCTACTAGCTCCCCTCCTTGTGGGATGAATTGTTTTAAATTAGTTCTTACTTTTGATTAATTGTTCAAGTAGCTTCAGACAAGATCTTGAACTTTGTATAGAAAGGAATGTGGTTCCACAAGAGCATGCGTGACTCAGGACCAGCAGATAAGGTGCTCAGGTAGGCAGAATTCCTTCTTCAGGATCCTGCTCCCAGACTGTTCATTGATTTTGCAGTTATGGATTACAAAATAAATTAAAAGTCACAGCAGGTATATAAAAGAAAGAAAACAGCTTGCCCAATAGGCCACAAAGTCAAGCTTGCTCTGCCTGCTTTTGCTTTTGGTCCTTGAGGTTTAGATTCCTTTTTACACAGCATCTCAAAGTCAGTTGGGAGTCACTCTGTGTCACACCCACAGGAAGCACAGAGTGACTCTGAATTTAGAACTTCAACCTTATGAAGACTTTTCAGCCCTGTGGATAATGGATAAAGGTACAGTACCACTGCAGTAACAATTTTGAGAAACTCATACCATCCTGTGCTTTGTGATGCCACTAGGAATGACTGCAGCCTATAACTGCAGCTAAACCTGTAAGGGAATCTTATTAATCACATCAGATTACACCTGAATATAGAACCAGTTTTCTAATCTGCTCAGGAGAGCAAAAATACCATTTGATTTAGGCTCTACAGAAAAAATTTTGGTATAATTCTCTTTTTCCAAGTGTACTGAGCAGAAAATTATAGCAGAGACTGCTTGTGATATTAGGCAGTGGATTTTCAATGATGTCTAAAGAGATTTGGACAAAAGCCTCACTTTACCTTCTTTGAAAATCCATCTCATATCTTCAAAAAGTCCTTTCAACTGTACTAATCTTCTTGATTGCACCATGTGGTTAATAAACCTGCTCCAGGAACAGCTACTTTTATGGTAATGAGAAAAAGAAGATGGAAATGCAGACTGCCTACTGAAACATCAACACTGGTGATTACAGGGAGCTTTAAAATAAACAAAAAGTATGTAATGACAATTAAATGATTCAATAATTGGAACTATTATGCCTTGACTGTTAATGGATACAAAAGCAGAGTGTAAAAAGGAAGAAAAGCACAGCTCTACAGCAGGGCAATAACAGCATAAGATGCAAGTCAGACTGAATCTGCAGTGCTTGGAGATTGGAAGTGACAGCAGCAGAACTCAGGTGCTTTCAGATATCATCAGTCTAAGGCATCAGAGGAACCAAACTTTGTCCTTTTCACAGAGGAAAAGGACAGCATTCCCCTTCCCTGGAGAAACACCAGACATACCTTTGCATTCCTGCCCTCAGGGATGCGGAGTAGCGCCAGTCCGGATTGGGGTGTTTTGGCTGTGGAAACAAAAGCCAGGACAACACTGTTAGTGCCAATAAAATAGGATAAAAAGCATATGCATCTGGCTAATTTTGTCAGAAAAATCTATATGGATCTACTCAATTTTTGTGAATTGCCAAATCTTTCTACAAATCTGAAGAAACTTGCAAATGGGCACACAGGGAGTGTCTCTGTAATAAACTTGTCTGCATGCCAAGGCCTTTGGCTAGAGGTGATCTCTGTGGAGCAACGTTTAATGCTGCAAACTGGTGGAAAGTTATTTCATACATTCATCAACATTTTGGGCATAGGATAAAAACCCAACACCATAAATCCAGAGAATATGTTGTCTGTTTACCTGATAAGGTGAGGAAACTCGAGCTCATCAGTGAATAGGTTCTGCCTGAGGTGTGTAAATGTAGCTCCCTGTGAGGGGGACTTGTGGGGCAGTGAGGGTTCTGCTGGAACTCAGTGTACTGCAGAGGACTGCAATGGATGGTAGCAGATTTGCAGACTGCAGCAAGTCTTTCATTAAGGACAGACATGTTCATAATACCAAAACCTATTAGATTCTCCATATTCATGAGAGGGCATAAGAGGTAGAAGGGGAAAATAGCCAGCAATACCTTTTGACCAACAAACCTCAGCATATGCTGGTGTGCTGCAGCATGACTTGCTAAATAAGGAGATAATTAAGAAATCCTCTGTTGATCAAAAATTGCTCCAGAATATAGTTTTTGCATTGTCAGGGGACTGCCACTATAATTTTCAACTACAGCCAGTGAGTGCAAGCTCAGGTCCCTTAAAATTAAGCCCTAAGGACATACCAAGGTTATTCCTCAAGATACAAGAAACATTATTCTGTAGGTGATAGTGTAGTGAGTGCTTAAGTTCAGGCACTGGAATTCAAAGACAGAACTTACATCCAAAAATATAATGGACTACATTCATTCCTGATGTGTCTTGCACAGTGCCAAACACACAAATAATAAATGACAGTAATGGTTTAATTCTCTTCAAATTATTGGAGGCAGATCAGAAATGAATTTGACCCCATTACTTGAAAGAGAAAAAGAAAGTGTTGAACGTTCTGAATAATTTAAAGCCAACTCTGTCTTTCCTCCTGAGGTCTGGAGTATGCTTTTCCCTGGATCAATAGGTTTTATTCAAACAAAAATGGAGCAATTACAACTTACAGTATTGCTCTATCACCATACTTCCCAGGTCCAGCATCACTCAAGACTGAGTTGCTCTTGGATGATGCACATACAAGTATTCTTTAGGGTCTGAGTTATACAAAAGGGAGGAGGCTGCTATTTGCAACCACACATCAAACATCTGTGCTAGCAATCTCCTTCCCATTTAGCCCCCTGTTCTCTGTCATGCTCAGGTTCTGCTGAGTTTAGCAGAAAGTGGCTTGACAAGAAGCTTATTATGCATGGTTCTAGTCTTTTCTGATTAATTCCATTTTGGCCTCAGTCCCAGGGATGTCAAAGCAACCCTAAAGTCAACCACATAGTAACAGTCAATGAAAGAGGATAGAGAACAACACACCCTGATCAGATCCTCTCCTGAGCTTGCCTTTCTTGACTATGAAGGGTGCTGACACCAGAAGATTTGGCTTTTCTTCTGCTGGGGATTTTTTTTTATTGCAGGGGAACTGCTGGACTGGAGGAAAGCCCCTTTGCTTTATTTTGCAGTTTGAGAGGTGCAGGTTACTAACTGGTACAGGCAATGTGGGGAGGAGGAACCGCATCACAGTCCCAGTAAAGACTCAGATAAAGTGAGATAACCTCAAAGCACTGAAAAAGTCTGACACGAGTTGGGTGGGAGTGAGAAGAGAGGAAAACGACCACCCACTAACAGTATATAGATTTTTGGGTTTCAGATGAGAGCTTTCCAACTCTTGGCTAGAAGACAAAAATCTATTTTCTCTTTGCAATGGGACATCAGATCTTAAACGGGCGATGAGGGCAGGAGAAAGTCATCAGCTAGAAATTCATCATTCATTCATTTCATATCCATGGACCAAGAGTCCTTGTGTCAATATAAGAAAAATAGCAATTAGGAAACTGGTATTTTCAAGGGTTACTATCCAGAAGCACCTTGTGGCTAATCCCAAACAGCTCTCACTTTGCTACGACTCTTTAGGTAGGGGTGCTGTGCTGTTCCCAGAGGAGCAGAAGAAGGAAGGAGGGGACAGGATGAGAAAAACACACTCTGGAGGTGGAAATATCTATTGCCACAGTTGACTGTCAAGGGCTTGGGTATTAAAAAATCAGTATCCATGACTTCTTTTTAAAGTCCTTACAGGAAGAACAAGAGCATGAGGCAGCTGGGCAGCAGTCTGCCTTTGTGCAGATCCATTCTCACCCAGTTTTACCATGTGCTTGCTGCTTGACTGGGTGGTTTCAGAGCTCAGCAAGAGGCACATTTGTCCCATGCTTGTGTTACCACAGGTCAGTGTCCTGCAACTGACAAAATCAGTGAAATTTCTGTTTTGTCAGCATAACTGGTTTCTCCTTTTGTTCTGCTACAGACTGTAATTCTTTCAGTTTCTCTGACCATAAGAGAAAAGTTGTTTCAATACATCTCTAAATGAGACTGGACTTTCAAAGCAAAAAGCATGACCAGTACCAGAAGTCCTGCACAGTAGAAGAAGCAAACCTATTCAGTAATATCTTTCCCCAGCTCAGATGCAGTAGTCTTGCCTCTTAGAAATTCTCAAGGAATTCACAGCCTACATGCTTGGGTTGGTTTATATCTCTGGCTATGAACAGTCCACCTGTACCAGACCACTCCCTGAGCCCTGCCACAGTGCCAAGTGCTGTCCCAGGGCACAAGTCACTGTGCCACGAGACAATGGGGCCCAGCTCAAAGCAGAGCTGAGTCCCCAAGCACTCCTAGGGGATAGGCAGCTGCACAGTAGCTCCCAATGGGCTCTGCAAAGCCTCATCACAGACTTGTGACCCATCAGAGATGTGCAGCTGTGTCATAAACCAACACCAGGACAAGGCACAGCTGACCAGGAAGTGTGAGTGCAGAGAGGAAGCACAAAGAGGAATACTGGCTCTGAAGTGGTCCAGATGCTTCTCAGTTGAATATCCCCACACTCTGTTCCACAGTGCTGATGAAGACAATACTGTTCCTTTTACCTCCCCAGCTCACAATCATTACAAGACGCTGTTTATCACAATCCAGCACATTCTACTAGGTTTAAGGCAGAGATTTTTGGAGGTCATGCAGCAAGTCCAGCAGTCCTGTCAGGAGGTGAAACAAATCCCATGATCCAGGACAAAAGTGATCAACCATTCCCTTTTTCTCCCATCAGCTGCTTTTTCTGATTCAGTTACAGCACACATCATCATAGTGTGAGATGAGTCAAAATCTACCCAGCTGCCTACAGAATTGGTTGTCACTACACCAGGTGAACACCTCATGCCACCAGTTCACTCCTGCTGGCTCTTCCAGACACCAGGGTTACATTCTGCCAACCACATAACCACAAGCATTAATGTTATTAGTCATAAACAACCAGCCCTATGGGGAAGGTCTGATAAGCAAAATGAAGGTAGAATATAAAACAGAGCCACCTGAGGACCAAAAAAGCTCATGTAAAACGTCACAAAGTTGTTTTCTGGGTTAATTGAAGAATCATTTCACTGGTTTATGGATAATAAATTTAGTTGAAAATATATTGTTACAAACACTTCCCTCAATTCTCTTTCTTAGTTAATACTGCAATGCAGTATGAATTTGTACCTATGGTAGAAGGAATTTTTAACTTTTTAAAATATTTTCCTGACCCCATATTCAATGGATCAATGCAAACACTACCTTTCACTTCAGTGCTTGCTAGAATAAAATCTGCTTGAGGTAGAGATGTGAGAATCAAATATTTACAAGCAGTTACCAGATGCTGAGACTCCTGAAAACATCCCACTCTATTCTGATTTCCACACAAATGCACAACAGAATGACATGAGGTATATTTATCAAATGCATCTGCTTTGAAGCCATAATAAAAGCCTTTTAGAACCTCTGACCTCATAAGGCTCTGCTTATTTTCCAGTGACACAATGCTGACAGGTGTGAGGAAACAGAGTTTCTATTCCTGCTTTCCTTCTGTAAATGTTTAGAATTAACTTGATGAGGAGAACAAACTATTTCAATATGTGTTTATCATTCAAGAAATCAAAAAAAGAAACTGGAAACAGGTGTAATTCAAAAGCCCAAAGTCTGGGAATGCTCATTTGCATTCCTAACTCTGAGAAAGCTGAGGTGAAGGGAACAGACAAATGCATCTGTAAAGTACATTTGATGAGTTCCAAGAGAAGGAAAACACCTCTGCTTAATCTTGGATGCAAATTTCTGCTGGCACAGCAGAAACCTCCAACCAAGCGCCTGACTGCCCTGGAGCACAGAGCAGTGTCCCTGCTTAGCCGAGCAGGTTCAGCCACTGCCATTAAACAAAAGAACAAACATTTATAGTTAACCTTTTCAATGTCAGTACGGCTGCAGGATCTCTTAAAGGATTAAGCTCTTGAACTGAGATTGTAAGATATTCCACCATTAATACCTTTAAATCCTCTGAGAGAAATCTCTTGGACAGACTGCTACAAACAATGCTGGGGGTTTACTAGGTTTAGACACTTCAAAACATGCTTGCATTTAAAGCAGTATCAAAATGTGTTCAACTCAAGCATCGCTTTCTTTTTCACATGTGTTTAGCAAGCTGGTTTTGAAGTGAAAAATACAAAGAGCCAGAAGCAGAGCAAACAGCTGTAAAACTCCAGTGAATCTCTGGGTCTTGCCATCATCAATGTGCAGGTTTTTTCACTTTCTTTAAAAGTGTCCATAGAGCAACACACTCTATTTCTGAACATCACAGGAAACATCATATTTTGTCAGCCTCATGTGTCACCACACAAAAAAAAGGGTACAAGGTACAATGTATAATATAAGTTGTATCAAGTATCCAGACTGCTCAGTCCTCATTAGGAATGTGCCAGGCTGCGTTCTGGGACAGAAAACTCCCAGTAAAACACGTTGGTTCGATTGTTATTTCCTGAGTTGAAGGGAAAAGGCTGTCATGAGATACAAGACATAAGAAATGAGCTTAACTGCACAGGCTGTTAGAACAAGATGAAAAGACAAAGCAAGGACCAGACATTGCCCAGACATCATTCAGCATCTTCACAGGAATATGAGGAAACAGACTCCAGGCTACAGCACTGAAATCCTTCCAGAAAATGAGAGATCATCACTGCAGCAGTGCCCAGCAACTAAATCACATCCTCACACACAACCTCTTCATAGTGTGTGCACCCCTCTTTCAAAAGACAGGAATCCAGGCTTCCCATAACCTCACAATGTAGCAGAAATGAAGCCACAGTATTTTTTTATCCCTCTATTTTGCCTACACTGCCTGCCTGGTCCCCCTGCAGTAGTTATCTGATGAGAGAGCAATATCCATTAACCCCGCATTGCTACCCTTATCACCAGCCTCCTGACAGCAATAACTGCCTCTAAGGTTTTCTGTGCAGCTGAATTAGTACATTTCTTCTTTTACAAAACACCCTGGGTCTGAGTCATACTTATAAACCTATAAAGGAGGTAAGCAGGTAAGCAGGGTGAACACAGAAGCAGAGGCTATCTTGCAGAAACAAGCTCCCATTCCACCATCACAACACTAGCAGTAAAAAAGGAATAGTCATACAGGAATCAGAGCTTCACCAGGTACAAAAAATTCCCTACCTTACCTTATTGCACTGATTTTCACTTCTACTGTATCATTATAATGACCCAATAAAGTCTGTCACAACTTAGTGTAATTATTAACGTCTTTGACCTTACCAGCAAATATGAAAAAACAAAGACCTTATTGCCCCAAATGTTCCTGAGATTAATGCCAAATAACTTTGAAATGTTTTTCCTCTCACTGTATAAACAACATATTTTAAAACACTAGCCACTGTGAAACCCTAGGTACGACTATATGTTCATAGAAATCCCATTCACCTGGCCCCATCCTCATCACTGAACAACTGGTAGAAGATCCTTTTCCAAAAACTGGGAAAGAAAAAAAAAAGGACCTGCTCATATTATCCAAAAGCCACACAGATCAGAGGCTGACTTTGTAAATTGGTGCAAGGACAATACTGCCTGTTGCTATGCCTGACAAGTGAAGGCACAGGCTCTTAAAGGCTGATTCAAAGTTCATTTTATCTAAAATGAGAAACACAGTTCTCTGAAAATCTAATAATACAAAGATCATTATCCTTAAAATGTAGAATTCAGTGTTGCTAAGCAATTGATGGCATCTTCAACGCAAACACTGAGCTTGAAATAGGAGAGAGACCTGAATTTTAGTATGTAATTAGCTAGGAACCAATAATTAGTGAATGCCATTACATTTACCCATTTCCTCATGTGCACATGGCATTGATACATCTCCATAAAATGTTCTACCACAGGACGGGTCAAGAAGCAGGTTCAGAGACCTAAGAAAAAAACTTGTGATGAGTAGAACTTGTCAGAACTTCACCTCTCTTTAAATCATACAGAACTAGTTGAATAACTGATTCCCCTTTTGGATCATCACTCCACACAGGCAGCATTCATCAGTTTGTTCTATACATCTCTCTGCTTTTGTACTCCAAGTTTGGGCTGGCTTTGTTGCCACTGCCTGATCTGCACAGGCAAACAAAACTTGCTAATTCATTGCATTTAATGGAGTGAGTCTCACAATGTGATAGGAATCTGTTTGTTAAACTGATTTCCTGCTGGTCTCGCATCCCAAGCGAAGCCATTTTCAGTTATTGCTTTTCTTCTTGCACACCTCCCCACCCCAAAAATCAGTATATATAGTGTGTATTTCACTCTGATTCTTCAGCATATATGCTTATAGAGCATGTCTCCTATTCCCTCCTGTATCAAACACATCCCAGACATTGTATTACAGTCAGAAAAATTTTAAGGTACAAAAACTGCATAGAAAGGGAAAAAGTACTTCCCCATACCCTGCCACTGTGATTTACAGAAAAAAAATGCATTAATTTAAAATCAATGGTGATGCTCTAAAATGCTCTAAAAGCATTTTCACGGAAGACTTGCTGGACCTTAAGATATGGGCATCTTAGCTTGACTAAAAAACAGTTGCAAAAGATGCTAACGTGTTCATATGTGAAAAAGTATAAAGTAGTAAATAATTGAGTTCTATTTCTGTGGCAAGAATACACAAGTCAGGCTCCTTTCTATTCCACCAGTTATTTCCCGAATTTTGCCATGTCTGGGGCATAACACACATTAATGCACAAACTGATCTTATGCCTGCCACAATTATGGGATACAAACAACACACAGTGATTGTAATATTTTCCTGTTGTGCACCAGAATTAGTCTCCCCTGTGAGTGCTTCTGAGTTCAGTCCCAACATGTGTAAAAAGGAATGGCACAGATCATGCAAACCACACACCAACTGCAGGCTTCCTGCACACCAGTATAAAGCAACTATTAATTCTTCACTGTGGGAAAATATTGCAAAGGCTAATACACAGCTGGTCAAACCATAGGTATTAAACAATTTTTAACAGCAACCCAGCAGGTTTGAAGTTGTCACCTGTAACTTAATGATGGTAACTTGCTGTAATTCTCTGCAAAGGTGTCACTGGGCTGTCATAGGCCAGAAAGCATAAAATGCAGCACTGGGTACAACAAACATTGTCAAAGGAGGGGTTGCAGATTTCAGACAACTAAAAGATGCTCACATTAGTAAGATCATTGCAATAACATGCTTTGATAAGTTCAACAGATTAACTTAGGTATGAAGACAGTAAAGCACCAAACATCCATAACTGCCATAAAGTAACCTTTTGATTTCAAGGCTAATCACTGATTATTTTTTTCTCCTGCAATATGAGTTTTACCATCAAAACTGTCAGACTAGATGTGTCATTCCCTAGCATTCTGTAACAGCAAGCAGTTTTAGACCTGAAAGAGAACAGGGAAAGACGCAATATTCAGGACAGCATGTGCTGCAAAAATGAATCTCTAACATCAGATGCACATACTGAACTTACCAACTGGACCTTGAAAGTCCCAGTATTTACCTAGAAACAAAATGCATGGCATAGATTAGATTCATTACAACCAAGTTTCATAGCTGAGTGTCAGAAAGCCCCACAGGGAATGTGCTTCATCTGAGTTTTCCAATTGGAACCTCTGCTTGAGTACAGATTTGCTCAGAGCACTGTGCAGACCATTTATCGATGCAGCCTCACCTCATTAGGAGTAATGGAGTCATTTCTAAGTATGATCAGGTTTTGTGCACTCTGCCCACTTTGTCCTGTCAGATGCCTCTCAGCCACCACTGCAGAGGGACCCGTAGTTCCTGTTGGGCCACAGGTATTGTAAAACATGAAAGTGTCACTTCCTGATCCTGCAGTCAGGCATGCTTTATAGCAGTAAGTCTTAGTGAGAGACCCATTGCCCCTCACTTCAATGAAATGGGGCTGTACTTTTAAACCTGGGGGCAATCTAGCATCAATGTTGTTGTTGGCCTGCTTGTACATTTCAGCAGGGCTCCGTTCTCTGACCGTACAGCACCCTGCACAGCAGGAGCTCCCATACAGACTGTATCTGTAGCACTTGATTATAGTAAGCCCAATGATTGTGAAAAGGAAAACGAAGGAGATGGCGCTCAAAGCGATAATGAGATAAAGAGTGACCTCTGAGTAATTGCTTGGACTTTTAAAGTGTCTTCTTCTATCGGGGATGATTTTGGAAACTCTGTCCACCACGGCAACAGTGATGGCTACTGATGAGGACATCGATGGCTCTCCATTGTCTCTCACCTCCACTGTCAGGTTGAAAGTAGGTGTGCTGTCCTCCCCCAGTTTGCGAGTAGTCCTAATCTCCCCAGTATGGAGCTCTATCCTGAATAAACCTGGATCTGAGGTTTGCACCAGGTAGAAGAACAACCAGGCATTTTGTCCTGAGTCCCCATCAATGGCTATAATTTTGGTTACCAAATATCCAGCATATGCCGAGCGTGGGATCATCTCCAGGGCTGCTGAAGTGTTGGTTGAGGTAGGATACAGAATCTGTGGAGCATGGTCATTCTCATCCACCACGTAGATGTAGACAGTGACAGTGCTGCTCAGTGGTGGGGTTCCAGCATCCTGAGCCTGAACAATCACCTGGAACTCCCTTAGTGTCTCATAGTCAAAGGACCTGACAGCATACATGTTGCCACTATCGGATTTAATGGAGACATAGGAAGCAACTGGTAGCCCTTCAATCTCTCCATCTAGTAGAGAATAGGACACATAGGCATTTTCGGCGACATCTGGGTCGGTGGCTTTAATAGTGCACAGGAAGGCTCCAAGGGGGTTGTTCTCAGGGATGTAAACCGAGTACACAGGTTCCTCGAAGCGTGGAGGATTGTCATTGATGTCGGAGATCTCCACATGGATCACCTTCTGGGAGGACAGAGGGGGGCTCCCAGAATCAGTAGCAGTAACTGTGATGTTGTAGGCTGCTGCTTTCTCGTGGTCCAGTTTGCCATGGGTAACCAAGGTGTAGGAGTTCTTGAAGGAGTTGAGAGCGAAGGGGAGGCCGGGGGGAATGCGCAGGCTCACCTGCCTGTTCAGCCCTGAGTCCTGGTCAGTGACACTCATCAGGGCCACCACGGTTCCTGACCTTGCATCCTCTGGCACTGGGCTGTACAGGGAGGTCAGCTCCACTTCAGGAACATTATCATTAACATCCACAATGTTGACCAGCACCTTGCAGTGCCCAGCCAAAGAGACAGGGCCCTGATCAGTGGCTTGTACATAGATCTCATAGGAGGATGCCTCCTCATAGTCCAAAGTGCCATTAACCCGCACCTCCCCTGAATGTGGGTCCACGCTAAAGAGCTGTCTCACCTTCTGTGGGGTGTAGCTACCAAAGGAGTAGATCACATCCCCGTTAGAGCCCTCATCAGGGTCTGAGGCATTGAGTTTGACCACTAGCGTGCCAGGCAGGGAATTCTCCAAAAGGCTCACGGTGTAGGTGGAGCGGTCAAAGGCAGGTGGGTTGTCATTGGTATCCACAACTCTCACGGAGATCTGGGCCGTACCAGACTTGGGGGGATCCCCACCATCCACAGCAGTCAGCACCAGCTGCTGCAGGGCACTCTGCTCCCGGTCCAGTGGCTGCTGCAGCACTAGCTCCAGGAGTTTGCTGCCACTCTGGAAGCCTTTAAGGTCCAGGGCAAAGTGGCGATTGGGGCTGAGCAGATAGTTCTGCACAGAGTTGGTGCCCACATCAGGGTCCTGGGCACTCTCAATGTGGAAACGGGCCCCGGGCACGGCAGACTCACTGATGTCCAGCCGGTAATCCTGGCGGGGGAACCGCGGCGCGTTGTCATTGATGTCCAGCACCTCCACCTCCACGTTGTGCACCTCAATGGGCTGCTCGATGACCAACTCCAGGCTGAGGAAGCAGGACGGGCTCAGCTCGCAGAGTGCCTCGCGGTCCATGCGCTCCCGCACCAGCAGCGCCCCGCGGCCCAGCTCCAACTCCAGGTACTGCCGGCCGCTGCCCGAGGTGATCCGCGCTCCCCTCGCCGCCAGCCGCCGCGGATCCACGCCCAGGTCTCTCGCCACGCTGCCCACGAAGGCGCCGTGCGGCAGCTCCTCCCGCACCGAGTAGCGGAGCTGCCCGCCCGCCGCCCGCCCGGCGCACAGCCCCAGCAGCAGCAGCGGGCCCAGCACCGCCGCCCCGCCGCGGCTCCGCCGAGCAGCCGCCGCCATGGCCGGGGCGGGGGGTGCGTGCGGGAGCAGCCGGAGCCCGGAGCCGCCGAGCCCGGCCCCGGCCCGGCCTCACTCCCCGCCGCCGCCCGGCCGCCTCATGCAAGCGGCGAGCGGCAGCCGCCGGCCGCCTCCGGCCCCGCCGCCGCCCGCTCCATGCTCGCCGGCTGCGCGAAGCGGCGCCTTCCACCTCTCTCCCTCCGGCGGCTCTCAGGAGGATGAGGAGGAGGAGGAAGGAGGAGGGACCGGGACTTGCCGGATCCGCTTTCTCCTGCTCCAGCTGCTGCGCGGGAGGAGGCGGGGGTGGACGCTAAGCCGCGGCTGGCGCCGGTTCAGCACCTGGGCCGGGAACAGCGGCACGGCGGGCACCGCCCCCGCGCCCCGCCCGGAGCCCGCGCTGCCGCCCCGCCGCGCCCCCGCGCCCACGTGTTGCGGCCCCGCCGAGCTCCGGGACCCTCGGCGCCGGTGGCCGCGGGCTCCGGCCGCCCAGCCTGGAGGGGCGCGGCTCCTGTGCCGTCCCCGCCGCTCCTCGTCTCCGCCCTGGCTTCGCTGCTGAAGCTTTGGGGGCGCGGGGAGGCGGCTGGGGGAGCTGACAACTGCATTCACTTCTGGACCTGCTGCTGCAGCGCTAAAGTACATCCGCTCGACAGGGTTAAATCAGCGCAGGGCTCCGAAATAAAATGGGCTACCAGCCAGGTCTGGTGCCGTCTGTGCGTTGCTGCAGTGGGTTTGACGACCTCCTTCTTGGAGACCTGCCCCTTTGCTCCTTCGGAGATTCATCCTTGCTGCAGCATCATCCCCCTGCCCAACCTCTATGGGCACCCCTGCGCTGCTTCCACCCACCTCCGCTCGGCTGAGAGAATTCTGCAAGTCACACCCATGAGTTACGAGCATTTAAGGTGAGCTTCAGTTTCTCATCCAGTGCAATACACAGGCTCAAGGTGAGCAGGTGCAGCTGCAGAGAAGATGGAACATGATCTGTTTCCCAGTTTTTTCCTCCTCTACCCTTGTGACAGAGGACTGACAAAAAACGGTCATGAAATTGAACAAACTCAGCAGTGGGGGTGAAGATGCTGCACCTGCAATGAGTTTTACCCCAAAGTCACAAATTGCAAAGACAATAAACTTAAGCTTTCATTCATACACCACCTATGTCACTAAGCTGAGAGATTTAATGGGACAAACCATAGGATATAGTCCTCCAGGTGTGCAACTATGCAGTACCTACTACCCAGTGCAGAAACTGCTTCTCTTCTAGTGTTTCTTTCTCTGTTGGTTTTTTTTTCCCCCACAAAGTCTTTTGGCACATACAAAAAAATAATTTCTGGATTGGGCTGGTCTATCAAGGGGAGGGGGTGACCCCAACATTCAGCTAAAACCTCTCTCATTGCCCTTTGTTGGCCTGGCCAACCCTCACCATGCAGGCTGATTTTTCAGAACACTGTAAGTCTCTGAAGTTTTTACTCTAACATATCTGATGCACAAACCCTAGAGCACAACTGCCCTCATTCTGACTCAGCATCACTGAGAACTACTCCCAGTCTATCAGCTTTTATCTGTGGCCACCTCTACCAGAAGAGACAACATTACCCCATTTTGGCTGATGGTTCCTTTATTCTCACCCCCTTTTTGTGGCCCAAATATTTGCCCTCATATTTATTCTAATAAGTGTCTGCAATTACTGCTGTCAAACCACCCAACCCAGTTTGTATTTTTAAGTAGGATAAATGTTGGTCTGGGCAGACCAACGAGAGCAGATAGAGATGCCAAGTGCCTAGAACACCTGGAAAATGGCCCATTTCAACCAGTTGTCAGGAGCCAAACACTTAGAAAAAAATTAACTTCAAATTTTTGGCTAGGTACCCACCTTCAAGATCACAATAGTCACAGATTCAGAACAAAATGCCTAGACAGTTTCACAAAAAAAAAAAAAAAAAGCCAAACAACAAAAAACCACAAAAGCCCAATCAACCAAAACAAAAAAAGAAAACCCCACCCATCAAAGAACCCAATACCCTGCTGAAAGCAATAAAAAGATAAGTTATATCAGCAGTAACATACATGGACTATACAGCCATGTGTCAAACCAACTTGCAGCCATCACGTAAGACAGAAGGCTGAAGAGAGACACCCTCAGTTTTCCAAACAATCACAGAGTGATTTCATCCAGACAGTCCACTGATCATCTCTGCCCCACACCACCAGTTTACACCCACAAAGTCCTCTAATAAACACACAAAACAACAATAAAAGGCCGAAAGCCACAGCAGCATTGGCAAGATCTAAGGCTCTGCCTTCCAGAGCCTGTTGATAAAGACTCTCCAGGAAATGGACAATGCCCATGACCAGGGGGTGGTGGGAAGCTAAAACTCAGCTCTGTAGGCAAAAGCTTTCTAGCCACCAGCTGATTTTACTCTGTGTGAATGAAGCACACCAGTCACACATCCAGAGGGGTTTAATACCAGGAAGGAATCTTTCACACTGTTTCTGGACCTCAATGAGTTGCTTTTGATAGACATTCAGGCTTTGCTCTGGTGTATTTCAACAAAGAGCTCAAGGAAACCTCAAATCCTGGCCCACCTCACTATTGACACATTACCTCAGTTCATCTTTCCTCATGCCCTGTCTCTCAGTGGACAACCAAGACTGCACAGCCAAAGTCTTGCAAAACACCACAGAACATAAAACTGAACAGAGATAATACACACATATTCCATAATATTTTCATTCCTATCAAACATGTCTCTAAAGCTCAAGTTCTTAGAAAATTTTTCTCCCACTTTCAGAGTTGTAAGATCTAGGACTGTCTGGCTTCTTGCCTTTTTTGCAAGTTTTATAGCACCAATGAAATACTACTCTGATAATCATTGTATAAATTAATACTATAGCTTGGCTTATTTACAGTAACACTGTACAAATGTCACAGTCTTTCTCAAAATGCTTGCTTTATGAAGTTTATGCTGACTACACAGTGGATAAGTGTTACACTGAAATGTGTTCTGTTCTGATTAAATGTTCCCCAAGTCCTTTTAAATCTATATAAAATTCATCAATGGTCACAATAATTTTAGCTATTTCCATCAGCTTCTGTGTTAATGCTGAGTCAGTCCTTCAGGCTATGATTTCTAATTCAGGAAAAACTTCAGTTGAGGAAACACTTCAGGATCTGGTCTAGTAATATTGATTTTTCTAGTAATAGACAAAAATTGAAACACAGAAAAATGTAATTTCAGTTTCAATTGATTCAATGCTTAGGGGCTCCCTAGTTCTCTTTTTCCCAGAGTTTTGCTCTTCAGTAATTTCTTGAAATTTCATCTGAGCATTAAAATTTTGAAACACCTTTAAATCTCACTAAAGAAAAATGTACCCATCGAGTTCAGAACAATGCACACGAGCAGGAGAATCAGAATTCATCCCTGCAGCAAAACCAGCTGATGAACCTGATAACCCCTGGAGTGATTGGATACTGCCTGTATGCAGTGTATATATACTCTGGCCTCTGGTATTTGCTGACATACAAAAACTGCACCTCTTTAATTAGCTCGGCTAAATTAAATGGTGCAAGTACAAACATACAGGTGGAGCAAAAAAACACTGACTTTATCAAGTCCTACACAAGAAAATCAAGTAAATATCAAGATAGTTATTAATGGATACATATCTATCTCAGCAGCTATAGTAATATAGCTGTTTTAATATGGAAAATCCTCACATTTCCCTGCAAGTCTTCCTTGAAACAGCTCTACATATAGATATGCCTGAATTAGTAGCAGCCTGATGCAGTGCCACAGAAACATGTCTGTGCAGATTTTTCTCTTGGTAATGATACAATTATATACAGATACAGTTCTGTAGGTATTTAGGCCCTTGGAAAGATCATCCATTTCAAATCACACTTACAAAAGTAATATTTTTCTATAAAGTCGTAACAAGGATCTCATAAATTTGCTTGGGCAGCAATAAATTTGTGTTCAATTTGCTTCACTGCAGAACACTAGGCAAAGTCCCTCCTCTGGCTTTTTCTGAGTCTCATACAGCAAAAGGGGAGAGAAAGACATATTAGAAACCAGAAAGATGTGAAAGTACAACATGTAAACTGAAGAACTCCAAGGTTCTGACATCTGAAAAGACATTTTACTGCTTTGTAAACAATTTCACCTTCAGTAACTCATTTCCCTTAAACATGAGATTCAGTGACTCAGTGCCATGACGTAGATCCTTTCTAAACTGGTGGGAAGACAGCTCCAAGCACTGGACTCCAGATTCCTGCATGTACTTTGCAGCACATAGATTTTTAGTATCAATGGGATTGCTTGAATACTGTATAAACACACACACACAATTTCTGCCTACTGTGTGCAAAAAATATGGAGACAAGTCCACAAAATCCATAGTTTAGCCATTAACAAACAGATAAATGGTGCAATCCTCTAGAAAAAACTAGATTTTCTCTGTGTGCCTGCTTGGTTTTGGTGCCTGCAATTTGTCTGCCTTACTCAGAATTGAATCAAGTCCAGGGAAAGGAACATCCATCAGTCATAGGCCAGATTACATCAACCAAAGTGGAAAACAATGCCAATAAATATTAAGGGAATGATGAGTTTGTGCAGTTTCTTACAGACAGCTTTTTCCTGTGAGATGGATGACCATCACCATCTTCTAGTCCTTGGGTACTTATGAGGTCTATGGAAGAAAACATTTCAGTATTTTAAGGAGACACACAACTTCTTCAGTTCAGCCCCATCTTTCACTTCATGTTCTTAGGATTCCTGCAATCTTCTGCACCCTGCTTACTTCAGTGAGCTGGCTCTGTCACTGTTCTCTGAAGGAGACTGTACGGGCTTTTTCTGGTGACTTCCCTGCCTCAAGGACTATCAGAGCAGGAAGGTACTGCCTAGAGATATGCCAACATAAAGGCAGGATATAATTTGCATTCTCTGCATGGAATTTCCTGGGTATGTGGGATTTCCACTTTTCCTAAAAAAAAAAATGCAAAATGCCTCCCTGAGGTAATATGAACTACTTATTTCTGCACCCAGCTTCTTCACTCCTATGTCCCAGTCATCTTCCACACTTGAATTACTTGTTGACAAGTCATCTTTTCATTTGGAACCTGCCTCTCCCTTGTTTGAAATAGACAGGTCCAGTGCCAAATTGCTCAGTTGGATTGGCTCTATTCTTTTGTGTCTTTCCTTAAATCCATTTTTCCATTGGTAGGAACCTAACTGGTAAGAATTTCTTTTTGTATCACAAGCATCGGAAGCCAGGCTATTTAAAACATTGCTGTTATGGGAACTAAGGCTGCTAAACAGCCAGAAAAAATCCTGTTTGTATTTAGGTCACAATTTCTTTGCAGCAATGTACTTGCTTGTTCTAGAAAATGTCACGTAAAGAAATTGGGGTTGGGGTATGGAGAGGGATTGGTGTTATAATTTTCAATTGAGATAAAACACAAAGATACACAGAAAAAAATTTCTTCTCCTGATCGCCAGAGCACATTAAATTATTTCTCACTTCTAGTCTAAATTTTAAGGATGGATATGTCTGACTCATTCTGCTTGTCTTCTGCTATATTTTTTCTGATGACTTAAAAATGCTTTCCTAATTTATTGCACATAATGTCACACTCTGTGCCATTCTAAATGGAAGGACATTAACAGCTTGGACACCAACAAAATGACTTTCACCTTTCTAAAGACACCACCCAGCCTGTAAGTGTTACTTTTACTGCCAAATATACACTGTAGTCAAACAAGTCTCTTCCCAGTGATTATAATTTAATTTGTTTCTCATCTCTGGCTACTGCCTTTCTCCATGTTTATATTCACATGTCTTGCACAGCCCTCTTTAGAGTTTAAGAACTGGGATAAGGCTACAAGGTAGCTCTGACACTCCTGAAACTGTATCTGAATGTTTAACCAAATACATACATATGAATTCATAATGGAATAAGCAATTGCCCAGAAACTGAAGATTCAATTTAGTTTTATGCTTTAAGGAGTTCTAACTTCTGTCCTCAATTCCCTAAGAACAGCCTTCATCATAAGCTACAGGATGCCCACTCACTTTCTCCCTTCCTGTTGATTTTCCATATTTCTTTCCTCTCAACATCCTAGGAGCTTTGCATTTGTCCTTGTGGCTATATAAGAAATACACTGTGTTCCAAAATAATGCTGATAAGGTATGCTGATGTCTCCTTTTCCCTTCATTTTTGTCTACACAATTCAGATAAAGTAGGAAGCTAAGCACCAAACAGTGGCACAGAACCAATGGAAATGGAGATCTAGGTGTAAAAATAGAGGGCAAGAATCAAAAGTACAGGGAAGGAGTAATATGAGGAACAGTCACCTTCTTCACTGCTGAGGAAGACCAAAGGCATTTTCTTTAGAGTCTGTCAGTGCTTCTCTTTAATAAGGAAAAGAGATCAGGTTTGTATTATTAAAGACTGTACAGGTACCCAGGTACTGTGGATTCCCTCTCTTGAAAACACATGCTGAGCTACATCTAATAGCTTTGTTTGTACTCCCTGCTTACTCCTGAGTGTCTGTTAGAAGTTAACAACCTAAACCTGAATCTGCCTGGTTTGTATCTAACAAGGAGCTGGCAATCCTGTAGGTTTAAAATAATGATGACCTGAGTTTGCCTTTGAGTCTGTTAGAAGTATTGACTGTCAATGCCCTAACTGTGACCTGCACACCTTGTGCTGGATCAGATTTTGCTTTTTGGGAGGTTGGTGTTTTCTCCTCCTTCATTTGCACTTTTCTTTTTCGCTCTGCTGCTCACCTAATGGCTTTTCCAGGTTTGTTGCATTTCCTAACAACATCTCCTTGAATTCTCTTAATCCAGGAAAGTACATCAAGCCACAGAATGATAAATTTAAGTCATAAAAGTGTATCTTAAGTTTTGATTCCAGTGCTTAATTTATTAAGCCCTGTATTTGGGCAATCATATACAGTTCAGAGCCACAAAACAACGATGTGAAAATCTCCTTTCCTTAGCAACTGCCCTGCTAAGGTACTAACAGGATTACCCCTTGTACTGAATGGTTAACTCGTGCTTTTGTTACTCACAGATACTTTCACTGCAACTTTCTTTTACAAGACTACCTAATCCGTCCTTAACACTTCTAAAATGTTGCAGACCTTTCACTGAGAGAGGGAGAGAGCCCAACCCAAACTCACCCCTCTCACACCTGCTGCCACTCTGCTTCCTGGTATTTTCAAAACACCAGCTGAAGCAGGCATTAACCTATTAACCTATAACTGGGCTATAATATCATGTGCATTCTCAACAAACCAGACCTACATGCAAACCCAGTCCCATGTGACAATTTAAATATGACTTAAGTGTTTTGTGCTTACTCCCTAGACAGGAATACAATCCAATATACATTCACTGCAGCCACTCCTGTCAAGAAAGCCACTCCTGTTCAAGAAAGAAGTAGAAAGCTAAGATGCACAACTGGAAGATGGATGGATGGATCATCCAATGGATCCAACTAAGCCGTGTTCACATTGCTCAAAATTTTTTCCAGCAACTGAGTCACAGTTCTATCCTTTCTTTCTTTATGACATGTGGAATAATAGAATCACAGAATGGTTTGGGTTGGCAGGAGTCTTAAAGTTCATCTCATTCATGCCATGGGCTGGGGAACCTTTGACAAGACCAGGTTGTTCCAAGCCCTGTCCAGCCTGGCCTTGGACACTTCCAGGGATCCAGGAGCAGCCACAGCTCCTCTGGGGAAGCTGTGCCCAGGGCCTCCCCACCCTCACAAGGAAGAATTCCTTCCTTTTTATTCCACATCTCTACTCCAAAGCTGTATGGGAGGTCAGATCTGAGCTACAAGGGTTTGTTTCAAACCACCAAGAAATTCTTAACTTGCTCCTGAAATTAAATATGTAAAGCTGCAGAGAAGTGATGGGCAGATTTTCTCAATCTAAAACCAGACCCAAAATGCTCCTATACTGAGTTGTACAGAGCTGCCCTAAATCTCTCAAATTAATAGAACAAGTTCTACTTAATCAGACTTGAAAGTGTAGCAATGACTTTCCCTTTCAAGGTTATATTTTAGAATTAACTGCTTGATTGCTCTTTTCTTGATGTTGGACAAAATCAATGTCAAATTTGCCAGAAAATCAAATCATTACAGTTATGCTCTTTAAAATATAGAAGTGAAGCAAATCATGACCTCTACCTCTGACTGGTGCAGTCAGACAAAAGTCCCAAGCTTTCTGCAGCCAGAGGCTCAACCATCACCAAGCCAGATAAGGCAGAGATGTCTATCTATCATGGAAATTCCTTGCTGTAGAATGGATGAGCATAAAAAGGAACAATGAAGGTGTTGCTCTGGGCTTCTGGAGTTCACCACCACAGGTTGTATTCACCACACCTGCCACAACAGCAAGCCAGATATGGTGTGGAGTGAACCTCTGCATGTCTGCTTCCAGCCTTTCATGGTGGGCTCAGGATTAGTCATTGCTGAGGCTTGCAATTCTCTATATGGTGGGAAGGAAGAAACTTCACCCCAAGGACAAACAATCACAGAATATCCTGAGCTGGAAGGGACCATAAGGATCATTAAGTCCAACTCCTGGCCCTGCACAGACACCCCAAAAATCCCACCCTGTGTCTGAGAGCAGTGTCCAACTCCTTGCATTCTGGCAGGTTTGGTGCCATGACCATTCCCTGGGGAGCCTGTTCAGTTCCCCAACACTCACTGGGTGAAGAACACTTTCCTAAAGCTGCCCTCCTGCCACTGATCACCAGAGAGCAGAGATCAGTGCCTGTCCCTCATGAGAAAGTTGCAGACTGCTGTCAGGTCTGCCCTCAGTCTCCTCTTCCTCTCTTTCCTCCTCTTGAGGAAAATCTCCATCACACAATCCATGCAGCTTTTAACACAAATGGGAAAGGCTTTGCTGAGGAACATAGGCAAATACCCAAGAACCCTCTACTCTTACCCCTCTCGCAGCTGCACTTTCAGCTGCAGATCTTTGCCTGAAATTCTGATACATGTGCCACATCTCATGTAGTCGATAGAAAATTAAACCCCTTCAACTAGTTTAAAGAGGAGCTGAGAGCCATAAAGGAGGCAGGAGGGGATTAGAGCACAGGCACCATAAAATGTACTGAATATGTGAGGATTTTTAAATAAGACCAGTATTCTGCTTCACAGCTTTCTGTATTTCATGTGTCTGCATGGGAATGGCTAAGCAAGGAAAGTAGGGCAGGAAAATATTTCATTTTGTTTGCTAATTCTCAGCAGGCATTTCTGAGCTTAGAAGATTTTTACTTCAAATCCTATTACAAAAATCCTTCTGCCCAAACTGCGCTGTTCTTGGACTATTTATAACCTATAGCTACGTATATGGTGGGCAAAATGTTAATACTGCGGATTCTGCTGATATTATCTGACCTCAGGACATGTCCCATTGATTTC
The DNA here is from genome assembly GCA_024500445.1 of Entomyzon cyanotis. Classification (NCBI taxonomy): domain Eukaryota; kingdom Metazoa; phylum Chordata; class Aves; order Passeriformes; family Meliphagidae; genus Entomyzon; species Entomyzon cyanotis. The sequence goes on from JAKEPQ010000735.1 coordinate 2,760,128, forward strand.
CTTACTCAGCAGAACCACCAGCAGCATTTGACCCTGACTTACACTCTCTGCTAAATGATTTTGTTTTATATTTGTGTTTCTCTTCAGGGTGCTGGCACACACTGGGATTCCACACCCTCCTTGCTCCCAACTCTCCCCTAAATAGACACACAAAAGCTTGGGATTTTTTCTCTGTTGACTTGGAATCCACATTCCAGAGATTTTATGCCCTTTACTGTACTTTACAATCTCAGTCATATTTCATAAGCTTGTCAGAACAGCAGAGAATTGGATTCCAACTGTGTACTTCTAAGTAGTACCTGATAAGGTACCAAAATAATCTGATAATAATTCTATGCAAAAAAAAAAACCCAAAACCCAAGACCAAATCAAAACCCAACAACAGTTTAGCTCCCTCATTACTTGTGAACACTTTATCAATAGTTTGAGTTTGTTACCTGTAACTAATCTGAATTTTTCCTGTCAGTAATCCATGGTATTTTACCTGTACCCATTTTTAACTTTCCTTTCACATGCAGAGATTTGCAAAAAAACCAGAAAAATTATAATTAGTATGAAGAGAGTATGACTAAGTGTGTGCAAATGTGCAAGCACATGAAGAAAATACAAAATAAGTAATAACAGGAAAATAATGCATTAATTGCTACCAATGATCCTATATGAGGTTTTAATCCAAATGAATAAAGAGGAGGAAAATTACCTAAAGTGAGGTGTCAAAAAGATGGAGAAGAGAATTGGAGCCTTAAGACACACAGGGGAGAAACAAGAGAACCATGAAATTAAAGAATTTTACTTAAGACTATAAAAGGTGAAATGAAACAATGATGCAAAAGAGCCCAAAGTGTACCCATTGCTAATGGGAATCAATGACAAGTCCCAGATCAGTCTCTTGTCACAACTGAGACTGTGACAGCCAAGGAGAGCCAATGTCCCCTGTCCCATAGCATTGCACACAAGGGATCCTGGTCACCAGTGACCATCAGGCACATGAGCTGGTTCTTGGGAGTCTGTGGGTGTGAGTGTGCAAAATCTAGTAAGAAAATGAGAAAACTTTAGGGATTTTGCAGAGAAAATCACTTTTCCCTGCCACAAAATCTTACACTCACTTCTGTAATCCCAGTTTCCTACACAATAATTCCAGATTCTTCTGCACAAGACTGAATTTACACACAAGGTCAGACCTTGAGAGGATAAGGGTTCAATCAGAAAGGATGAGACTTTGCAATAGCCTGTGAGCAACCAAGTTAAAACAAAAACACAGGCAACACTCTGTGGAAGGGCCCAGAGAGGAAAAGAACAATAGTTCTTACAATCCAGAGTGACTTTAAGAAAGGGATGAGACACAGCTGCATTAGGTCTCTGCCCCAAGTCCACTTCCCTATTTATATAGAGACACCAACTCCAGCTCCTGCATCCTCCTTCACCTTTCCTCACTCTCTAGCCCTCACTGCTGCTATTGCTGCTGGAGAACAGGACTTGCTGCAGGCAGCTGGAGGGGCTGCAAGGAGCAGGGTAGGAGGGAGATGAGATGGGAGCAATCAGCAACATCTCTCAATTCATTCCCTGGGTGGGTGCAGTGGCACAGAATGAGGCAGTGGTGAACAGACTTTAGGAAATAAAAGAACTGCAATGTCAAACACAGTATTAAAAAAGGATTTGGCAGCATGGCATGAAAAATCTCCTGTGTTGTGCAGGCTGACAGGCACACCTCAGGGTGAAACAGTGGCCAAGGTACTGAGAGATGATGATGATGGAAAGGCACTGATCACAGCTGCCCAGGTCAGAACCTGCATGCCCAGCTTCAACACTGCTGTGATAGCTCTGTCAGATTCACCAGTGCAACCAGTTCAGCACCTGAGAGTACTTGGAGGGGGAAGCACAGGAAAAGGGAAATGTATGAGGTGAGGCAGATTATGACCAGAAGCCCAGAGGAAGGCCTGAGAAGCAGTGGCCCTCATGCAGTAACAAGAAGGGAAAAAAGTACCCTGGCTTTAGAACTAAGGGGCTTTAGAAGTCAGGACAAGACAAAAGTGAGATGGAGGAGGAAGCAGTTGATTACATGCCATAAAAGCAGGAAGTCAGGGGAGCTGGATTCTGTTCACTGCTACATCACGGACTTCATGACTTTTGACAAGTATCTTAATTGGTTTCTAAGATGTCAGCAATATCTGGGCTCAAATCCCAAGGTTTAAAGCACTGGCCACAGCAAGGTTTAAAGCACTGCTGTAAAGGATACTTGGGTATTCTCAAGCAATAAGGTACATATGCACATGCATAATTTATTATTTGCACTAGGTGCTGAAGGGAGATAAGTATTTGGGGATTTTTAAGTAAGCATTAAGCAAATCTGTTTTCAAACTTCCCTTTGGAATTCTTAAAACCTTAGTGACACAAAATATTTATGCTTTGAATTCAGTAAGGGTTTAATATTTGTTTCCTTGAGCATGAGAGCTCTTACTGAATAGATCAGAGTGATTGGCCTAATGAAACATTCCTTTAAAAGCTGGACTATATCTGGTGCTCTGCATGAGTTAGTGCTGTAGTATTAATGCAGAATTACCTTATGCATTTTGCATGGATCATACACATGGCAAAACCATTCTTGTGTACTGAGGGAAACCCACAGAGTTTGTACCTGTTCAGGCACTGCAGGCAGTGGCTGTGGGATGCAGAGGACACGCTACCCTGCCTGGTCCTCAGCTGCTCCTTCCAGAAGGGCACAGATCTCCCAGCCTTACAGAACACATCTGCTAGCCCTGCTACACCTCAAATGACACCAAACTTCCAGCTTTTAATGACTCAGCTGAGCTCAGCGTATTCCTTCCATCGTTGAACTGAGAAACCACAGCAGGACATGTGAGACTCTGAGTGATAAGCAGGGATGATGATGATATCAAATGTACCCACTGAAATCAATCCCCTCTCCTTGTACTAATCAAAACATTGTCCTCCACAAACAGATAAACCTGCAGTGTCTCAGCATGATTCTTCTCATTTAATATTCCTTGCAAAGTGTGCTCTTTGGAGAACAGATTTTAGGATTGCACATTTGGAATACAAACTATTACTGGCCACGTGGTTAGGAGGAAAAACTAAAATAATGTCCAGGAACACCAGCATACTTCTTAGGTTTCTTTATCACACTGAATAGTGGTTGAAGTTTAGAGGTCTTCAAGCCCAGTACACTGAGAAGGACATATCCCCCACAGTGTCATTAACACAATGGTCAGGGGAGCAATTTCTGTGGAAACAGACAGTCTTCAGGCAGCAAAGCCAAGGTTTATAAGAACACTAAATGCAGTGGGGTTCTGTCTGCTGATTCAGTGAGAACAAGACACTGGGTCTGATCCCTCTCTCAGGGGTTTATGTATTTTAAATCAGAGTGAAATCTGAAAATATTTCTGAGGGTGGCAACTAGACCCCATGAGAAGGTAAGGAAAAAGAGACAAGCATTGGGGAGGAGAAAATGAAAGCAGAAAGAGAGAAAAAGAGGTTTTGAAAGACAGGGAGGTACAAACCAATCCACAGTGCTGTAATTTTGTTACTTGATCTTTTAACCATGAACACCACAGTTACTGTTCTGCTGTACATACACTGGGACCAATTTTGACATTGTATTTTCACCAAAGACTTTCAGTTCTCCTTTAGTCCTTCATTCAAGCATTCTGGCACTTAAACTCACCCACAAGGGGAGCTCTGCCAAATTTTAACACTTATGAGTTATTTTCTGGGTATTTTATGCTGCTGAAATACAAAAGGCTGTACAATCTTCAGCCTTGCTAGAATGTCTCTGTAACAAAGCATCTTCACTCCAGGTAAAATTATTAAAAGAAAGAAGCTACTAGATTTCTGAGGTATCAAATATTTTATCTATTATCTTCCACTGTGATACTTCTGTTTAATTACCATACTGTTGCATGATGCAATTGATACACTGGGACCAATTTTGACATTGTATTTTCACCAAAGACTTTCAGTTCTCCTTTAGTCCTTCATTCAAGCATTCTGGCACTTAAACTCACCCACAAGGGGAGCTCTGCCAAATTTTAACACTTATGAGTTATTTTCTGGGTATTTTATGCTGCTGAAATACAAAAGGCTGTACAATCTTCAGCCTTGCTAGAATGTCTCTGTAACAAAGCATCTTCACTCCAGGTAAAATTATTAAAAGAAAGAAGCTACTAGATTTCTGAGGTATCAAATATTTTATCTATTATCTTCCACTGTGATACTTCTGTTTAATTACCATACTGTTGCATGATGCAATTACTTAGTTGAGCTGCCTATTTATATTCATCTCTGATACTTACTTGTTCACTTCCCTTAGTTTCTTGCACTCCTTTAACATGTTTTTAATGACACTGGGCAACAGTCTGCTACAGACAAGGTGCTGCCTTCAACACCACCTTGCACAGGACTCACATTTCTAAACCTTCTGGGCTCAAGTTAGGGACCCTCTTCTTCCCTCCACACTGGTCCTGGGCTGGGCACTTGTTCATTTGTTGGTTTTTCTTCCTCCCAATCCTCTGTTCTCAGATCCAGCCCCAGCCTCAACTTTGGTCTGGGCCACAGTCATACAACTGCAATTATCAGAAGGTCCTGCCAGCTCTTGGCTGGATCAGGGCTCTCTGCTGGCAGGACTCAGAGGGAACGGAGCTTTCCAGCTTCTGTGATTATCTACCAAGTAGAGTGAACAATAATTTCTCAAAAGCTTGTAACTCAGCCAGCCTTAGCAGCTCTTAATGGCTATCAAGCATGACACAAAGACCACTTTGCAACAAATACCAAGTCCTTTTTCCAAAACACACTTCAGCAAGGCATTTAAAGGAAAGATCAGACACATTCCACATCAAAAGCAGTGTGGGCAGCAGATCAAAGGAGGGGATTCTGCCCCTCTGCTCAGGTGAGACCCCACCTGCAGTGCTGCCTCCAGCTCTGGGGTCCCAGCACAGGAAGGACATGGAACTGTTGGAGTGAGTCCAGAGGAGGCACCAAAGTGATCAGAGGGTTGGAGCAGCTCTCCCATAGAAATGCCCAGGAGAATTGGCATCATTCAGCCTGGAGAAGAGAAGTTTCAGGATGACCTAACTGCAGCCTTCTGGTACCTGAAGGGAGTCTAAAAGGAAGATGGAGAGAGACTATTTGCAAGAGTATGGAGTTCTAGAACAAGGGGGAATGGCTTCCCACCGCCAGAGGACAGGGTTAGATGGGATATTAGGAAGAAATTCTTCCCTGTGATAGTGGTGAGGTCCTGACACAGATTGCCCAGAGAAGCTGTGGCTGCCCCTGGATCCCTGGAAGTATTCAAGGCCAGGTTGGATGAGGCTTGGAGCAACCTGGGATAGTGGAATGTGTCCATGCCCATGGCAGAAGGGCTCAGACCGGATTATCTTTAAGGCTCTTTCCAATCCAGGCCATTCTACAATACAATTCTGCAATACTTTTCTTATAGGAAAAAGATTGTTTTCCACTACCCTCAGTCTGGGAAATGACCAAACTGTTCAGAACCTAACAGGTTCACACCTATCACCACCCTGAGACACCGCAGGGTTTCTATGATGACAGTGTTTCTATACATCAGACCATTTTTGTAGTAAGTAATGGTATGAATACAGCCAAAAACACTGAAAAGGTTTTGTTCATTCAATAGTGGACAGAGCTGAAAATACAGAAGTCCATGGCTCCAACACCACCAATTGCAATTGCTTCCATTAAACAAAACAGAGCAATTTTAAAGTTGCTTGTACTGTTGAACTTCCTTTCATCTGCTACTGAGGTGGGAGTTCTCTTCAGATGGTACATTAACCTAGCCTTTGGTTTAAGCAAAATATCCCCCTATAAACAACACAGATTTGGTCCGGGAAGCAAATTAAATTTGGGTACAAGAGGCTACTGTTGACAGTAATTGCTGCAGGTCCATTTTTCTCTGTTAAAGTATTTTGAAAAACAATCCTTTTGGAAGAATTATTACTACATTAAAAATGCATGATATTAAGTGACTCAACACTACTTATAATAGTAAGTAAAAAGTGTTTTTCGGGTAGAACACTTTTTATTTATAAAATTCTACCAGCTCTATTGGAAGCAAACCAGGCTTGAGCATTAGCAGCAGCCAAACATAGACTTGGAACAGTCTAAATGTGCAGCATTATGGTTGATAAATAGAATAATTCTGATACCTTTGAGGTGGCTGGGGACCTTGGGTACATAGATGTAGTAAGTTATGAGATAAAGCAATATACATTTGTTTGAGATTGTTAATGTGTTTGAAATGGCCACAAATTATGGATATTTTCCAGACTGCACACATAAAACACATATGCCAAGACTATGATTAATTTAGAGCCAATATATTTTTTTACAAAGGAGAAAAAAATGTGTCAGTGTTTTCAGGGGGGAAAAGCCTACAACAAAATTGTAGCTATTGTAACTCCCTCCTTCTGCTACTTCTAACATGATCTCTGTTCTACAGAAACAGTTAAGAGGGAGTAGGGATGTTTAAAGTCATCTTTGGCTTTTTAAGTGTTTTGGGCAGCCACTATGTTTCATTTTTTTCCCACCTGATCAAGTATAATCCAATACTGTCAGTTTTACAAGTTTTGCAGGAACCTCAATTACCTACATTACCCACATTTGCCTCCTATCCTAGATGAGAATACAAACAATACAGAAGATAAACAGTTGGTGATGAACTATTAATTCATAGAATGGTGACAGCTTGATGGTTTTGCATTTTATTCAAAGACATCTGGGTCCTCTTTGAGCAGGTTGAGTGAAGAAAAGCTCTTTTCATAAAACATGACATGACAATGCTAAAGGGCCCCACCAGACTAAGAGCTCCAAAGTGATAATATTTTCAGTGCACATTTGTATTCTGCAGCTCTGTTCTGACCATGATCAAGCTGGCATCTTTCCACATTCTGTATTAGCTCGGGTTAATTTTTCCTGTAGTTTTTTAAATAAGGTGAGAGGCATTAAAGTGGTGGAATGCCTTGTAGAGAAGCACAATTTTGTAAAAGAGAAGACAGGAACTTGCTAATTCTAATCCCTAGACAAATATATAAGAAGATTAAAACAAAGATGAAAGTGCAAATAGAAGTCCTAAACCAACAACCCCAGATCCTTTGAAGCTATTCCAGCTGGCAACTTTGACTACACAAGTCATTTTCTGGGTGATTTTGCTTCACCAGCCCCAAAAAGGTGAGATAAAGTGGCAGTTATATCTCCTCTGACTGGAGGGAAGAAATCACTTCCTTTTTCCACCAAATCTCCTTCCAACCAATATGATATTGAAAACAAATAGCTTTAGAGTTTGATTATCTTTAGGGTATTCATGATTGTTCAATAAAAACCAAAACCAAATACACACACAACAATAAAACAAATCCAAACAAGTGAAGGATTCACTTGGAGGAATATATATGGATAATAGAAATGACACAGATTAGTGTCAATTCCACAAGATTAGTATACTACAAAGAAGAAAACTGAGTCAACTTCTCCATTAAGGACAACACAGAGCCACAGACTGGTTGAAGTTGGAAGGGATCTCTGGAGATTGTCTTGTGCAACCCCACTACCTAAGCAAGGTCAAGTGAAGCAGGTTGTCTGGGACCATGTCCAGATGGCTTTTGAATATCTGCAAGGACGGATACTTCCCAATCTCACTGGGCAACCTCAGCTGCCAATGCTCAGCATCCTCACATCCTGAGGGAAAAAAACCCAACCAACAAAGCAAAGCACTTAAGCTTAGACAGAACCTCCTTGTCTCTGTTGAGCCGCTAGCAGAGTAAGAAAACCCGGGTTCAAAAGATGGCATCCAGAAGAAAATTTTATTATTTAATTCCATCTTATATAGGCTTTTCAAAGGTCACCTGGATTGGTCAGTTCGAAGCCTCCCCCTAGGCCTGATTGGCCAGGCCTGAACTGTCCACATCTGAGAAACTGTTTTTAATAACATCCAAACTTTATCTTTGTTTATAAAACACAGGAAGAAAAGAGAAAAAGTTCCCATGGGAAAGGTCTGTGCTAGCCACACCTCCTCCTCTTTCCTTCTCACTGGGCACTCCTGAAAAGGGCCTGGCTCTATTTTCATATATTAATGAGATCATACCCAACTCCTTCTCTTGGCTAAAAAGTCCCAATTCTCTGTCTTCCTTCATATGAGAGATGCTTCAGTCCCTTCGTTATCTTAGGGGCCCATCACTGTCCTGTCTCCAGTAGCTCCACATCTGCCTTTTATTGAAATCACAAAGTTGGATGACTGAATTCAGGCTTATACTGAAATGGTCTTCATGTCTTAATACTTCAGGTATGATCACAATCCTGTGAATTTAATACCATGCAATGAAAAGGGCTTTAGCCATAAGGATATTGTACCAATCTCCATATAACTATTGGCTACAAAGCAGAACCTGAAAGCTGTCTCAAATACATTCCCAAGACACAGAACAAACAGCTGTGTAGTTCAAAAGATGAAGATCCCACTCAGCTGTAAGACTTCCCTGCTCCCTTGCTTCTGACCCCAACAAAGGAATTGGAAAAGGTTGAGAAATAACACCACAGAACCTTTTGGAACCAATACCCTCAGGTTTTGTGAGGGAACATAATAAACTTTGATTTTGCAGGCCAGTCGTGCAAAGATGTTTGACTTTTGCAGAATAAGAAATAAAAAGCCACTTAAGCACAGTGTCAAGACCCAGCAGACTGGGACCAGCCATGGGGGAGATGGAAGAACTTACAGATCAAATCATTCCTTTAGAGAAGAAAGAACCCAAAGAACAAAAATGTGTTCATTTTCCTTAGAGAGACTGCTCAAAGGCTAGGGGTACAAACCTCTTGTTTTTTAATGCACCTTCTTTCTCTGATATTTAACTTCTGCTTGTCTTATTGGTCAAATTTGCTTTTATTCTCTAAATGCCTCTGATAGCACTAGATCTTTGAGCTATTGCCCTGCCTGTTTCTTTGCCTTACAAATTCTCAACTAAATACCTTAATTCCCATGTGCCTGCTTACCCCCTGTTTTAAGTTCAGTGCTGGATTTTGTTGCCATTCTTTTGATTAACTGTGATTTTAAATAGTCTTCAGCAAGTCCCAATTCCTTTCATTATTTTGAAACAAGCTGGCTGTAATCCCAGAAAAACATGGCATTAGCACATTTATATTGGGCCACACCAAAGTCCAGCAGCTTCTCTCCAATGGGAGGCAGAAGATGCACAGGCCAGTGGTACAAAACCGTGGCACACATGGACCAATCATCCCCTAGAGCCACCATCCCATTTTGTGGCAATTAATCTGTATTTTCCTCTGTTTTCAGTATCTTGAGTGTGACATTGAATATGCGACAAATTATCCAAGGGAACAGAAATTGCTGTCACCAAAACAGAACCAAAATGCTGTGAGTTGAACATCTTCAATTCCCCACTACCTGATTTCCATCACAGATTTCTAAAAGAAATTATAAATAAAAGCACAGGACTGAAGAGAATTTGGTTTTGGCCTCGTTGTTTCATCATATAAACCTGTCAAGTCTGGAGTAGAATAATCACATAGAAAAAAAGTAACTGCAGACAGTAATTTAGAATCGCAAAATCCAGCCTATGTGACCACAAGCCCATTGCCCTGTCTGTTTGGATACAAATTTGGAGGAAGGAAGAAAGAGAAATGAATGTACACTGAAAAGGAAGGAAAATACTCATCGATTTATCAGAGACAACTATTTGCTAGACTGATTTTAAATTCCCTTCAACAGAAACACAAACTGAAATTCATCTCATCCACTCTGATTTTAGTAAAACATTGAATACAACATTGCATTGAGAAGTTCATTACACAAAAAGTTGGGCCATTCTAACAACAGTTGCAGAAGACAATAATATGGAATCATTCACTTCAAAATCTTGACATCTGTCATAGAAATCAATGGCATCTGATAACCCAGAGTGCAGTTTCCCAGTTGATATAAATCAACTCATTTCAATTATTTAGAAGTCATTCATCTACTCCCAGTGCTCTTTGTAGACTTTGTCTAAACTCATATAACTAAGAGGAGCAGGATGATTTGCTCTGCACAGGTGACTAAGACTTTGATATCTAAGCCTCCAGCATTTAGATGGATGAATTTAGGCAGAAAAACCAGCTTGGGAACTAACCTTTACCCATCCACCTCTGCCCTTAAAGAAGTTCTGCAATAACACTTACGTGACTGATTAATCAATTTATTAAAACTATGGAGAAGGCAAATGGCCTCTCAAGAAGAATCAGGTGATGTATTCCCTCTGACCCGGACAAGGAAGTAGTCCTATCTACATAGGAAGCCTTTTCTCTGAAATATATATAATTCTGGTCACATAATTGCAAGAAAAGCAAGAAATATATATCAAAAATGAAAAACTGATGCTGAGAAGGGATATCAGCATAATCAGGTACGTGCAGAGGTGACCATAGGAAAAAAGACTGAAAGAGATCAACTGGTTTAGCTTGGTCAAACAAAGGCTAAGAGAGGATGTGGTTGCTTTCCAAACTGTGGATAAAGCAAGATGCAAAGAGGGAAAGAGCTACTTATACTGAAAGGGAATTGCTGGCACAAAATCCAAAGTCTACAAATTCATAGCGAAGAACACTTGGCAGGATGTCAGAAGAGCATTTCAAAGCCTTAGAGGAATAACTTTCCAACAGGAATAACAGGCACAGCCTAGTGAAATTTGTAATTAAAACTGTTATTTTTACGATTAAAATTTAAATCTTTGAATTTCAATATTTAAGATTAAATGGTGACTGGTACAGGAAAGGACTAGCCTTGATCTAAATGACATTTTCTTGTTTTATGCTTTCATACAAGGATTACCCTTCCTCAGCCCATGTCACCCTTCAACCACATACTTCCCTTCACCTTATCCATCTCCAAATAGAATCATATTACTGTCCGTATCCCCTCAAGCCCTTTGTCTCAACCAAAGAGACTCCTCCTGTCACTCTCCTTTCTCCTATGCCTAAAAATAATAATACAAGGCAGGCATCAGACAAGCAAAGTCTCATCCCAGGCATTTGTAGCCTTTACAGGACCAAGTGTTCTTATTTCCAGAACACATCCTTCTTTGTGAAAGGTAACTGGAGTGCTCAGAAGGAGGCACTTTCCCTTGCTGAATTTTCTTTGATCATCACTCCTTCTAGGATTTTCTTGGCCTGACCCCAAAAGTAACTTCTGTAGCCAAGAAATTTTCCTAAAACCTGAATTCTTATAACATGGACATAAGACTGCTGGTTCTAGACAGGTTGTTAGCACTGATAGAAAGAATTGGGAAGGTGTTTCACTCTTAAATTTGACTGTGTTTTGGGGGCATGTTCCCACCAGAATGAGACACAGGGAAGGCTTGCACACACCTCTGGGCTTCACTTGTGGAAGCCACTGATGCTTAGCCTGTAGCAGCTCAGCCTCAATTTCCAGCCTGTCTCAATGTAAATGGATACATTTTTGTCAACAGAAAATGCATGCTATGTTGTGCAAAATTATTCCACGCCCATTACAGTTTGGTGAGAAATATTCTGCATTGCAAGGTTTGCATCTATTTTTGGGTGTAACGTAAATATTGAATGTCAAGTCACAGAGAGGTCACCACTCTCTGAATGCAGAAATATCTTACAGGCCTTTTGTGCTGCACAATGGCCAACACAAGCAAACAAAAGAACTGAAGCAATCCATGGCTCCATCACAATCCCACAAATCAGTCAGTGAACCACTGCTTACTTTAGTAACCACTCGTGCCTTTGTCTCTCATGCAGCATAGCAGTGTACCATGCTTTTCACTTAGCTGCCATTTATGCCATGCTGCAGTCAGACACAACAAAACACTGAAAAATATACAATTACCATTTACTCGACTGCTGTTATGGCCGTACATAGGGCTATTTATAGCTCTAACCCAAATATAAGGTATAAAAGCACAAACAGGTCTCATGCGTCTGCATATGTAAAAACATCCAAGCTTATTGTTTAATTCAGTAGCAAAAGCAATCAAGAATAAAGAACTTAACCTAAATTTTGAAAACACATCTAATTTCTGGAAATTCAATTAACTTTTCATATATGCAGACCTTTTTTCTATCCTACATGTACTGAAAATTGTAATCACCTCTTTGAATTAAAAAAAAAACCAAAAAAAAACCAGGTATATTTAAGATTTGCTAAAATTGTAATTTTTCAGTGTTTTTCAGTGCTTTGAATGATAACTATGAACTTGCTTCCAGTGACTTTTAAATATTTGTTACTTTATTTTTGTTACTTTTGTATTCTTAGGAAGCAATACAGTCATCCCTCCTCAAAAGCTCAAAGGGTCATGTAGGTTTATAGTTTTAACTCCAAATGAATCAGCCTGAAAGCCCTTACAGACCACATTTAGTTGACATCCAAAATTAAATTTTAATTTTTTTAATCAAAATTTCTATTGGTATATACATATATATAAATATATATATATATGTATATGTATATATATATATATGTAGTTAATTCTCCAGCTCAAACGCCACTGGAATGATCAGCACCAAATTAATAACAACCAGCATGATTTTGGTTCAAGTGTACACAGATTTTTACAGTCTCTGCCTCTGCTTCCCTACTCAGCTCAATTATATAAAGCTTCTAGACTTTCCACATAGGCCATATCTACAATTGCCCAACCCTGAGTACTAGAAGCCAAGGAAATAAAATTGCCAAAGATGACATCTGGGATTTATTTTGCCCACTAACAAAAGCTCCTAAAAAGGTGTCCCATATTACAAGTTTAAAAACTCACCTGAATGATTGAAATATAGCAAGACGTAGTGAGACACACTGTCGTTGTTCTGGTTACGGAGATCAGGGATACTTTTGCATTTTTATTATTATTTGGTTCTTTAACCTGTTGGTAACCCGAGTTTCCAGATCTTGCTCAATTGGAACACAGAAATGAGTTTTGACAGTTTTTTGAGGTCTTTTGTTTGGGTTTTTTTTTGTTGTTACATAGTTTTCATCATTATTATAAAAGTTTTGCAATTATGAACTACTCTCCAGCCAGAGTTACACTCCACAGACACTGTCAGAGTTCTTGCAGACACCTTCTGAATAAAGATATTGCCAAAGTGTTTTTTAACTCCCCATTACAAAGGTTCTAATTTAGCATTTTGTTATTGAGGTCCTCAGAATAATCAATTATATTCCCAAAATACCCAATGTATTAGGTTCAGATTCTTCTTCACATACCGCCAACTGCTACTTTCCTAGACTCTACAGTTTCTCATGGAAGGACACCAATTCTCCTGCTTTTGCAAGACCTAGGTATTCCATTCACCTCTCTTTGAATAGTGAGAAATCCAGAAACCCACAACATGTGCAACCCTCTGCTGCTACAGAGAACAGAATTTTAAACTGATTATGACTTTGATTAAATACTAGGAAAGCCTAATACTAGTGAATGTGTAAATGGAATCTGGCCAACACATAAATCAGGGAAGGTGTGATGAACTAATTGCATAGTGAAGAGCAAGTTGGGAACTTTCCTAGAAGGGAAAGCTTACAAAAATTCACCACTTGGAAATTCAAGAGTTATAAACCAAAATGTTATATAGTTGAATGTATATTGTATTATCCAAAGAAGTCATTGAAGCCACCCTTACATCAAGGTTCAAAAAGGGGCTGGGCATTTAAACATATTTAAAGGTACAATAAAGATTTCAAAGGTGAAAATAAATAGCTGCAGATTTAGGACACCCTCTAATAATTGTAAACTAGAATAAAAAACAACAGCAGGAAGCAGAATGTACCATGTCTGTCTAACCTGGGTTCTTACATTTTCCTTAGAAACATCTGGAGTAGCTCTTACCAGACAGAGTACTGGCCTGGACAAAACCAACAGTGGTTGTAACTGTTATGCACACTAAGGAATTTGACAGTCTGCAGGCAAAACATCTCAAAACTTCATAAAAATATAAAGAGGACTCACAGGACCTATTAAAAATGCATATAAGAAAACTGAATCTTGGGCAAGTAACTCAGCAACACCCAGAAGATTAGTCCTGCAGACATAGCCCACCTTGTAGCCCTACAATGTGATCGCAGGAAGATATTTTCTCCTGCAAAATCCCTCATCACACTACTGAGAAGAAACTGGATTGGTCAGAGGCTCAGAAGAAAATGGTTTTAGATTCACAAAACCTATGGATTGCTTGGAAGGTGAGATGAGCACTACAAATCACATTTCCTAAAGAGGTGCTGGATATTGAATTACTGCTATTTCTCCACAGACTTACCTTGGGCATTGCAAACCAGCATCTTGGTTCAACAAACGACTCCCCCCTCAGGAATGTCAGGGCGGGGATTAAAAAAGTTTAAAAAAATAAAATCACAGACTTTACACAGTGTAGCTTAGAACCACCCATAGATTAGAAACGCTCGACTCTTATCATGTCCCTACTTAGCTCTCTGAATACAATAGCTTGGCTTGCAAGGCATTTAGTTTTCACTTACACCTTCTTTACCTTCAGTTATGTCTGAAGGTCCTTAATGTTTGCAGCAGAAAAAACCAAAACATCTCTTTTACCATACCATGACAACATTTCAGCCAAAGAGATTCTTGGCTTTAGGAAATACACAAAAGAAACTGAAATTTCCTCTAGGTGTCATGAATTGACACCTGTTTGCCTGCAAATGCCCTCAGCATGTTCTGCACTGAGCAGCCTAGTGCCAAACAAGGCCATGTGCCTTGGAGAAAAAAAAGTGAAAGGAAGAAGTACTCACCATGAGGACAGCACTCAAGCGGTCACTCTGGACCTGCTGCACTTGGATGCAGGGTCCTGGCACTTGTAACCTTGGACCACTAGGAACATTCCCAGCATCACCATTTGGGATGCTGCTGTTACTAGGCCCAAGACCTACAGATGCCCTGTACAAGTAGGTGTGAGTCAGTTTACCCACACCAGTGACCTCCAGCATGTCCGGTGGGAGGTGGGAGCTGGGAAGCATGTGCACACTGTAGCAGTAGTTTTTGTAGTCATCAGCTGGGCAGCAGCAGCCATTGCAGCAGCAAGTCCGGCACCGGCACAGCCGGATAATGGCAAGGAAGAAGATGAATGCCGCAAAGATGAACGAGACACAGGCAAGGGAAACAATCAAGTAGATGTTTGTAGCGTTGAGTAGTGGTGGTGGTTCCCCGCTGTCATCAAAGTCTGGCAGGGCCTGGGGCAGGGTGTCAGCCAGCAGGATGCCCACGGTCACGGTGGAGGAGAGCGGTGGATCCCCGTGGTCTCGCACCACCACAACCACCTTGTGCTTGAGGAAGTCAGTGGAGCGCATGGAGCGCGTGGTGCGCAGCTCACCGGTGTGCGGTGACAACTGGAACAGGGTAGAGTCAGAGGAATGGGCAAGGTGATAGGAAAGCCAGGCGTTCTCTGCATTGTCCTCATCATCTGCCACCACTTTGGTCACCAGGTAGTCCTCATCAGCCAGGCGGGGCACAACTTCCACAGCTACTGAGCCGTTCTGGCTGGTGGGGTACAGGATGGCTGGGGCATTGTCATTCTGGTCTGAGATGTAAACATTCACTCTTATGGCAGCACTCAAGGCTGGTGACCCATTGTCCTTAGCTTCCACTTGGAAATAGAAGCTCCTAAGCTGCTCAAAATCAAAGGCACGTTTTGCATAGATGCTCCCATTGGCCAAGTTCATAGACAAAAAGCTGGTCAGTGCACTGCCTGCAACTGTGGAATTCCTGAGCATATAAGAGACCCGTCCATTCTCCCCTATATCAGGGTCAGATGCGGAGACCTGGTAGAGAAAAGCACCAAGTGGATTGTTCTCCTCCACAAACACATCGAATGTGTCAGCACTAAAGACAGGGGGGTTATCATTCACATCAGAAATCTGCACCCAAACAGTCTTCTGAGTGGTGATAGGAGGAGAACCCAAGTCTGTGGCAGTAATGGTGATGTTGTACTCGCTGATCAGCTCTCGGTCCAGAAGCTCACTGGTGACAATGCTGTAGTAGTTTTGAAGGGAAGGCTTTAACTGGAAGGGAAGGTTTTCAGAGATCTGGCAGTTTACTTTCCCATTTTCCCCAGGGTCCTTATCCAAAATACTCAGCAGAGCTATCACTGTGCCAGGAACAGCATCCTCAGGAATGGGACTGGAAAGGGATGTAATTGTAATCTCTGGGCCATGATTGTTCACATCAGTGATTTCAACCAGCAGCTTAGCTGTGCTGGACATGCCAAATGCCCCATTATCCCTTGCCTCAATAAGCATCTCGAGAAGGGGTCTCTGAACAGCTAAAACACCATTGACTGTCACCTCCCCAGTGTGTGGGTGAATTGAGAACATTCGCTGTAAGTCAGCAGAAGTTGTATTGCTAAAGGAATACCTGACCTCTCCATTTGGACCTTCATCCAAGTCCGTGGCGTGCACTTGGACTACCAAAGTGCCACTGGGGGAGTTCTCCAAGATACTCGCCCTGTAGACCGAGTGCTCAAATTCTGGTGCATTGTCATTGGTATCCAGCACAGTCACAATGACTGGGACATCACCAGACTTTGGGGGATTCCCACCATCTTTGGCTGTCAGCACAAGTCTGTGAGTGGCTTGCTGCTCCCTGTCTAAGGCTTTCTTCAGCACCAATTCAGGATATTTACTCCCGTCCCCGCGTATCTGCATTTCCAAATAGAAGTGTTCATCAGGACTCAGAGTATAATTCTGGACACTGTTAGCACCTTCATCAAGATCTTGGGCGTTGGGGAGTGTAAATCGTGCCCCAGGTGACAGGAACTCAGGCATATTTACATGATATTCACTTAAGGGAAAGCTGGGGGAGTTGTCATTTATGTCCAAGACTTTGAATTCCAGCCTATAAAGCTCTAGAGGGTTTTCTAACACGAGTTCATAATTCAGAAGACAGACAGACTTTAACTCACAAAGCTGTTCTCTGTCTATGGGCTCATTAACAGATAAAGCCCCCGTGCTGGCATTTATATTAAAATATTGCTTACTTGAACCGGTGATCATGCGAAATTTCCGAGCTGAAAGTGTAGCTGCATCTATTCCTAAATCCTTTGCTATGTTCCCAACAGATGCTCCACGCTCTGTTTCCTCGGCGATGGAATACACTATTTGCCCGTCCGCGGTGCAGCAAATAAGGCAGAAGACCATTAAATAGCCCCGCATGCTTCCTCCCCTGGCTCAGCTCCCCGCAGACCGGCTCAGCAGGAACATAATCCAGAATTTCAGCAAACACCCCAAGTTCCCGGCGCGAAGCGAAAGGGCACCGGGGCGCACCGGCGGCAAAGCGAGAAGTTCGGTGCAGGCGCGGGAAGCTCCGCGGCGGCTCCGCTCCCCCCGCGCCGTGCCGCCGGCTGCCGTGCGGGGCGAGGCGGCAGCTCCGCAGCGCTGCGCCCGCCGCCGCCGCTCGCTGTGACCGGCTCGGCGGCCCCGCGCGGTTCTTAGACGGGCAGCGGCGGCGGCGCCACCCAGAGGTCGCGGCGACACCTGCGCCGCCGGGGGAGGGGGCTGCGCTCCCCCCGCCGCCGCTGTCCCGCCGGCCGGCGGCTACTTCTCCCCTTCCTCCTTCTTCTCCCCTCTTTTAGCGCCCCGACGGAGGCTGGGGGTGTCCGCGCAGCCGAGTCCGCGTCATGGACGTGTTTCCGTGAAAAGAGATGCAGAGCAGACCCCCCCCTCCTCCCTCCGCTCCTTGCGGGAGAGGCAGCGAGAGGATGCGCTGCCGCACGCTGTCAGAGAGCCGCGGTGGAAGCGAAAGGTGGATGCGAAGTGACAGGCATCGGCTAAACATGGGTCAGCACAGCCCAGGCACGCTCCAGCTGAGCACAACATTTCCCAGAGGGGTTTTAAGAGCACAATTAAAGGAGGCAGTCGACTCTACCCCTGTAAAACTTTAAGAAAAAAATTGGCTCGGAGAAAAAGAGAATACAAAAAAAAGGAGAAGAAAAGGTCTCTTTCCTGCTTCACCGTCTGACCAAGGTAAACTAACACGGATTATTGGAGAGAAGGGTCTCTGCTCTGACAGGCAGATCACCCCCTGCCACAGATGAGCTCCCATCCAGCCCGCCAAAGCAGGATGGGGATGGCTCGTGTAGCAGGAGAAAATGAGAGGCTGCAGCAGTTCAATTACTCAAGTAAAAAGCACCCAAGAGGTTTTGCATTTGGGACATGCCCAGGAATTGTGGGGAGAGACGAGCTGATACCACAGACACTGCAGATCATGAGCAAAAAAAAAAAAAAAAAAAAAAAAAAATCAAAGCTCTCTGCTCCCCCATCTTTCCATACAGAGGGAATGGTTACCACCTACCACAAAGCAGGTAGGAGAGGGCAGAAAAGCATTTCAAAATATCCTCCAGGAAAACCTTCCTGGAATGATCTTTAGCAGCAGTTTTTACAGATGGGCCCTGGCAGCACCTCCATCTCCTCTGTTTCCAGCTTCCTTCTGTGAGAGCTTGTTACGATGAGAACCTGATCGATCAAAAGCAAGAGGCTATAAAGTGTGACAAAGACAGATCTTAACCCTTCTCATACTCATTGTGGTTCTTTCCACAGATGAGAATTTCCTGGCAAGTGAAACAGAACATTTCAATTATACATAGTATACACAGGGCCTCTCAAAAAGGGAGAAAATCTGGAGCACAGCCAAGAGTTTTATATTGAATTTAAAAAAAAAATCAGTACATCTCTTTACATCTTCACAACTCAGCAAAGGCTCACAGTGAGGTTCTTGTGGCACAGTGGAGCAGGACTTGGTCAGCTCCAGCACAACTGTCTGCAGATGTGATTTTTTAACTCCAGGGGGTTCTGGCAGTACCTGAATATTGTGTTTTACTTCTGCTGCATTGATGCTACAGAATCCCTTACAGCTCGGGAGGAAGCAGGAGTGGCAGCAGAAGGCTGAGAGAAAGCTATAGAGCTGCTGCTGTGCATCCACCTTAATTCACACAGAACATAGATCTGTTCAATAACCCACTGCACACATTGCATACAATGCAAATATTTATGGTATGCTGTTTACCCCTTTTTCTTTTCTTGATTGTTAACTGCAGAAATATCCAATCCCTACTCAATCACCACAGGATTGTCATCCAGACTCCCCCCACTCCCAGTCTGCCCTAGATTTCTCTTCTGCAACAATGTCATCTACAATACCTGAGAAGTAAACCTAGCAGCTGAGAAGATGCTGGGTTTACTGCTCTGTAGTGATGCAGTCATTATAAACACCCTGAACCAATGCAATAACACCTATAAAAATCACAGGAAAGACTGATATATGTCCTCAACATGGACCTGCAGTAAGGATAAATCCATCTGTCTGGGAAGAGTTGGAAAGCCACATGTTGATTCCCCAGGTGCACACACAGAGCCTCTACCCACCCATCTGTGACTCAGGTTACAATGAAGAAACCCAAGAATTTTGGGCTCGACATCCTCCTGTTAAGCAGAAAACCCCCTCAAAGGCAGATTTTCCTTAAATATAATACTGGAATGACAAACTGTAGTTATTTGTACAGGTGCCTGAAATACCAGCAGTGCTAGCAGAAACTGATTAATGAATGGTCAAAAGTAAAGTAATTGCACAGTTCCCTCTAAGATGTACTCATCTTTTGAGAAGTATCTGACAGCCTACAATGATATTAGTCTTTATTCCATTCATTTACTACTCATTAACCATGAAATAAGTTCTTCATCTTTCTGCTACACCTCTCTAATTTTGCAGCACTGCCCAGTGCTTGTTCACAGAACTCGAAGTGAACCTGCCTTCACTTTGCTTTGTTTTTAACATTTTTAAACCTTACCCCCCTGCTTTAGTATTTTGGAATAGCTTGTCCTCTTGTCATTTTCCACTGTGGACAGTGATGTGTCAGGCAGCTTTGCTCACCAGAAGACACATGTTGCCAGCACCCTCTCAACACCCAGATCCTTGCACAGTGCCTTCCCAATCCAGCATGCATGAGTGTCTGATCTGCACGCCACTCAGGTAGACAGCTCTGGGTCACAGCCAAGATCCAGTGCTTAGCAATATTAAATGTCAAGGGCCAGTTACAACACAGAAACTGCTGCCATGAAGGGAATAACACAGTTGTGCCACGGGTGCAAAATCCAGCCTTGACCGTTGTGTGAAGCCACTGTTCTGCTTAGCTGAGTCACAGGCACGTTTCTCCCTGCCTGCTTGTGCTTTTCCTTCCACATCCGGCTCAAGGTGGTCTCAAGAGTGCCTTTATATGCAGTGTCCCTATTCACACTCTTTTTGGGTCACCCTTCCACCTAATCATTCTCTTCAGGATCTCCCATCTCAAAGGTCTCCTCTCCTTTTCAATTCACTTACCGTAATTACGCTATTATGCTGTTTTAAAGTATTAAGTTGTATTAAACACCTTTAACATAGACACTTTCCCTGATATCAGAGCAGACAATCTAACCTCTGTTTAAACACCCTCATCTTACATTTGCCTCCAGCTTGCCATACCCAAACTCTTCCCTACTGTCTGCTGCACCCATTCTTAGAGCCAGTTTGACCCGAGTCATGGAGGAATTCCTCTTTGTGATCCTCATGAGGTCTCATTCACCTCTACACAACCCCCTGTCATGTCTCACTCCCTGACGTGTTCAGAGAGCTCTTCCTCCACGTTCCTCTGCCTGCCAGGCAGTTGCACTTACACTGCCTCAGAGCCCCGAGAATCCTTTACATACTCATTCTCCCTCCCTGTCTCATATTTTCAGCCAATCCTCCCCTTTTCCTGCAATCAGACGACACTAGTTCAGCTATGCACGCTGTGCTCAGAACAATGGTGGCTGACAGAAGAAACTGTTAAGCCAGCAAAGGCAAAAACTAAAGGCGAAGAGCAAATCTGGTTTATGTGGTAGCTGTGGAGCACACAGCTGCACCATAGGAAGGGACACTCGTGTTTGAACATCATCATTACGTCAGCGATGATTTAAAGGCCCCGTTTCTGCGGGCAATGTGTGAGAAGCGGCGCCTTCGACGGAGGTTTGCAGGACACGTCCCGCTCGGAACCGGGGCTTGGGAAAATCCCAGGGACGCTCACCAGAACTGAGGTGCTCCCATTGGTGCTAAATTAGGACATTGCACTTCAGCGGGAAACAGCAGGGGAATCCGTGAAGGGGAACGGACGGAACAACAGCTCCGCTGTTTCTCCTCCCAAGGACACCGATGAGCTCTGTGCGGCGGCAGCAGTCCCCGGACGGACCGGCAGCTCCAGCCCTCACCACCGCCTGGAAGAAGCCCATGAAAAGTTCGCACAATGACGGGAGCCCGACAGTAAAATAGGGTCTGCCTGAGAACCGAGGACGACCGGACCTCGGACCGAGCCCAAATCGCCAGGGCGGAGCCGCCGATGGAGGTGCAGGGACCCAGCTATCACCTTTCACATGGGAGCGGACACAAGACTCTCTTACCCTGGACACCCGAAACACCGGGCCCCTCCTGCTCCGGAGGCGTGGCAGGCAGCCCGCGCTGTACCCTGCGGGAGCCCTCCACCCCAGGCTCACTATCAGTCCCGCGCTTCTCCCGGAGAACGGGACAGACAAAACTTTGGGCAGCATCGCTGAGCTGATCCGCTCTTTTCCCGGCAGCTTTTCTTTGCCAAGGCAGGCTGTGCCTGCTGGCAGAGCGAGCAGTGGTGTCCGTATGCCCTTCAAAAAGCTCGCAGCTGCTCCGTGGGGAGGCGGGAGCAGAGATGACTTTCAGCCGCCAGGAGCCCGGAATAAAAAATCTTATACACAGAGGATTTCTAGATTCCCATGAAAACCTTCACTACCCGCATGAAGCCATAGAAACAGGGACCCACTACAGGCTATTGAGTATATCGCAGGCAAGAGCTCGTCTCTTTAACGCGAGCACACAGATCAGTCTATCGACCCCCAGTCAGAGACCACCGGACGTGACAGAAACTACCGGGAAGGAGAGCAGCCACAGCAGGTATGGAGACTCAGTCCCGCTCGGGGAGCGGCTCCGAGCCAAGCACTCGGAGTCCCTGACAACTCCTTCGAGGCAGCCGTGCCAGTAAAATCCCGTTTTGAAGCTGCACAACAGCCTCCGGCCACCACGGCGGAGCAGGCGCTGCAGCCGCTTCCACTCCGCCCCTCCCGCTCCCGGAACAGCCGCAGATGCGCTCCGCAGCGCTCCCGGCTGCAAGCTCCGCCTCGGCTGCCAGGATTCCACTGTGCCTGATCATATCGCGTTAAGCAGCATCATTCTCCAGAACAATGTGCGGCGGTAAGAGACTGGGCTTGCAGCGACTGACAGCCCTGCACGAAATCGGTATCGTTTATTCAAGACACTGACAGATATTCTAGAACCTTCTGTTAACGACTCCTGCCCAGACTATACCACGAAGTAAAAGCATCCACGAGCTGTTTCTAAAGTTATGATAGCTCTACGTTTCTAACAGAAATATTGAAATATTTTCTTGACAGTGTACGTCTATAACAAAACCCGACAAGGTCTTCAACTATTTACTAGTCATAGAATCCAAGGGGAACCGAAGCAAAGCCAAATCCTCCCCTGCCCCAAACGATCGGCACTAAGCGACCCCACATCGCCCTTAATCATAAGCTAAAGAAACCAGTCGCTTCCCACCTGTGCGCAAACCCTCTTTCTCAGCTTCTGCAGAGATAGTTAAATCTGTTCATAAGCTTAAAATAGAAGTCTTTCATTTAGAAACTCGTGGTTCCATCACATCCATGTGAATAAAGGAAAGAAGTGACCGTTCTCCAGCGCCCGGTAAACCTTGCTACTCCCAAGTGAAGGTAGTTCACACTTAACCCAGTTAAGTGGTGATGACCCACGCCCCTTAAGCACACAACTCCCGTTCACGACTAAAGGAGACTAAATAAACCATCCCCAGCAAACACACAAAGAACTCAAACGTAAAGCCCGTACTACGTGATCTAAGAGGAGAAAAGAGAATATCGTAGGACACATTCAAATGCTTTCCTATGGACCAAAGAGTGGAAACCCACTCCTACGATACTTTTTAAAAAGGAACGTTATCAAAATAAAAACACCGCGTTACAGATAGCACAGTGTCTTAAAAATATGGGGGTTAACCAAACGAATTGAACGCACAACACGAAATTATATGAGTACTGTTTGTTCTTATTACGCCAGCAGCCTTACAGACATTGCTTCTAAGCTATGGAGAAAATTAAATGAGCTAGATCTTCACTTTTCCATTTGCAGATTGGTTTAATTTTCTGACACTGAACATGAAACACTACACATGACCCTAATGTCTTATCTCAGGGTGCTTTGAAGCTGGCCGAGATGAGAACCGAGTCAATTCAGGCCATCAGCGCAGAGACAAGACCAGAGGAAAAATAACGGTGTTGAAAACAACACGGTAACTAAACAATTCGTCTCCACGCCGGCAAATCACTGAGGAAAGTAGTATCTAAACTGTGTTCTGTTGGGTTTTTTTTGCTCTACTGCTGGGAGAGTCAGAAGCTTTCAACGTACCATCCCTGGACTACTGAACACCACACAGAGAAATTTTCCATTATAAGTTTCTCTTAACCACTTTCACCACCTCTCACCACTCCCACGAAATTTGGACTCTTCTATTCCCAAAGCATTTCTGTACGGATGGGATAAAAGAGAAACCACATCACTACGAAGAGTGAGATCAGGTTGTGGGGAATGGCCAATGATCATCTCCACCGTCCAACAGTTCTCCATGTTTTCACAAAGCATCCTGTGTTTTACTTCACCCTCAGACACGCACATATTTCGCTGATTTTCCAGAGACAGAAAAACGTCCACAACATCCACGAACACTTTCCTCCCCCAAAATTATCACCTTATGTATTTCAACTTCTCAACAGTGGCGAGTCCCACCAGTCAGAAAGCTTCTAAATCAAAAAACACGAGAATGTATCTTGCCGCACGTGAACACAATATGAATTAAATCAAGGGTAAAAGCACCTGGCTCAAAGACATTATTACATTTCTCTTGAGGGAGATATCAAAGTACTGAACAATTCTCAGGTTGAAAGACACTTAAAACAGGAAAATATACCCTAACAAGAGGAAATATTAAAAAGAAGACACGGAAATTTTGCGAGGCTTTCACGTAACGACACAATGAAATTTCAAAATGTGCACACGTGTTAGGCAGATCATTAGGCCTACAACCAGCTAACTACAAAGACAGGATTTTGTCCGAAAACTCTTACTGCAGAAACCGTGTTTTACTGTATCAAAAATGCATGTAATAAGCAAATGGTACCACCAAAGAGAGAGATACGAAAAAAAGAAGTTTTCGAAGACTCTTACCACAGTTGAAGCAAGAGGAGAGAGAGATGGCCCCTGCCCAGCAGAACCGTTTTCTACAGAGGGGCCGGGCGGCGGCGGAGGGAAGTTGGGACTGAAAACCATGAGGTCGCTCTTGCCCGCGCCGTCCGCCACGCACAGGCTGCGGCTGTGGCGCTGCGAGTACGACCAGCTGCCCACCTCGCTGGCGCACACGAGCGTCGTGGGCCCGGGCCCCGAGAGCACGGCCGCCCGCGGCGCCCAGCGCGACGCCCCGTACAGCACCACGGCCAGCAGGAACAGGCTCGACACGGCGCAGATGGCCACCACCAGCCACACGTTCGTCGCCGCACTCGCCGCACCGGAGACGCTCTCCGCGCCCGCCGCAGGACGCAGCCCCGACAGCGACGACGACGATCCCGCGGCCAGCGCCGCCTCGGCGGCCTCTACGAGCGACACGCTGAGCGTGGCCGTGGCCGAGCGCGCCGGCTCGCCGTGGTCGCGCACCACGATCACCAGCCTCTGGCGAGGGCCGTCCGCCTCCTCCAGCGCCCGCGCCGTGCTCACCTCGCCGCTGTAGAGCCCCACGCGGAACGGGCCCTTGCCCCGCGGCTCCCACAGCTCGTAGCGCAGCCACGCGTTGTAGCCCGAGTCCGCGTCCACCGCGCGGATCTTCGCCACCACCTGCCCCGCCGGCGCCCCCCACGCCGCCCACGCCCACAGCGTGCCCGACACCGACCCCGGCCCCGCTACCGCCGAAGCCGCCAACGCAGCCTCGGCCGCCACGGCGCCCGCCTCCGGCCCCGAGCCCGCGGGCGGCGGCAGCAGCACCGGCGCGTTGTCGTTCTCGTCCAGCACGAACAGCTGCACCGTGGCGTTGCCGCACAGCGGCGGCTCCCCCGCGTCCACCGCACGCACCTCGAACTGCAGCACCTGCACCTCCTCGTAGTCCAAGGGCTGCAGCGCCCACAGACGCCCGCTCTCCGCGTCCACCGACACGTAGCTCGACGCCGGACGCCACCCGAAGCCCGCGCCGACCCCCGACGACGAGGAGCCCGCCGCCCCGACCACGCCGCCCTCCCACACCGAGTAGCTGACGCGCCCGTTGCCCGCCTCGTCCGGGTCCCGCGCCCACAGCCGCGCCAGCTCCGCGCCCGCCGCGTTGTTCTCCCGCGCCAGCACCGTGTACACCGCCTGCGCGAACGCCGGCGCGTTGTCGTTCACGTCCGACACCGGCACGCGCACGCCGCGGCTGGCGCGCAGCGGCGGCGCCCCGCCGTCCTCCGCACGCACCTCCACCTCGTACTCCGACACCCGCTCCCGGTCCAGCGCCTCGCGCAGCACCAGCGAGTACGAGCCCGCGAACGTCGCCTCCAGACCGAACGGCGACGCCGGCCACACCCAGCACCGCACGCGACCGTTCGCCCCCGAGTCCCGGTCCGACACGCTCAGCAGAGCCACCACCGTCCCCACCGACGCGTCCTCCGCCACCGGCACCGACAGCGACGTCACCCACACCTCCGGCGCGTTGTCGTTCACGTCCAGCACCTCCAACACCACCTTGCAGTGACCCGACAGCGGGGGGTAGCCTTTGTCTCTTGCTTCTACAGGGATCTCGTAACTATCCATGTCCTCATAGTCTAACTTGCCTTGAAGTTTGATTTCTCCTTTGTTTTCGTCGATAGTAAACATTTCTTTAACTTTCGGACTGACATGTCTACTAAATAAATACATAATATCGCTATTGATCCCTTCGTCGGGATCTGTGGCACTAAGCGTGACTAACAGAGTCCCGAGCTCTGAACCCTCTAAGGCTTTAACTTTATACACCGACTGGTTGAACTGAGGCGCATTGTCGTTCGCGTCCAGTACCGAGATCACCAGCTCCATTGTGCCCGTCAGTGACGGCCGGCCCCCGTCAGTCGCCGTGAGAACCAACCGGTGCACGGGAGTCGTCTCGCGGTCCAAAGCTTTCATTAAAATAAGACTCAAAGACGTACTCTGGTCATTATTCCCCTGATAATCAAGACTGAAATACTCGCTTGGGCTGAGTGTATAGGAGAGCTGAGCGTTCGATCCGATATCTGCATCCGACGCGCCCTCCAGCGGGAAACGAGACCCAGGCAGAGATGATTCCGCGATGTTAAGGGCTTCTTCGTCTACGCGGAAGATGGGGGCATTGTCGTTGATGTCGGTGACCTCCAGCTCCACGTGGAAGACGCGCAGCGGCCGCTCCACCAGCACCTCCAGCCGCAGCGCGCACGGCGCGCTCTTGCCGCACAGCTCCTCCCGGTCGAGCCGCGAGCTCACCAGCAGCGCGCCGCTCGCCCCGCTCACCTCCACGCTCGCCCGCCGGCCCTGCGCCACCAGCCGCAGCCGCCGCGCCTCCGCCTCGCCCGCCTCCAGGCCCAGGTCCTGCGCCAGACGCCCCACCACCGTGCCGGCCTTGGCTTCCTCCGGCACCGAGTAGCGCACCTGCCCGCCCGCCAGCGCCCAGGCCGCCTGCAGCACCAGCACCCGCACCACCAACGGACAACAACGCTCGCCCATCGCCACCGCCTCTGGCCCCGCCCTGGTCCCTGACAGGCTCCCCTCCGCCGCCCGGACGGCCGTCTTAGGGGTTCCCTGGAAGGAGCGGGACGCTGTTCCACTCACTCGGCGCGCCGCCCGGGCCGAGACGCCGCATCCTTCCTCCAGCTGACGGCACCGTGACCGCGGCTCGGGGAGGAGCTGCCGCCCGTCTGTATCTTCCGGCTCCTTCGCGGCCAACAGCGGCACCTGGTGTCCGACCGCGGCTCCTTCCGTGAGCATCCTCCTGCTGCCCTCCTCCTTCTGCCGCAGTGGCTCCGCGCGGGGACTGACGGCCCGTGGCTCCGCCCGCTCGGCCGACGAAACCCGCGATTTCCCTTCCGAGCATTGCCTTCTTCCGCAGCAATAATAGCTGGTTCTTTTGTCTCCTCCCCTTCTTTTCTTCTTCTCCTTTTCCTCTCCTCTTCTCTTCCTCTTCCCCTTCCTAAAGGCACTTGGAGATGTACAGTTGCCAAAATGTACACACAATTAAATGCCTATATTAACCCAGGAATCATATCTAGGACATCTTCACCGCATAAAGCCTGCCCCACTTCTGATCTCCGGACTTTATCTTCCCTTGTGCCTTCGGAGGCATAACTGAATTTCCTCATTTTTGTTTTCTTCTTGAAGATATTTCAGCTGTTTCATCCACAGAAGAAGACTGTATCCTCGATCTTCCATCTATAGAAAGTACTCAGGTCTTCAGAAGAAATAGATTCACACGTGATGTGTTTTGGTCTAATCCAGGAATGCTTACCTGCTTGCCAGAAATTGCTTACCTTTCCAGGGCTTTGTAACAGGGATGTAGCTGAGCAATCCCACACACTCTCCTTGGGTTTTGTAGAGTAAATAATATAGTAAACCCCATATTACAAAAAGTATCTGTGTGTGTCCATAGCAGAACTGTTTTGCCTTCTGAAGTGTAGTTCCAGCTGAGTAAAGCATCAGCGCATACCAATTCCAAAGACTTTCAACTTCATCAGTGACTCCCTAACTCGATATTCTAAACATAACCATCAGAGCAGAAATCCACTCAGCACGGTGAAATGACTCAGGGAACCTGAACTATCTCATCTTTATGCGTCAGTAAACCATTTCCTGTAAGTTTTATCCCCAAGTAGCTGCACAATGAAGATCAAGTTCTGGGTTACCATTTTTAGGCAGGTAGGCACACACAGTATGGAAAAAGCAGTGTGCCCATGTCTGATGGAGATGAGCTGCTGTAGGACACAGCATAGTGATCCAGCCATGACACAACTAAAGACAAGACAGAAGGGTTGCACCACTGTTCTGGCAAAGCACAGTTCATTTCATAACATGTTTCCAGGCTCCCACCTCATCTACTCACATAAAGACGTCACTGTTTCTTTACACAACTACAGCACTTTCTGTTACCCTGCCATGTAGGCCAGACAGTAACATAAACCAGATTATTTCATAGATTAGTGAATTGCTGCTTCTACCACAGGAAGAATCAACGATGCACCTGGAGGTAAAACAATGGAACACACCAAATGCTAAAAAAGTCCATGTAGGTGCCTCAATAGATGGTTTTTTAACTACATCTGTTGCTATTCTGACAGTTGTCTTGATTTATTTCTAGGTCTCCATTGTCAGGCCTGTGTTCAAGGATCACTGCTCAAAATGTCAGGGAAGCAGTGCTGAAAGAGCAAACAGTTTTTTCCCCATCCTCTCAAATCCCTGCTGTATTGCCAGCATTTCTGTATCCATTTCTACGAAGGCAGAAACAAATTAAACCTGAAACCTCACAGCATTCTGTCAAAGTAAAATTGATCTTAAACGATGAGACAGTGAACCACAGTGATAGCAAGTGGCACAAATTCTGAAATCAAGGAGCATTATTTGGCAGTCTGGCTCTCATTCACAACTGCTGACACATCTCCTGAGAAAGACAAGCTAAATCACTTGGTCCGTGTAGGAATCGGGAGTTTCAAGCATCATCCATGTTCATATTCACATGATCATCATAAGGCAAACAGGCAATGAGACCAAAAAAAAAAAAAAGATCAGTTTATTTTAAAAAGTATTCTCAGGGAAGGGAATAAAAAAATTAAATTAAGTAAACACAAACAAATTAATGTTAAAACCTCACAATATCCTAGAAATACAAGGCCCAAAACTGCTGCATACATGGGACTACCCAAGTCAGAAACCAAACGGAGGTACTTCTACAAACACATTAATCCACCAAAATCAAGTAGTCTACCAATATGGCTTGGTCGCTCTACCACTATGGCTGCACATTTTGACATCTACTTTGGTTCATGTTCTTCTGCAATTAAATACCTTGCATTAGGAAGTGCATTTAAATCATACTTAAAAGGGGAAATGTGAAATGCATGTCATTTTCATGTCCACAGTAATCCTGTAGTACTTCACAAACAATATATGCCAATATATGCCAATATATGCCATGCAAAGTGAAGAGGCAAGAACTTTACATGATTTCTGTTTCAGAGGTGAATCAAAAAGGAGGACAGACTTCTGATTCAGAAAAAACTGGAAAGCAGAAATTTGCAGAAGTCAAAAGCAAGACATTCATTAGAATTGCCCCACCTGTAAGATGGGGAAATGTAGGCAAGTGAAGGTAAGCCTTCAAAATGAAAGAAGGCTGAAGGAGGCACTCAGAGTTGTGATTACCTACAGAGATGGCAGGAAAACTAGACCTGATAACACCAGCGAGATAAGGTAAACACAGCAGTCAGGCAGAGATCTTTATCAGTAACTGTTCTATTTAATACCTCAGGAGGGGATCTTAGAAAGTCATGGACAGTGATGTATCAAAGATTATGGGAGATATCACCCTATGGAGCAGAGTTAAAATATAGGGCAGCTGAAAAGCACTGCAGACCTCCAGAACGAGTTGATGATTCTGAAGATCTACATAGAAAAATGGCGAAGTAGTTTCAATGCAGGTGAATAGAAAGCTGGGCATACAAGAAAAAAGATATGGCTTCAAGACAGACTGTGACTGATTCAGAAACCGCCACTGAAGGTTCTAAAATTACACAACAGACAAGCAAGTGACATATATATTAACTCCATTCTCACTGCCATCAAAAGGGCAAGACTCACGAGATGCAGCAAGAAGAAAAGCATTTAATAAAATATTCGCAGAAACACAGAGGGCACCAAGATTTCAGTACTTTGTAGTGCTCCTCTCCTTAACCGGGTAAGTGGAAGAGAGAAGACCACAGCGGCATAAAAAAATCTGCAGCGGTGTAACACATTACAGATCATGAAGAACAGGGATAACGAACAGTCAGAGGGTACACGACCATGAAGCACGGACCTCATTCAGGCCGCGAGGGCGAAGCCCGGCTCCAGGCAGCAAATTCCTAGGGGGAGGCTGAGAAAGGGCAAAGCAACAAAGGAAGAGGCACTGACCGTGTCCAGAAGTGCCGACGGCTCCGGCCGAGTGTCCTTGGCCGCGGGGCCGGGCGGCGGCGGAGGGAAGTTGGGGCTGAAAACCATGAGGTCGCTCTTGCCCGCGCCGTCCGCCACGCACAGGCTGCGGCTGTGGCGCTGCGAGTACGACCAGCTGCCCACCTCGCTGGCGCACACGAGCGTCGTGGGCCCGGGCCCCGAGAGCACGGCCGCCCGCGGCGCCCAGCGCGACGCCCCGTACAGCACCACGGCCAGCAGGAACAGGCTCGACACGGCGCAGATGGCCACCACCAGCCACACGTTCGTCGCCGCACTCGCCGCACCGGAGCTGCTCTCCGCGCCCGCCGCCGGACGCAGCCCCGACAGACGACGACGATCCCGCGGCCAGGGCCGCCTCGGCGGCCTCCACGAGCGACACGCTGAGCGTGGCCGTGGCCGAGCGCGCCGGCTCGCCGTGGTCGCGCACCACGATCACCAGCCTCTGGCGAGGGCCGTCCGCCTCCTCCAGCGCCCGCGCCGTGCTCACCTCGCCGCTGTAGAGCCCCACGCGGAACGGGCCCTTGCCCCGCGGCTCCCACAGCTCGTAGCGCAGCCACGCGTTGTAGCCCGAGTCCGCGTCCACCGCGCGGATCTTCGCCACCACCTGCCCCGCCGGCGCCCCCCACGCCGCCCACGCCCACAGCGTGCCCGACACCGACCCCGACCCCGCTACCGCCGAAGCCGCCAACCAGCCTCGGCCGCCACGGCGCCCGCCTCCGGCCCCGAGCCCGCGGGCGGCGGCAGCAGCGCCGGCGCGTTGTCGTTCTCGTCCAGCACGAACAGCTGCACCGTGGCGTTGCCGCACAGCGGCGGCTCCCCCGCGTCCACCGCACGCACCTCGAACTGCAGCACCTGCACCTCCTCGTAGTCCAAGGGCTGCAGCGCCCACAGACGCCCGCTCTCCGCGTCCACCGACACGTAGCTCGACGCCGGACGCCACCCGACGCCCGCCCCGACCCCGACGACGACGAGGAGCCCGACGCCCCGACCACGCCGCCCTCCCACACCGAGTAGCTGACGCGCCCGTTGCCCGCCTCGTCCGGGTCCCGCGCCCACAGCCGCGCCAGCTCCGCGCCCGCCGCGTTGTTCTCCCGCGCCAGCACCGTGTACACCGCCTGCGCGAACGCCGGCGCGTTGTCGTTCACGTCCGACACCGGCACGCGCACGCCGCGGCTGGCGCGCAGCGGCGGCTCCCCGCCGTCCTCCGCACGCACCTCCACCTCGTACTCCGACACCCGCTCCCGGTCCAGCGCCTCGCGCAGCACCAGCGAGTACGAGCCCGCGAACGTCGCCTCCAGACCGAACGGCGACGCCGGCCACACCCAGCACCGCACGCGACCGTTCGCCCCCGAGTCCCGGTCCGACACGCTCAGCAGAGCCACCACCGTCCCCACCGACGCGTCCTCCGCCACCGGCACCGACAGCGACGTCACCCACACCTCCGGCGCATTGTCGTTCACGTCCAGCACTTCCAGCTCCACGCTGCAGTGACCCGAGAGTGGGGGGGTCCCTTTATCTGTCGCTTCGATTTGCAGTTCGTGTAAACGAACACCTTCGAAGTCCAGAGTACCCGTCAGTCTGATCTCGCCTGTTTTGGTGTCAATGGTGAAGAGTTCTCTGTTACTGACAGGAACTGAACTCAAGATGCTGTAAGAAAACTCCTTATTGCTTCCTTCGTCGGGATCCGTGGCATTCACACGTGCTACGAGCGACCCCTCTGCTGCGCTCTCCAGTAGCTGCACTTTATACACCGATTGGTTGAACTGGGGAGCATTGTCGTTCGCGTCCAGTACCGAGATCACCAGCTCCATGGTGCCCGTCAGAGATGGCCGGCCCCCGTCACTCGCCGTCAGTACCAGCCGGTGCACGGGAATCGTCTCGCGGTCCAAAGACTTTCCTGAGCACCAGGAACAGAGATTTCCTGTTTTCATCAGAGGACTTAACATCGAGTGTAAAATGCTGGCTGGAATTGAGTGTATACGAGAGCTGAGCGTTCGATCCGATATCTGCATCCGACGCGCCCTCCAGTGGGAAACGAGACCCGGGCATCACCGATGAATTCCGCGATGCTGAGGTTTTTTCGGGCGGCGGGGAAGATGGGGGCATTGTCGTTGATATCGGTGACCTCCAGCTCCACGTGGAAGACGCGCAGCGGCCGCTCCACCAGCACCTCCAGCCGCAGCGCGCACGGCGCGCTCTTGCCGCACAGCTCCTCCCGGTCGAGCCGCGAGCTCACCAGCAGCGCGCCGCTCGCCCCGCTCACCTCCACGCTCGCCCGCCGGCCCTGCGCCACCAGCCGCAGCCGCCGCGCCTCCGCCTCGCCCGCCTCCAGGCCCAGGTCCTGCGCCAGACGCCCCACCACCGTGCCGGCCTTGGCTTCCTCCGGCACCGAGTAGCGCACCTGCCCGCCCGCCAGCGCCCAGGCCGCCTGCAGCACCAGCACCCGCACCACCAACGGACAACAACGCTCGCCCATCGCCGCCGCCTCCTCCGCCGCTGTCGCTGTGGCTTCCGGCCCCCGTCCGGGCCCCGCACGGCTCCCCGCCGCCGCCCGGACGCACCGGCTCTGCTGCCCGGCCCGCGCCGCCCCCTCCGCGCTCACAGCCGGGCTCTCCGCAGTACCGGGGCGGAGCCGCTGAGATGCCGAGACGCCGTCCCTGAGCCTGCAGCGACACCGTGCGCTGCTCTGCGGCCTCACACGCTCCGCGACATCGCCCGGGTCTGCGCTCCGTCACAGCCATCTCTAACGCGTCTTCCAACAGTGCTCTTCTTCCATTTTATTCTTAGAGGCGGTTTTATTGCGCTCTTCCTTTTCTCTTCTGGTAACTCGCAAGTCGCCTCCGGTGCCGGACTGCACAGAAAACAATTCGGACTCTACTTACGTGGCATCAGCGGTGGAGCGCAGTATTCTAAACGAGGCAGAGGCTGTTGGGAACCAGCTCCACCCAGCGATTATACGTAAGGTCAGTGGGTACTGCTTAACCCCTTTACTGGTTTTTTTTTTGTTTTTCCTCTCTGTCTTCTTCCATTCTTAATAATCTCCTTCTGTCATTCCTTCATAGCATCTTCTTTCTGTTTTATTTTTGTCTTCTCTCATTCCTTCTTCCTTTGTTTCGACTTTCTTGCCTTCCACCCTTTCTGTGTACAGTGGTAGTGTCAGTGACACGGCAGTGAACTCGTTTATAGTTTCTGCCTTTCTCTCTTTTTCTACTCCTTCCTCTCATCTTCTCTTCCCTATCATTATGCACACACCTACCTTCTTCTTCTTCTTTTTGCTTCTTCTTTGTCTCATTAATCAGTGTATTTTTCCATATGATTGTATCACCCTCCCCATGAAGCATGCACACATGCCTTTTGGTAACAGTTCTCATTGCTCTCTGCTGTCGTCTTTCATCTCACCACTCGAGGAACAATCTTCCTGCTCACCTCAGGTCTATGCAAGACAGATAGAGAGCCCTTTCAACTCACCTTCTGGGAGGAAATCACACTCTTCCTTGAGCTCCCATCCTCTCAAGGATGAGAATTCACAGCCCTCTGAAACACAAGCCAAATCCCTAGGCACTTTGACATCAGTGCAATCAGATCTTCAATAAGCACAAACAACCCAGGGACTCAAAGTCATCACAGCCCAGCACACCAATCCTTCCAGAACACTGAAAAAAATATGGAGCAACCAAACAGCTCCCGAACAGTCTTAATATACCTCGATGAAGAGCTCTTCTTCAGGCCTGATTTGCCACCTGCATGACAAATGTAAAGTTCTGGCTTCTTATTTCAGCCAGGCCAGCACACTCAGCAATACACAGCAAGAACATCCGTCCCCAGGAGCATTACTCCCCGTGGAGTGCTCTACCGTGTGGCCTGATCCACAGGGTGAAGGCAAAAAGGTCATTTTATCTGTGTCATTTTCTCTGAGAACACACCCCAACTCCCAACACACCCACTCTGAGAAATGCATTAGGGTCGCTCCTCCACCTGTGCTTCCTGTCATTTGCTCATATTGTGTCTGGAAGCAGCACAATGGAAATGAGAGGAGTCAGTGACGCTCTGATGATCCAATAAAGGAATTATAGAACATTTCAAACCAGAAGGCACCCATATAGATCATCAAGTCCAACGCCAAATCCAGGCGCATTTGGTCAATCCAAAATGAGAGATACCATGACTGATCAGGTATAAAGGTACAACTGTCTTTCAGACTCACCTTCTTTAGGTAGCAGCAACTTACCAGAAACACGACTGGCTTCTTCTTCCAAATAGATACATTTTCAGGGGAGGGGAATCGGTTCTGAAGGACATTTTGTTTTAATGTTACCAGACATTTCTGGATAATATGAGTGGGGCAAATCGACCCACGTTCTATTCTGCAAAAGCCTCAAAATCACTGAACAGAGGGCAATGCTCCCTCTGGCACTTCTATCATATGGGAAGTAGGAGAGACCCTGGAAAACTGATGACATTCTCCCGACATCAACCTCAGCTCAGGACACTGGAAACATCCATCTCTCATACTGATGGTCAACAGCTGGAAACTTCACCACCTGATAGCGGCCAAAATTTACTGTCTGCATTTCATCTGCTGTTACCAATACATTGCCAATGCAAAAGAAGAATAAAACAAAAAAGATGGAAGTTTTCTGTGAAAGAAGAGAAGAAATGTAGAGGGTCCCACCCCACTATATCATAATGACTGGTTTGGCAACTTCTTGATTATGGACAGAACTTTTTTCACTCCCTGACAAAATAAGACCAGACGTGTAACCCAGGAGAGCTTCAGAGAAGGCTGACCAAACGAGACTGATATTTGGAAAAGCTTCTGTTTCAGCAACACCATATTTTCAAAATCAAGTGATTCAAGCTGTGTATGGTAGATGTCTTCACATCTGGCAGGAAGACTGTGAAGAATACCCAAGGATACATAGGACTTTGGGAGAACTTGAGAGGATCCAGAGGTAAGCAACCCTGAGTGACAGGTGTCTTCACAAGGTTTTCCACTGGAATCCTCTATGCCAAGCTCTGGAAAATGTCAGAATCAGCTGGAGCTCTTCTTCCACCTATGGTAGAGTGCTTATGCTACACAGCATCTCCATTTTCTCAGCGAAGACAGTCCTCCGCTTAAAGTCACTCTCCTCGTGACAGAGGACCCAAGCAATACTCCATGCCACTCAGAGGATTACAGCTGCAGCAGCCAAAGTGTCCTACTACAACAGAATGCCCCAGTAATAAAACCTACTCTGAGCATGACCCAGGCCTTCACAATCCCCACTTTCCCTCATAATTGCCACAAAGATCTTACAAAGGGGTGCAAAGCCACAGAATGTCTGTCAGACTGTCTGAAATTCACTCTAAATGTTCTATGCTTTTTCAGCATTCTCAGATGGAAACACCACAGAACTACACATTAGAGATGTTTAAAATTCTGTGATCAGGGTGACAGCTCTGATCCTGGTCCACATTAACTTTGCTTTGAGAGAGCCACACCAAATGCTGAAGCAGAAGCACAGTCACAATATAAACTGTGGGGGAAAACTTCTATGCTATGACATCAGACCTGGGCTGCTCTGCAGGGTTTGGTGAGGCCATGCATGTCATCAGGGTTAAGTATGTCAAAGGGACACCCCATTTCTATTGAGAGCTGACCCTGCAAGTGCTCAGGTAGGAGAAATTAGACACAGATTATACCTACCTCCTGATCACATCCTCTTACAAATCCCACTTGACAAGCAGTGAGGAACCATCATGGCAAAATCAACAGATGAGGAAGCTACTATAGATGTCCCCCTACATGGACCACAGCTTGCTGAAGTCCTACCCTCCCACAATGCCTTTCTCAAAACCAGAGGGAAGTGGTTCATCAAACAATATTCAGCAGGCTGCATTGCATTTCCCCTAACACACAATTTTTTTCACAATAATGATGTATCAGCACAAATCTCTTTCTGTGGTGGGAGATCTTCATAACCTCAAAGGACTTTGTGGCCATTTCAATACCACACAGCATCTCAAGATCCACAAGCCTTCCAAACCAGAACCTTAGAGCCTTGGAAAGGATCCCAGGCAGAAGCACTCTGTGCCCATCCTGCCTCACAGTTTTCTCTAGGCATCCTTCATTGCTAACTCTGGGACATGAGTTCTCAAGACAATCACATTGTCACTTATTCTTGTCTTAAGACATGGCCCATGGCATTCCCAATGAATTCCACCTTCCTTGGACAAGTCTTCCCTCTGTTCAAGGTCACATCAAGAAATGTCTGGGCCTTACTCTGTCACTGCCACACTCACCTTCATAAACATGCTACAGTTTCCTTTAACTTCACCTTTTGTGAACCCTTTTACTGATGAGAGCACCACAGAAAAACATACAGATGTACCATATACAGTGTCCAGCAGACTCTGCTGCTGACTTGCCATGCTTTTGTAATGCTTCAGCTATCTCACATGGAAATGTGGAAAACTGTGGAGCAATACTCTTTCTAAAGGTGATGTCAGGACAGCTCTGAAGCACAATGGCATTGTTTTCAGGCTCTTAGGGATAAACCAAAATCTTAAAGAGCAGGAGAATTCAGTTTGGGTTTTGGTGGAGAATTATGGTTCTCTCTCTTTATGGTTTGTATGGGCTTTCAATTTTTTTCTTTATTTATTTATTTTCTTTTTCTCCCCAGGAAGTATTTCCAGGGCTCTTAAAATAATGTGATTTTTCATACATATTTTGATAGATCATCAAAAGAGGCCATAATATTTCATGCCATTTCTCTGGCCAAGAATACAACTCCACAACAGAGAGGCAGAACATCACAAGGACAAGAAAATTGTCCTTGTTTCACTCCCTACCAAAATAAGACCAGACATGACTTCTGGGTCACCCTCCTCTGCCTAAACAGGTAGTAAGTTGGGCAAAAAGATACAAGGAAAAAAATGGTAGTAAAAGTCCATACTGCTTTTCCTACTTTCTAAATTAGTCTGGTTATAGAACGTAAATGCAGAGTTACTTCCACAGGGAGCAAAAGACTTTGAAGTTCCAAGTGTAACGTTGTGTCACATCTCTTGCAAGGAAAACCAAAGAGGACAGTTTCCAGTAATAATCCAGACCTAATGCCAACGTGGTGAGAAGTCAGAAAAAGCATTCAGTCAATACACAATGACTGGGGGACTGACACCAGCACAGCGTGTCTTGTATTCTCGCACGAAGCACACATTGCAACCCTACACGCTAGCAAGGAAAACGTTGCCTGCACAGCTGGGACTTTGAGGCCCCTCTCATTGCAAAAGGCAGAGATTCCATTCCAGGATACAACTGCTGCCCAATGCAGCAAAACTCAGCTGCAGATAGTATCTGCTCTGGGGTGCCCTAATTCTGTTATCTCGGCTTCCACACAGAAAAAAAATCGCTAAATCCGGGAAGGATAAGGCGGTAGATGGAAACGTCTCGTTATTATCCTTAAGCATCCACTGCCCTCAGGCTGCGGGGGCGGAGCCACGCTACAAACAGAAACTACCCAGAGGGCGGGAGAGAATGAGCAAATGAAGAAAGAGGCGGCGGAGGGAAGGGAGAGTGGTAAGCAAGAGAGGGCACTGACCGTGTCCAGGAGAGCCGACGGCTCCGGCTGAATGTCCTTGGCGGCGGGGCCGGGAGGCGGCGGAGGGAAGTTGGGGCTGAAAACCATGAGGTCGCTCTTGCCCGCGCCGTCCGCCACGCACAGGCTGCGGCTGTGGCGCTGCGAGTACGACCAGCTGCCCACCTCGCTGGCGCACACGAGCGTCGTGGGCCCGGGCCCCGAGAGCACGGCCGCCCGCGACGCCCAGCGCGACGCCCCGTACAGCACCACGGCCAGCAGGAACAGGCTCGACACGGCGCAGATGGCCACCACCAGCCACACGTTCGTCGCCGCACTCGCCGCACCGGCGCCGCTCTCCGCGCCCGCCGCAGGACGCAGCCCCGACAACGACGACGACGATCCCGCGGCCAGCGCCGCCTCGGCGGCCTCCACGAGCGACACGCTGAGCGTGGCCGTGGCCGAGCGCGCCGGCTCGCCGTGGTCGCGCACCACGATCACCAGCCTCTGGCGAGGGCCGTCCGCCTCCTCCAGCGCCCGCGCCGTGCTCACCTCGCCGCTGTAGAGCCCCACGCGGAACGGGCCCTTGACCCGCGGCTCCCACAGCTCGTAGCGCAGCCACGCGTTGTAGCCCGAGTCCGCGTCCACCGCGCGGATCTTCGCCACCACCTGCCCCGCCGGCGCCCCCCACGCCGCCCACGCCCACAGCGTGCCCGACACCGACCCCGACCCCGCTACCGCCGAAGCCGCCGACGCAGCCTCGGCCGCCACGGCGCCCGCCTCCGGCCCCGAGCCCGCGGGCGGCAGCAGCGCCGGCGCGTTGTCGTTCTCGTCCAGCACGAACAGCTGCACCGTGGCGTTGCCGCACAGCGGCGGCTCCCCCGCGTCCACCGCACGCACCTCGAACTGCAGCACCTGCACCTCCTCGTAGTCCAAGGGCTGCAGCGCCCACAGACGCCCGCTCTCCGCGTCCACCGACACGTAGCTCGACGCCGGACGCCACCCGACGACCCCCGACGACGCCGACGAGGAGCCCGCCGCCCCCACCACGCCGCCCTCCCACACCGAGTAGCTGACGCGCCCGTTGCCCGCCTCGTCTGGGTCCCGCGCCCACAGCCGCGCCAGCTCCGCGCCCGCCGCGTTGTTCTCCCGCGCCAGCACCGTGTACACCGCCTGCGCGAACGCCGGCGCGTTGTCGTTCACGTCCGACACCGGCACGCGCACGCCGCGGCTGGCGCGCAGCGGCGGCGCCCCGCCGTCCTCCGCACGCACCTCCACCTCGTACTCCGACACCCGCTCCCGGTCCAGCGCCTCGCGCAGCACCAGCGAGTACGAGCCCGCGAACGTCGCCTCCAGACCGAACGGCGACGCCGGCCACACCCAGCACCGCACGCGACCGTTCGCCCCAGAGTCCCGGTCCGACACGCTCAGCAGAGCCACCACCGTCCCCACCGACGCGTCCTCCGACACCGGCACCGACAGCGACGTCACCCACACCTCCGGCGCGTTGTCGTTCACGTCCAGCACCTCCAACACCACCTTGCAGTGACCCGAAAGAGGTGGTGTCCCTTTATCTGTGACCTGAACGTTTATGTCGTATAAATTAACTTCCTCAAAGTCCAGGGCGCCCGTCAGTTTGATATCCCCACTGTTGTCATCGATGCTGAATACCTCTGAGGCAGAGGGAGGAAAAACAGTATCGATTTCATATTTCACATCTTTGTTAGTTCCTTCGTCTGGGTCCGTGGCGTTCATACGCACCACCAGCGTGCCTTGTATGGCGTCCTCGGGCAATTGTACTTTATACACGGACTGGTTGAACTCGGGAGCATTATCGTTCGCATCCAGTACCGAGATCACCAGCTCCGTGGTGCCCGTCAGAGACGGCCGACCACCGTCACTCGCCGTCAGCACCAAATGGTGCACGGGAATTGTCTCGCGGTCCAACGCTTTCGTGAGTACCAAAAAGAGGGACTTAGTACGCGAGTTAGTGTTTTCCTCCTGTATTCTAAAATGCTCGCTGGGGCTGAGCGTATAGGAGAGCTGAGCGTTCGATCCGATATCTGCATCCGACGCGCCCTCCAGCGGGAAACGCGAACCCATCACCGATGATTCCGCGATGCTGAGGTTTTTTCGGGTGGCGGGGAAGATGGGGGCATTGTCGTTGATGTCGGTGACCTCCAGCTCCACGTGGAAGACGCGCAGCGGCCGCTCCACCAGCACCTCCAGCCGCAGCGCGCACGGCGCGCTCTTGCCGCACAGCTCCTCCCGGTCGAGCCGCGAGCTCACCAGCAGCGCGCCGCTCGCCCCGCTCACCTCCACGCTCGCCCGCCGGCCCTGCGCCACCAGCCGCAGCCGCCGCGCCTCCGCCTCGCCCGCCTCCAGGCCCAGGTCCTGCGCCAGACGCCCCACCACCGTGCCGGCCTTGGCTTCCTCCGGCACCGAGTAGCGCACCTGCCCGCCCGCCAGCGCCCAGGCCGCCTGCAGCACC
This sequence comes from Entomyzon cyanotis, assembly GCA_024500445.1. Lineage (NCBI taxonomy): Eukaryota > Metazoa > Chordata > Aves > Passeriformes > Meliphagidae > Entomyzon > Entomyzon cyanotis. The sequence continues at coordinate 2,800,483 of JAKEPQ010000735.1, forward strand.
AGCACCCGCACCACCAACGGACAACAACGCTCGCCCATTGCCGCCGCCGCTGTCGCTGTGGCTGCCGGCCCCCTCCCGGGCCCTGCACGGCTCCCCGCCGCCGCCCGGTCGCACCGGCTCTGCTGCCCGGCCCGCGCCGCCCCCCGCGCTCACAGCCGGGCTCTCCGCCGCACCGGGGCGGAGCCGCTGAGATGCCGAGACGCCGTTCCTGAGCCTGCAGCGACACCGTGCGCTGCTCCGCCGCCTCACACACTCCGCGATACCGCCGGCGCCTCCGACCCGCGAGTAGCATCTCTTCTGCCGTGTCTTCCGACCGTGCTTGTCTTTCATTTTATTCTTTGTCCGGTTTTTGCTTTACCCTCCTCTTCAGTTCTTCTGGTAACTCGTAAGTCGTCTCCAGTGCCAGACTGCATAGAAAACAGGTCGGATCTACGAACTCTACTTACGTGGCATCAACGCCGGCGCGCAGAGTATTTTAATCGAGGCAGAGGTTGTTGGGAACGAGCTCCGCCCAGCGACTAGACGTCAGGTCGGTGTGTACTGCTCATCTCTTCTACTGTTTTTTTCTTTTTCCTCTTTGTCATCTTCCATTCTTATTTACCTCCTTGTGTCATTCCTTCATGGCATCTTTTTTTGCTTTTCTTTATTTTTTCTCACTCCTTTTATGTTCTCCTTTCTTGGTCTCCTCCCTTCATATGTACATCGATAGCATCAGTGACATGCCAGTGAACTTGTCTGTCCTTCCGTCCGTCCGTCCGTCCTTCCTTCCTTCCTTCCTTCCTTCCTGTGCATTATCCTTGCTGCCAATATTCTTCCATTTCCATCCTCTATTCACTTTTCTATTACCAATAAGCTTTTGCTGTCTCTTCAACATGCTCGACTTGGTGTAGGGACATGTTCTTTGGCAAATGCTCTCACTCCTCTTCCCTTCTGCCATCCATCTCTTCAGAGAAGTAACAAACTTTCTGCTTTCATCCTGTCCGTGCACTTACAACTTCTTCTCCTTTCAACATTCAACTCTTCAGCCTCCAGTCCTCTCAGAGACCCAGCAATAGCACAGCAAGGCAATCACACGACAAAGAACAGCTCTTCTGCATCAGAATATGTTCCACCACCCTCTGACACAACAGCTGAAGCCACAGCTACTGGGACATTTGCGCAAACAAGCTTGACACAGTCCAAACAATTCAGGGGAGTTTCTCATTCAGGAACTCAAACCTATCACAGCCCAGCATGACAGTCCTCCATAAAAACTGAAAAAGCAGCAGGCAACCACAGCTCCTGAGCACTCTTCAATGTATCTCGATCATTCCTGACTCGTTTTCCACCGGCAAGATGAATGTCAAGTTTATGCCTGCTCTTTAAAGCAGGAATGCACTGCCACAATTAATACACCCAGGACCTCAGTGTCTATGAGCATTAGTCCCCACAGAAAACCTCCCACTCATTAGCATGATGCACTTGTCACAGAGTCAAATAAAATCCACCGAGGTAGCACTACAGCATTGTCACTAAGAACATCCCTGTGATGCCCAACACCGACTCTCCATGGGATGGATTGTGGTACCTCCTCCATTCTTGCTGGCTGCCACCCACTCAGCTCTGACTGAGCAGACAATGGTGCTTTGTTCGTCCGATAGGCTCAACATTCTGATGATCCAACATAAAGATGCCACAGTTGAACAGGAGCTAAAGAACACCTGTCTCAGACACATCCACATTAGGTGAGTGACTTACCTGCATGACTGGTTCCTTCTTCAGAAAATAAGCATCATCAGGGGAGGGAAATTGGTTTTTAAAGGATATTTGCCCTTAATATTATCAGTGTTTGTGGGGAAGCTGGACAGAAAAAAATTACTCAAGTTCTGCAAAAACTGAACAGAATGCAGTGCCCATTACGCATTTCTATAACAGGGGAGGAAGGAAGCACATGTGTAAGCGAAGGTCAGTTATCCCAAAACTAAAAATATCTCAGGCAGAAAAAGCTATTCCCTACACTGATGGGAAATCATTCAACATCTGACAGCTGCCAAAATTCAGCAGTCTGCATCTCATCCACTATTACCAACACATTGCCAATATGACAGGAAAAAGACCCCAAAGCAAACAACAAAAACCAACAAAAATTAAAAGGTTGGGCAGGTCTGATCAGAGAGGAGAGAAGAAAAAGAAAATGTTCCATTCCACTTAGTTGAAATGCAAGTTTGGCAACGTCATGGATGCCAAGACCAATCCCTCCCCTCTCTAGCAAGACTAAGAGCAAAGGCAACCAAGGGAAATGTTCAAAGAAGGCTCAGCAGCATGATCCAATTTCCAAAAAGCTTCTGTTTGATGAACAGTATTCCACATCGAAACCAAGGAATTAAAGGAACACAGGGCAGATGTCTTCACGAGGAGTAACACCAGAAAGAACAACAGTGCCCTAAGATATGCAGAACTTCTGGGTGTCCTGAGAGCATCCCAAAAGAGTAGCACTCGGTGGTGGGACTCTTCTTGAGATGTTTTACTGTAATTGTCTATCTGGTACCCTGGGAACTGGGATCTCCACAGATAAGCAGATATTCTCTATTTTCTCCACAAAGACGTATTCAAAATTTCACCTCCCTCCATGTCTAGCTCAAAGAATATATGGAGTGCTGCATGGAGTGCCACTCCATGACTCTTTGACTTTTTCTACATGCTGGGATGCTTTGTGCCTTTTCAGCAGTTTCAAACACAAACCGAGCTCTTAAAGGTTCCGTGATTACAGTTAGGAACAGTTCTGATCCCACTCCCCCCCACCATCTTCTTCAAGAAAATGATACCATAAACTGAAGCACATGTGCACTCAAAATGTCAAGCGGGTGGAAGAATTTTTACAGTAGAAAACCAGAGCTGGGCTGCTCTGTAGATGAAGAGGTTTGGCATCTACATCCAGACACCAGAATGAGCCATGTGTGGTAACAGGACACACCATCTCTACCCAGACTGACGGTGCAAGAGCACAAGGAGAAGAAGGGCACAAGATGACACCCACCCCCTCAACTGCCCTTAAAAATTGTGTACGAAGAGGAGCACAGACCCACCAGAGCAACAACTGTGGAAGCTGTTTTAAATGCCCCACATCACACATGGACAGTATGCTGAAGTGTTACCCTCCCACAACAACATTTCCGAAAGCAGCTGCAAAAATGTTCATCGTTCAGCATGTTACCAACTATTATCCAACACATTCCACATTTCAGGCCACTGGAAGCACAAGAAACTGTCTCTGACGGGAGATATGCATAACCTCAAAGCACTTTGTGGCCATTTAAATACCACATATTATCTCAAGATCCAGAAAGCCTGCAACTTCCGACCCTTGGAACTTAGGAAAGGATCCTGATCAAAAACATTCTGTGCCCATCCTGCTTCCTGCTTGCCTCTAAGCATCCTCTATTCCTCAGTTCCCAACAGTTACTATCCAGAAAAGGACATCATTCCCATTCCCTGTCCTCTTATGATATGACCCATTGTCTTACAAATGATTTCAAATTCCCTCCAATTCTCAACCTCACCTTTCACACCAGGACATGGCTAGGCCCTACTTAGTGTCACTGCCACATTCACCTCTGTGAAAAGGCACAATTTCCTTTCCTACTTCAGGGGTCAATTTGATTTTTGCTTCCCTTCCCAGCAATGAGAGCACTGTAAACCCCACACAGATGGCATCACAGACATGGTCTGGCAGACTCTGCAGCTGTTCCTTGAGGTCTGGTAGTGTAACAGACCTGAGAACACTATTTGCTGTACAGGTCATGTTGGGACTGCTCTCATGGCAATAAAAACAGATGCCATGCTGAGAGAGACCGAGCAATGCACTAGTGAACACACCAATCCAGTGGATATCTGCTGTGTAGAAGAAATCAATTGTAGGATTTTTTGCTGCCATTGTTGTTGTTTAGAAGACAATTTACAGGGAAACTTTAAAGGTGTTCCAAATGTAAATATTGAAAAAATCATGTCAAAAAAAGGTTAGTGTCCATAAAGCCACCCGTTCAGCCAGGAATGCAACTTGACAACTACAGGTAACAAAAAACTGAGTGGGAAACGAAACACAAAAAGACCATAAAGCCTTCCCAGTTTTCACAATGACATGAAAACAGAACTCTACATATTCATGTTGACTTGCATCTCCTGTAAAGGACAAATGATGGAAGATGAAGGTAGAGAAGAAACCACATGTGATACCACCACGGTCAGCGGTCAGCAGTCAGCAAAGGCTATGAGGAGGTACAAAGGGCCTGGCAGACTGTCACCACCACAGCCTGCCCTGCACAGCTTCAGCAAGCCAGTGTGGAAAACCTACACAACCAGGAGGAAACCTACACAAACCTACAGCAAGCGGGAGTATTCCCTCCATAATTAAAACCTCGAGGCATCAGAGGACAGCTCTCGTCTCAAAAGGCAGTGATTTCATTCTAGGGCAGAACAATACATATCCACATCAGCAAATCAGAGGTGCGTATCCCAAGGCGCCCCCGGCAAACCGTTACCCTGCAAGGACGAGGCAGCAGACACAAATGTGCAATTAACACACTTAAGCACCCGCAAAGATCCCACTGCTGTCAGGTCGAGGTGCAGAGGCCGGCTAATAGCAGAACCAACTCAGGAAACGACAGAGAATGGGCAAAGGGGGAGAGAGTAAATAGAGGCGAGAAAGGCAGTGCCACTGACCGTGTCCAGGAGAGCAGACGGCTCCGGCTGAGTGTCCTTGGCCGCAGCGGGGCCAGGAGGCGGCGGAGGGAAGTTGGGGCTGAAAACCATCAGGTCGCTCTTGCCCGCGCCGTCCGCCACGCACAGGCTGCGGCTGTGGCGCTGCGAGTACGACCAGCTGCCCACCTCGCTGGCGCACACGAGCGTCGTGGGCCCGGGCCCCGAGAGCACGGCCGCCCGCGGCGCCCAGCGCGACGCCCCGTACAGCACCACAGCCAGCAGGAACAGGCTCGACACGGCGCAGATGGCCACCACCAGCCACACGTTCGTCGCCGCATTCGCCGCACCCGCCGCACCGGAGCCGCTCTCCGCGCCCGCCGCAGGACGCAGCCCCGACAACGACGACGACGACGACGACGATCCCGCGGCCAGCGCCGCCTCGGCGGCCTCCACGAGCGACACGCTGAGCGTGGCCGTGGCCGAGCGCGCCGGCTCGCCGTGGTCGCGCACCACGATCACCAGCCTCTGGCGAGGGCCGTCCGCCTCCTCCAGCGCCCGCGCCGTGCTCACCTCGCCGCTGTAGAGCCCCACGCGGAACGGGCCCTTGCCCCGCGGCTCCCACAGCTCGTAGCGCAGCCACGCGTTGTAGCCCGAGTCCGCGTCCACCGCGCGGATCTTCGCCACCACCTGCCCCGCCGGCGCCCCCCACGCCGCCCACGCCCACAGCGTGCCCGACACCGACTCCGGCCCCACTACCGAAGCCGCCGCCAACGCAGCCTCGGCCGCCACGGCGCCCGCCTCCGGCCCCGAGCCCGCGGGCGGCAGCAGCGCCGGCGCGTTGTCGTTCTCGTCCAGCACGAACAGCTGCACCGTGGCGTTGCCGCACAGCGGCGGCTCCCCCGCGTCCACCGCACGCACCTCGAACTGCAGCACCTGCACCTCCTCGTAGTCCAAGGCCTGCAGCGCCCACAGACGCCCGCTCTCCGCGTCCACCGACACGTAGCTCGACGCCGGACGCCACACGACGCCCGCGCCGACCCCCAACGACGAGGAGCCCGCCGCCCCGACCACGCCGCCCTCCCACACCGAGTAGCTGACGCGCCCGTTGCCCGCCTCGTCCGGGTCCCGCGCCCACAGCCGCGCCAGCTCCGCGCCCGCCGCGTTGTTCTCCCGCGCCAGCACCGTGTACACCGCCTGCGCGAACGCCGGCGCGTTGTCGTTCACGTCCGACACCGGCACGCGCACGCCGCGGCTGGCGCGCAGCGGCGGCGCCCCGCCGTCCTCCGCACGCACCTCCACCTCGTACTCCGACACCCGCTCCCGGTCCAGCGCCTCGCGCAGCACCAGCGAGTACGAGCCCGCGAACGTCGCCTCCAGACCGAACGGCGACGCCGGCCACACCCAGCACCGCACGCGACCGTTCGCCCCCGAGTCCCGGTCCGACACGCTCAGCAGAGCCACCACCGTCCCCACCGACGCGTCCTCCGACACCGGCACCGACAGCGACGTCACCCACACCTCCGGCGCGTTGTCGTTCACGTCCAGCACATCCAACACCACCTTGCAGTGACCCGAAAGCGGAGGGTTTCCTTGATCAGTTGCATCCACTTGCAGGCGATAGAGACCAACATCCTCGAAATCTAATTCATTTTTGAGATGAATCTCTCCGGACTTTCTGTCGATCCCGAAAACGTCTCTTCCATCCTGAGGAAACAAAGTCTCGAGGGAATACGAGATATTCCCGTTTGACCCTTCATCTAAATCTGTGGCATTTATTCTCATTACTAACGTGCCGCGTTCTGTATTTTCCGGCAACTGCACTTTATACACTGACTGGTTGAAACTGGGGCGCGTTGTCATTGGCGTCCAGCACGGAGACCACCAGCTCCATTGTCCCCGTCAGAGACGGCCGGCCACCGTCAGTCGCTGTCAGCACCAACCGGTGCACGGGAATCGTCTCGCGGTCCAGTGGCTTCCTGAGCACTAGGAATAATGACTCGCCGTCCTCCTCGGTTTTTTGCAAATCCAGAGAGAAGTGCTCGCTGTAGCTTAGTGTATAGGAGAGCTGGGCGTTCGATCCGATATCTGCATCCGACGCGCCCTCCAGCGGGAAACGAGACCCAGGCATTGAGATGATTCCGCGATGCTGAGGTTTTTTCGGGCGGCAGGGAAGGTGGGGGCATTGTCGTTGATATCGGTGACCTCCAGCTCCACGTGGAAGACGCGCAGCGGCCGCTCCACCAGCACCTCCAGCCGCAGCGCGCACGGCGCGCTCTTGCCGCACAGCTCCTCCCGGTCGAGCCGCGAGCTCACCAGCAGCGCGCCGCTCGCCCCGCTCACCTCCACGCTCGCCCGCCGGCCCTGCGCCACCAGCCGCAGCCGCCGCGCCTCCGCCTCGCCCGCCTCCAGGCCCAGGTCCTGCGCCAGACGCCCCACCACCGTGCCGGCCTTGGCTTCCTCCGGCACCGAGTAGCGCACCTGCCCGCCCGCCAGCGCCCAGGCCGCCTGCAGCACCAGCACCCGCACCACCAACGGACAACAACACTCGCCCATCGCCGCCCCCCTCCGCCGTTGTCGCTGTGGCTGCCGGCCCCCGCCCGGGCCCCGCACGGCTCTCCGCCGCCGCCCGGACGCACCGGCTCTGCTGCCCGGCCCGCGCCGCCCCCCTCCGCGCTCACAGCCGGGCTCTCCGCCGCACCGGGGCGGAGCCGCTGAGATGCCGAGAAGCCGTTCCTGAGCCTGCAGCGACACCGTGCGCTGCTCTGCCGCCTCACACGCTCCGCGACACCGCCGGTGCCTTCCCTCCGTCATGGCCCTCTCCTCTGCCATTTCGTCTTCCGGTGCTTGTTATTCCTTTTACTTCCTTTTCCTTATCGCTTGCTGTTTCCTTGTGAATATTTCTTTCTTTGTTCGTCTTTCTCGTCTGAATTTCTTTCCATACATCATATATCTTTTCCCCTTCAATTTTCGTCTTTCGAGTAGTTTTTATTTTCGCTTTTCTTTTCATCTTCTTTTCCTCTTTGCACTACTGTGCTCTTTCTTCCCTCCTTCTCCGTTTTCTTTCTTACCTTTCCTCCTTTCTCCATCCTTCTGCCTTCCTTACCCACGCTGGCCCTCTACAGTCGCCCCCAGCACCCCTTCTGAGATAACCCTCAAAGCTGGAATTATCAGCGATAATTAAAGGGCATCAGCTCCAGAGCACGGTGCTCTCACCAGGGTGTTTAGGGACCAGCCCCGTTCCGCGTCTAGAGACAAGGTCGGTGCGTGTTGGCTCTTTTTGATGTCTTCTGTTCTTTCTTGCTTGCTTGTTTTGTTCGGACTCACACGGATTCCTTAATTTCTTTTTCGTTTTCTTCTTCATCTTCGTATGCCAGTCTTTCTTTCTTTCTTTCTTTCTTTCTTTCTTTCTTTCTGTCTGCTTGTCTGTCTGTCTTCTCCTTCCGTTTATCTTCTCTTTCCTGCTCTTTTTCCTTCTCCCTCTATTTCACTTCCATCCTCGTCTCTCTGTTTTTATTTTCTACTTGTACCAAAATACTTTCCAAATGTCCACAGCATGCTTGCAATGAAGGATGTAAATGCCTTTTCGAAAGTGCTGTCATTCCTCTTGTTTCCCCTTTTCGTGGCTTTTTTTTTTGGGGGGGGGGGAGGTTGGTTTGTTTGGTTCGGTTTGTTTTGTTTGTTTGTTGGGTTTTTTTGGGGGGTGGTGGTTGGGTTTTGGTTGGGGTTTTTGTTGTTGTTGTTGTTGTTGGGTTTTTTGTTTGGTTGGGTTTTTTCCATCACTGCTCTACCCTCTGGAACAGAATCCCCAACCTCAGCTACCGGGACATCTAATTTAAAAGTGCACCAAATATTACAAGCAACCCAAGTGAGTTTCTCATTTGTGAATTCAAAGCCATCACAGCACAGCACACCAATCCCCCAAGAATTGTGCAAAAACTTTAGGCAACCACAGCACCTCAGCACTTCTTGTATACCTCGAAGAATTTTTCCTGACTCCTGTTCCACCCATAAATCCAACCCAAAGCCACCAAGGTAACACCATGGAATTGTCACTGAGAATATCTGCAGCATGCCCAACACATCTACCTCAAGAAATGCATTAACATCACTTCTCCATCTGTCCTTGCTTCCACGTGCTCACCCTGTGCCAGGAAGCAACAGCAAAGGAATGAGAGCAGGCAGTGGTGCTCCAAACCCACAGGCATTTCAATCCAGGCAACATTCAGTACATCCACCATGAAGATACCACAGCTGAACAGGAACGTTTGTCTCTCACAAAGCATCTTCAGGTACAAGTGACTTACCTGTAGCATCACTGGTGTATTCTTCAGAAAATAAACATTTCCAGAACAGGAGTATTGGTTTTTTAATGGACAGTGTCCCCTAATGATATAAGTAATTTTGAGGCTTGACAGACAGAAAAACAAATGCTCATATTCACCAAGAGCTTCGAAAAACAGGGACAGTGAGTAGTTCTTTCTTTTGCACTTTTATGACTGGAGAAGCAGAAGGGACTCATTAAAGTTAGTGATATTCTCTCAACAGCAGCCTCAGCTCGAGAGAGTGGAAGAACTTTCCCTGAGACCAATAGATTGCTGTCTAAACATCTGCCACCTGACAGCTGCCAATATTTTGCTGTCTGCATCTCACCCACTGTTACCAACATATTGCCAACATGAGAGAAGAAAAAAAGGTGATTGGTCTCAGACAAGAGAAGAAAACAAAGGAGCCTGTCCCACTGTACTGAAATGCCAGGTTTGACAATATCTTGAATATGGAGACCACTTCTTCCCCTCCCTAGCAACACCAAGATCAGGGAAATCACTCGGGCGACATTCTGAGAATGTTGGCATACAAATTTCAAAAAGGTTTTGTTTGTCCAACAACATTCCACAACAAAGACAAGCAATTAAAGGCATGTATTGCAGGTAACTTTACAAGCAGTAATACCACAGAAAACCACAGAGCACAAGGATATGCAGAACTACCAGAGGTCCTGAGAAGATCCCAGAAAAGCAGCCCTCTGTGCTCCGCTTTTTCTCAATGTTTTCGTTTTGCTGTCATCCTCTATCCTGTCCCACGGAAAATGAGACCTCTACAGCAAGCAAACATTATCCATTTAATCCACAGTGACACAGAGCAAGTTCTACTTAACATCTCCGTTTCCTTGAGGCAACACTCTTCCTTACTCAGACTTCCCCTCCCCATCATACAGGCCCAGGCCCTACTTAATGCCATTTCAAAGAATCACTGCCAAAATATCAAACATTTCTCAACTCCAGAGATATGTCCCATTTGGAAATTCCACTCTGCATAGGATCTAGGCCTTGGGACCTCTTCACCTTCCCTCATGGTCATCACAAAGAACAGATGAAACTCTTCAAAGCTGCACAGCCTTCACCAGGCTCTTCCCAGCTGCATGAACTTCACCGTGAACACTTTGCTTCTTTTTAGCAATCTCATATGAAAACTAGCACAGAGCTGCATATTAGAGTTCTTAGAGATTCTATGATCAGAACAGGATTGGAATCAGCATACACGGATTTTGTTCTTCAAGAGAACCACACCAAATACTGTAGCACAAGCACTCTCATAAGTTCAACACAGAATTTGTACTGCAGAAATCTTGAGCTGGTATGCTCTGCTGGATTTGGCCTGTACCTGCACATATCAGATTGAGCCATGTGTAACAACAGGACACACCATCTCTACCGGTTTCAAGTGCACAAGCAGAGGAAGTCGAGTGCACAAAGACTACACGCACACCTCATTACATATACTGACTGAGATAAGAACTAAAATGCTGACAAGCACAACACCATAATGGATTATATTGACTGTGCAGGGGAAATTAGTTTGGGTTTTGTTGGTAGTGGTTATTCTCTGGATTGTTTCTTTGCTTTCTATTTATAAAAGATTATTTCCTCGAGCTCTTGAAGTGATGCTACTGTTTATATAAATTTTGATATAATATCCAAAGACTACACAGCATTCCATACTACTTCTCTGGCCAGGAAAGTGCATTAACAACCCAGGGAATGGGGGAGCAAGGAAATGAAAATTCCACTTGCTAACACACTTGGAGAAAACTCCTCATGCTGAACACATTATAATTCAAAGCAGAATAAAAAGATCCTTGCGAATAGATCATAGGAAAGGCTCACCACATCTACCTATTTCATAATGACTCTAGTGTTAGAACAAAATTTGACAGGTTATCCTTCCATGTCCTGACAAAACGCTGAAGTCCTAATTTTCACCTTGCTATTTTCACATTGTTAGTGAGCAAAATCAAAGAGGAAGAAGTCAATTTTTACTAGGAAACAAAATCTAAACACAGGACTGTCCACGAGGACCTGGGAATTGTGAACACCACAGCCCGTATGTTTTTACAATCATGAATAAGGCTCGGTCAAAATGCCACACACCAGAGAGCACATGCATATTCTGCAAAGCTAACAACTCGAGGCACCTCTAATCACAATGGACAATGATTTCATTGTATGGGAGGACTCACACCCAAAACAGAAAAGCACACCTGCAGATAATACCTACTGCGGACCGGGCTAATGCATTTATTTCCACTTCACCACCCTCATCACCTCAGTACTCCAGAAAAACCTGCCAACTCCTCGGGCAGATACGGAGGAGGACTCACATCGCTAAGCACTCGCCAAGTACCGATTACCCCCTCGTTGCGGAGGCGGAGGCCGGCTCCAAACAGCAACTGCAAAGGGTACGGTAGAAACGGGGCAGAAAGGGCAAAGAGTTGAAAAGAGAAAGGGAGAGAGAAGCAGTGCCACTGACCGTGTCCAGGAGAGCAGACGGCTCCGGCTGAGTGTCCTTGGCCGCAGCGGGGCCGGGAGGGGGCGGAGGGAAGTTGGGGCTGAAAACCATGAGGTCGCTCTTGCCCGCGCCGTCTGCCACGCACAGGCTGCGGCTGTGGCGCTGCGAGTACGACCAGCTGCCCACCTCGCTGGCGCACACGAGCGTCGTGGGCCCGGGCCCCGAGAGCACGGCCGCCCGCGGCGCCCAGCGCGACGCCCCGTACAGCACCACGGCCAGCAGGAACAGGCTCGACACGGCGCAGATGGCCACCACCAGCCACACGTTCGTCGCCGCACTCGCCGCACCGGAGCCGCTCTCCGCGCCCGCCGCAGGACGCAGCCCCGACAACGACGACGACGACGATCCCGCGGCCAGCGCCGCCTCGGAGGCCTCCACGAGCGACACGCTGAGCGTGGCCGTGGCCGAGCGCGCCGGCTCGCCGTGGTCGCGCACCACGATCACCAGCCTCTGGCGAGGGCCGTCCGCCTCCTCCAGCGCCCGCGCCGTGCTCACCTCGCCGCTGTAGAGCCCCACGCGGAACGGGCCCTTGCCCCGCGGCTCCCACAGCTCGTAGCGCAGCCACGCGTTGTAGCCCGAGTCCGCGTCCACCGCGCGGATCTTCGCCACCACCTGCCCCGCCGGCGCCCCCCACGCCGCCCACGCCCACAGCGTGCCCGACACCGACCCCGGCCCCGCTACCGCCGAAGCCGCCGCGGAAGCCTCGGCCGCCACGGCGCCCGCCTCCGGTCCCGAGCCCGCGGGCGGCAGCAGCGCCGGCGCGTTGTCATTCTCGTCCAGCACGAACAGCTGCACCGTGGCGTTGCCGCACAGCGGCGGCTCCCCCGCGTCCACCGCACGCACCTCGAACTGCAGCACCTGCACCTCCTCGAAGTCCAAGGGCTGCAGCGCCCACAGACGCCCGCTCTCCGCGTCCACCGACACGTAGCTCGACGCCGGACGCCACACGACGCCGCCCCCCGACGACGACGCCGCCGAGGAGCCCGCCGCCCCGACCACGCCGCCCTCCCACACCGAGTAGCTGACGCGCCCGTTGCCCGCCTCGTCTGGGTCCCGCGCCCACAGCCGCGCCAGCTCCGCGCCCGCCGCGTTGTTCTCCCGCGCCAGCACCGTGTACACCGCCTGCGCGAACGCCGGCGCGTTGTCGTTCACGTCCGACACCGGCACGCGCACGCCGCGGCTGGCGCGCAGCGGCGGCGCCCCGCCGTCCTCCGCACGCACCTCCACCTCGTACTCCGACACCCGCTCCCGGTCCAGCGCCTCGCGCAGCACCAGCGAGTACGAGCCCGCGAACGTCGCCTCCAGACCGAACGGCGACGCCGGCCACACCCAGCACCGCACGCGACCGTTCGCCCCCGAGTCCCGGTCCGACACGCTCAGCAGAGCCACCACCGTCCCCACCGACGCGTCCTCCGCCACCGGCACCGACAGAGACGTCACCCACACCTCCGGCGCGTTGTCGTTCACGTCCAGCACCTCCAACACCACCTTGCAGTGACCCGAGAGTGGGGGTGTCCCTTTATCTGTCGCTTCGATTTGTATCTCATATGAACGGATGTCTTCATAGTCCAGGTCGCCCGCCAGACGGATCTCGCCGGTCTTAGCATTTAAAAGGAAAAGGTTTAATCCCTTTTCAGGAAAAGTATTGCTCACACTGAATGTCAGTTCACTATTGCTTCCCAAATCCGGATCCGTAGCATTCACCCACGCCACGAGCGTCCCCTCTTCCGTGCTCTCCCGCAGCTGCACTTTATACACCGACTGGTTGAATTGGGGGGCGTTGTCGTTTGCATCCAGCACTGAAATCACCAGCTGCACCGTCCCTGTCAACGGCGGCCGGCCACCGTCAGTCGCCGTCAGCACCAACTGGTGCACAGGAATAGTCTCGCGGTCCAGTGGCTTCCTGAGCACCAGAAATAAGGATTCTCGGTATTCCTCACTTTGTTGCAAATCCAGAGAGAAATGTTCGCTGGGGCTGAGTGTATAGGAGAGCTGCGCGTTCGATCCGATATCTGCATCCGACGCGCCCTCCAGTGGGAAACGAGACCCCATCACCAATGATTCCGCGATGCTGAGGTTTTTTCGGGCAGCGGGGAAGATGGGGGCATTGTCGTTGATGTCGGTGACCTCCAGCTCCACGTGGAAGACGCGCAGCGGCCGCTCCACCAGCACCTCCAGCCGCAGCGCGCACGGCGCGCTCTTGCCGCACAGCTCCTCCCGGTCGAGCCGCGAGCTCACCAGCAGCGCGCCGCTCGCGCCGCTCACCTCCACGCTCGCCCGCCGGCCCTGCGCCACCAGCCGCAGCCGCCGCGCCTCCGCCTCGCCCGCCTCCAGGCCCAGGTCCTGCGCCAGACGCCCCACCACCGTGCCGGCCTTGGCTTCCTCCGGCACCGAGTAGCGCACCTGCCCGCCCGCCAGCGCCCAGGCCGCCTGCAGCACCAGCACCCGCATCACCAACGGACAACAACGCTCGCCCATCGCCGCCGCCGTTGTCGCCGCTGTCGCTGTGGCTTTCGGCCCCCTCCCGGGCTCCGCACGGCTCCCCGCCGCCGCCCGGACGCACCGGCTCTGCTGCCCGGCCCGCGCCGCCCCCCTCCGCGCTCACAGCCGGGCTCTCCGCCGCACCGGGGCGGAGCCGCTGAGATGCCGAGACGCCGTTCCTGAGCCTGCAGCGACACCGTGCGCTGCTCTGCCGCCTCGTACGCTCCGCTACACCGCCGGCGCCTCCCCTCCGTCATGGCTATCTCTTCTCCGCTCTCTTGACCCCCTGCCCTTTCTTCCGTTTATTATTTGGTCTTTTTCCATTGCTTTCTTCTTCATCTTTTCTGGTAACTCGCGAGTTCCCTCCAGCGCCGCAGTGACGGGGAATACAAGGCGGATTTACCAACTCTCCGGCGCCCCCACCAGCGCCGGAGCGCGTAGTATTCTAGTCCAGACGGAGGCTGCTGGCAACCAGCTCCGACCAGCAATTAGAGATAAGATCGCTGCGTACTGTCCATCTCATTCCTGGTTTTTTGTTTTTCTTTTTCTTTTTCTTATTCGTCTTTTTCATTTTCCATTGCTAATTACCTTCTTGTGTCATTCGTTCTTAGTATCTTCACTCTATTTTTCTTTCTCATCTCTTTCCTTTTTCTTTTTTCTCCTTTCTTGCCTTTCACCCTTGGTGCGTATGGTGCTAGTGTCAGTGACATGCCAGTAAACTCATTTATTGTTGCTCCCTTTATCTTTCCTTTTTCTACTTTTCTTTATGCTTTTTTTTTCTCTTTCTCTCCTTCTTTCAAAACTTGCATTCTCCTTGCTTCCAATTTTCTTCCATTTCCATCCTCTCTTCACTTTTCCATTACCAAGAAGCCTTTACTGTGTCTACAACATGCTCGACTTGATGTAGGGACATGTTCTTTGTAAGATCTCCGTTCTCTTCCGTTCTGCCTTACATCTCTTCAGAGAAGTAACAACATATCTGCTTTCCTCCTGTCCGTGCACCTGCAATTTCCTGTCCTTTCAACATTCAACTCTTCAGCCTCCAGTCCTCTCACAGACCCAGCAATAGCACAGCAAGGCAATCAGATGGCAAAGAACAACTCTACTGCATCAGAATAGGTTCCACCACCCTCTGACACAACAGCTGAAGCCACAGCTACTGAGAAATATGTGCAGAGAGGCCTGAAAGTCTCCAGACAACTCAGGGGAGTTTCTCGTTCAGGAACTCAAACCTATCACAGCCCAGCATGACAATCCTCCATAAAAACTGAAAAAGCAGCGGGCAACCACAGCTCCTGAGCACTCTCAATGCATCTCGATCATTCCTGACTCGTTTTCCACCGGCAAGATGAATGTCAAGTTTATGCCTGCTCTTTAAAGCAGGAATGCACTGCCACAATTAATACACCCAGGACCTCAGTGTCTAGGAGCAGTAATCCCCACAGAAAACCTCCCACTCATTAGCATGCTGCACTTTGTCACAGAGTCAAATAAAATCCACCGAGGTAACACCATGGTATTGTCACTAAGAACCTGTGTGACTCCCAACACAGTCACTCCATGAAAATGATTGTGGTACCTCCTCCATTCTTGCTGGCTGCCACCCACTCACCTGTGCCTGGAAGCAGCAGGAAAAGTATGACAGCAAACAATGGTGCTTTGTTTGTCTGATAGTGTCAACATTCTGACGATTCAACATAAAGATGCCACAATTGAACAGGAGCTAAAGAACACCTGTCTCAGACACATCCACTTTAGGTGAGTGACTTACCTGCATGACTGATTCCTTCTTCAGAAGAGAAAAATCATGGGCGGGGGGGGGGGGGGAATGGGTTTCAAATTATATTTGCCCTTAACATTATCAGTGTTTTCCAGGAAGCTGGACCAAAACAATTCACTTAAGTTCTGCAAAAACTGAACAGAGTGCAGGGCCCATTATGCATTACTATCACAGGGGAGAAAGGAAGCAGACCTGTAAGCTACAGACGATTCTCTCAAAATTAAACTTAGCTCAGGCAGAAAAGGCCATTCACTACACTGATGGGAAATCACTCAACATCTGACACCTGACAGCTGCCAAAAATCAGCAGTCTGTATTTTATCCACCATCTTCAACACATTGCCAACATGACAGGAAAAAAAAAAAAAAAAAAGAAAATACTACAAAAGTTGAAAGGTTGGGCAGGTTTGATCAGAGAGGAGGAAAGAAAAGCAAAATGTTCCATTCCACTTAGTTGAAATGCAGGTTTTGGCAACATCGTGAATATAAGACAAATCCTTCCCCTCTCTAGCAAGAACATAGGGCAGATGTCTTCACAAGGAGTAACACCAGAATGAACAACAGTGCCCTAAGATATGCAGAACTTCTGGGTGTCCTGAGAGGATCCTAGGAGCATAGCACTGTGTGCTGGGACCCTTCTGGAGATATTCTACTGTAATTGTCTATCTACTGTGCTAGGAACTGGGATCTCCACTGCTCAGCAGATATTCTCTATTTCCTTCCTCAAAGAGGTATTCAAAACTTACCATTCCTCATGCCTAGCTCAAAGAATATTTGGAGTGCTGCAAGTCCACTCCATGATTCTCTGACTTTTTCCACATGCTGGGATGCTTTGTACTATTTCAGCAATTTCAAACACAAACCGAGTTCTTAAAGGTTCCGTGATTACAGTTAGGAATAGTTCTGATCCCAGTCCACACAGGTTTTCTCCTTCAAGATACCACACCATAAACTGAAGCACACGTGCACTCAAAATGTCAATTGTGTGGGAGAATATCTGCAATAGAAAACCAGAGCTGGGCTGCTCTGTAGATGAAGAGCTTTGGTGTGTACATCCAGACACCAGAATGAGCCATGTGTGATAACAGGACACACCATCTCTACCCAGACTGAGGGTGCATGAGCACAAGAAGGAGAAAAGCAATACAAGATTACACCCACCCCAGCAGCTGCCCTTAAAAATAGTGTTAAGAGGAACAGAGACCCACAATGGAAACAGCTGTGGAAGCTGGTATAAATGTCCTAGAATACACACAGACAGTAGGTTGTAGCACTACACTCCCCCAACAACATTTCCCAAAGCAGCGAAAATGTTGATCAGTCTGAATGTTGCCTACTCTAATCCAACACATTCCACACTGTCAGGCCACTGGAAGCACAAGAGACTCTCTCTGACGGGAGATATGCATAACCTCAAAGGACTTGATGGCCATTTCAATATCATATATTATCTCAAGATCCAGGAAGGCCTGCAACTTCCGAGCCTTAAAACTAGGGAGAGGATCCTGGGAAAAAACACTCTGTGCCCATCCTGCTTCCTGCTTTCCTCTAAGCATCCTCCATTCTTCACTCTGCAATATTTATTCCCCAGAAAAGGGCATCATTCCTGTTCTTGTCCTACTATGATATGACTCATTGTCTTAAAAATTATTTCAGGTTGTCTCAGACAAGCCCTCCCAGTGCTCAGCCTCACCTTTTACACCAGGACATAGCCAGGCCCTACTTAGTGTCACTGCCACATTCACCTCTGTGAAAAGGCACAAATTCCTTTCCTACTTCAGGGGTCAGTTTGACTTTTGCTTACCATCGCAGCAATGAGAGCACTGTAAACCCCACAGAGATGGCATCACAGACATGGTCTGGCAGACTCTGCAGCTGTTCCTTGAGGTCTGGTAGTGTAACAGACCTGAGAACACTATTTGCTGTACAGGTCATGTTGGGACTGCTCTCATGGCACCGGACACTGATGTCATGCCGAGAGAGACTGAGCAATGTACTAATGAACACACCAATGCAGTGGATGTCTACTGTGTAGAAGAAATTCGTTGAAAGATGTTTTTGTTGTCGTTGTTGTTTAGAAGAGGATTTGCAGGGAAACTTTAAAGGACTGTCACCACCACAGCCTGTCCTGTACTGCTTCAGCAAAGCTTGGAAAAAAAATCGACACACCAGAGTGAAAGACCATTGTCTCAACAAATGAAACCTTGAGGCTTCAAAGGACAACTGTCATCGCAATCAGCTATGATTTCATTGTAGGGCAGAACACTTCATATCCACAGCAGCAAATTTTCGGTGCAGAAACCAAAGTGTTATTGCCACACCATTATGCGACAGGACTCAGAGGGCTACTAGAAGGACAAGACCGCAGATGTAAAGCTGCAATTAACACACTAAAGAACCGACTAAGCAACCACCGCTCTCAGCTCGAGGAAGTGGAGCCCGGCTAACAGCAGAACTGGCTCAGGAAGCAGACAGAGATGGGGAAAGGAGGTGGAGAAGGAGTGGAGTGGAGCAAGGGAGGGCCACTGACCGTGTCCAGGAGAGCGGACGGCTCCGGCTGAGTGTCCTTGGCCGCGGGGCCGGGAGGCGGCGGAAGGAAGTTGGGGCTGAAAACCATGAGGTCGCTCTTGCCCGCGCCGTCCGCCACGCACAGGCTGCGGCTGTGGCGCTGCGAGTACGACCAGCTGCCCACCTCGCTGGCGCACACGAGCGTCGTGGGCCCGGGCCCCGAGAGCACGGCCGCCCGCGGCGCCCAGCGCGACGCCCCGTACAGCACCACGGCCAGCAGGAACAGGCTCGACACGGCGCAGATGGCCACCACCAGCCACACGTTCGTCGCCGCACTCGCCGCACCGGAGCCGCTCTCCGCGCCCGCCGCAGGACGCAGCCCCGACAACGACAACGACGACGACGATCCCGCGGCCAGCGCCGCCTCGGCGGCCTCCACGAGCGACACGCTGAGCGTGGCCGTGGCCGAGCGCGCCGGCTCGCCGTGGTCGCGCACCACGATCACCAGCCTCTGGCGAGGGCCGTCCGCCTCCTCCAGCGCCCGCGCCGTGCTCACCTCGCCGCTGTAGAGCCCCACGCGGAACGGGCCCTTGACCCGCGGCTCCCACAGCTCGTAGCGCAGCCACGCGTTGTAGCCCGAGTCCGCGTCCACCGCGCGGATCTTCGCCACCACCTGCCCCGCCGGCGCCCCCCACGCCGCCCACGCCCACAGCGTGCCCGACACCGACCCCGCTCCCGCTACCGCCGAAGCCGCCAACGCAGCCTCGGCCGCCACGGCGCCCGCCTCCGGCCCCGAGCCCGCGGGCGGCAGCAGCGCCGGCGCGTTGTCGTTCTCGTCCAGCACGAACAGCTGCACCGTGGCGTTGCCGCACAGCGGCGGCTCCCCCGCGTCCACCGCACGCACCTCGAACTGCAGCACCTGCACCTCCTCGTAGTCCAAGGGCTGCAGCGCCCACAGACGCCCGCTCTCCGCGTCCACCGACACGTAGCTCGACGCCGGACGCCACACGACGCCCGCGCCGACCCCCGACGACGAGGAGCCCGCCGCCCCGACCACGCCGCCCTCCCACACCGAGTAGCTGACGCGCCCGTTGCCCGCCTCGTCCGGGTCCCGCGCCCACAGCCGCGCCAGCTCCGCGCCCGCCGCGTTGTTCTCCCGCGCCAGCACCGTGTACACCGCCTGCGCGAACGCCGGCGCGTTGTCGTTCACGTCCGACACCGGCACGCGCACGCCGCGGCTGGCGCGCAGCGGCGGCGCCCCGCCGTCCTCCGCACGCACCTCCACCTCGTACTCCGACACCCGCTCCCGGTCCAGCGCCTCGCGCAGCACCAGCGAGTACGAGCCCGCGAACGTCGCCTCCAGACCGAACGGCGACGCCGGCCACACCCAGCACCGCACGCGACCGTTCGCCCCCGAGTCCCGGTCCGACACGCTCAGCAGAGCCACCACCGTCCCCACCGACGCGTCCTCCGACACCGGCACCGACAGCGATGTCACCCACACCTCCGGCGCGTTGTCGTTCACATCCAGAACCTCCAGCTCCACGCTGCAGTGACCTGAGAGTGGGGGTGTCCCTTGGTCTCTCGCTTCAATTTCCAGGTCGTATGCCTTAACGTCCTCGAAATCCAGCTCACCGGCTGTCCGTATTTCTCCGGACTTTCTGTCAATTATGAATAGCTCCTGCGCTTTGGTAGAAATCGTGTCGCTAAAAGAATAATGTATTTCTCGATTACTTCCTTCATCTTTGTCTGTCGCTGTGAGTTGGAAAAACGCGGTACCCGGAGGTGTATTTTCCAACAACTGCACTTTATACACCGACTGGTTGAACTGGGGCGCATTGTCGTTTGCATCCAGTACTGAGATCACCAGCTCCATTGTCCCCGTCAGAGATGGCCGGCCACCGTCACTCGCCGTCAGCACCAACTGGTGCACGGGAATCGTCTCGCGGTCCAGAGATTTCGTTAAAACGAGCACTACTGAGATTTTGTTGTCGTCTTTGGATTTCATGTCTAATCTGAAATTCTCGCTGGGGCTGAGCGTGTAGGAGAGCTGCGCGTTCGATCCGATATCTGCATCCGACGCGCCCTCCAGTGGGAAACGAGACCCCGGCACCGATGATTCCGCGATGCTGAGGTTCCTTCGGGCGGCGGGGAAGATGGGGGCATTGTCGTTGATGTCGGTGACCTCCAGCTCCACGTGGAAGACGCGCAGCGGCCGCTCCACCAGCACCTCCAGCCGCAGCGCGCACGGCGCGCTCTTGCCGCACAGCTCCTCCCGGTCGAGCCGCGAGCTCACCAGCAGCGCGCCGCTCGCGCCGCTCACCTCCACGCTCGCCCGCCGGCCCTGCGCCACCAGCCGCAGCCGCCGCGCCTCCGCCTCGCCCGCCTCCAGGCCCAGGTCCTGCGCCAGACGCCCCACCACCGTGCCGGCCTTGGCTTCCTCCGGCACCGAGTAGCGCACCTGCCCGCCCGCCAGCGCCCAGGCCGCCTGCAGCACCAGCACCCGCACCACTAACGGACACCGATGCTCGCCCATCGCCGCCGCCGCTTCGCTGTGGCTTTCGGCCCCCTCCCGGGCCCCGCACGGCTCCCCGCCGCCGCCCAGACGCACCGGCTCTGCTGCCCGGCCCGCGCCGCCCCCCTCCGCGCTCACAGCCGGGCTCTCCGCCGCACCGGGGCGGAGCCGCTGAGATGCCGAGACGCCGTTCCTGAGCCTGCAGCGACACCGTGCGCTGCTCTGCCGCCTCGACACGCACCACGACATAGCCAGTGCCCCTGCTCCGTTATGGCCATCTCTTCTGCCTTGTCTGTTCCTTTGTGCTCCTTTATTTTTTTTTCCTTTTCGCTTGCTGTTTGCTTGCATAGGTTCATTCCTTCTCCTTCTTTTCTTCCTTCAATTATTTCTCTAGTTTTCCCCCCCCCCCCCCCCCCCCTATCGGCCTTCCCTTCCCTTTATATTTCCTTTCCTATTCGTTTGCGTACTATTGCATCTCCTCTTCCTTGTCCTTTTCGTTTATTGCCCTGCCCTAATCTTTAAGCCTTTTTCACTTATCTTTTCAATCTTGGCTCTTCTTTACCCCCCGCCGGCAATTCGCCAATTGCCTCCTACGTCGCGGCGAAGACCATCAAAGTCGTATCTATCAGCACTAAACATGGTATATCATCGTCCGGGCGCGGTGCTCCAAGCAGGGGTAAGGCTTTTAGGGACCAACTCTGCTCAGCGTCTAAACAAAAGGTCGGTGAGTGCTGATCAGGTCCTTTATCGTCCTTCATTTTCCTCCATTCTCTTCTTTGTTTGTTACTTCCTTGTTCCCTTTCTGTCTTACTTTTTACTTCTCTTTCCTTGATATATCTTTTTCTCCTACATTTTCTTCTGCTGTTGTCTCTTCTTTTTTCTCTCTTGCTCTCCTATTTCTTTGTTCTCTTTCCTCACGTCTTCTTCATGCTCTTAACTGTCATATTTTTACCTCCTCTTCCTTATTTCTTATGTCTATTTCCTTTACTAATATTATTTCCAAATGTTTATATAGTACTCTCAGTGAACATGTCCTTTGGAATAAATTCTCATTCCTTTTTCTTGCAACAGTTCCTTCCATTGCTTCCTTTATTCCACTCTTTCTTTGTCCCTTTTCCTTTTTCTTCTCCTTTTCTCTCTTCCTTTTATTCCTTTTTTCTTTCTCTCCTCGCTGTGCATTTTCTTTCCCTCCCCTTGTCTGTTTCTTCCATCCTTGTATCTTCTATTATTTTTCCCCTTAAGGAAATGTTTTAAAAATAGCTACACTACCTCGTCATGAAGCACAGACAAGCCCTTTAGCAAACGCTCTCGTTTCTCTTCCCTTCCACCTCTCATTCCTCATGCCAGGGAACAGCCTTGCTGCTTTCTTCCACTACCATGCACCTGCAGCTTCCTCTCCCTTCAGGAAGAAAATCACACTTTGAGCATCCAGTCATCTCAAGAACCCAGCAAATAAATCGACAAAGCAACCATATGGTAAAAACCAGCTCTGTTACATCAGAGAAGAGTCCACACATTCAGATATGTAATACAAGAAAGGCTCCAAAGAGTCTAAATGACCCAAGGGAATCTCTCCTCTGGGAACTCACACCCATCACAGTCCAGCATGATAATCCTCCAAGAATGCTGTAAAAAAAGCATGACGACACCATGCTCCTCATCTACCTCGATGAAGAGCAATTCTGCCTGACTCAGTTTTCACCTTCAGAGCTAATAAAAAATTCACCAAGGTAACACCACGGCATTGTCTCTGAAAGCATCCTCCACATGCCCAACACTTTTACTCCTAGAAAAGCATTAAGTACACTCCTCCATCTGTATTTGCTTTCCCCTTCTCACCCTGTACCAGGAAGCAGCAGAATCGAATGACAGCACATAACGGTGCTCCAAACCTACAGGCATTTAAGTTCAGGCAATATTCAGTCAATCCAACATGAAGGTACCACAGTTGAACAGGAACCAAAACACACCTGGTTTCTCACACAAAGCCTCTTCTGGTAGGAGTAACTCACCTGTAGCATCACTGGTTGCTTCTTCATAATAAGAAACTCCAGGACCAGGAGTATTTCTTTTGAGAGGCAGTGTCCCTTAATGCCAGCTAGAAGACCGAGGCCAGAGAGGTGACTGATGCAATGCCTCAAGAAAAGCTGGCAGAATGATACAAGTTTCAAAAAGTCTTCTGTTTGACCAAGAAAATTCCACATCAAGGACAAGTATTTAAGGGCATGCATGGCAAGTCACTTCATAAGCTGTAATAACACAGAGAAAAACAGAATACAAGAATGCAGAGAACTGCTGGAGGTCCTGAGAGGATCCCAGGAGAGCAGCACTATGTGCTAGGCATTTTCTCAAGGTTTTTTATTGGCATCCTCTATCACAATGCATGGGAAATGAGATCCCCACAGCTAATCAGACATTCTCCACCTCCTCCTCAGTGACACAGATGATGTTCTACTCAGCATCTTCCTTTTCCTGGGGCAGAATTCTTCCCCACTCAAATTCACCCTCTCTATCACACAGGCCCAGGCTTCATTTAGTGCCACGTGCAGGATCACTGCCAAAATATTGAACACCTCTTGACCCTAGCAACATGCTCAGTCTGTAAACCCCACACTGCATGTGACCTAGGCCCTTGTACTTCCTCATCTTCCTTCACGATGACCACAAAAGACATACGGAATGTCTAAGAGCCACACAGCATCTAGCAAGCTCTTCCCAGCTACATGATCTTCACCATGAATGCCTTGCTCCTTTTCAGCAATCTCAGATGGAAACACCACAGAGCTGCACATTAGAGTTCATAAAAATTCTGTGATTAGAGGTGTGACAGCTCTGATCTCAGTCCACAGAGATTTATTTCTTCAAGAGAACACAGCAAGTGCCAAAGCACAAGGACACTCACAATGTCAACCGTGTGGGACAATTTGTACCACATGAAACTAGAGTTGGGCCAGTCATGCAGGTTTTAGGGTGTACTTGCAGATATCAGGGTGAGCCATATGTGACATCAGGACACACCATCTCTACCGAGGCTCCTTGTGCAGTGCACAAGTAAAGGAAGTTGAGCACATATAGATCACACCCACCACATCTTTTGTTCTTACAAATCCCACCTGAGGAGGAGGAAGGAACCATCATGGCAAAATCTACAGCTGTAGAGACTACTATGGAAGCCCACTTCTACTCAAGGACAGCAAGTTTAAGTGTTCCTCTCCCACAGCACCTTGAAACCTCGAACCTAGATAAACTGTTTAATCAGACAACACTCAGCACTCTCCATCTCACCAGCTCTCACCAGCCCAGCACATCCTACATCAGGCAGGCAGTAGCACAAGAGACAGTCTCCAGTGAAGAGACTCAACTTCAAAGGACATTGTGGATATTTCAATACCATCCACTGGAAGGCCCCCACTCCAGACCCTTAGGGCCTGGGAAAGGATCCTCAGCAAGAACATTCTGTTCCTATCCCTCCTCACCCTTTCTTGTACAAATCCTCCACTCCCCCACTCAGAGATGTGTTCTGAAGACAAACATATAATCTCATATTTTCTTATGACATAACATCCCAAGGATTTTCAGTTTCCCCACACAAGTCTTTCTGCTGCTCACTGTCACCCTTTCCACATAAAAAGGGCCAGGCCCTACTCTGTACAATGGATCCTTTTCCTTTCCTACCTCAAGGTTCATCACTATTTTTGCTTATTCTTTCCAGGCATGACACACCATAAAAACGCACAGATGGCATCATCCACACAGTGTACAGCAGTCCCTCTTCTTCTGACACCTCATGTTTTGTAATGTTTCACTATGGGAATATTATTTCCAAAGGTGACGTTGGAATCTCTAAACAGCAATAGCATTGATATCATGTCTCCAAGTGAAGAACCAAAATGTTGGTGAGTACAATACTCTAACACATGATACTGACTTGTGTAGGAGAATGTTTTTTGAGAACTGGTGGGGAAAGGTGATTATTTTATTTTATTTTAGGGGTTACTTGTTAGTTTGCTCATTACAGAAGTGAAGACTTCCTGGGCTTTTAAAATGGCGGGACCATTTATGCAAATTTTGAGGGAACATCAAAAAAGGCCAGTGTACTTGACACTACTTCTCTGGTCAGAAATGCAACTCCACAACCTGGGGAGTGTGGGCAGCAGGAAAACGAAAAATAAATTTCCCATTTGAAACACACTCCTCTCCCAGAATGCTTTAATCTACTAACTAGATACTTGCAAAAAGATCACAGCAAATCTTTTCCACAGATACCCTATTCTCTAAATGAGTCTCGTGGTAGAATAGAACTTGAGAACTTTTATCCTTGAATATCTACTTTTAAACTCACATTATATATTCACATGACCATAGATAAGGAAGAGAAAGATATTTTTCAATAGAAAGACAGATGAATACCAGCACAGTCAGCAGTCAGCAAAGCCAATGAGGTGCCACAAAGCACCGGGGAGTCTGTCACAAACACAGCCTGGCTGTCTTGCCCTCCTTCACTCAACTCGGGTGGAAATGCTACACATCAGCAAGCAAGAGAGTTGTCTGCAAATCTGGAACCTCGGGACACCTCTTATCGCAGAGGGAAGTAAATTAATTCTAGACCAGAAAAACACTCAGAACAACAAACCTCAGCCGCCACCCATAAGTATAACAGAGTATCGCAATTTCTACATTCTGGCCTCCCCACAGCAAGAGCTGAAGGCTCCGGCAAGCACGCCGGACTCAGATGCAAAGGTAGATTGCCACCCTTAAGCACCCGCCAAGCACACACCACCCTCGTGCCGTGGCAACTGAGCCCAGCTCAAAACAGCAACTGCCCAGGGCGCGGATGGGAAGGGTCAGATAAGAGGACGAAGGAAGGGCCACTGACCGTGTCCAGGAGAGCAGACGGCTCCGGCTGAGTGTCCTTGGCCGAGGAGCCGGGAGGCGGCGGAGGGAAGTTGGGGCTGAAAACCATGAGGTCGCTCTTGCCCGCGCCGTCCGCCACGCACAGGCTGCGGCTGTGGCGCTGCGAGTACGACCAGCTGCCCACCTCGCTGGCGCACACGAGCGTCGTGGGCCCGGGCCCCGAGAGCACGGCCGCCCGCGGCGCCCAGCGCGACGCCCCGTACAGCACCACGGCCAGCAGGAACAGGCTCGACATGGCGCAGATGGCCACCACCAGCCACACGTTCGTCGCCGCACTCGCCGCACCGGAGACGCTCTCCGCGCCCGTCGCCGGACGCAGCCCCGACAACGACGACGATCCCGCGGCCAGCGCCGCCTCGGCGGCCTCCACGAGCGACACGCTGAGCGTGGCCGTGGCCGAGCGCGCCGGCTCGCCGTGGTCGCGCACCACGATCACCAGCCTCTGGCGAGGGCCGTCCGCCTCCTCCAGCGCCCGCGCCGTGCTCACCTCGCCGCTGTAGAGCCCCACGCGGAACGGGCCCTTGCCCCGCGGCTCCCACAGCTCGTAGCGCAGCCACGCGTTGTAGCCCGAGTCCGCGTCCACCGCGCGGATCTTCGCCACCACCTGCCCCGCCGGCGCCCCCCACGCCGCCCACGCCCACAGCGTACCCGACACCGACCCCGACCCCGCTACCGCCGCCACGGCCTCGGCCGCCACGGCGCCCGCCTCCGGCCCCGAGCCCGCGGGCGGCAGCAGCGCCGGCGCGTTGTCGTTCTCGTCCAGCACGAACAGCTGCACCGTGGCGTTGCCGCACAGCGGCGGCTCCCCCGCGTCCACCGCACGCACCTCGAACTGCAGCACCTGCACCTCCTCGTAGTCCAAGGGCTGCAGCGCCCACAGACGCCCGCTCTCCGCGTCCACCGACACGTAGCTCGACGCCGGACGCCACACGACGCCCGCCCCGACCCCCGACGACGAGGAGCCCGCCGCCCCGACCACGCCGCCCTCCCACACCGAGTAGCTGACGCGCCCGTTGCCCGCCTCGTCCGGGTCCCGCGCCCACAGCCGCGCCAGCTCCGCGCCCGCCGCGTTGTTCTCCCGCGCCAGCACCGTGTACACCGCCTGCGCGAACGCCGGCGCGTTGTCGTTCACGTCCGACACCGGCACGCGCACGCCGCGGCTGGCGCGCAGCGGCGGCGCCCCGCCGTCCTCCGCACGCACCTCCACCTCGTACTCCGACACCCGCTCCCGGTCCAGCGCCTCGCGCAGCACCAGCGAGTACGAGCCCGCGAACGTCGCCTCCAGACCGAACGGCGACGCCGGCCACACCCAGCACCGCACGCGACCGTTCGCCCCCGAGTCCCGGTCCGACACGCTCAGCAGAGCCACCACCGTCCCCACCGACGCGTCCTCCGACACCGGCACCGACAGCGACGTCACCCACACCTCCGGCGCGTTGTCGTTCACGTCCAGCACCTCCAGCTCCACCCGGCAGTGACCAGACAATGGGGGCCAACCTTTGTCCCGCGCTTCAATCTCCAGGTCGTATGCCTGAACGTTCTCGAAATCCAATCCACCTTCAATCCGTATTTCCCCGGATTTTTTGTCAATCTTGAAAAGTTCCTGAATTTTGGGAGAAATTGTGTCAGTAAACGAATAATACAACTCCCCGTTGCTTCCCTCATCTTTGTCTGTCGCTGTTAGCTGGAAAAACACAGTTCCCGGGGCTGTATTTTCCGGCAGCTGCACTTTATACACAGACTGGTTGAATTGGGGGGCGTTGTCATTCGCATCCAGCACCGAGATCACCAGCTCCATAGTGCCAGTTAGAGACGGCTGCCCGCCATCACTCGCCGTAAGGACCAACCGGTGCACAGGAACCGTCTCGCGGTCCAGAGGTTTTGTGAGTACCAGAAACAGAGACTTGCTACGAGAGTTACTGTTTTCTTCCTGTATTCTAAAATGCTCGCTGGGGCTGAGTGTGTAGGAGAGCTGAGCGTTCGATCCGATATCTGCATCCGACGCGCCCTCCAGTGGGAAACGAGACCCCGGCTGGGTATTCAGTTCCGCGATGGTGAGGTTTTTTCGGGCGGCGGGGAAGATGGGGGCATTGTCGTTGATGTCGGTGACCTCCAGCTCCACGTGGAAGACGCGCAGCGGCCGCTCCACCAGCACCTCCAGCCGCAGCGCGCACGGCGCGCTCTTGCCGCACAGCTCCTCCCGGTCGAGCCGCGAGCTCACCAGCAGCGCGCCGCTCGCGCCGCTCACCTCCACGCTCGCCCGCCGGCCCTGCGCCACCAGCCGCAGCCGCCGCGCCTCCGCCTCGCCCGCCTCCAGGCCCAGGTCCTGCGCCAGACGCCCCACCACCGTGCCGGCCTTGGCTTCCTCCGGCACCGAGTAGCGCACCTGCCCGCCAGCCAGCGCCCAGGCCGCCTGCAGCACTAGCACCCGCACCACCAACGGACAACAACGCTCGCCCATCGCCGCCGCCGCTGTCGCTGTGGGTTTCGGCCCCCTCCCGGGCCCCGCACGGCTCCCCGCCGCCGCTCGGACGCACCGGCTCTGCTGCCCGGCCCGCGCCGCCCCCCTCCGCGCTCACAGCCGGGCTCTCCGCCGCACCGGGGCGGAGCCGCTGGGATGCCGAGACGCCGTTCCTGAGCCTGCAGCGACACCGTGCGCTGCTCCGCCGCCTCACACGCTCCGCGACAGCGCCTGTGGCTCCGCTTCGTCATGGCCATCTCCTCTAGCATCTCTTTCATCTGTTCTCCTGTTTATTTTTCTTATTACTTTTTCCTAATTGCTTCCTGTTTCCTTGCAAATCTTCCTTCATTTCTTCTCCGTCTTTGTTTGACCTCCTTTAGTTTTCTTTTTTTTTCTTTCAATTCATTTTTAATATTTTCCCTTTCCATTCTCTTTTCACCTTTCCCCTCTCTTTTTACTCTTTTCCCTTTTCTCCGTCCCTGTCTTTTTCTTTTTTTTTCTTGCCGTGCCTTGCCCCATTCTTCATGTTACATACCGTTTCTCTTTTCATCTTCCTCACAGTCATTAACTCTGGTGGCAGCTCATCAGTTGCCTCCACAGTCGCGAAGCAGAACATCAAAATCGGAGCCATAAATGGCAATTAGAGGGCAGTATCGCTGGAGCGTGGCGCTCTAACCAATGCAGAGAGTCTCAGGGACCAATTGCACTCTGCGTCTAGAGGTAAGGTTGGTGCGGGCTGCTAGTTTTCCTTCCTTCCTTCCTTCCTTCCTTCCTTCCTTCCTTCCTTCCTTCCTTCCTTCCTTCCTTCCTTCCTTCCTTCCTTCCTTTCTCCCTCCCTCCCTCCCTCCCGCCTTACTTAATTCCTTATCTCCTTCCTGTACTTTTCTTTCTCTCTTTCTTTTTCTCCTTTACCTCCTTTCTGTGAAGAGTTATAGCACCATATGGCAGAGAAGAGCTCTCCTACATCAAAACAGAATCTACCACACTCAAGCCCCACACACTTGCTCATCTGTGGTTACTTGGACACCAGGCTCCAAAGAACGTATACTCAAACCCACAAGAGCCAAATGGCAAATCCTACAAGAATGCTGAAAAAGCAATCTCAGCTTCCAAGTACTCTTCCTGTATCTCAGTGAAGAGTTATTCTTCTGCTTCATCTTTCACTTGCACAATGAATCTCAAGCTCTTGCTTTCCCTTCCAGGCAGGCATGCACTGTCACAATAACACACCTTAGAAGCTCAGTATCCACAGGCATGATTCCCCGCCAAATGCTTCTGCTTTGTCAGCACGAGCAACCTGACACCCAGCCTGACTGAAACCATGAAGGTAACACTACGACATTTTCACTAAGAACATCTCCTTGACTCCCAACACAGCCACTACACGAAATGGATTGCGTTCCCTCCTCCATTCCCTCTGGCTGCCACACACTAAGGCTGTGCCTGGAAGCAGCAGGAAAAGAGCAAGTGCAGACAGTGGTGCTGTGCTCATCCAATAGAGACAACATTCAGTCAATCCAACATAAAGATGTCCCAACTGAAAAGCAGTAAAAGTACATCTATCCCTCAGACCCATCCACTTTAGGTGTGAGTGACTTACCTGTAGCATCACTGATTAGTTCTTCGGAAAATTAAATATTTTGAGGACAGGAGAACTGATTTTAAATTATACTTTTAGTTAACATTATCAGTGTTTGTGAGCAAGCTGGACAGAAGAAAATGACTCGTGTTCTGCAGAAACTGGAGAGTGTGCAGTTTCTCACTTTCTCACATGCACTTTCTTATGCACTTTCTCACAGGAGAGGCAGGAAGAAGACTTGAAAGCTGAGGACATTCTCTCAAAGTGAAACTTAGCTCAGAGAGCAGAATAGACATCCCCCACGCTGGTGGGAAATGGCCCAAACACCTGACACCAGACAGATGACAAAATTCAGCAGTCTGCATCTTATCCACTTTTGCCAACACCATGAATATGTGAGAGAAATAAAACACAAGAATGGGCAGGTTTGGTGAAAGGAGAGAAAAACCACCAAAGAATCACACTCTTCCCCTTCTTTCCCTTCCAAGCATAGAGATAACCAAGGAGAGATTCAGAAATGGTTCACTAGCACCAACCAAATTTTTAAAAGCTTCTCTTTTTGTAACATTCCAAATAAAAAGGAAGTAATTGAAGGCAATCATGGCAGATATATTCCAAACAGTAATCCATGAAGAACAACAGCACCATAAGATATGCAGAAGTTCTGGAGTTCCTGACAGGATCCCAAGCGAGCAGCATTGTGTTTTGTTATTCTTCCAAAGGTGTTCTACGGAAAACTTCTATGTCGTGCCATGGGAAATGGCATCTCCACATCTAAGGAAACATTCTCGACTTTTTCCCCAATGATGTAGACCACATTCTACGCAGGACCTCCATTCCCATCAGTCCAGACTGTACTCATGGTCACTCTCCCTGCGATGCATGCCCGTGCAGGCCCTGCATACTCAGTGCCACTTGCAGGACCACTGCCAGAATACTCAGACATCGCTCCACCTCAACATCGTGCTCCAGCTGTAAGCCCCACGCTGAGCATGACCCAGGCCTTTGCACATCCTCATCTTCCCTCGTGATCAGCACTAGGAGCATATGGAGGAGTGCACAGCCACCCACCGATTAGTAAACAGACTTCCCTGCTCTACCCTAAATGTTCTTGCCTTTTCAGCAATCTCATATAGAAATACAACCAAGTTTTACATTAGAGCTCTTTGAGATTCTGTGACTAGACTGTGAGCTCTGATCCCAGTCCACACAGGTTTTATTATTCAAGAGAACCACACCAAATGCTTACACACAAGAGCAACAATGGTATAAAATGTGTGAGAGAATTTCTACCACAGAACACCAGTGCTGTGTTGCCGTGCAGCGTTTGACATGCACATGTACATATATATCTCAACACCACGATAACCAGACAACACCCCATCACTAATGTGCCCACTGATTCAAGCTCAAACTAGGGGAAGTTGCTTGGGTCTGTTGAGACCCAAGGACAGGAGGTGGCACTTTGCCTTGTTTAATCTCATACAATTGGATTTGGACTTTCTGGCCTGTCCAGATCTCTCAGTACATTTTTGAAGCGATGTGACACTTCGTGGAAATTTTGCAAGAACATCAAACAGGCCAGTGTCTTTCAAGCTACTTCTCAGGCCAGGAACACAAATCCACAACCGTGAGGACACGGGCAGCAGAAAAATAAAAAGATATTTGCCACTTGCAACACTTAGCTCCGGGTACATTCCTTTGCCTGAAACCTTATGCTACTATGCAAAGCAAGAAGATACCTCGAGAAACGAACCTAGCACAAGTCCTAGTCCTACTGCTTTTCCTAATTTCTTAATGACTTCGATGAAGAAACCAAATTGGGAAGTTTCTCCTTGAAGTTTCAATTGCCATGTTGCATCAAATCCTTTGCAGACGGAAAAGAAAGGAGACAGATGTAGATGATATTCCAGACTAAAACCAAGAAATTAGGCAGCCAAAAAGGAAAAGAAAGTGGTACGTAGTGCCTGGAGAACTGTAACCACTACAGCCTGCGTATCCCTGGACCCTTTCAACAAACTCAGTCGGAAATGTTACACACCAGAAAGCAAGAGCATGTTGTATGCAAGACTGCGGACAACTTCCATCGCAATCGGCAATGATTCAAAGGGGAAACTACACACCAAGACAAGCAAACCTGACCTGCGGACCATAACTAATCCGAGTGGCCATAACACATATATTTCCCACAGACGACAGATGCAAATCACCCACTGACAAAGTAAAGCACCAGCCAAGCACCCACCGCCCTTAGGGGTGTGGGGAAACAGCCGGGTACGAAGTAGGGAGAGCCCAAGGGACGGTTAAGAAGGGACAAACAGCAAGGAGAGAGAATAAGCAGAGTCGAGGAATGCATTGCCACTGACCGTGTCCAGGAGAGCAGACGGCTCCGGCTGCGTGTCCTTGGCCGCGGGGCCGGGCGGCGGCGGAGGGAAGTTGGGGCTGAAAACCATGAGGTCGCTCTTGCCCGCGCCGTCCGCCACGCACAGGCTGCGGCTGTGGCGCTGCGAGTACGACCAGCTGCCCACCTCGCTGGCGCACACGAGCGTCGTGGGCCCGGGCCCCGAGAGCACGGCCGCCCGCGGCGCCCAGCGCGACGCCCCGTACAGCACCACGGCCAGCAGGAACAGGCTCGACACGGCGCAGATGGCCACCACCAGCCACACGTTCGTCGCCGCACTCGCCGCACCGGAGCCGCTCTCCGCGCCCGCCGCAGGACGCAGCCCCGACAACGACGACGACGACGACGATCCCGCGGCCAGCGCCGCCTCGGCGGCCTCCACGAGCGACACGCTGAGCGTGGCCGTGGCCGAGCGCGCCGGCTCGCCGTGGTCGCGCACCACGATCACCAGCCTCTGGCGAGGGCCGTCCGCCTCCTCCAGCGCCCGCGCCGTGCTCACCTCGCCGCTGTAGAGCCCCACGCGGAACGGGCCCTTGCCCCGCGGCTCCCACAGCTCGTAGCGCAGCCACGCGTTGTAGCCCGAGTCCGCGTCCACCGCGCGGATCTTCGCCACCACCTGCCCCGCCGGCGCCCCCCACGCCGCCCACGCCCACAGCGTACCCGACACCGACCCCGACCCCGCTACCGCCGAAGCCGCCAACGCAGCCTCGGCCGCCACGGCGCCCGCCTCCGGCCCCGAGCCCGCGGGCGGCAGCAGCGCCGGCGCGTTGTCGTTCTCGTCCAGCACGAACAGCTGCACCGTGGCGTTGCCGCACAGCGGCGGCTCCCCCGCGTCCACCGCACGCACCTCGAACTGCAGCACCTGCACCTCCTCGTAGTCCAAGGGCTGCAGCGCCCACAGACGCCCGCTCTCCGCGTCCACCGACACGTAGCTCGACGCCGGACGCCACACGACGCCCGCCCCGACCCCCGCCGACGAGGAGCCCGCCGCCCCGACCACGCCGCCCTCCCACACCGAGTAGCTGACGCGCCCGTTGCCCGCCTCGTCCGGGTCCCGCGCCCACAGCCGCGCCAGCTCCGCGCCCGCCGCGTTGTTCTCCCGCGCCAGCACCGTGTACACCGCCTGCGCGAACGCCGGCGCGTTGTCGTTCACGTCCGACACCGGCACGCGCACGCCGCGGCTGGCGCGCAGCGGCGGCGCCCCGCCGTCCTCCGCACGCACCTCCACCTCGTACTCCGACACCCGCTCCCGGTCCAGCGCCTCGCGCAGCACCAGCGAGTACGAGCCCGCGAACGTCGCCTCCAGACCGAACGGCGACGCCGGCCACACCCAGCACCGCACGCGACCGTTCGCCCCCGAGTCCCGGTCCGACACGCTCAGCAGAGCCACCACCGTCCCCACCGACGCGTCCTCCGCCACCGGCACCGACAGCGACGTCACCCACACCTCCGGCGCGTTGTCGTTCACGTCCAGCACCTCCACCACCACCTTACAATGACCCGACAACGAGGGCCAACCTTGGTCTCTCGCTTCAATACGAAAATCAAATACATTGACTTCTTCGAAGTCTAGGGCACCCTTGAGATGAATCTCTCCCGTCTTCGGATTGATGGAAATCACGTCCCTTCCACTTGCGGGAATGAAGTTTATCACGCTGTAGGTCACCTCACTGTTACTTCCTTCATCCACATCAGAGGCGTTCACCCGCGTAACCAATGTCCCCAGAACAGCGCTCTCCGGAAGCTGCACTTTATACACAGACTGGTTGAACTGGGGGGCGTTATCGTTCGCATCCAGCACCGAGATCACCAGCTCCATTGTCCCCGTCAGAGATGGCCGGCCCCCGTCAGTCGCTGTCAGCACCAAATGGTGCACGGGCATCGTCTCGCGGTCCAGAGATTTCGTTAAAACGAGTTCAGGTTCAATATTTCGCTCATTCGATTTTTGTAAATCCAGAGAGAAATGTTCGCTGGGACTGAGGGCATAAGAGAGCTGAGCGTTCGATCCGATATCTGCATCCGACGCGCCCTCCAGCGGGAAACGAGACCCCGGCAGGGTGTTCAGTTCCGCGATGCTGAGATTTTTTCGGGCGGCGGGGAAGATGGGGGCATTGTCGTTGATGTCGGTGACCTCCAGCTCCACGTGGAAGACGCGCAGCGGCCGCTCCACCAGCACCTCCAGCCGCAGCGCGCACGGCGCGCTCTTGCCGCACAGCTCCTCCCGGTCGAGCCGCGAGCTCACCAGCAGCGCGCCGCTCGCCCCGCTCACCTCCACGCTCGCCCGCCGGCCCTGCGCCACCAGCCGCAGCCGCCGCGCCTCCGCCTCGCCCGCCTCCAGGCCCAGGTCCTGCGCCAGACGCCCCACCACCGTGCCGGCCTTGGCTTCCTCCGGCACCGAGTAGCGCACCTGCCCGCCAGCCAGCGCCCAGGCCGCCTGCAGCACCAGCACCCGCACCACCAACGGACAACAACGCTCGCCCATCGCCGCCGCCGCTCTCGGTATGTCTACCGGCTCTGCCGCCCGGGCCCCGCACGGCTCCCCGCCGCCGCTCGGACGCACCGGCTCTGCTGCCCGGCCCGCGCCGCTCCCCCCCCGCGCTCACAGCCGGGCTCTCCGCCGCACCGGGGCGGAGCCGCTGAGATGCCGAGACGCCTTTCCTGAGCCTGCAGCGACACCGTGCGCTGCTCCGCAGCCTCACACACTCCGCAACACCGCCGGCGCCTTCCCTCCGTCATGACAATCTCTTCTGCTGTGTCTTCCTCTACTTCTCATGTTTCTTTTATGTTTGTTTTTGGTTTGGTTTGGTTTGGGTTTTTTAATATATATTTTTTGTTATTTTCTTGCATATATACATTTCCTTCCTTCGTCTTCATATTCTTTCATTTTTCTTTCTTGTCTCTGTTCTCTTTCATTGTGTCTCTGTTTTTCCTTTTCCTTTCTCCCCCTCGTCTCGGTATAATGTCCTTCCTCTT
Organism: Entomyzon cyanotis; assembly: GCA_024500445.1. NCBI lineage: Eukaryota > Metazoa > Chordata > Aves > Passeriformes > Meliphagidae > Entomyzon > Entomyzon cyanotis. The sequence continues at coordinate 2,835,618 of JAKEPQ010000735.1, forward strand.
TGTCTTTCTTTTTTGTTCTTTTCCGTCTCCTTGGTCCATTTCCTCTTCGCTTTTTTTTCCTGCCGTGCCCTATATTTTACGACCTTTCGTTTCGCTTTCCATCATTCTCTTTTCTTTACCCTGCCGCCAGTTCTCCACTCTCGTCAGGCGCCGCGCTGGAAACCATCAAGCCGAACACGCGGCATCAGCGCCGAAGGCGCACTAACCAAGGGAGACGCCGTTAAGGACAAGCTCCGTTCTGCATCTACAGGTACAGTCTGTGCGTGCTATTTAGCTCCTCTTCTTTTTTTCTTTCGTTGCAGTCTTCGGTTCCTTCTTCATTACATCCTTGTGTCATTAATTTCTATTGCATTTATAGCTTTTTTCTTTCCCTTTCTCTATTTCCTTTTTTCAGTCCTTTTTTTCTGCCCTTCTCACTTCCGGTGTACAATGATACCTTCAGCGACAGACTAGTGACCTCTTTTGTAGTTTCTCCCTTTCTCACTCTTCCTTCTTTCTATTGATGGTATTATTTTCTTTGCTTTTCTTCCTTCCCTGCATTGCTTATTCCTTCTCTTCCTTCCCCTATTTCTTCTCAAGTTCTCTTCCTTGTCCTGCCCCTTCTCCCCTTGTGTCATTGCCTCTCCTCTGTTTTTTTACACAACATGTTTTCTATACAATTACATCACTTCCAGAAAGGAGACCGGAATGAAAGCAAGAGCTCTCATTCCTCTCCTCCACCGTCTTCCATCTCTCCAGAGGAGGAACAACTCCAGCTCTGCTTTCCAGTCTATTCAAGACAGACAGAGGGCCACTTCACCTTTCCTTCAGCAAAAAGACCACACTCTTAGCCCCCTTCCTCTCAAGGAAGAGAATTCATCATGCTCTGAAACACAAGTGCAAGTACCAGATACTTCAATATCTGTGCTAAAAGGCCCCAAAGACTCAAAACAACCCAGGAGACTCTTCCAATCCCGAATTTACACCCAATGGAGCACAGTACACCAATCTGCCCTGAAGGCTGAGAAAGCACGGGAACACCACAGCTCCCGAGTGCTCTTTATGTCTCTCAGTGAAGACCTATTTTTCTGGCCTCGTTTATCACATGCATGGTGAAAGACAAGCTCTTGCTTCTCCTTCCAGGCTGACAGGTTCTGCCAGAACAACACAGCAGCATATCCAGAGGCATTAGTCCCAATGGAAAACCTCTCACTTAGTAGCCTACTCCGTCAGCAAAAGCTGCAAAGATAACACCCTGGCATTTTGCCTGAGAATATCCCATCTACTCCAAACACGTCCGCTCTGAAAAACACATATGGGTTCCTCCTCCATCTCTGCTCTCCACCACTGATTCACACTGTGCCTGCAAGCAGATGGAACAGAATAAGCAGGGGTGCTTTGCTGGTCCAGTCATAGAATATTTCAATTAAGATGGGACCCATAAGGATCAGCAAGTCCAACTCCCAATCCAGGGAACATTTGGTCAATCCAATATGAAGGTTCCAAGACTCAACAGGAACATAAGTACAGCTGTCTTACAGACTCGTCTTTTTTTAGCTGCAAGGGACTTACCTGCAGCATCACTAGTTGCTTCTTCAGAAAGGAAACCTTTGCAGGAAATGGGGAAATAGCAATTGGCTTTCTTTTTTCCCTAGGGTTATCAGAGATTTCTGGGGAAGATGGATAGGGAACAATAAACCACATTTTGCAAGAGCTTTGAAATCACTGCATAGACCACAGGGGAAGCAGGAAGAACACTGGAAAGCTAAGGATGTTGTCTCAACATCAGCCTCAGTACAGGAGTCTGGAAAGCAACCCCTACAATGATGAAAAACTGCTGGAAAATCCACCACCTGAGACATGACAAAATTAATCTGTCTGCTTTCAACCAACTGTTACCAACACATTGCTAATGTAAGAGAAGCAAAAAATAGACACAGAAGTTCTTGGTAAGAGGAGAGAAGAAAACAAAAGGATTCCATTCCACCATATTTAAACACAAGGTTTGCCAATTTCTTGATGGGCACTTCATCCTCTTCCTAGCAAGAAGTTTCTCCTTAGCAGGAAATTAGCTAAGGAGAAATTCATAGAAATCTGGCCAAACATTATCAAAATTTGAAAAAGCTTCTATTTCACCAACACCATTTCCCATCAAAAGCAAGTGATCCAAGTTGTGTCAGACAGTTGTGTATGTGACTTACATCTGTCAGGAAAATCATGGAGAACATCAAGAAATGGGTACATGGAGAACTTCTGAAAGTCCTGAGAGGATCCCAGACAAACCACCCTGTGTGTTGTGAGCTTTTTTCCAAGGTATTCTACTTGCACATTATGCCTTGCCCCAGGAAATGGCATCTCCTCAGCTTAACAGACATTCACCACTTCTTCGCCAATATTACAGTCCATGTTCAACACAGCATCCCCATTTTTTGTGGGAACACCCTTCACCCTCAAAGTCACCCTCCTCTTGATGGATATCCCAAGGCCTCCTCCATGCCACTTAGAGGATCACCACCACAGTATGCAGACACAGTGCCACCATGGCAGACCAGCAATTAAAACTTATTTGTAGCATAACCCAGGCCTTCGCCTATCCCCACCTCCCCTCATGATTGGCACAAAGAACTTATGAAGGGATTCAAACTTGCACAGCATTTGGCAGGCTCTTCCCAGCTGTGTGAATTTCACCATGAATGCTTTGTGCTTTTTCAGCAATCTCAGGTGGACACAGCACAGAGCTGCACATTAGAGTTCATAAAGATTCTGTGATCAGTGCTGTGACAGCTGTGATCTCAGTCCACACAGACTTTATTAGAAGTGCCACAACAAATGCTAAATTGCAAGTGCATTCACAATATCAACTGTGCGGATATCCACATGAAAAGGTGGATAGCATTATTATGATATAACACCAGAGCTGGGCTGCTCTGGAGGGTTTGATGTGTATAACCACATATCAGAGTTAACTATGCCCTGGGGAGACACCACTGCTACCAATACTGACTCTGCAAGTGCACAGGTAGGGGAAACAAGCACACGCAGAGATTACCCCCACCTTCTCTTCGCATTACATCCGCGTACTGGTCCCACCAGAGGAGAAGCAAGGAACCATTATAGCAAAGTCAATGAATGTGTGTCTATGGATGCCCACCACCACGCAAGTACAGCAGGCTGAAATGCTACCCTCCCGCAACACCTTTCTCAAAACAAGCAGGAATGGCTCATCAGACAACAGTCAGCATTCTGCATCGTATCGCGTTTCCTATGGTAATCACGCAGTAGCACAAGGAACTGTCTCAGACAGAAGATATTCATAAGCACAAAGGGTATTTTTGGTATTTTCAATCTGTGTAACTATCTGACTACGTATATAGCCCCCAAATGAAGACACCTCAAACCTTGGATATCACCCTGTGAAAGAACACTATGTGTTCATCCTGCTTCATTCTTCCATTCCCCACTCTGGGACATGTATTCTCAAGACAAACACATCAACTCTGATTCTTGTCTTCTTACATCATGCCCCTAGGATTTCCAGTTCCCACAGACAGGTCTTGCCACTGCTCAAGGCCACCCCCTTCACATCATGAAATAGCCAGGCCCTACTCAGTACCACAGGCCACAGTTTCACTTCCAACCTCAAGGCCCATTTAAATTTTACTTCTCCTCCTCAGCAATGACAGCACCACAAAACACTGACAGACAGTGTCACGTACAAGGTAGACAGCACATTTTCTACAGCTGACCCAGCACACTTTCTGTAGTTTACCCATCATGTTTTGCAATGTTTCAACTATCTCAGAAAACATCACTTGCTAACAATATTCATTCCAAAGGTGATGTCAGGTCAGCTCTAAATGACAACGGCACTGATGTCTTGCTCTGAGAGAGAATCTGAAATGTTGGAGAGCATACCAGTGTACCAAGAGATACTGACTGTCTATGAAAATGTTATTTGACATTTAGTGGAAAAAGCTGGGATTTGGGTGTTAATATTTCTTAGTTTGATGCAGAGAATATTTCCAGGTCTTTTGAAACAATGAGGCTGTCAATACAAATTTGAAAAGGGAAAAACAAGCCAATGTGTTACATGATACTTCTCTGAAGAGAAACACAAATCCCTAATGTGGGGGACGCGGCAGCAGGCAGAGAAACAAATTTTCCTGTTGTAACACTTACCTTAGGGCACACTCTGCTGCCCGAATCCTTCTGTTACTAAGAAAAGCATGAAGACACCTCGAAAAAGAACATGGTGAAACTATATACTGCCTTTACCACATTCTTAAGTACTCTAGTGGAGGGACTAAAAAAGAGAAGGTTTTTCCTTGAAGTCCAAATTGCCACACTTGCACCATGTCTCTTGCAAAGGGAAATGAAAGAAGAGGATTTTCGGTAAAAATCCAGAATAAAACAGGCACGGTATGAGTCAACAAAGACAATAAGGTGGAATGGACGGCCGGGAGGAATGTCACCTGCAGCCTGCCTATATTGCATTCTTTCAGCAAGCTCGGGTGGAAATGCTACATACCAGCACACCTTGTTTCAAAAGTTGACACCTTGAGGCATCGCTCATCGCAATTGGCAGTGATTTCATTCAAGAAAACAATTCTTACACAGAGCAGCAAACTGCAGCTGCGGACCATAACTGCTCCGGGGTGCCTCAGTAATTCTGTATTTCCCCTAAGGGCAGATGCAAAGCTGCCATTGATATCCTTAAGCACCTGTCAACCACTCATCGCACGCGGGCCTTGGAAACTGAGGCTGGATCCAATCAAAAACTGCACAGGGGGCAAGGACAGAAGGGGTGGTTACCAGGTGGAAAGGGGTGAGAGCCGAGCAGGGAATGCATTGCCACTGACCGTGTCCAGGAGAGCAGACGGCTCCGGCTGAGTGTCCTTGGCCGCAGCGGGGCCGGGCGGCGGCGGAGGGAAGTTGGGGCTGAAAACCATCAGGTCGCTCTTGCCCGCGCCGTCCGCCACGCACAGGCTGCGGCTGTGGCGCTGCGAGTACGACCAGCTGCCCACCTCGCTGGCGCACACGAGCGTCGTGGGCCCGGGCCCCGAGAGCACGGCCGCCCGCGGCGCCCAGCGCGACGCCCCGTATAGCACCACGGCCAGCAGGAACAGGCTCGACACGGCGCAGATGGCCACCACCAGCCACACGTTCGTCGCCGCACTCGCCGCACCGGAGCCGCTCTCCGCGCCCGCCGCAGGACGCAGCCCCGACAACGACGACGACGACGACGATCCCGCGGCCAGCGCCGCCTCGGCGGCCTCCACGAGCGACACGCTGAGCGTGGCCGTGGCCGAGCGCGCCGGCTCGCCGTGGTCGCGCACCACGATCACCAGCCTCTGGCGAGGGCCGTCCGCCTCCTCCAGCGCCCGCGCCGTGCTCACCTCGCCGCTGTAGAGCCCCACGCGGAACGGGCCCTTGCCCCGCGGCTCCCACAGCTCGTAGCGCAGCCACGCGTTGTAGCCCGAGTCCGCGTCCACCGCGCGGATCTTCGCCACCACCTGCCCCGCCGGCGCCCCCCACGCCGCCCACGCCCACAGCGTGCCTGACACCGACCCCGGCCCCGCTACCGCCGAAGCCGCCAACGCAGCCTCGGCCGCCACGGCGCCCGCCTCCGGCCCCGAGCCCGTGGGCGGCAGCAGCGCCGGCGCGTTGTCGTTCTCGTCCAGCACGAACAGCTGCACCGTGGCGTTGCCGCACAGCGGCGGCTCCCCCGCGTCCACCGCACGCACCTCGAACTGCAGCACCTGCACCTCCTCGTAGTCCAAGGGCTGCAGCGCCCACAGACGCCCGCTCTCCGCGTCCACCGACACGTAGCTCGACGCCGGACGCCACACGACGCCCGCCCCGACCCCCGCCGACGAGGAGCCCGCCGCCCCGACCACGCCGCCCTCCCACACCGAGTAGCTGACGCGCCCGTTGCCCGCCTCGTCCGGGTCCCGCGCCCACAGCCGCGCCAGCTCCGCGCCCGCCGCGTTGTTCTCCCGCGCCAGCACCGTGTACACCGCCTGCGCGAACGCCGGCGCGTTGTCGTTCACGTCCGACACCGGCACGCGCACGCCGCGGCCGGCGCGCAGCGGCGGCGCCCCGCCGTCCTCCGCACGCACCTCCACCTCGTACTCCGACACCCGCTCCCGGTCCAGCGCCTCGCGCAGCACCAGCGAGTACGAGCCCGCGAACGTCGCCTCCAGACCGAACGGCGACGCCGGCCACACCCAGCACCGCACGCGACCGTTCGCCCCCGAGTCCCGGTCCGACACGCTCAGCAGAGCCACCACCGTCCCCACCGACGCGTCCTCCGACACCGGCACCGACAGCGACGTCACCCACACCTCCGGCGCGTTGTCGTTCACGTCCAGCACCTCCAACACCACCTTACAATGACCCGACAACGAGGGCCAACCTTGGTCTCTCGCTTCAATACGAAAATCAAATACATTGACTTCTTCGAAGTCTAGAGCGCCCGTGAGATGAATTTCTCCAGTGTTCGCATGGATGGAAATGACATCTCTTCCTTTCGGGGGAATGAAGTTCGTTATGGTATAGGTCACATCGCTGTTCATTCCCTCGTCCGGATCCGTGGCGTTGACACGCGCCACAAGCGTCCCTACCGCAGCACTCTCCGGCAGCTTCACTTTATATACCGATTGGTTGAATTGTGGGGCGTTGTCGTTCGCATCCAGCACCGAGATCACCAACTCCATTGTCCCCGTCAGAGACGGCCGGCCACCGTCACTCGCCGTCAGCACCAAATGGTGCACGGGCATCGTCTCGCGGTCCAGAGATTTCGTTAAAACGAGTTCAGGTTCAATATTTCGCTCATTCGATTTTTGTAAATCCAGAGAGAAATGCTCACTGGGGCTGAGCGTATAGGAGAGCTGAGCGTTCGATCCGATATCTGCATCCGACGCGCCCTCCAGCGGGAAACGAGACCCCATCACCGATGATTCCGCGATGCTGAGGTTTTTTCGGGCAGCGGGGAAGATGGGGGCATTGTCGTTGATATCGGTGACCTCCAACTCCACGTGGAAGACGCGCAGCGGCCGCTCCACCAGCACCTCCAGCCGCAGCGCGCACGGCGCGCTCTTGCCGCACAGCTCCTCCCGGTCGAGCCGCGAGCTCACCAGCAGCGCGCCGCTCGCCCCGCTCACCTCCACGCTCGCCCGCCGGCCCTGCGCCACCAGCCGCAGCCGCCGCGCCTCCGCCTCGCCCGCCTCCAGGCCCAGGTCCTGCGCCAGACGCCCCACCACCGTGCCGGCCTTGACTTCCTCCGGCACCGAGTAGCGCACCTGCCCGCCAGCCAGCGCCCAGGCCGCCTGCAGCACCAGCACCCGCACCACCAACAGACAAAAACGCTCGCCCATCGCCGCCGCCTCCTCCGCCGCTATCTCTGATGCTTCTGGCCCCCTCCCGGGCCCCGCACGGCTCCCCGCCGCCGCCCGGACGCACCGGCTCTGCTGCCCGGCCCGCGCCGCCCCCGCTCCGCGCTCACAGCCGGGCTCTCCGCCGCACCGGGGCGGAGCCGCTGAGATGCCGAGAAGCCGTTCCTGAGCCTGCAGCGACACCGTGCGCTGCTCCGCCGCCTCACAAGCCCGCGCCTCCACTTAGTCATGGTCATGTCCCCTGCCGCGTTTTTCAACCGTACTCCACTTTATTTTTCCTATTTCTTTTTCATAAGTGCTTGTTGTTGCAAATAATTCTTCATTTCTTCTCCCTTTGTCTTCGTTTTACTTCCTTCTATTAGCTTTCTTTCTTTGTTCCTTTAATATTTGATATTTTTCCTTTCCATTCTCTTTTCTCCTTACCCCCCTCTTTTTACTCTTTTCCCTTTCCTCCTTCTCTGTCTTTTTCTTCTTGGTTCTTGCCGTGCCTTGGCCCATTCTTCACATTACATACCGTTTCTCTTTGCATCCTCCTCACAGTCATTAACTCTGGTGGCAGCTCATCAGTCACCTCCACAGTCGCGAAGCAGATCATCAAAATCGGAGCCATAAATGGTAATTAGAGGGCAGTATCGCTGGAGCGTGGCGCTCTAACCAATGCGGAGGGTCTCAGGGACCAATTGCACTCTGCGTCTAGAGGTAAGGTTGGTGCGGGCTGCTAGTTTTCCTTCTCCTTCCTTCCTTCCTTCCTTGTCTCCTACCTACCTACCTTAATTCCTTGTCTCCATCCTCCCTGCCTGTTTTTCCCCTCCCTTTTCTTTTCTCCTTTATCTCCTTTCTGTGACGAGTGATAGCATCATATGGCAGAGAAGATCTCTCCTACATCAAAACAGAATCTACCACACTCAAGCCCCACACACTTGCTCATCTGTGGTTACTTGGGCAACAGGCTCCAAAGAACGTATACTCAAACCCACATGAGCCAAATGGCAAATCCTACAAGAATGCTGAAAAAACAACCACAGCTTCCAAGCACTCTTCCTGTATCTCAGCGAAGAGTTATTCTTCTGCCTCATCTTTCACGTGCACAATGAATCTCAAGCTCTTGCCTTCCCTTCCATGAAGTCATGCACTGTCACAATAACACACATTAGAACCTCGGTATCCACAGGCATGATTCCCCGCCAAATGCTTCTGCTTTGTCAGCACGAGCAACCTGACACCCAGCCTGACTGAAACCATGAAGGTAACACCACGACATTTTCACTAAGAACATCTCCTTGACTCCCAACACAGCCACTACACGAAATGGATTGCGTTCCCTCCTCCATCCCTGCTGGCTGCCACACACTCAGGCTGTGCCTGGAAGCAGCAGGAAAAGAGCAAGCACAGACAGCGGTGCTGTGCTCATCCAATAGAGACAACATTCAGTCAATCCAACATTAAGATGCCACAACTGAAAAGCAGTAAAAGTACATCTATTCCTCAGATTCATCCACTTTAGGTGTGAGTGACTTACCCGTAGCATCACTGATTAGTTCTTTGGAAAATTAAATATTTTGAGGACAGGAGAACTGATTTTAAATTATACTTTTAGTTAACATTATCAGTGTTTGTGAGCAAGCTGGACACATGAAAATGATTCGTGTTCTGCAGAAACTGGACAGTGTGCAGTGCCCCTTATGCACTTCTATCACAGAAGAAACAGGAAGGAGACTGGAAAGCTAAGGACATTCTCTCAAAGTGAAATTTAGCTCAGAAGAGCAGAATAGACATCCCCCACGCTGGTGGGAACACGTCCGAACACCTGACACCTGACAGATGTCAAAATTCAGCAGTCTGCATCTTGTCCACTTTTACCAACACCATGAATATGTGAGAGAAATAACACAAAACACAAGAATGGGCAAGTTGGTGAAAGTAGAGAAAAACCACCAAAGAATCACACTCTTCCCCTTCTTTCCCTTCCAAGCACAGAGGTAACCAAGGAGAGATTCAGAAATGGTTCAGCAGCACCATCCAGATTTTGAAAAGCTTCTCTTTGTGTAACAACATTCCGAATCAAAAGCAAGCAATTGAAGGCAAGCATAGCAGATATATTCCAAACAGCAATACCATGAAGAACAACAGCACCATAAGATATGCAGAAGTTCTGGAGATCCTGACAGGATCCCAGCCAAACAGCATTATGTGCTGTTATTCTTCCTAAGGTTTTCTACAGAAATCGTCTACATCATGCCATGGGAAATGGCATCTCCATATCTAAGGAAACATTCTCGACTTTTCCCCCAATGATGCAGACCATATTCTACCCAGGACCTTCATCCCCTTCAGTCCAGACTGTCCTCTACCCATGGGCACTCTCCCTGTGATGCATGCCCATGCAGGCCCTCCATACTCAGTGCCACTTGTAGGACCACTGCCAGAATACTCAGACATCGCTCCACCTTAACATCATGCTCCAGCTGTAAACCCCACATTGAGCATGACCCAGGCCTTTGCACACCCTCACCTTCCCTCATGATCAGCACTAGGATCATATGGAGGAGTGCACAGCACCCACTGTCTGGTAAACAGACTCCCCAGGTCTGTGATCTTCACCCTGAATATTATTGCCTTTTCAGCAATCTCAAATAGAAATACAACTGAGTTGTACATTAGAGTTCTTTGAGATTCTGTGACTAGACTGTGAGCTCTGATCCCAGTCCACACGGGTTTATCATTCAAGAGTACCACACCAAATGCTTACACACAAGAGCAAAAAGGATATCAAATGTGTGGGAGAATTTCTACCACAGAACACCAGCGCTGTGCTGCCGTGCAGGGCTTGAAATGCATGTACACGTATCTCAACACCATGATTACAATTCAACACCCCACCGCTAAAATGCCTACCCATGCACGTTAAAACTAGCGGAAGTTGCATGGGGCAACCCAAGGGCAGGAGGTGGCACTTTGCCTTTTTTAATCTCATACAATTGCATTTGACTTTATGGCTAGTCCAGATCCCTCAGTCGGCTTTTGAAATAATGTGGCATTTCATGGAAATTTTGCAAGAACTTCAAACAAGCCAGTGCTTTTCAAGCTACTTCTTAGTTTAGGAACACAAATCCACAACCGGGGGAACATGGGCTGCAGAAAAAGAAATCTCCCCTTTGTAATACTTACCTTGGGGCACACTCTTTCTCCTTTGTAAGACTTCTCACGAGGCATATTCATCTGCCTGAAACCTTATGCTACTAAGCAATGCAAGAAGATACCGCGAAAAATGAACATAGCAAAAGTCCCTACTGCCTTTCCTACTTTCTTAATGACTCCGTTGAATAAATCAAAATGTGAGCTTTTTCCTTGAAGTCCCAATTGCCATCTTGCATCGAATCCCTTGCAGCGGGATAAGAAAGGAGAGACATTTCGAAACTAATCCAGACTAACTCCAACAAATTTGGCATACAGGGAAGTAAAATCGTACATAGTGCCTAGGAAACTATAATCACCACAGCCTGTGTGTCTTTGCACCCTTTTAACAAACTCGGATGGAAATGCTACACACCAGAAACCAAGAGCATTGTCTGCAAAAAATGACACCACCGGACATCTCTTATCTTAATCGGCAATGATTCCATTCAAAGAGAAAACCAAAAATCCCGGAAGGCAAAACACACCGGCCAACCGTAAATGATCCGAGGGACCATAACATATGTTTCCCACAAGGGACAGGTGCAAATGACTCATTGACAACGCAAAGCACCTGCCAAGCAACCACTAACCTAAGGGCTGTGGGGACACAGCCGGGAACGAAGTAGCGATAGCCCACGGGGAGGGTGAAAAGGGACAGAGAGGGAGGGAGAGAAAAAGTGGAGACGGGCAAGGGAGG